>BSBM01000643.1:14040000-15357500 GCA_027924585.1 Larix kaempferi
GACCACCCATGCACAGACCTATGTTTATCATGCATATTATATTTTAGCAACTGTAGATTAGATCCTTGCATGCAATGTTTTTACTGTTCAAATCTGTATGCTGAACAACCTACCAGAAACTAGTCATAGTAATAGGTTCTTTTCTTATTTCTGAATATGAACATTGTGTTAACGACTAGGGTTACTGATCTTTAATAATTTCTTCAAGGAAAACAACACCATGCATTCTGTTTAACTATATTCCCACTTTTCTATTTTCTTATTGTTTTTAAAATCTGATCGATCTTATAGCAAATATTGTCTTCATTGAATTATCTTGTACAGAAAGAAAGAAAGCTACTGTGTTATTTTATCCTTTCATCAGAGGTCCAAATTGGACGAATACAGGAATATATAATTAGAATAGAAAAACTGTTATATTCATAAGCAATCAAATTAATTGACAAATGCACTGCCATTTTCTCTTTTTTTGAATTATCAATTGCATGTGATAGAATTTACATCACAGAATACCAAGTTATTAAAAGCAAGGACAAACATAGCATTATTGAATTGACAGATTAAATTACAGTATCTCCACACCCAAACTGGGGCCAACCTATTCTCACTACATTATTATTTATAACATTTAACAGCTGCCAAATCAAAGGTTTCATTACCATAGACAATCTAACTATAAAATCAAGAGTTATTATTCTTGTTCCTTTAAAACATCATTACAGACCTCCAGACTTCATTAAACATCGACAGGCTAGGGTTTAGAATTATCACAGTTGTATTCAACAAAACCAACACCCTTTTATTATCGGCTTATAGCCACTATTTAATTAAACAACTTAAACATGCCTTTCCTTCCTTGGATCAGAGTTCAAGAATGAGGAGATCGAAAACACCATACGTAGACATGAAACCCTAAATATCTTAAACAGGATTTTAGATACAGATACAAAAACGAGAAGTTCAAATCACCAAACATATCCATTAAACCCTAAATGATTATCGTTTCCATTTAAATTAACAATGGTTGCACCCTACAGTTGCCACATTCTTTTGCTGAAGGTTCCATTCGAAACCCCATGCTATTTACACAAACAACTAATGTCGAAGCAAAATTATAGTCAATGTATCTCTTCTTTCATCAACCCAGAAGTACCCAAAATGATAAGACATAAAACGTAAAGCTGTAAGACTCTTTGCAAACACGAGAGTTCATCCCTACTAAGCTCGTCGAGCCCAGGAATGGTCGGCCATATATTTTAAACATTTACATCACCTACACTATCAACAAAATTTAAAACTGTAACGTTTCCCAATTGCTGCAGGCGAGACAAAAGCCACTGCCACGAAGGCATGCTACCAACACTTGCTCATCAAGTCCGATTCCAGGAGAACCACTAGGGAGGGATACCACCGAAGCTTACCAGTGGGGTCACTTTAGTTCTTCTCCCCATCAACCATTCCATCACCCTGTTGTTCGCCGAGGGTTACCTGCCAACAACCATACACTAAGTTAAATATCGGATCATGAGGTAGTAATGCATGCAACAAAGAATAATTTGAAAACCCTTGCAACGTTACGATACCTAAGTCATGACAAAGATTTGACGAAGCCAGCATCCATACACTATGAAGGAGAAGCACTCAGTCCGAAAGCCACGATGTGGGATACCTCCCGAGAACTTACAACTTCATTAAAAACCCCAGACTTGCAAGCTACTGCAACGTCACAACAGAAGCACTCATCCCACCTATAGATTGCTACACAAATCGTTTCCAGACTTGGCTTCCATGGATAACAATTACTCATAGACCAAAGGTTGCTACTGGTCTTAATATCAAGCCCGAGGGAGGCTAGAAAAATGTTGAAACCCTAAGTGCCTCTCGGTCGGTTGGCCTCACCTCCCAAACCCTACCACCGAAACAATGACCAAGAACGTTACAAGAATCCATAAGTTACGCTAGGGTTCAGCTGAATCCCAATACACAACGATCAATGGCGGAGATCCATTCTCATCAAGCCACGTTGGAGGGTGGCAGGAGTAGCATTAAATTGCTCATCTATCTCCCAAGCCACGGGGTTGCCATTTCTGTTGACAGAAGGGTAAGAGGCCATTACAACTCAGCTTGCCAAACCTCATCACTCGCCGAATCACCCATCACAACTTACACGTAACAATATCCTTAACCTGGTGGCCAGGAAATGTAGCTGCAAAACTCAATCATTTAATACACCCTCGACTTTCGTACGCAGGCTTTTGCAGTGCCATCATTTCGCCTGCCAGCCATACGGATCAACATTAATAGCATCGACATATAAAATGTATCAAGGTATAACGTCCATCGGTGGCATATAACAAAGGTCTTATATGATTCCATATAATCAATTTCGAGCACACTCATAGCATATGAATATCCACCAAGGTCGCGAGCAATCATAGGGCATGGATTGACTTTGCCCATCACATAAAGTCTATTATAAAGTTCACCATAGGGATCATTGTAGAGCTCATAAAGCTTGTTCACACCATAAGTTATATCAACACACCGTTAGGGTATGGTTGCCACCCAAGGACCCATCGCATTCATTGCATGGTAGGGTATTAATGCTTAAAGAATCACCTTACCACTCATTCTTTAGTATGGTTAGGACCTTGTACCCTTGTCCTAAACCTGTCACCATCAAAATTTATAAAAGAATTACTTTAACAGCCGCAAGGCATTTATGGAAAGACCATACGTAAAGTCGTCAACACTTAACGGAAACATTCCTAACAAACACACCTTGAGATAGACGATATCTGCAGTCTTTGAGATAGACAGGTTCATCTTACAGAATTGGAAAGAGACCATACCCGTAGCATCGAAATTCATACGCAGTTTTATTGATAACAGGGTTATTAAACCCTCTGAATTTTTATCGCTATCTCTTACTTGCGAATCTGTGCACAGAGGACGAGTACAATGCTTTAGCTGAATAGCTAAGTAAGCCTCAGGGCACCTTGTGGGACCCCTTTCATCATCATCCAGAAAAATTAAACTGTCAGCACTTGTCGAGAATAATTCTGTTTTCCAAATGCATCCAAATTTTCAATCATTCCAACATTTAAATAAGAACATAATCATTAATTGGATTTCATGACGCCATCATAAGACAAAAAGACACAACCATTAAATTGTTCCTACCAAGCAACACATTTATTAATTGTTGCTTATTGAATATTATTATTTCCGCATTTTACAATATTAGCTTTTTATGGCGATTTAAAAAATTTTAAATTTTTATGAAAATATCGGGATGTTACATGTGGTATCAGAGCTCATGTTCGAACTCTACGCCTAAAGACGGTCCAAGAAACACGCAACCAAAAAAAAAATAATAATAATAATAATAATAATAATAATAAATAAATAAATAAATAAAAATAAAATAAAAAATAAAAATAAAAATAAAAATAAAAATAAAATAAAAATAAAAATAAAATAAATAAAAATAAAATAAAATAAAATAAAAATAAAAATAAAATAAAAATAAAAAAAATAAAAAAAATAAAAAAATAAAAAAATAAAAAATAAAAAATAAAAAATAAAAAATAAAAAATAAATAAAATAAAAAAATAAAAAAAATAAAATAAAATAAAAATAAAATTAAAAATAAAAATAAAAATAAAATAAAATTAAAATTAAAATTAAAATAAAATAAAAATAAAAATAAAAATAAAATAAAATAAAAAATAAAAATAAAATAAAATTATGACTGTGAAATTTCTCGTTAACTTAAGTTTAAATTATTTTGTCCTATACAGAAAATTTTCTTTGATTTACAGATATGTAAGGATCAGCTGAACACATAAGGGGCATATTTCCACCAAATAGCTCAAGTATGGAACAACAATTCTAGGGAAATCGGGGTAATGATTCGTCAGAATTATTGTGTGCCTTTCATGAATTAAAAGTAGAGATCCAGTCAGTAAAACAGTACAATGAAAGAATCCTGAGGACACGGGAGGAGTTGAAGCAAGCACTGTTTAACCAATATCCAAAATATGAACAGAACCTGGAACATACTTATGAAACTAAAGAGCTATCCCAGGAAGGCAAGAACAAACAAACAGAAACAACTAAAGAAAACAACAACTCAACATCATCAAGAGCTGCCAAACATCCACGTAAAAAGAAGCATAATTACTCTAGTGACAGCAATGAAGGAGACTGTAAGCCAAAAATAAAAAGGAATAAACAGTACGAACAGGTATCTGGTGAATTCAAGAAAATCAAACCCCCAACTTTCAATGGTGAGACAGAAAAAGGAGAGACATCGGAAGCATGGTTGTCCGGCATGAAAAAGTATTTTCAGATCTACAACTATTCAGAATCCTTGAAGGCGAAGATGGCAATTTATAATCTGACCGGGAAGGCAGATATTTGGTGGCAAGACCTTAAAAGGATAAAAGGTATAAAAGACCGAGATGTGAGTTGGAGTACTTTTAAAAGACACTTCAAGAAGAAATTCTTATCTGAGCAGTATTATGAAGAAAAATTCAAAGAATTTTATGATCTGAAACTGGGAACGATGAACATGAAAGAACTGAATAGCAAGTTTTTATGTTTGCTAAGATATGTGCCATATATGGTGAAAGAAAAACTGAAGGTCTAGAGGTACCTAATTTGTCTACCTTTCCACATCAAGGACAGGATAGAGTACGATAACCTTAAGACCCTAGAGCAAGCCATGAGGAAAGACACTTTTTGTTTTGACCAGAATAAGAAGAGAGAGGGGTACCTAGCTGGAAAAACCCAAAACCCAGCAAATTTGAACAGAAAAAGAAGAATTTTAGATATGGCGGCAATTCCAGTTTCCAGAAGAGAAATTTTCAGAATAAAAAATTTCAGCAGAACAGAAATAATCAGCAGCAGAAATTTACAACACCCAGAAATGTCCCCAATGTTTCCAGTACCAATGAACAGAAGCCACCTATAAAATGCTTTGAGTGCCAAGTGCCCCATTATGCCTCAGACTGTCCCCTCAGGAAATGGGCGGCCAACCATATTCACTCCATACAGTCTGAAGCTACTGTAGGAGATGTGGCAAGAGAAGTACCCAGAATTAGTGCAGCATTAGACAACCAGCAAGCAAAACACCAAGTCTCAATGGTGGAGGTCGAAGGTATGCTGCAAAACCACCCAGTTTCTATTTTAATTGACCCTGGTGCTAGTCTAAGCTATATATCACCAGTTGTTGTAGAAGGACTAGATTTGAAAACATAAAAATTCGATAAATCCTAGTTAGTTAGATTAGCGACAGGAACAAAAAGGAAGGTTTCTGATTTTGTGGAAAATTGTGCTTTATCTATGAACCAACTAACAACGCAGGTTAAGCTAAATGTTCTGCCATTAGGGTCATATGACATCCTAATCGATATGGATTGGTTAGAAACCCATCGGGTCGTTCTGAATTTGTCATGTCCCAAATTTGGCATTGGGTCAAAATGGCCTAATATCATTGGCCCTATTCATTAGAGTTTGTCAAATTGATGCTAAAGGTCAAATAATTGCCAAGGAGGAAAATTACTAGTTTCCTAGGTTGGGGGTGGAAGCTTTGGGATTTGGAATAATGGGGATAATAAATGATGTTTGAACATTAGAATGGCATAAATATTTAATAAAGGAGATAAATAAATATATCCAAGTGAAAATCAAAGTGGAATTTGATCATGAAGACACATGGAGGAAGTGGGACCCACATATGGCTAGATTTCCCCACTACACTTGGCATCATTCTCTCACCAATTCAAATTCAAGGTGAATGGTAACATACTTGGGGGAGTCCAAAAGGTATTATTCATGGCATGACTCATCCAAGGTCGAAATATAGAGGAAGAATAACTCCCATGGAAGAGGAAGAGGCAATTTGGAGCTAGTGAGACACTTGGGCTAGAATCCCTAGCTCTATGACAACAATGATGAAGATGCTATGACACCTATGACACAAATCAGACCTGAAGGATGACATATGACATGTCAGGGCTAAAAATAGACTCCAAGAGGGCACTCAAGGGTGTTAGGGCAGCTAAGATGCTTCCACATGTGATTTGGTGGAAGTGGGAGATTAGGAATTGGTGTACAAGTGGCGTTCTTTGGAATCTCTTCCCAACTTGAGTTGGCATGAGTCTCTTGGAAGGAATTCGACCCATGGAGGACATTAGAACTTTATAAATGTCAATAAAAAATAAGGAAAGGGGCTTTTTGATCATTTGTAGAATTTGCAATTGCATTTGTGAAGAGGGAGAGCTAGTGGATGACTAGTTTCTTGCCTTAGCCAATTTCGAGGGTGAAAGATTCCCATCCAAGTTGGTAATTGGAAAGGCCATTCAGACCTTTCATTTGGATATTTAATGGAGTATTTATTTGCAGGTGTAAGATACAGGGCAGCTCATGGTTTCTTCTATTGCAGCTCACTCCTTCAACCATTTCCAATTTTGATGGCATATTCTTGATCCTTGAGGGAGGGTGTTTTTGGTGAGCTATTGTACTCTTTGGGGAAGCTTTTAATGCCCCATTTATTTTTTTAATATGAATTAAATACTCTTTTCTTCATCTCCATAAAGTTTCAGGTCGAAATTCCAAGTAGAAATGTATAAATCTCAATTTTAATGAAAGAACAGTGTCATTTCCCCACTACCTTGTTGTGAATCAATGTAATGCTGATGATTTGAAATGAATGGATGATTCTCTAATATATTTGTGATAAATATACTGACATGGATGTCTTCTACAAGTTTCATGTACTGTACTTGAGCATTTGAAGCATTTTTACTCAGTTTAGTTGTATTGGGAGGTGAAATAGTGTCATTTCCCCAAGGGTCGAATTGAGGATTTTTGTAGTTGAATGGGAGAGGGTGAGAATAGTTGTAATAATCCATTAATGGTTCATATGAGACTTTAATAACATACTTAACACATTACATACCTCTGTTCATAAATTTGAGTGGTTTTGGAGGCATTTGGGAAGCCATTTTCAGTACTTACCCCAGGGGGATTTGAACCCCAAATTAGTAGTAAAATTGCATAATTGGTCCAGAATATTAAGAGAGTTTTCAGAGGTATTTTGGTGGCCATATGTCATCCATAAACATCATATTCAATTTATAATATCATTCATACACCTTCCTTGAATATTTGAAGGCATTTGGAGTCAATTTGAGACCTAGAGACCAATACTAGTTAAAGGGAAATCACTAGTAAAGTTACCTACATTGACCAGAATTGAAAGAGGATTTGCAGAATTATTTTAAAGGTCCAAATTCATCCTTGAAACACATATTTATGTTCTAATATCATTCATATACCTTCTCAGAATATTTGGGATCATTTGGAGCAAATTTGGGACCTAGAGATCAAAACTAGTCAAAGGTCTAACTAGGGAAAAAAGTGAAAATTTGTCATTTTAATAAAATTCCTAACAAGGGACATTACAGTGGTATCAAAGCATGTTCCTTGCACCTGTGGATTAGATACATACATTCAAGAATAATAGGCAGCCATGTCTTACTATTATGATGAATCCTATGAGTACAATTCTTATGAGGAATATGCAGATGCTTATGAGCAATATGAAGCAGAATGTGAATGGTACGAGGAAGAGATGCCATCATGCAACACTTCTTACAATTTCAAGAGAAATGAAGATTATTCTTATGACTTTAAATCTGATGAATATGAGTGTGTCACACCAACCAAGGATAATTGTATGAGTGAGTTCCAAAGATGGAGAGCAAAATATAAAACCTTGCCCCAACAATATCAAAAATATCAAGAATATCTTGCTTTTAGCAAAAATACACAAAATGCCATGTCTTTTGAATACTTTGCTGAACATGTTTTTGAAAATAGGCCCAAACATGAAGATTTGGAGTTAGTAAAGAAAGGTTTATGCCCTTCTTGTAAAGAACTTTGGAGAGAGTATCATACATGTGTGCATGAAATTATGTCCCACTTGAGGAGAGCTTTTGGGAATTCTTCAAAAAGAGATTCCAAAGATATTGATCATAAGGAAAACAAGGGGCAAAATGAATCATCTTGCTTGAAGGATAAAAATGAAGAGACATCACAAGAGCATGAAGAAGATTCTATTGAAAATATGGAAAATCATTTCGAGACACCTTCTAGCTTAGACATGAACCAAAGAGCATCTACTGATGGATGCTTAAACTATGAAGGAGTACCTACTGATGGGTGCTCACACCTCTATGTTGGTGACATAGAGATCACTTTTGAAAGTGTTGCTGCAAGCCCAAGTTCCATTAAGCATGATAATGAAGAACTTGTAGCAGTTGAAGAAGAACCAAGATTAACTTCCCCATCACCACTTGAGCTTCATGAAGTTGGTCCAATCAAAATTGAAGAAGATGAGGAGGTTCATTTGCAAGAGCCTCATTTTATTGAAGGGTCTTTAAAGATGAATGAAAATAAGATCCAAGAGTCCCTCAGCATTCTCCATGACACTCAAGAATTGGTGTCAAATTCTTGTTGGAGAGCTACTTCATTGGAGGAAACATCCTTCCTTGAAGACATGGAGAAGATTCAAAGAGCAATGTGCCACATCAAAGGTAATTTCATGTCTTTGCTTTTTGATAGAAACCATTTGTTTGAGCTTAATTAATTGTTACATTATGCATACTTGAAGAATAATGAGGATATTCATAAAGATCACAATTCAAAATGAGCAACTTCTTGAAAAGTTGCAAGATAGTTGTTTTTCCTCCTATGTTTCATATTCTCAAATAGTAGATTGTCTGGAGGATTCTCATGACATGGTGGATCATGAGAAATGTGGAAATTTGAATGTGCTTAATGTGTTTGAAGATGAACTTGAAGATATCCAAACACTTGATGTGGTGGAATAGGAACTTGAATTGTCTCTTGATGAAGGTTATGCAATTTTTAAAGAAGAGCATGATTCCTCTACATTGGAACCAGTCTATGACAAAAGTTTCACACTTTTGAAGGCGCTACATGATACTACCCATATGGATCCTTCCCATGATGAAACTTCTGCACTTTTTTATCATTTGGGTGATTTAGTTCATTATCCTACATCCTACAATTCCATGTTTTGCAACATTAGTCTCAATGAAGTATGGGTGAAAGGGTTATTTTTTATGGTGCCACATGAGGAGTATGGAACTCCTAGATTTAACTTTTATGATGACATGGTTGGAGCACATTCTTATTCACATTTGCAGCAGCATCCTTTGTTACTTTATGATGATGCACATCTACACGGATGCACCTATGATATGCATTTGAGTCACTTGAAGACTCATGGTTTTTCTTGCTCAACACTTGATTCATTTGATGTTGGAGGAACTTCATCCAACACTTGGGTGAATAGATTTATGATTGGAGAACATTTTTGTTGCAAGACACATACCTTGTTATATCTTTATGACTCTCACATTCAGGGATGTATGGGTGAGACTTCTTTGAGTCATTTGAAGTCTCCTTGTTTTTTCTACTCATTATTTGGTTCATATTTTAGTGGATGAAAGAATACATGGTTGAATATTTTGATGCATATCACATTCTTTTAGAGCAGCATTATAGGACATGGGATCCTCACCTATGTCATTGGAGCAGATTTGATTGGTCACTTGAAGCTTGTATGCACTTGGAAAATGGTGGTCTACTTGCTTGGAGGTATAAGCACTTTCATGACTCTTTGATGAAGCATATCCTTGATGTACATTTTCATTATGTTGTTATGTACTTTGATGATATATATTTGGTACTCATGATGTTTGGAAGGATGCATACAAGTAAATGGGATCCAAGAATCCTCTTAAATAATGGTGTGGGTTGGAGAGCACTCTTAATTATTGGGGTGCAATACAAGCAATGGGACCCTGGAATAATTTTTATCTCATTGGTTTCAAATTTTTGGGGGAAACAAGCAGTATGGGAGATGGATTTCCCCACTTAATAAAGTTATTTTTATCAGAGTAGTGCAGCAGCAAGCATGGTGGTTCCTCTCTAAAATCTTCATGGAAACTCAAAGACTCAAGGTTGGACAATTCAATGGCAACTTCAAAGAATTATACAGAAAGCAGTTTCTTCAACAGCCATGTTTGAAATTGCTCGAGGACAAGCAATATTGGGAAGGGAGGATTTGTCATGTCCCAAATTTGGCATTGGGTCAAAATGGCCTAATAACATTGGCCCTATTCATTAGAGTTTGTCAAATTGATGCTAAAGGTCAAATAATTGCCAAGGAGGAAAATTACTAGTTTCCTAGGTTGGGGGTGGAAGCTTTGGGATTTGGAATAATGGGGATAATAAATGATGTTTGAACATTAGAATGGCATAAATATTTAATAAAGGAGATAAATATATATATACAAGTGAAAATCAAAGTAGAATTTGATCATGAAGACACATGGAGGAAGTGGGACCCACATATGGCTAGATTTCCCCACTACACTTGGCATCATTCTCTCACCAATTCGAATTCAAGGTGAATGGTAACATACTTGGGGGAGTCCAAAAGGTATTATTCATGGCATGACTCATCCAAGGTCGAAATATAGAGGAAGAGTAACTCCCATGGAAGAGGAAGAGGCAATTTGGAGCTAGTGAGACACTTGGGCTAGATTCCCTAGCTCTATGACAACAATGATGAAGATGTTGTGACACCTATGACACAAATCAGACCTGAAGGATGACATATGACATGTTAGGGCTAAAAATAGACTTCAAGATGGCGCTCAAGGCTGTTAGGGCAGCTAAGATGCTTCCACATGTGATTTGGTGGAAGTGGGAGATTAGGAATTGGTGTACAAGTGGCGTTCTTTGTAATCTCTTCCCAACTTGAGTTGGCATGAGTCTCTTGGAAGGAATTCGACCCATGGAGGACATTAGAACTTTATAAATGTCAATAAAAAATAAGGAAAGGGGATTTTTGATCATTTGTAGAATTTGCAATTGCATTTATGAAGAGGGAGAGCTAGTGGATGACTAGTTTCTTGCTTTAGCCAATTTCGAGGGTGAAAGATTCCCATCCAAGTTGGTAATTGAAAAGGCCATTCAAACATTTCATTTGGAGATTTAATGGAGTATTTATTTGCAGGTGTAAGCTACAAGGCAGCTCATGGTTTCTTCTATTGCAGCTCACTCCTTCAACCATTTCCAATTTTGATGGCATATTCTTGATCCTTGAGGGAGGGCATTTTTGGTGAGCTATTGTACTCTTTGGGGAAGATTTTAATGCTCCATTTCTTTTGTAATATGAATTAAATACTCTTTTCTTCATCTCCAAAAATTTTCAGGTCGAAATTCCAAGTAGAAATGTATAAATCTCAATTTTAATGAAAGAACAGTGTCATTTCCCCACTACCTTGTTGTGAATCAATGTAATGCTGATGATTTCGAATGAATGGATGATTCTATGATATATTTGTGATCAATATACTACCATGGATGTATTATACAAGTTTCATGTACTGTACTTGAGCATTTGAAGCATTTTTACTCAGTTTAGTTGTATTGGGAGGTGAAATAGTGTCATTTCCCCAAGGGTCGAATTGAGGATTTTTGCAGTTGAATGGGAGAGGGTGAGAACAGTTGTAATAATCCATTAATGGTTCATATGAGACTTTAATAACATACTTAACACATTACATACCTATTTTCATAAATTTGAGTGGGTTTGGAGGCATTTGGGAATCCATTTTCAGTACTTACCCCAGGGGGATTTGAACCCCAAATTACTAGTAAGATTGCATAATTGGTCCAGAATATTAAGAGAGTTTTAAGAGGTCTTTTGGTGGCCATATTTCATCCATAAACATCATATTCAAGTTCTAATATCATTCATACACCTTCCTTGAAGATTTGAAGGCATTTGGAGTCAATTTGAGACCTAGAGACCAATACTAGTCAAAGGGAAATCACTAGTAAAGTTACCCACATTGACCAGAATTGAAAGAGGATTTGCAGAAGTATTTTAAAGGTCCAAAGGCATCCCTGAAACACATATTTATGTTCTAATATCATTCATATACCTTCTCAGAAGATTTGGGATCATTTGGAGCAAATTTGGGACCTAGAGATCAAAACTAGTCAAAGGTCTAACTAGGGAAAAAAGTGAAAAATTGCCATTTTAATAAAATTCCTAACAAGGGACATTACAGAATTGTTATGAAAAAAGATTCATTTTCCTGGATGATGAAGGAAAGACAGCATAGATAAAAGGCATCCCTAGAAAAACATCCGTTCGGCAGATTTCAGCCATGCAAGTAAAAAGGGCAATCAGAAAAGGGTGTCAGATGTTTGTTGTGAATGCGGTGCATGATGAGATAAGTACTAAGGAGGACAAACTGAAAATGGAAGACATACCTATCTTACAGGATTTCCAAGATATTTTTTCTGAAGAGATCCCATATTTACCTCCCAAAAGAGATCTGGATTTTACTATTGAATTAATACCTGGTGTTGTACCAAGTTCGAAAGCTCCATACTGGATGAATATACTGGAGTTGAATGAGTTAAAATCTCAGCTGAAGGAGCTGATCGATAAAAAATATATAAGGCCCAGCGTGTCCCCTTGGGGAGCACCAGTCATTTTTGTTAAGAAGAAAGATGGTACCCTAAAACTTTGCATAGATTATCGTCAACTTAATAAAATGACGATCAAGAATAGGTACCTGCTGCCCTGCATTGACGATCTTTTTGACCAGCTACGCAGAGCAACAATGTTCTCAAAGATCGATTTACGATCAGTATATCATCAGGTCCGTGTGAAGGATGAATACATTTTCAAAACAGCCTTTAGAACTCGTTATGGACACTATGAGTTCGTTGTCATGCCATTTGGATTAACTAATGCACCTGCTATATTTATGTGCTTAATGACATTTTGGTATATTCTAAGAACAAGGAAGAGCATGATGAACATCTACGTATCATTCTGCAAGTTCTGAGGGAGCACCAGTTGTATGCAAAATTCAGAAATGTGACTTTTACAAAGATAAGATTCAGTACTTGGGACACATAATCCTTGAGGAAGGGATTTCGGGTGACCCCACCAAGATAAAGGCCATTAATGAATGGTCGGTTCCTAAAGATGTGATAGATGTGCGATCGTTTATGGGCATCACTGGTTATTATAGAAAATTAATTGAAGGGTTTTCCAGGATCGCAAACCCCATAACGTCGCTGCAGAAAAAGGGAAAGAAGTTTGTCTGGGACCAAAAGTGTGCTGACAGTTTTACAAAGTTAAAAGAATTACTGACTTCAGCGCCTATTTTGAGGGTTGCAGATCCTAATAAAGATTTTGTAGTATGCACAGACGCGTGCAATGATGGACTGGGAAGAGTCCTAATGCAGGAGGGACATGCTGTAGCATATGAATCAGGGAAACTGAAAATTCATGAGAAGAACTATTCCACCTACGACCTAGAATTGTTAGCAGTGATTCATGCCCTAAAAATGTGGCTCACCACCTTATCGGTAGGAAATTTACCTTGATGTCGGATAATACGGGGCTGAAATATTTGTTAGATCAAACAAATTTGAATGCCAGGCAAGCCAGATGGCTAGCCTTTCTAAGTGAGTATGATTTTTAAATTTAGCACATTAAGGGGAAGGAGAATAAAGTGGCCGACGCATTAAGTCGTAATGCAAGGATACATTTTGTTTCAGCCATCAGCACATACGCAACAGATTTGGAGGAACATATTTTTGAAGGAATTAAGAAGGATGAGGAATACATAAAATTACAGGAAAAGACAGCAGAAAACAACTCTAAAAATTCTGTAACAGATTTCAGTTTGAAGGAAAATGGCTTACTGCTGTACAAAAACAGATTGTACATATCAAACATACCAACAGTAAAAATTCTGATTTTGGAGGAGATGCACAAAAGCCACTATTCTTTACACCCAGGTTACCAGAAAACCATCACAATGCTAAGGAAGGAGTACTACTGGCCCAGGATGAAGGATGAAGTAGCGGAGTATATAGCTAGGTGTTTTGACTGTCAAAAAGTGAAGGTGGAACATCAGCATCCTACTGGATTACTGCAGCCCTTGCCTATACCCAGCTGGAAATGGGAATTCATAAGTATAGATTTCATCACTAGGTTACCAAAGAATAAAAAATAGCACGACTCCATCATGGTGGTAGTAGACAAACTTAGCAAGGCATCCCATTTTATCCCTGTCAAAACTACCCATAAAGCCCCTCATATCGCATAAAATTTTATGAAGCAGGTTTTCCGACTACATGGCATACCCAAGGTAATAGTTTCAGACTGAGATTCGAAGTTCACAGGTAAATTTTGGAGGTCTTTGTTCAAGGCGTTAAACACCACCTTAAATTTCAGCACTGCATTCCATCTACAAATAGACGAACAAATTGAAAGGGTGAACCAGATATTGGAAGATATGCTTAGAATGTATGTTAAGGATCAGCCTGGTAAGTGGGAAGACTACTTGCATTTAGCAGATTTTGCGTATAATAATCACTACCATGCTTCAGCCAAACTTAGCCCATTTGAGATCCTTTACGGAAGAAAGTGTAACACACCGGTGTCATGGAGTGATCCGGTTAGCAGGGTCACCTTAGGGCTTGAATTGTTGCAGGAATTAGAATTAATCGTGAAGCAAGTACAAGGGAATCTTAAAGCTGCCCAGGATAGATAGAAAAGTCAAGCAGACCTTAAAAGAACTCATAGAGAATTCCAGGTTGGTGAACATGTTTTTCTTAAGGTAAGGCCGAAAAAGAGTTCCTTAAAATTGGGAAGTTGTGCCAAACTGGCACCCAGGTATTGTGGTCCTTTCGAAATCTTGTCCAGGGTTGGACCTATGGCATATCAATTAGCCCTACCTTCAAACCTCAAAGTCCATAATGTTTTTCACATTTCATTTTTAAAGAAATATGTGCATGATCCTACTCATGTTGTAAATTGGAATAATGTTCAGGTGGAACAAGGTGGCGATTTTCCAATGGAACCGGACTGTATTTTCGCAAAGAAAGAAACTCTACTCCGGAACCGCACGGTTGGCCATGTAAAAGTGCAATGGAAGCACTATAGCCTAGTAGAGGCTACCTGGGAGTTGGAGAGTAGTATGCGGGTTGCATACCCAACTCTGTTCCAGGAACACTCAAGGAGTGAATAAAGCAACATCGAGGACAATGTTGAGGCTTAAGGGGGGGTGTATGTCACCTACCCAATTTTTGAGAATAATTATTTTCTACTATTATCCTTTTTGCAAAAATACTTTGTGTTAAATTATAATTACAAGTTTGTAATTATGACCAAGTAGGTCAAAAAAGAATGTAATGACTCATTATTATTATTTAATAAATAAAAATGGGAGACAAACACTCAAGAAAGTTGTTACAAGAGTGTCCACTGGCCCACTAAGAGGAATGGAAGTTGCTGGAAGGATTGGGACAGATGGCAGCATTTGCACTCTACCATTAGTTGTTGGTATGGGACAACTCCCCCTAATTTTGTGGCATTTCCCCCTCCAGGTGGAGGGAGGTGAGCAGGTAGCTCACTAATGACCAGTTAATTACAAAAAGACCTAGGCAGCCTATAAAGGGCAATTCAAATTGAGCAGGGAGCTCTTACAATGTTTTTTGCAGAAACATTCCCCATGCTCATCAGGTGATGGCTGAGAGATTCAAATAGGGGAAGCTGTGGAGAGTGCAAGTATAAGTCTGCAAATGTTATGAGAAGGACAGACCAGAGGTGTTGGTGCTGGTACCATTGATTACTAAGCCTGTAAGGCTGGATATATATATTTTCTTGCTACTGCAAGTAGAAGTCCTATGTTGCAGAACCTTCTTGCTCCTGGTGGATCAGTGGACAGGCTCTGGGGTCCTAAGGCAGACATCTTGGTTGCTTGGGAGCAGGTTGGGTGGAATAGGCTTCTTAAGTGATTTGTTCCTCCCATTACACTCAGGTTCTATTCTTTTGTGTTTTATTTTTCAATCATATGAATGCCCTCAGAAACTGGCTTAGTATTGTTATTTAATGATCAATAGTAGTAAAATGTTAGATCCTAATTAATTTAGATTTTCTAAACTAATAAAATGACTCCTCTGCATTTTTCCCCATGTGTGGAGCTGCATGGTACTCCAATACAGAGAGGTAGCATTAAATCTGCCCAGTTAAAATTGAAACCTAGCATGCATCTAAATATCTAAACCAAATACCACCCATGCACAGACCTATGTATATCATGCATCTTATATTTTAGCAGCTGTAGATTAGATCCTTGCATGCAATGTTTTTACTGTTCAAATCTGTATGCTGAACAACCTACCAGAAACTAGTCATAGTAATAAGTTCTTTTCTTATTTCTGAAGGTGAACATTGTGTTAACAACTAGGGTTACTGATCTTTAATAATTTTTTCAAGGAAAACAACACCATGCATTTTGTTTAACCATATTCCCACTTTTCTATTTTCTTATTGTTTTTAAAATCTGATCGATCTTATAGCAAATATTGTCTTCATTGAATTATCTTGTACAGAAAGAAAGAAAGATAATATGTTATTTTATCCTTTCATCAGAGGTCCAAATTGGACGAATACAGGAATATATAATTAGAATAGAAAAACTGTTATATTCATAAGCAATCAAATTAACTGACGAATGCATTGCCATTTTCTCTTTTTCTGAATGATCAATTGCATGTGATAGAATTTACATCACAGAATACCAAGTTATTAAAAGCAAGGACAAACATAGCATTATTGAATTGACAGATTAAATTACAGTATCTCCACACCCAAACTGGGGCCAACCTGTTCTCACTACATTATTATTTATAACATTTAATAGCTGCCAAATCAAAGGTTTCATTACCATAGACAATCTAACCATAAAATCAAGAGTTATTATTCTTGTTCCTTTAAAACATCAATACAGACCTGCAGACTTCATTAAACATCGACAGGCTGGGGTTTAGAATTATCACAGTTGTATTCAACAAAACCAACACCCTTTTATTATCGGCTTACAGCCACTATTTAATTAAACAACTTAAACATGCCTTTCGTTCCTTGGATCAGAGTTCAAGAATGAGGAGATCGAAAACACCTTACGTAGACATGAAACCCTAAATATCTTAAACAGGCTTTTAGATACAGATACAAAAACAAGAAGTTCAAATCACCAAACATAGCCATTAAACCCTAAATGATTATCGTTTCCATTTAAATTAACAATGGTTGCACCCTACAGTTGCCACATTCTTTTGTTGAAGGTTCCATTCGAAACCCCATGCTATTTACACACACAACTAATGCCGAAGCAAAATTACAGTCAATGTATCTCTTCTTTCATCAACCCAGAAGTACCCAAAACGATAAGACATAAAACGTAAAGCTGTAAGACTCTTTGCAAACATGAGAGTTCAACCCTACTAAGCTCGCTGATCCCAGGAATGGCCGGCCATATATTTTAAACATTTACATCACCTACACTATCAACAAAACTTAAAACTGTAACGTTTCCCAATTGTTGCAGGCGAGACAAAAGCCATTGCCGAGAAGGCATGCTACCAACACTTGCTCATCAAGTCCGATTCCAAGAGAACCACTAGGGAGGGATACCACCGAAGCTTACCGATGGGGTCGCTTTAGTTCTTCTCCCCATCAACCATTCCAGCACCCTGTTGTTCGTCGAGGGTTACCTACCAACAACCATACACTAAGTTAAATATTGGATCATGAGGTAGTAATGCATGCAACAAAGAATAATTTGAAAACCCTTGCAACGTTACGATACCTGAGTTGTGACAGAGATTTGACGAAGCGAGCATCCATCCACTGTGAAGGATAAGCACTCAGTCTGAAGGCCACAATGTGGGATACCTCCCGAGAACTTACAACTTCATTAAAAACCCCAGACTTGCAAGCTAGTGCAACGTCACAACAGAAGCACTCACCCCACCTATAGATTGCTACACAAATCATTTCCAGACTTGGCTTCCATGGATAACAATTACTCACAGACCAAAGGTTGCTACCGGTCTTAATATCGAGCCCGAGGGAGGCTAGAAAAATGTTGAAACCCTAAGTGCCTCTCGGTCGGTTGGCCTCACCTCCCAAACCCTACCACTGAAACAATGACCAAGAACGTTACAAGAATCCATAAGTTACGCTAGGGTTTAGCTAAATCCCAATACACAACGATCAATGGTGGAGATCCATTCTCATCAAGCCACGTTGGAGGGTGGCAGGAGTAGCATTAAATTGCTCATCTACCTCCCAAGCCACAGGGTTGCCATTTCTGTTGACAGCAGGGCAAGAGGCCATTACAACTCAGCTTGCCAAACCTCATCACTCGCCGAATCACCCATCACAACTTACACGTAACAATATCCTTAACCTGGTGGCCAGGAAATGTAGCTGCAAAACTCAATCATTTAATACACCCTCGACTTTCGTACGCAGGATTTTGCAGTGCCATCATTTCGCCTGCCAGCCATACGGATCAACATTAATATCATCGACATATAAAATGTATCAAGGTATAACGTCCATCGGTGGCATATAACAAAGGTCTTATATGATTCCATATAATCAATTTCGAGCACACTCATAGCATATGAATATCCACCAAGGTCGCGAGCAATCATAGGGCATGGATTGACTTTGCCCATCACATAAATTCTATTATAAAGTTCACCATAGGGATCATTGTAGAGCTCATAAAGCTTGTTCACACCATAAGTTATATCAACACACCGTTAGGGTATGGTTGCCACCCAAGGACCCATCGCATTCATTGCATGGTAGGGTATTAATGCTTAAAGCATCACCATTTTAATTGCCCGGGTGATAGAGACCAGAATCACCTTACCACTCATTCTTTAGTATGCTTAGGACCTTGTGCCCTTGTCCTAAACCTGTCACCATCAAAATTTATAAAAGAATTACTTTAACAACCGCAAGGCATTTATGGAAAGACCATACGTAAAGTCGTCAACACTTAACGGAAACATTCATAACAAACACACCCTGAGATAGACGATATCTGTAGTCTTTGAGATAGACAGGTTCATCTTATAGAATTGGAAGGAGACCATGCTTGTAGCATCGAAATTCATACATAGTTTTATTGATAACACGGTTATTAAACCCTCTGAATTTTTATCGCTATCTCTTACTTGTGAATCTGCGCACGGAGGACGAGTACAATGCTTTAGCTGAATAGCTAAGTAAGCCTCGGGGCACCTCGTGGGTCCCCTTTCATCATCATCCAGAAAAATTAAACCGTCAGCACTTGTCGAGAATAATTCTGTTTTCCAAATGCATCCAAATTTTCAATCATTCCAACATTTAAATAAGAGCATAATCATTAATTGGATTTCATGACACCATCAGAAGACAAAAAGACACAACCATTAAATTGTTCCTACCAAGCGACACATTTATTAATTGCTACTTATTGAATATTATTATTTTCGCATTTTACAATATTGGCTTTTTATGGCGATTTAAAAAAATTTAAATTTTTATGAAAATATCGGGATGTTAAACTCGTGCACTTCAATGGACTTCATCATCTTCTTCGTCTGAGTCATCATCTGTATCATCCGATGATCCAGATTCAACATTGTAAGGATTGGCCATGTCATCATCGTCATCGATATCAATTACGATCATCATGTCATCGTCGATATCATCTTCATGGACATTGTTTGATACATCATTTAATTCAACTAATTCTTCGACATCTTTTTCTGGAACATGATCATCTAACTCATGTTGATCATGATCATCTTCGATGACGTCTTCTTCTTCGAGAACGTCTTCATTACCTTCATCTACGCTATACTTTACCATCCTTCCCCTTGGATCATGTCTCACAGCAAATGACCAACCCACTCTACCTGGAACTTTAGAGTAAAATACCTGTTCACATTGGGTTGGAAGAAAATAGGGCTTCGTTCCTGGCTCAAACAACCTTGTATTTACCATGGTAAATCTATTATCATGTTCAATAATTGTTTTATCAGGATCACATTGATTCAATCGACACCTGTACCATTTGACAACGAACAGAAATACCTTGAAGGAGTTAAAGTCACACTGAAGAATGTCTTCCATATACCCATAGTATCGATTTTCAAAGAGTTCTGGATGTATGTCACTTCTAGAGGAAACATTGGTCACCTCAAAGACTGCATATATCCCACAATATGATGTTTTCTTCGTTTCATCCAACTTTTTGATGCGATATCTATAGACATTGCACCACATAGCCTTATGGTGTTTTACCTACAACAAGCCATACAAGAAAAGATTACATAATGATCCAATATTTATGATTAACTAGTACATGTTTATAATGCCATACAGGGAAAAAAATCAGCTTGTACAATGACAATATGTTTGCAAAAAAAAAATAGTGTGGTTGATTAATATGCTTACCTGCTTATCTTTTAAACCATATGCTAAATCGATCCCTTTGTGTTAGATTGGTATCTCCATTGCGATGTGCAGCTTTAACCAATGAAGCCACACCTTCCCATGATATTCCATGACCAGATTGTTCACATCATTCAATCCATACCTTCATCCAGTCAAGATTGTTTGCGATGTATAAATGAATTGCATCCCACTCTCGACCAACTGTTTGATGGAAATAAAATTAAAATTCAATACAAATGTAAAGTCACTTAACAAAGTATATTACACTCTAAATGGATGCAAAATATTGAATATAAAAATAGAATATGTATGATATATATACATAAAAATCAACAGTCAAATGTGTTATATTACCTTTCACTTTCCTTGATCTACCTTTCCCCTTCACGTACTCCCCTTCAAAATATTTATTGGAGTCCGGATCACAAATGCGACGTAAATTGAGCTTTGACGCTAATATAGAAGATATTCACTAATATACAACATGTTTTGGTATACCATATATCCCCCCATCATAGAACCCTCATCATGAGCTGCGTTGTCTGCCCAAACCCTTCATAAATTTCAAGTGCCTCTCAACCATCCACATGGACCTTGAGTGCGCAGGTCCACACAATTCAATCTCCTCAACTCGGTGTATGAGGTAGTGTTCCTGTGCATTGAAAAATGACAAAGGTAGATGCTTCTGCATTTCACACATGAGACGGGGAATTTCTCTCCTCCAATACTTTATATCTTCTTTATGGAATTCTTTAGATGACAACCATATACAAGTGACATGACAACCCAATCAAGATATTCAAGAAAAAAACATTATATTACATAACATGAATTAGAGAACAAAAATCAAATATCAGTTCTACGATGAAATAAACAAACAGTAAGCGCATGCAAAAAATTGCTACTTACCTCATGTATTTCCCAAGATTATGTATTAGTTGTTTGACATTGTTGTCAAAGTTGCCCATAAGAGAGAGAGAGGTAGAACATACTGTAACAATATACAAATCGTTTCATTTTTTAAACAAAGAGTAGACAAACAAAAATACTAACCATATTCACTAGAATAGAAAAAAAAAATAATTAAATGCATACCATAATAATTACCTTCATGAAGACATGCCAATCGTGCATTTCACCCCCGCAAAATCACCTTTCTTTGTTATGATATTCTTCATGTTCGCACAAAATCCGGTGGGAAATTTAATTTTTCGCATGACTTCTTTTACAACATTACTTTGTTGGTCTGTTAATATCCGTGGAAGTGAGTTTATATTAATTTGCTCTCCATTGCTATAAAATTGAATGATGTCTTTCATTGCATGGTTTCTATCTTGAATGTCTTTGCAAATTTTGACAATTTTTTCTTTCTCACTCCTTCCATCCAAGATTCGCCATAATGTTTCAGTCACATTCTTTCTGATATGCATTGTATCAAACATATGAGCAACTTGTAGGTTCTCATAGTAGGGAAACCTACTAAATTGTGTAGGATAACTTTTCATTCCTCGTGGAATCCCATTAATGCCTTCATGATCACATGAACGACAATCAGGAATAGTAGTTTATAAAGAAATTACATAAATCAATGTCAATTATAGTAAACAACACACAATAAAAAAAATACAATATAACATTTCATATACAATGATTCATACGTACCTTGACGATTTCTATTATATTACAACTTCCATAGGTGAGGTGTCATTCTCTGTGGTTTTAATGCAGTCTCTTGCTTGCCATTGAACATATGTTTTTCAGTAGTTCGATACCTGTAATTCTTAGAGAGGAAGTGCCTATACTCATCAAACACCTTTCCTAAGCTTTTTGAACGACGAGATTTGATCTTAGGACCGCAAACTGGACATGCAAATTTCCCCTTTGTCTGAAGACCTACATAAAGAGATGGAATATCTATGTC
The DNA here is from genome assembly GCA_027924585.1 of Larix kaempferi. Classification (NCBI taxonomy): domain Eukaryota; kingdom Viridiplantae; phylum Streptophyta; class Pinopsida; order Pinales; family Pinaceae; genus Larix; species Larix kaempferi. Next base: position 14,062,371 of record BSBM01000643.1, read on the forward strand.
AATTATAATTATATACAAAATGCATGGATTATTTAGAAAAAACATGCGTGCGTAGTATATTAACTAGTTCATAAAATTAAATGCAAATAAAGTGGAACTTATAATTACATATCGCAAAAATGGGTTAACCCTGGGGCATCATGTATCGTCCATACAAGCATTGCATGGAATTGAAATTTCATGTATCGTATTGGTCTAGATACGTCATACATAATGATGCCATTCCATAACTTTAGTAGCTCGTCAATAAGAGGTTCGATACATACATTCATTTCTTTGACTTGGTACATACCTGATTGATTTGAACATATAAAAAATATAATTATGAGATGTACCATTTAGATATATAAGCCATATTGCACAAGAGAAAAACAATAAATATATATATGACATTATGTGACAAAATACGACAAATGAGATGCCACTACATTTAAAAAAAAAAAACTGCAGACACAATATACCTGGAACAATCATCGACAACATTATGTGCTCCCTCTTTATTGACTACCATGGAGGAATGTTATTGTTGATAACAAAAATAGGTCACACCAAGTAAATGGATCTCATCTCTGCAAATGGAACCATCTGCTGCCAAATAAATCCTAAGATTACGAGGTTCTTCTTTAAAGTGAGGCCATTTTTTCTCAATATCTCTAAAAGTAGATCCATCTACAGGCACCTGAATAATGTCGTCTTGACTTCTGTTCCGTGCATGGTAATCCATAAACTACGCTATGTTTTTGCACCTGAATAGTCGTTGCAAACGTGGAATAATGGGAATATAACGAAGAACCTTGCGAGACACCTTTTTTTTACTTGATCTGTTCGATATCTACTAATATGACATTCCGGACATTCTATTGCAAATTCATGCTGATTATAATATAGAACATGGTCATCAGGGCATGCATGAATTGCTTCACACTGCATTCCAATTTCTTTCATGATGGCAGATAAATCTCGATATATGCGATGTAAAATATTTGACGGTGGTAACAAATATTCACCTATCATGGTACAACAAATAAAAATAAAAATATAGTTAATATAATATATATAGAAATAATATTAATGAAACACATTTCATCCATATTAATTTGACTTATGAATTAACAATAAAATTATTAGACGATCATATATATTATGTGATGGAATATATTACATACCTTAACATCTGTGTGACTGATATGTTTGAAATACCATTCATAACCTTCAATTTCATTATCAACAATATAGCAGAGAGAAGATTTGTGTTGGAGCCCTCATAAAGGGGTTCGTATTCCTTCTCAAGAAGAGGTATCATCATCATCATCCATTCTAACATTAAATGAATCATGAATCAAAGTATTTGTACCATCATCTTCAACTATGTTATCAGTATGATCATCTTCTTCAATATGATCATTAACTTGTGCTCCATTATTCATAGCTTCATGTTCCTCCGGTACTTGTTCTGGAAGCACTTCCTGATCCAGACGATATGTCGTAGGATGTATTTCCTTTATAATTACATGAAACCATCAATAGATAAAAGTTAATATAAGAAATTCAAATGCAAATGTAAAAAAAATTGTGATGCATTTAAAATGTAACAAAATTTGTATGGTTAATAGAGAATATTATATAATCAACAATGCAATCACTGTAATGTTGATGTTTTCTTTTTTCACTGAGAGGAGCAAGGTGCTCTGATTTTTCTTGGTAAACAAAACATGCAATCAATCAAATAGATCAATCAACTACTCTTTATTATTACCTTTGAGTGTAATACAAACAAGAAGAGAAAAATACAAGAAAAACTAAAAATAACAGGTTAAAAATGACTCTTTTCATGAGTGGTCTCTACATCTAGATAAAAAGGGGAAACAAAAAGGGTCTAGTCGCTACTTTAGGGATGAAAAGAACAATGGCCAATTGCACTGTTGGTCAAATAGGTGCATCCAAACTATCCAAGAGACATAAAAATTGACCCAATTACTAAACAAAGCTACTCAAATATAACTCAAAATTTCCCATATTGTCCACTAAGGTAAGATAAACAATGCTTATATGGTTTCTATAGAGAAAATAGAAGAGAAACAACATGCCAATATAGTCGTTATTTCTCTTATCATGGAAAGTGTCACAAATCTAGAGAGCTAAGTGCTTTCCCCGGTGAGTGGGTTAGTCTCACTAACGAACAAATAAATGAGTTATTCTATTGCTATACCCTAGATTCTACATGCACATAAGAAAAAATTATTATAATAAATATTGAATATTAAAATAATATTTATTGTCCATGTTAGTCCCCATCTATTGAAACCATCAATAGATAAAAGTTAATATAAGAAATATTAAAATAATACATACATTTACAAAAGCAATCAAAATAAAAACATATATAATGCAAAACTTACAAATGGATGATATTCATGTCCCCCCTTAGCGTGTCCATGTTCCCTACAATGTTTTCTAGCTGTTGTGATCAAAATTCTTCTCCTCTTAAAGCCCCTGCATTGACTACATGGACAATAGCATTTCCCATCACCCCTTCTTTTCACTCCTTCCCACAATCTAGCAAGCAATTGTCGATTTTGTTCGTCTGGATCAGGAATATTGCTAGTTGGCATTTTCTCGTAAAGAGCTTGAATGAATATTATCGATCTTAGAAAATCAAGCTCCACACTTCGCTCGCTTTAATCACAAAAACAATGGAAATAATGAAAAACAGTCCACCGAAAAACAGTCCGCTAAATAAAAAAACTTCCGCAAACTGTCGCTTGTATAGCAAACATGTCAGAATGTTTCAAAATTTATAGGTTTTAAAATATGACCATCCGTCGGATATCTGACGATTTGAACTTAGTTACCGTTGGAGAGTAGATGTCGGATATCCAACATGTTAGTGCATGATCTGCTATCGGATCTCCGACATTATCGGGCATGATCTGACGTTGGATCTCTAACATCCAAAACCATAATATATCGTCGGATATCCAACATCCTCTGGCTTAATATTAGGTCGGCTATCCGACGCCACTGGTCACCATTCGTCGAAGCTCGTCAGATATCCAAGGGCCTTCAGAAATCCGACGGGCCTTTCTATCAATTTTTAAAAAAATCAAGTTTCGTAATTTTGAAGGTGAAATCCGACGACACGGTCCTTTTCATCGGATGTCGTTGGATTTTCTCGTCGGATTTTGGGTTCAAATATTGTAGTGGCTTCCCATATCCTCTTTGTTGCCTCACCAATCACAACATGGGTCTCTTCCTTCATACCATGTCAATCGCATAGACTGAGATAACGCTTCAATATCCTTTGGTTGGTCATCTCTATTTGCAATTCAAGAAGCCCAAACACTTGATAATTAGGAATACACACTGAAACTCACCACCAAGGTTTGCAACTAGTCCTCAAGCTGACTATATAATGTGCATGTTTAGTTAGTTGTGTCATGTGCAAGTATATCTATAAGATTTTTTTATCTCTACTAGTACATATTCTAAAAACCTTTTATGAGTGTGTATTTCTAGTCATTGAAGGGAATTTCAAATTCTAGACCATAATCAGGTTGCATATTAGTCATAGATACAATAGGACACTATATCAAAGGAAGGTATACTAGTTGATACTAAATGAATGAAAACTACAACATAGATTGCCCCACTACACAACAAGAAGTTGTCACAATTGTTCCATGGAAAAATCAACTTTGTAAGGTGATTCATCTTTAATTTCAAAGAAATAATTAATCCTTTACACAAGTTAATAATAACATGATATATGCAATCTTCCAATGAACTAAGGTAGAGAGTAAATCTTTGAAAAGATCAAGGTGGATACTACCTTTACTCAATTCCAAATATGAAAATGATTTTTACATCTATCCTCTTTGATTAGATCATTCCCTCAGTTCTTGCGCTCATAAAAATATGAAGAAAATAAGTTTACAATATCTTTCATGGGCACTTGTTTAGAAGGTGGTGAGTTGAGCTACCCAACCATTAAGAAACAAGCACATGCTATAGTTAATTCCTTGAAACAGTTTAGGTCTTACATTTTAAAATGTCACATGAAAATCATTGTTTGACATCTAGCTATGAGATCATTATCTGTATAGAAGGAAGTGGTGAAAGGGTGCCATTTGGATGATATTTATCTAAATTATGATTTGGATATCAAGTTTGTCATCATAGTCATTAGAAAAGGACTATGCAAGTTATCAATGAAAATAGATGATCAAGATGATGAAGCAAGTTGGGAGAATGAAGTATCTTTTCACACAACAATTGTGATTTTATGCTATATATATATATATATATATATATATATATATATATATATATATTCATGGTATTGTGATTTGAAATACTATTTGCAATATGGATATGATCCTAATCATTTATATATGAAAAGATGATTGTGCCTTAGCATAATACGATATATTAAGCCATATTCCTCTAAATAACACATGTACATATTAACAAATATTGACTACTTCACTTATTAGTCAGGCATTATTCCTTTAACTACTACAAACATTACAACAATGATTTTAATTCTCGAATAATGGATCATTACTAGGTTTATTGTGTGGTGTGTTTTAGTATTTGACCTTGCTTCATATTTTTCATCCTTGGATATCAATGATTTTGCATTAGACAAGGGGATTGTTTTGAAATGCTCATTTACTTCTATCTGCACGGGCAATGTGTTGTAGATTCCACAAATAAGAACTTCATTAGGATTATAAAGAAAATGGTGGGTGACTACCATAATAACTAACATAATGCACTCCTCAATGCATCATGGTTTAATGGAGTCACACCCAAAATAGCCTTTGACAAGGAATTTCAAGTCATTGATATTATCCTCAAGTGGGACATATCTAGTGAATGATACAAGCATATATAAGATGATAAGGAATTGAAACTCAACTATCCTTGCAAGGTGCTGATAAAGAATCCTTTTCTTGGTGACTAAGTCAAATTTATCTTAACATTGTTCTCAAATATTATAACATATATAAAGACTAAGAGTCTCATTACAACATATATAAAGAATATCCCAAAGGATAAAAACAACCATATCCACTCCCCTTTTGACACTAAATACTAGTCACATGTGAACTCTAGGAATTTGGTGACATTGTAGATTTCATAGTCCATTGGGTCGAATTTCTCCATGTTTCCACTTAATTACTCATTTATGTTCACCAAATGCACTTGCAGATCAAGTAAATCTACTAAATAAATTAATTCCTTTGGATTGATGATTAGGGCCTTCTTCCCCATCAACTTATTCTTCCTTGTTATGCATATCATTGTGAGTTTTCTAGCCATTTCTCCCACCCATGGTGGCATTTTCCTCACACTCTAAAATTGATATATCATTGATATGTCCATGATGATGATGGTGGTGGTGGTTATAATGTTAATCTCTCCAAAACTTCTTGTGTCTCATTAAATTAAATAAAGTCATCCTTCCTTGTTAACTCATTAACAGGACAAGTAAAAAGAAAGAATTCGAAGACAAATCACCAATGATGGATGTTTTGGTCAATGAAAGCATATAGCTAATATGCCAAGGTTCATAGCAAGGAAAATTTTAGGGGCAAAATTTAGCCCATGGGATACTTTTCGATGTTTTTTTCCAAAAAAAGATTCGTTAATCACCATTTTTTCTAAAATGATTCACCTAAATTCTAGAGGATAATTTTTTTTAACACAAAACTCGCCAAAATTGTCCAAAAACTAAATAATATATTGAGAAATTTGAACATTTTACAAAAATATCACCAAATTTGCTAATATTATAATTTTATGAGATGGATATATGTGTTTTAGAGGGCATGGATCCAATTATTCATCAATTTCAAAGACTAATTAAATCAATATCAAAGATTAATTTCATTTGTTAAAGGTGCATGGGTTTAATAAGACCTGAAGTAGTGAAGTTGAAAAGTCAATGGATAGACACAATATTATATTCTTGATGTTTAATTATATGTCATTGATATGCCCTTATTTGAATTTTATTTAACTATATATCTGATTCGATCGACTAAAGGTTGAACCAAATAGGTACTTGTCACATCTTTCTTCGTCGAGTGAGGGAAGCTCAGGACAAACAAAAGGAAATTCCGTAGACATATGGAATTTTTTCTTGCCAAAGGAGGATCATGCTCCTACGATGATGAGAGCATAGGAGACATCGAGGTGCCACTCAGGTATCAACATTTGGTGAAACAATGGGTACCTAAGGAATTGCCTCCGTTGAACACTAACTTCAATGTAGATAATAGGATGTATCAGACTGCACCATTCTCACTGCATGGCCTGGGGATATTTTCCATGGATGGAATAAATGTAAAATACAATACAGTGATTGAATTGATGGACTATTTCGGACCATGTTATTGTGAAATTTCCCACATAAGATCCAAAGAGATGATGTAAACCTCACAATGAAAGAATTTAGGAATAATAGAAGAAGAGACAAGCAATAGAACTTAGATCCAAAGAAACTCTGATTGAGGCAGAATAATTACACATGTTACTATTAACAGAATAATGAATTGGTAAATATACAATGTTGAGTATGGGATTCAAATTCACTAGGAGGAATTCGAATTGGCCTTCATGCACAGATCCATAATCAGTGGAGAGTCATCAATGCCTAACTAGGAGTCCACATGCTCATCAGTGAAGTCATTAATGCACAAGTAATGATAAACTAGGAGTCAATCTGAGTCTAACTGAATTTGGTTGGTGTAACTGGCACATGGAAGCACTAATATAGTGAAGGAGGCTCACTAGAGGGTGCCATAGGAGTTAACTGGAGACAGAATGGTCAATCTAGTCTCATTGGAGGTCCAACAGAGTGATAAACTCAGTAAAGAGTCAGTTAATCCTTAAATCAAGGAAATAACTGAAGATAACTCAATATAACTGAATATAACTGGACTGGTAGGTGAAGAAGGCGCCCTTGTTATGCAGTGGAGCAAAGGAGGGCGCATTAGTCACTGGGAGGCCTAGAAATGATCTAAAATAAGCTCTGGGGGCTAGTTTGTTGAGGACTAGGTGCTGGGACTGATGACCTAGAATGCATGCAAAATTGCATGCAAACCCTAATTTTGCATGCATGATTGAAAATGAAAATGACTGGAAAGCTAGTAGGACTAGGATGGAGCATAGGAATATCCTAACACCCCCCCTTATTCCATCCTGGGCCCTGGTAACTAGGACCAAAGGTCACCCATACAATAAATGAAATGATAATAAAATACATAACTGTCCATAAACTGAGGAAATGGGGAAAAACTCATGGGAAAAATACCCCCCTCAAAAAGAATAGTAAATAACTCAAAGAACCATCATGCAGAAAAGAAAGAAGCTTTCATCAGTGAAAACTTTTGCAAAAGACTTGGCAAGCTGATCTCATGTAGGAAGGTCTCCCACTGTGTGGAGGATGAAGGAAGTCTTTTAGAAACTTTTTCTGTATCTGGAGCGAATGGAACATGAGTATTCTTTGCAAAAGATGGAAGAGAGAATCCCATCATCATGCTGCATCTCTTATGGAGAGATGGATGGCATAATGCAAGGTTAGCATGCTGCTGAAGTCTAGTTGTTCTGTAAGCAAATAAATCATCAACTATGTTCTCAGTAGTAGCAAGGACTGTGTGAGAACATATTTCTCTTGAATATGGACTGAGAATAGGTGTTGGTTCTGAATCTTCTTGAACCATGATCTCAACATCAAAATCTTGATAGGAGTCACTGGAATAGAAGTCACTGTGATCTTCATCAGAATCTAAAGGAATATTTAGAGAGAAGGGCATGAAGTGTGAGAACTCATATGCCTTTGAGGCATGATTATCAATCCCATTCGCTATAACCTTTCCAGTGGAGATTTCTGTAATCTCTACTGTGTCTGGACCAAAAACTACTTGTTTTGATGATCCTGTATGAGTCATTTGATATACTGACAACAAATTAGCTGTAAGAGAAGGAACAAATAAGACATTTTTGAACTTACCATGCTCCATATGAACTGTACCCAAACCTTTGGCAGAAATCTGAGAGTTGTCTCCCATGTGAATGGTAGGCCCATCTTGGAGATCCAAAGAGGAGAAGGATTCTTCTTGTGCCATCATGTGGTTGGAAGCTCCAGAATCTATAAGGAGAGCTTTTGTCTTTGAAAAACTAGCCATCAATGCATGACAATCGTCAGAACCACTTCCAGAATCAGACATCTTTGCTTCTTTTGGAACAACAATTTGGTTTTGTTCAAGAAGCTTGGTTAGAAGATCAATCTTCTTATGCATGCAGGCATGCTCAGGATGATTTCCTATCTTGCAGTAGGTACAATTTGGTCTCTTTTGTTTGTCATTATTGGATCTTGAAGGTTTCTTGCCTTTTCCTTTTTGTCCCCCTTTTGCATTCACTCCACTTGATTCACCAGCTAAAAGAGCTAGATCTCTGGAGGTTTTGATGGCACCCATTTGAAACAGTTTGTTCTCTTCTTGAGTGAGAGCTTCAATAAAGTCACTTAAGGTGGGAAACTTCCATCCAGGGATGGACATTCGAACAGAATGAAAGGTAGATACAAAGACAGAAAATTGAGATCCAAGTTTGCTCAATATAGAGAGTATCAATTGCTCATCACTTTTAGTGATGCCACATTGCTTGCAATGCAAAACCAAATTCTGAAATTTGGAGAAGAAATCTTGGATACTCTCGAAATTGCTAGGTTGAAGGGCAACCAATTCATTCTCAAGAATGTAGCCTCTTAGTTCGTCTTGTTTGCCAAAAAGACTCCTCAATTTTATCCATAAATCATTTGGAGACTTCAATCCATTAGTATGAAACAATAGATCATCAGATATATGAAGTCATATGCATCCAAAGGCTTCATCCATTTTGTTTAGGTGCTTGATTCTCTTTTCAGCTTGATTTGGTATGGCATCCTTTTCCTCAACTATTCTAGTAAACCCTTTTGACCTCAAGATATTTATCATCTTCACCTTCCATTCGAAATAATTGAGAGTGAGAAGTATAGAAGAAGGAGCATTCGAATTTCTCATCTTGACTGCTTGAACAAGTGCAAAATAGAAAGCTACTGAATCTACTGCTGCAACTGCTGGAAATTCGAAATACCTGCCAAAAACTCTCAAGAATGGAGGTAGAATATACTCTCAAATGGCTCTGATACCATGTGAAATTGCCCACATAAGATCCAAAGAGATGATGTAAACCTCACAATGAAAGAATTTAGGAATAATAGAAGAAGAGACAAGCAATAGAACTTAGATCCAAAGAAACTCTGATTGAGGCAGAATAATTACACATGTTACTATTAACAGAATAATGAACTGGTAAATATACAATGTTGAGTATGAGGATTCGAATTCACTAGGAGGAATACAAATTGGCCTTCATGCACAGATCCATAATCAGTGGAGAGTCATCAATGCCTAACTATGAGTCCACCTGCTCATCAGTGAAGTCATCAATGCACAAGTAATGATCAACCGGGAGTTAATCTGAGTCTAACTGAATGTGGTTGGTGTAACTGGCACATGGAAGCACTAATATAGTGAAGGAGGCTCACTGGAGGGCGCCATAGGAGTTAACTGGAGTCAGAATGGTCAATCTAGTCTCACTGGAGGTCCAACAGAGTGATAAACTCAGTAAAGAGTCAGTTAATCCTTAAATCAAGGAAATAACTGAAGATAACTCAATATAACTGAATATAACTGGACTAGTAGGTGAAGAAGGTGCCCTTGTCATGCAGTGGAGCAAAGGAGGGCGTATTAGTCACTGGGAGGCCTAGAAATGATCTGAAAGAAGCTTTGGGGGCTAGTTTGTTGAGGACTAGGTGCTGGGACTGATGACCTAGAATGCATGCAAACCCTAATTTTGCATGCATGACTGAAAATGAAAATGACTGGAAAGCTAGTAGGACTAGGATGGAGTATAGGAATATCCTAACAGTTATGATTACAACGATTGGATTGTGTTGGTCCGGTACATGTGAAGTATGCGGAGATATGCACTCGCCGCAAATTATATACATGTAAAAGACAACAATAAAAATAAGGGGTTGACTATCTATATTGATGGAAGGCCTAAATCTTCCGGTAATATCGCAAGGTTTATAAATAGCACATGAACTGGAACAACAAACAAGCGACCAAATTGAATATTTGAGGTAGGAAAGGAAATCAAGTAGTTGTGTGCGCAATAAAAAAGATAGATCCCGGGGAATAATTACTAGTGGATTACCATTTGAATTGAGTAGATACATCGAATAATATTGTGCGGGTACTTATGCAACACCTATTTAAGAAACCTATACTTATTGCATTATTTTTTTTTATCTTGAATAATGTATTAAATATTTTGTGGTTCTAATTTCATTGTATTCTAGCGGGCTGATCGTGGGAAAGGAATTGCCTCAGAAAAATTAAACAATTGACAATTTTGTTTTTCATTTAACATGGATTTTATTATTTGTCTATATAATTTTATATTTGTGGCGATCAGGTTTTTTGCTATCTTTACCAATTTTTATATATATTTTGTGGTTGTAATTATGTTATAACATGGAAAGATGATCAAGGAAAAGAAATGGCCTCAGAACCGGTAAACAATCAACAATTTTGATTTACATTTACTATGAAATTTATTATTAGTTTGTATAATTTTAGTTGTATGGCAATAATTTTTTTTTTTTTATCTTCAACATTTTTTAAAATATTTCATGGTTCTAATTATGTTATAACGTGGCAGGATGATCGAGGAAAAGAAATGGCCTCAGAACCAGTAAACAATCAACAATTTTGATTTACATTTACTATGAAATTTATTATTAATTTGTATAATTTTCGGTTGTTTGGCAATAAGTTTTTTCCATCTTCAATTTTTTTAAAATATTTCGTGGTTCTAATTATCTTATAATGTGGTAGGATGATCGTGGAAAAGGGCCAGTCGTAGAACATGTAAACCAGTGACAATTTCGACTTACATTTACCATGAATTATATTATTTGGTTATATAATCTTATTTCTATGCCAAACATTTATTTTAATTTTTTACAAAAACTTAAATAACACTTATAAAAAGATCAATAAAGCCAACAAGGAACTTGATCGCTTGTTAGACATTGTAGATCAAACTCCTGAAATCGAGGAAATGATCTTTCAAGTTATGACACAACTTAACACATATAAGGTAATAACCATAATTTAAAGTGATATTTTTATTTTGAAGAACAATTATGATAGTTTTTTTCCTTAATTTTACGTTATCTAAATGAAGAAACATTTTTCTTTCTTATACAAAGATTTTTTAAACCTATGGAGCCTTTCATGCATGGTGTCAATAGTAGTGGGGCTATGCAAATTCCATAGATTCTGGACGCAAGAACTCGTATACCTACCAGGTTATTCATTTATCCACCTTCCACACCTGTAGTTGGTAGCCATGACACAGACCCCCAGGAAGCCACACAACCAAGCTCTGTAGGTGCTAACATAGATGATGTTCATGATTTGGCTGATTATATGGTTTCATTTCCTAGAGAGAGACATGTTACCTCCATAGGGACCTTTTCAGGGACATTTATGGTCAATGATGATGGAATTATATTAAAGAAAGTAAAATTGCCGAGTAATTTATAATATTTTATTTGTTTCATGTTGTCCATCTCAAACATAAATCATTTACATTATTATTTTTAAATTAATGATGATATATTTTTTGTGTGAAGGAAACAATGATTTTTATAGGCACTTGGAGACAAAGGCGTTGTTGATTTTTGGGCCCACCATATACACGAGGTGGAATTCACCGGATTCCAAAATTAAAAAAGAACTTTTGGATTATCTTGAAGGTCTCTTTGGGGTGGACACATATAATAGAGACATGGACAGCTCCGATGTTGGCCAACATTTAAAATATACATGCGACACTTATAGGGTTCACTTGGAGAAGAACCCCAGGTATGAGCGGCCTCTCATGATTCTAGAGAGGGAGTGGAAGGCACTCATTGAGAATGCAAAGGAGAAGATATTAAAAAAAGATGGAAAAACACCACCTGGTCCCCTAAGGTAAATTACATCTTGAATTCAATACCTTCAATTTTATTTAGATCTAAAAAAAATGTGGTGCATACCATACTTGAAACTTTTCATGATAGGTTGCTTGACACTTCGAAGGAAAAAAAAAGCAAGGAGTGCCAAACATGGACAACACAAGCTAGGCCATGGAGGTTACTTGAAGTTACAATCAAGAATTGTAATTACCCAAATACCTTAACAATATTACTTGTATCGCATTCCAAATTTAGGGTAATTGCAACCAATAACATCAAAAATACATACTCTTATGCAATGCGGGGTGGTGACTTCAGAACTACAACCACGGAGGAAGACCTCAAGCTTGGTTATAGTAAAGGCTATTAATTTTTCGTTGAACGATGGAAAATCTTGGGGAAGATCCCAAGATCCAATGTGCAAGATAAGGTAAATAAAAAATCCACATTAACCTTTCATCACTCATTAAAAAAACATATGTGTTTGATATTGTCTTCATAAAATTTAAAGTGTTACATCTTTGTTTTAATTAGGGGAGAAACACTATGAACGATACCATAAGTAGTGTAGAGCAGTGCATTGATAGTGGAGTGCCTCCAAAAGATGGTGCTCCTATGCAACCCCACAATGGTGTTACGTTGAGTGAGCTCCATGACGATAATATGGCTAGAACTTAATCATATACTTAATAATTTCCTAGTTATCGATTTTGTACTTCTTTTTTAAAACTTTTACATATAGGATTGTGTCCTTAAAAAGTTTGTGGTTTCAATGGTAGAGAATGTTGTAATCGAGGGTCCTACAGCTGAAGAGGAGCATAGGGAAGCGATTGCAATGATGCTGACTAGTGCACTAGGTAAATAATTACATCGTAGGGGTTTTGTTAACATTACTTATCTACTTCATTGATATTTAAAATTTGTCCTTGTAAATTTAACTTTTTTTCTAGGCGATGCCCTGTCGCAGCGGCTTCCACGCCACGAATATCATACTAGGAGTGCATTGCATGAGAGGCCGCAAGCAAAAAAAGCTTCTAAAGAGCAACCAGAAAATGAAGACGACATTGAAGATCATGACATACTTAAGATCCATAGGAAGATGACTAAGAATGTTAGATGAAGTATGATATTATTATAGTTAGATAGACAAATGTACTATTCTTGGAACATATTTTGGATGATATAACACATTTATAAAAACTATTTTGTTTACATTTTCCTTTGAATCAATTCTTCCATACTTTTTGTTGTATTGCCTTTGAATGAGTTATTGCATACTTTTTTGTATTGATTAAGGTAAAACATGAAATATAGATAGTTAGTACTTAATTATGTTCAAAGAAAAAGGAAATCAAATAAATTTGTACCTTATTTTATCTCAACATTATTGCTTAGCTTTACAATTATATTTTATCAATTTTGTATCTGTTTAATGCATAATTTCTAGTATAATTTAGATTGGGTATTGGGAAATTGAGAGAGATGTGAGGGGGAGGGAGGGGGGGGAGACGGGCCATAAGAGCTTCTACCTTCACGTGGATAGCCCTATTCAGTACAAAATAATTTATTGGATCCATTTAATAATGGATCATACCTCCCTCGATCAAACAGAGCAACATCAAAGTCAATGTTGACTTCGTTGTTGCTCCGAATTGAGGGAGGTTTGCTCCAATATTATACAGCTCCAATAAATTATTCTCAAAACCAAGAGGAGCTTATTCATGAGTGTTAGTTTTTTCTATTAGGTTTTTATTTTGTTCTCATCAAGTAAATCCATGTTTGAATCCAAGATGATGAGGGGCTATTCCAAAAATAAGGCTAGAAGGTGATGGGAAGCATTATAAAGGTATGTTGACATTCTCATAAAAATGCATCTTAGACTAGTTAAATACTGGTAGAAAAATTACTTGTATTGATTTTGTATATATTTATGGAGGTTCAATGATTTGTCATTGCAAGTACTATACAAACATAACGATGGATGAGCTATGATGGGGAGGTATGTTGTTTCCAATTTCATTCCAGATTATGTTCATGTTATGTATTTCACGCCATATTATGTTCATGTTATGTATTTCATTCTAGATTTTTTTCATGTTACTTTGAATTTCACAACTCATGTACAGTTCCACGCCCATGAAAGTAGAAGTATTTTGCCCCAAAATCAAATATGTAGCAGGCATAAACTGTTTGAAACCGGTCTATAAGGTTGGTCATCCAAAATGAACCAATTATTACTGCTTGAAAACCTCAAATATGTTGATTGCACTTATGTAAGTAGGTTAGAAGTGAAATAAATGGCTCATCAAGGCCCAATGGTATCTAATGTTAAAATTATGGTTAGGTTAGGGTTTGAAGGAGAAAATAGTACAACAGTAGTAGTAAATCTAACAAGACAAATTTAAACATAATTTTCATCTCTTTCAACTTTAACACTCCCCAATGATCGTTGTGGTAAAGTTAAGGTTTCATCTTTAAAACTTGATACAATCTCCTTAGGTGATCTCTAAGAGGAGTCCCCCAAACTACATCAGATCAAGTTCACATATGCTCCTAGCAAAACAAAGTGTTTTGGTATTTCTGTAAAAATTTAAAAATAAAGGTGATGAAGGGATTGGACACCAGTTTCTTATCAAATGAGCAAATGGGGTCAACCAAGGCTTACATGAGGGTAAGGAGAGATTAGAAAGGGATAGGTTTGCAATGCAAAAACCTAGTTTCTTTCTAATGGCTGGGCTAATTTCATAGAACAGTTAAAGGAAAACTTCTAGAACAGAAAAAATCAAATGAAAGTGAGGAGGGAGGCTATCATGGAAGGCATAAGAAAACACATGGTCTAGAGCAAAAAATGGACACCTAAACTACACTTCCAATTGATGGTGCTTTGAATATGTCATAATCTAGATGAAAACAACCATGATCAAATTATACTTTATAACTAATCCATAAAAAAATGATGTTTTAAAAGTCATACCTATGGAAATGTATCCTTCCAATCCTAATTCACTCACATTTGCACCATCAATTCCATCTCTATTAGGATACATATTCTTCTCAAATCTTCCATTACACATAAATTCAAGTGCTAAGCCTTTGAGACGAAGGTTGGAACATGAGTCTATGATTCTCATGATATTTTGATGTCAAACCTTTTTCAACACTTTACATCTTTTTCAAAACTCTTATCATCTTGTTCATTTTGTAGATTGAGAATTTTCACAATAAGAAATGTTCCATCACTCAAAATTCCTTTGTACATTGATCCACAACTTCCCTTCTCCAACAACTTAGTCTCAATAAATCCATCTGTTTCCCTAGCAAGCTCTTAATATGAAATCCTTTGCTAGTTTACTTTTGGTAAAAAGCTTATGAAAAACCACACTTTTGTATTTGTCAATTCCTTCTCCAAAGGAATGCCAAAAGTAGACAACATATTATAAAGCCAACAATAATGGACAACAATAAATTTTTAATAGCTTTTCTCTAAATTTATCTTTAAAATGACTAATAGATGTTGGACATGCATATTCCAATTAAGGATAGATAATTTTAAATGCTTAAGCATTTTCAATGCCTTTGAAGCAAGTAGTATTTACCCAATATAGAGTTTGAAGAGAGATTTAGGACCATAAGATTTTATAAATTTCCGAGTTTGGAATATAACCTTCGAATGCATTTTTAGATAGTGTGACCCAATTCAAAATGTCTAGTTAATTGATTGGTAGAACAATCTAGTACAGTTTAGTTAAAATTAATGAGCCTAGTACAACCTCAGTAGGCATAATGGTTAAGAACATGTGTTTACACCTTAAAGGCCATAGGTTCAAATTTAGAAGGGAGTAAGGTATGTACACCTCTATAGACTTTAACCAAGATTACTAAAATAATGCATGTGAGGATATTTACTTTCTACCCTATTATAGATTACCATAAAGTTTACCTAAATTGGAAAAATGGTTTAAAATGTGGCTAGTAAAATAATTTTTTCCCTAATTTCTTTTATTAATAAGTGGTATCTTTTTACTTGGCTTTTAACATGTTGAAAATCTCCCCACAATTTCTTCTAAAAAAACGTTTTCAAAAAATTTAATGACTCTTGGTGCCCATGCAATTAAATAGCATGCATGCAGGTTCTATACCACTCATAATGGACTTGAGTGCCAAAAATTCACTTTCTGTGATTTCTTATGAATTGACGGGGCTTCTCTTGCATTCATGTCCATTCTAGTATGTCTCCTATAAATAATAGGTCCAAAATTTGCACAGTTTGAAGAAGAAATAATGAGGAAGAGGCACAAGTGACATGGGAAACATCATGAATTTTGGCATTCCTCCTAATGGACCTGAGCTCCAAAAGTTCACTTTTTGTTCCTTGAGTTCCTTATGAATTGATGGGGGTTCTCTAGCATTCATGTACATTCAAGTAGGTTTCCTATGTCCACAAATTGTAAATTTTGAAGAAGAAACAATGAGGAAGAGGTACAAGTCACATAGGAAAGATCATTAAGAGTCCCATGTGAAGAGAACCCCATCCATATTGCAGTTACTTGAGTGATTTCAGATTCACATCCACAATCTTTACTACCCAAACCAAATTGATATCTTCTTTCTAATCATTTACCACACATTTGGATACAATACGTTAAAATATTAAAGTTTATAAATAGTGGGAATTAAAAATAACTAGAGATAAACACCACCAGAACCAATGAAAGGGCTGTAGTCCTAAGATTGTGTTCTGAAAACCAAACAACATTTCTAGATTAGATATTTCTGATTGCAACTTGATAAATATGTCTCGATGACAAATAGATAAAGTTGTTACATATAAAGTTTGTATGAGCCTCTCATTCTCTATTATGTAAACTGCATACTTGACTTCATCCTGAATTATCCCACCATTTACTTGAAAAAGTGGGGAGATGTAAAAGTTAAAAAACTTTTCTGCGCAGATGATTTGAAATTAAGGGTTAAGGCAATTTTTAGGTCACGTGTACCCTATGTATGAGACCTCTCTTGCAATAACAGCGGCATCAAGTTGAACTTGCAAGTCTACCACAAGGAAAAATCTTAGATAAAAATTAATCGGCCTAGGAGGCAAGCTAGAGAAATGAATATACACTAACATGCATTGACCATATTAATAAAATGTTAAAAACAAGAAGCTTGACAACTCAAGTAGGATCCACATCATAGCTGAAGAAAGTGGTAATTCATCATTTCTCTTTGTGGGCTAGCCAACATCTTTAAGAGGCTCCTTTGGATGGAGGAGTCATGTCTTGCTTCTACAACCTATTTTGGCCACTCACCTTTAGATGTGGCTAATAAATACCATATTATTTCATATTAGTTTCTAAATATTATTTTTTCGATATACTATTGCAAGTACTTGTTTGTATATGTAGTTCCATTTCAATGATGAAATAAAGAGTGCAACCCAATTTTAGTTTTATTTAATGTTTTAATTTTTTCCAGAGTTTTCTTGAACATGCTTATGTAGTCACAAAAATCTATATTGCTTGATTTCTTGAAACTAGACAATGATCAAAGCATGTTATGCTTATTGCAGAACATGAAAAACCACTAAGTTGGAAAACTGAACCAATGAGAATTGGTAAAATTAACTTATTAGCACATATGTGCATATACCATACTTCACTTCTAAGGTAAGCCCTTCAAACACTAGAGTAACCACCTTTCTCAAAGGGTTCCTAAAGCAGTGAAGGAAAACCTTCGGTATTAACCCAGTACTTGACCACTACTATGTTTTGGTTTATGATGACATTTCTCCAACAATAAACAGTGAGGACTAATCCTGATCCTGAAATTGTTATTGAATTATTCCTTAAATATTGATCCCTATTGCATTCGTAGAGTGATTGATTAAAGCACATCCTTAATTCAAGTGCTTAACATGATTACCTTCTACATCCAGAACAAACTTATTTAGCAGTTGTAGTATCTCCAAGGATTCAACATCAATATTCATTAGTTTGATCCTGTAATAGCACAAGAGCCTTGGATCACTGGTTACATAATATGGAAGTTTATTTTGCTATTAACCAATTCCTTTATGATGAAAATATATTTGTTAATAAGTTCAAACCAACAACAATTTGGTGGTGGATGCCAAACAATAGGCATTGTGAGGACCAAGAAAGGCACATTCAAATACAAAGTAAGTTTTTCAGAGCTATACATAATGAATTTGATCCTTTTGAAGCATTATGATGAATGGTACATAATCATACAATAACAACAACTTTGATAGCATAGACAACAGATAACACAAGGCCATAACAATGCATTTCATAATTTGAAGATGCATCTGGACATTAGATACCTAGAGCACAAAAAGATCCTCAAGTTTGTCAAAGTTCACTAGTATAATTAGGTAGAGATGTAATTCTTGACCATCAATACACTTGGATATGCTTACTACTTTACTCCTAAGATTAAAGAGTAATATCATGCCAAGAGGTAGCCCAATGATGCACCTTCTCAACAACACAAGGGAATACTTTTATTGATATACAAGACTAAGATGAAATAAAGTAAATGGAAAAAGTGAAGGATATACTTTTGGCCATTTTGGATCCATCTCACCCAACAAATCCGTTGTCAACATCTACCCTAGTCCAGGGAAGAAGTCTAATTGATAAAGTGTTTATGCAACCCAGATTCAAAGGACCATCGTCTAAGTTTCCAATCAAATTGTTATTTAACACATTTATATTGTTGAAACAATCCTACATTCTCCAGAGCACTAACCAACATCTTGAACAAGCTTCTTTTGTCCATTGTCATTCCAAGATGAAGCTGCCATAAGGGTGATTTTACGGAAAACAAAAATAAGGTAATCTCCATACTTAAAAACTAATTAAATAATTATTTATATTAATTTCTAAAGCTGGAAAAGAAAAGGATCGATACTTTTCTTTAATGTATTTTGAAAAACTTACTTGTCTGCTTCAAAATATTCAAAAAAAATTGAGAGAAATCTATGTATCCCTTGCCTTTCAAAAACGAAGTGACTCCCATTAATAAAGTATAACTATTTGTCAATCTCCTTATTTGAAAATGGAGCTTGTATGTTTTCCTAACATAAAATTTTCCTAAAATACCTCACCTTCCAAGATAATTACTTGCATGGATTTATGCTCATCAAACAATTTACCGAAGGCCCATTTATAATGATCTAAAGAAAACATTGGTAGACAATGATTCAGTAGACATCATCCTTAGACATATGTAGAAAATATTTTGTTAGAGACAGATTAAAGTCTTGCAAAACTTAATGTGAGAAGAGAGCAAGAGACATAGGAACAAATGAAGCATTAATTTCCACCAAAAGTAGCAACACTACTCCAAATATCTAACCCCATTCTTGAATAAAAAAACTCCCTCTATATATTGAAATCCGTTGGTATTTCTTCTCTTCCATTAAAATTGAATTAATTAGATTCAATGATGTGGTGTTTGCTTTTCCATGAAATATGAGTCAACTCCATGGCTTTGTATATATTTTCAAGTAATCTGATAGGGAACTTCATTAAATGCATCCAATTCCCATGATACAAACATTTACAACAATTCATGGGAGTAATTTGCATATGTTCCTCCCAACAATCATCATTTGCTCACTTACTTGAGAAATACCTTTCCCTAGTGGATATCTGTAGTTATATTACTTGATACCTACATCCATGGTTGGTCTTCTTGGAGTCTTGATTTTCTACCCTCCAAAGGAGTTAATGACTATATTTAAGGGATAATATAATAGTTGGGTGACTATTAGTGGATTTAAACTCCTACATCTAGGTTGGTTGGGTTTTTTCCATCTAAATTTTAGGCCATATCATGGTCTTATCATTTCTTGGTGCTAATCCCTTAATTGGCTTTTTGTTGTTAGTTGCATTGGGGATTTTATAGCTTTGTAGGGTTTATAATTTTCCTAGTTCATTTATTTATGAATTTGATTACCAGTTCACAATAATAGTTTAAAACATACTAGTGACATTTTTAGATGTTTGGAAGTTCCATTAATTATCAACTCATCATAGTTTAGAAAATGGATTTTTTTATGTGATTGCATGTTGTTACCAGTTTGATAGTTGATTCTAACTACACATCAAAGTGATTATACATATTTATTATGCTATATTGATAGGGAGGAGGTGTTTTTGCGAAGGACAGTTGGTTTGATTAGTTATGGTTCTAAGTATGGTTGTATTAGTTATTTAATCAGGTGTTTCTTATTTGATATCTAATCTTACTAATTTGGTAGGGGTGTAGTTTCGACTCGCATCCGTCATCAATTAGCTTATGTTGTGCACGGGAAAGGCACATACCCTAATCACAGATAAGTTTGGTTAAACTAATTGGTACATACTCATGTCTCATATTTCAAAATTATGCTGGCATCTTGGAATATGTTTAGATCGAGGGTTTTAGGACTATGATCTGTGTATGACCTACCGAAATTGGAAGGTCTCCTCCACTCCCCATTTGTTAAACTCTTTCATCCATGAACCCAACATTCTTTTGGGTGCTACACTTAGTGGCCTTTCCTCATGGAACTTAGTAAAAAAACTTTGCATAAAGCTAATCATAAGGAAGGTCTTCCATATTCTTGGTGCATGTACCAAAATGAAACCACTAGGTTCTTTAGCTATAAGGTTTTATTGCAAGAAATCAAATCTGTCAATCTAGTGTGATTTCATGTGTTTTTCTAAACAAGGATGCAAAACACATTTCAGTACAGGGGTACTCTGCGCTAAGATTTTGTAATTAAATGAATCAACATTGTTGATCCCTAAAATAAGATTCAAAAACTTTTATACACTTTAATATATGTATGGATCCTTAAAATTTTCCTTTGTCTGAAAATACATTTTTTTCTTGATCCAATTTAAACTTGCAAAATGTGAGACCCGTTTCACTGAATTGCATCATGTTCAAGGTGGTTGTCATGCAGTTTGAAAATTGATTGTCATGCAATTATCTTCTATTTATTTATTATGTATTAATGATTTTCCTCTATTGGTTGGCAAGTGTAATTTTCTATAACCTATTAAGAGAAATTACATTTTTTCCATTTAATGCACTCTTTGCCCTTGTTTTATTTCTAGTTATGGCATATAGACTTCTATCAAATCTATTCATTGTTTGGAGCCTGTATTTTTTCGTGCAGGATGAGTTATGAGATGCACTATTTCTTTTGTTTGAAAACAAGTAGGAACTCTCAATTGCAATGGTTGTTGTTGAAATCAGTGATGAGCTTGGCCTGCACTCTTTACGCTAGCAACACTGGTAAGATTAAATTATATATATTGGATGCTTCTCTATTTTTGTTTGAAGATTACAATGCATCTAAAGGCTATTAGTTTTTTAGAATATTGGTCATTTAGGTATTCCATATAAATTTGGAGGGAGAAGGGCAAATCTTATCTAGCAATTTCTTCTCAATTTATAGTTCTACGTTTCATAAAACAATTTAGCTGATCGACCAAAGGATTTTATGTATTTTTAGTTACAAGTATGATAATATGAGGGGTGTGTATTTAGAATAGCAAATTGAAGTTTATAATTTTCCAAGTGATGTTCAATTATTGAACTTTCTAGAATTTGGTACGGTTTGATAGATTAAACATTAGGATTTGTTGTGAATAATTATTGTTATTTATTGTTTCTAGGGTAAGCATTTATTATTTAATTTAATACTTATAGGATATCTAGGCTTGTACTAGTGTTTTAAAATGTAATAAAATTCAAACCCTTTTGTACATATACTCTTGATATTAACATCATCATCATGCCTCATGAATTCAATGATGATTTGTAGCACTCTTCCAGGAGGGTTGGAGTACAAAAATATTTATGTCCTGGAGCACTATAATATTTTCAGATTGGAGTAGGAGACTAGATATAATCAACGCGGGCATTATAAGTTCAAAGTGAAATGATTGTATTAATGCCCACATATGACCAAAAATAGTTCAATGGGACTGGAAAGTACAACTGGCCAAAATGATCATTGGGGGAGTACAAAATTCATCTCCCGAGAATAAAAAGAAAACCTATATTTAAAAGAACAAGAAGAAAACACTACATATTGTATGGAGACAACTCTCAATACAATATCAAAGATTGAAGGTTTGAAGTAGGTAGTCTTATTAAAATTTGATGATATAGAGGTTATTCAGGCATGGTATGCTTCAGACTTGGTATGATTCATTACTCTTTTTTCCTTTGACTCTTATAGAGACTCTACAGTTCCAAAGTGTAAACCATCCACAAATCTATAATATTAGAAAGGCAGGTCAAGATCAGAAGATGACTTTGCATCGTCTAGATTTATCTCCAACATAGGTATAAGTGTAATGGACTCCTCAGGATACATGACCAGTATCTATGAGGGTAGCATAGAAAAAGTTGCTTAAAATATAACATAATGTTTTAATTCTCTGTAGGTGTAAATACAACAGTTACAAAGTCTCCAATACTCAAAATTCTTTGGACCCATGCTTTTGCATTCTTTTGCATGAGCTTAGAACTTGTTCAAGTGAAGTAATCACTCAAGTAGGAAGGAAATGGAGAGTAATCTGGGTAATGCATATCAAGTGAAGTAATATGGGCATTACATATCACAATACCTTCTTTTCGTGCCCATAAGATTGTGCCTTTAGTTTAGCTCCTTTTTCATCGTCACCTTGTAATGTTGATAATAGAATTGAGGAATGAATGTTGCTTTAATGCTAAAAGTCTTGCATTTTATTTTTTAATTAAAAAAGAAAAAAAGGTATACATACTATTACATGGGGTGGTTATCTATAAAAGGTTGAAAAAAAATAAAATAAATAAATAAATAAATAAATAAATAAAAATTATAAAACCATGACTTGGGACTGATATACAAGTTGAACCAGCTCAAAGAAGTCTGAATAAGTAATCTGAAGACTATTATATATCCAAAAAAGAAAAGTTTAAGAGATAAACATGAAAGGAGGGACAACCTATAACAAGCATTTTGATCAACTTTTGGTTTTGCAATCTAGTTCTCCAATGTTTTTATAATGGTCCATGTCAAGCACTTTGATCAACTACATGTTCTGCAGTTGGGTTCTCCAATGTTTTGTTCACATTCTTTGATTGGTTGTCATCTGTAAATTGTGTGTACAACCTACCAAAATTGGAAGGTCGTTATATATATATATATATATATATTAAAATGTTCGCCTTGTCACAATTGCAACGAACACAAATGTCGTTGATATAGCCAAAGTGTCGGACTTGCTGCTTGCTACCGTCACAACTGTGACGTCCTTCCGTCGCAACTGCAACTTCCTTATAGTCTCCGTTCTGACGACCGTGACTTAAATCCAACACACCTACGACTCATGATCGTCAGAATTGTGATAGGATACTGTCGAAATAAAAGAGCGTGGTCGTCACTATAGCCACGATAATAAGGGGGTTTTCAAGTGAAAAGTATGTTTAGGTTTAGTCGCAGGAGCGACGTGATAAAACGTCGGACCTGAGAAAACATCATACATTAGTAAGCATCAGAACTGTGACGATTTGTGAAATGTCGAAAATGTGACATCATGTGAAACGCCGTTTGGGTCAACCACGGTTTGTCGACATACCGATAGTTTGAGGTCGGAAGTGAGACGAAACGACTGTCGGAATTTGGTCCAAATGTACTAGTGAGGGACTAAAGAGTTTACTGCAGAAAAAACCGATAGTTCCCACTTTTTTGACTTGGTTGGTACTAAGTCATCACAAAAGGATGACAGACTCGAAGTCTGCAGTAAAACAATTAAGCATCCCCATATCAATTTTAGAAAGGAAGCCAAACCCTAGCCATTCCTACTCAAAACCCTATCCCCAATACATCAACATCCATATCCACCGAAAACCCAAATGTAGATTTGTTAGCAAACAAGACGAATCATGTCTGTCCAAAGATATATTGACATGTTCATTCACTAATATAATTTGGTAATCTTATTAATGAACATTTACTCTTTGATATAAGAAGTTATCTTAGAGAATTGGTTTGCACACATACAATGTTCTTGGTTTAAAAAGAAGTAAACCATTATTTTGGATTAATCATATTTCCATGTACTTTTAATGGTTAAGTATATTACTAGACAAGATTGTAAGCTATTTGACTATACTAAATGAGGTACAGGTTTAAGGTTTGAAATGGTAAACTAAGTAAATTACCAATGTTATATGCATGGTCTCTATTGTTTATATATCTTAAACCAATATATGATAAAAGATTAGTAAATTCATTTTATGTTTTCTTATGTGTAAGAATATCAACTATGGGGAAAGTACTTCATGAATCATCACTATATGAATCATCAGTATTATAACGTCATACAAATAATGAGGCATCATCACTATTATAACGTCATACAAATAATGAGGTTAACATATTTGATTGGTTAGGATGATGTTTAAGGAAAAAATTTATACCCTGCTTTCCTTTTAATAGAGTTTTACACTGGAATTTGGAACTTTCATGTAACCTAACCTTATATCGAGGTAATCTATTATTAATAAGTTTAGCTTACTCTACTCATTAAAAGCAAAAATATTTATTTTTTCAATAAACAAAAATGAATATATTTGCATAAGTTGTAAAACATGGAATTCCGCCTATGAATCTGGTGGAACAAAACTTGTAGGGTTTTTGTTTCTGCATAATCGCCGCTACATTCCGCCTTGATCAAGAAACAGGTGAAGCACATCCACGCTATGCCTGCATTCATCATCCTCCCCTTCTCCGGCCCCGTTCATCATCCTCTCCTTCAGTGTCCAACAAAATTATTTTCAGCATTTTATTCGACTCTTAAAATCCCCATTTCACCGCCTCCCTCCTTTGAAACCACTCCGATAGCGAGTTTCCTTCTCAACGAATGCGGATTCTCTCTCCACGATGCAAATACCATCTACAGGAAATGGCCGGATTTATTCACTAACAAATCCTACGATAATGCACGGCAAACCCTGCTCTTCCTGCGAGAAAAGGGTGTTAATGAAATCGGCGTTCGGAAACTCTTCTCCTTGTTCCCCCCACTTTTACGGTTCAGTTTCCAGGACACCGTGAAGCCCAAGGTTGAATTCCTGGAGAAGATCGGCCTTACTGGTCAGAAATTGCTCAAATCCCTCAATAGATACCCTCGTATTTTTGCTTCAAGCATTTGCCGTACGCTGGAACCGAGGGCTTGTTTTCTACAGTCTGTGCTTGATCCCGATCTAGCCACCGTGGCTTCGAACCCAGAATCTGATAAAATTGTCGGAACACTCGTTTCCTACAACAGCCTAACCGCGTATGTAATATCTCTAAACCCTAGGATTTTAACAAGGTCTCTTGATAAATTTTTGGTGAGGATTGTAAAGGATGTTGAGGGGATGGGCATTGAGAAGGGGTCCAAGGCGTTTGCTCGCGCTTTTCTTCTGTTGAGTATGCTGAACAGGGACACTGTAAAGCGGAAATTGGAAAATTTGAGAGATTTAGGGTTTACAAAGGAAGAAGTTCAGATTCTTGTTAGGAAGTCACCTACGCTTCTGGGGTTTTCCGAGGATACAGTGCGGCAGAAGCTCAAGTTTCTTCTTCAGGAATGGAAGCTTCCTCGCAATGTTATTTTGAGGAGACCGGCACTTCTGGGATTGAGCATGGAAAAGAGACTGAAGCCGAGGCTCAATGCTGTGATGGCCTTGATGATGATGGACAAGTCTCCAGAGAAAGCTATGAGGTATCATTCAGCGAATTATCTCATCATTTCAAGTGGGGATTTTCATCGCAAAGTGGTTAGCAGGCTACCAGGGGTGACAAAGGAGAATGAGGCAAACCCCTTGTAAGGGTCGGGGTTGGATTGGTTACTCTGCCTGGCGGGAGTTTAACTGAAGAGATACGCACAGGTTTTGGACCTGCTGGAGTTTATGATCATCCACTGCATGAACGGTGGATATTCGAAGCTTCTATTTTGTAGTAGGGTCAGGACAGTGAAGAATGATGCCATTTTGATGATGGTTCTCCCTGTGCAGCGATTGCTTATTTGCAGGTATTTAAAAAACATCTTCACATTGTTTTTCATTGTTTCTTTGGTATTACATGTGTTGTTTATGGATGAAATCTGGAAACGAGGAGATTAGATCTTTTGTTATGGTGGGTAGGTTGGCAAAAAAGCCCTATCCTGGTATGTAGGCTACCATGACTTTTGGTATCTGTAAGGCAGGGTAGTTCTTGGTTGAGAGTTGGAGTTATATGAGGAGGTTAATATGGGTTAATGTTAACATATTTTGGTATCTTCACATTGTTTTTCATTGTTTCTTTGGTATTACATGTGTTGTTTATGGATGAAAAAGAGTCCCTGTACTGTACTGGAAACGAGGAGATTAGATCTTTGGTTATGGTGGGTAGGTTGGCAAAAAAGCCCTATTCTGGTATGTAGGCTACCGCGACTTTTGGTATCTGTAAGGCAGGGTATTTCTTGGTTGAGAGTTGGAGTAATATGGGGAGGTTAATATGGGTTAATGTTAATATGTTTTCTGGTTATTGTCAATCTGTTTCTTCATATTATCAATCTGTTTCTTCATAGATATTTATATAGATTTTTATGTTTTTCTCATAAATATTTATGTAGATTTTTATTTTTTATTTTTAACAAATGTTTATTTATTTATTTATGTATGTAATGTGTTTTTTATTAAGAAGTTGTAAGTAGGGCATATATATCATGTTAAAATTTCAGAAACTATATATTATTCTAAGTACAAGTATGTTAATCAATATAAGTCAATCAATACAAAATTACATTATTGAAAGGATTTGAGTTTTGATGGGCACAATATCAATGCTTTGCTTTCATTGTAAAACTCTTTTCATTAATACTTATATAAAAAAAATATTTTATTTTTATTTTTAACAATTGTGTTTTTTATGTCAATATGATTTTGATTAAGAAATTGTGAGTAGAGCATATCTATTAGGTTATAGTTGTACATAAATTGTATATTTTCCCAATCATAAGTATATTAATCAATACAAGTAGACCAATACAGATATATTATTAGTGGAGGCAATATCAATGCTTTGTTTATATAGTACAATTCTGATGTCAATGTTAATAATAAAATTATGAGGAGAACTAAATACTAACACGAAGCATAATGTTAGCTAAATTACAAAGACAAGTTATTATAAATGCAACATGAAAATATGAATATTAACTTAACAAGCTACCACTCATTATTTTTGAATATCTATTGCGAGGAGAGCTAAATGTCATCACTGAGCATAATGTTGTCTACACTACAAAGACAAAAGACAAGTAAAGTTTATTTTAAATGGAACATAAAAGGGTGAATTGATTTTGAGAACTCACATAGAAAAAACTGCTAGATTCTAATCAAATTTGTGGTTGGAAATATGGTCTTTTTGCTAAATTAGCTTACTCGATTTTGGAATTTAGTTGTGAAAAATGCTTTTCAGCTTTTATTTTTTTTATAGGCAACACTTTTTGCCATCCTCAAGAGTAGAAAACATGGAAGAAGAATAAAAACAATAAGAAATAAATTCCTTTAAAAGGGGTAGAAGTTTACTAAAATATCAAAGTTGAAAAAGGGGTAGAAGTTTACTAAAATATCAAAGTTGAAAAACATTTTAACCACATATAAACCAAAAGCATTATGAATAAATTATAGTCAATGATTATAAGCTTGGAATGATGGCTAACCCCCACAATATTCTTATTAGATGTGTGTTGTGAGAATTCTGACTTGAGAAGCACAATTTATAGACAAGAAAGTCTCTCTCTCTCTCTCTCTTTACTCGTGAGAATATGGGAGACATAGAGGAAGGAATGGGAGCAAAAATACCCTAGGGATATTCAATTGTTGTTAAAACAATTGATCAAGGCAAAAGCTCAAGTATATAAGCATAGAGGTAAATTGGTGCAATTAGAAATCATGGAGGATTGCAATAATGGAAAATTGGTGGAAGTTGAAGAGAAGGTAAAAAGTGTTACAAGACAAGGCTTTGAGTTGGCTTTGGGACAAATACCAGGGCTTTAGGAGCTAAGCAAATACTCAACCCTTGCTCTTTCTATGGACTCTCTGGGATTGGACTAAATGGTAGCAATAGAAGATTATACAATACAACAAAATTCTGATGAAGTAAAATTCTCTTAGCCATGGTTGGAGCAACCAAAAACCTCTAGTGGATATGTATCTAAAAATCTATAATCTTGCTGATCTTCTACAAGATAGTATTTTGGATAGGACAATTTGTAAGGCATTATACAAGCCAACTAGTTAGCACTAGTGATAGAACTCTGAAAATAAGACAGAATGATAGTGGTTTTATGGAAAATTTTAAGTTATTTTAAAATATTTTGGATAGTTTCACTCTCCAAACTTTGTATTAGTTCGTTGCATGGTTTGGTTGTAACTTATTATTTTTATGCAAAACCTATTGATCTCTATTAAAAAAAGTTATAACCAATGTTTGTTATTCAAATTCTCTTATAAGTTTTAAGAGTTGCTTTACTAAATTTGATCAACTCTCACACAAGATAGATTAAGTTCTTTATCTTTTTTTTGACGTAAATATGTTAAAAATGGATCGGCACATATGCCAAAATTTATGTTAAGATCAAGTTACTATAACAAATTAAATGAATTTCAAAATACAATTTTAAATAATATTGCAAATTTATCAAAACATAAAGCATTGATAAAGGTCCAAATCAACATGATTATAACAGAAGTATAAATGTTCTTTTATAAATATTTGCCCATTTTCTTGAACTTTTTACAGATCCAATAAACATACTAAAATAAACTATAGCATGTTTACAATAACATAAAAGATTAGTATTATTGGCATCCACATTCCTCAATTTGTACACCAAATGATTTGTCGTGATGATACAAAGAGGACAATCAAAAGTTTCACCCATTACCATAATTTCAACTTTTGTTGTTATTTGGAGTGTCCATTTACATTAGTTTGTGTTATGTTTTCTATAGATGTGAGTATATGAGATACTTTGAAACAACGTTGAAATCAATTTTAACTAGTCAACTAGAGGCTTAAGAGTAACATTCAAAATATGATAGTCCCTTTTTATTCAATGGATGACAAGAAGAGAATCCCCATAAACTTGCAATCGACCAATTCATTTCTTGTTTTTCAACTTCAACAGATATCTCAATGCCATTAACTTAGATGAATTATGTGTGTTTGTACCTGGACTTGCTTTAAATTTGACAATAAAACACAGAGTGCCTCTAGCATTATTAAATGCTTGAGGCCCATGCTTGGTCCCATCAAAGAAACCCCAAGGATATGCTTTATCTATTATTAGTTGCCCAACTTGCCTAAGGCGTCTTTCCCTTGCCTTTGACCCACAACATGTTGATGTTTTGTAGCGTGGATAGGTATTTCCATGGGTGGGTATCATGCCCATGGAAATTCTCACCATGACCTCTCAAGCACTTAGAAAATTCACTTTAATGAAAGGACTTATTATAATGAATGCCCTTTTATAGTTAATTAGGGTTATTTTGGAGAAAAGCCTAAGTTTGGGGCTTTACTGATTTAAATTAATTAAGTAAATTACAACTGTTGATCTCAAGTGAATGAGATCTAATCTCAGTCGTTGAAGATAGGGTTTTGGTTCATCCCAAAAGCATAAAAGGCAACTAAGGGGAGAGGAGAAAGACACAAGAGAGAAACTCAAGCATTGAGTGAGAATTGGGAGGAGGACTTTTTGATTTTCAGTCTTAGGAAACAGTGAAGGACTTTCATCCAAGTGTGGGAAGAAGGACTTTCTGATTTACAGGGCTAGAAGAGAAAATATAGCAATATGAAACTAGTCGGAAGCCATAGCAGTTAGGTAGAGGCAAAACCAGGCAGAAAAGGGTTAAAAAAGTCGTACGAATTCTGTACAACAATTAGACAGACAGTACGAGTTCCATACAACCATACGAAATATGTATAGTCGTACGAACATGTCTATACATGCACGTATGGTACAAATCCGTACTGTCCATATAAGCGTACGGGCAAGGTAGCACAACCGATTTTTTAGATGGGGAAATTTGTGGGTTTTTCATGAAGATTTCCAAGGTAGAATTTTAGAGGAAGTTAGTCTTCTGAAGGGAAGATTTTTCCAGGCTTCTTGTGTACTTTTCAGGGCTATTTTCCCAATAAGGGAGCCCTTGTAAGCTTGGATTATTTGTTAATGAAAACCTTATTTTGAGGTTGTTGTTCCCATGGTTAAAAAAAGAAGAAAAGCTTATTTTGAAGGGCAGAAATATGGTTGTGCTTTATGTGCTCTGTTTCCTATTATTGCTTCTGCTGAATTTTTTTTTTAATAGATCTCGGTAGTGTAAAATAATCAGTTCGCTAAAAATGATTTTTTATGCAAGGAAAAAACTAGGAATTGTTTTACCTAGACCTGAAATCAGAAAAATCAACACAACCTTGAAAAAAACCATATATATGTGAAAATACTTGAAAGGTTGGCCTTTGTTTATTAATCATTATATAATTTTCATTGCGGCCATCCAAATACTCTAGAGAATTATACAAGGTAATGCCTTGAAGGATTTCAGTACCTTCTTCCTAAACCAGTTTTTTAGATATTGTTCTACAAAATTGTCATTCCATACATTTGAGATTCATGCGATTTTTTTGGCACCCTTTCAAAATTGTTGTGCATATGGATAGTGGATCATAAGTCCCATGTTTTCCTTTGTTTCCCTACACATATTACTTATACTTGGTCCACTTTTTACCCCTTTTCGTAAGTAAGAACCTTGTTTCGAAGGGCCAACTATACAAATAACCTTGTTTTCTTAGGAGCTTTTATTTTTGAAATCTTGGACCACCACTAGACCTCTATTTAGACTGTACCATCTATCATAACCTTGTATCCTTGTTTTGTGGAGTAACTTCTACATCTTATCTTTAACCTAAGTCAATGTGTTTAACTCATTGTTAAATCTTATATATCCCTTACTCAACGCTGCCACTAGAAAATTCCATCTTGCTCCCCTATCTCCTACTATACCCAAGGATTGTGTTGTTTTCCATCCTTGTTACTATATAGTAGTTGAACCCAGATATATGTTCCCACGATAGAATCAACTCCCAACCTTACTTAGTTTCCCTTCCCTACCTTTCAAGGAAAAATTTCTCCAATAACAAGAAAGGCCAAAACTAGTGCTTTCGATTGATTTGATACATTCTTTATGCTCTTCTTAGGGTTTATGCTTAAATGTAACAAAGAACCTAGGGCTATATATCTATGCTCAATTAATTATCTCCACAAGCTATCCATTGCCAAGATTCAATAGAATTTTAACCATTTGAGGTTTCCCAATAATGTGAATTTGTTTTAGTCCCCAACCACTCAACGCCTTTGGATTTGCAATATCCAACCATTTTGGTAGGTGAATCCATTGATTGTCCTTTTTCCTCGTAAAAAGTTGAAGCATGCCTCCTAACTATCATGAGAACACCTTTTGTAATATATGCAAATGAGTACCAATACATAAGGATTGCTTCTAGAATAGACTTTACGAGATCTTTCCACCTCTTGTTAACCATCTATTACACCATTGGAAAATTCTTCCCTCTATTGTTTTTGTAAGCCAACCATAGTCACTTTTACAATAATTATCAGGCTTCGGAATAAAACCCAAACATTTTAGTCCATTTTGTAGCACAAAATTTTTGAAAGGAAATTTGTGCTACTTCTTGCCCTAATCCATAGTAATAACATGCAAATTTTGTGCATTGATCTCCATCCTAGTTTCCATACAAAATTTTAAGAATTTCTTGTTTTTTCTTGGCTTCACTTTTTTATTCATTTAGGATATCATCAACAAATAAATGATGAGTTAATATGATAGAGTCTATTTTTATACCTTGAATAAGGTCTCTTATTATTGCATCCAAAACGACCTTGCTTGGTCCTTCAACGATAGAGAGAAATAACAAGGGAGATAATGGGCACCCTTTCCTTAAGCCTCTGGTTAGCTTGGAGAAGATCAATACTACTCCATTATCAATATAGAAAATTTTACAAAGGTGATGCAACCCATGATCTAATTCCCCGTAGAAATATTAAAATCTAGTGTATTATAATTAACCTCATATGCAACCAATTTGTTTTATCATGGTCCTTTGAAAGATCTAACTTTATTAAAATTTGCCTTTTTAAAATTCTTTTATAAAATAAAGCCCCTCTTGTGTAGTGAAAAGAGCCTCATGGATTTGTCTTTCCTCTAGAAACCCAAACAATTTTGATGAGCTCACATTTTAGAGCACATCCTTGATTCTCATGGCCAATACCTTGTTACTATTATATATATATAGTTCTAGTGTGATATAAGCCTAAAATAATCAAGAGCGATACAGGTTGCATTAATACCCCCCGTCATCATGCTAAAGCTCTTCATTTTTTATGTAAATCTTTATATATCCTCTTCCACCAATTCATAAAAGTCAAGGAAGAATTCAATAGTCCACCCATCAAGACATAGACCCTCGACTTTCTTAAAAGAGACAAGACTTTCCTCTTTCAATATCGCTTCTAAGAGGGTGACATTTTCTTCTTCGATATGGGAAAGTAATATGCTAATTTGACTATTTCTACTATGTTTAATTGCTCTAGATC
Organism: Larix kaempferi; assembly: GCA_027924585.1. Taxonomy (NCBI): domain Eukaryota; kingdom Viridiplantae; phylum Streptophyta; class Pinopsida; order Pinales; family Pinaceae; genus Larix; species Larix kaempferi. The sequence goes on from BSBM01000643.1 coordinate 14,095,161, forward strand.
CTTCTAAATATTTTTAAAATGAACTATTCTAACAATTTTACCATGGCTTCTCACCAAAGACCCATTCTAAATTTTCACTTCCCAAATAGTGTTCACGTATTGTTGTGGTTTTCATATTGGTGGAAATATTTTCCGTTATCTAGCCATATGCCCGACTCTTTAATATCCACTCAACCTCTTTGGAAGAGAACAATGTCCTTACCTTGCTCTCCAATTAACATAGGTAAAACAAGAGTTGTGTGCAACCTAGTCCATGCCTTTTAGGTTAAAAAGGGGCCAAAGATCGTTCACCTCTGCCTTAGATCAGACTCACAAGAAGGGCCAAAGATCGTTCACCTCTACCTTCGATCAATCAGACTCACCTGCTTTTGATATTTGGAGAATACCTTTGTTGTTGGAATCCATGGGGTGTGCCATGGCTACCTTGGAATATTTCTCATATTTGTTTTGGAGGACATAGGAAAAAACAAAGTAAGGAAGCAACTTCACGTATGAGATTCGTGATTCTCCATTGCCCATGTTGGGACCAAAAATGGGCAATATAACAAAATATTAACCCATAAAATTTTATGTGACAAAATATTACCAACACCATATTCTATGACAACAAGTATGGTATTGACTATGATGCCCAAGAAGTTAGGGTCCCTAGCAAGAATGGACTTTAAACATAGAACACGTTGATGGAATAAATTTATGTTTCACTCTTAGAAAATAGCATTTCAATGCAAGTAAGCATAGGAGGGGCAAGATGTTCACACCCCTTGAGCAATGCATGATTAAAAAGTTGTAGGCTAAAATTTGTCCAAGGACTGGCAAAATACATAGAACACTTTGGAACATTAGTAATTTCACTAACATTAATACTACCAAATTGAAGAACTCTTGAAAACCCGACTTGTACTTCCTTGCATTTGAATCTTCAAATACGTCTTCCAAATATGCAACGCGATGCTTCCTTCCTTTTGTTGTCATACATAAAAATTCATGAATCTGTAAAAAAAACATTGCAATTAGCAAAGACTAAATAAGCAACAATCCCAACGGACGAAAGAGAACCCTATAAAAATAGCGATAAACATTTTAAAAGTTAGCATATAGATATGTTCGAATGGTTGCTTTTATAATACAATAGTAAGAAAATAAACACCTAGCAGTGCTCACAGGCAAAGAGTTTGGATCAAGAGATTGCGACATGGCATGAGGTATCGCAGCTTACAAAGTTTCTAGATAGCAGAAATGGAGCATACAAAAGCACTGCACAAATTATATCAACCACCTTCAAAACAAAACAACCATATGTAATGATATCGCCACCGGTAAGAAAAACAAGGAAGGCAACAATGCCAATATATATAATATATGAGCAATATTACATGACAATAATGTATAAAACTTTAACATATACTATATTTGCCCTAGTTTCTTTTTTTACCCATCCAAGATGATATTATCATGATTCTGGTGTGGTAGACCACTATATTGAGTCGACCAAGATATAAGAAATCGAGTTATTTTGGTTTCCACTATTCATGATGAGTTTCATGGTTGCAACATTGACAATGGCTTAAAATGAGATGTACCATTCAAGACGTCAACCTCTTAAAACCTCCAATATATGAGAAAACCTTTTACATTACACGCCACATATTCCAAAGGACAAGGTCATGCCATATATTACGTAGGACAACCTGCATGTTAGTAGACACAACTTCAGGAACTCTTAGCAATGGTCAACATAGTGTTGCACCATATTATTATTTTAGTCACTAGGAAACATAAAGACATGGAGACAATGATTGGAATAGGCCTATATCCTGCCTCCTGATTTGGAATATAGCAAAGTGTCCTCACAATTTCTAGAGACCATGAAAATGCATGGAAGAGTTGAAAGTGAACTGCTTTCTTCATAGATCATCACAAAAGTAGTTTCTAAGCTAAGGTTTTGTATGAATAGTGTTAGTTGGTTAAACCACGATAACAAGTCTATAGCACCATTAATAATGGTTTTGGTTGATGACATATTTGAGGGAGATACATGACGGGCTATGTTGGGTTAATAATATTATTCTCTCCACTCTTGTGCTTATCTTGGATACAATGCTATTGCTTACACTCTTTAAAACCAACATTTTTTTTATAGTGAATAACATTTTAAGTGTTGTAGAAATTTTGGATAGTGAGAGCTTCTAATCATAAAGGCCATTTATAGAAATTTGAATGGTAATAAAGATCCATCTTTGTGAGATTGCACTACAAAGCACCATTAAGTAACAAAACGATGTAGAAACTTCCAACTTTTGGTTCTTGAATGGATTTTGAGTTTGATATATTAAGTTTCTCTCCTTACACTCCTCCTTCAACATATAGGAACTTTGTTCAAAATCCTACGGATCTATATTTGATACAACTCCTTCTTGTGATAACTAGCTGTCAAAATGTCCCAAAGAATCTTTTGAACAACAATGAGTAACATATTAATGTTAAAAAGTTACAACAAAGTAAAAACTAAATAACATTTCATAATATACTTTATGGGACCTTTTTTTAACACATTATAGCTAACCTTAAAAGGCTTGATCCTTTTCATAATGTAGGCTACATTAAAACTCATATAGGTTCATACTCTTGAAAGATACCCCTTACCCCTTACAATTTGCAAGGTATTTGTGTTGACATGCAAACCAAGTAAACAAGGTACATGGCTGCTAGTGCAAGGATGCCAACTTTGAAATTTAGGTGCACTGGTGCATGTAGAAGGGTGCGTTGTACATGTATGTATGGAGAACAATACTTTAAACAGATTATAAGAATGGGATAAATAAAAAACATGTTATTATATACTTTTAGGGACCTTTTGTCAACAAATTTATTGTTGACCTCAAAAGGCTTGATCCTATTCATAATATAACCTACAATAAAACTTGTACAATTTCATTCTCTTAAAAGAGAGGGCCTTGTTGATTTGCAAGGTATTTGTACTACTATGAAAACTAAATAGCCAAGGTACAAGGGTGTAGTTGTAGACACACCAATTTTAAATGAAAATTGAAATTACTAAGAACAGAGAAATGTAAAATATAAAATTAATATGAACATGAAATGACCATTAAAATAACATGATAACTAAAACTAAAAATGTATAAATGTGTTGCCTTTTTTGGGATCTTTTGGACATTTTTGTTTTGTTTTGTTTAGCTCCCCCTTTTTAAGGGGAGGAGGGAAACAATTGATGCCAATATCTAAGAACGTCCACATTGACCATCTATTCCCCACCTTGAGATCTCAAAACCCTCCAACAAGATGGGGCGCATCACCCCCATATCTCAACAACATTTGATTAGTTGGGTTACATCCCTAGGGTGGGAAAAACAACCCTTTCACTAGAAGAAGCATTGGGTGGTAAAAACAACCCTAAATTTACAATGCCTTCTTTTATCTTTCTTATATTATAATGTCAAGGGGTCACTCCCATTTTATGTTGAATTTCTTTATCTTAATGCGGAATTATAGTAGAACTTGAAATCAATGAATAATCAAAAGCATAAGCATTCACATGAGACACGGTATTTACCCTGGGGAAACCCTCTAGTACTTGAGGGAGAAAACCCCAACAAAATATTCCTTAGAATATTAATAGATAGCAGAGAATGTCTTTACAATGAGCATACTACATCAAGCACCTCTGGTGCATTATCATAGAGAAATAACAAGCACCCCTGGTGCAATCACATAGCAAGAGAGAAGAGAGAATAATAGAAGAACCCAACAGCTGATTATGCACTAAGACCAATTCACAGTTTTGGTCATATGCACACTTCCTTCAAGAGATATCCACTCTTCACCTTGATTTCATCAAATCCTACATTACAAGTGTATCATACATCTCATTCTTGACTTCATTTATAGCCTTCCATCTTCACGATGAACTCACCTTCCAACTCGATGCTAGATCACATAGTTAGGTTACTAACTCAAGTGTCATAACTTAAGTGCCATAACTCAAGTGTCGTATTTTAGCTTAACTCAAGTGTCGTCATGCAAACACTTAGTTAATTATATGTTATACTTCAGGATGAACTCACCATTCAACTAGATGCTATACCACTCAAGTGTTGTCTTTTAGTTTAGCTCAAGTGTTTTCATGTAGATACTTAGTTAACTCAAGTGTCGTAATGCAAACACTTAGTTAACTAGATCTTCTTTGTTATCACTTAGTTAACTATTTTAACTGAAGTATTTCTTGTTAACATCACTAAAGTAAACAATTTGAGTTCTCTCTTAATTAACTGAAGTCTTTCCTGTTAACATCACTGAAGTGAACAATTTGAGTTCTCTCTTCATTACTGAAGTGAACAATTCGAGTTCTCTGTTATCTTAACATATCTTATATTTATCTCTTGTCTTTTCTGCATGACCCACTTGTGCCATATTTACTTTATTTATCATATCAAATATACTAAGGATATTTTTACAATGACGTGATCATCTTCTTCTACTATCGTTCCAAGTGGTCATATGCTAAAGTAATTCACTCTAGAGGTGGCCAGTCTCCAGAGGAGACTTAATAGCTCAACCATGGTTGGTAGTGCATCACACACCATTCATGCTTCGACATGCAAAGCATTACCTCAACACATGAGGATATGTCTTGACACACAAGACCTTAGCGTTGACAAACAAGCCTTGTACAACATCATCACTTTGACATACAAAGCACTTACCTCAACACATGAGACTTAACCTTTACACATAAGGCTTAGTCATTCTTGAGTCCAACTCAAGAATCTACTCCAAGTTTCCTGAGTCCAACTCAGGATCCCTAAGTCACTACCTCGACACACGAGGCTCAATATTGGTGCACAATATTGACTTGGAGAATGACTCGTGATGCTGTAACTTTAACACTCTCCCTTAGCAAGGGAGGAATTCTTTGCCATACCAATCTTGTCTCAGAAGTACCTATACTTCATCAAGGATAGAGGCTTAGTCAACGTATCTGCTATTTGTGCATCAGTAGCAATGTACTGAAGTCTTACGACAACACTCTAGACCATGTCTCTAATCAAGTGGTATTTCATCTCAAAGTGCTTCGATTTGTCATGAAACACAGGGTTTTCTAAGGACTTAATGCAACTATGATGTCAGAGCGAATGCCAATAGTCTTAAGCTTCTCACCAAACAACCCAACAAGTAGCTTCCTAGGCCACACAGCTTCTCAGCAGTCGGAAATAGTTGCAATATAATATGCTTTTGTAGTACTCTGGGATACAAAGACTTGCTTCCTACTAGACCAAGAGATCATAGTTGATCCCAAACAAAATCCGGATGTACTCTTTCGGTCCACAATACTACCACCCTATTTAGAGTCAACATAACCAAGTAGCATCGTGACTCCTCCACTGGAAGCATATCTGAGATCATAAGCAATAGTACCTGTAAGGTATCTAAGCACATGCTTGGAAGCAACCCGATGTCTGTGTCTTGGCTCATATATGAACTGACTCAAGATACTCACTGCATAATATATGTTTGGTCTACTATGTATCAAATACATCAAGGAACCAATGAGTTGTCTATACATGGTAGGATCCACTAGATCCGATCCGGAATCTGACTCATGTAGTTTCTTCATATTAGAAACCATTGGTGTAGACATGGATTTACAATCTATCACACCAAACTTGCTCAACACATCAACTGTGTACTTTCCTTTTGAAAGAAAGATCCCATCTTTCCTTTGCCAAACTTCCAGACCAAGAAAGTAGTGCATATGACCTAAGTCTTTCATTTCAAACTCAAAAGTGAGCTCCAGCCTCTTGCACCAAGCTATCTATTATTCCTCTCCAATAAGGAACAAGTCATCAACATAGAGAACCAAGATCAGTGGTTGGTTCTTCACAACCTTGAAGTACAGGTTGGGGTCATCTTCGATTTTGGAGAAGCTTAAGTTATGAAGATAGTTGTCAATCCTTGAATACCAAGTCCTTAAGGCCTGCTTAAGACCATACAAGGATTTCTTAAATTTGCATACATGGGACTCCTTCCCATGAACTACAAACCCATCAGGTTGTTGTATGTATACTTCTTCCTGAACTTCACATCGATATAGTGAAGCTTCCACCCTAGAACTGAGGAAAGAGAAATCATGTCTCGAATAGTAGTGTAGACAACCACAAGAGAAAATATCTCATCGTAGTCTATTCCTTCTTTCTGTGAGAAACCACGAGCCAAAAATCTTGCTTTATATTTTACAATACGACCATCAGATGCATGTTTGATTTTATAAAGCCACTTGGAAGTTACTATTGACTTCCCTTCAGGTTTAGGAACCACTTCCCACACATCATTCTTCAGGATGGATTTGTATTCTTCCACCATGGAATCTTTCCATACTTGCTGCTTAGTAGCTTCCTCGTAGGTGGTGGGTTCTAAATCACTGATGTGACTCATTTGTGCTACATATCTTGAATATATTTCAGGTCTCCTTCTCTCTCTAGATGTGCTTGATGGTGCTCCATGCTTTTCTGCCTCTTGTAGAATGTCTCGACACTAGGAAGATCTCCTCTTAGAAGGAGGTTCATCAAGTGATATTTCTACCAGTTCTACTGGCTCTTCCAGATCAAGTGGATCTAAGGACTCTTATGGATTATCCCTCTCAACACTAAAAAAGGAGAACCAGAACCCAGATCCTCCATGATGGGAGTCTCATGCTCCTCCATATATGAATCAAACTGAAGTTTTTTAGAGTGCTTGAGGGAAGCCTCTTCATGAAATATTACATCTCTACTGACTTCAATGTGCCTTTGACTTGGAACATAGATTCTACAAGCTTTGGAGGATTTGCTATATCCAACAAATGTGCCTTTCTTTCCGGATGGATCCATCTTTGTCCTCTTCTCTTTTGGAACATAAATGTAGATAAGACAATTGAAACTCTTCAAGTGTCCAACATCTGGTTTTTAACCAGTGAAAACTTCTTCAGGAGCCTTCTCTCCCAGGATATCATGTGTGATTCTGTTTTGAATATAAACAACAATGATAGAGGCTTATTCCCATAAGGAGGTCTGATCACACATCATAGCTTTTGTATCCTCACAGATTGTCATGTTCTTTCTTTCAGCCACCCCATTCTATTGGGGGTTGTAAGGTACAATTAATTGTCTTCTTATCCCTGCCTCTCAGTAGAAGTCATTAAACTCATGAGACTCGAACTCTCCTCCATTATTAGATCTCAAAGCATGAATGTGCTTTCCAGTTTGATTCTCAACCAATGCTTTAAACTCTTGAAACTTGTTGAAAGTTTCACTCTTTTCCTTTAGAAAATAGATCCGTGAATTGCGAGATAAGTCATCTATGAAAATCGCATAGTACAGATAACCACTCAAGGATGGTGCAGACATGGGACCACATAGATATGAATGGATCAAGTCCAAGATCCCTTTAGATATTTTAGTATTGAATGTGAGAAACAACTGAGACTAAAATATATTTTTTTTCTTTTACTTTTCAAATAAAAATACGAATTGCTATTAAAGGTATGCAGGAAATAAACTTACTGAAATATGATGCAAGAGGTAGCAATGCATGAAGGATGCATGCACACTTAAATGTCTCCAATTCTACAACAAGCAAAACAATAGAAACAACTAATGGAAAATGGGTGTAGGAAAACGGGGGTTTGTTGGTGCAACCAAGGTCAAGAAAAAAGGAAAAACAGGTGCAGGGTGCGGTTGTGAGGCGAAAAGTTGTGCTCTGGGTGCAGCAGGCTGCAGAAAAAACGCACCGAAGCAGAAAAACAAAAAACAGGAAAAAAGGGCATAGGTCTGGGCAGAAAGGGCACGACTAGGGCGTGGGTTTCAGTCTTAGATGAGCACGAGGGCACAAGTTTCAAGCAAACATGAGTGCGAAAAGAGCAAGTAGAAGGTTGGCAGGTGCATAGAGGGCACGACTTACATGGCCAAAGGTGCGGGTATCAGGTTGATAAGCGCGTGACTTACTGGTCGGAAGGCATGTGGAACATGCGGTTTACAAGCAGAAAGTGTGAGTTTCGGGTCGAAATTCGCGCTGGAGAGCGCGGGTTTCAGGATGAAATTCACGCTTGGGCCGCAAGTTAATGGTAGAAAGTCGCGGGTCAGGTCGTAAAAATGGAACTAATGAAGGTCATTGCGAAGGAAAGGGATAGATCTGCAAGTATGGGGGCCAAAGCTAGGCCATAAATGTAAAATGAAAACAAAATATCAAGTACAAAACTAAAAATAAATACTGATCATACCAAATCTTAGATCGATGGGAATCGACCCAGTTGGAGTCTCCAAAACTGTAGCTAGTGTTTTCACACCAGCTCGTGCTAAATAACTCCTACTAAGGATTATGGAATCCTTAGTAGCAGTTCATAAAAATGGATAAAAATAGATAACAAATAAATGATATGTGTGAATGCAAATAACAACATAAAATAAATCTAATTAACTATTGCAGTAAAAAAGAACAAATAGATCAGAACCCATGAAATATATTTATATTATGTTGCGAACAAGGGTTTACAATAATGGTTACCTCAACAGACGAGGTGATGGGGTCCCTTGCAACAGGACGAAGAGTAGCGTGCCGGGTCTCTAGAGTTCATTGCTCTTCTCCAAATGCTCAATAGGTGGCCAAGACTCAACTAGATGGGCACATCAGCTCAAAAGGGTAGGATAGAGTGTTGTAGGAATTTTGGTAGCGTAAGGGTATGAAGAGTGCTCATGGATGTAAAAGGGGGGGGCCTCCATCACCTTTTGTAGTAATTTTGGGTGATGGAGTATTGACCCATGGTTTTGGGTAACTAGGGGTATTGGCTAGTGGTATTTTGAGTTTTTCCCTCTTTTTTATTTTATTTTGAGTTTTTCCCTTTTTCTTTTCTTTTTTAGGGATTTGGATCCTTTTTGGGGGTTTTTAACATTTTTTGAAGGAATTTACTTATTTTTTAGGGGAAATAATGATTTTTTCCCATTTGGTTACCAATTTATGATTTTTTGAGTTTTTGGAGGCCAATCAATGTAGGAAAAGTGGACAATTGGGTTATGTGACTAGGGAAATGAGCTAATGAACAATTTTTGGGTGTTAACAGTTTGGAAATATTTTCTTGATGTTATTTCCAAGAGCACAACATCTACAAATATCATCATGCTCAGATTGAAATACATGCACACCTTTTACCATCTTCTATAATCTAGGTAGTGCTTTGAAATGAAGATGACCAAGCCTCCTATGCCACCATTCGCAAGGACTAACTGTGTCATAGATCATGGCTTTAATGAAATTTCCAGGGACTTTGTAGAGACCTCTCTCTCTAACTCCAATCACATATGCAGAATTCAAGTATGAATTCCTAGCCCACAAGAGTGCTTTGTTGTCCATAAAGATTACTCTAAAACCTTTATCTTCTAGAACTGAAACATACATAAGGTTTTTCTTCATACCATGAACATAAATAATATCATCAACATGGAGTACATCACCCGAATTCAACTAAAAAGAAGTGGATCCAACTCCTTGGATCAAATAGGTGGTATTATCTCCAAGCTCCACCGGACAGGAGAACTTCTTTTCCTTCAAATCTGTGATAGCGCTCCTATATCCAATCATGTGTTTTGATGCGCCACTATCCACCAGCCATGTCTCAGCACTAGTGGTAATGTATCCAGATAGAGCTGAGACAAGATAGTACTCCTTCCTTATCTCTCGATCATAGGAAGAATTCTTTCTTGTAGGTTCATCTTCTGTAGCAGTAGAAACATGAAATATACCCTTGAAATTTCCTCTTTGCTTTGCATGGTAGTCTCTTGCAAAGTGACCCTTCTTATTGCAATTAAAGCATTTGAATTTAGACTTATCAAAGTTCTTGTTGTATTCTTTTTCCTTTTGATGAGGAAACTTCTTCTAAGAAAGATTTCTTTCCTCTCTTTGTCCTTACTGTAAGAGAAAGGTTCTCTTCTTTGGAGGAAGCATTTTTTCTTTGAATTGACCCTTCTTATTGAAGGCAATCATGCCATAATATTTCAAATTTTGGTTGCACTTCTCAACTATTAACAACAACCAAGAATGTCTCCCATGAGGATGGAATACCATCAACAACAGTCTAAATAAGACCATAATCTTCGACAGTAACTCCAATTCTCATGAGTTGATCTATTACTTGAGAGATATTTTTGAAGAAGGAAGCAACATATTCTTCCTTCTCCATCTTCAAATTACGAAGCTTGTTCTTCAGGGCTCTCTTTTGACTGAAATCCTTCTTCTCATAAATATTTTTCAAGGTGTCGAAGTACTCCTTTGTAGTCCTCGATGGAGTAATCACTAGCATCAAATTGTCTTTAACATAATCATAAATGATTCTCTTTTCTTTGGATTGATTCTTCTTGAAAGCAATGCACCCATCATTAGAAGTAGGCTCTTCAACAACATTGGATACATATCCATCTATATCATGATCTTCCAGGATATTCAGAATACTGACCTTCCAAGTATTGAAGTTTGAAGTTCGAAGCTCCTTCAAGTTGGTCTTCTGGTATTATTGAGATGGAAGCCATTATTCTTCGCGTACTGTGCTCAACTTTTTCTACTTAGGATCAACATAGGATCAAGCTTAACTACAAAAATTAGCCCATTCATGCCCTGAGCTCTGATACCATGTTGATTTTTTTTTATCTTAATGCGGAATTATAATAGAACTTGGAATCAATGAATAATCATAAGCATAAGCATTCAGATGAGACATAGTATTTACCCTAGGGAAACCCTCTAGCACTACTTGAAGGAGAAAACCCAAGCAAAATATTCCTTAGAATATTGATAGATAGCAAAAATGTCTTTACAATGAGTATATTACATCAATAACCCCTGGTGCATTATCAGAGAAAAATACCAAGCACCCCTGGTGCAATCATAGAGCAAGAGAGAAGAGAGAATAATAGAAGAATCCAGTAGTTGATTCTGCACTAAGACCAATTCGCAGTTTTGGTCATATGCACACTTCCTTCAAGAGAGATTCGCTCTTCACCTTGATCTCATTAAAGCTTGCATTACAAGTGTATCATACATCTCATTCTTGACTTAATTTATAGCCTTTCGTCTTCAAGATGAACTCACCTTCCAATTGGATGCTAGATCACTTAGTTATGCTACTAACTCAAGTGTCGTAACTTAAGTGTCATAAATCAAGTGTCGACATGCAAACACTTAGTTTTAGATCTTATAATTCAGGATGAACTCACCCTTCAATTGGATGTTAGACCACTCAAGTGTTGTCTTTTAGTTTAGCTCAAGTGTCATCATGCAGATATATATTAAATATATATTATTTGTTATCACTTAGTTAATTCTTTTAGCTGAATTCTTTCTTATTAACATCACTGAAGTAAACAATTCGAGTTCTCTCTTAATTAATTGAAGTCTTTCTTATTAACATCACTGAAGTGAACAATTTAAGTTCTCTCTTAATTAACTGAAGTCTTTCTTGATCACTAAAGTGAGAAATTCGAGTTCTCTATTATCTTAACATATCTTATCTTTATCTCTTGTCTTATCTGCATGATCCACTTGTGCCATCTTTACTTTATTTATCATATCAAATATACTAAGGAGATTTTTCCAATGATGTGATTATCTTGTTCTACTACCGTTCCAAGTGGTCATATACTAAAGTAATTCACTGTAGAGGTGGCCAGTCTCAAAAGGAGACTTAATAGCTCAACCATGGTTAGTATTACATCGTACACCATTTATGCTTCAACATGTAAAGCATTACCCCAACACATGAGGCACCACCTCAACACATGAGGATCTTCCTTGACACATACGACCTTAGCCTTGACAAGCAAGGATATACAACACCATCACTTTGACATACAAAGGACTTACCTCAAAACATGAGGCTTAACCTTTACACATAAGGTTTATTAATTCTTGAGTCCAACTCAGGCTCCCTAAGGCACTACCTTGAAACACAAGGGTCAATCTTGGTGAACAAGATTGATTTGGAGAATGACTCATGATGATGTAACTTTAACATTTTATACAATACATATGAGGGTTCCAGAAGAAATTGAAATACACTAGAAGGGTCTATAAAAAATTTCCTCAAGGGTTGCACCCCTTAACTCCTTGAGAATAGGGGCCCACCTTCACACCCTTGGAGGGAGAGCCTGAAGCCACCCCCTCTAACCCACCCGTGCGTCCGGCGCATATGAGCAATGTATATCCCTAGTTAAGAGCTCTACAGGAAGGATATTGGAGAATTGGATATTGGTTTCATCTCCTAACAGTGTCCACACCAAGGATGCACACCCCGGGAGGGAGTGCATGCACCCTATCTACCCTGTATTCAAAGTCAAACATCAAGAGCCAAACAATATCAAGGCCCATTCTCTTTTGCACATTTCAGTTGCATTATAAGTCTACAATAAGTTGGAACATAATGAATAGAATAAGCAATACTTATTCCATAACCTTTCTTTTATTCTTTGACTAAATACATGGTGGAACCAAAATGGAGCATGCTATGATGCTATTTCTATATTCTACAAGGTCTGCAACTTCACATAGAGTATTTTTTTATGATTACACCCTAGACACCTCCCTTATAAACTTAAAGTTTTGGATAAGTTGCACATATAATGCATTTGTGGCATATTCAATCAAAGGCTCGAACAAAGGATAATCCCCCCTCAATTGTATATGCAAGTCTTCATAAGAACCACTCCTCTTAGTGGCAAGCATTTTGAAGTGGTATCATTGAAAAAAAAAAATCATATTCACATCAAATAGGAAACATATCCAAATTGTTCCATGTTTGACCCATATGAAGCACTACAACTAGAAAATAATTGGATAAATGCAATGTATAGATTGACTGGAGATATGGCCCTTCAAGAATAGATATGAATCTTTGCATCTATTGTTTGTATTTCAACATTCAAAATTATGAAGTTCTTGGATAGTCTCGATAAAGCAGGAGTATGATTCTAGTATATTTAGAAGTAACAAAAAAAATAGGAAACACTTCTAAAAATACTAAAACAGTTGCACACTCTACTAAAAGTTAAATTGCAATATAATAAATTTGGAGATAAACTTTCTTTTCTGGTAGCCACATTTCTTGTAAATAATAGTAAAAATTTGTGAACTAACAAGAGCTCAACCAACGGGTGCATCACATAGCTAAATCACAAGGTACTTTAAGACAATCATTTGTGAATTAATTTGAGTTATGCAGATTCATCACAATCAACATCCACAGAGACCGTAAGTAGAGATGAATGTTTAAGTCTATTAAAGAGCCGTAGATTCCACTGCCTTTACTTTATATTGCATGGTTTGTATTCATGTTTCTTCTAAAATCTGGTTAAAAACAATGCCTTACAACTGTAGAAACGAGACTGACTTGAGCTTGATAAATATGTAGATTTATCTCTACAACCAAACTAAAGCAACACTCAATTAAAACGAAAATATTTGGTACCTACTGTTGTAACTTCCAAGACGATAGAGTCATGAGCACTCTGTTCATGACAAGAGGAAGTGTGTGTTTTCAGAGCACAAGTTGATCAATCTATATTGGATGATCTGGGTTATAAGTTAATCATAGGATCGAAAGTGTAAAATCGAATAGTTTCAATTAGCAATATTTATGTCCTCTTTAGCAATTTGGTAAACAAAACAATTCATATAAAACTCACCAGCCATCTTAGATATTATGGGATGAAAAAATTCGAAGAACCAAGAATATGCAAGGGCTTACACCTACACTTTGGTAAACAACAACCATAATGGTTTCTCAAAAGAATGTAAAGATAAGCAAATGAACCGACCCTGAAAAAATGAATGTATATCGGTACCTATAGTGATCAAGACAAACATTGTCTATCATATTTTTATTAAACTAGTAATTTTGACTTGACAAACATACACATCCCTCCCTCCCTCCATACATAATAACGTCCCTCCCTCCCACATGCATGAACAGATAAAAACTTCCCACATACATAGATACAGATAAAATATTCAATACTTTGGATTGTTTCAGATGAATGTATCAACTTACAATGAATGCGATGACTCCCACTCCAAATCCAATCTACCCAAATACAAAAATGAAGCATTAAGGATTGGCTTCTTCTAAACAACCAACCATTTCTTGGAATTGTACATAGTATGTGAACCCAATTCATTGGGAATTAGAGAATTGACTTTCTTAATCATCTTCATCTTAAAAACCTGCCTGTGCCAAATAGATCATAAGTTATAACCCATCCAAGAATTACAAAACCCTTGGCTGCTCTAGTCTTTTAAATGATTAATTATTCATGAATTGTTTGGAAACTTATCCTGACCAAACCAATGGTGTTTGTTGAGATTGGTTGTCATTGATGACAAGCCATTAATGACAAAGGAGTGACAAAGGTTGATAGGACATGGTAGTTTGGGCATTGGAAAACTAGGTGGTCCAAATGACCAATTTTGTGGTCATTTGTGGCTTGTTGGGGTCATGAAGCCCACACACTTGGTTGCTTGCTGATCTTTTTCCCACAAGATAAATGGATGTACTTTGATGATATTCTTGTATCCCATGCTCATGTGGATGGTTTGAGAATCCCACGCACACAATGATGAAACCCTTGAACAACATGTTGAAGCCCATGCCCACTTAGAAGCCTTGATAAACAAGTCCTCTTGCACTTGATGATCACATATGTATTTGGTGGCTTGATGTACATGTCATTGAAGATTATGATAATCATGGATATGCATGATGTCACAAAGATTATTAACTAACTACTTGAAGGCTTGACATTCATTAAACTCCTTGACATGGAGAACATGGCACCTATGTTGCATAATTGAAACCCTTGATGATATTTTTGTCTTTGTAGAAGTTTCCAGCATGGACATGGTAAATTTGTGTTGATCCTCCCACAAGCAAAAAGATATTAAATTGACAAAATGCTAGGTCGGCTCAGTCTAAAATAATTAAATAAAAAAATAAAAAGACATGTATATAGCAGGTTGTCCAACTTAATTCACTCCTCGTTGACCTGTATTTATACACTTCATTTCATTAATTTTACAAATACTTCTTGAAGAATCCTTCTCTGATTTTAGGGTGACAAATCGAAGATAGAAGGCAGCCGCAGTCAACATTTGAGCTCTCATTTTCGGATCAGCTACTGAGGAAATTAGGGTGGATTTGGGAATGTGACAACCGCAGTAGAGAAGATTTTTTCCTCTTATTTCGGGTGACTGTGGCAGCTTGCAAAGACCAGTACACATGCATCTGTGACAAGGTTTAGCAAGGATCTGATATATAGTTGAAGATAGGAGGCAACTGTAGTGGGTTTAAAACAAGTATTTTCACAGTCTGGCAGTCTGCTAGGGCACCCAAACAAGTTCGCAGCTATAACAAGTATCTCCTCCACTCGTTCAAATAACTGTGGTATGACATTTGTGTTTTGAATTTTGATCTCCGTACATGCATGAACTATGAAGAACCAAGAACCATGACTATGATAGATTTTATATGACAACCTTTATATGACTATTGATAACTAGATTACACCAAATCAAAATTGTGAAAAGCAATGAGGAATTGGAGATGTAAGTGTGATGTGAACTTTGAGAAAATTTGAAATATAAAATTTGCAGACCTGAGAAGATAAATATGGACAACATTGATTATACTTATTGAAGCTATTGACTTGATATTGACAAGTAATTTTACAAGTGACATGACAGATTTCATGACAGTGATCAGTATGTGAAGGTAAGCCGGGTCTTGCATTTCTTCTTAGTTGGAGCTAAGAATAACAGGTTGGGCCTTGGAATAGGAGTTGGTTCTCTTTGGTAAGTCAGTGCTGATGTAATCGTGAAGATTGAAGTCTTCATTATAATTAATATTAAATTATAAATAAATTTTACTACATGTGTCATGTGATGTGTCTCTTATCATTTATGTTGATGACATGGTTAATTGATGACTGTTGATGTATAACTTAATGTGAATGATGAACTTTGCTTAAGTTTTGAAGTGAAAATTGTTAAAAGTGATAGCACACTAATTCACCCCACCCTCTCACTGTGCCATTGTGCTCAACAATTGGTATCAGAGCAAGCCTTCAACATAAGCTTTGCCAGCTTGAAGGAGATCCGTGGACACACAATGGAAGGACAAGCAAAGTTCTCCAACGATGAAGTTTCAGTATTTAATGTGACATATTACTTTGGATGGAGAAGCAAAATGAAATCTTATCTGAAGAATTTTGGTGTCTGGGAGATTGTGATCAATCCACACATTCCGTCTAACAAGAAGACCAAGACAACTGTACAAAAATATGCCAATAAGGACAACACCATTGCCTTGAAATTTCTTGTGGATGGACTCTCAAGCTCTATCAAAAAAAATGTAGGAGAATACACCTTAGTTAAAGACCTATGGTTTAAGCTGGAAAGTGAATACCAAAGAGGAAACCAAGCCACAAAGATGGAGACCGAAGTCAAGCCCTCTGAATATGTGAAACAAGAAGAAAAGGAAGTGCAAGCATCAAACATCATGGAAGGTAAGAATCCTTCTAATTGTAGTAGCTCTGAATGTGATGATGTTGAATGTCTACTTGCAGAAGATGATAAGGAAGACTTGTTGAAAGAAAATCATGCACTTACATATACCCTAATGGATATTGATCTCAAATACAATCTGAGGCTTAAAAAGAAAATTTTGAGGTCCTTCGAAAAATACCAAAAGGAGACAATGGTATTGCTCAAGAAACTGAAACACAAGAGCAAAGACTTACAAGATGAGCTAAAAGAAAAAGAAGATGAAGTTGAAAGATTAAAATCCAAACTGATTCTTCAAGTAGAAGAATAAGAATATTCTAGTGAATATTCAGAAGATCTTGAAGAAACAAGGAAGGCTAATGGTGATTTG
The DNA here is from genome assembly GCA_027924585.1 of Larix kaempferi. Classification (NCBI taxonomy): domain Eukaryota; kingdom Viridiplantae; phylum Streptophyta; class Pinopsida; order Pinales; family Pinaceae; genus Larix; species Larix kaempferi. The sequence goes on from BSBM01000643.1 coordinate 14,112,124, forward strand.
AAGATTCAACTCGAGGAAACCAAAAGGATAGAAAATGTTTTGAAGAACCAGTTGGATAAAAAATAGAAGACTTGTGAAAATCTTGAAATGGAAGTGGTTGATCTCAGGAAGAAGAATGAAAATTCAAGTGCCTATGTCAAGTTCGACAACAACTCTACCATTCTAGATGTGAGTTGTCAAAGATCACCTTTTGACAAGATTGACTTGGGTTACAGCAAGAAAGCATAAAACTATGAAGACAACTCAAAGAATCCTAAGAAGAATGAAGCAAGCTCATCATCTCCAAAAAGTGGAAGCCAAGATATCCCTCATGCACCTGCAAAATACATCAAAAATTTGGAGGACGTCAAGGAGTTAGTGCTACTCCTCAAAGCAAGTTTAGAAAAGAGAAATCCTCAAGGTGGAATCATGCATCTAGGTATGAAAACAGTTTCAACGGTTATTGCTACTCATGTAATGATTTTGGTCATAGGGCATTGGATTGTAGATCTCATGCAATAAGTGTTGGGTCTCCCAACAATATGGTTAAATGTTGAACATGCAACCATATTGGCCATATTGCTGCCAGCTGTTATGCGATGAGATGCTATAACTGTAGTGGCTTTGGTCACAAAACCCAAGATTGTGCAAGTTCAAGAAGACAACACATGCTGAGTCCCTCATACACATTAGTAAGGAAATCCTATGAACCATTGAAGAAGATAAATATAGGAAGAATTGAAGCTCAAAAGACATGTGCTCAAAGTTAAGGACACTCCCGAGTATGGGTGAAAAATAATGTTTTGTTGAATGTGAATGAAGTTGATCAGTGCAAAGAAGATGACTGCCATATGGCAAGCCAAGCTCAAGGCCTTTCAAATACCTTAGTACACCTTGAGTTCATGGAGTTGGAGGATGGAATCAAAGGTAAATAATGGTTGCTCCAAGCAATGGAACATGTCCAAGGATCGTAGCTACAGTTGGCATGTTGATAAGGGGAGCAAGAGTAATTTGCAATGATCTCATGAACTCTCTCTATACTCTGAGGACAATAGAAACACCTGAATGCTAAATTCGGTTGAAGAAGGAGAATCCATTAGAATGTAAATGACAAGCAAGTTTAAAAGTCTTTCCTTCTCTCTCAAACTCTGATCTCAGTAGCCAGGGTTCGATGAAGGATTGCTAATTTGAATTTGCAAGCCCTTATGACAGTCCTCCAAAGCATATCTTCAGATACTTTGAAGCATGTTTTCTATCTAAGTTTGGATAATATGAAAAACAATTTCAAGTACAAAGATCAAAGCTTAGACACATAAGACAACTCTGATGCAGATATGAATACAATACAATTATGCACCTTGATTGTGCATACATTGAATTCATCCTGAAGGCATATGAAGGTGTAAGACACAGGCATTCAAACATCAACGTAAGATAGTGAATGAAGAACCAGGTTGGAATTTTAAGCTTAGGATAAACAAACTCAGAATTTGATGATGCATGAGGACCGAGAGTTGATGCTCAAAATATCTAGTTATGCTACATGTCTGTAATTCTTGAAAAGACTCTTGAGATACCTTGCTTACACTTTTCTTTGAGAAATGACGAAAGTGTTGGTTCTGTTGGTTCTTCATTTTACCATGGTCAATGAGAAACACTATGGATATATGTGCATTATTTTCTTCCAAGAAAGGCCATGAGCTGATTTTATGAGCATTTTTTTCAAGAAAACCTTGATGGACAAAGATTGTAGGCATAAAATTGGGAAATATTTGAATATCTCCTTGAAGAACACAAGAAAAAAATTGATACACTGATGATATATTGGTGAACAACTTGAGGACTCTCATGAATAAGATTTTTTTATTCTCTTGGAATCAACAAAAACCTCAAATCACATATTTGTTTGAGCAGCCATAGAAGAAGCAAATGTAGCATCTGTTGCGAAAGGATTCTTGCAGACCATTTTTCTTGGGCAGATCTCTGTGAAGCAATGACGATCTATTGAAGTCATGAAGAACATTTAGATTTGCGAGGGAAGTTGGGTTGAAAATCCAAACCAACTTGATGGCATATAAAAATGACATATTTCAGGAAGAGATATCGATTGATAGGGGGAACAGTATGGTTAGTTTTTGGTCATCAAAGATAAAGAAAAGCAAATAAAGGGAAGCAACGTGGTGATATTTGGAGGATTGTCCTTGATGGATGCTTACCTTTTATGAATTTACTAGATGATTGTTGATACATTTTTGATAGCATCCATAAAGTGTAATTATGACTCTCTCTGGATTTGGACATGATTGACATGGATGTCTTCAAGAAACACTTGTTGTTGGTATCTGATTGTATGACATATATTGGAATATAGTTGGTTATAATCCAACTGGCTATCAAGAGATGAATTTTGAGAAGACACAAATTAGATGCCTTGAGAAGAGAAGCTGGAAGTATTGACATGATAAGGAGCCAAGGTGAAGGACTAGAAGTAAGGGGAGCATGTGAGCATGCGAACAATTGAAAGAGGAGCATATCTCTACAAGCAAAAATGTACCAATAACATATGAACCTCATTCTTAAAATCTACTTATCCCAGGCTTGTCATAATCAACCAATATCTTCTCAAGATGATATAAACGTGAATATCAACATGACAAAAGTGGATTAAATCAGCAGGAAAAAATGTTTATCATCATTGAAGGCATCCTTCAAGCATTCAAATTGAAGTCATCAAGTCATTTCTCAATATTGTCGCAAAGATTATGTAAGCTATGTTCATTGAAATAATCTCAAACTAAAAGGGAGCCAAATTTTGACAAATCAAAAGGTTATGTATTTACAGAACTATTTGTTGGCCTTAATGAAGCATCCACATGAAAAAAAATAAGTCTTGTTTGGAAGAGTAGTTCGGTTGAATAGATAAACATTGCAGAGGCTACTTGTGTACAGCTCTGATTAAGTCATTTGAAGGGGCTATTGAAGGACTACTTAAAGAGACAAAGAATTGTGTGAAGGGTCCACTTTTTGTTGCAAATTTAGTAGGGCTGACATGTGATTGTAAAATTGGGCTTGTAGACAGAGTTTAAAAATAAATCATTGAATGTGCAGAGTTTATAAGTAGAGTAGGAGGTGAGGGCATATGAATACAACAACAACAGATGATATCAGCAGTGACAATATGATAGGACATATGTGGCTATAGCAGCATATCAAATAGGGGGAACAAACACTTCAATATTCAAGAATAATTTTTTTTTTGGGTATTGTGAAGCTTTTGATGGATAAGTGTTTGGCCCTTTGTCATTAATGTCAAAGGGGGAGAATTTGAAGAGGTTTTTCCATAAATGACAAAGGGGGAGTTTGTTGAGCATGGTTGTCATTGATGACAAGACATTAATGACAAAGGAGAGACAAAGGTTGATAGGACATGGTAGTTTGGGCATTGGAACACTAGGTGGTCCAAATGACCATTTCCGTGGTCCTTTGTGGCTTGTTGGGGTCGTGAAGCCCACACACTTGGTTTCTTGCTAATATTTTTCCCACAAGATCAATGGAGGTACTTTTATGATATTCTTGTAGCCCATGCTCATGTGGATGGTTTGAGAAGCCCACACACATGATAATGAAACCCTTGAACAACATGTTGAAGCCCATGCCCACTTAGAAGCCCTTGATAAACAAGTCCCCTTGCACTTGATGATCACATAGGTATTTGGTGGCATGATGTACATGTCGTTGAAACTTATGATAATTATGGATATGCATGATGTGGAAAATATGATTAACTAAATACTTGAAGACTTGACATGGAGAACATGGCACCTATGATGCATAATTGAAACCCTTGATGATCTTTGTGTCTTTGGAGAAGTTTCCAACATGGACATGGAAAATTTGCGTTGATCCTCCCACAATAAAAAAGATGAATCCCTAAAAGCAACCCTATCTCCTTACTAAATGGAGATTTTTAATTAATATTAAATTCACCATAATGATAGGTTGGCTCAGTCTAAAATAATTAAATAAAAAAAATAAAAAGACATATATTGTTGGGATATTCCTATACTCCATCCTAGCCCTAACAACATTTTTCATTTTTTCATTTTCATTCATGCATGCAATTGCATGCATCCCAGTCATCAGTCCCAACACCTAGCCCTCAGTTAGCTAGCCCTGGGAGCTTCTTTCTGATCAATTTTATCCCTCCTAGTGCTTAGTGTGCCCTCCTTTCACCTACCACTTGTGAAACTACCACTTGGTTGCACTTCAGTTAGTTGAGTTATCTTTAGATCTTTCCTTGATTTAAGGCTAGATTGACTCCTCAACTGACTGTATCACTCTAATGGACCTCTAGTGAGACTAGACTGCCTATTCTGACTCTAGTTAGCTCCTCATGATCTGATGATCACTCCATGAAGGCTAATTTGAATTTCCACCTTAGCATTCGAATCCTCACCATTGTATTATTTATTTTTCCATATTGTGATTAATGAATTAGTGTGTGATGTTATTCTTCTTCTATCTGAGTTCTACTGTATCATAATTATGTTGCTCTTTTACGCTGCATTGTTCACTCTTCTTCTATTTTCTTGCTTAATCTTTCTTGTGAGGTATACATTAGCTCTTAGATTTGTTGTGATGATTTTCACATGGTATCAGAGCATGTTTATAGTATATTCTATCTCCATTCCTGAGAGTTTTTTGCAGGTTATTATCAAGATTTCGAGTGTGGCAGTTGCAACAGTTTCTGCACTTTTGTAGCAGTAGCAGTTGCAGACATTTTCTAATGTTTTTGCAGGTCTTCTGAAACAACTTCCATGAACTTAGAAGGAATTACTCCTCTTTCTCCATTCAACTATGATGAATGGAAACCATAGATGATAGCACATTTGAAGAGACATGGTCCCTTTGATTATTGTTTTGAAAGAGATTTCGAATCCTCTGAAGAAGAGAATGACTGGTTAAATGAAGTTGACAGACCCTATGCAGCCATGCTGTTTGCTATGTCTCATTGCATGGTACACCACTTCCTTTCTGCTGAATATCCAAAAGAGATATGGGCCCATCTGGATGAAATATTTGGAAAACAGAATGAAGGGATTGGTACAAACCATTTCGAGAGCAAGCCCACTGTTGCATTCACCCTCCTTGATGATCTCTCTGATCATGAATCAGTATCAAACATATCTCATATTGAAGTTGTCTACAAAGAAGAAGAGCTTGCAGATTCTACACTCATGCTCCAAATTTCTTCTATTTCGAATTTTGTGCCAGCTCACACTCTAAAAAATGCAGAGGTTCTTAAATCCTCTCTTGCACACGAGTATGTTGGTTTGCATCATGATCTATTGAATGTTTCAGAGGTCAAATCAGCAATTGGCAGTAATGCATTCGCTCTCCTTGATCTCTCACCTCTTATGTACTACTATATGATCATTTGTGCATGCTCTCAGAATTTTATTGAAGATGAAGGCCATTTCCATTCGCTTGGGATAATTTCTCATGGATTACATGGTTTAGATATCACCTCTAATGGTTCAAAGGAGATCTTAAGAAACCATTTTTCAAGTCTTGGATCTGATTTGGATTCCAAGCAATCACTGACATTTGATGGTTATTTTAGGCATAATCTCACCTATGATGGTTCAAAGGAGAAAACAAAAGACTATCTGCACATTCTTGGATTTGATCCTACCTCAGCTGATTCGAATCACAGGTTCCAAGATCATCCTCATACTTTTGGTTTTGTTCTCATCACATTCGATCTGAAGAGCAAGTACAAGCACATTCTTTTTGAGCATGAACCACTTCTTCCCAAGAAGAAGATACCTCCAGACATATGACCAAGCATCACACCTGCTTGAGTTTGGAGCATTTATTTTTGGTGTGCCCTACAGTCTATTTTGAGGGGGGGTATTTTTCCCATGAGGTTTTCCCCATTTCCTCGGTTTATTGACTGTTATTATTATTCATTGTATTGGGTGACCTTTGGTCTCAGTTACCAAGGCCCGGGATGGATTAAGGGGGGGTGTTGGGATATCCCTATACTCCATCCTAGTCCTAACAACATTTTCCATTTTTTTATTTTCAGTCATGCATGCATTTTGCATTCAGTCATGAAATTGAATGCATGCATCCCATTCATCAGTCCCAGCACCTAGCCCTCAGTTAGCTAGCCCCGAGAGCTTCTTTTTAATCAGTTTTATCCCTCCTAGTGCTTAGTGTGCCCTCCTTTCACCTACCACTTGTGAAAGGCGCCCTCTCTCACCTACCACTCAGTTGCACTTCAGTTAGTTGAGTTATCTTTAGATATTTCCTTGATTTAAGGCTAGATTAACTCCTCAACTAACTGTATTACTCCGATGGACCTCCAGTGAAACTAGACTGCCTATTATGACTCTAGTTATCTCCTCATGCGCCCTCCACTGAGCCTCCTTCATTTAGTTAGTGCCTACATGTGCCGGTTACACCTACCACACTCAGTTAGACTTAGTTTGACACCTGGTTGACAATTACTTGTGCATTGATGACTCCACTGATGATGATCAGGACTCCTAGTTGTGCTTTGATGACACTCCATTGATCTGATGATCACTCCATGAAGGCTAATTCGAATTGCCACCTTGGCATTCGAATCCTCACCATTGTATTATTTATTTGTCCATATTGTGATTAATGAATTAGTGTGTGATGTTATTTTGCTTCTATCTGAGTTCTACTGTATCATAATTATGTTGCTCTTTTACACTGCATTGTTCACTCTTCTTCTATTTTCCTGCTTAATCTTTCTTGTGAGGTATACATCATATCTTAGATCTGTTGTGAGGATTTTCACATATATATAGTAGGTCGACCAACTTAATTCACTCCACGTTGAACTATATTTATACACTTCATTCCATTCATTTTACAAATAATTTTTGAAGAATCCTTCTCTGATTTTCGAGTGAAAAATTGAAGATAGAAGGAAACTGCAGTCAACATTTGAGCTCTAATTTTTGGATCAGCTACGGAGGAAATTCAAGTGGATTTGGGAATGTGACAACCGCAGTAGAGAAGAATTTTTCGTTTGATTTCAGGTGACTGTGGCAATTCGTAGAGATCAATACACATGCATCTGTGACAAGGTTAAGCAAGGATCTGATATACCGTGGAAGATAGGAGGCAGCTGTAGTAGGTTTTAAAACAAGTATTTTCACATTCTACTAGGGCATCCAAACAAGTTCGCAGCTATAACAAGTATCTCCTCCTACACTCGTTCAAATAATTTTGGTATGACACTTGTGTTTTGAAGTTTGATCTCTATACATGCATGAATTATGAAGAACCAAGAACCATGAATTTTGATAGATTTTATATGACAGCCTTGATATGACTATTGATAACTAGATTACACCAAATCAGAATTGTGAAAAGTAGTGAGGAATTGGAGATGTAAGTGTGATATGAACTCTGAGAAGGTATGAAGCATAAAATTTGCAGACATGAGAAGATAAATCTGAACATAAGTGACACTACTTATTGAAGTTATTGACTTGATATTGACAAGTAATTTGACAAGTGACATGACAGAGTTCATGAAAGTGATTAGTATGTTAAGGAAAGCTAGGTCTTTCATTTCTTGTTAGTTGGAGCTAAGAAAAACAGGTTGCGCTTTGGAATAGGAGTTGGTGCTCTTTGGTTAGTTGGTGCTTATGTAATCGCTAATATTGAATTATTCATTATAATTCATATTAAATTATAAATATAGTTTACTACATGTGCCATGTGATGTGTCTCTTATGATTTATGTTGATGACATGGTTAATTTATGATTGTTTATGTATAACTTAATGTGAATGATAAAATCTACTTAAGTTTTGAAGTAAAAATTGTTAAAAGTTCTAGCACACTGATTCCCCCCCTCTAAGTGTGCCATTGTGTTCAACAATTGGTATCAGAGAAGGCCTTCAACACAAGATTTTCTAGCTTGAAGGAGATCCATGGACACACAATGGAAGGACAAGCAAAGTTCTCCAACGATGAAGTTCCAGTATTTAATGTGACAGATTACTTTGGATGGAGAAGAAAAATGAAAGCTTATTTGAAGAAGTTTGGTGTCTAGGATATTGTGATCAATGCACCCATTCTGTCTAACAAGAAGACCAAGACAACTGCACAAAAATATGCCAAGAAGGACAACACCATTGCCTTGAAATTTCTTGTGGATGGACTCTCAAGCTCTGTTAAAGAGAATGTAGGAGAATACACCTCAGCTAAATACCTATGGTTTAAGCTGGAAAGTGAGTACCAAAGCGAAAACCAAGACACAAATATGGAGCCCAAAGTCAAGCACTGTAAATATGTGAAGCAGTAAGAAAAGGAAGTGCAAGCATCAAACATCATGGAAGGTAAGAATCCTTCTGATTGCAGTAGCTCTGAATGTGATGATGTTGAAAGTCTACTTGCTGAAGATGATAAGGAAGACTTGTTGAAATCCAATCATGCACTTACATATACCCTAATGGATATTGATCTCAAATATAATCTGAGGCTCAAAAATAAAATTTTGAGGTCCTTAAAAAAATACCAAAAGGAGACAATGGTATTTCTCAAGAAACTGAAACACAAGAACAAAGAGTTACAAGATGAGCTAAAATAAAAAAGAAGATGAAGTTGAAAGATTAAACTCCAAACTGATCAATCAAGCAGAAGAATAAGAAGATCATAGTGAATTTTCATAAAAAATTGAAGAAACAAGGAAGGTTAATGGTGATTTGAAGATTCAACTTGAGGAAGCCAAAAGGATAGAAGATGTTTTGAAGAACCAATTGGATGAAAAAGAGAAGACCTGTGAAAATATTGAAATGGAAGTGGTTGATCTCAAGAAGAAGAATGAAAATTCAAGTGCCTATGTCAAGTTCGACAACAACTCTACCATTCTACATGAGATCTTGAGTTCTCAAAGATCACCTTTGACAATACTGGCTTGGGTCACAACAAGAAAGCATAAGACTATGAAGACAACTCAAAGACTCCTAAGAAGAATGAAGCAAGCTCATCATCTCCAAAAAGTGAAATCCAATCTATCCCTCATGTACTTACAAAAGACATTAGAAAATTTGGAGGACATAAAGGAGTTAGTCCTACTCTTCAAAGCAAGTTTAGAAAGGAGACAGCCTCAAGGTGGAATCAAGAATCCAGGTATGAAAACAGTTTCAATGGTTATTGTGACTCATGTAATGATTTTGGTCATAAGGCATTGGATTGCATATCTCATGAAAGAAGTGTTGGGCCTCCCAACAATATGGTTAAATGTTGGACATGCAACCATATTAGCCATATTGTTTCCCACTGTTATATGATGAGATTCTACAACTGCAGTGGCTTTGGTCACAAATCCCAAGACTGTGCAAGTTCAAGAAGAAAGCCCATGATGAGTCCCTCATACACATCAGTAAGGAAATCCTATGAACCATGGAAGAAGATAAATGCAGGAAGAATTGAATCTCAAAAGACATGTTCTCATAGTAAAGGACACTCCCAGGTATGGGTGAAAAAGAATGTTTTGCTGAATGTGAATGAAGTTGATTAGTGCAAAGAAGATGCCTTCCATATGGCAAGCCAAGCTTGAGGTCTTTCAAAGACCTTAGTACAACTTGAGTTCATGGAGTTGGAGGATGGACTCAAAGGTAAATAATGGTTGCTCCAAGCAGTGGATAAGGTCCAAGGATCGTAGCTACAATTGGCATGTTGATAGGGGGAGAAACAGTAATTTGAAATGATCTCATGAACTCTCTTTGTACTCTGAGAACAATAGCAGCACCTGAATGTTAAATTCGGTTGAAGAAGGACGATCCATTAGAAATTAAATGACAAGCAAGTTTACAAGTCTTCCTTCTATCTCAAACTCTGATCTCGGTAGCGAGGGTTATATGAAGGATTTCTAATTCGATGTTGCAAGCACTTATGGCAGTCCTCCAAAGCATATCTGCAAATACTATGAAGCATGATTTATATCTAAGTTTGGATAATATGAAAAACAATTTCATGTACAAAGATCAAAGCTCAGACACATAAGACAACTTTGATGCAGATCTAAATACAATACAATTATGCACCTTGATTGTGCATACATTGAAGTCATTTTGAAGGCATCTGAAGGTGCAAGACACAGGAATTCAAACAACAACATAACACAGTGAATGAAGAACTAGGTTAGAATTTTAAGCTTAGGTTAAACAAACTTAGAATTTGGTGATGCATGAGGACCGAGAGTTGATGCACAACATATCCAGTTATGCTACATGTATGTAATTTGTGAAAAGTCTCTTGAGATACCTTGCTTACACTCTGCTTTGAGAAATGACAAAAGTGTTGGTTCTGGTGGTTCTTCATTTTTCCATGGTCAATGAGAATCACTATGGATATCTGTGAATAGTTTTCTTCAAAGAAAGGTCATGAGCAGATTTTATGAGCAATTTTTCAAGAAAACCTTGGTGGAAAAATATTGTAGGCAACAAATTGGGAAATATTTGAAGTATCTCCTTGAAGAGCACAAGAACAAAATTGATACACTGATGATATATTGGTGAACAACTTGAGGACTATCATGAATAATATTTTTTTATTCTCTTGGCATCAACAACAATCTTAAATCTCATCGTTGTTTGAGCAGCCATAGAAGAAGCAAATGTAGCATCTGTTGTGAAAGGATTCTTGAATACCGTATTTCTTGGGCAGATCTCTGTGAAGCAGTGAAGATCTATTGAAGTCATGGAGAACATTTAGATTTGTGATGGAAGTTAGGTTGAAAATCCAAACCAACTTGATGGCATATAACAATGACATATTTCAAAAAGAGACGTCGATTGAAAGGGGGAGCAGTATGGTTAGTTTTTGGTCATCAAAGATAAAGAAAAGCAAAAAAAGGGAAGCAACATGGTGATGTTTGGAGGTTTGTCCTTGATGCATGCTTACCTTTTATGAATTTACTGGATGATTGTTGATACATTTCTTATAGCATCCATAAAGTGTACTTATGAATCTCTCTAGCTTTGGACATGATTGCCAGGGATGTCTTCAAGAAACACTTGTTGTTGGTATTTGATTGTATGACTTATATTGGAATATAGTTGGTTATAATCCAACTAGTTATCAAGATTTGAATTTTGAGAAGGCACAAATTAGATTCCTTGAGAAGAGCAACATGCAATATTGACATGACAAGGAGCCAAGGTGAAGGACTAGAAGTAAGGGGGAGCATCTGAGCATGTGAACTGTTGAAAGAGGAGCAGATTTGTACAAGCAAAGATGTACCAATAACATATGAACCTCATTCTCAAAATCCACCTATCCCAGGCTTTTCATAATCAACCAATATCTTCTCAAGATGATATAAACGTGAATATCAACATGACAAAAGTGGATTAAAGCCACATGAACAAATGTTTATCATCATTGGATGCATTCAAATTGAATTCATCAACTCATTTCTCAATATTGTCGCAAAGATTATGCAAGCTATGTTCATTAAAATAATCTCAAACTAAAAGGGAGCCAAAGTTTGACAAATCGAAAGGTTATGTATTTACAGAATTGTTTGTTGGCCTTAATGAAATATCCAAATGAACATAAATAAGTGTTGTCTGGAAGAGTAGTTGGACTGAATAGATAAACATTGCGGAGGCTACTTGTGTACAGATCTGGTTAAGTCATTCGAAGGGGCTATTGAAGGACTACTTAAAGAGTCAAAGAATTGTGTGAAGAGTCCAGTTTCTGTTGAAAACTTAGTAGGGATGATATGTGATTGTAAAACTGGGCTTGTAGACAAAGTTTAAAAAGAAATCATTGAATGTGCAGAGTTTATAAGCAGAGCAGGAGGTGAGGGCATATGAATAGAACAAAAATAGATGATAACAACAGTGACAGTATGATAGGATAGATGTGGCTAGAACAACATATCAAATAGGGGGAACAAACACTTCACTATTCAAGAATCCAAATTTTTTTGGCATTGTGAAGCTTTTGATGGATAAGTGTTTGGCCCTTTGTCATTAATGTCAAAGGGGGAGAATTTGAAGTGGTTTTTCCATCAATGACAAAGGGGGATTTTATTGAGCATGGTTGTCATTGATGACAAAGGAGTGACAACGTTTGATAGGACATGGTAGTTTGGGCATTGGAACAGTAAGTGGTCCAAATGACCCATTTTTTGGTCATTTGTGGCTTGTTGGGGTCATGAATCCCACAAACTTGGTTTCTTGATGATATTTTCCCCACAAGATAAATGGAGGTACTTTGATGATATTCTTGTAGCCCATGCTCATGTGGATGGTTTGAGAAGTCCACGCACATGATGATGAAACCCTTGATCAACATGTTGAAGCCCATGCCCACTTAGAATCCCTTGATAAAAAAGTCTTCTTGCACTTGATGATCACATATGTATTTGGTAGATTGATGTACATGTCGTTGAAGCTTATGATAATTATGGATATGCATGATGTGGCAAAGATGATTAACTAACTACTTGAAGACTTGGCAAGGCTTAAACTACTTGACATGGAGAACATGGCACCTATGATGCATAATTGAAACCCTTGATGATATTTGTGTCTTTGGAGAAGTTTCCAACATGGACATGGTAAATTTGTGTTAATCCTCCCACAAGCAAAAAGATGAATCCCTAAAAGCATCCCTATCTCCTTACTAAATGGAGATTTTTAATTAATATTAAATTGACCAAAATGCTAGGTCGGCTCAATCTTAAATAATTAAATAAAAAAATAAAAAGACATATGTATAGCAGTTCGGCCAGCTTAATTCAGTCCACGTTGACCTATATTTATACACTTCATTCCATTCATTTTACAAATAATTTTTGAAGAATCCTTCTCTGGTTTTCAGGTGACAAATTGAAGATAAAATGCAGTCACAGTCAGCATTTGAGCTCTGATTTCCGGATCAGCAACTGAGGAAATTCAAGTGGGTTGGGGAATGTGACAACCATGGTAGAGAAGAATTTTTCCTCTAATTTCGGGTGACTGTGGCAGCTCGCAAAGTTCAGTACACATGCATCTATGACAAGGTTAAGCAATGAGCTCATATACAATGGAGGATAGGAGGAAACTGTAGCAGGTTTAAAACAAGTATTTTCACACTTTGTTAGGGCACCCAAACAAGTTCGCAGCTATAACAAGTATCTCCTCTTCCACTCGTTCAAATAATTATGGTATGAAATTTGCGTTTTGAAGTTTGATCTCTGTTCATGCATGAACTATGAAGAACCAAGAACCATGACTATGATAGATTTTATATGACAACCTTGATATGACTATTGATAACTAGATTACACCAAATCAGAATTGTAAAAAGTAGTGAGGAATTGGAGATGTAAGTGTGACGTGAAATCTGAGAAAGTCTGAAGCATAAAATTTGTAGATTTGAGAAGATAAATATGAACATCAATGACAATACTTTTTGAAGTTATTGACTTGATATTGACAAGTAATTTGACAAGTGACATGGCAGATTTCATGACAGTGATCAGTATGTGAAGGCAAGTTGGGTCTTGCATTTCTTCTAAGTTGGAGCTAAGAAAATGTAACATCTCGTTATTTTCATAAAAATTTAGAATTTTTAAAACAACATTAAATGTAAAATAAATTGCGAATGCGAAAATAATAAATTCTTAACAAGACATCCTTGAATAAATAAGTCATTAATACAAAAAACATATTAATTACTGAGTCTCATAACTAAAAATATTTTAAATGTCAGCGACGCGACACACTTCTTTTAACATGCTTACGCCATTAGTTCTGCTTATGTTAACTGTAATTCGAATATCATGTGCTTATGTTTTCTTGACAATGTACTGACAGTTTTGTTTTTGGATGGTGACGAAGGGATCCTACGAGGTCCCTGAGCCTTACTTAGCTATGTTTAGCTAAAGCATTTGTTCCTGTCCCTCTTGTGCATATTTCAGGTAAGAGAATGCGACAACCAAGTGTTTAAGAGCAATTATGTTTTTCATTAAATTGTCAATGTTTGGTGAAAATGCTATTTACTCCCTTGTTTCAGGTATGAACCTTGTCTAATCTAGATGCACTACTTGACTAAAGAAATACATAATGCAGAAGTCAGAATGATTGATATTCAAAATACATTTATTACTAAAATCGTCAAAAGGAATTACTTGTGCTTAGGAATTTCTGGAATATAAATACTAGGTTACGAAAGTCAAGTATTAATATGATACTATTTCTATTTTTTCGTTTCATTACCACCATATGTATTGATTTGTGAATATTTCGACTTATACAATATTTCCAAACTATAGTATCATGATCCAATTTCCATACTTGAATGTCATAAATTAACTATAAAGGCTCCTAATTTTTCCATCTATAAATGCATATAGAATTGTATAAATCTAGCACATCTATTATGATGTCACCTACGTATTTCTAATTTGAAAAGTTACAATATAGAATTTAACCCTTTTTGAATATAATATTAGTACCGTGTAATAAAGTGTGATTCTACAAAATATTGTGTTTGTATAAACAATAATACACCGGACCAAGGGATGCACCCTAACCAAGTCCTAAGTGTGTAGCCCTTATATGAAGTGCGACTCTTATCCTATAAAATTATCAATGTAACCAAACATTTGAAAGGCTAAGACTTTAGAAATGAAATGAACTATGCTATGCAACCCTAGCTCTTGTTCTAAGTATTGATATTGTATGTTTTTGCACTTTACAAACGAGTTCGTTGTTAAGGTGATGAATTGACAGGTATTAAATTTGCTACTGTTATGAAATGGCAGGTTGACAGTGTCCCGTTCAGGTGTTAATGCTTTTGTCTAAACACTATGGTGGAATGTACTGCTGTCAATCCACATAAAACACTTCATGTGAAACCTGGTGAATGATACAACTAGGAATCCGAGCTGTGCATAGTTGATATATCAATTCTTCTCCGAGCTGGTTATATTGTTGTCTTTTGGCATACTGTGTTGGCATTGTCGTGGTTGTAACATTTAATGAGGTATTTAATGTAGTGGTTTCCCACTTTCCAATGTGCCTGGTTGGGAGCAAATCTTCACCGTTGATATGTGGATTCTTGAGATTGTAATGGAACCCTAACTACACTCTCTTTCATCGTCGAGGAAAGGTCTTTTGTCTTCATTTCATTCTGGTAGAAACTTTGGGTGATGCCGACAGGCCGAGAGGTTCTAGGGTTTGGTCATGGTTGAGAGCTTTCCCAAGCTCGAACTCGTGACCTGTGTGCGTTTAGACTGTGAATGTTTGTCATAAAAAGAAGCCGAGTCTGTAGTGAAAGTTGCAGTAGTTAAAACGTTGAAAGATTGAATCTGTAGCTGGTTTTACTACGTAAGTTGTGAGGGTGTCTGTCCAAAGTTTTGAAATATTCGAACCGGATTTCAATTTTCTTGCAGTGGTAAAATTTTGATCTTAAAATCTGGAAGCTTCTCTTTCATACATTGGATGGATAGCTTCGTTAGTTTCGTTTGCAGAAGTGCCTCACGAAAAACACAGGTAAGGACCTTTCTTTACAAACCACTGTCATTTCAAGCATTTGAAAATCATTTATAAGTTCTCATTTAACCATTACAGGTTTTCTTGTCAGGTTTGCTCTCGTTGAAGGAATATTTTACATGAGTTTTAATGGAAGAGCACTACGCGTCCAATGGTAAGCCCCGACGGTTCCTTACTTCATGGTATCTCTTGGTTCAGTTGTGGTCGACACCAGATGTTTGGCAAGGTGTTGATGTTTGGTTTCTGGCACAACTTTTGTTCATTGTTTGTAAACTTTTGGGAACCATAGTGGAAATCCCAGCTACTAAGATTCTTAGCTAGCTTGTTACTACATCATCTACTGTAAATTTTGGTTGGAAAAACCTTGTTAAAAAAAATGTAAATGATAAGGGATAAACCCTCGTTCCTTTGAATAGATCATATAGTTTTTAAAACTGCAAATGTTTACTATGTAATGTTTGGAATCCAAATCGTCAATGTAGAATAAATAGTAATTGTTTTGATAACATGTTTTATGTTATTGGTTGACTTATAACTATGAAAGGTAGATATTTTGTGCCATGTAGGTTTTGAATGAAGACGAGGTACTGCAATGTGATTAAGGTAGAAATTAGAAGCTATACGTTTTTAAATGGCTACAATTTTCGATCTTAGGGTTTGAAAAATAAAGACTAGGTTTTGATAGTAGAAAGGTTTGACAAGCAAGAGTACTGTCATTTTAATGAAAGGCCAAGTGCTGAAATTTAGTTTGTTTTCTTGAAACGAAACCTTGAATTTTTAAGTTAGAGTTTGTTTGAAGATGATATTCATTTTCTGGTTTTTGAGGCATAAAACAAAAATGGTTTAAGATAATGAAAAACTCTTACTTAGCAGACGCCTTGTAATATAGTTAATATATATGTATAGTAGTTTGGACAACCGAAAGGTATTTTAGTTAATGGAAAACTAAATACAAGAGATTTATATTTATGTTTTAAATGTGTAGTTTTAAACTGACTATAGAATGATCTTAGGGTTTTTGAAAGAATAAGATACATATTTTCGACTTCATAAAGATGAAAGTTTTAGCAGTAACCGTACTGTAAGATATTAGAAATACAAGCTAGAATTTATTTATTTTGCATAAAATTGAAATACAACAGACTATTAAAGTACTGGAAATAATACTAAGTTTAACCCATGGAAAAATTTGATGAAAGGAATGGAATGAAAAATAAAATGCTTATTTTGATTTGAATAAGAATATTTTTGCAGCTGTTAAATTTCTAAAAACAATAATGCAGGAAGTAAATGAAAACATGACATTTTTATGTTGAACATCAGATTGCAAACAGAAAGAACATTTAGTAAAAGTTTGCAGACCTAGACTGATGCAGAGATGGATTATGAATCTGATTTCTGTGGTAGCTATTCTGTTTATTAGTTTTAAACAGGAAGAATTAATAAATCAACATTAAGAGAAATCATTACAGAGTTATTCTATCCAATCAATTGGCAATCTGCCTATCATTCATGTTTCTTAATTCACTTCTCTGTACTGGAGTACGATGCAAAAACAACATGGGGAAAAATATAGAGATGGTTATCGAATCAATCATTTCATAAATCATTTTAATTCAGAAATCATATTTAGGTCAGAAAATAAAACAATTTCTTACTGATAAATGCAGATTTATTTGACTGAAAATAACAACAAAAAAATAGAACCTGATAATTTGTAGGAGAACAAACCACCCAAGGAGCCTGTTCCACCCAACCTACTCCTGAAGACAGCCAACTTACTTGCCTTAGGACCACCGAGCCTGTTCACTGAACCACTATGAGGAAGAGTCTGTAAAAGCCTTAGTACATCAACTTGCAGTAGAATATAGATTATCCAGTCATAAATATTTAGCAGTTAGAGAGACCTGCACCAGCACCTCTGGTTTTTCTTCTCAGAATAACTAGCAGACTCACAATTGCACTCACACATAGCCTCCCTCTTCGAATCTCTCAGTGATCACCTGATACACTTGAGGAAATATTTCTGCAGAAAATATTGTAGGAGTTGCCTGCTCAATTCGAATTGCCTTATCTAGACTGCCTAGGCCTTTTAGTGGTTAACTGGTCATTAATGAGCCAACTGCTCTCTTCCACCCACCTGGGGGATAATGCCACAAATTTAGGGGTCCAACAACTAGTGGTGGAGTGCAAATGCTGCCATCTTTCCAATGCCTTCTAATATCTTCCATTCCTCCTAGTGGGTCAGTGAACACTCATTTAGCAGTTCCCTTGGGTGTTTATCTCCTATTTTAATTTATTAAATAATAATAATCAGTATTACAATCATCTTTGACCAAACTTGGTCATAATTACAAAACTTTGTAATTATAATTTAACATAAAGTTTTTTGCAAATAAAATAAATATTCTCAAAATTTGGGTAGGTGACAGAAAACAGGGATGGGCATTGGAATAGGGGTTGGTGCTCTTTGGTCAATTGGTGCTGATGTAATCACGAATATTGAAGTCTTCATTATAATTCATATTAAATTATGAATAAAGTTTACTACATGTGTCATGTGATGTGTCTCTTATGATTTATGTTGATGACTGTTGATGTATAGATTAATGTGAATGATGAACTCTGCTTATGTTTTGAAGTGAAAATTGTTAAAAGTGCTAGCACACTGATTCACCCCCCCCCCCCCTCTTAGTGTGCCATTGTGTTCAACAATGTTTGGGGAAAATTCTATGAGCAATCCAAAAAACAATTGTTGTGAAAATATGATAAAGTTAATATCTCTTTGAATAGGCCCTTGGATTCTTCAAAACATTAACCATAGTCAATCCCCCCCCCACAGTTTCCCTAATAATAACAAAAAACATGAATGACATAATATGCAAATGTTGAATTTAACAAGTTCAAACCCTAAAATGAAATGAATGTCAATGGAATCATGGTTTGATGGTTAAACATGAGTTGTGATATTCCCCACAGAAATTCAAATCCCATGATATAATGTGTTACCCATCCCACTTATGCAAGCAACTTGTTTCAAAGTAAAATGTCAAAGATGACGCAAATAGAAGCTATAGCATTGAGAATATGAAACAATTGGAGAACTGCATTCTTGTAATGCATGAATGAATATAAAAAGGATGATGGATATCATATTAGGATTGGAAAACTGAGAATTAGGAATGAAGAGTAGGAGAGATAGAGGGTTGAGGGGTCCATTCCAGGGGGGCTGGGCTACCCTTGATTCCCAAGGGGAATAACAGGGTAGTGTAAAAAAATAAAAAAATAAAAAAGGATTGATGGATCTTAGAGATAGGGTAGGATAATGGAAGTAGAATGAAGTTATCTTATTAACATAACTCCATTCTTATAATGCTTGAATGAATATAAAAGGGAATATGGAGATCATATAAGGGTTAAAAAATTGAGCATTAAGAATCAAGAGTAAGAGAGATAGAAGGTTGAGGGCTCTCATAGGGTAAGGTAATAACAACAGAGTAATGTGAGGTCATTAACATTGTAATATTTAATTCAAGAAAAATTTCCACAGTGGCAAGGAAAAAAACTCTGTTAAATGCTTCCTTGTAATAATATGAAAATAAAACTCAGTTAAGTGCTTCCTTGTAACAATCGGTTGGTTTGTTTATGCCTCCCATAGCTACTGCCATCCAACGGATGCCTCAACAAGTCTACATAAATTACTAACAATCAAATAAACTATGTTAAGAAAATTATGGGGATTTGCAAGAGATGAGATACAATCATACTATAGGCTTGCGATTAATTATAGGTGGCTTCCTTTGTCATTGTAAAAACCTAAATGCAATAAATTTGAAAATTTCACTTGTAAAGGGTCCACTTCTTAGTAGTCAATCTTGTTGCAATGCATTGGAAGCAATGGTTGAATGGTTTTGATTCTATTACACATTTGCATCCCAATGTACTTTGTAAATACTACCATCTCATGTCAAATTAGGAGCTTCTCTATTATCTTTATCCATGATCTTCTCTATTATATTTATACATGGAGAGTACTGAGACAAAAAATGCGCAAGCTATATCCAATCTAATCACCCATCTCTATAGTATAAATATTGATGTGATTTCTTTGTCTCTAAAGGAATTGAGACCCATTTTTTACCTCAAATTTTCTCTAATGACATGTGGCGTTAATTGAACATGGATGGGGAGGATAACAATCATTCCTCCCAACCACCTGAGCTAGACTTGTTAGTTTTCAAAATTTAATTGATTCTGATCTAGGATCTTAACTGAAAGAACAACATGTATATCATATCAAGCATAAGAGACAAGAGACACAAAACATTTCACTGGGGAAAACCAAGAAGGTGAAAAACCCCACAACTTCCTCAGAGATAGAATAAGAATCAATACAAGGATCACCATGATCAAACCCAAGAGATAGATATCTTCAGCAGTATGCACCTCCTCCACTTGTGTGCGCCCTTCTCTTCTCTCACTAATGCGAAGTGAGTGAATAATAGAATGTGTAAAATGAGAGAGACACACTCTCTATTTATACACTAACTTAACTTGACCTTTACTCAACTAGGTCGGCCTCAACTTAATCACTTACCATAATGCTAACTGGGCGGACCCCACTAGGGTGGTATAATAACCCTTTAACCCACAAGACTCATACAGGGCCAACCCCATCAAGGTGGTCTAATAACCCATCAAGTATAAGTTACGACACTTCCGTACAGAGGAATAATAACCTCTTTGTAGGGATACAATATACATATATGAAATAGATTTTGAAGTTACATATACATCAACACTCCCTCTTAACTAGGAAGGTATTTCTCGACACTGGTCTTCTAGCAAAAGTCTTCTTATCTAGATCATCAGATCATTGTCATCATCACTGTTGTTATCTCAATCAATCTCCAATCTACTTGTCATAGGAAGTTCTACAAAGCCAACCCTTTTTCATGCTGGTTGTAGGCCTAGCCTCCATGTAGGTCTTCATTATCTTTGCAAGCAAGCCATTAAGTAAGTACACCTCAGGACTGATTATAGTGCCTCTACAAAACATGCAAGATCTCCCCAGACTAATTACACTGCCTCTGCAAAACCTACAAGAGCATCTTAGGACCAATTATATGCCTCTGCACAACCTGTGTACCATATTGTCACCTCATCGTCTTCAGATCACCTCATAGTCCATAGAGCACAACCCAGATGCACATCACACAACACTTACATTCACCGGCATGGGAAGACACACTTCAACCATCCGTAAAGGCTCAACACTTATATATATGCCATGGGAAGACACACTTCAACCATACGAGAATGGCATCGCACTTATATCCATAGCCATGGGAAGACACACTTCAACCATGCTAGGAATGGCATAACACTTATATCGCAGCCATGGGAAGACACACTTCAACCATGCTCGAATGGAACAACACTTATATCGTAGCCATGGGAAGACACACTTCAACCATGCTCTAATGGCACAACACTTATATCGCAGCCATGGGAAGACACACTTCAACCATGCTCGAATGGAACAACTGTTACATCAAAGACCATGGGAAGACACACTTCAACCATGTCGGAATGTCCCCAACCCTTATATATGCACCATGGGAGGACACACCTACCACCATGTGAGAATGGCTCATGTGCATCTGTGTCTCCAGACTCATTGTCAAGCACTCTATATGTAGATAAATTGTTACCAATACACACAGAGCATATGAAATTTATTGTCAACCCGAGAAAGTCTTTTTATTTCAAAGTATAAGTGCACAATCTATGCTTAAACACCAAACCATTAGAAGTAAATACTTTTATCTTCTATCATCCATGTTCATCCCAAAAATCTATGCAATCCCAATTGCCTTCTAACTGCTACACTTCAATTCCTCTCTATCATGCATCAATAAGAAATGGTATCAGATCTAATCAACAATTGCAGGAAAGAAATCTCATTCGTATTCTAGAACAATCACTTGTCTGATCTAATCACTCTGGAAATCATAAGGCATAAACCGAACATTAATCTAGAAATCCAATTGAAACAGATTGAGTCAACTATTCTAAGAAATTGAATTGCAGAATGGAAATCAACGATCAAATCAGAAAAGATAAATTGCCAGGACTCATGGGATCACAATTTTAATTGTAGGATGAACGCAGCTGTGTATAATTGCAAATGAAACGAATAAAGCAAACCTTACTCAGTCGACTATTGTTCTATACCATTCACCAATCTTCAGAAATATAATCTTTAACTATACTGAAAATCCACACAATAAATACTGCTGCTGCGTACAAAAGGAAAGAACAAAGCATCACACAATAATGAATTCAAAATCCTATTTTAACTCAGCAATCTCTGTGGAAGACGGGCCCAGCCTTCACATAGAGATGTTGGCTGAACAACACAAACTCCTTTAGATCAGAAGTAACCCCTTATATTAACACAAGAATGATTACACAGTTTGCTCGGCTGCTAATACAATGAATTAATTGTTTGTTGTTCAACCCCTGGGTCGAGGCAACTCCCCATATTTATACATACAAATCATAACATCAATCCTAAAATTGGGCAGCCATGAAGATCTCTGATCTTCAGGCGCCCTAAATGAATAGCTGTTACAATACATGGCAGAACAGAAACATCAAAATATGAGAAAGTTATCAATTGACCCAAGAGTGGCGGTCCTTCCAGCTCACAGCTAGACTCGAGCAGCAACATACTCAAGATAGCGCCTTCTGTTACAGCTGCCCCGTCATATATGTGCCTTAATTGATGACTCGAGCCCCAAGGATCCCTTTACAAGCAACGAACATCCCTTCTGACTTGTTCAGCCCCGATCTTCCTGCAGTCCATTTACCTCAACTACCTTCATAAATTGTAACATGTTAGCACAATTGAGAGATGCACAGCTTTTAATTATCACAATCATAAGCATTAATAAAATAAAACAATGATCAGCCATACCTTGGTAATTTGGGGAATAAGGCAAGGACAATAGGTCTGATTGCCATGATAAGTAGTGTAGGACAGGGGCAGGAAAGATGATTAATGATGATTAAAAAGGGCCAATTCTGGGCTCAACATCTCCCCCCAACTACCCTGTTGCATGTCCTCATGCAACAACCTGCATATGAATCCTGTACTGAGCTTTATCCTAGGAGAGAGAGGAAGAATTGTAGGAAACTTAGGCACCTTATCTATCTTTTGAAAGGCCTCTGTGAGTAACCCAATATCTTTCAACCTCACTGTTCCCCTTCCACTGCTACTTGCTGGTGTCTGGGAATGCAGTTGGTGTAGTGGAAATCTTCCTGCAGTCTCATTATGCTGTGCCTGGGGAAGTTGACAGGAAATCCTTAATCTGAATCCAACTCAATGACATCTATAGGGGGTGGAAGCACTGGTTCTTGTGGGGCAGTGTCTTCCAGCACATCTAGGTTTAACAAGAGAGTTGTTGGTTCTTGTGTAACAGCAACATCCTTTAAACCTTCTTCAGCAGCTACATTTATTGATTTTGGAGACACTGGTTCTTGTGTAGCAGTGTCTTCTTTGTCCTTCTGCTGGTGAGATTGGATATCCTTCTCATCGTGCAACCCCTCTTCCAAGATTTCGGTGTCACCTGAGCATGGTGTCTGTACCTGTTCATCTTCACTCCACTGTGTATCGGGAATGATATCCACTCCAGGGTTATCTTCTGAATGAAATGCAGGAATTCTTGCTGCAGCTTCCAAAGGTGTTGGTTCTTGTGTATCAACATCCTGGCTTGCCTCTTCATCCTTCTGTTGTTGCAACTCTTCTTCTATGAGCTCTGTGTCATGGGATTCCTCTGGGGTTACAACCCAGAGTTCATCATTAAACTCCAGAGTCTCCTCTGTTCCAGGTTCTTCTCCCATCTGTTTGGCCGATTGGACAAGTATATTCAGGTTTGTTGGTTCTTGTGTTGCAGCATCCTGTTCCAATTTATCACTGTCCTGCCTTTGTATCTCTTCTTCTAAAATTTCTGTGTCCTGGGAGCATTCTGGGGTTACAGCATAAAATTCTTCATTGGCCTCCAAAGTATTCTTCATTCCAAGTTCTTCTCCCATCTGATCTATGATCTCTGTATCGTGGGAACACTCTGGGGTTTCACTATATTCCTTTATAAGCTCCAGAGCGTCCCCCATCCCATGTTCTTCTTCTACCTGTTCCATAATTTTTGCATCGTGGGAAGTGACAGCTTCAGCAAGGATGTTTAAAAGTGCTGGTTCTTGTGTGGCAGCACCTTCTTTTTCCATTGCTTCCCCCACTATGGCCACATGCTGTTGTGCTGAATAAGTGTTAATTAGAATTTTATGGCCTGCTTCCTTAAAGATTTCTCCACAGGTGGGGCAGAGTATTCGTTCATCCTCCTCCCTAGCTCCAGCAGAATCTGATTCCTCCACTTGGTCTGCAGCCTCTATCAGTGTGTACATTTTTCTTTCACCCTGCTTTCTGCAGGTTTCCTTCCAAGTTTCCAACTCCCTTCTATGTACTTGGAGGTCCTCTTTCAGCATTGCATTCTCATACAGAAGTCCTTCAATTCCAAGTTCTTCCTCCACTGGCCTTTGTGGAGCATCCATCGGTCTTGGTGCAAGGATTGGGGGCTCAACCTGTGTCTCTAAGGTTGCCCATCTTTTCCTAGCTGCCTCTACTGCTGTGGCAGATCGAGTTCTTTTCTTTCTGATTGGTGCTATTAGGTCAAATTCATTGGTGGCTCTCTTTCTCTTCTTCTGTGGCGTTTTCTTTTGTGGTTTTTCCTTTTGTGGTGTTTCCTTCTGTGGAGCTGGGACATAGGGAACCAAAGCTGAGGTCGAAGGAATATTTCTTTGCCCCTCATGTTGTTCTTCTTCAATCACAGCTCCTCCTCCTACCCACTCAGGTGAAGACTCAATTGTTACCAGCTCAATGTCTTCTTCCATTGCCCTGGCTCCGTCATCTTCAGGTTCCATTGTCGCAGCATTTGATGCTGCTCCAATTTCACCTTCTGCTGTCGGAGCTGTCCTGTTATCTAGGTTTTCCACAAAGGTTTCATCTACCCTATCACCTAATGGCTCTGTTTGTGCCTCCCCTTGCTCTCCTTCAAATGCAGTGTCATCCCCCACTGGTTCTGCTTGTGCCGGAGATTCATCTCCCCCGCATGGCTCTGATTGTGCCCCTGGTTGTTCTTCTACTGTGGTTTCACCCACCCCAAATGGTCCTGCCTTTGCCCCCGATTGTTGTTCTTCTCCCATTTCATCCCTCCCCCCAACTTCACTGGAGGAACTCCGGTCCTCCTGTTGTGGTGGAACCTGTAATTGCTGTAATGGGACGACCCTCAAGGGAACAGGTTGCTGTGGTCGGGTTATAAATTGTTCCCAAGTTATATGATGTTGGGCAAGGGTTCTTACAATAATTAATTTGATAAGGCCATGGTGGGTGAGAGAGGAAAGTGGGTGCTTAGCAGACTGAACAAATGTCGCCATATGACGCAAGTCGTGCAGTAAATAAAATGGAATGTTCAATAAAATGCCATGGCGGAGATAAGAAAGCAAAGGAAGTTCAGAGTTATACACAGTTTGATATCTACCTTCACAAGTAATGTATTTCTTGAGGAAGACAACAACCTGGTCCCATGGCCGCGGCACTGAGTTCAGTGCAATCCCTCTTCTGGACGCTTCAACTTGCTCCCCTGGAAGTAAAATTTCTTCTCGTGCAACCGTTGCAGGGACTCGTCTGTTAAACCATGGTTTTCCCACCATCGGGATGGCTGTAACCTCGGATATAATGAGCTCCGAAACTTCTATGCGCAGCCCCCACACCGTGGAATGAGTTTTAGTGAGATTCAAGGCAAATTGCAGGGCTGCGTCCCGATCGAACCCGTCCAATCGCTCAAAGAATTCGAGCCAGCCAGCAGCTTGAAAAATGGAAAGAACTTGAAGATTTCGCCTGAGTTCCCGGTTATTGAAAGGTTCATGGCGAACTGGAATCCCCATGGTCCTGGCTGCAAGCTGAAACTGCTATTCCACAGATTACAGGATCCCAGAATGGAAGTTGCAGCACAGAGGATGCACGAATCGCTGAGTGGAGACATTGAGAGAATGGGCAAATTTGGAAAGTTGAGCACAGAACAGTGTTTGAAATTTCCATGCCGAATTGGGGAACGTGGCAGTTATTAGCGTTTACATCGTACGAGGGAAAGGTTTAATCAGGTATAATGGTGGTACGAGTGAAGGTACGACCAATATCGTTTAAATGATATCAATGCTTAATCACGTGATAAATGAAAGCCATACCTCATAAAACTGTGCATTGGAATGCTGCGGAAAATGGTGGAGCATGCAATTGGTGACGTCACGGAGCCGAACTCGTGCACAGTTAGATGTGTGATCATGATGACTCAGATAAGGTAATAAGTTCTTCCGCCGATGAAACACAAACCATCGCGTCCTCGGGGTCGGAATGATGAGTTCACCGACACGACTGAGGTGAATCAGCACCATGATTAGCAGGTTTGAAACAATTCTTCTGTTAACACAGGAGTTACCACTGCAAGTTGCCAAAAAAATGACAGCACGGCCGACGAAAAAGATGTTGCAGTCGCCAAAAAAATATGTTGCAGCCGGGCGGGAAAGTTGTTGCAGCTATGGGAAAATGGTTGCGGCTGCCGAAAAATAGTTCACGTTCGTCGGAAAAAGTTCACGGCTGTCGGGTAAAATATTTTACCAGTCGACGGAAACTGATAATGCAACTGCTGGGAAATTATGTTGCAGCGCTGTGACATGATGTTGCAGCCGCTGGATTGAAGTCGCAGCTGCCGGGGATGATTCACAGCTGTCGGGAAAAAGGATTAACGGCTGCTGAAAAAAATGATTTTACGGTAGACGGAAAACAATAACCCAGATGCTGGGAAATGAGGTGGCAGTTGCGGAAAAAGATGTTGCAGCTGCCGATGTTGCAGCCGCCGATGTTGCAGCTGCCAGAAAGGATTGACGACAGGCGGGAAAAAGGTATTACGGCTCCTGGGAAATGAGGTGGCAGTCGCGGGGAAATGAGGTGGCAGTGGCTGGTAAATGAGGTGGCAGCCGCTGGGAAATGAGGTGGCAGCTGCGGAAAAAGATGTTGCAGCTGTTGATGTTGCAGCCGTCGATGTTGCAGCCGTCGATGTTGCAGCTGCCGGAAAAGATTGACGGCAGGCGGGAAAAAGGATATGCGGCCGTGGGAAAAAGGATTTTTACGGTTGATGGGAAATGATAACGTGGTTGCCGGAAAAAATATACAGATGCCGGAAAAGATGTACAGCTGCCGGAAAAGATGTTGCAGCTGCCGGAAAATATGTCGCAGCTGCCGGATTTTTTTTTTTTTTAATTATTTTTTTAGCAAGGACGGCACAGGGAGATTTTCGCTTGACGAGCCCAAACTGGTCGTTCTCCTGGCGCTTCCCTGAAATTTTTTGAAAAATGACAGCAAACGAAAAGATCAAATGCAGAGAGGAAAAGAAAACAACAATTATACGCTACAGCAGGAAATTATTTATGTACAGCAAATACGATTTTCAGTTTAAGGATTGGCAAAGGCAGAGAAAAGTTCCTGCTCTGGTGCCAACTGATAATCTGGATCGGCAGCAATTTGTGAAATGAATGCATCTTTCGAAATGGGCTTACGATACAGTCGCAGTCTGTGGCCGTTAGCAAGTAATGGTATACGGTTTTCATCAATGGTCACCAGGCGAACAGTGCCGTTGTCAAATACCCTGTCGACCAAATATGGACCCAACCATCTTGTACGTAATTTTCCTTTAAAATCCTTCTTGAATCTGGAGTCATATAATAGTTCCCAGTCTCCTTCACGGAAGATTTTCTTTTTGATGAATCGGTCATGCCAGTTGGATCTCTGTTGCTGGAGCAGCACAGTCTGGTCTACTGCAGCTAACCGTTTCTCATCCAGTTCATTTAATTGATTCAATCTTCTCTTCTGGGCTTCTGTTACATCTAGATTCATTTCGGTGGCTGTTTTCAGGGTCTTGATCTCAAATTCAATTGGAAAAATGGCACTTTTTTCCATACACCAGATCGTAAGGAGAGAACCCTGTGGTGTTGCGCCAAGTTGTGCGATATGCCCACAGTGCTTCTGGAAGCCTGTCAGCCCAATCCTTTCGATGGCTTTTAACTGTTTTAGTAAGGATTGCTTCAATAACTTTATTAGTACTTTCCACTTGACCATTGGCCTGGGGGTGGTAAGGTGAAGCTATCCTATGCTGCACATGATACTTCCAGAGCAAGGACTCAAATTGATGTGAGATGAATTGCGGTCCCCCATCAGTGACTACTTCATTTGGTACCCCAAAGCGGGTAAAGATTTCACTGTACAGAAAATCAATCACCACCTGGTCATTAGCCTTAGCCAAAGCTACAGCTTCTACCCACTTGGTCATGTAATCTGTACACACCAGAATGTAAGCCTTCTGTTTGGAAGGAGGGCTGATAGGGCCAACAAAATCCAATGCCCATCTGTCAAATGGTTCTAGTACCACTTGGGGTTGTAAAGGCATCTGATCTATTTTATTAGGTTGGCCCATCCTTTGGCAGCTGTCACAGGACTGAACATATCTTTTAGCATCCCTCAACAGTGTCGGCCAATAGTAGCCCATCCGCAGCGCTTTATGCCCTGTTCTTTTGTCTGCAAAGTGTCCTCCACAAGGTTCATCATGATAGGCCTTCAGTATATGAAAGATCTCATCTTCCCTTACACATCTTCTAATCTCAAGATCGGGTCCTGTGTAAAGGAGATGGCCCTTGAGCCAACAATACCTGGCACTTTGCTGGATGATTTTTCTCTTCTCTCGTTTAGACATATGTGGCGGGAGCTTTCCTGCAACCAAATAATTAGCAATGTCTGCATACCAGGGGGAATGAGCTGAGAGTGCAAATAAATGTTCATCTGGGAAAGAATCCTCAACAGGCGAATTGTCATCACTGTTAGTAAATCGTGATAAAAAATCAGCAACAACATTTTCTTTTCCAGGTTTATCTATAATGGTAATATCAAATTCCTGTAATAATAAAAGCCACCTGGTTACTCTGGCATTAGTGACAGGTTTGTTCATCAAATACTTAATGGCAGAGTGGTCAGTGTGCACAAATGTAGGATACCCAGTAATGTAATGCCGAAACTTATTAATAGAATAAACAATAGCAAGGAATTCTTTTTCAGTAACAGTATAATTAAGTTCAGCAGGGGCTAAGTTTTTACTAACATAATAGATAGCATAAGGTACTTGACCATCCTGCTGTCCTAGTACTTCTCCAATGGCAGTATCAGAAGCATCTGAAGAAATGTGGAAAGGTATGGTCCAATTGGGTCCCCTTAGGATAGGGGTTGTGGACAGCTTCTCTTTAAGCTTATCAAACGCTATCTGGCATGCTTCACTCCACACAAACTGTGCGTCCTTCATTAATAATGAAAACAAAGGGGAAGCAAGTTTGGAGAAGTTTTCTATAAACCTCCTGTAATATCCAGCGTGTCCCAGAAAACTTCGCACTTCTTTCTGCGTTGATGGAGTAGGTATATTTTTTATCACCTTAATTTTTGAAGGATCCACCTGAATGCCATCGGTAGAGATGAAATGTCCTAATACCACCCCCTCACTCATCATCATATGGCATTTTTCAGTGCTTAATGAAAGGCGAGCTTGTTCACAGCGAATTAAAACCTTCTTTAAATTTTCCAGTGCTTCCTCAAAATCCTTGCCATAGGAAGTAAAATCATCCATAAAGACTTCCATACTATCATTAACCAATTCAAAGAATATGCCAATTACAGCTCTTTGGAACGTTGTTGGTGCATTACATAAACCAAAGGGAAGCACCCTGTAGGCAAACGTTCCCCAGGGGCAAGTGAAGGTGGTCTTATCCTGGTCCTCCGGAGCAATCTGAATTTGGTTGTACCCGCTGAACCCATCCAAGAAGGAGAAGAACTTCTTCCCTGATAGGGTATCAAGTACTTGGTCAATAAAGGGCAGAGGAAAATGATCCTTTTGTGTGGCTTTGTTCAGCTCCCTATAATCAACACAGACTCTCCATTTACCATTTTTCTTGGGCACAATTACAAGTGGGGAAACCCACTCACTATCTGAAATAGGGTAGATAAATCCTGCTTCCAAAAGTTTCTAGATTTCCTCCTTCACTATATCCCTCAGATTTGGGTTCATGCGTCGTTGGGGTTGACATACAGGCCGGGAGTCGTTTTTAATGTAAATATGATGAGTGCATAGATTAGAAGGGATCCCTTCATGTCTGTATACTCCCAGGAGAATGCCCCTTATGTTCCTTCAAGAGACTGATTAGGCGCATCTGTTCTTCTGAGGAGAGACCAAGGTTGATGTTCAAAGTTCTTCCCGGCTCTACCTCAATAGGAATGCTTTTTGAATTTTTCAGAACTGGGATTATGTTTGTATCACCAACCAATGTTTCCTCCGTAATATTTTCTTGTTCTTCCTTACCAAGGGTAATGTTCAGGATTTGATAGACTTCTTTATCCACTGAAGCAGGTTCGCTAATGAAATTGCTGATGGCATCGTCTTCTGTCTCGTTTTTAAAAGTTAAGGCCTTCCCTATTGTTAATAGTGGCTGAACATCCTCCTCCTCTTCCTGTTCTATCCAAAGGGAAGTTTCAGCTTCTAGACTCGGCCGTGCTGGAGGATACAGGGTGAGGTTTTTGGTTTCCATACCATCAGATATAGTCATGGACCCAGATCGACAACTGATGCAAGCATCAGCTGTGGCCAACCAAGGCCTCCCCAGGATCAATGGATGTCCTCCCAGCTGTGATTTTGGTTGCAATATCAAAAAGTCAGCAGGGTATTCCCATGAATATACTGAGATGACGAGGTCGTCCAGAATCCCTTTGGGTCTAATGGTGGATCTATCTGCCAATTCTAAAATGGTAGGGGTCGGCCTGAAATTAGTGAGTCCAAGCTTCCTCATAGTCTCAATTGTTATGACATTGATCGCTGCTCCTACGTCGACTAGCACGTTGGGTATCTGCGTTTGTCCTATATGTACGGTGACAGTGGGATTACCAGGGTCGTCATACTTGGTCACAGGGATTTTTCCTGTTATTAAAGCAGATAAATTCCCTATGACGTGAACAGTGGGAGGATCTCTAGGTTTCCTCCCTGGTTTCTTAGTGCACAGGTCCCGAATTGTTTTAGCATAAACATGCACCTCTTGAAGGGCTTGAAGAAGGGGTATTTTAACATAAAGATTCTTCAACTCTCCTAGGAGGTTGCCCCCCTATTTTTGGTAGCATTAGTCTCTCAGGGTATGGTGGTTTCCTTACCAACTGGGTAGGCTGTGTATTATCTGATTTCTCATTTAATGTTTCAGCCGTCCCATCTAAGGGATGCTCAGCACCTTCAGTAATAGGAACCGGATCAGATGGATGCTGTGAACTCTCTCCTTTTTCATGCACAGAAGGTGGAATATCTTCTGTAATTACAGGTTCTATTATCTTCCCAGATCGTAGATGAATATCATTACAAGGTACAGGGGAAAGAGAGTAGGCCGACATATTGACAGTCTCCAATTGATGGATTGTTTTATTATTTGGGTTAGGATTGGGTTGGGCAGGCAGCTGAGGCCGTATTGGTATATTAGGAACAGGATTATTCTGCAGCTGCAGCTGCGGCTGCTGAGGTGGGTATTGAGGATATTGAGGAAATTGAGGATATGGAGGAGAATATGGTGACTATTGAGGTGGAGGTGGTTGAGGAAACTGGTTCCCAAGATGGAAGTTTATCCATCCAGGAGACCATGACGTAGGTTGATGTGGTGGCTGTGTCCAAGGAATCCATGAGTTATAATTTTGCATTGCAGGTTGAGAAGGATTCCACTGAGCATAATTTGAAGGGAATTGTGTATTCACATTTTGCATATTATTATTCCAATTGTTCATATTATTCAAAAATGGAAACGAGTCCGGAGGCATACCTTGATTTCGAGGCTGCCAAGGTTTCTTCTGCGCAATGAAATAAGCTGGTTCTACTTCTGGGGTTGATGCCTGCAGGACAGCCTTCACTTGAGGAGGTGTGGGACATTCCTTCATGTCATGGTTCAGCTCACACAGTTGACATACTTGTATTTTGTCAAGAGGGCATTCCTTCAGTGGATGATTCTTTCTACATCGGGGACAGAACACACCTAGTGTGAGATCCTCCACTGCCTGTTTCTGTTTGGCCTTCAGGACATCAATCTCCGAAGAGATGGATCTCATCATTTCTGTTTTAAAATTTTCAAGGAGATTGCCTATCTCTACACGTGTAGCTCCTCCATTGGATGACTTCTGAGTTCTGTCGAAGACATCCCATTCCAGCTTATCTCGTTTATCTCGCTTATTATTCCTGGAAGATCCCCTGGAGTATCTCTTACATAATTCCACAATCGTCTCAAAAGGTTCCTTAGAGATATCTCCCTTTCCTAACAGATTTAACATGTCTAAACAATCATCCCTGATCCCTCGAAGCAAGATGATCTTGAGCATGTCCAGCCCCATGTTCGTCTGCCCAGCTCTTTGCACATTGTACAGTAGCCTTTCTACAAAATCCTCCAGACTTTCATCCTCCTTCTGCACCATCTTGAATAATTCCTCTCTTTTGTCCCTGGTGTTGCAATATTCTTGATATTTTTCCAGGAACACTTGCTTCATCTTATTCCAATTAGCAACAGTTCCTCCCCCAAGGCTCATGAACCATCGTAATGCATTGTCCTTCAGGGTGGCAGGAAAAAGTTTCAGCTTTTGGGCATCTGTGACGTAATCATAGCTGCGACAGAGGATATCAAATTCAAAAAGGAATTCGTCTGGATATTCTGCCGCCCTGCCATGGAAGCGAGGCAACACTGATGGTGAGATATTCTTCATAGGAGCTGTCCCTTCTAGCTGCTGGATTGGAAATTGTAATGTAGTCATAGTTCCTTCTGGCAGGGAGTCATTTTCATGATGGTATTCTATCACTGCTTCTTCCTCTTCGTTCTCATGTCTGTTATTCATCTTTTCTTCTGTATCCTCTTCTTCGTTCGTTCCTGCGTTCTTTACCTCAGTTGTAACAGCTACGTATTCTTCAGTTGTAGCAGCTGTGTATTCTTCAGTTGTAGCAGCTGTGTATTCTTCAGTTGTAACAGCTGCGTATTCTTCAGTTGTAACAGCTGAATCAGTTGTACCTTCTTTAGCAAGGGTATATGCGAAAATCACGGCTGCTCCTGTATTTTCCCCCGTGGATCCTGACGCTGGTGCTCCAGGATCAACATGGCTTCTTCTGATAGGAGTTTCTCGTTGACGAGTCCTGGTAGCTGAATCATTTCTGTCAACAAGATCATCGATGAATGTCCTTCTGCCCAACGGTGGCCCTCGACCACGACCCGAACCACCTGCGCTGTTAGTATTTTGTGGGGTTTTGGGGGTTGGGAGGTGATCGCGTTTTACCCTCCTCGTATTCATGCGAAGCAGATCATTTCAGCAAAGAAGAGACTGACTAAAAGCAATTATCAGATGCAACTAATGACTAGTGTTTAATTTTTATCCTTCCCCGGCAACGGCGCCAAAATGTCAAGCACTCTATATGCAGATAAATTGTTACCAATACACACAGAGCATATGAAATTTATTGTCAACCCGAGAAAGTCTTTTTATTTCAAAGGATAAGTGCACAATATATGCTTAAACACCAAACCATTAGAAGTAAATACTTTTATCTTCTATCATCCATGTTCATCCCAAAAATCTATGCAATCCCAATTGCCTTCTAACTGCTACACTTCAATTCCTCTCTATCATGCATCAATAAGAAATGGTATCAGATCTAATCAACAATTGCAGGAAAGAAATCTCATTCGTATTCTAGAACAATCACTTGTCTGATCTAATCACTCTGGAAATCATAAGGCATAAACCGAACATTAATCTAGAAATCCAATTGAAACAGATTGAGTCAACTATTCTAAGAAATTGAATTGCAGAATGGAAATCAACGATCAAATCAGAAAAGATAAATTGCCAGGACTCATGGGATCACAATTTTAATTGTAGGATGAACACAGCTGTGTATAATTGCAAATGAAACGAATAAAGCAAACCTTACTTAGTCGACTGTTGTTCTATACCATTCACGAATCTTCAGAAATATAATCTTTAACTATACTGAAAATCCACACAATAAATACTGCTGCTGCGTACAAAAGGAAAGAACAAAGCATCACACAATAATGAATTCAAAATCCTATTTTAACTCAGCAATCTCTGTGGAAGACGGGCCCAGCCTTCACACAGAGATGCTAGCTGAACAACACAAACTCCTTTAGATCAGAAGTAACCCCTTATATTAACAGAAGAATGATTACACAGTTTGCTCGGCTGCTAATACAATGAATTAATTGTCTGCTATTCAACCCCTGGGTCGAGGCAACTCCCCATATTTATACATACAAATCATAACATCAATCCTAAAATTGGGCAGCCATGAAGATCTCTGATCTTCAGGCGCCCTAAATGAATAGCTGTTATAATACGTGGCAGAACAGAAACATCAAAATATGAGAAAGTTATCAATTGAACCAAGAGTGGTGGTCCTTCCAGCTCACAGCTAGACTCGAGCAGCAACATACTCAAGATAGCGCCTTCTGTTACAGCTGCCCCGTCATAGCTGTGCCTTAATTGATGACTCGAGCCCCAAGGATCCCTTTATAAGCAACGAACATCCCTTCTGACTTGTTCAGCCCCGATCTTCCTGCAGTTCATTTACCTCAACTACCTTCATAAATCGTAACATGTTAGCACAATTGAGAGATGCACAGCTTTTAATTATCACAATCATAAGCATTAATAAAATAAAACAATGATCAGCCATACCTTGGTAATTTGGGGAATAAGGCAAGGACAATAGGTCTGATTGCCATGATAAGTAGTGTAGGACAGGGGCAGGAAAGATGATTAATGATGATTAAAAAGGGCCAATTCTGGGCTCAACACTCATCACTTCCCTTTAGTGGGAATCTCGATCTGAAGTACACCAAGCCTCCCTCTGAAGTACTCAAACTTCACTCTGGCCAGCGGCTTGGTCAATACATCAGCTATCTGCTCGTCTGTCGCAACATATAGGAGCTTCACTACTCCTCTCTGCACCATATCCCTGATATAGTGATATTTGATCTCGATGTGATTCGACCTGTCATGGAACATCGGGTTCTTAGACAGCTTCACACAACTCTGGTTGTCACAAAAGATACCAGTAGCACCCAACGAGAGATCAAATCACTCAGACAGTATCTTCCTAAGCCATACTGCCTCATAAATAGCCAAGCAAGCTGTAACATACTCTGCTTCGGCTGTACTCAGTGCAACATAGGACTGTTTCTTGCTAAACTAGGAGATCACACCTGATCCCATACTAAAGCAGCACCCATAAGTGCTCTTCCTATCAACAGAACTTCCTGCCCAATCTGAATCAACATAACCCTCTAGGTTAAAATTTTGATTCGCATCATACTTGAGCCCATAATCAACCGTACCCTTCAGGTACCTCAAAATATGCTTTACAACAATCAGGTGAACATGTCTAGGATCCGTCAGGAACTCGCTCAATGTGTTCACCACAAAGCAAATATATGGTCTCATGTTCGTCAGGTACATCAAGGACCCAATCATCTGACGATACATCGTAGCATCAACCGACTTTGATGAAGCATCACTCAATAGCTTCAGGTTCGATGCCATAGGTGTGGCCATGGCCTTGCAGTCCATCATCCCAAACCGCTTCAGGATCTCTATTGCATACTTCCCTTGTCCAAGGAAGATTCCATCTGTACTCTGCCACACCTCCATACCTAGAAAGTAATGCATCATACCCAAGTCCTTCATCTCGAACTCGGCAGCAATATTCCTCTTTGTGTCGGAAATAAACCTATCCCTTCTTTCTAGGAGAAGCCACGAGCCACAAAGCTCACCTTGTATTTCTTTATGCTACCATCTGCAGCATGCTTGATCTTATAGATCCACTTGGAAGTCACAACAGACTTCCCTTGAGGTCTTGGGACCACATCCCAAAAATCATTCTTCATGATCGACTGATCATGGCATTCTTCCATTACTGCATCCTGAATCCTAGGAACTTCAGATTCTTCAATATCTGCAATAGATAGTTTTCTTTGAATTTTGTTGCTGGAACAAATGTTGTAGTCCTTCTTTTGTAGGTGATGGTACATGATCTTTCCTACAAGTCAAATTCAATTGCATGATTAGAAACTTCTCATAGATTTCAGAACAAATTCTTACACATAAAGTCATACAGTCATGCAATTATCTTAGATAATGCTTCAATGTAATATTTATCCATATCCCGTAACTTTTTAGATGCCTTCCATATCTACCAGAACATTTGTTGAGTGTCAACAACTCCGAACATGTTAGCAAAGAGGTTTCATTCTAGATAAGTAGCAATGGAATGTTGTACAGTACCATAGGCCACTTACCCATTACTTGCATATTAGTAGTATCTTGTTCATTAATGCAACTTTTCTAATATGCATAATATATATCCTAAATCTAGGAACAACATCATTTAAGTAATCATATATATAGCAATTCAAATACTTATCTTTGTTTGGTTGTTGGGTGGACTCCCTCTCGATCTTTGATTCCTTGCAGGAACTACTGGAGGGTGCTCCCTCTTGATCTTTGCTTCCTTGCAGGAACAACTGGAGTGTGCTCCTTCTTGATCTTTGCTTCCTTGATTATCTGTCTTTGAACTTATATCCATCCTAGACCACTATGCAAGCTTAAGTGTGCACTAGTTTCATCATTGTGTCATCCTCAAGATCTCATACATAATCATACATTCATTAGTATAATCTCAATACTATCAAAAAATAATATTAAATATGTATGGTCATGATCATTTCATACATAGGTAATAAGCATTAGTATTCAAGGTTTCAAGGAAGACTTCTTTTACTCATGCATATTCTTATTTGACCATAGGACTCTTCTGGTTAGTCATAAAGTAGGAAATATAATATGCATAAACCCTTGATTACTAAACTTCTAACTTTCAATAATAATCATTATCATTCATACAAAAGTATAAGATCCTAACACAAGGTAGGATTCTAACTTGATATAGGAAAAACATACCTGGTATCATGTTTGCTAGTTATGTTTAACATACCCAAACAATATCTTCTTGTTCTCTTCAATGACTTGTACTTAGCAACCTGCATAAATCATAAGTTAATTATTGTAGAACCATATTATACATACCTCGCAAGTAGAGCTTCTATGTGATCCATGACTATGGATGAGTCTTTGCCTTCATGTCAGCATGGTCATATGGTCTTGATCTAGAACTTGATTTGTACCTTTCATGTTAGCGGACAACATCATCCTCATACAATAACACAGTGCAGTAGTACAATCATATAACCCTAATCAATGAATGTATTCTATAATTCACATGCATTCATACTTTTACTAGGATGATAGGACAAGTCTAACATTAATCAAGATTGTACTAACCTAAATAGTATGAAGACAAACATATCATAAAACATACCTGTATTTCCTCAATTCATACCTGTCGAGATTGCTTGTAGTCTTCTTATGTAAGGCCTTAGCCTCATCTCCCTCTGGAACTGGAACTTCTTCACTTATGCAGGTGTCCAATTCATTCTCTTCTAGGATTAACCCAATCCACTTTGATTTGTTGAGACTGGATCTCGAGCTGGATTAGGGTTTGTCAGAGAAACCCTAAAAATTCAAAATTTGAATTTCATACTTATGAATGGATGGAAAGATGTGGCTTACTGAGCTGATCAAGCTGGTATACTTCAATTTTGAAAACTGCAAAATTTGACCCCTCAAAATTGCCTTCGAAACTTCTAGATTCACTGTACAAGACCTCGAACTAGGGTTTGATAAAGCCCACCCTTCTGCCCAACCAAAAAGTTTGATCCAAATCTCTAAGCTTCGATTTTTCTGAGGATCTTCCAGTCGTGGTCACAGATTTCAAAAATTCCAACTTTTGCAGAAGCACTAATTTTCCATCTTTCCGATCAAAATCCCGAAATAGGGTTTGATCAAGCCCGACCTTCTGCCCAACCAAAAAAATCGATCTTGGTCTCTAAATTTCGATTTTGATGAGGAGCATTCATCCGTGGACTCCGATTCCAAAAATTCCAACTTTCTCCGAAGCCCTAAATTCCCGCAGTAGTGACAAGCCAAGAATGAAGGTGCTCATAATCCAATTTTGTGTTGACAGAAATGTGTACCTTATTGTTTCTGATGCATATCTGAAATTACAAACCCACAAGGTTTGAAACTTCATCCTGTGGTATCCTGACCTGTCATCTTTCCAACCCCACAGGTCTGACCTCAATTGGATTCTCTGAGAGAGAGTTATGCCAAGTGTCGCAACGTGACCTGTTTATGGGATAACACAGGAGATCGAACTTGTACGGAATGCCACATGACACTAGTTCAACTTCGGCCTTTGGAGAACTTACCTGAGAAGCTACAATCCGTGCCCTACCTGTCATCTTTTGCGAAAGTTCATTTGGAGCTTCCTATCCCAAGTTGTGACCTTTTTTCCTAGGTCACCTATTTATGACTGAGATCTAGAAGAGGAAAAAACCCTAGATTGTACTGATCATAAAACACAAAGTAAAATGAATCAAATGCTTTTCTTTGGACACAAGGTACATGGGGATGTTATCTACGACCTATAAAAGTTTCAAATCTTGAACCTTCGCCAAAATGGATTTATAGAAAAATTTATACGATGACTGGTTTTTGCTATATCAAGCCCTAGCTTTCGATTTGTCGCAAGTGCAACAAGTCTCATAAATGCCATAGCATGCATTCCTTCAGGATAGCTCTGATACCATGTTAGTTTTCCGAATTTAATTCATTCTGATCTAGGATCTTAATTGAAAGAACAACATGTACAACATATCAAGCATAAGAGACACAAAACATTTATCCGGGGAATACCAAGAAGGTGAAAAACCCCGCAACTTCCTCAGAGATAGAATAAGCATCAATACAAGGATCACCATGATCAAACCCAATAGATAGATATCTTCAGCAGCATGCTCCTCCTCCACTTGTGCGCACCCTTCTCTTCTCTCACTAATGCGAAGTGAGCGAATAATAGAATGTGTAAAATGACAAAGACACACTCTCTATTTATATACTAACTTAACTTGACCTTTACTCAACTAGGTCGGCATCAACTTAATCACTTAACATAATTCTAACTGGGTCGACCCCACTAGGGTGGTCTAATAACCCTTTAACCCACAAGACTCATACAGGGCCGACCCCATCAAGGTGGTCTAATAACCCATCAAGTATAAGTTACGACACTTTCGTACAGAGGAATAATAACCTCTCTGTAGGGATACAATATACATATATGAAATACATTCCGAAGTTACATATACATCAACAAGACTCAATTGACTATCCCATATTAATATATGAAATTTGCACCTCATAATTATGGGTGCATTCACATTTATACTCACATTTGACCATAACAAGAGGAAATGAAATGTATGAAACAACATCCATTTATGTGAAAATCCACTATTACTTCATTAAATTTGGTGAAATGTTTTAGAGTTTGAAAATTGCACATATATTCCCTTCCCAAAACTATAACGATCGCATACTATTCCTTTGGGAAGATTGAAACCTTTATAAATAGGCCAAGCCTTTGCTATATTGTTTGTTGATGTACCTAATCCCCAATAAAATTTTGCATACGTTAAATATAACCCTCTCCCCCTTGCACTTTGCAGTGCTAGATTTATTTTCGAAGCCCCATCAAAGAGTAATAGTTGCTTCAATCCAATATTTCTCTATCTATTTATAATTTTCCTTTGATGTGTTCCATATTCCATTTGAATGAATGGTTTCTTAAAGAATCCCTCTTGCTTTCATGGCCACTCCTTGGGGAGTCAGAGATTATGTTGGAATATGATATGATTTTGAGTGATCCAAACATTCTAGCAAATATATTTAGGTGTGCCAACGCGTAGGCTCTAGAATTGTTTTTCCCTCACTAAAGCTTTGAGATATAATTATAGACTATTTGTGATCATTTGATTCCACCCTTGTGGAATTGGGATCAATTTTCCTAACTTTGAAAATGCTATATTTCATACCTACTTGGTGAATTCAAAATTTATAAATAAATCTCTAGTGGTTTCTTTCTTAGATTGTCAAAGAGGACATAGGGATGAGCCTTCATACCCCCTCTTTTGGAATTTTTATTTTGTTAAAGGTTTCCTGTGTGTTAGAAAAACAGGATCGCAGAGCAATAACAATAAATAGAAATGCAAATATAATCATACAAACACATTACAAGAGAGACACCAATATATCATGGTTCACCCAAGATGGGCTACATCTACACAAAGGTTGCCAGTCCTTATTATTATATCATCCAATAAAGTGAAGGGATACAACCTGCGGCACAACCGCTGCACTTCCTCTTCACTGTCTCACAGTCTCTCTTACGATCTCAGAGATATTTACAATGCATAATACCTAATACATCAACCCTTTCCATGTTACAATGTCTTTATTTTATAAGGGAAATACAATGGGAAAATACCACGGGTTACCCAAAACCATGGGCCCGTAAACTGTTGGCGAAAATAGTCCTCTGGGGTGCACCGCTGAGACAATATCATCTACGAGACTGGAAGAACTGGCTCCACAGCCAACACTGTGTACCATGCTCCAACAAAGCAATTTAACTTTGGTAAGACAATCACTATACTGTATTCTTTCCAAAATAGGTGAAGGAGGAGGAAGGTCCATTGATGCCAATTTAAATGCACATCTTAACTTTGTTAAGTAAGATTCTCCAGCTATCCCCCAACCCCTTCAATTCTAAATACACATATTTAATTAGGTTGCTCTGTGAAGACATCCAAAGAGAGAAGTTAACTAAACCTAAATATTATTTATAGGACCAAAGCTCTTTCATCCAACCAATATCCCAATTCCAATGAGTACCACTTTGATAGATTGAATATATTACGAATTTGATTATTTGAGAGCCATTTCTTGAGAGCAACGAATAAATTCAACTGAAGAGGGGGAGGGAATCCCAATGTTCTATATTTCCATATTTCAATGAGATTCCCATTTCTTGGAACTCACAAGAAATATCCTTGTGGTATCTAAGCCTCAATGCTATAGAGTTCCCATGTAGAAGAATCTCCCATTTTAGGAAGAGGGGAGTCTAAACAATGAATTGTCCAACCATTAAAATACTTTTTATGCGATAGTTCCTTCAACCTTTTCTTCTTCTTGGAAACCAACAAAGGAATTTGTCTCCTTGCACCATATTCATCATCCTTGGTTCTCTGATTGCTAGTTCTTCACATTCCGATAGAGCTCACATTGTGTCCCATTTTACCAAATGAAAATATTTACTATTTTAATTCCTTCCTTGCCAAATAAGAATTCTAATTTCTTTACCAATTAATTTCTTTATGTGAACATCTGCTAGCATAATTGACCTTTTTAATATTGGTAGCATTGATAAGATATTTGCTTAATAATATTCTTTATAATGGGTTAATCCATTGTGTCCCCATTGCACCATTTTCAATTTAGTCCTCTGAAGAATGTTCATGTAGTGTTATGGTTTGGTTTGTTTCAAAACCATTAT
Source organism: Larix kaempferi (assembly GCA_027924585.1). Lineage (NCBI taxonomy): Eukaryota > Viridiplantae > Streptophyta > Pinopsida > Pinales > Pinaceae > Larix > Larix kaempferi. Next base: position 14,153,390 of record BSBM01000643.1, read on the forward strand.
GATCAACAAAAATTTAAATGATGCCCAATAACTAAAATGGAAATTTCATGGACCTAGTGATGAGTTGAAGCATTTTTTCCACATTCCATCCATAAATGTTGGTTTTATCTAAGCCTCAAAATATTTGTCTTGCACATTTTAAAATCATTTGGCAATTGTTTTTTATGCACCCCCTAGAAAGAGGGTATCCTCTGTAATTTGTAAATGATGTATTGCATTTGATTCCCATTATATTTCCTACCAAAGCCTTCACCCTAGTGATTCTTCCATTAAGATATACATGGGAGATAAGGGGCATATTTGTTTGCACCTTTGAAAAAAAAAATTGACCTTCCTTTTGTTGAAAGGGCTATCCATGGTTGGCCAATGCAAGGTTTGATCCATCTTATGAACTGTGGATCAAATTCAATTTTTTGGAGAACTACAAATCAAATCCAAATATTTGGAGCACCCTAAAGTCAAATAGATGTCATACTCCATCAAAAGCAATTTCCATGTCCAACATGATCACCATGTCTTTTTCAGTTTTATTTATGCTTGAGTGAATTGCTTCTTGGGATAAAATAATATTGTTGGAGATTCATCAATACATGACAAATCCTCCTTGATTCTCTGATATCAAATCCAACAATATCGAGCCGAGCCTTCTTGCAAGCACCTTAGAAAAAGTTTTAGATGGTGCGTTGCAAAGGTATATTGGCTTGTACCTAAAAAACAATGATATATTTTATTATTTAAGGATCAAGACTAGAAATGAGGAGTTAATTCCACCTCCCAACTTGGACTTCCAATGCGTTCCATTTCACATTATGCACCAAATTCAATACTGCTCTAGCACACATGACATAAGGAGATTGTGAAACTATTTAGGCCAAGTGATTTGTATGTCCAAATCCATCTCCCAAATTGTATGTATAACCTCTTGGTCTTCAATTTATTTGAGTAGAATCTTGTGATCTGATTCTGATATAATTGACAAGATGCCCTGAGAAATTTCTTGAATACTTATTTTGATAGAGGACCCTTAGTGTATGGTGCTTTGAAATGATCATGGTATGTGGTTTGAATTTCATCAAAATGAGTAATTCACTCCCCATTCCTAAGAGTAATCTAATTCGTTAAATGATTGCGCAATTGTCTTGGATTTTTCTATTTATGAAAATAACTTATGTTTTGATCTCTAGATTTCAATTAGAGGTTTATTGATTTTATCCTCCAAAATTCTCGTCCTTTCTAAAAGCATGTAGTGATTTTATTACAATGTCTCTTTCCTTTGATTTAAGAGAGAAGGAGGCCCCTTTTTCCTTAATTTCTACTTCTATGTCATCTATGTTTTGCAATAATTCATTCCTTGATGTTGAGGGAGATTTATGGTTTGCTTAGCACATTCCTTCAACTTATGATTCATGGCTTTGTTCTTGGTTTCCCATACAAATGATTAATCATAATTGTATGGTCCATGCATATTCCAAAGCAAGGAGGAAGTCATCACATTGATCCACAAAGGGTTAAACTTAAAGGAAATAGGACCACAATTTTCTTATTCGTAGAGGCAAAAGAGAATTGCTTTGTGATCAACGATGGCATAGAAAAAAATGGACGAGTCAATATGTAGATATAACCAGAAACTTCAACTTAGTTTTATCTTCATATTATCATAGTAGATTATAACCCTAGTTACTTAATTGAAATTACTTTAAAATGGGTTGAAAAATATCAAAACTGACCTAATTTTTTTATAGGGGGCTTTACCGTGGAAACTTCGATGAGCTATGTGCCCTTGTGCCCCTCCATCGAAGGGGGTGATCACACACTAGATCCCCTTTGTTTTGGGAACCTACATAGAGTACAACACATGTCCAATTGGTAGTAGAAGGATATGTGGGGTGGGAGGGAGAAGATAAAGGAGATGGGGAGGAATTTTGTTTGATAAATAAGGTATATCCATGTCGACTACATTTAGGAAACCACTTACACAAACATATCAAATTTCAATACACCACTACATTACATTGTTAAAAACTTGAAAGAGGGAAATAGTCCATCACACTAGCTAATGTGGCCACTTGAGGCAATATATTAATGCAAAAGGAAAATATTCACATATGAGTTTCTCACAATCAATCATCAATGAATGGATTCCTGTGCTTTTTAAATAGATATGATGGACCAATTGGGTGTCAAACCATCGAGAATCACAATTAGTATTAAGGATAAGATGAATCTTTAGATGACTTTATGTGTAGAAAATAATCATGCCCGTTAGATTAGATAATTACAATGCACAATAAAGAAACACATTACCTAAAGACACTTTACATCAAGTTGATCTTAATTGACACGCAAGTGTCTAAATATTCTAACATCCTCCCTTAAGAACAACTTGTGATAGGATTGAAGAATTTACAAAGGTGATACATTAGGAGAAGGAGGATGGCATTAGAACCTATCACTACTTAGTGACAATTTCCTGAACATCTAACATAGATCAAAGTTTGGGAAACTTCACTTCTTTAAGATTTTTTTATGAAAATGTCTAAAAATTGATCCTTTGTAGGGAAACAAATAACTTTAAGAAGAATAATAATCTTTTTAGTGAAGTGCATGTGTAGCTTAATGTGTTTGTTGCACTGATGTTGAATTGGATCTTTGGAAAGTGTTAGTTTTTCATCATTTAATTCAATATGATCTAGGATCTTAACTGAGAGAACAACATGTACAACATATCAAACACAAGAGACAAGAGACACAAAGCATTTCACCGGGGAAAACCAAGAATGTGAAAAACCCCGCAACTTCCTCAGAGATAGAATGAGCACCAATACAAAGAACACAAAGATGAATCCCCAAAATATAGATGTCTTCAGCAGCTACTCCTCCTCCACTTGTGCGCACTCCTCTCTCTCAACTATGCGAGTTGGATGAGTGAGTGAATGAATAAAATGAGAGAGTCACACTCTCTATTTATACAACAACTTAACCTGCCTTTAACCCTAACTAGGCCGACATCCTAAGGAATCCTAATAACCCATCCACATGAATCATACAGGGCCGACCCTAGCAAGGTGGTCTAATAACCCATCAAATATAAATTACGACACTTACAATGTAACTTGCGACACTTGCAAATACAAATGACGACACTTCCAATCGGAGGAATAATACATCTCCGTTGGGGATACAATAAAGTACAAATGTAATATACAAGTGAATATCTTCCGAAGTTACCAATACATCAACAGAAAGATGAGTGCCACTTTGATTATTGCACCAGAGGGTGGTTGGATGTTTCTATTGGAATCCAAACTTTCAAAATAATTTTCCAAATCCAAATGGCTTCTTTACTAGCACTAATTGTTGCTCGATATTCGTTTATAGGAAAGAAAGAGAAAAGACACATTGTTTCTTACAATCTCAAGTGAAAATTCCAAAACCAATATTCAAGACATAACTTGTAGTAGACTCTTGATCATTAGGTTCATAACCCAATCGAAATAATTGAAATTGCCTGCAAAGGAGTCCTACTTCACTTTCTGATGTAACTAAACTATACCTTGGATATATTGAAGTATCCTCTTTACTACTTTCCAATGGATCTCATGGAACATATTATACAACTTGACAACAACCTTCCAGATTTTTTTTTAAAGTTTCATTTAGTGATTGTTTTTACCTCGAATCTAAAAGTCACGACCATAATTGAACCCAAAATCCGACAGTGGTTTGACCATATTTCGACATTCATGTGTCCATAATCTGACAAAAAACATATTTTGAAACCGTCGGACTCATAACATCGGATTTTATGCACATAAATAATCCGTTGGATCGCTGACACCGCATTCATTGAAACTCCGACAACCTTCATTTTTAAAAGGTGTCGGATTTTCTATGCCCATATGTCGTATCTCTGACACACCTCCAATTTCCATACGTCAGATCTTCGCTGCCAGACTATGGAATTGCCAACGGACTACATTCTTAAAAATCAACGATTTCGCCAGATAAACAACGCTAGTATTTTTAAGAGTGTCGTATTTGCAGCGCCAAGATGCCATGGATCCAACAGTGAAATAATACAAAATGTTGCTCCAGCATCCCTGCCAGAGAAGAAATATAAGCTCAGTAGATACCCTAAATAATCTTATTTGTTACAAATTTCCACAACTACTTCCCTCATACATTGTACAATTTGATAACCAATGGCATATCCACGTGTTAGATAACTAAGGGCATTGCTTTTGCTTCATCAATGAACGCAACATATAGACATCAAATCATGTTCTTTGAGATTTGTATATTTCACAGTCTAGTGTAAATCTCTCTTAATTTTGGATAGATCACTATATACTTATGGATAATATCTTGGCCTCCGATCAAGATACTCTATGTTAATATTGACTCCTATAGCAACTTTACAAGCTTCTACAAACTTCTTGATTGAACCAGCTGTCCAAGTCAAAACAACATAGGTAAGAAAATGTTGCAAAATATATTAGGCCTCACATAAACAATGAGAAAAACCTAACATACATTTTCTCGTGCCAAAATTATATACCCATACTTCACCAAGGTAAACATTAATGATAATATTGACTCCCTTAGCAAATTTACAAGCTTCTTGATTGACCCACTTGTCCACATCAAAACATAGGTAAGAAAAAGTTCCAAAATATATTAGGCCTCACATAAACAATAAGTAATACCTAACATAACTTTTATATACCCATACTTCATCAGGATAAACATTAACCAAGTCTTTTACATGCATAGCCACCAAATCTGTCACATCAATATACTTACATAATAAAAGGAAGAAAGCAACACTACAATTAGATTTCTTAGTTATAATAATCTAGATGTTGACAAATAAGCTTATCTATTAAAGTGAATAATTTCAATCATCCTCAAAACAAATGTTTCAAATAAAGACAAGTTTAATGTTTAATTTGGGCTTGTAATCCATAGTATAAGAAAACAATGAAAATTCTAAATGCAACATAATGTCAACTAACAAGTCCAGCTTCAAGGAATTAATTGAGGACTACAAATTTATTAAACATATTGTCTTAGCATTAGCATTTAAAACAATAACCCCACAAAGTTCGACATTAATCTGTACAATGCCTTTATGGTACTTAAACCATGTTACTAATTAATCTGTTAAAATGCATGTGAATAAATCGATACAGGACTCTAAAGAAGTTGAACACCAATGTTTTAGGAGGACCATGAAGGACCATGAGGACAAGTTTTGGTGCTTGTAACATTGTAAGTGAAGGGATATTCGATCATTTTGGTTTTTGCATAAATATATTTTTGACTATTGATGTCTTGTTTCTTTTAATTCTAGCCTTTAAATCTTCCTTTAACAAGGCAAGGTGCATTTAATCATAGTTTGTCAAATAGCAATGTGACTGCTGCCTTTGACTACAAATGCTCTTTGGATTATTCTTAAGTCACATAGGTTTGTCCTGTTAGAACTCTCTTCCAAAACCATCCTACTCTTAGTTTTGAAATTGTTGAGCACATGCACATGGAATTTCACATGTCAAATGGCTAGATATTTCCTGCTAGATAGTTAAGAGGTCCATCCTCATAAACTTTGGTTAACAATTGAATATTTCATTCATGACCTTCTGAGTGGAAACTTATGTTTTGTAAGGTGTATTGAGATTATAGGTAGGGACCATCATATATTAAGAGATTCAAAGAAGCTATTGTTTCCCTATATGTTATGACTAATCTAAACTAAAACCCTTGATAGGAGGAAGTGGCTTGGATTGTAAAACCTTGTTTCATTTCACTTTTCATTGATTCCTTGAAGGTGTTAGTGTTGTACCAATAAGGGTCAACAATAATACATTTATCTCGGGATGGGTTTCCAGGGATGTATTAATTTTCTTTAGGAGAAGGAGTATTTGAAAGTTTTAAATTATGCACTAGAAAATATTTACTTGTGCTCAAATTACAATTGTTACATTAAGTTGTACATGTTTGTCAACATCTGCAAACTATGGCTACCTACAAATTGACCATATTAGGTTGTCATTTTTATATAGTTTGGTTTATGGGATCTCTGTATCAAAATGTCCTAATAGTATAATGACAAATTAATAGGGCTAGAATGGTTATATTAGATTGCATATTTTACAATGCCTCTTCTAAGTTACTATATAAGATTTTCAAAGTAAACTTTTGTAAAATATAATTTGACAAGTTTAATGAATACATATATAGTATTGATTAATCCCCACTATTTCCAAGCTGTAATTTTCAAATTTCTATAAATGCTTTAGAGTTACTAATTTTGCTCTTGTTTTTGACACATTTTGGAAATGACACATGGGGCATTTCGTTCAAATTGCCACTTTATTATTTTACAGGAAAATTGCTTGCCATTATATTCTTTGATGCTTGGCTGCCATAGTTTACAATGTTTGGAACCAAAATATTTATTGTTAGGCCTGCAGAAGGTAGTGTTGGCTTTGACACCATATTTCATAGTCTGGACCATTGTTTGATGTTTAATATATACCAAGTTAAGAGTGTTGAGAAAACAAAAATATAGGACTTGATTCTTTCCTAACTATTACATAATGTAAAGACAATCAAGATAGTCCACATAGCTTACAATGTTTGGAACCAAAATATTTATCGTTAGGCCTGCAGAAGGTAGTGTTGGATTTGACACCATAATTCATATTTCGGACCATTGTTTGATGTTTAATATATACCAAGTTAAGAGTGTTGAGAAAACAAAAAAATAGGACTTGATTCTTTCCTAACTATTACATAATGTAAAGACGATCAAGATAGTCCACATTCAGTGATGATTAATAGTGTCCAGTTATTTCTTTTTTATAGTTATAGTTACAATGCTATTGGAAGGTCTGGATTCTTTTTATATCACTAAGAATTTTACCTAAATAGTTTACATTTTTCCTTAATATGTCCAAATATGTTGCAATTGAAAATGAGCCTTTCTTGTCAACATACAATGGCTCATATCTTAATAATAATTTTCTTGCTCTGCAAAATATTCACAAAGATCTTCTCAAAGCAGGCTTTGCAGACCAAATTAAACTTACTATACCTCTCAATGCAGAGATTGAAGGGAAATACAATAGAAGAATCCTTTACAAGTGAGAACCTTCAAGTATTAAAATTTCATGTCTTTTGTTGTCATGTTTATATTCATATTCCTTATGAGAAGAAGACTAAATTTTAACCCTTGAGCATCAAGGGTATTTTTTTTTGTTACAGTGAGATCTCTAAGGCTTATTGTATGTATATTCCAACACAATAGAAAAAAGTGGTGAACAAAGATGTTAAGTTTGATGAGGATGCATGGTCCTTTAAGTATTAGGAGCCAAAGGTTGAGAAGGGAGAAAAGCTTTCTATCCCAAAAGAAAATAAGAAAAAAAAAATACAAGAACATATTCAGATCAACAAGGTTGCAGTGAAGGAACAAGAGCCTCTTTAATATATAGTTCACCTAGGTGTCATGTCCCCTCCCGTGGATCTAATGCAAGGAAGGGAACATGATACCAAAATATGGGCTTTTATAAAACTTAGCCCATTTCATCTTCAACAGTTCATATAAATAAAATCATGTTTGCAGGTGCATAACCAATAAACATGGACAGCGTAATTAAACCATGTACACATATTCACATACATCTACTATTCGAGTAACAATCATCAATTAAATCATTGCAGAAGTAAATACACATGAGAGAATACACTTATCTCGTTATAATGTTGTCCCAATCAACTAGCTATGTCGTTGCAACGTTCCACCCAACCATAGGTCTCTGCCCAACTTGCATTCCTTCATCACTCAGAGACCACCCCCGAGTTGGGCATGATATCTACAGGGAAAAAGGGGCTCTCAAGCTTAGCCCAGCCAAATCAATGGATACCCATCTCATCCCCAATATTCTCTTACACACAGCAAACTCAAAAATTGGGCATGGATACACATTTTCAACATTGGATTACAAATTAGGGTCTATGGGTTTTCCCCAAATCGTTGCACACCCAAAACGGATTGTGGGAAGAGGGAATCAACCCCAGGGAAGAAAACCGTTTTCTCCCACAGATGTATGAGCATTCAGTGGGCCAAAACGGCCTCTATCAAACCCCAAATCGATTCCCCTTCTTCCTCACTGTTATACAACATAAAAACGCCCTTCTCCTAGCTAAGAATGAGGGAAAACACAGAAAAACGTGGAGGGAAAACTCCCAGCTGACTCCCAACTCGTGAGAGAGCAAAACTGATGAGTGAAGAATGGCTTGGGGAGCAAATTCGTGGGTCTTTTCTTGCCCAAGAATCCAAACACGAATTTCTAGGAAGGGTGGCTTGCCCATACTCGAATTTGGATAGCCATAACTCTCCATTCCCCAAGGCATTAACTACCTCAACCAACTCTTGGGAGAAATGAATGATTGGGCACAAAAGTCAACATGGGTAGTTGAGGGTTCATGGGTTCTCTCATTGACACTTGGCTTGACTTGATTGGCTCAAGGGTTTGAATATTTCCCTCCCAATTCCTTGTAAACATCATGCCCCCATCTCTTGTTGCATTGCACAGCTAGCTGTGGGCATTTATATTAAAATGCATATTTACAATTCCCATGGTTCACTAGCACATGGGTAGCATATTATCCAATACTTGCCTCTTCAAGGTCGAGTGTTCACTATGGAGGCCTTGGCCTTGAGCTCCACGCTAGGAATCATACACAATATGCATACAATATTTACATTATAGCCCAAAATATTATAAGGGTCAAAATGGGGGTATGACATGTAGTCTTTTAATATGAATAAATAACTTCAATGATAGATAGAAGATTTGAGTTTTCTTCCCTTATGATGATAAGGTTTTAATTATTGATAATAGGAAATAATATAGAATGAATCTGTCATATTTTGTGTTTAAATGACAGGTCAAAAAATATATATTATATTCCTTTTCCCTAGTGTATTTTGAGTACATTACATAGTTAGCAACCTCCCGGGCACATTTTACAGGATCATTTTTAGTTCTAGGCCAAACAAATCATTCTGGCAAGTCCAGAAGCAAATATGGGTGTACTCCTGGACATTTGGATAATTGTTTTGGGCACTTTTTCTACCATAAAGGTCTATTTTGAAATTGCTATAATATGCATAAATGATCAAGTGGTCAACATAACATATAGTTTTGAGGTTGAGCCTAATGGGTGTCCAAGACAAATAACTTGTGTGCGTGTGTAAAATGATCCGACCTTGTTTAAGTCTCATCTAGAAAGAGACCTCGAGAATCTACACTATATGTTGAGTTTGCCAATGCAACAGAATCCATTAACACAAATCTACTTGAGAAAAATCCTTTTTTCATTGAGATTTTCAGGAGAAATTCTTTAAAGGTCCTGAGACACTAGTGTTGGTTGTGGAGCCGGATCTCCAGATTCAGAGATATTATTATTTAGTTATGTCCATACCCTAGGTTTGGTTATGATCTCGGCATGATCCCCAAGGGGTCCGCGGGCTTGCGGGCCCTCGAGAAAGGGGGTTTGGGGGCAGAGCCCCCAAGAAGGGGGTTAGGGGGCAATGCCCCCGAGAAAATGGGGGTTCGAGGGCGTAGCCCCTGAGAAAAAATTTTGGGGCTATTTTTGCCAACAGTTTTCGGGCCCATGGTTTTGGGTAACCCGTGGTATTTTCCCATTGTATTTCCCTTATAAAAGAAAGACATTGTAACATGGCTAGGGTTTGATGTATTAGGTTTTATGCATTGTAAAGATCTCTGAGATCAGAAGAGAAACTGTGAGACAGTGAAGAGGAAGTGCAGCGGTTGTGCTGCAGGTTGTATCCCTTCACTTTGCTGGATGGTATAATAATAAGGACTAGCAACTTCAGTGTGGACGTAGCCCATCTTGGGGTGAACCACGATATATATGTGTCTCTCTTGTAATGTGTGTGTGATTATATTTGCATTTCTATTTATTGTTATTGCTCTGCGATCCTTTTTTTTTTTTGTTCAGTGCTCGCAAGGATTGGTGTGTGGAAAAAGTGTCTCATAATGTAAGTTTCCATTCTACTTCATAACACAATAACTAGCCTAGAGAATACAAGCAGTAGTGAAGCGCTACCCTCATAATTATTGATGTTTCCTATAGCACTAAAGCAAATATTCCCATCTCTTGTCTCCTGTAGCAACAATTTTTGTATGGACAGAATTGGAAGATGAAGGTGTCAATTTACAAGATGATTTCTATCCAACATCCGACTCGACTGAAGAATGCTTGATTGGATTCACGGCTAAGTCTGGTTTTCATAGTTCCATTTCATCGATGGAAAATTGTGTGGCGCTTGCTTTGAAACATTATTTTTGAGGTCATGATTTTACCAAAAAGAATAGTATTAGCGTCAAACAGTATAGAGAAATTGTTGTTAAGTAAAGTAATGTTAAATTATAAAATAAAAAATTACATTTTAAGAAATTGAATTCTTATATATATTTGATAGATGCAAGTTTAAAATGAATTAGCCCACCTTAAAATCACAATTACTTAGACGCTTAATTTGGTTAATGTGACATCATGGAGCAGTTCATGGTTAGCAGGGTTGGAAATTCAAATGACTGACATTCGTCAAAATTGCAAGGTTTCACCAAATTCTAAAACATTTTCAATATTATAAGTGAATTTGTGACGGTCTAGCTGGAGTGTTAGCTGTATTTAATGGCTAGATTAGCCTATGACGAGTAATCCATCCGTCAAATTCCATCACTCATGGTTAGTATGACATAGTGGAGTGGTTCAAAATCTTTCATCGTGTATGATGGGCCCATTCACTTAAGGGTTCATTCATTGCTTTGGAGGCCACGACTTGGCATGTCACTCATTAGGGAGCGCCCAGTTCATTAGAAATGAATCCACTTCTTGGATGCACTTGGATTTGAAAAGCTTGGTCAAAGTTCTTCTAGAAGATCGATAGGTTTGTTGGAATCCACTTGCTATGTGAACCATTGAATGGTGCAACCAAAGACTATATTAGGCCCATTCCTTATTGCCTATGAAATCATGGGATTTTGTTGAGGTTACTTTGTGGGCATTGAATCACCTTGACTTATGATAGTTAAAGGGAAGGGTTCTTAATATTCTATTATGAGTCATAAAGTGGGTCTAAACTCTTTTGGCTGGTGTGTTAAGGAAGTTAAAAAATGATATTTATTATTTTATTCATCGTGAAAATAAAAAATGTTGTTGACCACTTTAAGAATTTGTTAGGGAAATAATAATTTGTATTGTAAAGTGAGAAAATGCTACAACTTATATAAGGGGTTGGTATTTTCACTCTTTTTTATGGTTGGTTTATGAGAACATTTTTCTTTTTAAGTTTAGATGTTATATTTTATACAGGTTATATATGATGGAATAATTGAAGTATAATGTTTTTTTCACTTTTTAAGTGGTTTTTGGTTCATATTCTTTAATGGTGTAAATAATGTGTTGGAATAACTGGAACTTGTTATTAGAGCCATTAGAGTTATAGAAGTACAATTTATTACATTGGAAGGATTGTGGTGCTTGAGTATTACATGGTTCCCAATCATCATTAGTGTAAGAACGTGTAATAAATTTATTTGTATATTAAGACACTCCCTATTAACAAAGTTTTGAGTTAGCACCATGAAGAAGCTTTTAGTGATTTTCATGATTCGTGACATAACATGTTAGGGTTGGTTGGTTAACATTACAAGTTCTCTAACTCTCCTTAATCTTTTCATAAACTTGAAAAGTTGAAGATGGAATGTTTACATTGCTTAAAATAGATGGAATGTTTACATTTCTTAAAATAATAATGTTTGAATCAAAATTTTAATAATAAAAGGCTGGTGTTTGCAATGCTTAAAATAATAATCTCCAAATCAAATTTTCATTAATAATTGTGATAGGATACAAACAAAAATTAAAACACATAACAAATTTAAGACAAAACTCTTCAAATTAGCCATATTAATAGTTATAATTAGATACAAAACAAAAAAGTTAAAAAGAAACATAATAAAAAGATAAAACAACTCCTCACATATAACTTTTGCCATGTCTATCTTTAAGGGCTTTGAGAAAGCCCAAACCCCTTCTTAAAAAATTGTTATTTTATTAATAAATAGTTAAGATGCTTACAATATGTTAAATTTTCATCAAATCTCATGTAAGTAGATCTTCCATGATACTAAAATTGATGAAGTTAAAATTCATCGATAATATAAAAAAATGGATATAAACAATTAATAAATAGTTAAGATGCTTACAATATGTTAAATTTTCATCAAATCTCATGTAAATAGATCTTCCATGATACTAGAATTGATGAAGTTAAAATTCATCGATAATATAAAAAAATGGATATAAACAGTTATTTGTAAATTTCTTTCTTTGACATGTCCATGTTGTGAATAAATACTAACTTTTGCAAGTAGGTTGTATTTTTGCTGAATTCTTTATGTAGTGCTTAACTTAATCTGTGCGTACTGAAATCCATCTTCAATAAAATAATAAACTACCAATTCAGAACTAAAATGAATTATGTTGTAAAAAAGTATATGCTACTCCAAAAATTAATATCATTTGCATAGCTTGTGTCATTATTCCATAGCTTCTCACAATATGATATTTGTTCTTGAAAAAGTACTGAACAAGAAAAGGTCCTCGAAGATACCCAAACCAATCTCAAAAGATGAAGGCATAGATTGGCTATGACAAGAAAAGTTATGTATTCGTTGGATGTCGAGCAACGAGCACAATAATGGTGGAAGAAGAAAGCTAAGAATGACGTGATTGTCACTGATATAAAGCATATTAGAACCTTGAGTTGGCCCATTACGGATAAGAAGTGCTTCACCCGTAATCATGTCTACCAAAATATGATGCAATTGCAAAACAAGGATAGTTGCATAGCAGCAAGTCTCTGCCTTTAGTACTTGTTTTCTATTGGCTAAAGATACAAGTATTTAATGAGAAGAAAGCACAAATACAAGTCTTTAATGAGGAGCAAGCACAAAGGCATATCCATTGCTCAAGAGTTGGTAGAAAATAGAGATGTGTCTCAATTGCTCGTCACTTCTAAGCATTTATGGTAAGCTTATAGCTCTATCCAATTGATTTAAGAATTCTTGATGAATCTATGGATGTAAAATTGTTTCTATGGATATTGAATGGTTTTCTATATTCACATGCATAGAAATTTTAGCAACTGTAGCAGTGCACAATCATAATCATAAAAATAGAGGGCACGACAGTTGGTGCTTGTTTGCTTTCTTAAAGACATTTATGCACCAATCCAAGTACATCCTCGGTTTAATATCTAAATCCTCACACATATTTGATTAGTAAATCATAAGGTTCGATTTTCATTATATGTATGCATAGCGAAGGCATGTGAGACAATGTATTAAGAATGTTTTCATAGACGTACAACATAGGTGATCAATAATTTTTCAATGCAAGAGGGTTATAATCTTTGTTCAAATCTCATGGAATAAGATCATTAATGTTTTTGTTCTTTAAATATTAGTTTAAAAAAATTCAAATCACATAAATACTGCAAAATTTTCAAATCTCAATTAACTTAAAAAAAACAAAATTTAAAAGAACAAAGTTTATATTAAACACATTTTTCCAAATTCATTAGTAAATCCTTGACCTTGCAATTGATATGTCTCGCATCATTTACATAAAAGAAATCTAAGAGATTACATAAAAGAAATTGTCACTAGTGCATCACAGCATATACATAAAAGTAAGAAATATAGCATAGGAAAAAATAAACATAAATAATTACACCAAATGAGGAACAAGTAAGTTCCAATAGAATCAAAATTACTTGTTGCACGAGGAAGTTCTTTGTCGAACTGGTTGTATTGTATTGGAAGCTGCCGCAATTATGGTAGTTAGTGTACCTACAAATTAAAACAGGGATCATTTCGCATTTACCTAGGGTTTTCATCATGAATATATTGCATTGATATTGAATGACATTTTCAAAATTGCAAGCTCTGAATGAAGATGCTTTCTAGAGAGAAGAAATTCTCGATATCTTTGTTGCCATCCGTAAGTTCTTTTGAATGACAAAGATGTGACCCTAGAGGATTTTATAATGGGTTCTAAGAATGTTTCCAAAGCTTAGGGGTTTTGTCTTAAATATTGTTGAGATTCAACCAAGATCAGGAAAAGAGTTTTATATGGATTCCCTTGGGTATGTCAAACCATTGACTTTGTATTAATGCAGAAGTTAAGTGCATCATGGCTTGAAAACCAATGTGATTAGAGCATCGATAAATTAAGGACAAATATTATTTCATATTTCAAATCTCAATAAATGAAAGATTTGGGTTAATTTTAATCAATCTTTCCCAGATTTGAAGGCACAAAATAGACAACTAGCAAGGTGAAGTGTTGAGTTCTCCAAAAGACCACATATCCATATCTACAGGTAGACTTCAAAGTAGGATTTGAGCATGCGGTTTAATATTTAAGGATCATACATATCACAACAGAAAACCAGCAATTGTCGAAATCTAATTCAACATCTATAGGACAATCATTCTTAGCCAGAATTATCGATGGTTCCAGATTTCTTATAACAGATCAAAGGTTCATTTTAGTCTCATTCCTAATAGTTTGTTATATCACATTAATGTAATCTTCTATTATTTAGAATGTTATAGTGGGAAAATCTTCTAGGTGAAGGCTAAGTTATGCTACAAAACCTGCAACATTTTATGCTTAGATATCGATCATTTTTTCAATTGGATTATGTACCCATTGTATTCATCTCTTCCACTTCATCTTATTTGAATATGGAGATAGCTTTGCACTGCATTATCTTACAAGTTTAGATCTAATTGTAGTAAGGATATTACTATTTATTGTTTGTAGCTTGTAATATGTGTTCTTATATTATAATTATGATTCAAAACACTATTATGATCATATTCTCTTCCTAGTGAATATATTAAATGAGCATATTGTGAGTCCATATATTCATATCTATGCTCTTTGTATTTTGTGTCAATACGTTAATCAAAGTGTCCAGCTTTAAAATTGCATGCCCCTAAAACTATAAAGTGTTGCTAATTATTTGGATAAGTGCTTGATCTTCCATATTAGATACTCATCCCATCTAATCCATATTTCCCACTTGACCTACTTTATGTTAAATTTTAAGTACAATAACAATAAGTATCACTAAAATATAAACAAGCACAACATAGACAATAGTACACAACAAATTTATCTTGGGGAAACCCTCGTGAGGCAGAAAAACCCAGAAAACTTCTTCTATATAGATTCGTCAGAATGTACAATAGTATCCCTCGTGCAAAGACCCAAAAACAAGAAGACTCCAAAAGCAGCTATTCACTTGACTCTATCTCTCCTAGTGATGTGAATCAATGAGTGAAAGTGGTGACCAAATGAGGAGGTCGAATTCATCATTTATACTAATCAACCGACTTCACCTTTTTACCAAACATGGCCAACTTGACTCTCTTAACTAGGCTGACTTGTCCAATTTACAATAAATTATTCTTTTCTATATCTTTCCAGGTCGGCCTAACAGTTAGGGTTTACATTGACTCTTTCAATGACTTTTACATGATCAATTACATCAATAATAATCCATGTAGGGTGTACAATACAAATGATAAGAATATCTTCCGAAGTTACATTCTTCAACACTCCCTCTTAACAAGGAAGGCATTCTTCAATCATTGTCACCATCGTCTTTCAGCTACCGCACTTCTTGTACGTGAACTATTGACATATGACATCTCCCAAATCTATATATTATAATAAGTTTCACAGATCTAACCCTTTTTCATGTTGGATGCAACTCTCCACAGAGCCAGTCCTTTTTCATGTTGGATGTGACCTAGATCCAATCTAGGTTTTATCATTGGGTTTTCCCCTTGGTGATCGAACAATCACACTGGGATCTAACCCCTAGAGATACAACCAACCACACTGGATTCCACTAGTCAACATGCACTTTCTCAATCCATTCCGTCGGAGAGCCTGTTGCACCAATTCACCCAGTACGCCGAGGAACCTACACTAGGATCTCCCCCAGTGATACCACCCTTGGAGATATGACCAGTAACCACTACAGAGTTAATCTTGTTTCATACTAGATGTAAATATCCTGCAGAGCCAGACTTTTTTTACACTTGATGCACACCACTACAGAACCAGTCATGTTTCATAGTAGATGTAAATATATTGCAAAGCCAGTCCTTTTTCATACTAGATGCACACCACTATAGAGCCATTCTTGTTTCATACTGGATGTAGATATTCTGCGGAGCTAGTCCTTTTTCATACCAGATGCAACTGTCCTGTAGAGCTAGTAATTTTTCATACCAAATGCAATCGTCCTAGAGAGCTGGTACTTTTTCATACCAGATGCAACTGTCCTGCAGAGATGGTCTTTTTTCATACCAGATGAAACTATCCTCTTCCACAAACCAAGCAATCCATCTGGTGGGTTCATCCCATGATCTCCATTACGTTGCACACTGCAACTACCTGTGTTACCTCATTGGTTGTCCAGATCCTATCATATCCTAGGAGACTCAATTATGTCACATTACGTGTGACTACCTGCTACCTCATACGGTCTCATCACTCAGTCTTGACATGGACCACTCCAAGATTGTCCCTAAAGTACTCAAACTTCACCCTTGACATAGGCTTGGTCAACACATCAGTTATTTGCTCCTCTGTTTCTATATACTGGAGTCTCACTGCTCCCTTCTGCACCATATCCTGGATATAGTGATACCTAATCTCGATGTGCTTCGACTTGTCATGGAACACAAGGTTCTCTAACAAATTCGCATAACTCTGGTTGTCAGAGAAGACACAAGTCACCTCTAACTCAAGATCAAACAATCTTGATAGCAACTTTCGAAGCCACACTACCTCGCAGCTTGCCAAACAAGTTACCATATACTCCGCTTTAGCTGTACTGAGTTCCACGCTCATCTACTTCCTACTGAACCATGAGATCATACCCAATCCAAAATGGAAGCAGCACCCTGATGTTCTCTTTCTATCTGTGACACTCGTGGCCCAATATGCATCCACATAACCATGTAGGTCAATCTTCTGATCCGATGCATACTTGAGGCCGTAATCAACCATACCCTTTAGGTACCTCGGCACATGCTTTGCCGCAACCACGTGAAAATGTCTCAGCTCCACCATATATTGACTTAGAGTGTTCACTACAAAGCATAAGTTTGGCCTCATGTTCATCAACTACATTAGTGAACCAATCATCTGTCTATACATTGTGGCATCCACCAATTCTAAAGAAGTATCACTCAACAACTTCATATTCGATGCCATAGGTGTGGCCATGGCCTTACAATCCATCATCCCGAATCTATTCAGGATCTCTCTTACATACTTTCCTTGACTCGAGAAAAATTCATATGGATTCTACCACACCTCAAGACCTAGAAAGTAATGCATCATACCCAGGTATTTCATCTCAAGCTCTGCAGCAAGGTTCCACTTTGTTTCTACTATGAGCTTCTCTTGACTTGTTAGAAAAAAATCATCTACATATAACAATAGAATCACGGGATTTCCTTCCTCAACCTTATAGTAAAGGTTGGAATCTTCTTTACTCTTGGTAAATCCCAAGCTCGTCAGAAACTTGTCTATCCTAATGTACCATGTTCTGGATGCTTTTTTCAATCCATACAAGGCTTTCTTCAACTTGCACACATGAGTCTGCTTGTCATGTTTCTCAAAGCCTAGTGGTTGCTCCACATACACTTCATCCTCTACTATGTCATTTAGGAAGGCAGTCTTCACATCCATATGATGTACCTTCCACTTCATCACTTTGGCTATAGAAAGTATAGATATGATCGAAGTGTAACTTTCCATAGGAGCAAATGTCTCCTCATAATCTATGCCTTCTTTCTAGGCGAAACCTCAAGCCACAAACCTTGCCTTGTACTTCTCGACACTTTCGTCTGTCACATGCTTGATCTTGTAGATACATTTGGAAGACACTACTGACTTCCCTTCTGGTCTCGGAACCACATCCCAGACATCATTCTTCATGATCGAATGATACTCCTCGATCATAGCATCCTTCCAGACCTTCTTTTCAGTGGCCTCTTCATAACTGGAAGGTTCAACATCAACAATGTCACACAACAATGCCACATAGCTAGAGTATGGTCGAGGTCTCTTGCTTATTTCTAGGGAAACATACCTCTCTGCATCTTGAATAAGATCTCGTCCTGAAGCTAGTTTCTCTTGTGTGAGTTCACTTCTTTTGGTGGATCTATCGGTCTCTATGGCTCAGTCATATCATGGTCCTCAGGTTCTTCTCGAACATGTTCTTCCATCACTGTATCTCAAACTCTAGGATTCTTAGGTTCTTCTTTATGTACTTCATCAGAGTGAATCTACCTTGACCTGCTGAAGGTTGTATCTTCATCAAAGGTTACATATATGCTAGTCTCAATCTTCTTGAATCCTGGTATATATATTCTGTAAGCCTTTGATGAATCACTATAACCGAAAAAGATTCCCTTCTTGTCTAAAGGCTCCAACTTGGTCCTCTTCTCTTTAGGAATATGTATGTATACAGGGAAACCAAATATTCTGATATGGCTGACTTCCGGCTTCTATCCTGTAAACATATCCTCTGGTGTCTTTTTCTCAAGAACTCTGTGGGGAGTCTTGTTTTGAACATATATTGATGTTCTTCTAGTTTCCACCCATAAGTGCATAGGAAGGTCCTGATCATGGATCATGGCCTTCACTGCTTCCATATTTTTTCTATTCTTTCTTTCTACAATCCCTTTATGTTGTGGATTATAGGGAGTGCTCATCTCCCTCTTAATCCCCGGGTCTTTACATCAATTTTTTGAAATCTCTTGAGGTAAATTCTCCTCCATTATATGATCTTAATGTTTTTATTTTTTCTGTTTGATTTTCTACAAGGGCTTTAAACTCCTTGAACTTGCTAAATACTTCATCTTTGGATTTTAAGAAATAGATCCATGTTTCTCGAGAATAATCATCAATAAAAAACATAGTAGGCATACCCGCTTAATGAGTTGGAAGACATAGGCCCACAAATATCTGAATGTATGAATTCCAAAATCTCCTTCACTTTGTTGTCGCTACTTGGAAATGGCTTCTTCACATTCTTTCCTTTCGCACATTCTTTGCATATGCATTCATGCTTCATCTGAATCTCAGGTAGCCCATTCACCATCTTGCTCACAATTGGTAATGCTTTGTAGTTGATGTGAGCAAATATTCTATGCCACAATTCACTTGGTTCCATATTTTCGTGAACTAAGGCTTGTTCTGGATGTCCCTTGAGTTTGTACAAGCCTCCCTCTTGCACTCCAATTACTATTGCATCATCAAATGTTTTACCTTTGGGCCACATAAGTACTTAGCCATCAACAAATGCTACTCTGAATCCTTTCTCATCTAGTGTTGAGATGGAAAGTAAGTTCTTCTTCAATCCAAGTACATATAGAACATCCTTCATTTTGATAGGATTCCCGAATTCAAGCTTATAGGAAGCTTCTCCTACACCTTTAATGGGCTATTGATAGTCATCTCCTAGCTTCACCTTGTGAGGTGAGTCCTTCTCTGTGAGGTTGTTGAGAGCATCCTTTAAACCCGTCGTGTGCTTAGAAGCATCAGTATCAACAATCCAATCATTATTACCAAGTGAGACCATACATATGAGTGTTGATATTAGAACAAATTCTTTGTCACTTGAAGAATCCTCTCTTACCTTCTTCCTTTCCAGTTCATCATCGTCTGCAGCATGAGCATGATGTATTTTCTTGTTTCCCTTCTTGTTTCCTTTATTCTTGGGACAATTCCTAGCAATGTGTCCCATCTCATCAGAGTGGAAGCATCTGAAACTTGAGTAGTCTTTAGTAGGTATTTTACCCTTGTTTGATTTCTTGTGATGGTGATCTTCTTTCTTTTCTCTCTTGGTATGAGCTAACAGAGCTTGATTATCCTCATCACCTAGTTTCTCTTCTCGAGCTGCAATCATTGCTTCCTCTTGAGTGCAAGATTCCAAAAGTGCACTGAATAAGATGAGTTTCTTCCTTGAACATATTCCTTGAATAAATGACTCCCGTGATCTTGGAAGACTATTTAGGGTAGTCATCACTAGTTCTGCATTTTCAGCTTCATCTCCAATTGCATTCAATTGATATCTGATGTTGGAGACCCTTGTGGAGTAGGATTGGATACTTTCATTGTTTTGCATCTTCGTAGCCTTGATTTGAGTCCTCAAGGTCATCCTCTTATTGATTTTGGCCCCTTCAAATAATCCCTTTAGAGCATCAAACATCTCTTTCAGAGTCTTCAGAGAATATATGTGTGGGATCAAGTGATCCTTGATGGAATCAGTTATGATCCTCATGGCCTTTATAAGGTTCTTCTTGTGTTTTTCTTTCTCCTCATATCCCTCTGGCTCCGCAACTACTTCTATGACATACTTTTCCAATTCATTTTCTTCTAGGATGAGCATCACCCTATACTTCAATGATCGGAAGTTCTCAGCCCCTTCAAGCTCATCCTCAAGCTTGGTATGATTTTTCATCTTGATAAATGAGAACCTCAAATGGAAATAGAGAAAGTATAACTTACCAAATGAGATGCTACGATCAAAAGTTGATTTTTGTGATTTGGCTTCAGGAGGTCCTAGGGTTTGTCAGAGAAACCCTAATTTTTCAACTTCTGTATCTTGGAAATCTGAGAGGAGAAAAAGATGCACCTCCCCAATGCAAGACGAGTAATGTAATCCTTTTCCCAATTATGTGGACAAATCCTCCAAAAACTTGATGCCCGAGTTCTCCGAGTTGTAGTGCTGGAACCAAAAATGAAACTTCTCATATTGAAATTTCACTTCAATAGAAAGATGCACCCTAGTAAGGCAAGCTGGATGCACCCTCTTTTTCAGATGATCTATGGAGACTTCTTCCATGAATAAGAAACCCTGTTTATGTAGTTGCAACAGCTACACAATGTTTTCTTTCAGGCCTGCTCTGAAACCATGTTAAATTTTAAGTGCAATAACAATAAGGATCACTGAAAGATAAACAATCACAGCATAGACAATAGTACACAACAAATTTATCCTGGGAAAACCCTTGTGGGGTAGAAAAACCCAACAAACTTCTTCTATATAGATTTGTCAGAATGTACAATAGTATCCCTCGCGCAAAGACCCAAAAACAAGAAGACTCCAAAAGCAGCTATTCACTTGAATCTATCTCTCCTAATGATGCAAACTCAATGAGTGAACGTGGTGACCAAATGATGAGGTGGAACTCCTCATTTATACCAATCAATTGACTTGACCTTTTTACCAAACAGGGCCGACTTGACTCTCCTAACTAGGTCAACCTGTCCAATTTACAATAAAATATTATTTTCTAGATCTTTCTAGGTTGACCTAACAGTTAGGATTTGCATTGAATCTTTCAATGACCTTTGCATGATCAATTACATAAATAATAATACTCATAGGGTGTACAATATAAATGATAAGAATATCTTCTGAAGTTACATTCTTCAACACTTTATCAATCTAAATCATCTTATCAGCTAAGGTGCCCTAACTCTTGTGCCATAGCAGTCTGGTTTATACTTTAGGGATAACAGGCCCAGTAAGTATACGTTCTGAAAAAAAAAATATGAAAAGGATTTTACTATCCTTAATGGTATGAAGAAAAAAAAAGAACACTTTTCCTTATTTCAAGCCTAAATTTAAATCCATTTCTTCTGTGACTGCACTTACTGTTAATGTGTACGACAGATGAATTTGTTGAAGGTGAAGAGGAAGACACAAAATACATAGAAGCAGTTGAAGGTGAAGTGGAAGACACGGAAGACATGGAGCTCTAGAAGAGTTTAGTTGGAGAAGACACAAATCTCACCTCGGTCATATATCAATGTCTTCAGGGGAGCATATAGATATATATATATATTGGTTTCGATATACAAGAGTCACTTGGTGGTGCATTCAAGTAAAGGTTGTTATGCAACAAATTCCCCAAAATAGCATTAATAGACAAGAAAGAGTAGTCCATGCCTTAATAATGAAGAAAAGTGATGGATAACAAGCCTCTTTGATGGGCCAGCCTCCTTATACAATGTGCTAAATACACAAGACACGACAAGATGATTCAAATGAAAAGGTCTTCTTGATATATATATATATATATATATATATATATATAGGAGACAAAGAGGTACAATTACCACTAATGGACTCAAGTCGACATCAATAATATAATAATATTAATATAAAGTTCCCAATTTAGGGGGGAATGGGACATAATTTAGGGATTAACATGCCCCTCCCCTTCAAACAAGTGTTGTCCTCAACGCTTGGTTAGTTGTGGATGCTTCTGTATGAAGGACTCATCTTCCAATGTTTAATCTTCTACTAGTAAAGTCTTCCACTTGATGAGGTACTTAGTAATAGCCCGATTTTGTAGTTGTTTGTTCCTTGTTTCATTGATTTGTTCAGGTTCCAATATGACTTTTCCTTCTTCATCAAGATCTAGCAAGATAGTTTGAATTTGTATCTGATCCCCTATTACCTTCTTTTAGGAAGAAACATGGAAAAATAGGTGTATCCTTGAAGATGAAGGGAGCTCCAATTTGTAATCCATACTACCAATCTTCTACAAAACTTTATAAGGATCATAGTACTTGGGTGTTAATTTATTGTCCCTATTTAGTTTCCTAGGGGACATCTGTTTGTAAGTTTGTAGCCTCAAAAATACCCAATCCCCTTCTTCAAAAATCATTTCACTGCGATGTTGATATGCTTGTTGTTTCATCTTGTCTTTTGATATAACTAGGTTGTCCTTCAATATCTGGAGAACTTCTTGTTGGTGCTCTAGGTGATCTTCCATGGCCTGAAATTTAGATTTTCCTTTCAAGGAAGATGTGATAGATGGAGGTTGGTACTCATAAATTTCCATAAATGAGGACATTTTTTATAAGGTATGGAAGGAAGTATTGTACCACCATTTTGCCAAAGATAACCATTTCACCCACTGTGTTTGTTTATCAGATGCAAAGCAGTGAAGATAGCCTTTCAAACATTTGTTCACTATCTCAGTTTGGCCAATAGATTGAGGATGATAAGATGAAATATGAGCCAACTAAGTACCCAAACAAGAAAATAATTCAATCCAAAACTTTCCAGTAAAAATTGGATCTCTATCACTTACAATAATATTCAGGTTTCCACGAAGCTTTTGAATTGTTTCATGAATGTTGCATCTATTGTAATTGCATTAAAAGGGTGAGAGAGTGCACAAAAGTGTGCATACTTAGTGAGTCTATCAACCACCACCATAATAACATTATTCCCTTCTAACTTGCGTAGACCTATGATAAAATTCATTGAAACTTACTCCCAGCTCTAACAAGGTATGTCTAATGGTTCCAAAAGACCTGGGGTCTTAACTATTTCAACCTTATTTTGTTGAAAAACTAAACATTCTGCCACGAACCTTTGAACATATGATTTAATACCTTCCCAAAAAAATCCTTCATGACCCTATGATAGGTTTTTGGAATCCTTAGTGCCCTCCTATAGGAGAGGTGTGTAATTCCAAAAGGACTTTTTGTTTGAGTTGAGATTTCTTACATGTATAGAAGTGATCCCTAAACCATAGTAAATCATTTATCCACACAAAAGTATCTAATAAAATGGGATCCTTTTCTAGCTTTTGAATAAGTGTCTACACTAATAGGTCATTCTTCCATTCTTCACTTGCTTCTACCATCCAATCAGGTTATATAATAGAAATAACACAAATTAATGCCTCAACATCCTCATCTTTTCTTGAGGGTGCATCTACCACCATATTTTGTTTCCCCTTTTTATAGATGATTTCAAAGTCATGTCCCAACATCTTAGTTACCCATTTTTGTTGATCTTCTGAATATAGTCTCTATTCCAAGAAGTATTTAATACTATCATGATTTTTTATGACCTTGAAGTGCCTACCTATTAGGTAAGGACACCATTGCTTATGTGCATGTAATATTTCCAGCATTTCCTTCTGATAAATGGGTTTGTGTAACTTATTTCCCCTAATTAATTGACTGTCAAAATCCAAGGGCCTTCCTTCTTAAATTAGAACAACACCAATGCTATTTCCTTAGGCATCACATTCCACTACAAATGTTTTTGTAAATTCTGGTGTGGTCAAGATAGGGGCTTTGCGCATTGCCTCTTTAAGTTGTTTAAATGCTTGAGTTACCTCTGGAGACCAAGAGAATGAATCCTTCTTCAATAATGTTGTCATAGGTGCATCTATTCTTCCATAGTTTCAAACAAAATTGCAGTAGTGCCCTGTCAAACCTAAGAATACTCTAAGATTCTTCAAGGTTTGGGGAATTGGCTAGTCCATCATGGATTTAATTTTTTTAGGGTCTACCTTGACACCTTCATGAGTTACAATATGATCCAAATATTCTACCTCCTTTACCCCAAAGAAACATTTGGAATCTTTTGCATATAGTTGTTAGTAGCACCCTATCAACATGTTGAAGATGTTCTTCCCAAGACTTGCTATAGATTAGTATATCATAAAAAATACTAACACAAATTTTATAAGGAAGTGCTTGAAAATGGAATTCATCGAACCTTGAAATGTGGAAGGTGCATTCATAAGGCTAAAAGGCATGACCATAAATTCATAATGACCTTCATGAGTTATGAATGTTATTTTTGGGATGTCTTCTTCCTTCATTCTAACATGATGATACCCTAAATGAATATCCAACTTTGTGAAGTAAATTGTTCCATGTAGTTCATCTAATAATTCATCAATGATAGGAACGAGAAACTTATCTTTAATGGTGATCTTGTTGACCTATCTATAATATGGACACCACTGGTGTAGAATAAGAACTTTGGATTGTCCTAATTATGCCAGCCTCTAGCATTTCTTCAACCATATGCTCAATTTCACTCTTTTGGCAATAGGGTTATCGGTAAGGTTTGATGTTAGGAGGAACACTTCTTGGAATCCAGTGAATAGTGTGATCACGATCTTGAGTAGGTGGAATACCTTTTGGAATATCTTCAAATCATGGTATTTTTTAAAGATTATAATATTATACTTAAGTATAGTATCGTAGGCGATTATTTTGGATTGAAAAAAATATGTATATAGATAGGTAGGCGAATATTAAATATGAAACATAGAATATACTACTAAAATGTGTAGATTTTGGCGAATATTATGATAAACAAACATATTTTATGTAAATATACATGATATTGCAGGGTAAAAATGACCAAATAACAAATTTATTTTTTGAAAAAAAGCCCAAAATATAGCAAATTGGCGAAATTTTGCCCCTAAAAATTACCCAGCTTCAAATACCCTGGAATGCTTATCAATGACCCTTTGGATATCTAGGGGAATAGGAGGATAAGATGTTTGAACCTCTAGTGAGCATATTTGTGCAATTACACCCCGATGTCCCTTTTTCAACATTTTTTTAATTCCATCAGAGCTTCTCACCTTGCTTGGTTTCCATGTGATACCCCTGAACTCAAATTGTTTTCTTTCCCATGAAAAATTTCAAGAAAAGTTCTTGAAAATTAAAAGCCACTATACCTAATGATTGTAACCATTGGACTCCTAAGACAACATCAACACCACTCATTGGAATAACAATCATTGGACTATTGAATACATATTCCCCCATAGTAAGAGTGATTTTATGGCATTTCCTTAAGCAATTGATAGTTCCTCTATCTGTAATAATTACTTGAAACTCTGATTTTCGATATATAAAGCAATTGAGAGAATTAGTGATAGAGTGATCACATCTTCGGCTTTGCTTTGATAGAGTGATCTAGTGGGGATATGTAGTGACACTTTGCAGGA
Organism: Larix kaempferi; assembly: GCA_027924585.1. Lineage (NCBI taxonomy): Eukaryota > Viridiplantae > Streptophyta > Pinopsida > Pinales > Pinaceae > Larix > Larix kaempferi. The sequence goes on from BSBM01000643.1 coordinate 14,179,381, forward strand.
CGAGCTGAAAACCAGTGACAAGACGAGGCAATGATAGTATTTGAACGAAGTAAATTCAATCTTCATCGCTTTGCTTCATTGCGGAAATGGCCACCGAACAAGGAGGCATAAGCAAAGCTCTTGTGGTTCCTAATGCATGAATTGTTGGTCTTGCCTTTATTAACCATTACTACCATGTTCTTATTTATTCTCTTGAATTGATATATAAATTTTATCAGGATTGCAGCTTAGTAAGTAGACAAGGCCCCAATGGTTTAATGCTTACAGGAACTATTGTGGCCAAGCCGCAAATAAACTCTCCACACTACAATGGATTTAAGATGGTGATTACGACAGTTGATTCACAGCAATCTCATAACAGTGGAGTAATAGTTCTGGTAAGTGGATCCATTACCTTTAAAAACAACGAAACACGTAGCTTCACTCAGAGCTTTTTCCTAGCTCCTCAGGAAAATGGGTACTTCATACTGAATGATATATTTAAGTTCGTGGATGAAGAACCACATCAACCAATCCAAAATCTTTTTTATTTAAGAACCACATCAACCAATCCAAAATCTTTTTTATTTAAGAACCACATAAATGAAGAACCACATCAACCAAACCACATTAGCCATTTAAATAAAAAAAAATCTGGAATTTATCTTCACTTGTGGGTCTTACACACACGATGTATCTTCGACTTTGGAATTTACGCATATACCAACTTCAACCTCTACACACTTCTTGGAACTTGTGCATGCTTCAAAACTGAAAACTTCTTCTAATGGGTGGGACTTGCGCGCTTCTAGGACTATTCAACCATAAGATTTCCTTATGTTGCATGCATACTCACAATCATTGCTTGCACGCTTGGACCTTTGTTCAACCAACTATTTGACTTGATTGCACACTTGTACCTTTGTTCACCAACTTTTTAGCTTGTATCTTGAAGCAGTATGACTTGGTGGACTTACGTCTATGCATGTACCTTATGCATTCCTTACCTACTTTTTCAAACTCGATATGCATGATGTACCTTACTTATGTACTTATTCAAACTGGATGCACTTCTGTATATATCTATTCATGCTGACATCCATAATCTTGTGAAATTCCACAGGGGTATATCATTGAGCTTGAACAAACCTCAAAATTTCACAATGTAATTACTAAGAAGAATTAGACAAAAACATGGATCAATTCACTCATAAAACTAAAACACACATGAAAAAATGCTATTGATACATTAATCATCTATAAGCTAGCAATCAAAAAGTTTTACAATAGAATGAATTCGATACTCATGGAAGGATTCGAATTCACCTCAAGTCTAGGCTTAGTTTTCATTGGAACCATCTCCCGATAAGGTTCAGTGGCCACCGATGATGAATAATCAGTTAACTGAGATCAAACTGAGCATAACTGAATCATGTGGGCACCAAAATAGGGGAGGAGACTCCAAGGGGGAAAAATACTGACTTGCGGTGGTCAAAATAGGTGCTCCTACACTCAATAGCAGTTAAAATAGGTGTAACATTCAGTTAACTAGGCAATCAAGGGGACAAGGTGACCTAAAGCATGGAACTGATTGTGCCAAATCCTAAAATCATGCATGAGGGTGACTTTGGACTTCAATGATGTAATCAAGACACTCTAAGTGGATAGGAGGGCTAATAATGGCAAAAAAAATCTCTGGGGTGCCCAAAGTAAGGACTAGGTGCTGGGAGACTCAACTGCTAATGCGTGGATGCATGGACTGCTGCATGGAATGCATGAAAAATGCATGCAAAACATAAAGACCAAAATAAGATGATGAAAATATTCCAACACCCCCCCTTAAGTCGGACTATGAGGAAAAATTAATGAAAATTAGGGCCCTGGTTATTGAGATCAAAGGTCACCCTGTACAACAATCTAAAAAAGTGAGGAAATAAGGAAACCCCCACCCCTCAAGATAGACTGAAACACACCAAAAATTGTTGCTCAAGACTCAAGTAGGTGTGATGCTTGATTCAATGTTTGGAGGTATCTTCCTCTTGGGAAGAAGTGGATCATGCTCCAAAAACACGTGCTTGAATTATCCTTCAGTGGATGCAAGCGAATATGGAGGATTTCTGAACTTGCTCTTTAGACCAAACAGGGTGAGAACAAATCTAAAAATACGAGGATCATCCTGGAAACTGTAATTCGAACCAACTGAGGTAGGATCAGCTCCAATCAGATATAATTTCTCTTGAAACTTGAAAATTTGATCAGTGTAAGTTAAATCAAATCCAAGAATTGATAGATGGTTTCTTGTGATGTCCTTTGAACCAACAAGGGTGAAATCAAAACCAAAATCACAAAAATGTGCATGAGACTTGAACCCAAGCGAATGGTAGTGTCCTCCATCTTCAGGGAAACTCTCAGCACATGTGACAATGATCGAATAGAAGTACATAGGAAGCATGTGATCAAGGAAGGTGAATACATCACCTCCAAACTTTGATTTAACCTCCAAAACATTCAATAGATCATCATTCTACACATCAACAAACTTATGTGAAAGAGAGGATTTAAGAACCTCTTCAAATTCTAGAGCATGAACTGGCTTATCTTGCTCAAAATTCGAAATAGAAGATATTGAGAACATGAGTGAGGAATGGATAATATCTCCAAAAGGATCAACTTCATTAGTTGTGCCACTTTCATCTGCATCAACTACGTGGGAAGGGGACAATTCCAAACTGTCTTCAACTTCTAGATCAATAGAGGAAGGAATGTCTTCAACATGAACTTTTTGTGTTGAATCTACAGCTTCTTCTTCATCTTGAACAACTTCATCATGAGAGATGATTGAGTCTGAGACATAATTAGAGAGAACACTTAAGGAGATATCACTGGGATTTTTCTCCAAATAATTTGCACTAATATCTTCATTCTGCTTTCCAAATGCTTTGTCCAGTTGGGCCCATAGATCACTTGGATATTCAACAATTTCCATGAGGTAGAGCATACTAAGAGACATAGCAATACACATTGCTCCGAAGACTCTATCACATTCATTTATCTAATCATTATCTTCTTCATAGGAAGCAAAATCTCTCATAACACCAATACACATATCAAAAATACCTTGTCTCTTCAGATATGCTCTCATCTTTGGTTTCCATTCATCATAGTTGAATGGAGAGAGAGGAGGAATTGCTTTCAGATTCATGGAAGCTATTGTAGAATACCTGCAAAAACAATGGAAAAATATCTGGAGGATTGTTACTGAACCTATTGAACACTGCTTTAGGATAGTAGGAACTTTTATCCAGATCCTTCACACCTGGATATAACTCAAAGGATTTCTCCAATGAATTCAATGCAACGGCACCAGGATTTGATGTGGAAATCCAGAGGCTTTTGGTGCTCTACTGAAAGTAGCTGCTCAATCTACTATTGCAACTGTTGTAAATGCAGCACTCAAAATCTCTCACATGCTCTGATACCATGTGAAATTCCACAAGGTTAGATTGTTGAGCTTGAACAAACCTCACAATTTAACAATGTAATTACTGAGAAGAATTAGACAAAAACATTGATCAATTCACTCATAAAACTAAAACACACATGAAAAAATGTTGTTGATACATTAATTAGCTATAAGTTGGAAATCAAAAAGTGTTACAATAGAATGAATTTGATACTCATGAAAGGATTCGAATTCACCTCAAGTATAGGCTTAGTTTTCATTGGAACCATCTCACGATAAGGTTCAGTGGCCACCAATGATGAATAATCAATTAACTGAGATAGAACTGAGCATAACTGAATCATGTGGGAACCAAAATAGGGGAAGAGACTCCAAGGGGGGCTAAATACTGACTTGTAGTGGTCAAAATAGGTGCTCCTACACTCAATCACAGTGAAACTAGGTGTAACAGTCAATTAACTAGGCAATCAAGGGAACAAGGTGACCTAAATCATGGAACTGACTGTGCTAACTCCTAAAAGCATGCATGAGGGAGACTTTGGACTTCAATGATGTAACCAAGGTGCTCTGAGTGGATAGGAGGGCTACTGATGGTCAAAAACAAGCTCTAGGGTGCCCAAAGTAAGGACTAGGTGCTAGGAGACTCAACTGCTAATGCATGAATGCATGCAAGACCAAAATAAGATGGTGGGAATATTCCAAGAAATATTCTTTATCTTATGTGTGCATATGCCACTTAAAATTGGCTTCCATATACTTCTTCAAACTGCCATAGGAATATTGAATCTTCTTTGACATCATTTTCCATTCTCTTTGACACTAGTTTACATCAATGACAATCACAATTCAACATCTGCTTCCTGCTCCGAGGAAGAGCTCGAACCCCTTTACACTTGAAAATCATTGAATTTATATAACATTACAATTTTCCAACTATCACTAGCTTTTAGGAATAAGAGTTCATCATAAAACTAAAACTAAAAATAAATCTCAAATCAAATGCAAAAGATTTGGAACTGCTCGAATCCAAATTTCTTCAAATTGGCCACCTGTAACTTAATCTAGACTTGGTATTTTCACTGCTCATTGTTTCCAGGTGTTCTGGAAATGATATTGATCCTTTACTAATTTGAGAAGATTTGGATTTATTCCTGTGAATGCTCTACTCCAAATCTTCAATCCTTGATTTTTTAAAACGAATTAGATCCCTCAAAATATAAAATTTTCCCTTTTCCTTATTTTTCCTGCGTTGGGATGGTTGGGCATCCACTTGGAGTTGCTTTGACTTTATTGAGTGATGATTGGGTGTTTGAAAATTGGTCGCAACAATATTTTGGAAAATTTCATTCTAATGAGGGGAGGATTTCTTCTAAACCATTGATAAATTTCAAAAACAACTTACTTTCAATGTAAATGGACCCATTTTGGAAGTGGGTTTATAACGGTCTTGGAAGAGTCTTTACAGTTTGATCATAAATGGAGCCCAAAATTCACTTCCTAGGCTGACAATTTGTACATGTTTTTAACCATGAGCTTCTCTTTTACACAAGTTGACGGTTATGATGACTGACTTCAAAGCGATAACTCAATCATGGTTGAATATGAGTCTTGTCAATTCGATGAGATTCTCTAACAATTTTCATTTATGAAAGCTACATTCCGCTACATAATTGGCCCTCATTCTATAACGCCCTTTAATTATAAACATTGAATTTTTGCTACAGAATCGAGTTTTATTCTTCAGCACCTAAACATTACAAGAACTACGTTTCTGCTACAAAATCAAAACTTATTCTGCATCACCTTTACATTATAATCTTTAGCATTTCGCTGCAGAATATAAAAATTCTCACAAGGGTGGATAAATAAAACTGCCCTTTGATAAAATTTCCCAATATTTTGGATTAGGAATATGGGAATTTTAAGTAGAAAATCTGAGTGTTAACACTGGCTCCATCTGGGGATAGTGACCTCCCTGCGATGCACCAATAACAACAGACCAAAGTACCTTCAATCATTCATATTGATCCCTGCAACCTGCCATCCATGCTCATCATCTTAAACCAACCACACTCTGCAAACCAAAACTGCTTCTACTAATTGACTGAGACTAAAAACCAAACCATCAACCTAAAAGAAAATAACTGGAATTTGCACCATGATTATCCATTCGGATATGGAGTCATTATTATTGATCTACTGCACAAGAAACCAAATTGAAAAGCAAATCCTTGGAGAAGCAAGCTTATTTATGTACATCTTCTATTCTGCTAATCAATCCATTGCTTGATCAAGTTATATGATGCTTCGAATACAACCATGCAAAAATATGACTAATTACATGAACTTCTCGTTTGCAACTGTGTAAGAAAGTGCAAAAGGAACATGACATTTGCAACAAGAATTGCTTTGATCTCATATGCAACCAGCATAGGATCATTATCCTTTACATCCAAACTAAATAGATTTAACATTAGCTTAATCACTTCCATTTCAAAGTGTGAGTCATACAAAGCATGATTTTATAGGAAATATATGCTAGCTCACCTCTTCACGAACACTAGTAGAGACCATGGCTAATGTTTTCTTGTCTCTAGTCTACCAGATAGCAAGTTCTTTCTCTAATGGTTTTGGATCTGAACTGATGACTGTGCCTTCATCAGTGAGCATGGTTTTTCCTTCACAGATTCCATCCCACAGATAATTGTAGACGAATGTAGCCTTGATATTCCTTGACCATTATGGATAAGTGTCTTTGCCAATGAGGGTAGCACCAACTATTGATGCTAGTTAATGCATCTTCTATAGCTTGGACTTGAACCTACAACTTTTAAGCATACTATATGGGAGAAAGGATATGAGGATGCAGATTTAAATTTCTACTCCCTTGTTTACAAAGTGCTTCTTTATACAATTTAACTCTACAAATCCTATTCTGCAGCACTCCCTAGAATGCTATTACATATGCATTTGTAGCAATATTACATACAAGCTAATATTTCACTCACCCTCTAACTCAAATCTCAATGAGATAAAAATACAATGATATAGTTTTATTTACATTCACATCTGCAACATGAAACCTTCAAGTAGCAGTCTTGTGTCTTCAAAAGTGATTGATATCAATGCACAACAGTTTTCCAACCTCAACATCCTTCAAACAACTTGCCTAACAATAAAATAGGTCGAATAGTCTTCAAAAACATTAAATTCTTTCCATAGTCTCCACGATATGGGTTGTCTCAATACCATATTTCAATGAAGGCCGCATCATAAATATTGCAGGATTAATACAATGTATAAATGAAGCCCAAATAGCCTGAATTTATTCCACGTAGGAATTAGGGTTGAAAAAAAATGTATTAAAAACCATTTACCTCCCTGCAGGTTGCAGTAAATTTAATAATCTCATGATCTGGTTTTTCTTTGAGCCAAGGTCACTAATGTGGATTGAAGAGAGATATCACAACTCTGGAACAACTCTCGGGCTCAGGATCAACACATAGCTCATCCTCACCACAATGGATTCAGAAGTCTCGGACAACCCAAAATTAGGGTTTGCAACCAATGTATTAAAACTATTACCTCCACAAAATCTCCACGAGAAGCAAGTTGCAAGGGCGTAGTCTCCACGAGAGGCAGTTTGCAAGGGCGTAATCTTCACGAGAAGCAAGTTGCAAAAGGCGTAGTCTCCACAAGAGGTAGTTTGCAAGGGCGGTTGCAGCTCAAGCTCTCGTAGCAATCTCCAGGCATATTGTATCGTGTGCTAGCTCGAGGTCTCAACCCACGATCGTGGTCTCGGTCAACTATACAATACAATCTTTCACGCACCTTTGCAGCTCACATGCAACTCACGTGACCCAAAGATATCTCGACGACTCACATTCAATGGCTTTCACGATGCAATAGTCTCCACAGTCGTATGTCACATAGCTATGAAGATAGGGCTTCAACCCAGTTGTCCTGGGCTCTCATTCAAACATGAATAAGAATGCAGCTCACACAGAGTGGACGCAACCTACATAGAGTGGATGTAGCCTACACAAAAATCGTGGATGCATCTCACGTAGGTTCAATTCGTGGGAAGAGGAGAGCCCACGCAGTAGACACCAACATTACTCCACAAGATAGAGAACTAAGCTAAGGCGTGAGATCCCACAATAGAAAGGGCACACAAAGAGAAAATTAGGGTTTAGGTATCCACGCTTACGGTAGAAGAAATTAACACTGTATGAGAGATGTTAGCTCCAGGAAGATCGAGACTATCATGAATGTGGCAGAATGGGTGAGCATAAAAATGTTTGGGGAAGAAGAATATGGTAGAAGGAAGGCTGTGCTAGGATAGGGGAAAGTGGAAAAATGGACATAATGCCAACTATAGGAGTTATGGAAGCCAAGACTGGACAACCAGGCTTTAATACCAATTGACAATAATAATTCCCGAATTCATTTATTCATTAACCAAAAACATTTATTTATACATCAACTAGATGACTCTTAGACTTCAAATTCCAAGAAATCGGTTGGAGTCTCCAAGACTCTTCATCTTCCATAACTAAAACTATTTACAATATGTACAATAATCCCAAAAGATTCCAACATAAATAAAACAAAATTTTGTATAGACTCCTCATCTTCCATAACTAAAACTATTTATAATATGTACAATAATCCCAAAGGATTCCAACATAAATAAAACAAACTTTGAGTACAAAATTATTCACATTGTAACTTAATTAAATGATAAAAGGATAGTTTCCATGTCACTCGTACGATTTTGAATTTGGATTTAAGTGATTTGGATTCGAGTAAAACCATTCTACAAAAGGAAAATGGTCATTCAAAATTATATGGATGCCATAATAAACATGATCCATGGACAGTTACAAAGAGATCATCATAACACTATTGGGCCTCAAACATATTATGGTGTTTTCTCCTAAATTGTTTAAATTTGGTTAAGGAGTGGTTCTTGTGGAATCCCGTTAATGGATTGGAAATAAAGTTGGGTGAAGACCCTATCCTTGGTAGTGTTGATTACTCCTTCATGTCAGCTAATTTAGTGTCAGATCTTCGAGCAAAAGGAACTGTGGTTTTGGCCCAAGTGTACACTGTAGTGGGTGAGGATTGGGGCCTTCATAGATGGAGACAAGCTACAGATTTGAACCTTTCATCCAAGCTTCATGCAAAATGGGACCATTTTCTTAAAGACATACTTCACTATGGGATCTTTTGTCAAACGATAGAAACACATAGTTGTGGTCTTGGAATACAAAGAATGGCTTTGTGACAACCAAAAAGGATTATGAAGCAATTGTTGTAAATAAATGAGATGAGGAGATTAAGTAGTGGAATTCATGTCCATGGAAGTGGAACTATCCACTAAAGCTCAAATGTTTTTGTTGTCTAGTCTTGGAAAAACGTAGGACAATTTAATTAAGAGAGGCTTGCATGGTCCTGGGTATTTCAACTTATCTAGAAAGGTGGAGGAGACTATAGATCACCTTTTGGTTCATTGTGATTTTACTCATCGGGTTTAGAGTGAGGTGACTAAATCCCTCAAAGTCACCAAGCATTGGTCTTCCGTCTCATTAGAACATTTTTTTTTCTTTGGTTCTCGATGGATAACAAGTGGGCTAAGCTTCCCATGTTCATTGTGTTAGGATATTCCTATACTCCATCATAGTCCTAACATCATTTCCATTATTTTGCATTTCAGCCATGCATGCAGTCATGAAATTGCATGCATGCATGCAAATTGTATGCATCCCAGTCATCAGCATGGTGTCCTCCAGCACCTAGTCCCCATTTTGCTAGCCTTGGGAGCTTCTTTCTGGTCATTTCTAGCCCTCCCAGTGCATGATGCACCCTCTTTTCACCTACCACATGTGAAAGGCACATTCTCTCACCTACCACCAGTGACACTTCAGTTAGTTCCTTGATTTATGGATCTGTTCCCTGATTTAAGGACAGATGGCCTAGTTAACTCACTGAAACACTCCGATGGACCTCCAGAGAGCCTAGATTGACTATTTTGACTCCAGTTAGCTCCTCATGCGCCCTCCATCAGTGATCCATGCATCAGTTACACCTACTACACCCAGTTAGACTCAATGTGACACATGGTTGATGGTTACTTGTGCTTTGATGACACTCTACTGATCTGATGATCAGTTCATACAGGCTGATTTGAATTGCCACCTTGGCATTCGAATCCTCTCCATTGTATTATTTATTGTTCATATTATGATTAATGAATTAGTGTGATGTTATTCTGCTTCTATCTGAGTTCTATTGCATCTATGTTCTACTGCTCCATTCTACACTCTTCTTCTATTTTCCTACTTAATCTTTCTTGTGAGGTATACATCAGCTCTTAGATCTGCTGTGAGGATTTTTACATGGTATCAGAGCATGTTGAGAGTATAGTCTATCTCCATTCCTGAGAGTTTTTTTGCAGGTTATTACCAAGATTTCGAGTGCAGGAGTTTTGCAGCAGTAGCAGTTGTAGATATTTTCTATTGGTTTTTGCAGGTCTTTTGCAATAGCTTCCATGAATCTAGAAGGAATTCCTCCTCTCTCTCCATTCAACTATGATGAGTGGAAACCAAATATGATAGCACATTTGAAGAGACATGGTCTTTTTTATTATTTTTTTGAAAGAGAGTTCGAATCCTCTGAAGAGGAGAATGATTGGTTAAATGAAGGTGAGAAAACCTGTGGAGCAATGTTGTTTGCTATGTCTCGTTGTATGGTAATCCACTTCCTTTCTGTTGAATCTCCAAAAGAGCTATGGGCCCATCTGGATGAAAGATTTGGCAAACAGAATGAAGGGATTGGTGCAAACTATTTCGAGAGCAAGCGCAGTGATGCATTCACCCTCCTTGATGGTCTCTCTGATCATGATTCAGTATCAAACATATCTCATAATGAAGTTGTCCACAAAGAAGAAGAACTTGCAGATTCTACACTCATGCTCTCAATATCTTCTATTTCGAATTATGTGCCAGCTCACACTCTAGAAACTACAGAGAAATCCTCTCTTGCACAAGAGTCTGTTGGTTTGCATAATGATGATCTATTGAATGTTTTGGAGGTTAAATAAGCAATTGGAGGTAATGCATTCGCTCTCCATGATCACTTACCTCTTATGTACTACTATATGATCATTTGTACATGCTCTCAGAAGTTCATTGAAGATGTAGGGCATTGCCATTCGCTTGGGATAATTTCCCATGCATATCATGGTTTTGATTTCACCTCTATTGGTTCAAAGGAGATCTCAAGAAACCATTCATCAAGTCTTGGAGCTGATTTAAAATCCAAGCAATCACTATCATGTGATGGTTCTTTTGGGCATAATCTCACCTATGATGGTTCAAAGGAGAAAACAAAAGACTATCTACACATTCATGGATTTGATCCTACCTCAGTTGATTCGAATCACAAGTTCCAGGATCATCCTCATACCTTTGGATTTGTTCTCATCACATTCGATCTGAAGAGAAAGTACAAGCACATGCTTTTTGAGCATGAACCACTTCTTCCCAAGAAGAAGATACCTCCAGACATATGACCAAGCATCACACTTGCTTGAGTTTGGAGCATTTATTTTTGGTGTGCCCAACAGTCTTTTTGAAGGGGCTTATTTTTCCCATGAGGTTTTTCCCCATTTCCTTGTTTCGTGGACTGTTCTTTATTCATTGTATTGGGTGACCTTTGGTCTCAGTTACTGGGGCCCGGGATGGATTAAGGGGGGGTGCTAGGATATTCCTATGCTCCATCCTAATCCTAACAACATTTCCATTATTTTGCATTTCATTCATGCATGCAGTCATGAAATTGCATGCATCCCAGTCATCAACATGGTGTCCTCTAGCACCTAGTCCCCATTTTGCTAGCCCCGTGAGATTCTTTCTGATCATTTCTATCCCTCCTAGTGCATGGTACACCCTCTTTTCACCTACCACATGTGAAAGGTGCCTTCTCTCACCTACCACCAGTGACACTTCAGTTAGTTCCTTGATTTATGGATATTTTCCTTGATTTAAGGACATATTGCCTAGTTAACTCACTGAAACACTCTTATGGACCTCTAGAGAGCCTAGATTGACTATTTTGACTCCAGTTAGCTCCTCATGCGACCTCCATCAGTGCTCCATGCATCAATTACACCTACTACACCCAGTTAGACTCAGTGTGACACATGGTTGATGGTTACTTGTGCTTTGATGACACTCTACTGATCTGATGATCAGTTCATGCAGGCTGATTCGAATTGCCACCTTGGCATTTGAATCCTCTCCATTGTATTATTTATTGTTCATATTATGATTAATGAATTAGTGTGATGTTATTCTGAATCCATCTGAGTTCTATTGCATATATGTTCTGCTACTCCATTCTACACTCTTCTTCTATTTCCCTGCTTAATCTTTATTGTGAGCTATACATCAGCTCTTAGATCTGCTGTGAGTATTTTCACACATTGCTTGGCTGGTATGGAAGTAAAGAAATAGGATATTATTCAAGGATCGCAAGAGGAATATCAACATAGTATCCATGGAAGTTGTGAGTGCTTATCAGGAAATTCAAATTACTGAGAAGATGAGGAAAGATTCAATTGTCATGCAACCAGTCTTTGATATTATCATGCCATGTGGTCATTTTGATGTGCCTCTCAGGAAAGAGGCGTTATTTCTAGGGCAGGGAGGGTTCTATACATGAGCAACAGTCACACCTTCAAACTTTGGATGGGATGTGGTATGGGTACGAACACTAGAAGCGAGCTACTAGCCTTGGGTGGCCTTTTATTCTTTGCCCGGGAAAAAAAATTAGCTTCTTTGCAGATAATGGGAGACTCAAAGATTGTTTTGGACTGGTCTCAAAACAACGAGAGGTTGCAAGTGCTTCGTCTGGAGTGGTGGAAACGGAGGATCAAAGGTCTCCTTACATCCTTCTATTCTCTTCAATTTAACCATGTTTATAGGGAGTTCAACCTTGATGTGGATCTCTTCTCTAAGATAGAACTCAATTGTATAGAAGGTAACATTCACTTTGAAGAGTGGGAAAATGATGCTCCAGTCTCACTTGGTACAATATATTTTTTTTACTCTCATTGTTCTGTATATCTAGCAGATATCAGAGGAATACATCATTGTACATCAACGTTTGCTTTCAATCTTGGCAATGGGATAGACTATTTTTTTTTCTTGAGTTGGTGCACTGGAACTTACAAATGGTTTTTGTTGGAAATGATGATCTGTATGATGGTCGATTGTGTACACAATGCTTATGTTTTGTAATGGTGTTACCTTGTTTATACTTTTTGCTTTAGTATAGACTTTGTTTCAACTAAAGGCGATCAATGTAACATCTCTCTTTACCTCTACTTGTTTATAACTAAAATACAAACGTAAAGTTTAATCGTGTACCAGTTCCTAGTGAGGAGCTCAAGGCCAAGACCCTGCCAATAATCATTACAAGTATTGCTATGATTTCCTAATTTGTAATTTAAATTGTAGACTCAGGAGACTAAAGGTGTGACACAACTAAATGATAGGGGCAAGGAATCCACTAGGAGGAGAGGTTGATGGCTAAAAATCCATGGGAATCAGTTATTGATGATCAGATGTCATCTTGGTGCCTCGGGAACTGGAAGAAAAGTGAACTATTGATGTTCACTTGATAACCGAAAGCTTATAGGTGTCACCCTTAGTTAAGGTCAATCTTAAGCAAAGTGGGAAATGAAATAGTATTCCCTGGCGAGCAAATCAGTGAGCTTCCATGATCTACTTATTAGCATAAAGCTAACTATTGAACCTAAGAAAAATTAAATAAGGATTTAGTAAACATTCCTTATTTAAGATATGGAATAGTAAATATATGTTAAAAGAAATTTAAATGAAAAATTAAGTGGTGAAGAAAGTAATTAGGGTTCGAATTGATATAAGAGGCCCTCAAAGAAAGTAGGCAAGGATGACATGAGGAAAGGGCCTATACATTTTTCTTGTGGACCGATTTTTGATATAGAAAACTGATGCTGAGTGAACCCTGAACAATATCTCTGTGACAATTAATCCACTAAAGGACGTTGCCCAATGTTTGGACGGTTTTGTATCCCTACTCCAATGGAAGAAGGGAAGTTTCCATGTTTCCATTGTTTAATGCATTACATAATTTTATTATAATTTATATATCGCAACTATTATTAATACTCTATGTGAGAGAATTTGTGTATGTTCTCGCAATAGTAGATAGAAAATACCATTATTCCAAACCTTGAGGTATTAAACCCTACGAGTTTTGTAGTCTTGAAATGATCTTCGTATGTTCTTAAGAAAACTTGACAGGTAAGAGTTAGTGAGATTAAGGGAAAAAAAAGGTCCCGACCTTAATTATTTTCTGTCATTTTTGGTTGAGAGGAGGGGCAAATTTCCTCCTTTTGAAGGGAGATGATCCCCAATGCACAATTTCTAATTTTGCTATCGATTTTATTTAGAATTACGTTCTTGTCTAGTTTGTTATTTGTGGCATATATTTATGGAGTTTTGAAGTCTCCAAAGGATCGATTCTCCATAGGGTGGTCTCTCTAGTCCTCTTTGTTGGCTCCTTATTGAAATCCATAGACTCTATGTTATTTGTTCGATTGAGGATGTTTCTCGATTATCATAGGTATCTCACTTACAGTGTTAAGCCTCATTGTTAATGTTGGGACCTGAATTCTATAATACCTTCCCTTTTATTTTATTTCTCTATGTCATTTTAAATGGTTTCCATGCTAGAGAGATATATCTACATTATAGAAGAGAGGATCGATCTCTTTGAGAGCCGAACCTTATGAACTTTAATTTTTATATCTTTGAATATTTCTTTAGTTGAGAATCAATATGTCAAAAGAGAGGACCGATTCTACTGATTTAGATTATGTGGTTTATCCTTTTGACAATTAAATTGATTGGTAAACTCCAACATGCGACTACTAATGTAGCGTCCCCGACCCCAAACTAAGGCCAAAGGCACTAGAGGTCTAGGAAAAAGGATAAAGTAAATATTACATGACCGAATAAAGTGGCCTAAGGTTATTCCAACAAGCCATTCCACCCGAACTTAGCCTTATGGAGTGCGTGAAAATTCAACATGACATTTACCAAATGTGCATACTTATTAAACATATCAACATTGTATTTTGTAATATGAATGCACGGTATTTAGAATCTTTTGTACGATCATGAATATATAATTGAATCAAGTAATTGATAATAAGTATTGGTTTGTAAAGCCATAATGGACATGAGTACTAAGTATTGCAATTAACATTTGCTCGTGTAATAATTGTCTTCCATATGAGGATTACTTATCAGTTTTGTGATGTGTGTGCTGATACCAATGGTTAAGCAATAAGTAAGAATAACATCATAACATAGCCACAACCACAAAAACCAAATCAAAGGCAAAGGCACCAGCTGCAAACTACAACCTCCAAAATCATTCATGTGGTTTTCCCCTACAACCAACTTTCACTAGTATAATTTAGATTGAATGGTTTCCTTCCCTCCAGCCATCAATCACCATTACAAATCAGATTTACCATAACATGATCAGATATGCAACAACATGATCATATCTATAACTTTACAATCATATCAACAACAAGAGTGCTCTTAATCAGAAGACATGGTGTGTTCCCTAAAGTGCTGAAAACATTGTCGGCCAAAATAGTCATAACTTGGTTATTCGAAAAGCTTTTCCAGTGGAACAAAGGTGTTCCTACTGGAAATTTTTCTCAAGACACAACAAAACAGGTCTCATGATCCATAAACGAATATAAATGGGTGAAATAGAACCTATGGTTTCTCCCATCTCATCACAATGAGAGTTACATTCATAAACCATGAAGGAGGAGAGAAATAATAGAGAATAGAGGATTTTCATGGTAATACAACATATCGAGAGCCATCCACCCTGCATACAAATCCTGGCACATAATCCATAAAAAAAAATCCATAATTAATTTTAGCCTCCATGGCACATAAACATGGTAAAATAACACAAATAACTATATGAACAAACACTTATCTTTAATGGCAACTGGATGCAGTAGGACAAATTTCCTCCCAACAGTATACATAGTCAATCCTTCTTCGCTTGAATAGGTCACCCCTCAGTTGAGACCACGGATCCATAGGTAGAGGCACACTCAGTCCAGCAACTCTCAGAACTACCTCTTCCAAGAACCATAATGATTCCCA
This sequence comes from Larix kaempferi, assembly GCA_027924585.1. Lineage (NCBI taxonomy): Eukaryota > Viridiplantae > Streptophyta > Pinopsida > Pinales > Pinaceae > Larix > Larix kaempferi. Next base: position 14,195,074 of record BSBM01000643.1, read on the forward strand.
CTACTACTTTCCCATCCGTCTCCACTGCTTATGGGGTCACCGTCCCATTTATTGGCTTCATGTGCAAGAACCTAGACTAGTAGAGTGATATGGAAGAAAAGGGTGGTGACAATCCACCATACTAACTCTCTGGAATGGACAACAGACTACTCCTCTCAAGGATCCTACAACAAACACTCAATCTGTAGTGTCCCCGGTCACCGTAGTTCCCTTTAGAGGTGATGGGGGAGCTCCTTAGAAACAACCTGCTAATTTTTTTATTTTTTTTAAATACCATAATTCTGCAAAACCAACTTCAGTCCGCAATCCACAAGCTGCAAGTCAAGAGTCAGAAGTCGAAAGTCGGAACTCCAAATTCACGGCTTTGAATAAATCACACTTCCGACTTCCGCAATCCACAATCCGCAGTGCAGGAGCCGGAAAGTCGGAACGCCAATTCACAACTTCGAATATTTACGCTTCCGACTTCTGCAATCCGCAATGCGGGAGTTGGAAGTCGGAACCCCAAATTCTCAGCTTCGCCGAATCACACCTCCGTAATCCACAATCCGCATTGCAGGAGTTGGAAGTCGGATCACCAAAATGCACAACTTTGACTAAATCCAACCTTCGACTTCTGTAATATGCAATCCGCAATGCGAGAGTCGAAAACTTGGAACCACCATTGGCAACTTCGAAGAAACACGCCCCCGACTTCCGCAATCTGCAATGCAGGTTCGGAAAGTCAGAAGCCCACATTCACAACTACTCAGGCAAATATCTTTCTCATCCCAAGTCCATTTTTGGCAAACTTGGCGTCGTTGGAAAGCTCTCGGTGAGCCCCATGCAATAGTATAATCCTCTGCCACACCTGAGAGCTCTAATTTTGTCATTCTTCCCACCAAAGTGTTTCCCAAACCTCATCCATACCTATTTACCACTCTGTAAAGAGCTCTGATACCACATTGTCACGTCCCCTCCCATCGATCCAATGCCAAGGGAGAGAACATGACCCTGAGTATGGGATTCTTCTACTTCTCAACCCTATGATCATTAACAGTAATCTCTAGAAAGTAAAAATACATATGCAAGTGTATAATGCAAGAAACACAACAGATTTAAAATTCTTTCTACACATACACATCTAGTATGCATGAACAAGCATAATGATCACATTCTTCACACACACACACACACACACACACACACACACATATATATATGTTTATTCCATTCAACACTTGAATTTCTCATGAGTTAAATCACAACAAAGGTTTCATTGAATACTTATCTTGGAACAATAATGCCCCAAGCAATTGGCTATGCAACTGCAACGTTCCATCCAGCCATAGGCAAACTATGCTCATCAATCTCTCAACACAGTTTCCACCCCCGAGCTGGGCATGATTTCCACAAGGAAAAAGGGAACAACCACTAACACATAACTAAGCAATAATTCACAATTCAGCCAAGCCAATCCACAGTTGGGTTTATCAGGCTGCTAAGGCAATGGAAGGGAGTGAATTGCTAAGCTAGTGAGCTCAACCACAAAGCTATTGGTGCCTCTACAAGATCTAGCCAGCTTGGTACCCACAATACCTACACACCCAGCAAAAGGAAGTATTCCCTTCATTGCTATACAATCCCCGAGGCCATACCTTCCCTTCTAGTGCTCTTCAGGGTGTGCATAGAAAAGTAGCCAAGGTCCTTTGATCTTTCAATGAGTTTACTCTTTTCACTAGGTTTATCAAGCCAACTCTAATCCTCTTCCACTCCTAGTTTCTTAAGCACAAGTTCAAATCAAAACAAGGGTGCACATAATAGAAAAACACAAGTGCTGGGCATGAAGAAAAATGTTTTGACTGTGGGATGCCCAAAATGGGGTTTCCATTAGGGCATGTGCAAGCTAACAAGGGTCACTTTTGGCGTGTTAGATGCAATAAAAAAATGAAAAATCAGGCATCCCTCAACTTACTTGTTTTTTTTTACATTCTTACACAAGATATCTTGCATCGAGTAAAAAAGATGAAATGTAGGAAATTGAGTCACGTTTCCAAATATATAAGTTTTAAGTATTGAAAAGTTACATAACTATGTCAAATTTCATGTTTTCTAACATTCACTTTTTTTTTTTGACAAATGATAAGGTATATGTTTTTGTGGGTGTAGCCTTTCAATGCCTAAATGACAGTTTCGGGCTACAAAAATTGGTAGACATGTATAGAACCCGTAACACTAGTGTAGCGCTATTTTTCCAAAATTAAATGTTTAATTTTTATTTATTTTTGAATTATGTAAGTGATCAAACCTAGAGAACGATAGTCAAATGTGGGTGCAACCTGTGAAGTTCTTAATGCGGTTATTTCGACTTGGATTTTTTATAGCATGTAGAGGTCGGTGTCTTCTAGTGCAGCATACAATTTTTTTTTTAAATGGTTGTGAAATGAAAAAGTTACGGAATAAACATTGACAGTATGTTTTTTGACCAACGGAGTGATGAAACAAGAAAATTAGGAAATAAATAGAAAATCTCAATATTTTCTTTTTTTAAATTACATATTTGGAATCTGCATAAAAAATTCTATCTATGCCTAAAATGTTGTCAATAATGGTCATATATGTCATGCTATAGAGAGCGGTAAAAAACATTAATATTTAGGTGCAGAATTGCACCTAAAGGGTCCCTCAACTTCGTGCACAAACCCATTAGTTTCCAAATTCATGGGCAACCAAAAAAACAACGAAATGTTAGATGGGGAAATCAACCATGGGAGAGAAAAATGGATTTCAAAAACGTTTATGAGCATTGAAGAGGCATAAATGGCCTCTATAAACCCCCAAATCGTGATTCTCTTCCTCCCAGCCACTGTGCAACACAAAAATGAATTCCCAGCTTTGGAAAAATGATGGAAAATGTGAAGGAAAACACCCCAGCTAGCTCAAACTGCATGAGGGAGCAAAGACCATGGGGGAAGAATGGCTTAGGGGACAATTTCGTGGATTTTTTATTTCCCAAGAATCCAAAATACGATTTTCCAAATTGAAGGCTTGCCCATACACGAAATTGGGACACCCATACTCTCCATTTCCAAAAACATTAACTACCTTAACCAACTCTTGGAAGAATTAAATGATTGAGTGCATAAGTCAAAATGGGTAGTTGAGGGTTTTATGGGTTCTCTAATTGACGTTTGGCTTAACACTATTGGATCAAGGGTTTGAATATTTTCCCTCCCCATTCCTTGTAAAAATCATGCCCCCATATCTTGTTGCATTGCATAGCTAGTTGTGGGTATTTCATTAAAAATGCATATTTACATTATGTCTTAATTTCTATTGTTCCTGGCTAGCACGAGAACCATATGCATCGATTTTTAATTTTCGATACATAAAACGCTAAATCGATGATGGGGCCTTGGCCTTGAGCTCCTCACCACGATTTTATAACGATATTACATCATTTACAATTTTAATGCAATGGGGTTAAAATCGAGATATTACACAGTCTCAATACAATCCCCACATAGTCTCAAGACTATCAACACTCACAACACAGTGAGATAGCTGCACAAATCAAGTGATCCAAAGCTCCGGATTAGCTTCAACAAGGAGAGGGCATATGAATTTATAGCACAAGGAGGCCAACTATAACCCAAGGGGATCAACTCAAATTAGAGAGAGAGGTAAGGTTAAGCTTCATCATGGAGACTTAACTCGAATTAGTGGAGTGGTGGCTTAGTTAGGAGATTCCCTTTCATGGATTAGCATCATGAGGAGGAGTTACCAAAAACCAAGGAGTGGAGGCCAATAATATCTCAAGGAGGGTGCACTAGTCATGTGAGGTGAGAGAGTGGGTCCAATAGGATCATAAATGACCTATAAGCAATAAAATAAGAAGCATATCCACAAATAGAGGAGTGGGGTGCACTTATGGAGGTGGAGGCCAAATTCTAACTTGTGGAAGCTAAAATCTAGCTTACAACTCCTAGAATATAGGGAGAGGGCTCATAAATGGTAGAAAACACATAAATAGGAGGGAATCTCTCCCAAGGAGGGTGCACTAAGAAAGAGGATCTCACTAAGGTATGGATAAGGTAGAATAGTAACTCCGTAGTCCATAAAAATAAAAAAATAGGGTCTGTTGTACAATGTTTGGGTGACCAACACTACTAATGTCACTAAGGCACAAAATGAACTAGGTTGGACAAATTTCATCAAACAACAAGTTCTAAGGTGCCAGGGATGTCCCCCATTCCCCCTCACTTTGTGAGATCCATGGTCTCCCATATTCTTTTAGTTGCCTTTGTTGAGCCAATTGTTTAATTAATCAATAGAAACAGCATTCAAAGATAACATGAATGCCAATAATAACATTAATATTAATAATAGTGCCAAAGTCCAAAGTCATATCATCAAACAATGATCATAAGTCCATAATCACATTAACATGCAAAAGAAAATAAGTCCATAGTCACATAAAAGATCATAAGTCCAGTGCTTAACAACTAGAGTATTACAACTAAGATCACTATGCATCATGTTCTATGGATTAGTGCGTTGAGCAAGAACTTAATGATTTCTAATTGTTGCATTGTTTTATATTAAATCCTTTTGAAGCCAAGAAATGGAATCCTCGATGGAGGACGACCTTAAAAACATGTTGGTTATGTATTCTTTATTGTTTATTAAACCTTTTATATGTGTGGATTGAGCTAATAATGGCACATCCTTAAGAATGCTCTTTCTTATAATTTCAATTAGAATATATTATATTTATATATGCCCGGAGTAAGTTAGTAAGGGAGCAACCCTTAGCTTCACTTGTTGTTATGTTTATAATATATAGTATTATATATGAGTGAAAGATGTCAACAAGGGTGCAACCCTTAGCTTGACTTCTTGTTGTGTTGGGAATGTATTTTTGTGTGATATATATACATAAATTGGAACGAAATCATGATGAGTTTTTGTTCATAATTAAAGGAAATAATGTATACCCTTAGCTTGACTTCTTGTTGTGTTGGGAATGTATTTTTGTGTGATATATATACATAAATTGGAACGAAACCATGATGAGTTCTTGTTCATAATTAAAGGAAATAATGTATATTATTTATACATGAAGGAAGCCAAGAAAAGGCACAACCCTTAGTTCAAATTTAAAAGGAATGTGCACTCAATATGCATGCTTGGTGGAGGAAGGGCATAGCCCCAACACCCTTGTATTAAATCATAACAACTACAAACACATGTGTAAGATATACATGTTTAAAGACTAGTCTTGGTTTGATGTATTGTAAGAGAGAGGGTGGGATCTTGAAGAAGTTATTCTTAGTCCTAGTGGATACGTTGCCTAGCTTGGGGGTGTCCTCTTATTGGGAATGATATACGTCGGACAAAGATCCAAAAGTTTGGGTGGAACATTGCAATCACATCTTCAGTTGCAAAGGTATACTAAAATCATATAAGTATTCCATTAAAGTTATGGTTTATTATTTGTCAAGCTTATAAAGTGTTGAGTTAAATATAATTGTTGCAAATATTCAAATGTTTCCCCAAGTTGTTAAAATGGTAGGTAATGTTATATTGGTTTAATGTAGATAAGCAATGTTTGGTATAGGAATGTATTGCCAAGTTGTTGATTAAATTTCATAAACATATTAAATTAGTCTTATATTACAATTGAGCTATGATATATTTCTATCTTCTTAGAAATAATCCACAGTTATGTAACTAAACCTAAATCCTTAGGTATGTTTTTGTACTTTGATAGAAGACTATGAGAAGGATTATTATAGGATAAATTGTTAATATTCTAGTTAATCTATAAACTCATCAAGATGATTTATATTAAGTGATTGATTAAAGAATTGATTTGTCCACATTATGTATGAAGAAAGCTAAATAAATGTTTGACTATGTAATTAGTAACAAAGCAGCCTATGATCGAATAATAGATATAATGTGAATGCAAAAGGTAGGTAGCAAAAAGGATTATGGTATGCTTTGTGTAGAATATATATTAAGTGATGTAAAAAGTATGAGTGTTGTTTGAGGTTACTTTACTTGGTGAATGATTGAAGTAGAGATAGCTAGTCCTTTTAATTACAAGCTTGACGGTCTAGAATACGTATTCCTTTTAATTACAAGCTTGATGATTTAGAATAAGTAGTTAATACATACGCATAAGCAAAATATTGAGGTTGATTCTACCTTGTATTATGGTTAATTGAAATTTGAAGGTATGAGGCATCTAGTAAGAATTGTGTTTATATTATTTGATGATATTAAAGATATATTGACCTGTTCATTCACTAATATAATCATTCACTAATATAATTTGGTAATCTTATTGATGAATCTATATTATTTGATATAAGAAGTTATTTTAGAGAATTGGTTTAGAAATAAACCCTTGTTGGTTTAAAAGGAGTAAACCATTATTTTGGATTAATAGTATTTCCATGTAGTTGAATGGTTAAGTATATTAGTAGACACGATTGTAAGCTATTTGGCTATACTTAATGAGGTAGAGGTTAAAGGTTTTAAATGGTAAACTAAGTAGGTTACCAATGTTATATGCATCGTCTTTATTGGTTATAAATCTTAAATCAATACATGATAAAAGATTAGTAAAATAATTTTATGTTTTCTTATGCATAAGAATATGAACAATGGGGAAAGTATTTCATCATTGATTATAATGTCGTACAAATAATGAGGCTAACATATTTGATTGGTTGAGATGATGTTTAAAGAAAAATTTTATATCCCATTTCTCTAAAAAGTCTTAATGAATTTTGCCATTATAATATTTATAATCATAAAAATCTATAAATACTTTCTATAGAAATTCCGAGTATGCATTCTGATATAAATACTTTCATTCACTGTAAATAACAAATTTAACTTTATTGGAATGATTGTATGTTGGTGGGATTAGATGGATTTCATTCTATCCACCTAAGTTCAATTCAGTTGAAATAACAAATATAACTTTATTCTTAATGAAACAAAAAAATATCATTTCATATTTCTGTTGAAGAGTTTACCTTACTTCATTCGTTAAAAGCAAAATTATTTTTTAAAGAGTTTACCTTACTCCATTCGTTAAAAGCAAAATGGTTTTTTTTTCAATAGACAAAAATGAATATATTTACATAGGTTGTAAAACTGAATCTGGTGGAGCAAAGGTTGCAGGGTTTTTGTTTCTCCATAAACGCCGCTACACTCTTCTAGGGTTCCTACATAATCGCCGCTACGCTCCATCAATCTTTGATCGTTAAACCTATGAAGCATATCCACGCCATGCCTGCATTCATCATCCTCTCCTTCTCCCGCCCCGTTCATCATCCTCTCCTTCAGTGTCCAACAAAATTATTCTCGGCATTTTATTCGACTCTTAAAACCCCCATTTCACCGCCTCCCTCCTTTGAAATCACCCCGATAGCGAGTTTCCTTCTCAACGAATGCGGATTTTCTCTCCACGATGCAAATACCATTTACAGGAAAAGGCCGGATTTATTCTCTTACAAATCCTACGATAATGCACGGCAAACCCTGTTCTTCCTGCGAGAAAAGGGTGTTAATGAAATCGGCGTTCGGAAACTCTTCTCCTCGTGCCCCACACTCTTACGGTCCGGTTTCCAGGATACCGTGAAGCCCAAGGTTGAATTCCTGGAGAAGATCGGCCTTACTGGTCAGAAATTGCTCAAAGCCCTCAATAGATACCCTCATATTTTTAGATCAGCTACTTGCCGTGCGCTGGAACCGAGGGTTTGCTTTCTACAGTCCGTGCTTGATCCCGATCTAGCCACAGTGGCTTCGAACACAGACTCTGATAAAATTGCCGGAACATTCGTTTCCAACAACAGCTTAGCCGCGTCTGTAATATCTCAAAACCCTAGGATTTTAACAATGCCTCTGGATAAATTTTTGGTGAGGGTTGTAAAGGATGTCGAGGGGATGGGCATTGAGAAGGGGTCCAAGGCGTTTGCTCGCTCTTTTCTTCAGTTGAGTAGGCTGAACAGGGACACTGCAAAGCGGAAATTGGAAAATTTGAGAGAATTAGGGTTTACAGAGGAGGAAGTTCGAATTCTTGTTAAGAAGTTACCTACGATTGTTGTGTCGTCCAAGGATACACTGCGGCAGAAGCTCAAGTTTCTTGTTGAGGAATGGAAGCTTCCTCGCAATGCTATTTTGAGTAATCCGGCGGTTCTGAGTTATAGCATCGAGAAGAGACTGAAGCCGAGGCTCAATGCTGTGAAGGCCTTGATGATGATGAACAAGTCTCCAGAGAAAGCTATGAGCTATCATTCAGCGCATTATCTCAAGATGTCAAGTGGCGATTTTCATCGCAAAGTGGTGAGCAGGCTACCAGTCGTGACAAAGGAGAATGAGGCAAACCCCTTGTAAGGGTCGAGGTTGGATTGGTTACTCTGCCTGGCTACAAGATGACAGTGAAGAATGATGGTTCTCCCTCTGCATCGGTTGCTTATTTGCAGGTATTTCAAAAGCATCTTCACATTGCTTTCCATTGTTTCTTGGTATTACATGTGTTGTTTATAGATGAAAAAGGAGATTAGATCTTGCAACGGTTGCTTATAGGTCCTGTACTGGCAACAGCGAGATTAGATCTTTTGTTATGTGGGTATGCTGGCAAAAAAGCCCTTTTCTGGTATGTAGACTACCATGACTTTTGGTATCTGTAAGGCAGGGTATTTCTTGGTTGAGATTTGGAGTTATACGAGGAGGTTAATATGAGTTAATGTTAGTATATTTTCAATCATGTCAGTGGTTAATATCAATCTATTTAGTTATAGATATTTATATATATTTTTATGTATTTTCATAAATGTTTATAAATGTTTATATGGGTTTTTTTTTTTTTTTTCAACACATTTTTTTTAATGTTAATGTGATTTTGACTAAAAAGTTGTAAATAGGGCATATCTATTATATCAAAGTTTCAGAAATTATATATTATTCTAACTGCAAGTTTGCTAATCAATACAAAATTACATTATTGAAAACATTTGTAAGTAGGGCATATTTATTATGTCAAAGTTTCAAAAATTACATATTATTCCAACTGCAATTATGTTAATCAATACAAAATTACATTATTGAAAACATTTGTAAGTATGGCATATCTATTATGTCAAAGTTTCAGAAATTATATATTATGTCAACTACAAGTATGTTAATCAATACAAAATTACATTATTAGAAAGATTTGACCTATGGTAAGCACAATATCAATGCTTTGCTTTCATTGTAAAATTCTTTTCATAAATACTTACATAAATTTTTATTTTCTATTTTTAACAAATGTGTTTTTTTATGTCAATGTAATTTTGATTAAGAAGTTGTGAGTGGGGCATGTCTATTAGGTTATAGTTGTACATAAATTGTATGTTTTCCCAATCACAAGTATGTTAATCAATACAAGTATCAATACAAATATATTATTGAAAATGATTGAGTTTTGGTATGGGCACATATCAATGTTTTGCTTTTATTGTAAAATTCTAATGTCAATGTTTTTCTTTTCTAGTAAAATTACGAGGAGAACTAAATATCAACACTAAGCATAGTTTTAGTTAAATTACAAAGACAAGTTATTATAAATGCAACATTAAAGTATCAATACTAACTCAAGAAGCTACCACTCATGATTTTTTAATTTCTATTATGATAATAAGTTCAATTTAGTTTAATTTTTTAGGGTTGTGTAGGGTTTTATTTAGTTATTAAGGTTGTTAGGTTAGATGGTTTATTGATAAGGAGGGTAAAAAAAATCCATAAATAATGGGTTAGTGACTATTTTAAGGTTAGGGTTCATGCAATTTTTATTTTTTTTCAGCACATTAACCGAGTTAAGGTAATTTCCTAATATAATATTGAATATATTAATTTATTAGTAAAATTTCATTTTTTTATTAGGTTAGTACTAATTTGTCTAAGTTAGTATTAATTAAAATTGGTAGAAGTTAATAATGCTAGTATATTAGTAACATTATTAAAACTTTTTAAGACTATTATCATTGGTTAGAGATAGGAATCCAATATTAATTAATTTGATTAATATATTAACCTTGATTTTGGGTAGGGTTAGTACATTAAAATCTTTAGGACTAGGATTTCGTCACTAACTAAAAATTAGGTTTCATTTATTAAAATTTGATCCATTATTGGGATCAATCTAATTTGCTTCAATCCATTTTGTCACGAACTAAGATTACTAGTTGCTTCAATCCAATATTTTTGTCTAATTATAATTTTCCTTTGATCCGATCCCTATTCCATTTGAATGAATGCTTTCTTAAAGACTCCCTCTTGCCTGCATGGCCACTCCTTGGGGAGTCAGAGATTATGTTGGAAGATGATATGATTCTGAGTGAGCCAAACATTCTAGCAAATATATTTAGGTGTGCCAACCTGTGGGCTCTAGAATTGTTTTTCCTTCACTAAAGCTTCAAGATATAATTATGGACTATTTGTGATCATTTGATTCCACCCTTGTGGAATTGGGATCAATTTTCCTAACTTTGAAAATACTAGATTTCATACCTACTATTCACAATTTAGAAATAAATCTCTAGAGGTTTCTTTCTTAGATTGTCAAAGAGGACATAGGGATGAGCCTTCATACCCCCTCTTCTATAATTTTTCTGTTGTTGAAGGTTTCACGTGCACCATGTTCCAACAAAGCAATTTCACTTTGGTAAGACAATCACTATACCGTATTCTTTCCAAAATAGACGAGGGAGGAGGAAGGTCCTTTGATGCCAATGTAAATGCACGTCTTAGCTTTATTAAGTAAGATTCTCTAGATATCCCCCAACCCCTTAAATCCTGAATACACATATTTAATTGTGTCTCTCTGTGAATACATGCAAAGAGGGAAGTTAACTAAACCTAAAGATTATCTATAGGAACAAAACTCTTTCAACCAACCAATCTCACAATTCCAACACTCTAATAGATTGAATATATTAAGAATTTGATTATTTGAGAGCCATTCCTTGAGAGCAACAAATAAATTCACATGAAGAGGGGGAGGGAAACCCAATGTTATATCTTTTCGTATTTGAATGAGCTTCCCATTTCTTGGAACTCACAAGAAAGATCCTTGTGGTGTCAAAGCCTCAATGCTATAGAGTTTCCATGTAGAAGAACCTCCCATTTTAGGAAGAGGGAAGTCTAAACAATGAATTGTCCAACCATTAAATACTTGTTAGGCAATACTTCAACCATTTCTTCTTCTTGGAAACCAATATCCAAAGGAATTTTCCTCCTCGCACCATATTTATCATCCTTGGTTCTTTGATTATTAGTTCTTCACATTCCGATAGAGCTCGTATTGTGGGCCATTTTACCAAATGAAAATATTTGCTATTTTATTGCCTTCCTTGCCAAATGAAAATTCTAATTTCCTTACCAATTAATTTCTTTATGCTAACATCTGCTAGCAGGATTTGACCTTTTCAAGATTGGTAGCATTGACGAGACATTTGATTAATAATATTCTTCCTAATGGGTTAATCCATTGTGTCCCCATCGCACCATTTTCAATTTAGTCCTCTTAAGAATGTTCATGTAGCTTTATGGTCCGATTTGTTTCAAAACCATTGTGATCAACAAAAATTTAAATGATGCCCACTTACTAAAATGGAAAGTTATGGAACTAGTGACGAGTTGAAGCATTTGTGCTACATTCCATCCATAAATGTCGGTTTTAGCTAAGTCTCAAAATATTTGTCTTGCACATTTTTAAATCATTTGGCAATTGTCTTTTATGCTCCCCCTAGCAAGATGGTATCCTTTGTAAATTGTAAATGATGTATTGCATTTAATTCCCATTAGATTTCCTACCAAATCCTTCACCTTAGTGCTTCTTCCATTAAAATATACATGGGAGATAAGGGGCATCTTTTTTTGCACCTTTGGAAAAGTTTGATGACCTTCCTTTTGCTGAAAGGGCTATCCATGGTTTGCTAATGCAAGGTTTGTTCCATCTTATGAACTAGGGATCAAATTCAAATATATAAAGAACTACATATAATCCAAATATTTGGAGAACTACAAATCAAATCCAAATATTTGGAGCACCCTAAAGTCAAATAGATGTAATACTCCATCAAAAGCGCTTTCCATATCCAACTTTTTTTCAGTTTTATTTATGCTTGAGTGAATTGCTTCTTGGGATAAAATAATATTGGTGGAGATTCATCAATGCTTGACAAATCCTCCTTGATTCTCTAATATCAAATCCAACAATATCGAGTTGAGCCTTCTTGCGAGCACCTTAGTGAAAGTTTTATATGGTGTGTTGCAAAGGTATATTGGCTTGGACCTGACAAACAATGATATATTTTATTATTTAAGGATCAAGACTAGAAATGAGGAGTTAATTCCTCCTCCCAACTTGGACTTCCAACGTGTTCCATTTCACATTATGCACCAGCTTTAGTATTGTTCTAGCACACATGATAGAAGGAGATTGTGAAACTATTTAGCCTAAGTGCTCTATACGTCCAAATCTATCTCCCAAATCGTATGTATAACCTCTTGCTCTTCAATTTATTTGAGTAGAAGCTTATGATCTGCTTCTAATATAATTGACAATATGACCTGTGAAATTTCTTCAATACTTATTTTGATAGAGGGTCGACCTCAGTGTATGGTGCTTTGAAATGATCATGGTATGTGGTTTGAATCTCATCAAAATGAATAATTCACTCCCCATTCCTAAGATTAATCTAATTTGATACATGATTGCACAATTGTCTTGGATTTTCCTATTTATAAAAATAACTTATGTTTTGATCTCTAGATTTCAATTAGAGGCTTCTTGATTTTATTCTGTAACACCTCGTTTTGACATTACTACTTGAACTACTATTATATGTTGTATTTATTTGATTGTGAGACTTCGTCGGTTTGACGACATTGTGGACCTATGGTTCTATTATTTTGCCGATATATATATGTGTGTGTGGGTGTGATGTTAGTATTATGATCGGTAGTCATGTTTAGATATTGTGTTAATTATATATGCAAATTACTGAATGATGGGTACGTGGATATCGTTACAGTTATATGTTGAATAAATGAATGTTATGTCAGGTGCATGGCGAATAAATGAGTTTATTATTGTTATGTTATTATGAATTGTATGTGTATATGTTGAGGATTTATGCACGATACTCTATATTGTATGTTGAGGACTGACTTACAGGTTAAAACGGCTAAGTGATTGTTGGATCCTACGAGGTGAGAGAGCCTCGGGGACAAGGAATTTGAAAGATAAATGGTATGCGAGTGATGCATTATTTACTTTCGCATGATTATTATTATAATGTATATTATGACATGGGTGGGGTAGGGTATCAGGAAACTCAACCACTCAGATTGGTTATACGATGACAGACCGAGTACAAGTGCAACGCTGTTGTTATGTCGAGTAGACATAGTCCCTTGTTCCATTAGGGGGGTGGAGGCTTTACCCACCATTTATCCCCGAAACCCAAAATCATGGGAGGGCTGTGCTACGGTGCGCTCCCCAAGGTGTGTGATGATGACTAGTGGTTGCCTGCTGGGGAAGCTTGGTCGATGTAGTCGACACTTCTGCTTACGGGTTCTAGCTAGAACCGGTCATAACTTGACATTTCAGGGTAGTCTAACAGAGGACATGATAGGATGTGAAAGTTAGTGATGATGTAGGTAGATAGTTGTAGCTTGAAGTCGTGATAAAAACAAGATCTAACTGTATGTGTGTAAGACCTTGATTGAGTATGTGTTGTAACTCGGTAATGTATGAATTGTCGTAACTTAATAAAATGCAGTTAGGTGAAAGGAGACATCTTGCAAACTATGTTAAAACATGTGTCAGTAAACAGTAAGTTTCATGATTATGATTGACGTGTGTGAGTTATTACTGTTAGTATACTTACGTGAGAGATGTAAGCAATAGCTACGCTTACATAACTCGTCTACATATTTATAAATTGTGTGAAATAATGTTGAATAATAATGTTAGTTATTGTCTATTAACAATTAATTATTGTTGACCAGTGTTAATAATGTTGATTAAAGTCAATAATGATGATTAATGTTAATGATGTAGATTAACAATTAATTATTGACGATTAAGGTTAATAATATTGATTAATGATTAATTATTGTCCATTAATGATTAATTATTGTCCATTAATGGTTAATTAGTGTTAAGTAATAAACGAGCTATGGTAAACCTAAGTGGTGACTAATGCAATTAATTAGAATGCTTGATTGATTGTTATTAAATTTATTTAGTCAAGACTAGGGGTTAAAAAGTTAAAAGTAATTATCATGTCAAATAGGTTAATATTAAATTGTTGGGGAAATATTAATCATATGTTATTAATGTTAATTAATGACAGTAAAACTATCATTATCATTAGCAAATGTTGTTAATTAGTTTAATTATAAACTATGATGCAATTGATATGGAACTAGGAATTGATTAAGTCTTAGTTAATTAGGTTAATTAATATAAATGTGTATTCATAACATTAACTTGGAGGGGTAAGATTAATTATGTACCAAACAAGATTAATTAATTAATTTAAAATAGGAATAACGTTTGTTTAATTGATACATTACTCATTAATTATAATGTATCGTAGTTGTTTTAAAACCATGGTGTAAATTACAATTAATACCAAGTGCCTTTATTAAACAATTGTTAAATTGTATTGAGTTCATTAATAAGAATATTAATTAAAATTTTGAATTATGCAATCGTAAAGCCAACTATGATAAAAATAAATTTAATATGTTAATATTATGTATTAAGAAGTTATGGTTGAGAGGTGACCCCCAACCAACACATTTTAATATTATTTTAAGTTATTAATGGGAGTCATGGGTTGGGCTCGAGGGAAGACTTGGGGACTAAGACATTTATGTTTAGGATAAGGTATGAATGGCAAGGAAGAGAGTCGGCCAACATGGGATAAGATGGAGAAGAGAGAAAGAAGAGGGGGATCTTTTACCTTAGATATTTTTTGGGGAAAAGTTTTTGGAGAGGAGATAGAGAATTTTCATAGCAGAGCTGAAAGGGGGTTTCTTGTTGGAGATTTCTGAAGGGATATAACATGTTGGATTGTACTCAGTTTGGGCTCGGGGGTCCAAAGGGGTATCTTTGGAGCTGGGTGGTCGGCGAGACCTCGCCAGTTGGCAAGGTGGCAAAACTGTTTTGGGCTGGTTGAGTTTCAGAGTTTGGGGGAAGGTTTTGGTTGCAAGAAAAAACAAAGGAAAACAACAAATGGGGACAGCAACAAGGGTGGATCTACTAGCTATCTACAGGTATTTTTTTTCAGTCAGCTATAATTGGCTTTTAACTCTGTAAATTTTACTTCTGTAATATCATGCAACTTAAGAGATTAGTAAGGTAAATTACATGCTTATATGTATGCTGAGAATGAAATACTACATTTGATGTTAGAACAACAACTAGTAGATATATATATTTATTTGAAACTGTAAATATTGTTTTTTTTTACAACCAATAGAAACAACAGAAACTAGAAAACATAAATATGAAACAAAATGTAAACAGTAAAAGACAGATTTTATTGAGAAATGTAAAACAAACAGAGGTCCTAGGTTAGGGTCCCTACATATCCTCCAAAATTCTCCTCCTTTCTAAAAGCTCGGTGTGATTTTATTACAACCTCTCTTTCCTTTGATTGAAGAGAGATGGAGGCCCCTTTGTCCTTCATTTTTACTTCTATCTCATCTAGGTTTGCAATAATTCATGCCTTTATGTTGAGGGAGATTTTATGGTTTGCTTAGCCCATTCTTTCAACTTATGCTTCATGGCTTTATTCTTGGTTTCCCATACAAATAATGAATCATAATTGTATGCTCCATTCATCTTCGAAAGCAAGGAAGAAGTCATCACATTGATCCACAAAGGGTTAAGCTTAAAGGGAATAGGACCACAATTTTCTTGTTCTTAGCGGAAGAAGAGAATTGCTTTGTGATCAACGATGGAATAACAAAAAATGGATTAGTCAATATGTAGATATAACCAGAAAATTCAACTTAGTTTTATCTTCATATTATCATAGTAGATTATAACCCTATTTCCTTAATTGAAATTAGTTTACAATGCGTTGAAAAAGCTAAAAATTGACCCAAATTTTTTTATAGGGGTCTCTACCCTTGAACCTCTGATGAGCTATTGGCCCTTATGCCCCTCCATCCAAGGGGGTGATCACACACTAGATCTTTGTCCTTGGAACCTACAAAGAGTACAACACATGTCCAATAGGTAGTAGAAGGATATGTGGGGTGGGAGGGAGAAGATAAAGGAGAGGGGGAGGAAGTTTGTTTGATAAATAGGGTATATCCATGTCGAGTACACAAACATATCAAAGTTCAATACAACATTGCATTACATTGTTAAAAACTTGAAAGAGGGAAATAGTCCATGACACTAGCTAGTGTGACCAATTGAGGAAATATATTAATGCAAAAGTAAAATATTTACATATGAGTTTCTCACAATCAATCATCAATGAATGGATTTCCATGCTTTTTAAATAGATATCCTGGACCAGTTGGGTGTCAAGCCATGGAGAATCACCATTACTATTAAGGAGAAGATGAATCATTAGATCACTTTATGTCTAGAAAATAATCATGTCCATCAGATTAGATAATTACAATACACACTAAATTAACACATTACATAAAGACACTTTACACCAAGTTGATCTTAGTTGACACACAAGTGTCTACATATTCTAACATCCTCCCTTAAGAACAACTTGTGATAGGATTGAAGAATTTACAAAGGTGATACAATAGGCGAAGGATGGAGGCATTAGAGCCTATCACTACTTAATGACAATATCCTGAACATCTAACATAGATCAAAGTTTGGGAAACTTCACTTCTTTAAGATTTTTTATGAAAATGTCTACAAAGTGATCCTTTGTAGGGAAACAAAGAACTTCAAAAAGAATATCCGAATAGGCGTTTTAATGAAGTGCATGTGTAGCTTAATGTGTTTGTTGCACTAATGTTGAATTGGATCTTTGGAAAGATGAGTGGCACTTTGATTATTGCACTAGAAGGTGGTTGGATGTTTCTATTGGAATCCAAACTTTCAAAAGAATTTTCCGAAGCCAAATGGCTTTTTGACTAGCACTAATTGTTACTCGATACTCATTTATATAAAAGAAAGAGAAAAGACACGTTGTTTCTTACAATCTCAAGGGACAATTCCAAAACCAATATTGAAAACATAACTTGCAGTAGACTCTTGATCATTAGGTTCGTAACCCAATCAAAATCATTGAAATTGACCTGCAAAGGAATCCTACTTCAATTTTTGATGTATTCCAAACTAAACTATACCTTGGATATATTGAAGTATGCTCTTTACTACTTTCCAATAACTCTCATGAAACATATTATATAACTTGACGATAACCCTTCAAAGTTTTTTTTTAAATTTCATTTTGTGATTGTTTTTACCCTCGAATTACGACGGTTTGTCCATAGTTCGATGGTCATGTGTCCATAATCCGAAAAAAAAACATATTTTGAAACCATTGGACTCTTAACGTCCGGTTTTATGCACATGAATAATCCTTCATATCTCTTATATCACATGCATTGAAATTTTGACAGCCTAAAAGGTGTCATATTTTCTGCACTCATATGTATGTCGGATCTCTTACACACCTCCAATCACCAGACGTCGGATCTTCACCGCCAAACTATCGAATTGCTGACGAACTACATTCTTAAAAATCGACGACCGCGTCGGATATACGACGCCAGTGTTTTTAAGAGTGTCGGATTTGCGGCACCAACATGCCAGAGATCCGACACACATATTTTTTACGTGGCGGATTCTTCGTGCTTTTATGTCTAAATAATGACAGACTTAGTCAATTTTTGAGACGTTAGATTTTTTCCCAAACGCAAAATATCTTACGACGAGGATTGTTACATCCGTCGGATGTTTTAATTCGGTTCGTTGGAGATTACAAGCTTCTACAAACTTCTTGACTAACCCAGTTGTCCACCTTAAAAACGACATGGGTAAGAGTAGGTTGCAAAATATATCAAGACTCACATAAACAATGAATAATGCCTAACATACATTTTCCAGTGCCAAAATTATGTAACCATGCTTCACAAGATAAACATTAAGCAAGTCTTTCACATGCATAGCCACCAAATCTGTCACATCAATATAGTTGTATCAATCAAAGGAAGAAAGCAACACTACAATGAGATTTCATAGTTATAATAATCTAGATGTTCACAAATAAGCTTATCTGTTAAAGTGAATAATTTCAATCATCCTCAAAACAAATGTTTCAAATAACGACAAGTTTAATGTTTAATTTGGGCTTGTAATCCAGAGTATAAGAAAATAGTGCAAATTATAAATGCAACATAATGTCCAGCTTCAAGGCATTAATTGAGGACTCCAAATTCGTTAAAACATATTGTCTTAGCATTAGCATCTAACACAATAACCCCACAGAGTTCGACATTAATCCATACAATTCCTTTATGGTACTTTAACCATGTTACTAAAGTAATCTATTAAAATGCATGTGAATAAATCGATATGAGACTCTAATGAAGTTGAACACCAATGTTTTAGGAGGACCAGGAGGACAAGTTTTGGTGCTTGTAACAATGTAAGTGAAGGGATATTCAATCATTTTTTTTTTTGCAGAAATATATTTTTTACTATTGATTGTCTTATTTATTTTAATGCTAGCCTTTAAATCTTCCTCTAACAAGGCAAGGCGCATTTAATCATAGCATGTCAAACAACAATGTGACTGATGTCTTTGACTACAAATGCTATTTGGATTATTCTTAAGTCACATAGATCTGTCAAGTTAAACTCTCTTCCAAAATCATCCTACTCTTAGTTTTGGGATTGTTGAACACATGTATATGGAATTCCACAGGTCAGATGGCTAGATATTTCCTGCTAGATAGTTAAGAGGTCCATCCTCATAAAATTTGTTAGCAATTGAATATTTCATTCATGACCTTCCCAGTGGAAAATTATGTTTTCTAAGGTGTATTGAGATTATATTTAGGGACCATATATACAGAAAACCATGGAGCGATGTCAAGTCAAGGACTGCAAAATTTAACACATGTATTAGATGATAAAGACTTAATGCTTTCACCATGTCTACCAAGGTCCAAATCTCGCGAGGGTTCGAAATTTTATCGCCACCGTGTTAGCCAGGGCTCAAATCCCATTAAGGATTGTGTGTGTAATCTAAGGAATGAAAAGAAGCATAATCCAGCTCTATTCTATTATGTCGGTCATCAACAGAATACAGTCAGCCAATTGGCCTTACATCCATAATTCAAATTAAGCAAGCCAAGGTAGAGCCCATGAGTCCATCTTCGCACTATGCATCTATGCAGAGGCCCTATACATGCTATGTATTCTGCGTAGGAAGGAGGAGGCCGCTAGTCGTTCACTCAGAGAGGGGGAAATCCCGTTAAGGTGTAGAGAGAGGGAGGCCCTACGCATGGCCGCAGCATGTGGGCACTCTCTCTCGGCCAAACCGCGGCTCTGACTGTGCGAGAGAGCCCAGGAGCTTCGGATAATTGAGCAGAATTGTCTCTCAAAGCACCAAGGGAAGTCCACAGGGCCAAAGGGCCGCGCACGAGACGTCCTCTGCGTAGAGAGAAAAAAATATATATATATATATATATATCCACAGCCTTGCATGGGAAAGAGTCTCTGCGCAGGAGGGAGGGCTGAGTGAAGGAGTCCCTGTGCAGAAGGGGATGCTGCGTGGAGAGGATCCACGGGCCTGTGCAAGAAAGGTCAATCTGCGGTTGTGCAGCGAACGAGGGAAGCCAGAGACCTGCGCTAGATCTGTGCACCAAAGATACCCATGTTTCCATACTTGCGGCTCAACTCAAGGCCGCGCAAAATGGGGGGATGAAGGATATCGTCCAAGCAAGGAGGATGGGCATCACAACCGCCGCTCCAGGTGGGGGAAAGGAGCTAGCTGCAGGGAGCTCTGTAAAAAGAGAAGAAAAAAAAAAAAAAAAAAACACAAACCATAATAAGCTAGGGTATGTAGCCGGCCAGCAGCTGCTGCAGCCTGGCACGGTCGGCTACGGGCAAAATCCCTCTAAATGGGTGCAGCCCCTGTGTAAAAAAAAAGAGTGTCTATACAAAGATTACATTTTACTCGTGAAAATAAACTAAAATAAAATTTACTTATAAACAAAATATATAATGAGAAACATGAATGTGCAGAGAAGGCAGGGGGGACAAAGGAGAGCCATACCTGCAAGCCATGCTTGCTGCGATGGAGCAAGGCTCTCCCTAGCTATGGCCGCCTGGGAGGAGCTTCGCCCTGGAGCCGAGCTTGGGGTAGGAGCAGAGGTTTTTGCCGCACCCAACAAAAATGAACCGGGAAAAATGACCACAGCTAGGGTTTTGTCGGTATAAATAGAAAAATATTTAATATTTTAATGCATGGCCGGGATGACCAAGGGAGGCCGCGTGGGGCTAGGTACGTGAGGTTAGATTAGGGTTCAATTAGATATTAATCATGGCTTAAGCTAAGGTTAATTATAATAGTTGATTAATGTTAGTGTTAGTATTAATAATTATTATGATGTTTAATGTTTAAATTATATTAATAATTAATTAGTGTAATGTTAGAATAATATTAATATAAAATATGCTAAGTAATTAATTACACATGGTATCAGAGCCATGGTTCCAAATCTGGAACCAGAGGGCTTGCTGCACTTTAAAACAAAAAAAGAGGGGCAGAATTGGACGCCCATAGAAAAACCCAGGGTAGAGTTACAAATGACTTTTTTTAAAGTAAGTCTCATTTCTTTTACCTGCAAGGAGCAAGAAAAAAAAATCATTAATTGTAGTCCATAAATTTATATATATATTGGAAAACACATGTGTAAATAATGTATATATATGTAACCAAAAAAAAAATACCTTTAAAATAATTATATATATAAGCCAAAAATTTTATATATCTATAAACAAAAAATTGGATATATATATGAAATTTTTTTTATCAAACTTTGAACTATTCCGAAATTTATAGAAGGAAAAAAAATCCCTATTTTATAGAATCACCGAGGTTAAAAAAATAAAAATTATTCTTGCTCTGCAGAGTGCAAAAGTAAATTTATATTTATATATATATAAACAAAAGAAATTTTATATACTTATATAAACCAAAGTTTTTTTAATAATATTATTTAAATTTAATTTTAAATAAACATGGTATTTGAAATTAGTACTAAACAAAAAAAGGGGATAAATATTTTTTTTTAAAAGGGTTCAAAATATGCAGAAAAATATAATAATATATATATTTAAAGAAAAAAAAATCAAACTATGCCAAAATATATAATCACATATATATTTAAAAAAAAAAAAAATTAAATTATAAATAAACAAAATATATATATATAGCTAGCATTTCTTGAACTAAATGTTAAACGTAATAACAACGAAAAGGAATATGTTTATCTTTTTGTTCTACACAATAAAACTTTTTATTTTATATTGGATCAAGAGCACCCAATCTCCAAGCCAATTCCTAAATCATAGGACAGAGAGCTAGATCAACACCATCGGGAGCTAAGTCATCAAATGTTGTACACATACTAAGCGCCCACAGAAGCACAAAGAAAAGTCAAAAGGAGCTTAGAATATGCTCCTATCATGGCAATGAACTAATGCATCTATTAAACGGCACTAATTGAAATTTACACTGATATTAAGAAATAGCCGCAAACCTTCTTGGCTTCGAGGATAGAAGCCTTGCTGCTACTTATGCCTGAACCTAAAGGTGGAATACATCTAGTCATATCCATATTGAAGTGTGGCTGTCCTTATTTCAAATTGAGAAAGCCAGGCGTCGCATACAGCCAAGGAAATAACAAACAGGGTGAGGGAATATGAATTTCGTTTACATGAGAAAAAACGTTCAAAATTCTTCAACCTGGTATATACGTGCATAATGCAGGTAAAATTCTCCAAAATGTTGAACTACTGATTGCTAGGAGACAATCGGAAAGATATGAATATATACAGAAAACCATGGAGCGATGTCAAGTCAAGGACTGCAAAATTTAACACATGTATTAGATGATAAAGACTTAATGCTTTCACCATGTCTACCAAGGTCCAAATCTCGCGAGGGTTCGAAATTTTATCGCCACCGTGTTAGCCAGGGCTCAAATCCCATTAAGGATTGTGTGTGTAATCTAAGGAATGAAAAGAAGCATAATCCAGCTCTATTCTATTATGTCGGTCATCAACAGAATACAGTCAGCCGATTGGCCTTACATCCATAATTCAAATTAAGCAAGCCAAGGTAGAGCCCATGAGTCCATCTTCGCACTACGCATCTATGCAGAGGCCCTATACATGCTATGTATTCTGCGTAGGAAGGAGGAGGCCGCTAGTCGTTCACTCAGAGAGGGGGAAAGCCCGTTAAGGTGTAGAGGGAGGGAGGCCCTACGCATGGCCGCAGCATGTGGGCACTCTCTCTCGGCCAAACCGCGGCTCTGACTGTGCGAGAGAGCCCAGGAGCTTCGGATAATTGAGCAGAATTGTCTCTCAAAGCACCAAGGGAAGTCCACAGGGCCAAAGGGCCGCGCACGAGACGTCCTCTGCGCAGAGAGAAAAAATATATATATATATATATATCCACATCCTTGCATGGGAAAGAGTCTCTGCGCAGGAGGGAGGGCTGAGTGAAGGAGTCCCTGTGCAGAAGGGGATGCTGCGTGGAGAGGATCCACGGGCCTGTGCAAGAAAGGTCGATCTGCGGTTGTGCAGGGAGCGAGGGAAGCCAGAGACCTGCGCTAGATCTGTGCACCAAAGATACCCATGTTTCCATACTTGCGGCTCAACTCAAGGCCGCGCAAAATGGGGGGATAAAGGATATCGTCCAAGCAAGGAGGATGGGCATCACAACCGCCGCTCCAGGTGGGGGAAAGGAGCTAGCTGCAGGGAGCTCTGTAAAAAGAGAAGAAAAAAAAAAAAACACAAACCATAATAAGCTAGGGTATGTAGCCGGCCAGCAGCTGCTGCGGCCTGGCACGGCCGGCTCCGGGCAAAATCCCTCTAAATGGGTGCAGCCCCTGTGTAAAAAAAAAGAGTGTCTATACAAAGATTACATTTTACTCATGAAAATAAACTAAAATAAAATTTACTTATAAACAAAATATATAATGAGAAACATGAATGTGCAGAGAAGGAAGGGGGGGAAAAGGAGAGCCATACCTGCAAGCCATGCTTGCTGCGATGGAGCAAGGCTCTCCCTAGCTATGGCCGCCTGGGAGGAGCTTCGCCCTGGAGCCGAGCTCGGGGTAGGAGCAGAGGTTTTTGCCGCACCCAGCAAAAATGAACCGGGAAAAATGACCACAGCTAGGGTTTTGTCGGTATAAATAGAAAAATATTTAATATTTTAATGCATGGCCGGGATGACCAAGGGAGGCCGCGTGGGGCTAGGTACGTGAGGTTAGATTAGGGTTCAATTAGATATTAATCATGGCTTAAGCTAAGGTTAATTATAATAGTTGATTAATGTTAGTGTTAGTATTAATAATTATTATGATGTTTAATGTTTAAATTATATTAATAATTAATTAGTGTAATGTTAGAATAATATTAATATAAAATATGCTAAGTAATTAATTACACATGGTATCAGAGCCATGGTTCCAAATCTGGAACCAGAGGGCTTGCTGCACTTTAAAACAAAAAAAGAGCGGCAGAATTGGACGCCCATAGAAAAACCCAGGGTAGAGTTACAAATGACTTTTTTTAAAGTAAGTCTCATTTCTTTTACCTGCAAGGAGCAAGAAAAAAAAATCATTAATTGTAGCCCATAAATTTATATATATATTGGAAAACACATGTGTAAATAATGTATATATATGTAACCAAAAAAAAAATACCTTTAAAATAATTATATATATAAGCCAAAATTTGTATATATCTATAAACAAAAAATTGGATATATATATGAAATTTTTTTTTATCAAACTTTGAACTATTCCGAAATTTATAGAAGGAAAAAAAATCCCTATTTTATACAATCACCGAGGTTAAAAAAATAAAAATTATTCTTGCTCTGCAGAGTGCAAAAGTAAATTTATATTTATATATATATAAACAAAAGAAATTTTATATACTTATATAAACCAAAGTTTTTTTAATAATATTATTTAAATTTAATTTTAAATAAACATGGTATTTGAAATTAGTACTAAACAAAAAAAGGGGATAAATATTTTTTTTTAAAAGGGTTCAAAATATGCAGAAAAATATAATAATATATATATTTAAAGAAAAAAAAATCAAACTATGCCAAAATATATAATCACATATATATTTAAAAAAAAAAAAAATTAAATTATAAATAAACAAAATATATATATATAGCTAGCATTTCTTGAACTAAATGTTAAACGTAATAACAACGAAAAGGAATATGTTTATCTTTTTGTTCTACACAATAAAACTTTTTATTTTATATTGGATCAAGAGCACCCAATCTCCAAGCCAATTCCTAAATCATAGGACAGAGAGCTAGATCAACACCATCGGGAGCTAAGTCATCAAATGTTGTACACATACTAAGCGCCCACAGAAGCACAAAGAAAAGTCAAAAGGAGCTTAGAATATGCTCCTATCATGGCAATGAACTAATGCATCTATTAAACGGCACTAATTGAAATTTACACTGATATTAAGAAATAGCCGCAAACCTTCTTGGCTTCGAGGATAGAAGCCTTGCTGCTACTTATGCCTGAACCTAAAGGTGGAATACATCTAGTCATATCCATATTGAAGTGTGGCTGTCCTTATTTCAAATTGAGAAAGCCAGGCGTCGCATACAGCCAAGGAAATAACAAACAGGGTGAGGGAATATGAATTTCGTTTACATGAGAAAAAACGTTCAAAATTCTTCAACCTGGTATATACGTGCATAATGCAGGTAAAATTCTCCAAAATGTTGAACTACTGATTGCTAGGAGACAATCGGAAAGATATGAATATATACAGAAAACCATGGAGCGATGTCAAGTCAAGGACTGCAAAATTTAACACATGTATTAGATGATAAAGACTTAATGCTTTCACCATGTCTACCAAGGTCCAAATCTCGCGAGGGTTCGAAATTTTATCGCCACCGTGTTAGCCAGGGCTCAAATCCCATTAAGGATTGTGTGTGTAATCTAAGGAATGAAAAGAAGCATAATCCAGCTCTATTCTATTATGTCGTTCATCAACAGAATACAGTCAGCCGATTGGCCTTACATCCATAATTCAAATTAAGCAAGCCAAGGTAGAGCCCATGAGTCCATCTTCGCAGAATTGTCTCTCAAAGCACCAAGGGAAGTCCACAGGGCCAAAGGGCCGCGCACGAGACGTCCTCTGCGCAGAGAGAAAATATATATATATATATATATATCCACATCCTTGCATGGGAAAGAGTCTCTGCGCAGGAGGGAGGGCTGAGTGAAGGAGTCCCTGTGCAGAAGGGGATGCTGCGTGGAGAGGATCCACGGGCCTGTGCAAGAAAGGTCGATCTGCGGTTGTGCAGCGAGCGAGGGAAGCCAGAGACCTACGCTAGATCTGTGCACCAAAGATACCCATGTTTCCATACTTGCGGCTCAACTCAAGGCCGCACAAAATGGGGGGATAAAGGATATCGTCCAAGCAAGGGGGATGGGCATCACAACCGCCGCTCCAGGTGGGGGAAAGGAGCTAGCTGCAGGGAGCTCTGTAAAAAGAGAAGAAAAAAAAAAAACACAAACCATAATAAGCTAGGGTATGTAGCCGGCCAGCAGCTGCTGCGGCCTGGCACGGCCGGCTCCGGGCAAAATCCCTCTAAATGGGTGCAGCCCCTGTGTAAAAAAAAAGAGTGTCTATACAAAGATTACATTTTACTCATGAAAATAAACTAAAATAAAATTTACTTATAAACAAAATATATAATGAGAAACATGAATGTGCAGAGAAGGCAGGGGGGACAAAGGAGAGCCATACCTGCAAGCCATGCTTGCTGCGATGGAGCAAGGCTCTCCCTAGCTATGGCCGCCTGGGAGGAGCTTCGCCCTGGAGCCGAGCTTGGGGTAGGAGCAGAGGTTTTTGCCGCACCTAGCAAAAATGAACCGGGAAAAATGACCACAGCTAGGGTTTTGTCGGTATAAATAGAAAAATATTTAATATTTTAATGCATGGCCGGGATGACCAAGGGAGGCCGCGTGGGGCTAGGTACGTGAGGTTAGATTAGGGTTCAATTAGATATTAATCATGGCTTAAGCTAAGGTTAATTATAATAGTTGATTAATGTTAGTGTTAGTATTAATAATTATTATGATGTTTAATGTTTAAATTATATTAATAATTAATTAGTGTAATGTTAGAATAATATTAATATAAAATATGCTAAGTAATTAATTACTTAGCATATGACATTACTACCTGGAATATGCTATGTAACGCCCCGTTTTGACATTACTACCTGGAATATTATTATATGTTGTATATGCTTGATTATGAGACTTCGACGGTTTGACGACACTGTGGATAGGTGGTTCGATTATTTTGTCGATATAAATATGTGTGTGTGTGTGATGTTAGTATTAGAATACGTAGTCATGTTAGATATGTATCATGTGTTAGTTATGTCTCATATATGCAAGTTAATGAATGATGGGTACGTGGATACCGTTACAGTTATGGTTGAACGAAAGAATGTTATACCAAGTGTATGATGAAAATAATGAATGGATTATTGTTGTTATGTTATGACGAAATGCATGTATACATGTTGAGGATTTGTGCATGATATTCGAGATTGTATTTCGAGGACTGACTTACAGGTTAAAATGGCTAAGTGATAGCTAGGTCCTACGAGGTGGGAGAGCCTCGAGGACATGGACTCCGAAAGATAAACGGTATGCAGGTGATGCATTATTTACTTTCGCATGATTATTATGCTGTTTATTATGATGTATGGGTGGGGTAGGGTTTCATGAAACTCAACCGCCCAGATTGGTTATACGATGACAAACCGAGTGCAGGTGCAACGCAGTTATTATGTCAGGTAGACATAGTCCCTTGTTCCATTAGGGGGGTGGAGGATTTACCCACCGTTTATCCCCGAAACCCAGAGTCATGGGAGGGCTGTGCTATGGCGCGCTCCCCAAGGTGTGTGATGATGACTGGTGGTTGCCTGCTGGGGAAGCTTGGTCGATGTAGTCGACACTTCCGCTTACGGGTTCTAGCTGGAACCGGTCATGAATTGACATTTCAGGGTAGTCCAGCAGAGGACAGGATAGGATGTGGAAGTTAGTGATGATGTAGGTAGATAGGTGTAGAGTGAGGTAGGGGTGAAAACAAGATCTAACTGTGTGTGTGTAAAACCCTGATTGATTATGTATCATAACTCGGTAATGTATGAATTGTCGTAACTTAATAAAATGCAGTTAGGTAAAAAGGAGACACCTTGCAAACTATGTTAAAACATGTGTCAGTAAATAGTAAGTTTCATGATTATGATTGACGTGTGTGAGTTATTACTGTTAGTGTATTTACGCGAGGTATGTAAGCAGTAGCTACGCTTACATAACTCGCCTACATATTTATGAATTGCGTGAAATATTGCTGAGCAATAATGTTAATTAATGTCGCTTAATAATTAATTATTGTACATTATTGATTAATAAACAAGTTACGGTTAAATTAATAGTAAATAATGCAATTGGTTAGTAACGCTTAATTAAATGTTAATGAGTTTGATTAGTAAAGACTAAGGGTTAACACGTTAAATGATTATTGTAATGTTAATTAAAGTAGTATCAAATTGATAAGTTAATATAAATTGCGCGGTTAGATAATTAATTAAACTATATGGATAAGAATTAATTTATATCTATTAAATTTTATGATGACCATGCAGAAGCTAGTTGGAACATAGGATAATTTACGAATAGAAGTAATATGAAATTGATAAACAAGTGTTGGGTATACACTTGGGAATTTTCATGAAAATGATAAATCAATTATAAATTAATCAATTATGAATTAATTATAATTTAATTATGAATTATTTATAAATTAATTGTGAATTAATTATGAATTAATCACGAATTAATTATAAATTAATTATGAATTAGTTCTAAATTAATTGTGAATTAATTATGAATTAATTACGAATTAATTTTGGAAGACATTACCTTATGCCATTTTATATCAAAGTTTATAATTATATTGTATTTTAGTTAATAAATTAAAATATTAATTAAATTGTAATTATGACCACTTCAAAAGACAATGGCGGTGGAACCACATTAATAATTTAGTTGACTTTTACATACAGTGTTTGCATAAAAGAAAGGGATAACATTTATAATTCATTTATAAATTAATTAATTTATTAATTAATGTATTGATGGTATCAATAAATGTGGACATGTCTCGAGGGAGAAAAGGGGGACTGACATCTTAGCTCGAATTGAATGGAGAGGATAAGGGTAGTAATGAGGAGCATTGAGTCGGCAGGGCAAACATGGGATAAGATGGAGAAGAGAGGAAGAAGGGAGGGGATCTTTTACATTAGTTATTTTGGGAGAAGTTTTTTGAGAGCAGATATAGAAATTTTAGAGCAGAGCTGAAAGGAGCTGAAAGGGGGTTTTTGCTGGAGATTTTCTAAAGGGATATAATGGGTTGGCTTGTACTCGGTTTGGGCTCGGGGGTCCAAAGGGGTACCTTTGGAGCTGGGTGGTCGGCGATACCTCACCAGTTGGCAGGGTGGCAAAACTGTTTTGGGCTGGTTGAGTTTCAAAGCTTTGGGAAAGTTTTGGTAGCAGGGAAAAGCAAAGGGAACAACAACAAGGGTGGATCTACTAGCTATCTACAGATATTTTCCAGCAGGTATTATTATGATTTCTACCATTGTCAATTATTAATTCCAGTTATGAATTTAGAAATTATATGCTATTACACCTACACAAACAAGAACTGGTTAGAGGTAGAAAAACAGTAAATACATTTATTTCAAAACCTGTGAATGTAAATGGTATTTCTAGACCTGAAATTGAACACAAACCAACAAAACAAAAACAGAAATTGACAGTATGTAACCAGAAATAGATGAGTATTGTTTTATTGTTAAACTCAGAAGAGTTTAGGACGTGGGTCCTACATTCCACAGGTCAGATGGCTAGATATTTCCTGCTAGATAGTTAAGAGGTCCATCCTCATAAAATTTGTTAGCAATTGAATATTTCATTCATGACCTTCCCAGTGGAAAATTATGTTTTCTAAGGTGTATTGAGATTATAGTTAGGGACCATCATATATTAAGAGATTCAAGAAGCTCTTGTTTCCCTATATGTTATGCCTAATCTAAACTGAAAAACTTGATAGGAGGAAGTGACTTGGATTGTAAAACCTTGTTTCATTTCACTTTTCATTGATTCCTAAAAGGTGTTAGTGTTGCATCAAGGAGGGTCAACAATAATACATTTATATCGATATTGGTTGCCAAGGATGTATTAATTTGCTCTAGGAGATGGGGGATCTGAAAAATTTTAAATTCTGCATTAGAAAGTCTTTACTTGTGCTCAAATTACAATTGTTACATTAAGTTGTACTTGTTTGTCAACATCTGCAAACTATGACTACCTACAAATTGACCATATTAGGTTTTCTTTTTTATATAGTTTGGTTTATGGGATCTCTGCATCAAAATGTCCTAATAGTAGAATGACAAATTAGCAGGGCTAGAATGGTTCTATTAGATTTCATGTTTTACAATGCATCTTCTAAGTTACTATATAAGAGATTCAAAGTAAACTTTTGTAAAATGTAATCTGACAAGTTTAATGAATATATATATAGTATTGATTAATCCCCTAACTATTTCCAAGATGTAATTTTCAAATTTTATATAAATGCTTTAGAGTTACTAATTTTACTCTTGTTTTGAAACATTTTGGAAATGGCACATGGGGCATTTTGTTCAAATTTCCACTTTATTATTTTACAGGAAAATTGTTTGCCATTATATTCTTTGATGCTTGGATGTCAGAGTTTACAATGTTTGGAACCAAAAGATTTATCTTAGTCCTGCAGAAGGTATTGTTGGCTCTCACACCATATTTCATAGTCCAAACCATTGTTTGATGTTTAATATATATCGAGTTAAGAGTATTGAGTAAACAAAAAAATTAGAACAATTATTTCCTGACTATTACATAATGTAAAGACAGTCAAGATAGTCCACATTCAGTGATGATTAATAGTGTCCAGTTATTTTCTTTTTTTTATAGTTATAGTTACAATGCTATTGGAAGGTCTGGCTTCTTTTTATATCACTAAGAATTTTACCTAGACAATTTACATTCTTCCCGAATATGTCCAGATCTGTTGCAATTGGAAATGAGCCTTTCCTATCAACATATAATGGCTCATATATGAATAATACTTTTCCTGCTTTGCAAAATATTCACAAAGATCTTTTCAAAGTAGGTTTAGAAGACACAATTAAAACTTACTGCACCTATCAATGTAGATATTGAAGGGAAAGACAACAAAAGAATCCTTTACAAGTGAGAAGCTTCAGGTATTAAAATTTCATGTCTTTTGTTGTCCTGTTTATATTCATATTCCTTATGAGAAGAAGACTAAATTTTAACCCTTGAGCATTAAGGGTGTTTTTTTGTTACAGTGAGATCTCCAAGGCTTATGGTATGTATATTCCAACACAATAGAAAAAAGCGGTGAACAAAGATGTTAATTTTGATGACGATGCATGGTCATTTAAGTATTAGGAACGAAAGGTTGAGGAGGGAGAAAGGATTTATATCCCAAAAGAAAATAAAAAAAAAGCACAAGAACATATTCAGATCAGCAAGGTTCCAGTGAAGGAACAATAGACTCTTTATTATATAGTTCACCTAAGAAGCTGAGATGGATTATCCATACTTTTTAAGGGGCACATGAACAAGTGGAAGCACCAAAACATTATTTTCAAGTGAGTTATCCAACTAAGAAATTTCCTACGTATGTGACACTAATGTGTTATCCAATTGATATATATTTTTCCAACTTTTATAAGGCAAATGAAAATTAGGTGTGGCAAGGTGCCATGACTGAGGAGCATGAATTCATATTGAACAATGATGTTTGAGAGGTTTCTCAAAGACAAGGGGAGAAATCTATGGTAGATTCCAAAATGTTGTTCGAAATCAAGCATTTGGCTATTGGAAACATCTAGAAGTACAAGGACAAATCTATGGTGAAAGAATTCTTCCCAAAAAATGTGGGACACAATGGTCACACTGAAAAGGGGGGAATCAGTGTGTAGGCAATTTAAAATCTCTTTTTCATCTTCTATTAATCAAGCACATTTCATCATTGCATTATACTTTCATTTACATCATCATTGCATAAGCATCCATCTACTAATCAACTATGAATCATAAACATATCATCAACTAGATCAAGAAACACAACACAAGAGGACACATAATTTATTTGGTAATTTGTTTTATGTATTGTACATGAAATACAACAATCTTCGCGATTACAATCAGCAGCACCAACTGATAAGAAGAGGACCGACTCCTAGTCTAGGGCCCATCCTGGTTTTCTTAGATCCAACTAAGAAGGATTGAGGTATCCAAACCTCAGATGCAAGACTAGCTTGCATTTACAATTATGTTCACTATCTCAATCAACTTCTTCTCAACATCAACCTGCTCCACACACTCATGTCATCACATAAAGATCATACATATCACTGTCACGTCATCAACAAATTGTCACTGCCTTGTCAAGCTCATTGTTTCATACAATCAACATATCACTGTCATACAAGCTTAATCAATTATCTCTGTTAAATCAAATTTCATCACTATCCATAAGCATTCCATCATTTTGTCCACATTCATGTCATCAACCTATCATGTCATAGTCATGTCATTATGTTGTAATTATCATACAATCAACTTATCACTATCAAAAACTATTACTGTCATATCACATCATCAACTTGTCATTGCCCTATCAATATTAACATATCATTTCATTTTGTTGTAGGTGTCACTGTCATCACTGCATCTGTGTTGTTCAAGATCATTTATGCATCAAACCACTACCTACTTCTCCAATCATAAATCTGGGACCATCTAATTAAGCACATCATCACTCTGTCCACAAGCACATCAGCACATCATTCTGTCTTCATCCTTATTTCATCAATCACAAGCATGTCCACAGTTATGTCTTCAATCAGTCCATCACCGAAATTTAGAGATGCATTATATCTTCACCAAAGAGAAAGAGATTTAGAGAATAAAGGTCATTTGTTGCTCCTCAGATCTTCTGCTGCCTCTGTACCCTGAAAATATCAGACCCACGAAAATCATAGCTCCACTACACCACCGAATTCTCCACACCAAATCCACACAGAAAAAATAAAGACTTGTCTCTCTTTTATACTTTTCTTTTACACAATATCTAGAAGCTGACTAGTCCTTTTTATTTATTTTTTTATCATTGGATAATTAAATAAATCAACAATGATTTATTTAGGGTGGTCTTCCTTCAACCATGCCATGTCATTTTAATTTTAACATCAAAATGGTGGCTATCCTTTACCCACATGATTTTTGTGCCTAATCATCTGTTGCCCTTCCAATTATTTTATTTTTATCATTAAATGATCAAATAATATTTATTTAATACAGCCATCCTCATATTATTGACTCCATTTCATTTAACCTCTTTCCAGAATTCCCACAAGGGTCCTTGAATTATGCCTGCAGCTATCCTTATTCATGCCAAGAAATGCCCACAAGGGGCCTTATAACATACCCACAATTGGTCCTCTATTATGCCCGCAAGGGCTCCTTAGATGCTCTCAAATATGCCCGTAAGAATCTTTTAGGATGCCCGCAAGGGGCCCTTAAAATTCCTGCAAGTGCCTTTATAAAAATTCCTGCATAAGCCAACTGTAATGCCCGCAATACCTCATTTAAAATGCCCGCAATGCCTCATTTAAAATGCTCGCAGGATGTCGTCCAGATGCTCGCAAGGGCCTTCTTTCATGCCCGCAGCTGTTTCAACAAATTACCACAAGGGGCTTAAATTATGGCCACACAACCTTGATAAAATGCCCGCATGGGCCTATCCTTATACCAAACTTTGATGCCCGCATGGTCTTCCAGCAAGTGCCCTCTTTTATGCCCGTAAGGCACTTTGAAAGATGCCCGCAAGGGATTTATAAAATTCCCGCAAGGAGGTCGGAAATGCCCACAATGGGATTGATAACATGACCACAAGGGATTGATAGATATGCCCTCAAGCTTTGCTAGGATGCCTACAAAGTGCCTCTCCATATGCCTTGTCATCAACCTTTGAGCTTGCTTGCCATGTCACCAACGCTTGTCATGCCTTCAAATGTGCCTTGTCATCAATGTTTGTTTGCTTTGTCATCATCCTTTGTCATGCTTGCCATGCCATCTACCTTTGTGATGTTTTCCATGTTATCAATCTTGGATGTCTTTGTCCTTTTCCATGTCATTGCCCTCTGCCATGTCATCATTCTTGCTTGTGATCTCACCAATCTTTGTCAACCTTTGTCACTCTTGCTTGTCATGTCATCATGCTATGTCTTTTGTCATGTCATGTCCTTCATGTCAATGCCATTTTTCCTTATTGTCCTTGTCTACTTTAATGCATCTTCCACATTGTCAAGCCATGTCCTTGTCCTTTGTTCTTTGCCATCCAATGCCATGTCCTTGTCCTATGTCCTTTTCCATGTCTTTGTCCTTGTCCTTTGTCATGTCATCCATTTGACATTTGTCATTAATGTGTTGTCATCAATGTTTTCCAAATCATCAATACTTGCCATACTTTGTCTTCCATGTCATTGTCCAAAGTGTTCATCAACCTTATTATGCTTGCCTTGTCATCACCAGCCTTATTATGCTTTCTTTGTCATTAACCTTTGGCCTTTGTCATTAATTTGTTGTCATCAATGATAACTATGGTCATCAATGTCCCCCTTTGTCATTGATGGCAACCCTCCTTTAATTTTTCTACCCCTTTGACATTAATGAAAAAGGGCCACTCCTTAAGCCATCAATAGCTTCACAATGCCCAAAAAAATAGTTTATTCTTGAAACCTTCATGAACTCAAGATGAGATGTCTATAACATAGGCTTCTTGATTTTCTGAGCTAGTCTCCCCCTTTGACTGATCTTGGTGTGTTTCTTTGAGATCATCCTTGTACCTTGTCATCTTCAAGTGATCATACCAATTGTTGAGAAGTATACATACTCCCCTTTTTGGCTGCCCATCAAATTTTTGTTGTTGTTTTTCATGCCAAATTGCTCCCCTTGAGCTTGTGTCCTATGTTGTTGCAAATGATTTTCTGAACTTTAAACTTTATCAATTACTGGTGCTTCTGATAATATTAGACAGATGCTCCAAAAGTAGAGCCCAAGATGATCACCAATCTACTCTTTATTTATTGTTCTTCTTGAAAGGTTGTCATAGGATATGATTGCTATCCATAAAAGTAGTCACTTATTCTTACTTCATGTTGTATCATATTGACTTTCTGGTTGGATGATTTACTCCTTTATACAAGATCCTTGATGTGGTCTTCAATAAAGTCTTCTTAGTCTCCCAAATGTTATGATTACTTGTGAATATTCTTCATCTAGGATTGGAAAGATGCTGCTTCTAATCTTTGAATGCCATAGCCAAAATCAAAGTTATGTACAACCCATCATGAAAATATCGCCAATGGTTTTTCATATATAGAGGTGATAATCAGTTGGATCACAATCAATTCCATTTCCAATAACCAGATACTAATAACAATCTTGCCAATATTGCCAATCTGGTAAATTCATAAAAGGTAATTGTTATCACCTAACTTGTAGTTTCCCTTAGAGATGGATCCAAGATGGATGGCAGAGGGGATGGTGTTGAATATTGTAACTTCAAAGAATATTATATTTGTACTTTATTATTCCGGAGATGTTTCATTCCTCCGAGGTAACCCTATCATGTATCTGGAGATGTTTATTCCTCCAGGGGTTTGTATTAACTAGGGTTATTAGACCCACCATGTGTGGGTCGGCCCTGCAGTTATATTTTAGGGGTTATTAGACTTCTCCAGGTGAGGTCGGCCCCATTAGGTCTTTTAGTCAGTTGGGAGTCAAGTATAAATAGAGGAGGTGAACTCCTCATTAGATCACTCACTCACTTGTGGAAGAGTGCGCACTTGTCTGGGAGATCTGCTAAGGAGTCTAGGAGAAGGAGCACATCTTGTATTTTGGTTGATCATCTTATTGAGGAAAGCTTTGCTGGGTTTTCTACCCCATGAGGGTTTCCCAGGGTATATTGTGTGTCTATATTGTGATTGTGTTTCTTTCAGAGATCTTGTTTGTCTATTTGGTTTAAACTTAACATGGTATCAGAGCTAGACTGAATAGGACATCTTTCACAAGGTAAGAATACCTCTTTCTCTCTCTTTGGTGAAGTTAGGGTTTTCAGCCCAAAGTTGGTATTATTGATTTTTGGTTGCATGGCTGGATATCTCTCTTCAATACCTTTCTTTTGAGCTATAGATCGAACTTTTTGGTTGGGTAGAACTTCGGGAAATCCAAACCCTAATTCTACCAAAAGTGCGATACGTCAGATTTTGGTTTCAGAAAAAAGTTGTAATTTTTGAATTCTAATTACATGGCTGGATAGCCCTTCTCAAGAGCATTCTTTTGAGCTATAGATCGAACTTTTTGGTTGGGTAGAACTTCAGGAAATCCAAACCCTAATTCTACCAAAAGTGCGATACGTCAGATTTTGGTTTCAGAAAAAAGTTGTAATTTTTGAATTCTGATTACATGGCTGGATAGCCCTTCTCAAGAGCATTCTTTTGAGCTATAGATCGAACTTTTTGGTTGGGTAGAACTCCGGGAAAGTCAAACCCTAATTCTACCAAAAGTGCGATAAAATTCTGTTCCAGATTCCGAAAAAGTGAAAAGTAACTTCCCAGGTAAGTCTACTCTGTCTCTTGGACTCCCCCAAGAGAAGATGGCTCCAAATACTAAGCTTGAAGACAAGCTAGAAGGCATAGAGAATTTCCGGGCATGGAAATACAGAATTGGTCTCATTCTTGAGGAGAATGATCTTGCTCATTATATCAAGGAGGAAGTTGCAGAACCAGAAGAAGATGAAGCCAAAGAAAAACACAGGAAGGATCTGATTAGGGCAAAGAGAATCATAGCTGATTCCATTAAAGACCACTTGATTCCCCAAGTGTCTTCCAAGAAGACTCCAAAGGAAATGTATGATGCCCTAGGAAGAATGTATGAAGGAAAGAACATCAACAGAAAGATGAATCTAAGGACTCAATTGAAGAGTACCAAGATGCACAAAGGAGAATCCATTCAAGACTAATTCTCAAGAGTCTCTCTAATCAAAGAACAACTAGATGCCATTGGTGATACTCTTGATGAAGATGAACTTGTGATGACAGCTCTAAATGGTCTCACTAGACCTTGGGAGTCATTCATTCAAACTATGTGTGCCAGAAAAGAAAGTATGAAGTTTGATGTAGTATGGGAAGATTGTGTTCAAGAGGAGGCTAGGGTTTCCAACAGAGAAGCACTTCTCAAAGAGGATGACCAAGCTTTGGCCACCCACACCAAAAGAGGAAAGAGAGGCTACTTCAAGAAAGTAAACCACAAAAGGCCTCAACCCTCTCATAGATTCAAAAGGAAAGGGGGAGACATCTCCACAGTCCAATGCTTCAATTGTCTCAAGCTAGGACACTATGCCATAGATTGTACCCTACCAGAGAAGAAGAAGAAAAGGTTTGTTCACAAAAGACATCATGCTCATATGGCAGAAGATGACAGTGAAGAAGAAGAAGAAGAAGAAGAAGAAGAAGTGGAGGAAAGGCCTCAAAAGAAAAGATCTAAAGTAAAGAAAGAAGAACCAGAAGAATATGTACTATTTTCTGCTCTCTCTGGATCTGTGTCTCCTGGTGAAGGCACTTGGCTCATTGACAGTGGTGCTTCAAAGCACATGACAGGTCATAAGGAAACTCTCTCCAAGATTGAAGAGAAGTCTTCACCCCAGGTATCTCTAGGAGATGATTATCAATATCCCATCAAGGGAATTGGTGAAGCAAGCTACAAGCTTGATTCAGGAACACCTTTGAAGATGAAAGAAATTTTATATGTCCCAGGTTTAAAGAAGAATCTACTCTCTATCTCAGCACTAGACAAGAAAGGCTTTAGAGTAGCCTTCATAGATGGACAAGTGCTCATGTGGTCCAAAGGAAAATCAATCAAAGATGCAATTGTCATTGGTGAAGAAGAAGGAGGACTTTATAAACTCAAGGGTCATCCAGAATCTGCCCTTGCTCATGAAGTTTCCAGTCCCAGTGAACTATGGCACAGAAGACTAGCTCACATCAACTATAAAGCTTTACCCTATGTGAGTAAGATGGTTATAGGTTTGCCAAACTTAAAGGTTGATCATGATGGCTCATGTAAAGGATGTAAGAAAGGGAAGAATATCAAGAATCCCTTTCTGAAAAGTGAAACAAAGACTAAGAGCTCTCTAGAACTAATACACTCAGATGTATGTGGACCTATGCCTACCACATCTCTAAGTGGGTTTGAATACTATCTCTCATTCATTGATGACTATTCAAGAAAAACTTGGATATACTTCCTAAAGGGTAAGAATGAAGTCTTTGGAAAATTCAAGGAGTTCAAGGCTCTAATAGAAAACCTCTCAGACAAGAAAATCAAGATTCTAAGAACAGACAATGGTGGAGAATATACTTCAAAGGAATTTGAAGATTTCTGTAAAGAAGCTGGAATCAAAAGGGAACTAACCACTCCTTACAATCCCCAACAAAATGGGGTAGCTGAGAGGAAAAATAGAACCATCATGGAAGCTGTAAAGACTATGATACATGATCAAGACCTTCCCATGTATCTATGGGCTGAAGCAGCCAAGACAGCAGTATATGTACAAAATAGACTATCTCATAGTGCTCTTGACTTCAAAACTCCAGAAGAAGTCTTTACAGGAAAGAAGCCTGAGGTAAGTCATCTCAAAATATTTGGGTGTCCTGTGTACATCCACATTCCAAAAGAAAAGAGATCCAAATTGGATCCCTCAGGTAAGAAGGGAATGTTTGTTGGTTATTGTGAAACTTCCAAAGCCTTCAGAATCTACATACCAGGTTTCCATCATATAGAAATAAGTAGAGATGTAACCTTCGATGAGGAAGCAGCTCTCAAGAAATCTAGAAAGTGTCAACTTGAAGAAGTTTATGAAGAAGATACATCTCCCAGAATCTCAGAGACTGTTCACATCCCTGAAGAGGTCATACCAGAGGATCATGACATGCTGGAACCATAAGAACCTCCTGTTGCAGAATTTTCTAGGAAAAGAAGACCAGCATGGGCTAGAGATATTATTCAAGGAGCTGAAAGATATGGTGCTCTTGAAGGCTCCACTAGAGAAAGGAAGAAACCAAAGCTAGTGTCCAACTATATGGCCCTGATGTGTGATCTTGTGGATCAACTACCTACTAGCTATGAAGAGGCAGCTCAAAAGAAAGAATGGGTAGAAGCAATGACTGAAGAGTATCAGTCAATAATGAAAAATGATGTTTGGGATATAGTTCCCAAACCAAAAGATAAAAGTGTGGTTTCTTCCAAATGGATCTTCAAAATAAAACATGCTGCGGATGGAAGCATTGAAAAATACAAAGCAAGATTTGTAGCCAGAGGTTTCTCTCAGAAAGAGGGATTTGACTATGAAGAAACATTTGCACCAGTTGCTAGGTACACTTCAATTAGAACTATCATGGCTCTTGCATCCATGATGAAGTGGAAATTACACCAAATGGATGTTAAGACAGCTTTTCTGAATGGTGTAATTGAAGAAGAAGTATACATAGAGCAACCACAAGGTTTTGAGATAAATGACGGAAGGACTCATGTATGCAAACTGAAAAAGGCATTATATGGGTTGAAACAAGCTCCCAGGGCTTGGTACGAAAGGATTGACAATTTCTTAACTAGCATGGGCTTCACTAAAAGTAAAGCTGACCCAAACCTTTATCTCAAAGTGATGGATGATGAACCAGTTATACTTTTATTATATGTAGATGATCTATTTCTAACTGGAAATGAGAAACAAATTATTGAAAGCAAGAAGAAGCTTTCTTCAGAATTCGAGATGAAAGATCTCGGATTAATGCACTACTTCTTAGGCTTAGAAGTGTGGCAAGAACCAAGAGGAATCTTTCTAAATCAAGGTAAGTATACTGTGGAAATTCTGAAAAGATTTGACATGTTGGAGTGTAAACCCATGGCCACTCCCATGGACTCCAACTTGAAGATTTTGGTTAATGACTCATCAGATTTAGTGGACCTAACTCTATATAGACAGATCATTGGGTCACTAATGTATTTGACAAATACTAGGCTAGATATATGCTTTGCTATAAATACCCTAAGTCAGTATCTAGTAGAACCTAGAAAGGTTCATCTAATAGCTGCAAAGCATGTAATGAGGTACTTAAAAGGTACATTAGATTTTGGTCTACTCTATGATGGAAGTCATGAACTCAAATTGCATGGATTCTCAGATTCTGATTGGGCAGGCAGTGTCTCAGATAGAAAAAGTACTTCAGGTGGATGTTATAGCCTTGGATCTGCCATGATCTCTTGGTTCAGCAAGAAACAATCTAGTGTGGCCCTCAGCTCTGCTGAGGCAGAATACATAGCTGCTTGCTCTGCCAGCTGTGAAGCAGTATGGCTTCAGAAACTGTTATCTGGAGTGTTTGACTTAGAAATGGATCCCACTATGATTATGTGTGATAATCAAAGCTGCATCAAGATGACAGAAAATCCTGTGTTCCATGATAAGTCAAAACACATAGAGATCCGATACTTCTATATTCGAGATATGGTGCAGAAAGGAGCTATCAAGCTTGAGTATGTGAGCACTGAAGATCAAATTGTTGATATCCTGACCAAACCACTGTCTCGTGTGAAATTTGAATACTTTCGAGACAAGCTTGGTGTAGTTCAAAAGGACTCTCCTAGAAAGGGGGAGTAGCATGATTCCTGATGACAAGCAAGTCTCATCAATAATGAGACTTCACCTAGTCACTTAGAAATAGTTAGATTTAGGACTACTTTATTCTATTTAGTTTTACTTATACATATTGTGATGATAGATGTATTAGTGAGAATACATGCTTTTGATGTTAGATGTATACATGCTTTTGATGTTAGATGTATACATGATTTTGATGATAGATGTATTAGTGAGAATACATGCTTTTGAGGTTAGATGTATACATGCTTTTGATGATAGATGTATACATGATTTTGATGATAGATGTATTAGTGAGAATACATGCTTTTGATGTTAGATGTATACATGCTTTTGATGATAGATGTATACATGATTGTGATGATAGATGTATTAGTGAGAATACATGCTTTTGATGTTAGATGTATACATGCTTTTGATGTTAGATGTATACATGCTTTTGATGATAGATGTATTAGTGAGAATACATGCTTTGATGACAGATGTATACATGCTTTTAGATGTATTAGTGAGAATACATGCTTTTGATGTATGATGTATACATGCTGTTGATGCTAGATATTGATTAATGTACTTGTATGGATGAGGATACTTGTACTTGTATTGATGAGAATACAGTTGAGGGGATTGGATCATCCCTGGACTTTCAGTCCTAAAGAGAGCTGTAGACATGAGGTCTCCGAGAATGAAGTCCTTAGTGGACAGTTGAGGGGATTGGATCATCCCTGGACTTTCAGTCCTAAAGAGAGCCGTAGACGTGAGGTCTCCGAGAATGAAGTCCTTAGTGGACAGTTGAGGGGATTGGATCATCCCTGGACTTTCAGTCCTAAAGAGAGACGTAGACGTGAGGTCTCCGAGAATGAAGTCCTTAGTGGACAGTTGAGGGGATTGGATCATCCCTGGACTTTCAGTCCTAAAGAGAGTCGTAGACGTGAGGTCTCCGAGAATGAAGTCCTTAGTGGACAGTTGAGGGGATTGGATCATCCCTGGACTTTCAGTCCTAAAGAGAGCCGTAGACGTGAGGTCTCCGAGAATGAAGTCCTTAGTGGACAGTTGAGGGGATTGGATCATCCCTGGACTTTCAGTCCTAAAGAGAGCCGTAGACTGGGTCTCCGATAATGAAGTCCTGAA
This sequence comes from Larix kaempferi, assembly GCA_027924585.1. Lineage (NCBI taxonomy): Eukaryota > Viridiplantae > Streptophyta > Pinopsida > Pinales > Pinaceae > Larix > Larix kaempferi. The sequence goes on from BSBM01000643.1 coordinate 14,236,427, forward strand.
TGAAAAGGCAGGGGATTGTATCGTCCCCGGACTGAGGTCCCAGAATAGAACCGTAGACTGGGTCTCCGATAATGAAGTCCTGAATGAACAGGCAGGGGATTGTATCGTCCCCGGACTGAGGTCCCAGAATAGAACCGTAGACTGGGTCTCCGATAATGAAGTCCTGAATGAACAGGCAGGGGATTGTATCGTCCCCGGACTGAGGTCCCAGAATAGAACCGTAGACTGGGTCTCCGATAATGAAGTCCTGAATGAACAGGCAGGGGATTGTATCGTCCCCGGACTGAGGTCCCAGAATAGAACCGTAGACTAGGTCTCCGATAATGAAGTCCTGAATGAATAGGTAGGGGATTGTATCGTCCCCAGACTGAGGTCCCAGAATAGAACCGTAGACTGGGTCTTCGAAAAATGAAGTCCTGAATGAACAGGCAGGGGATTGCATCGTCCCCGGACTGAGGTCCCAGAATTGAACCGTAGACTGGGTCTTCGAAAAATGAAGTCCTGAATGAACAGGCAGGGGATTGCATCATCCCCGGACTGAGGTCCCAGAATTGATCCATAGACTGAAGTCTCCGAGAACTGAAGATTGGATTGTATCATCCATGGACCTATGTCCTAAAAAGAGCAGGATTGATCATCCTAGGAATATGATCGTATGATGACGATGCTGATGACGATGCTGATGATCGTATGATGACGATGCTGATGATCATATGATGACGATGCTGATGATCGTGTGATGACGATGCTGATGATCGTGTGATGACGATGCTGATGACGATGCTGATGATCGTGTGATGACGATGCTGATGATCGTGTGATGACGATGCTGATGACGATGTTGATGATCGTATGATGACGATGCTAATGATCGTGTGATGACGATGCTGATGATCGTGTGATGACGATGCTGATGATCGTGTGATGACGATGCTGATGACGATGCTGATGATCGTGTGATGACGATGCTGATGATCGTGTGATGACGATGCTGATGATCGTGTGATGACGATGCTGATGACGATGCTGATGATCGTAGTGATATCGACACTGTTGACATTGATGTTCCAGTAACTGGTTGAGTTACTGATGAAGATGAATTGAAGAAAGCTTCCGATGATTTATAGATGTATCATATATGATGACTCCTTGCTCTTGCAGATGTTGTTATAATATCCTTCTTGTTAAGGGGGAGTGTTGAATATTGTAACTTCAAAGAATATTATATTTGTACTTTATTATTCCGGAGATGTTTCATTCCTCCGAGGTAACCCTATCATGTATCTGGAGATGTTTATTCCTCCAGGGGTTTGTATTAACTAGGGTTATTAGACCCACCATGTGTGGGTCGGCCCTGCAGTTATATTTTAGGGGCTATTAGACTTATCCAGGTGAGGTCGGCCCCATTAGGTCTTTTAGTCAGTTGGGAGTCAAGTATAAATAGAGGAGGTGAACTCCTCATTAGATCACTCACTCACTTGTGGAAGAGTGCGCACTTGTCTAGGAGATCTGCTAAGGAGTCTAGGAGAAGGAGCACATCTTGTATTTTAGTTGATCATCTTATTGAGGAAAGCTTTGCTGGGTTTTCTACCCCATGAGGGTTTCCCAGGGTATATTGTGTGTCTATCTTGTGATTGTGTTTCTTTCAGAGATCTTGTTTGTCTATTTGGTTTAAACTTAACAGATGGGAAACCACATAGGTGCAACCAAGATAGCCTCGACTCCCAATGGATGGTTGTCACGCAAATCGAGGCAATCTTCACTTTATGTTATCTAGCCCAATACAGTAAAGGGGGAGACCCAGATCCCCTCCCAATAGGAGAGATCAGACCAAAACACCAGATCAAATCAAATATAGATGAAGTACGTAAGTTGTATGGTGAACCCTAGATATACGGATGAAGTCACAAGATGAGTAATAGGTTGGATCAAGGGGTTAGTCGGTGTAGCTTTGATCCAATAGGCATATGTGAGTGACTTATGATGTTTGAAACAAGATCCAGGATCAGGATACTAGTAAGTTATGAGAAAATCCATTGCCTTGGGAACCGTGTCCAATGCAGGGTAGTTTAAGACCAAATTGGGGCTAACCAGTAACAAAGATGAGCTTGATGGATGGATATGACAGTGTCAAGGTGCTCAAGCAAACAAAACAAAGATCAAACCACAAGCTAACCCAACAATCCAAGAAAGTCGAATTGGCTTGGAGAAAGATCAGTGCCTTGGGAAATGGGCCAAATGGAGTCGGATGTCCACCAAACTGTAGATCAGGGATGTTGAGGTGTAAAGCTAGGTGGGTCTTGAAAATTAGGATCATCCAATGGCTAGATCTCAGTAGATCTGAGATTGAAATGTATCACAAAGTGACCCAAGTGGGGCTCAACCCTCAAAATGAGGAATGGGGCCCACAAGGTGAAAATCACTGAAGTAACACACTAGGGGTAGGTTCTCAAATGTGTATATTAAGGATCAAGTGGGATCTCACCTACCCAAGTGCTAGATCTTAGCAAACTCACCCCTCCTAGGAAGTGCGACCTCCCTTGGAGAGACTGTTTTGCCTTGGGAAATGGGTCGGATGAAGGCCAATCCACACCAAACTATAGATCTGAATTGCCTTCGATGCTATAGATGTGGGTTTTAAATTTTATACCCAAAAGCCAAGTAGATCTTGCTAGATCTGAAAATTTGTAAAATGAGGGTTTGAAGTAACTTAGACAAATGGATAGATCATGGAATGAGAAATTACCTTGAGATCATACCTGAGTGATGGATGAAGATGCCTTGTTGTTGAGGAAGATTCCCGCAGAGATCAAATGAGAAATTGTTGATTTTGCTTTACAAAATGATGCCCTAGCCCACAAGTGTGACCTCCTCTATCTGTCAAACCAAGGAAATCGATTCAATCAGAAAGATCAAGTATGGAGGAAATACAAGCGAAATAAAAATAGCAACATGGAATAGAAGGTCAAAGACAGTAATACTCCCTGTTACCAACAAAGAAACCCAAGAAAGAAGTAGGGAGGGTCCTCCCCTACCAATACGTCCTCCTTGAACCAATTCGGCCTCCACCTGTAGATGACAAAAACGTGGTACAAAATATAGCAAGACAAGATCTCCAAAAACCCAGTGCAATGGAAGAATCAACGAACGAACTCCAAAAGCATTCACCACAACATAATAGATAGATTGAATAATAATTTCTATTCCCTTAATCTAGAGCCAAAAGTCCCCTTTACAATGAGAAGCTCTCTCCTTTAAATAGGATGGAGAGAGGCCACAATCATAACCACTTTTTGAATGAGTGGCTAAGATTAAAAGATCAAATGATCTAATCAATGGTTGAGATGAGTCAACAATACAATACATGGATCAACTCAATAATAAAATATAATAATGGACAAATCACCCATAATAAGGGGGTCCCACCAAATGTTAATGATTAAACATAAGAAATAGCTCATGGGGGGTCCAAGGGGTAATTTCTAACACCCTTGGTCAATCCCCATAGCACAATGATATAAAATAATCACTCTAGACACCAAATCGTGCATGTCTGGGAAAGTCGTGAGTCTTAGGAGGCTCCAGAAATCATCATAAAATGCCAAAAGTGATGGGTGTGGGTCCCACTGAAAGCTGAAACTGTTGAAGAAGGTGTGGAAGACATCCACTCATCATCAATCATCATCCCATGCCATAACCTTGCCTCAGTAGCCCAAATCGAATTCCTCTATAGCCATTTTTACCATTTCTAGATTACCTCGGGAAGTGTGAAACTGCCCAACCTGCCTCCTGGAGTGCTTGCGCTATCAAAGTAAGCTCACCAATGTGTCTGGAAAGGGGGTAATATGGTAATAACAAGTGGATGGACCACCCCCTCCATGCACAGCTCCTAGGTGAACCAATCAAATCTCATCACTGCTCTGGCAGGGCCTCTGATAGGCCAAAACTGCACTAGGATAGCCAACTGAGGCTAAATCATCAGTGTAACTGCCCGAAACTGAAAACATATTATCTCATTGGACTCAGAGAGCCCAAATCCATCTAACATGTGTACTCATACACCATATGGATCTCTACATGATCATATAATATATCCAATATGCCCAGACAGATGAAATAATAATAATCTGTAAATGATCAAATAATGCTGAAAGCCTTAAATCATCATCATAAACCTATACCTGCTGCATAGAACCATCATGTACCTATACATAGACCATATACCATCTATTTTCATCATCATAAGGTCTAACCATCTCATGTCCTGTGGTTGACCTTGGTCAAAATGGGTTTGACCAAGTTAACATGACCAAAATATAACTCAAAATATCATCAGAAGCTGCTGCAAGTGTTGGAGGTTAATGCGTGCTCTACAATTCATTCAAATAGCAACTATAACAAAAAGTAATCATTACTAGTGATCTAAATCCAAATATATAAAGTCATTAATTATTATTATTATTCACACTAGACTTTCAAGACCATACTCACTTCATAGTTGTTACCATTTTGCTAGTGAAGGGTGAAGGCCAAAAGTAAAATGGCTAGGCTAAGGGCTGACTTACTGACTTAACACGGTGACACTTTGGATATGGAAAGGGAATACACACCATAGCATATACTGAATGACCAATAACATAGGGAATGGCGGTGTCTCACAAATGGGTAAGTTGTTCAAAGAGTGTTTATTCACCTTAATAGATGCGCACAATCCATAATACAAATGAGGCTAGCAATCTTTTTGATATAGAGTTTAAGTTCCATTGCTTTTTGGGCCTATAGTTTCCATAGCCTATGATCTATGTGTGTTTATAAACACATTGCTTAGATTTACATTTTATTAGGCTTCTTGCTGCAGGTGTGTTTTTAAGGCACTTGTTTACGAGAGCACTTCTAGGTGTGTCTGTAGATAGCTTGTTTACCTAGGTATTTATATTTCACAATAGATATACATTTGATATTTCATAGCCATTTTCATTTGGCTTGCCTTTCATTCATGTGTGTTGAGAAACACATTCATGAATGGGCTTTCATACAAAATACAACATTTCATTTTCATACTTTGTATTCATGGTAGCACTAAAAGTTTCGGGTTTAGCCAACAACATCTTTAGTGACTAGGGGGACTTCATGAGGAAATCCAACTTACCAAAAGTAAGTTTTGTCACCAACTCAGAGCCGAGACACAATAAACAAGGGAGCTCATCCAATACAGAGGCTACAGTGGGGAAAGGTCCTCCATGCCACTAGTCAAGTAGTAAGTCAAGGTAAATAAAAAACCGGGTTGGTAATGGATGGATGAAGATAGTGAATAATGAGACCAACACTAGCAAGCCAAAGTATGGTGGGAATGATCACCTCTAATCTCCCTAAGGAGGGTAAAACCGATGAGTATGGGACAAGAACTTCTAAGTCTGAGTAGGGACAAATATTATATATATAAAAGTACAACCAGGTCCACATATCTATATGATCACCAGATCATGATACTAAATGCTAAGACATGCTAAAAGAATGAAAATAAAAGCAATATAACCACAACACCATAATATACATGCTGAGTCATATACCTAAATGCTCATCATCTGAGCTATCATCTGTCCTCTGAAACTGCTGTTGTCACTCTGGGTACTATTGATTGCTTTGTACAAATGGCTAAATAGCTACATCGGTCATCTCTCTGAGTGTCCTGAGACCCATTCATGGCACGGGGAATAAAACTGTTGTCCATAATATGATAGTGATCCATTTTAGATGCTCATCTCAGCATCTCAATGCAAGGGAACTGGCTGAATAGTGTATTGGAATCAGAAAAATAATGTATGGTAGCTTGGCTACTATATATGTGATAACATTAAGAATGCATCAAGAACACTTCTTCAAACATCACCACGTTGCTTCTCTTTATTTGCTAACCATACTCCCCCTATCAACATGCCATGATCCTTAGACTTGTTACTTGCTTGTAGCAGCCATCATTTACTCTTGAATCAATTCACCAACCTTCATTGACTCAATGTGTGCTTAAAGTATTTTTAAGAGACTTTAAGTCTGGCAGCCATCAACCCTATTGTGGTCAACCTCATTCAGATTTAAAAAAATATTTTTCTTCACCCATACTTGCGTCTTGACATTTGTCTTTTCAGCATTTGTTCCTTCATCCTTATTGTATTTCCTTGTTGAGTTGTATGATAAAATTCCCATGGATTGTTTCCATGTATTCCAATAGTCTTGAGCTTTGTACCCAAATCCATTGCAACCACAACATCTCATAGTACGACAATATGCAGCAATGTGACCAACATGGTTGCATCTCCAACACCTAACTGTGTTGTTGGAACTTCCAACACTTCTTTGATCAATTTCATTCATCCATACCTGCGAGTATCCTTGACTGCGAGCCTTTGTGTTCTGACCTTCAAATCTTTCTGCATTGGTCTTCTTCCAAGGTTCATTGGTTCTTCTTGCAAATGTGTATGAAGGACTCCTCCTCGGTTGACTTCTTTGACTTGCACATTCTTGGGATTTGTGAACAAACCCACTACAGGTGTAGCATCTCAATGTGTGACAGGTGGCAGCAATATGTCCATCTTGGTTACATATCCAGCATCTAACTTTGTCATTGGGACTTTTAGCACTTCTTCTACAATCCATAGCCTTATGACCAAAGTTAGAACAAGAAAAACAATAACCATTAAATCCATTTTCATACCTGGGACTTTGGTTCCAGCTTGGAGTTGTCTCTCTTCTGAAAATATTGCTTTGAGGGATAGAATTATCTCCTTGATGCATTCTTGAACTTCCAATGTCTTTGTTGTCATGTGCAGGTGCATAGGGAGTAGCTTTGTCTTTACTTTTGGAGGATGATGGACCTGCTTCTGGAATCTTGGGGGACCAAGTGCCACCTTCAGATTTTTCTTTTTCTTTGTTGTAGCCAAGGCCGGATTTGTCAAATGGAGATCTTTGAAAATCCAAAATTTCATCCAAGATGATTGAACTATTGTTGAACTTGACATAGGCATCAGATTTCTTGTCCTTCTTTCTGAGACCAACTACCTCTATCTCAAGCTTTTGACATGTCTTCTCTTTCTCTTCCAACTGGTTCTTTAAAATTTCCTCTATCCTTCTGGCTTCTTCTAACTGAGTTTTCATATCAACATTAGCCTTCCTTGTCTTCTCAAGATCTTCTGAATTTTTACCATGCTCTTGTTCTTTAGCTTGATTGATCAATTCAATCTTTAGTCTTTCTTTTTCATCTTCTTTGTCTTCCAGATGATCCTGCAACACTACTCTTTTATGCTTAAGATTCTTAAGCAACTCCTTTAGTTCCATGTTATTCTTTTGGTAATTGTCCAAACATTCAAAGGTTGTCTTCCTAAACCTTATGAAATCATATTGGTTGAGTTCAACAATGTTATGGAACCAATCAGCTCTGAGATCAATGTTACATATATAGTTTATAATTCGTTGTTTGAATTTCAACAATTCTTCATTATTATCTGCAATATCATTTTCAGCCTCATCGAATATAGAGTTACTACAATTAGAAGTATCCATACATTTACTAGAGTCTGATTCTTCCCTTTCTTCATGCTTGATATCGTCAGTGATCTTGATTGTTGTTTCCCGATCTGCCTTTTCAGTGTCTTGTCTTTCCCTTTGGTATTCACTCTCCAATTTGAACCATAGATCCTTTGTTGAAGTGTATTCCCCTATACCTTATTTGACTGAACTTGGAATCCCATCCATGAGAAAATTCAAGGCTGTTGTGTTGTCCTTCTTAGCTTCTTTCTGTGTCGCAGACTTGGTCTTCTTATTTGATGGAATGGGTGGATTGATCACAATCTCCCAAACTCCAAAATTATTCGGGTAGGATTTCATCTTGCTCCTCCAACCGAAATAATCTTTCACATCAAATATTGGAACATAATTGGTGGATTCTGCCTTTGGATCCATTTTGTGTGTCCACGGATCTCCTTCAAGCTTTTCAAAGCTAGTGGTGAAGGCCTGCTCTGATACCAAATGTTGGACACAATGGTCACACTGAGAGGGGGGTGAATCAGTGTGCAAGCAATTTAAAATCCATTTTTCATCTTCTATTAATCAAGCACATTTCATCATTGCATTATAATGTCATTTACATCATCATTGCATAAGAATCTATCTACTAATCAACTATGAATCATAAACATATCATCAACTAGATCAAGAAACACAACACAAGAGGACACATCATTTATTTGGTAGTTTGTTTTATGTATTGTACATGGAAGACAACAATCTTCGCGATTACAATCAACACCAACTGATAAGAAGAGCACCAACTCCTATTCCAGGTCCCAACCTAGTTTTCTTAGATCCAACTAAGAAGGATTGAGGTATCCAAACCTCAGATGCAAGACTAGCTTTCATTTACAATTCCGTTCACTATCTCCATCAACTTCTTCTCAACATCAACCTACTCCACACACTCATGTCATCACATAAATATCATACATATCACTGTCATTAACTATCACTGTCACATCATCAACAACTTGTTACTGCCTTGTCAAGCTCATTGCTTCATACAATCAACATATCACTGTCATACCAGCTTAATCAATTATCTATGTTAAATCAAATTTCATCACTATCCATAAGAATTCCATTCTGTCCACAGTCATGTCATCAACCTATCATGTCATAGTCATGTCATTATGCTACACTTATCATACAATCAAATTATCACTGTCAACAACTATTACTGTCATATCACATCATCAACTTGTCACTACCCTGTCAATATTCACATATCATTTCATTTTGTTGTAGGTGTCACTGTCATCACTACATCTGTGTTGTTCAAGATCATTTCTACATCAAACCACTACCTACTACTCCAATCATAAATCTGGGACCATATAATTAAGCACATCATCACTCTATCCACAAGCACATCAACACATCATTCTGTTCACCAACACATCAGCACATCATTCTGTCTTCATCCTTATTTCATCAATCACAAACATGTCCACATGTATGTCTTCAATCAGTCCATCACCGCGAAATTTAGAGCTTCATTATATCTTCACCAAAGAGAAAGAGATTTAGAGAATAAAGGGCATTTGATGCTCCTCGGATCTACTGCTTCCTCTATACCTCGAAAATAGCAGACCCACTAAAATCATAGCTCCACTACACCACCAAATTCTCCACACCAAATCCACACAGAAAAATAAAGACTTGTATCTCTTTTATACTTTTCTTTTCCACAATATCTAGAAGCCATCTTTTCCTTTTTATTTTTATTTTTATCATTGGATAATTAAATAAATCAACAATGATTTATTTAGGGTGGTCTTCCTTCAACCATGCCATTTCATTTTAATTTTAACATCAAAATGGTGGCTATCCTTTACCCACATGACTTTTGTGCCACATCATCTGTTTCCCTTCCAATTATTTTATTTTTATCATTAAATGATCAAATAATATTTATTTAATATGGCCATCCTCCTCTTATTGACTCCATGTCATTTAACCTCTTTCTAGAATGCCCACAAGGGTCCTTGAATTATGCCCGCAACTGTCCTTATTCATGCCAAGAAATGCCCACAAGGGGCCTTATAACATACCCACAATTGGTCCTCTAGTATGCCCGCAAGGGCTCCTTAGATGCCCGCATAAGCCAATTGTAATGCTCACAATGCCTCATTTAAAATGCCTGCAGGCTGTCCTCCAGATGCCCGCAAGGGGCCTTCCTTCATGCCTGCAACTGCTTCAACAAATGCCCGCAAGGGGATTAAATTATGCTTGCACAACCTTGATAAAATGCCCGCATGGGATTATCCTTATACCAAACTTTGATGCCCGCATGGTCTTCGAGCAAGTGCCCTCTTTTATGCCCGCATGGTCTTCGAGCAAGTGGCCTCTTTTATGCCCGCATGGTCTTCGAGCAAGTGGCCTCTTTTATGCCCGCAAGGCACTTTTAAAGATGTCCGCAAGGGAATTATAAAATTCCCACAAGGAGTTCAGAAATGCCCTCAATGGGATTGATAACATGCCCGCAAGGGCTTGATAGATATGCCCGCAAGCCTTGCTAGGATGCCCGCAAAGTGCCTCTCCATATGCCTTGTCATCAACCTTTGACCTTTCTTGCCATGTCACCAACGCTTGTCATGCATTCAAATGTGCTTTGTCATCAATGTTGGTTTGCTTTGTCATCATCCTTTGTCATGATTTCCATGTCATCTACCTTTGTGATGTTTTCCATGTCATCAATCTTTGATGTCTTTGTCCTTTTCCATGTCATTGTCCTCTACCATGTCATCATGCTTGCTTGTGATCTCACCAATCTTTGTCAACCTTTGTCACTCTTGCTTGTCATGTCATCATGTTGTGTCTTTTGTCATGTCATCTCCAGGATGTCAATGTCCTTTGTCCTTATTGTCCTTGTCCACCTTAATGCATCTTCCACATTGTCAAGCCATGTCCTTGTCCTTTGTCCTTTGCCATCCAATTCCATGTCCGTGTCCTATGTCATTTTCCATGTCTTTGTTCTTGTCCTTTGTCATGTCATCCATTTGACCTTTTTCATTAATGTGTTGTCATCAATGTTTTCCAAATCATCAATACTTTCCATGCTTTGTCTTCCATGTCATTGTCCAAGGTGTTCATCAACCTTAGTATGCTTGCCTTGTCATCATCAGCCTTATTATGCTTTCCTTGTCATTAACCTTTGGCCTTTGCCATTAATGTGTTGTCATCAATGACAACTATGGTCATCAAAAAGAGAGTTAACTATAAGGATACTTTTGCTCCAATTGTAAGGAATACTCCTATTAAAGTAATTATGTCTTTTGCATCAATTTTCGGTTGGCCTTTATGCCTTTATAATGTAAAGACAACTTTATTTGAATGGTGTGATTGAAGAGGAAGTGTACAGTAATCAATTGAAGGGATTTGAAGTGCATGAGCGAGATACCCATGTGTGCAAGTTGAGGAAGTCCCATAGTGGGTTGAAGCATGAACCACATGCATGGTACTTAAGGATTAATAGGTACTTACTAAATTTTGGTTTTACCAAGTCTTCTAAAAATATTAACCTTTATTTCCATTTCCTTGTCGCATCTAGATCTCAGCTTTTAAAAAATCAGGTAAATACATATCCAGATCCATATCTAAATCTTGGTAAGTAAAGTTATATTAAAGAGAGTAGGTGAGCGATTATTATCTTAAGTAACTGAACTTGATTGGTACGTATACAACATCCTTGTATCTCATTTCTAAGCACAATGATAATATATAATATTTCATTTCAGTTTCTTTTCTTATCTTATCTATATTTTAGTTTACTAGCCTGTAGCAAAGACATTATGCCTATAATGATTTGAGGCCAGGCACTGATAGGAAAGAATATTGCAAAGAAATTTCCTCTACAATTTCAATGGGCTAGACCCTATATTTTTCGATATCTTGAGTTTTAAATAAATACATATCAGATTAGAGTTATAGGGACAGTAAGAGGAAGGAGAACAACTAGCTATTTTCGTTTCTGGAAAACACACTTATTTTGGGAGTAGATACTTTGTGATTCTATTGTATTTGATTATGAGAATGAATTAAAACAAACTCACAAGGTAGGAATCTCTTGGAACCCACTACCATCCTATGGGGATTTTAAAGCAGATATTCATGACCCAATGAAGCAAATTGTGACATTTTTGAATGATAATGAAGCACCTTTTATGATCAATATCTATCACGATTTTCTAAGCTTATATGCTTATGATAACTTCCCCATGGATGTTTTCTTCTTTGATAGTGATATCCAGCCAATGGTTGATGGGACTCTCCAATACATCAATGTCTTTGATGCGAATATTGATAAATTAGTTTCGTCTCTAAAGAAGGTAGGGTTCCTCATATGAAAATTATTGTTGGAGAAGTGGGTTTAAACATAGATGGTGATGAACATACAACTATCACATCTACTCATACAGACTCATGGGCATAACTCTATCATAAAAACTCTATTTTTCGTCCACGATAGTTGGATTTGAAGGTATCAATGTGTACTACCCCTTAGAGCAATCACATAGGTCAATGATTTCTTTTGACCCCCAAAAGTGCATTTTTGGGTCTGAAATGGCCAGTTTTCAATTTTGTCCCTTCTTAATGGATTTCAAGATTAGTCGAGTTCTTTACCCCAAAAAATAATAAAATGGATAACAAATTATATATTAATCCATTTAAGATCAACAACTTAGACTTGCAAGTCATACTGAGCTCAATGCCTAAACTAAGCTTATTCAACACAACCCAATAAAAACTTGTCACCTAAAAGTCACAATAAAAAGGAAAAGGAGAAAAGGAGAAAAGGGAATAATGTATTTAGTCAAACGTAGAAGTTCTAAAACTACATTGTTGAGATCTTCCTCCCATGAGGTGCATGTTGAAAAAATGTTAACGTGTGTGCTAATTAAGGCTTGCAATTTGCTGAAGAGCCCATTATTGAGCTCTTGGACCGATGTGGAATTTAAAAACTCTATAAGGTCCCATCATCAAACTACATGACATGCATTCATCAATGGGGTCATGGAGAACCTACGATAATCCTGATTTTTCATAGGGCATCCACCCTCAAGATGAGAATAAAAGGGATGATGGGTAGGGTGAGATCTAGATCTTATCAAATATTGGAAGGTTTATGAGGTTTTTTTGAAAGGTTTTATTGTTCAAATATCTTATGGAAAGGATGATTATAGAATTATTTAGGCACTAAACAAGCAGATGATTCTCAAATAACTTATGGGATTCAAAATTTATAAAAAATGAAATAGAACCAAACAACAAAATGTAGTCTGGATTTCATGGATCCTCATGGGCATGCAGGGAAAAATTGTTCAACCAATACTTTCAGAGGTGAACTTTCATTCTTCTTAATTTCCTAAAATAGCTAACTAGGTGGATGAGGTTATTGAGGAACTCTAAGCATTAAACACTACATGATTAGAATTTTCCCAAACTATTTGCTATGTTTTTCAACAACAAGGCTGAAAGAAGTAAATGGAAAGTCAACTTCATGGAACCTTTATTTCATTATGTTCATATGCATGCCCATTCTTGATAGTGGATTTCCCTTATTCTCATAACATCTACTACATATTCCTTCCATTAGTCTTTCCATGAAAAAAGAGAAGCTAAATCGTTGGAACTCTTTGTTAGTTGACATATTGGTGTTGCACTACCAGTATAACAACCTAGAATTCATGAGCCCCAAAGACAACCTGGCCACTTAAGAAGTGTGAAGATAGTATTGACTATAATTCTAACCAAATCCAAACTAAAGGCAGGTCAATATACATATACAAGGTGAATATGCTAGCTCCAAAATAGTGAACGCCCTAATCCAGGAAGCTCCAAAAGAGTGGAGTGTTTTCCTCATGAAGGTGGAGGAAGATGTGGATGAAGGGTCTTCAACTACAATGTACTACCACAAACATAGAACATACAATGTGCAATCCTCATCCAAATTTGGACTCTACAAGTGAAATGCTTCCTCAATAGCAAAACCCATAGTAATCTACCACACCAAACTATAAGCTTTGACTAATTGGCTTGACCATGGTGTTTTTTATATTAATATTAATTTATATGTTTATGTTAAAAAATAAACTTCATTGACTATGCAAATAATATATAATAATATATTTATAAATATATATAAATATCCTTTAATATAAATTAAAGTTTCCATAAATAGGATAAATGTGAGTATATGATCAGTCTCTTCTCGTATAAATTGTCTTTCAATTATGTCTTGGTGTATGTTCATTTGATTTTTGTAGTCAAACATTATATCTATATCAAAGCGAAGTCAAACACTATGCTATGGAAACTAAGTCAAAGTTGTATTATAAAGATGATATTGTTAGGTAAATGAATGAAATAACTAAATAGAATAATTAATGAAGTAAACCACTACAATGTCCATGAAAAGTAAATAGCTAAAACATCATATAAAAAGACATATTCATGAGTATTATGTACCTTTGAGTACAATTGTGGCAATCTCTCCACATAGGCTATACTCTATAATACTGATCTCTGGATTTTAATGTCGAGACGAGATCTGTTCTTGCTCACCGGTGTTTTCAATTTTAAGGAGTCTGAAAAAATTAAACAATAACTCCATATACCTACCCGTGTATTTTAGTATCGAGCCTAGGTTGGTATATGCTCGCCGGTGTTTTCCTGTTTATAGAGTTTGAAAAACTTAAACAACCCTCTATATACCCTCTCGTGGATTTCACATCGAGCCCGAGTAGGTGAATGCTCGCTTGGTGTTTTCATGTTTCGAGAGCCTAAAAACCCTAAAGAAGGCTCCAAAAGTCCTTTTTTTCGTACAGTTAGTCTCCTCCCCCGAAAAAGTGTAAAACGATCAGAGAAGAACTCTTCTAGCCACGGATGACTAGAGTATTCATTTTTCGTAAGTAATCCGCAAAAGTCCAGAAAAGGGTTAAACTTATACTTAAGTGGATGTTCCTTCAATTCCTTTAACGAGTCTGAAGAGACAAAGCAAACTCGGCAATCTTGTTTGTTTTTGAAAAGCCAAAACAAGGGCTTAAAATGACTTAACCAACTTCGGGGATCGTAAGTTTATGACCTGCCAGAGAATATAACCTCGACAACCAAGTTAGTAACCAGGAAATTTTTTCTCAAATGACAAAATATCGAAACAATATGGTACCTATACTGATCCTGTCAATGAAGAAAACAAGCCTTAATAGTTCGAGTTTGACAATATAGTGATAATCTGAAATATATAGTTAATCTAATCCACCAAAATTTGAAAATATTAATGAATTAAAATAACATTTTAAAAACAAAATGAAACTATACCCTTTTTGGAAAAGTGAGTAAAAATTAAAAGACAATTTCTATAAATAATTTCATTTTTTAAAATCAAATATCACAATTTGAAAATTAGGGCAAAAGTGGAGAAAAAACCTCAAGCTACCTTTGCTCATTGCAATTGAACCGGGTCACCAATCCAAATTATGCTTTCACCAAGTAAGTAGTCTCATCCTTAGCTTGCATTTACATATAAAGTTTTTCAATTTTGGTGGTCAAAATCATTTTTTACCAAGCTTTTAAATTCATTTCTGCGCGAGCGCTGGTTTGCTTGCAAGAGACTAGTGCACTCGACAAAAGTGCGCTAGTCTTCCTGTAAGATAGTCACGTTCAGGACGCTACTGTCTATGATAGACAGTAGCATTCACCACAAAAAATAGGGCAAAAAAATTACGAATGACCAATGTTTGATGGTTTAATGGCAGGATGGTACTTGTATGGCGTGAAAGGGAACATGAGGAGATGGATTGAGAAGTGGGCATTGCGAAGATGTGGTTTGTTGAAATTTTATAGAACGGTCAACATGCGGGCACAAGTCCGACTGCTTGAGAGGCTTGTTCAGTACTGGGATGCCAATGCAATGGTATTCAATCTCCACGGGGAGATATTGGAACTAACAGTTGATGACATCTATTTCATCACGGGTCTCTCCCAAAGGGGAGATGTAGGGAATCTCAAAGGGTCCTCTCGCAATGTGGGTATCTTATCCGTGAAGGACTATATCAATACTTATTGTGTAGGGGGTACAGAAAAAACCGGCAGTCAGGTCCTTATTTCCACTGTTGCGAGGTTCCCACTCAAGGTTATCTTGAGTATGCTCAACTGGATGGCCGGAAGTGCTACGCAACTTCTTGCTTCAAGGAACTTCATGCATATGGGTACTGAATGCCTACGGGGGATAGTTTTTTACTGGTGTTCAATTCTACTGGTCAACATGAAGCTTCAACTTTCCGGGTGTAAGACCGGGAAGATGAAGAATTTTGGGTACAGAATCATACTGTGCACCTTTTTCTTTGAAAGGGTTCCTGCCATGAGTCTGGGGATGGCTTTGCCCCCACTTAACCCCCGTGAGCCACTGATGGGTCGTTGGGGAGAGATATTCCTTCACCAGGGTGGTGGAAAGAGTAATTTTTGCTATAGTGAGGATGATTTCTAGGCGTGGTGGGACCGGCAGGTATCGACTCTTGAGTAGTTCCCATATGTGGGCATAGACTTCTGCAACGATCTTGAGCTGGCTCTCCCTCGAGGAGCATCCTGGGGAGAGATTGGTAAGTTTGTTTTTGAAAAATTATTTAATTTTTTCATTTTTATATATATGATTTTTATGATGAGTTTGAAGTACTGAAACAAAATGTCTTATGCAGATGTTGGACCAGTGCGTCCTGAGGGACACCCCCGTACCTACGTGAGACCAGTCATAATAGGAGCAGCTGACACCATGCTGGTGAACATAGAGGGGAAGATGAGTAGGTTGAATCATGACATTCCGACATACAGGATCGAGCAAATGCCGCTCAACATGCAGGAGGATGTGGTGGGTGTGCCCCCAGCATGGATTAGGCTACTGAGAAAAGTAGTTGGGCTGGTCATTTTCTATTGAGAGACAGTAGAGGTAGATGAGGCCCCTCCTTCTCCATAGGAGAAGGACATATCTATGTATATTTTTTAGGACATCGAGCCCATTTTTGTATACTATGAGTAAATAACCCAAGTAGCTGCAGCGAACTGACGGCTGTGGCGGCTAGCGCCATCAGCAAACCCTATAAAGTGTTCAGTCGACATCTGAAACACAAAGAAATAGATGCATAAGACGTAATGACAACCGTAAACAAAGCTAACTCTACAAAATGTACATCTATAATACATGAAAAAGCACAGAAGCCTAAGCGTAGTACTTCTTCAAGTAGAGCCCATTTCTAGGCTCCGATAACTTATTACCTTCATAGTCGGTTAACTCGTATGCACCCTTCTTCAGAACCTTAGAAACTATGTAGGGACCGAGCTACATGGACTTAAACTTTCCCACTCCTAAAGGTTCCTTGTCTTGATCCCAGAGCAGAACAAGGTCTCCTTCGAGAAAAACCCTAGTTTTGACAGACTTATCGTACTGTCCTTTGACTCGATTCTTATGCGCTTCATTTGCTACGAGCGCATCGCGACACTGCTCATCCAGATGTTCTAAATGCAACAAACGTTCTTCCAAGACTGAAGTGTCAAGTAGTAGTTGGACAACCAACTTCAATGAAGGAATCTCGCACTCAACCAGAATGACTGCTTCTATCCCATGCACAAGTTGAAAGGGAGAGAACCCGGTAGCAGTCTTCAGATTGGCTCCGTAGGCCCAAAGAGCATGGTACAACATGATGTGCCAGTTAGTTATGCTGACATTAATGGTCCTTTGTAAGATGGTCTTCAAAGTTTTATTAACCGCTTCGACCTGACCATTCGCCTGCGGGTAAAATGAAGACGAATGTTCCTACTAAAAACCTAACATAGTGTATAGATCGGTCATCATGTTGTTCTAAAAATGATGACCGTGATCAGTCATGATCTCTTTGGGTATACCAAATCTTGCAATGATCTAGTTGAAAACCAAATAAGCGGTTGTTTCCCCATCTGCCTTAACAGTAGGCATTGCCTCGGCCCGCTTGGCGAAGTAGTCGACGACAACAATGATATGATGATGACCTCCAGCCGAAACTGGATTACAATTCATATAATCAATCCCCCACTTGGTGAAGGGACCTGCTGTGATTACAGGATGGAGAGGAGCTGGGTGTGCTCTCATCTTCCTGGTGAAAAACTGACATCGTTGGTAGCGTTTCATAGCTTCTACACAATCTTTGAAGATCGTGGGCCAAAAATAATCGGCACGCAGTATTTTTTGGGTTGTTACCAACCCAGAAATATGACCCCCACAGGCTCCACTGTGAGCATCATTCAATACTGATTTTGCTTCCTCCAAGGTTAAACAACGGCGTAGGATGGAATCTATCCCACGTCTGTACAAAGTGTCAGAAATGATGAGATAGTTTTTCGCATGGCTCTTAAGTTTGCGTAGTTCATCCCTAGAGAAAGTGGTGGGACACCTCAAAGTCTGGATATATACTAGGATATCCCCATACCATGGATCAAAGAATGCAATGAGAAAGATATGTTCATCAGGGAATGATGACTCTTCCTCAACATGTACTATGTCACTAGGAAACTCTGAAATCAGTTTGGCGAAAACCAGTGATTTCTTTGACTTAGCGGACTGAAAAACCAAGTCAAATTCTTGCAAGATTACAATCCATTTATTAAATTTCCCACTGATGATGCGTCGAGTGAGAACACATTGAAATGGGTTGACCTCCGCAACCACTGTGGTAGTTCGTATTAATAATATATAGTGACGTAGCCTCTAAACAACATAGACAACAGCTAATTCCAACTTCTCCACGTGAGAATACTTGATCTCAGGAGCTATCAAGGCGCGCAACAGATATTAAATGACATGATCTTGGAGCTTGTCATCCTCCTGAACCATTACTATGCCTATTGTGTATACTGATGCAGCCAGATATAAGAGGAAATCCTTCGTATAGTCTGGCGGGATTAATAAGGGGGCTAAAAGTAATGCCTTTTTCAAGGCCTTAAATGATGCTTGAGAAGCCTCATCCCACAAAAAGTAGGTGTCTTGTTTAAGCAGTCTCATGAAACCTTTTGTAATTTTGGCATAGTTAATGATAAAGCATCTCAAGAAGTTGGACATGCCCTGCAGACTTTAAAGTTGTCTCAGGGTTCGAAGAGGAGGAAGATTTACAATCACCTCAACTTTCAATGGATCCACCATTATGCCATGACTGGATACTATGAAACCCAGTAATCGTCCACATTCGACGCAGAATACACACTTGTTGGGATTCAATCGAATCTTGTAGTATTTGCACTGTTCAAACACAAGTCTTAAGTGGTCAGGATGCTCTCGCCTCTTGCGAGATCGCGCTGGGAGATCATCCAGGTAAGGTTCGACTACGTGCTTGATGTCATGAAAAGCAAAATTCATTGCTCACTAGAAGGTAGCTCCAGCATTTTTCAATCCAAATGGCATCTTCCGATATGCAAAGGTCCCCCAAGGACAAATGAAAGTTGTCTTGTGCTAGTCTTCAAGTTTGATCTGTATCTAGTTATATCCTAAAAACCCATCCATGAAAGAAAACATTTCATGGCCCGCACACGCATCGATAATCTGATCTATGAATGGTGTTGGGTAATTGTCTTTTGGACAAGCTTTATTTAGGTCCCGGAAGTCAGTGCATACTCTAATGGTACCTTGATTTTTGTCTACCGGAACATGATTTGAAACCCATTCCATTATAGCTATCAGATAGATAAATCCGGCTTTGAGCAATTTCTCTACTTCCGCCTTTATGGCAACTACTTTTCGAGGGTTAACTAGACGAAGCTTCTTTCTCACAGGTTTAGCATTGGGGTAAGTTGTGATGACGTTCTCAACAATGGTAGGATCAATTCCTGGCATTTCCTCGTATGACCAAGCAAAAACATCGCGAAATTCTTTAAAGAGATTGGTATACAAAATGATCTCCTTAGGAGAACAATCTTCTCCAATGAAAATATTTTCCATGACTCCAGGTTTGATGGAAATGTTGATCGGAATAGTTCTTGATATTTTCCATATTCCCCTCGGCATAAAAAACTTTTGAAGTAGAAGGGATAGCATACAAATCAACACTCCCACCGGGTCTCATAGAAAACTCACCTCTCTCTATCATGTCCAGTTTGGGAAGAAAATAAGACCTGTGGTGCATGTGTTCCCAAGGATGGTCCAGGCCAATCATTGCTTCCAAGATCCCCTCATCAGAGGGAAAAACAGTGTCTAGACAGTCAAAAGAGTGGATAGAGTCCACTGACCATGAAGGGGCATAGTCCATATCTGACTCAGCAGAGACCAACGGAGTCACGATATGTTCTGTTGCAGTATGTTGTGAATCCAAGAAAGCCACCTCTGCAACAGATAGGGGCACAACTGGTTCTGATTCGGTGGGAAGAATCCATGGATCAGTCGTTGAACCGACCATGAAAATATCAGACGAAGAACACTCTTCAAAACCAATAAAATGAACAGGAGAAGGTAGGTCAAAAGTGCCCATTAATAACCCATAGAGACCTGCTCCTAAACTCTCAGTAGTTGGGTGTGACTGATCAACCATTGGAATTGTTGAATCCGACGGAGCCTGTTGTTCTTCCGAGAAAACGAAAGTTGATCGACTGTGATGATCTTGCCTTCGTGAGGGAACATTATAACCCGGAAAACAGACAATGGCACTGCTTTCATTGCATACGTCCAGCTCCTACTCAACAGCAAGTTATAGTCAAGCGGAGCATCTAGAACTTCAACCTCTACAGATACTAGCTTGCCCGCAAGTTCAACATCAAATTATGGTAAGACTCCTTGTGGACAGAAAGATCTTCCATCAAAGGCGATAAGCACAGTGTTCGAGGGGGCTAACTCAGGTTCGCCTAAAGCCTTCCAGTAAGAAATGGACATTACACACGTAGACGCACCCTCATCTACAACAGCTCATCCAATGGTCTTGGGATCATGGACTACCTCTATTTGGAGAGCGACGTGGTACAGAAACTGGAACTTGATATCGTTCATATCAAAACGAGCAAGCATATTGGATGAGTCTACGCTCCTAATCGCTGCGAGGAGTGCACTGCATTGTAATGGACAACTTTGCAGTACCTCTAAAGTGGACATGGCACAGGGGGTTTGGGCTAAATCCTCCACAACATTGTAGTTGGGGGCAGCCTGCGCATTGGGGTTGTTCACAGCCTGTTTGAAGACACCTTTCGAAATCTTTGGCAACAAATCCATCGATCTCTCTATGTGGAGAGGGGTAGATGATTCAAGAACATCCTTCTGCTGCGGATCCGGGGTATAATTTCTAGCTCGAGTTTGCAAACGAGCATCTGAATTAACCATATTAATGAACGATTGATCAGCAAATGAGGCATGAGGTATGCCCCCAGCACTAGAGTTGCCAGAAGCTGAAATTTGTCCGTGAGGGAATGGATCTTTCAAGGCAGCTGGTTTCTTTTCACGAAGCAGCTTCTGGGATTCTTCCATCAGAGGGAATTGATGGGTAAGGTGGTCCTCTGTGCATAGCTTGCAAGGTAACTTCACTTTCATTTTTTCCTTTTTACCCTCCTCAGCATTTTCTATGTTTTTGGGCTTTTGGTGGTTCCCCTCCCCTTTCTTGCCCTTTCTTTTGTTGTTGGGATGCCGAGGGCCCTTTTGGTTTGTCTGCACTTGTTGTACAGATTCTGTTTTTGAAGGGGAGAATGCAACTGAAGTTGCGTCTGCAGCAAACTATTTGACAGACAAGGCGTGAACCTGCTTAGTTAAAGCATCGAACGCTACAAAATCTACTAAACCCACGATGCCATCAGCATGTGGTCCAGGTTTAGGTTTACCTAAGTCTGTGCAATTAGACCTTGGTGCATCAGGAATAATCTCATATAAGAGCTCGAACTGAGCGTATACCAAGTCAAGTTGTTGGGTTCTTAAGATAGCTTCCTCTTCAGAGGACACCCCTGAAGTTGCAACTTCCTTAGAAATATAAGGAAGGAGTGATTTGAGATACCACTCTAATAAAAATGTTGGAGGGATGTCAGCTTTAATGAGCCTCTTTCTCCTTTGCCACTTCTGAATATGGTCAGATAAATGAGTGGCTTTGTTCTGTCGGAAGGTTGACATAAGGTCTGTGCCGGCATCATACCGGACATGAAGTTGAAAGTGATTCACAAAAATAGTAGCTAGATCCCAAAAGGTGCCATAAGCAGTTGCAGGCAGTTCAATATACCATTTGGCTGCGACACTTGTCAAGGTTCTTTGAAAGAGCCTCAATCGGATGGAATCATCATTCAGCGAATTCAAGGAGCACCAGAGATGAAACATCGTGACATGATCACTGAGATCCTCGCCAGTCTTGCCTTCAAACTTTGGAATGTCTGAGGGAAACTTAGTGGGAATAGGTGGCCATGTAGGATTATGGCACACAGGGTCATTAGTGAGTTTTGAAAGATCTGGCAAGTTCAAAGTTTCCAGAAAAGGTAAACACGGTCGTGCCGATGGCATTTGGTGAACAGGAACCTGGTAGGGGGAACCTCCCAATACCTGGTTCGTGTACTGTTGGTTGGGGTTGCCCCCAGCCATCAGTTGTGAGGTAAAAGCATTAAAATTGCTCCACCCAAAAGAAAGCGGATTACTTCCCGGGGCAGTGGTCCATTGCGGCTGGGTATTAACCCCACCGTATTGTGGATTAATAATATTACCCCCTCCTACAATAAACAGAGAGAAAGGGACACTCCCTGTAGGTATATTTGATGGATTTACATTGTAACCTGCATAGGGGTTAAAGCCAGGTGTAGTTGTAACAGACGGTTCTGTCATCGTACCCATAACAGGCATAGATGCAGAGGGGATTGATCCTACAACAGATGTGGAAGCAATAGTCTGAGGTATACCCTGGAACTATTGTGTGATAGGAGGATGAGTAAAAGTCACTGCAGGTATCCCTGTCAAAGGGACATTAGTTGGTCAAAAAGTAGGGGTAGAACTGAAGTAGATGTCAAATCTTGTGAGCTCAGCATGCCTACAATACCAGCATTAAAGCTAAAGGACGGGCTCGAAGCAGAAGCAGTCTGTGAAGAGCTCTGTGTTGCAGTGTTTGTGAAAGAAGGATTAATAATCCTTGTAGCCAAGATGTTGTGGGAGTTTGAGGAACTCCCTGCTCATCTCTTGGGTTAGTCATGGTATAACCAGGTGTAAACAAGTACACACTGTACTCAAGTTTTCCTAGAAAGCATACAGGTACTAGTAGTGGATCGTTGGGTCCAGTCAGAGGAGGGTTGAAAGGAGTGCTAAACTCTCTAGAACAACCTCAACAGTATCAAAGACCTGTTGATCCTAAACTCTGGGCTGTGGTTCTCCAAGTACTTCTGTTTCGCCCGTAAGTTCAAATGAACCACGGGAATACATCCTTCGGCGTCGCGGTGGCGGTGGAGACTCCACAATGAGTGGGGGAAGGTTTTGCAACCTCCGAGACCTACAAAGAGGTTGGTCCTCCACAGCTATATTAAAAACAAACTAAGTGCAAAACCTAGTGTCCACTATGACTAAGGAGCAAACAACATACCACTAAAATTTCCTAAGTGATCAAACCAGGCAAACAAGGAAAATACTCTCAGAAGCAAGTCTAGGATGATGTGGGCCCAGAACAAACTAATAGAGTATCGACGGTCAGTTACGCGGTGTCCAATGGAGTTCCTCTGGGTGCAAGCGTTTGAATCGCCAAACCGTCCTCCCGGGATTACTGCCAAATGCTTACCTTCCACATCTGTCCGAAGTGAAGTGGAAATATCCTTCCACTCTACCTGTGTAGAGCCCTAGGGTTATGATACTGAGGATACCACCAATACGAAAAAACCTAGGGGAACAGTGGTCAACCTAGCCGAGATGCATGGGCAGGGTAGCAAAGCCCAAAATCCAAAATCACTTTAAAAGTACTAGTGAACCCACGTACGTGAATCAGCTCTGGTTTATGGTTGAGAGGAAAGTGAGGGGGTATCCTCAACAGTTCCAATCCCCCACGGCCTCGTGCTTGACTCTGGTTTGAGTAGAGCATTCCCAGGATATTTTGATAGAGGTGGATTTACCTAATAAATAGTCTTACTACGATTGTTGAGTAATGAAGCCGATTTCGAGTAGTTTAAGGTGATTTAGCCCGAAACCCTAGCCTAAGCTAGTTGATGATGTGTATACCTAAAAGAGAAAAAGTTGCTAGTTAATTTTATTAAGGTTTCTTTTTAAAGGCTACTTTTTACTCAATAAGGGTAGTGAAGTGTGTGGAATGGTTTTGACATAAAGAAAAGTGTGTATGAAATAATGCTTTTAAATTAACAAAAGACTCTTTTCTTTTCGTTTATATTCTTCAAAACTGAAACTAGGCAATCCTAATTTTTTTTTTTTCAATTTTCTTTTAAATTTTCAAAGCAAGACAAACTATGCTACTTCGAAAATAATGATAAATCTCACTACTGAGCTACCAATTTCAATTTTTGTCTTTTTCTAATATTTGCAAAAGAAAAAGAACTTGGAAAGGAGCAAGCAAGACCTAACGCAAAGTGTGGGTAAAGGAAAAATAACCTAATGGCTTAAAACAATCAAATAAAAAAGACTTGGGAAAGACTCTACCTACCGAGTTGTTTCAATGGAAAAAACTATAGGTTTGGAACAAAGTGTAAAAGAAGAAAGGAAAATAGATGCCTGTAACGGAAAGACAGACCTAAAAGGCTTCTCCTAAGCACCAAAACCTAAGAAAACACCTGCCAAACAAAGGAGTAGGCAAGCAAACCAAAAGTAACCCTACCAACACACAGACTCAAAGGGAAAGCTAACGAGAAAGATTCAACTCACTCAGACTGATCTGAACAGATGTTCAGAAGGTATCTAGACCAAACAACTCTTCAAAGCCACCCTAAAAACTCAAACTGGGATCAAACCCTAAAAAAAAGGACAAGACTCAATAAAAGTGCGCAGCCGTTGCCACAGACAACAAGCATTGAGTGCGCAGGTCTGTATAACTTCAACAAGCATCTAGGGAAAAAAATGCGCTACTATGCCTAGCAGAGAGTCGCGCACATCATCAAAAGGTCTAAAAAAGCATAAAAAACACCTTAAACAAGTGCTAAAGCAAGTAAAGGCAATCTACAGGACTTCAGAGAGGCAAACAAGACTCAAGAGAGGCAAACATGTCTCAGTAATCAGTCAGAGAAGCAAGGCAAAAAGATATAAGTATACCCAACCCCTTGGAAACCAAACCCTAGTTGAAGGCTTGAACCTACAGGAAAAGTGCGCTACTGTGTGGTATAAGCACCAGTGCCTGCCACAAAAAATGCACTACTGTGTTTCAGGGAAACCAGCGCACAAGACATAAATGTGCTACTGTAAGTACAACAGACCAGCGCACAGGGACTTAAAGCAATCAAAAAATATTTGTTGAAGCAGACTAAAATGAATCAAGATAGAATGAACAGGAAAAAATGACCTATAAAACCTCTCAGAGAACAAAAGACTGAATAAACTAGAAGAAAACCTAGCAAGGTCCTCTAGAGCATAAAACAATCGGTTACTCCCCAGCAGAGTCTTCAGTCTGTTGTGCAGGAAAATACCTTATAGTGGGGAGACACCACTACCAACTCTTGGGGTGACAGGTAAATACATTCATGTTTTGCATTTAATTACTACAAATGGAAAAAAGGGTAGGATTCCGAAAGTTGTATGTTTTTAACGATGGCTGGTCCTAGCTTTCGCCCGATCTTTCGCTATGATCAACCTGCAAAAAAAGTTAACCTTCCTCAGCATATCTTGACTGTAATAAATATGATGAAATCAGAAACAACTTAACAACAAGTACAACTAGATATTCAATCAAATAAACATTGCACCAAATAAACATTCGATTGGGATGGGAAGGGTATTTCTACCTTTTATTGTCAAAGAAATGTAGATAAGTACAGATATACCTGATCTGTCCAGACACTTTTGCAACCGAGTCTTGGGCTCGTGCTCCTCACAATGACTTGGGAATTCCTCCAACGTAACAACAGCTTATCATTCCTTCTCGGTTCCTCTCTCATGGCTTCCCCTTGTATTTATGGGACAAGGAAGGTAGTTGAAATCGAGAGGTGGTTGAATTGGGAAGTTGGGGAAGTTGCAAAACCAACTTCAACTAATCCCAATTCGTAATCTTACTATATTTTTTCATTTCATCTTAAGATATGCACAGGTTTCATACAAGTAGACTAGCGCACATTATGCAACTTTTGCACTTGACAACCAGTGTTTGCAACATTTTAAAGGATGTGTGCAGGTTGTCTTCAATAAGACCATCGTTCAGAACGCTAGATCACTGTGGCAATAATAGCGCACAAATGGTGAAAACTGTAGAAAAAATATGTTGTTCAACTGAAGAATGTGGTCTCAGCAATAAACTCATCTAAGGTCAACCTAGCTCTTCCATCCATAGTGTCCTTTTGTGTGATCAACAGAGCAATGTGATCACGGACGGAGAAGTGCAAATTTGACCTAGAACAATACACCTTTTAGACTCCTATATTCATAGTTTCAAAACATATTTTCTTTATTTTTAGATGAACATCATCACAATGATATAAGTGCAATTGTCATGGAGTAGCCCTTGTTAAAATGAACACTAGGTCCATCTACATTGAAAAATTGTTCATTCTTAAGCTTCAAAACCCCTATTCTCTATTTTTTTTTTAAAGTATGCATGTGAACTCTCCTAATTCATTGGTACCGACAACCTACGAAAAAAATCAAACAATTCATTAAAAGCATTACCATACAATAAAAACGCATTCAATACACACCATTCACTTTGACATTCATTTCCCCAATTCGAGATTGTAGATATGTTACTTTTAAAAATTTATTGGCATTATTTAGTAGACCGTATTTCAATCTCAGTTGCAACCAGAACACTACCTTTTTTCAACAATATGTAGATCATCGAAGGAATTTGAATGCAATTTGGGAGTTGCGTGGACATGATGGCAGGCTTTTGCATAATCATCAAGATTTAGAAGGAGCTAAAAATAATTTCCAACACATCTTTAAAGACTTGAGGGAGAATATTTTTCTAATTCAAATGGAATTGGTCTGATGTTTCCCTTGTTTCATTTCTCCTAATAAAGGAAGGAAAATGGTAGACCTGGTCTCTATGTAAGAATTGACAAAGTTCTTGATGGTTTTTTCCAAGTCCAAGATTCCAAGACCTGATGGTTGGATGGCGGAATTCTTCTTAAAGTTCTTGGATATGACCGGGCCATATTTTCTTGCAGTCATTGAAGAGTATTGTACTCTTGGCTATGTTAGTGGATCCATGAACACCACTTTATTAACTCTTATCCCAAAAAAATCCAATCCTGGGAACTTTAGTGACTTCCGTCCAATATCCTTGTGCAACATAATTTATAAACTCATCTCTAAAGCATCGCTTCTTGTCTAAAACCGGTTCTATCACAATTTATTTCAAAGGAGCAATTCATATTTCTAGGGGATACGCAGATTTTGGATGCTATTGGTGTAGCTCAAGAGTGCACGCACTCTATCAAAACAAAGAAGATGAAGGCGATGGTTTTAAATCTTGACCTAGTCAAAGATTATGACAGGGTTGATAGGGGTTTCCTGAGATTTGTCCTTTTACAAATTGGTTTGAGTTTTGAGGCTACCAACTAGATAATGGGATGCATTTCCTTCTCCAATTTTTCAGTTTTGGTTAATGGAGTTGCTTCACACTTCTTCAGAAGTTTGAGAGGTTTACAACAAGGGTGTCCCCTGTCCCCCTGGTTATTTATTCTGATTATTGAAGGGTTGAGCTTGTTGATCCAAAAAGCAAAGGTGGAAGGTGTTATCTTGGGATTCAAAATATCAGATGTTGTCAGGATCACCCACCTCTTGTTCATGGACGATGTTCTGCTATTTGGAAGAGGTGTGATAGCTAATTGGAATGACTTTAAGGAATGCTTAAATGATTTTTCAGAAGCAACGGGAATGCAGGACAATGTTGAGAAGTCAACCATTCTGACTACTGGTGTTGGGGAGGATTTCATTTCACAATTAAAAATTATCCTTCCATTCAAGGTTGAGCCTTTGGAGACCGGTTTGAAATACCTTGGTTACTGCCTTAAACCATGGACTGGTTACATAGAGATCATCATAACACTATTGGGGCCTCAAACATATGGTGTTGCCTCTTAATTCTCTAAATTTGGTCAAGGAGTGGTTTTTGTGAAATCCCGGCATTGGCAATAAAGTTGGGTGAAGATCATATATCCTTGGTGGTGCCGATTACTCCTTCACATCGGCTAATTTTGTGTCAGAGCTTCAAGCAAAAGGAACTGTGGTTTTGGCCCAAGTGTACACTGTAGTGGATGAGGATTGGGTCCTTCATAGATGGAGACAATCTACAGATTTGAACCTTTCATTCGAGCTTCATGCAAAATGGGACCATTTTCTTAAGGCATATTTCACTCTGGGATCTTTTTGTCAAACAATAGAGACAAAGACACACAATTGTGGTCTTGGAATGCAGAGAATGGCTTTGTGACAACAGAAAAGGATTATGAAGCAATTGTTGTAGATAAATGATATGAGGATATTAAGTAGTGGAATTCACGCCTATGGAAGTGGAACTGTCCATTAAAGCTTAAATGTTTTTGTTGTCTAGTCTTGGAAAAACGTGGGACAATTTAGTTAAGAGAGGCTTACATGGTCCTGGGTATTTCAACTTATGTAGAAAGGTGGGGGAGACTATAGATCACCTTTTGGTTCATTGTGATTTTACTCATCGGGTTTAGAGTGAGGTGACTAAATCCCTCAAATTCACCAAGCATTGGTTTGTCGACTCATTAGAACATTTTTTTCTTTGGTTATCAATGGATAACAAGTGGGCTAAGCTTCCCATGTTCATTGCTTGGTCGGTATGGAATTAAAGAAATAGGATATTATTCAAGGATCGCAAGAGGAATATCAACATAGTATCCATGGCAGTTGTGAGTGCTTATCAGGAAATTTAGATTACTGAGAAGATGAGGAAAGATTCAATTTCCACACAACCATTCTTTGATATTATCATGCCATGTGGTCATTTCGATGTGCCTCTCAGGAAAGAGGTGTTATTTCTAGGGTAGGGATGGTTCTATCCATGAGCAACAGTCACACCTTCAAACTATGGATGGGATATGGTATGGGTATGAACATTAGAAGCGAGCTACTAGCCTTAGGTGGCCTTTATTCTTTTCCCGGGAAAAAAATTTAGCTTCTCTGCAAATAATGGGAGACTCAAAGATTGTTTTAGACTGGGCTCAAAACAAGGGGAGGTTGCAGGGGCTTCATCTGGAGTGGTGGAAACGGAGGATCAAAGGTCTCCTTACATCATTCTATTCTCTTCAATTTAACCATGTTTATAAGGAGTTCAACCTTGATGTGGATCTCCTATATAAGAAAGCACTCAATTGTATAGAAGGTAACATTCACTTTGAAGAGTGGGAGAATGATGCTCTGGTCACACTTGATACAATAATATTTTTTACTCTCATTGTTTTGTATATCTAGCACATATCAAAGGAATGCATCATTGTACATCAACGTTTGGTTTCAGTCTCAACAATGGGCTAGACTATTTTTTTCTTGAGATGGTGCACTGGAACATACAAATGGTTTTTTGCTGGAAATGAGGATCTGTCTGATAGTCGATTGTGTACGCAATGCTTATGTTTTGTAATGGTTTTACCTTGTCTATAGTTTTTTATTTAGTATCGCCTATGTTTCAACTAAAGACGATTAATGTAACATCCCTCTTTACCTCTACTCATTTGTAACTAAAATACAAACGTAAAGTTTAACCGTGTACCAGTTCCCAGTGAGGATGTCAAGGCCAAGACCTCGCCAGTAATCATTGTAAGTATTGCTATGATTTCCTAAGTTGTAATTTAAATTGTAGACTTAGGAGACTAAAGGCGTGACACAACTAAACGATAGGGGCAAGGAATCCGCTAGGAGGAGAGGTTGATGGCTTAAAAGCCATGGGAATCAGTTATTGATGAACAAATGTCATCTTGGTTCCTCAGGAACTGGAAGAAAAGTTAATTGTTGATGTTCACTTGATAGCCTAAATCTTATAGATGTCACCCTCAGTTAAGGCCAATCTGAAGCAAAGTGGGAAATGAACTAGTATTCCTTAGTGAGCAAATTAGTGAGCTTCCATGATCTACCTATTAGCATAAAGCTAATTGTTGAACCTAAGCAAAATTAAATAATGAAGTCAAAGCATACTATAGAAAGGATTTAGTATGGAAAAGACTATCATATATATATGAGAAAACAAGAAATAAAGATGCATTAGTGAATGAATAAAAATATTGAATAAATCATATTTTATTATTAAGTGATGGGAATGTTTATGAGAATCATTTAAGGTTTATGAGCAATATGTATCATATTGAAAAGGATATTCAAGGTTTCCATTACACACACATATATAAAGGGAAATATGATTCGGTTAGGGTTTTCCCTTGTGAATAGTTCCTAAGTAATTGAAATCACCATTTCTTGGGGAATATATTAACAAAAATTGCAAGCTAGAGGTGGCGACATTCCTTATTTAAGATATGGAATAGTAAATATATGTTAAAAGAAATGTAAATGCAAAATTAAGTGGTGAAGAAAGCTGTTAGGGTTCGAATTGATATAGGAGGCCCTCAAAGAAAGTAGGCAAGGATGACATGAGGAAAGGGCCTGTACATTTCTCTTCTCGACCGATTTTCGATATAGAAAACTCTTGCAGAGCGAACTCTGAAGGACGGTGCCCAATGTTTGGATGGTTTTGTATCCCTACTCCAATGGAAGAAGGGAGAGTTTCCATGTTTCTATTGTTTATGCATTACATAATTTTATTATAATTTATATATCGCAACTATTATTAATACTCTATGCGAGAGAAGCTATGTATGTTCTTGCAACAGTAGATAGAAAATACCATTATGCCGAACCTTGAGGCATTAAACCATACAAGTTTTGTAGTCCTTGAAATGATCTCTGTATGTTCTTGAGAAAACTTGATAGGTAAGAGTTAGTGAGATTAAGGGAAAAAAAGGTCCCGTCCTTAATTATTTTCTGTCATTTTTGGTTGAGAGGAGGGGAAAATTTCCTCCCTTTGAAGGGAACTGATTGCAATGCACAATTTCTAATTTTGCTATCGATTTTATTTATAATTATGTTCTTGTCTAGTTTGTTATTTGCGGCATATATTTATGGAGTTTTGAAGTCTCCAAAGGAGCGATTCTCCGTAGGGTGGTTTCTCTAGTCCTCTTTATGGATCCTTATTGAAATCCATAGACTCTCTGTTATTTGTTCGATTGATGATGTTTCTCGATTATCACAGGTAACTCACTTACATTTTCGAGCCTCACTATTGATGTTGGGACTTGACCTCTTTAATACGTTCCCTTTTATTTTTTTTCTCTATGTCATTTTAAATGGTTTCCATTCCAGAGAGATAGATCTACATTATGGAAGAGAGGTTCTGTCTATTTGAGAGCCGAACCTTATGAACTTTAATTTTTATATATTTGAATATTTCTTTAGTTGAGAATGAATCTCTCAAAAGAGAGGACCAATTCTATTGATTTAGATTGTGTGGTTTATCCTTTTGATAATTAAATTGATTAGTAAACTCCAACACGTGACTACTAATGTAGCGTCCCTGACCCCAAACTAAGGCCAAAGGAACTAGAGGTATAGGAAAATGATAAAGTAAATATTAAACGACATAATAAAGTGGCCTAAGTTTAGGCCAACAAGCCATTCCACCCGAACTTAGCCTTATGGAATGCATGAAAATTCAACATGATATTTCCCAAATGTTCGTACTTATTAAACATATCAACATTGTATTTTGTAATATGAACGCATGGTATTTAGAATCTTTAGTGCGATCATGAATATGTAATTGAATCAAGTAATTGATAGTAAGTATTGGTTTGTAAATCTAGAATGGACATGAGTACTAAGTATTGCAATTAACATTTGCTTGTGTAATAATTGTCTTCCATATGAGGATTACTTATCAGTTCTGTGATGTGTGTGTTGATACTAATGTTTAAGCAATAAGTAAGAATAACATCATAACATAGCCACAACCACACAAACCAAATTAAAGGAAAAGGCACATGCTACAAACTATAGCCTCCAAAATCATTCTTGTGGTTGTCCCCTACAACCAACTTTGACTAGTATAATTTAGATTGAATGGTTTCCTTTGTTGAAATTTGGTTGAGCTTTGATATTTAATTCTTTTAGATGCATAGAATTGAAGCAATGAGACAATTCAATCCATGAAATTCGTACAACCATAACACAAGATATACCGTGGGTAAAATCCTCAAAATTATGAGAACAAAACCCCCAGCAATTCTTCTCAGTATAATATAATGGATAGCAGAGAATGCTTTCTTTTACAACATAGCAAATTGCTTTAGGAAGATAAGAGATCACCAAAATTCTTGGTGAAGATACTGAAGCAATAGAGAAGAGAGATCAATCAAATGTGTGCCCAGCACAACAATAATAAGCACAAACAATACCCTACACAAAGAGAAGTGCCTTGCCTTCAATGGAGAAGAGAATTCGCTTCACACTGGATTCAACAATAATGTATAACATGTTTATAAATTCTTCTCTTCTATTTTTAACTTCTAACTTCAGGATGAACTCGCCCTCAAACTGGATGTATTAGTCTTGCATGGAGTGGTGTGCCCCACTTCTCATGTAGTGCTTCATCTCACTGAGTTGTCACTTAGGATGAACTCGCCTCTTAACTGAAAGCCTGCTCACTTAGTTAGGTGGCTAACTTAAGTGTGGGCATGCAAGTGTCACAACTCACATGTCATCTTTTATTTTAACATAAGTGTCGTCATGCAATAACACTTAGTTAACTAGATCTTCTCTTTAATTGAAGTGTAGTCTTTTAGTTTTACTAAAGTGTAAATACTTTAGTTAACTAGTCCCTTTTATTTAACACTTAGTTAATTGAAATCATGCTGATTGATTTACTTGAAGTGACCACTGTGAGTTATTTAGTTAACTGAGACATATCTTTAACTAATGCTTTAATTGAAGCATTGATACTTAACTGAAGCTTTAATAATTTGAGTTCTCTTTAATTAGCTGAAGTGTCTGCATGGGAAATTTCAAATTCTCTTGATCATATTATATTATTTTGGACCAAATGATCATATGCTAAAGTAATTCACTTTAGAGGTGATCAATCCCTAAAGGAGACTTAATAACAATATGGTTATCATGGTTAATAATATATCTCACAACAGTAAATGCTTTTAACAAGTAAAACATGAACTTTATACGGAAGGTCCGCCTCTATACGGGAGGTCTATCTCATGGATACCTTTATATGAAAGGTTCACATGATAATCATGACTTGATACACACAAGTCTGGAGCCTTGTCCAACAAGACTTACAACATCATTACTTTGATCAATTACCTCTATACAGGAGGATAACCTTTACACGAAAGGCAATCAAAGTGCTCACCTCCATATTGACTACACAAGATTGGTTTGGAGAATGTCTCTTGATGCTGTATATTTAACAGCCTTCCCTCCAGCCATCAATCACCATTACAAAACATATTTACCATACCATGATTAGATATGCAATAACATGATCAAATCGGTAACGTTACAATCAGATCAGCAAAAAGAGTGATGTTAATCATAAGACATGGTGCATTCCTTGAAGTGTCGAAAACATTGTCAGCCAAAATAGTCATAACTTGGTTATTTGAAAAGATTTTCCAATGGAACAAAGGTGTTTCTTACTGGAAATTTTGCTCCAAACACAATAGAACAGGTCTCATGACCTAGAAACGAATAGAAATGGGTGAAATAGAACCTATGGTTTCTCCCATCTCATCACCGTGAGAGTTACATTCATAAACCATGAAGGAGGAGAGAAATTATAGAGGATAGAGGAGTTTCATGGTAATACAACATATCGAGAGCCATCCACCCTGCATACAAATCCTAGCACATAATCCATAAACAAATCCAAAATTCATTTTAGTCTCCATGGCACATAAAAATGGTAAAATAACACAAATAAATATGTGAAAAAACACTTATCTTTAATGGCAACTGGATGCAGTAGGACAACTTTCCTCCCAACAATAGACATAGTCAATCCTTCTTTGCTTGAATAGGCTACCCCTGATTTGAGACCACAGATCCATAGGTAGAGGCACACTCAGTCCAACAACTCTTAGAACTACCTCTTATGAGAACCACAATGCTTCCCACTACTACTTTCCCATCCGTCTCCACTGCTTATGGGGTCATCATCCCATTTCTTGGATTCTTGTGTGAGAACCTAGACTAGTAGAGTGATATGGAAGCAAAGGGTGGTGACAATCCACCATACTAACTCTTTGGAATGGACAACTGACTACTCCTATCAAGGATCCTGCAATAAACACTCAGCCTCAAAACAATCCCCACATAGTCTCAAGACTATCAACACTCATAACACAGTGAGATAGCACAAAGCAAATGGTCCAAAGCTCAGGATTAGCTTCAACAAGGAGAGGGCATATGAATTTATAGCATAAGGAGGCCAAATATAACCCAAGGGGATCAACTCGAATTAGAGAGAGAGGTAAGGTTAAGCTTCATCATGGAGACTTAACTCGAATTAGTGGAGTGGTGGCTTAGTTAGGAGATTCGCTTTCTTGGATTAGCATCATGAGGAGGAGTTACCAAAAACCAAGGAGTGGAGGCCAATAATATCTCAAGGAGGGTGCGCTAATCATGTGAGGTGAGAGAGTGGGTCCAATACGATCATAAATGACTTGTAAGCAATAAAATAGGGAGCATATACACAAATAGAGGAGTGGGGCACACTTATGGAGGTGGAGGCTAAATTCTAGCTCGTGGAAGCTAAAATCTAGCTTACAACTCCTGAATATAAGGAGAGGGCTCATAAATGATATAAAACACATAAATGGGAGGGAATCTCTCCTAAGGAGGGCCCACTAAGGTATGAATAAGGTACAATAGTAACTCCATAGTCCATAAAAAAAAAAATAGGGTCCGTTGTACAATGTTGGGGTGACCAACACTACTAATGTCACTAAGGCGCAAAATGAACTAGGTTGGAAAATTTTCATCCAACAACAAGTTCTGAGGTGCTAGGGATGTCCCCCCATTCCCCCTCACTTTGTGAGATCCATGGTCTCCCATATTCTTTTAGTTGCCTTTGCTAAGCCAATTGTTTAATTAATCAATAGAAACAACATTCAAAGATAACAACAATGCCAATAATAACATTAATATTAATAATAGTGCCAAAGTTCAAAGTCATATCATCAAACAATGATCATATGTCCATAATCACATTAACATGCAAAAGAAAATAAGTCCATAGTCACATAAAAGATCATAAGTCCAGTGCTTAACAACTAGGGTATTACAACTAAGATCACTATGCATCATATTCTATGGATTAGTGCGTTGAGCAAGAACTTAATGATTTCTAATTGTTGCATTGTTTTATATTAAATCCTTTTGAAGCCAAGAAATGGAAGCCTCAATGGAGGATGGCCTTCAAAACATGTTGGTTATGTATTCTTTATTGTTTATTAAACCTTTTATATGTGTAGATTGAGCTAATAAGGGCACATCCTTAAGGATGCTCTTTCTATAATTTCAATTAGAATATATTATATTTATATATGCCCGGAGTAAGTTAGGAAGGGAGCAACCCTTAGCTTCACTTGTTGTTATGTTTAGAATATATAGTATAATTATATATGAGTGAAAGATGTCAACAAGGGTGCAACCCTTAGCTTGACTTCTTGTTGTGTTGGGAATGTATTCTTGTGTGATATATAAATAAATTGGAACGAAACCATGATAAGTTCTTGTTCATAATTTAAGGAAATAATGTATATTATTTATACATGAAGGAAGCCAAGAAAGGGCACAACCCTTAGTTCAAACTTAAAAGGAATGTGCACTTAATATGCATGCTTGGTGGAGGAAGGGAATAGCCCCAACACCCTTGTATTAAATCATAATAACTATAAACACATGTTTAAGATAGACATGTTTAAAGACTAGTCTTGGTCTGATGTATTGTAATAGAGAGGGTGGGATCTCGAAGAAGTTATTCTTAGTCCTAGTGGATACGTTGCCTAGCTTGGGGGTGTCCTCTCACTAGGAATAATATACACCGGACAAAGAGCCAAAAGGTTGGGTGGAACATTGAAGTCACATCTTCAGTTGCAAAGGTCTACTAAAATCATATAAGTATTCCATTAAAGTTATGATATTATTATTTGTCAACCTTATAGAGTGTTGAGTTAAATAGAATTGTTGCAAATATTCAAATGTTTTCCCAAGTTGTTAAAATGGTAGGTAATGTTATATTGGTTTAATGTTTATAAGCAATGTTTGGTATAGAAATGATATTGTCAAGTTGATGATTAAATTTCATAAACATATTGAATCAATATTATATTACAATTGAGCTATGATATATTTCTATCTTCTTAGAAATAATCCACAGTTATGTAACTAAACCTAAACCCTTAGGTATGTTCTTGTACTTTGAGAGAAGACTATGAGAGGGATAATTATTGGATACATTATTAATATTCTAATTAATCTATAAACTCATCAAGATTATTTATATTAAGTGATTGATTAAATAATTGATTGGCCACATTATGTATGAAGAAAGCTAAATAAATGTTTGACTATGTAACTATTAACAAAGTAGCCTATGATCCAATAATAGATACAATGTGAATGCAAAAGGTAGCAAAAAGGATTATGGTATGCTTTGTGTAGAATATATATTAAGTGATTTAAAAAGTATGAGTGTTGTTTGAGGTTACTTACCTTAATGAATGATTGAAGTACAAATAATTAGTCCATTTAATTACAAGCTTGATGGTTTAGAATAAGTAGTCCTTTTAATTACAAGTTTGATGATTTATAATAAGTAGTTAATACATACGACAAAAGCAAAATATTGAGGTTCATTCTACCTTGTATTATGGTTAATTGAAATTTGAAGGTATGAAGCATCTAGTAAGAACTGTGTTTATGTTATTTGATGATATTAAAGATATATTGACGTGTTCACTCACTAATATAAGTTGGTAATCTTATTAATGAATCTATATTATTTTATATAAGAAGTTATATAAGAGAATTGGTTTGCACAAATAAACCCTTGTTGGTTTAAAATGAGTAAACCATTATTTTGGATTAATAATATTTCCATGTAGTTGAATGGTTAAGTATACTAGTAGACAAGATTGTAAGCTATTTGGCTATACTTAATGAGGTAGAGGTTAAAGGTTTTAAATGGTAAACTAAGTAGGTCACCAATGTTATATGCATCGTTTTTATTGGTTATACATTTTAAATCAATACATGATAAAAGATTAGTAAGATAATTTTATGTTTTCTTATGTATAAGAATATCAACAATGGGAAAGTATTTCAGTATTGATTATAATGTCATACAAATAATGAGGCTAACATATTTGATTGGTTGAGATGATGTTTAAAGAAAAAGTTTATATCCCATCTCTCTATAAAGTTTTAATGAATTTTGCCATTATAATATTTATAATCATACAAATCTATAAATTCTTTGATTCAGGGTAAATAACAAATATAACTTTATTGGAATGGTGGTTTGTTGGTGGGATTAGATGGATTTCATTCCATCCACCCGGGTTCAATTCCGGTGAGACATCTTCTGGCTTGGATTATGCGTTGATAGTTTGCTCGACCTACCATCCAAAATGATTTTTTTTTTCATTCACTGTAAATAACAAATATAACTTTATTGAAATGGTGGTTTGTTGGTGGGAGGGTTCAATTCCGGTGAGACATCTTCTGGCTTGGATTATGGGCTGATAGTTTGCTCGACCTATTATCCAAAATGATTTTTTTTTTTCAATAAATATATTTACATAAGTTGTAAAACAAAAAATGAATTTTTTTTAATAGACAAAAATGAATATATTTACATAAGTTAAAACTGAATCTGGTGGAGCAAAGGTTGCAGGCTTATTGTTCCTACATAATCGCCGCTACACTCTTCTAGGGTTCCTACATAATCGCCGCTACACTCTTGTAGGGTTCCTAACGCAATAATTCATTAAAAACTCATCTTCACTTTGATGTTCACTTCCCCACTTCCAAAATAAAACGTCGAAGTCCGACTCTGGCTATGGTGGAGTAAATCTTGGAGGGTTGACTCTGGTGGAGCAAAGCTTGTAGGGTTTTTGTTTCTGCATTATCTTGATCATTAAACCTCCGAAGCACATCCACGCCATGCCTGCATTTATCATCCTCTCTTTCTCCCGCCCCGTTCATCATCCTCTCCTTCAGTGTCCAACAAAATTATTCTCAGCATTTTATTCGACTCTTAAAACCCCCATTTCACCGCCTCCCTCCTTTGAAACCACCCCGATAGCGAGTTTCCTTCTCAACGAATGCGGATTTTCTCTCCACGATGCAAATACCGTTTGCACGAAAAGGCCGGATTTATTCTCTCACAAATCCTACGATCATGCACAGCAAACCCTGTTCTTCCTGCGAGAAAAGGGTGTTAATGAAATCGGCGTACGGAAACTCTTCACCTTGTGCCCCGCACTCTTACGGTCCAGTTTCCAGGACACCGTGAAGCCCAAGGTTGAATTCCTGGAGAAGATCGGCCTTACTGATCAGAAATTGCTCAAAGCCCTCAATAGATACCCTCGTATTTTTTGTTCAAGCATTTGCCGTATGCTGGAACCGAGGGTTTGTTTTCTACAGTCCGTGCTTGATCCCGATCTAGCCACAGTGGCTTCGATCCCAGAATCTGATAAAATTGCCGGAACACTCGTTTCCAACAACAGCCTAACCGCGTCTGTAATATCTCAAAACCCTAGGATTTTAGCAATGCCTCTGGATAATTTTTTGGTGAGGATTGTAAAGGATGTCGAGGGGATGGGCATTGAGAAGGGATCCAAGGCGTTTGCTCGCGCTTTTCTTCAGTTGAGTAAGCTGAACAGGGATAAAGTAAAGCGGAAATTGGAAAATTTGAGAGAATTAGGGTTTACAGAGGAGGAAGTTCGAATTCTTGTTAGGAAGTCACCTACGCTTCTAGTGTCGTCCAAGGATACACTGCGGCAGAAGCTCGAGTTTCTTGTTGAGGAATGGAAGCTTCCTCGCATTGTTATTTTGAGGAATCCGGTAATTCTGAGTTTGAGCATGGAAAAGAGACTGAAGCCAAGGCTCAATGCTCTGAGGGCCTTGATGATGATGAACAAGTCTCCAGTGCATTATCTCATGATGTCAAGTGGGGATTTTCATCGCAAAGTGGTGAGCAGGCTACCAGTGGGTAACAAAGGAGAATGAGGCAACCCCGTTGTAAGGGTCGGTCGGTTGGTAACAAAGGAGAATGAGACAAACCCGTTGTCCCGAGATTGGTTACTCTGCCTGGCGGGAGTTGAACGGTGGATAGGTTTTGGACCTGCGGGGGGAGTGCATGAACGGTGGATATTCGAAGCTTCTATTTTGTACTCGAGAAGCTACAAGATGACGGTGAAGAATGATGGTTCTCCCTCTGCATCGGTTGCTTTTTAACAGGTATTTCAAAAGCATCTTCACATTGCTTTCCATTGTTTCTTGGTATTACATGTGTTGTTTATAGATGAAAAAGGAGATTAGATCTTGCAACGGTTGCTTATAGTCCCTGTACTGGCAACAAGGAGATTAGATCTTTTGTTATGGTGGGTAGGTTGGCAAAAAAGCCCTTTTCTGGTATGTAGGCTACCACGACTTTTGGTATCTGTAAGGCAGGGTATTTCTTGGTGGCAGGGTATTTTTGTTCTTGAGTTGGTGCACTGGAACTTACAAATGGTTTTTGCTAGAAATGACGATCTATATGATAGTCGATTGTGTACGCAATGCTTATGTTTTGTAATGGTTTTACCTTGTTTATAGTTTTTGCTTTAGTGTCGCCTGTGTTTCAACTAAAGGTGATCAATGTAACAACCTTGTAATTAAAATACAAACTTAAAATTTAACCGTGTACCAGTTCTTAGCTAGGACTCACGGCCAAGACCTCGCAGTAATCATTGTACGTATCTCAGAGACCCCGCCAGTAATCATTGTACGAATACGTATTGCTATGCTTTCCTGAGTTGTAATTTAAATTATAGACTTAGGAGATTGAAAGTATGACAGAACTAAACGGGGCAAGGAATCCACTAGGAGGAGAGGTTGATGGCTAAAAAGCCATGGGAATTAGTTATTGATGACCATATTCCATCTTGGTGCCTCAGGCACTGGAAGAAAGAAAAGTGAACTGTTGATGTTCACTTGATAACCTAAAGCTTATAAGTGTCACCCTCAGTTAAGATCAATCTTAAGCAAAGTGGGAAATGAACTAGTATTCCCTGGCGAGCAAATCACTGAGCTTCCATGATCTACCTATTAGCATAAAGCTAACTATTGAACCTAAGCAAAATTAAATAATGAAGTTACAACATAATATAGAAAGGATTTAGTATGGAAAAGACTATCATATATATATATATGGGGAAAGCAAGAAATAAAGATGCGTTAGTGAGCGAATAAAAAGAGTGAATAAATCCTATTTTTATTATTAAGTGATGGGAATGTTTATGAGAATCATTTAAGGTTTATGAGCAATATGTATCGGATTGAAAAGGGAAATCAAGGTTTCCATTACATACATACATATAAAGGGAAATATGATTCGGTTAGGGTTTTCCCTTGTGAACGGTTCCTAAGTAATTGAAATCACCATTTCTTGGGGAAGATATTAATGAAAATTGCAAGATAGAGGGGGCGACATTCCTTGTTTAAGATATGGAATAGTAAATATATGTTAAAAGAAATGTAAATGCAAAATTAAGTGGTGAAGAAAGTAGTTAGGGTTCGAATTGATATATGAGGCCGTCAAAGAAAGTAGGCAAGGATGACATGAGGAAAGGACCTGCTCATTTTTCTTGTGGACCGATTTTCGATATAGAAAACTGATGCGGAGTGAACTCTGAACAATATCTTTGTGACAATTAATCCACTGAAATCCGGTGCCCAATGTTTGGACGGTTTTGTATCCCTACTCCAATGGAAGAAGCGGAAGTTTCCATGTTTCCACTGTTTATGCATTACATAATTTTATTCTAATTTATATATCCCAACTGCTATTAATAGTCTATGCGAGAGAAGTTGTGTATGTTCTCGCAATAGTAGATAGAAAATACCATTATGCTGAACCTTGAGGCATTAAACCCTACGAGTTCTGTAGTCCTTGAAATGATCTCTGTATGTTCTTGAGAAAACTTGACAGGTAAGAGTTAGTGAGATTAAGGGAAAAAAAGGTCCCGTACTTAATTATTTTTCTGACATTTTTGGTTGAGAGGAGGGGCAAATTTCCTCCTTTTGAAGGGAGCTGATCCCAATGCACAATTTCTAATTCAGCTATCGATTTTATTTATAATCATGTTCTTGTCTAGTTTGTTATTTGCGGCATATATTTATGGAGTTTTGAAGTCTCCAAATGAGCGATTCTCCATAGGGTTGTCTCTCTAGTCCTCTTTATTGGCTCCTTATTGAAATCCATAGACTCTGTTATTTGTTCGATTGAGGATTTTTCTTGATTATCACAGGTATCTCACTTACATTGTCGAGCCTCATTGTTGATGTTGGGACCTGACTTCTTGGAATTAGAGAATTGACTTTATTAATCAACTCCATCTTAAAAACCTACCTATGCAAAAGAGATCATAAGTTATAACCCATCCAAGAATTACAAAACCCTTGGCTTCTCTAGTCTTTTAAACGGTTAATTATTCAGGGATTGTTTGCAAACTTATCCTGACCAAACCAGTGGTGTTTGGGAAAACTTCTATGAACAATCCGGAAAACAACTGCAGTGAAAATATGATAAAAAGTTAAGACGTGTTTGAATAGGCCTTGGATTCTTCAAAACATTAACAATACTCAAATCCCCCAGTTTCCCTAATAATAAAGGAAAACATGAATGGCACAATATGCAAAAGCTGAATTTGACAAATTCAAACCGGAAAACAACTGCAGTGAAAATATGATAAAAAGTTAAGACGTGTTTGAATAGGCCTTGGATTCTTCAAAACATTAACAATACTCAAATCCCCCCAGTTTCCCTAATAATAAAGGAAATCATGAATGGCACAATATGCAAAAGCTGAATTTGACAAATTCAAACCCTAAAATGAAATGAATGTCAATGGCATCATGGTTTGATGGTTAAAAAGGAGGTGTGATATTCCCCACACAAATTCAAATCCTCTGATACAATGTGTTACCCACCTATGCAAGCAACTTGCTTCAAAGTAAAATGTCAAAGATGACGCAAGTAGAAGCTGGAGCATTGAGAATCTGAAACAATTGGAGAACTCCATTCTTTAATGCATGAATAAATATAAAAAGGATGATGGATATCATATTAGGATTGGAAAACTAAGAATTAGGAATGAAGAGCAGGAGAGATAGAGGGTTGAGGGGTCCATTCCGGGGGCTTGGGTTACCCTTGATTCCTAGGGGAATAATAAGGCAATTTAAAAAAAATAAAAAATAAGAAGATTGAGGGATCTTAGACATAGGGTAGGATAAGGGAAGTAGAATGAAGTTAGCTTATTAACATAACTCCATTCTTATAATGCTTGAATGAATATAAAAGGGATGATGGAGATCATATAAGGGTTGAAAAATTGATAATTAAATACTAAGAATAAGAGAGACAGAAGGTTGAGGGCTCTCATAGGGTAAGATAAGAGCAGCAGAGTAACATGAGCGCATTAACATTGTAATATTTAATTCAAGACAAATTTCCAGTGGCAAGGAAAAAAACTCTGTTAAATGCTTCCTTGTAACAATCTGAAAAAACTTTGTTAAGTGCTTCCTTGTAAACAATCAGTTGGTTTATTTATGCCTGCCTCGACAATTCTGCATAAATCAGTGACAATCAAATAAACTACGTCAAGAAACTGATGGGGATATGCAAAAGCTGAGATACATTCATACCATAGGCTTGCGACTAATTATAGGTGGCTTCCTTTGTCTGTAAAAACCTAAATCCTAAAAGGTTGAATTTTTTCACTTGTAAAGGGTCCACTTCTTAGTAATCAATCTTGTTGCGATGCCAATGGTTGAATACTTGTGATTTTATTACACGTTTGCATCCAAAATACTTCGTAAATACTACCATCTCATGTCAAATCAGGAGATTCTCTATTATCTTTATCCATGGAGAGTATTGAGACAAGAAATGTGCAAGCTAGATCCAATATAATCACCCATCTCTATATCAGGAAAGATTGATGTGATTTCTTTGTCTCTAAAAAAATTGAGACCCATTTTTACCTCAAAATTTCTCTAATGACATGTGGTGTGCATTAAACTTGGATGGGGAGGATAACAATCATTACTCCCAACCACCTGAGCTAGACCCAATTGATTATCCTATATTAATATATGAAAGTTGCACAACATAATTATGAGTACATTCACATTTATAATCACATTTGACCATAACAACATAATTATGAGTACATTCACATTTATAATCACATTTGACCATAACAAGAGGAAATAAAATGTATGACACAACATCCATTTACTTGAAAATCCTCTATTACTTCATTAAACTTGGTGAAATGTTTTAGAGTTTGAAAATTGCACATATATTCCCTTCCCAAAACTCTAATGCTCGCATACTCATCCTTTAGGAAGATTGAAACCTTGATAAAGAGGACAAGCCTTTGCTAGATTGTTTGTTGATGTAGCCAATCCCTAAGAAAATTTTGTGTCTACCCATACTTCAACGTTAAATATAACCCTCTCCCCCTTACACTTGTTAGTGCTAGATTTATTTTCGAAGCCCCATCAAAGAGTACTAGTTGCTTCAATCCAATATTTTTGTTTGATTATAATTTTCCTTTGATGTGTTCCCTATTCCATTTGAATGAATGGTTTCTTAAAGAATCCCTCTTGCTTGCATGGCCACTCCCTGGGGAGTCAGAGATTATGTTGGAAGATGATATGATTTTGAGTGAGCCAAACATTCTAGCAAAGATATTTAGGTGTTCCAACCTGTGGGCTCTAGAATT
This sequence comes from Larix kaempferi, assembly GCA_027924585.1. NCBI lineage: Eukaryota > Viridiplantae > Streptophyta > Pinopsida > Pinales > Pinaceae > Larix > Larix kaempferi. Next base: position 14,280,182 of record BSBM01000643.1, read on the forward strand.
GTTTTTCCTTCACTAAAGCTTCAAGATATAATTATGGACTATTTGTGATCATTTGATTTCACCCTTTTGGAATTGGGATCAATTTTCCTAACTTTGAAAATACTAGATTTCATACCTACTTGGTGAATTCACAATTTATAAATAAATATCTAGTGGTTTCTTTCTTATATTGTCAAAGAAGACATAGGGATGAGCTCGTACCCCCTCTTTTAGAATTTTTCAGTTGTTGAAGGTTTCCTATGTACCATGATCCAACAAAGCAATTTAACTTTGGTAAGACAATCACTATACCGTATTCTTTCCAAAATAGACAAGGGAGGAGGAAGGTCCATTGATGCCAATTTAAATGCACATATTAACTTTATTAAGTAAGATTCTCTAGATATCCCCCAACCCCTTAAATCATGAATACACATATTTTATTGAGTCTCTCTGTGAAGACACGCAAAGAGGGAAGTTAACTAAACCTAAAGATTATTTATAGGAACAAAACTCTTTCAGCCAACCAATCTCACAATTCCAATGAGTCCCACTCTAATAGATTGAATATATTAAGAATTTGATTATTTGAGAGCCATTCCTTGAGAGCAATGAATAAATTCACATAAAGAGGGGGAGGGAAACCCAATGTTATATCTTTCCATATTTGAATGAGCTTCCCATTTCTTGGAACTCACAAGAAATATCCTTGTGGTATCAAAGCCTCAATGCTATAGAGTTTCCATGTAGAAGAACCTCCCATTATAGGAAGGGGGACTCTAAACAATGAATTGTCCAACCATTAAAATACTTTTTAATCAATACTTCCTTCAACCATTTCTTCTTCTTGGAAACCGATATCCAAAGGAATTTTCCTCCTCGCACCATATTAATCATCCTTGGTTCTTTGATTGCTAGTTCTTCACATTCTGAAAGAGCTTGCATTGTGGGCCATTTTACCAAATGAAAATATTTTCTATTTTATTTCCTTCCTTGCCAAATGAAAATTCTAATTTCCTTACCAATTAATTTCTTTATGCTAACATCTGCTAGCAGGATTTGACCTTTTTAAGATTGGTAGCATTGACAAGACATTTGATTAATAATATTCTTCCTAATGGGTTAATCCATTGTTTCCCCATTGCACCATTTTCAATTTAGTTCTCTCAAGAATGTTCATGTAGCGTTATGGTCCGGTTTGTTTCAAAACCTTTGTGATCAACAAAAATTTAAACGATGCCCACTTACTAAAATGGAAAGTTCATAGAACTAGTGACGAGTTGAAGCATTTGTGCTACATTCCATCCATAAATGTCGGTTGTAGCTAAGCCTCAAAATATTTGTCTTGCACATTTTTAAATCATTTGGCAATTGTTTCTTATGCTCCCCCTAGCAAGAGGGTATCCTTTGTAAACTATAAATGATGTATTGCATTTAATTCCCATTAGATTTCCTACCAAATCCTTCACCTTAGTGATTCTTCCATTGAAATATACATGGGAGATAAGGGGCATCTTTGTTTGCACCTTTGAAAAAAATTTGTTGACCTTCCTTTTGCTGAAAGGGCTATCCATGGTTCGCTAATGCAAGCTTTGTTCCATCTTATGAATTGCAGATCAAATTCAAATATATAGAGAACTATAGATAATCCAAATATTTGGAGAACTACATATCAAATCCAAATATTTGGAGCACCCTAAAGTCAAATAGATGTAATACTTCATCAAAAGCGCTTTCCATATCCAACTTGATCACCATGAATTTTTCAGTTTTATTTATGCTTGAGTGAATTGCTTCTTGGGATAAAATAATATTGTTGGAGATTCATCAATGCCTGACAAATCCTCCTTGATTATTTGATATCAAATCCATCAATATCGAGTTGAGCCTTCTTGCGAGCACCTTAGTCAAAGTTTTATATGGTGTGTTGCAAAGGTATATTGGCTTGGACATGACAAACAATGATATATTTTATTATTTAGGGATCAAGACTAGAAATGAGGAGTTAATTCCTCCTCCCAACTTGGACTTCCAACGTGTTCCATTTCACATTATGCACCAACTTTAGTATTGATCTAGCACACACGATAGAAGGATATTGTGAAACTGTTTAGCGTAAGTGCTCTATACGTCCAAATCTATCTCCCAAATCGTATGTATAACCTCTTACTCTTCAATTTATTTGAGTAGAAACTTATGATCTGCTTCTGATATAATTGATAAGATGACTTGTGAAATTTCCTGAATACTTATTTTGATAGAGGGTCCTCAACGTATGGTGCTTTGAAATGATCATGGTATGTGGTTTGAATTTCATCAAAATGAGTAATTCACTCCCCATTCGTAACAGTAATCTAATTCAATACATGGTTGCGCAATTGTTTTGGATTTTCCTATTTATGAAAATAACTTATGTTTTGATCTCTAGATTTAAGTTAGAGGCTTCTTGATTTTAACCTCCAAAATTCTCCTCCTTTCTAAAAGCTCGATGTGATTTTATTACAACCTCTCTTTCCTTTGATTGAAGAGATATGGAGGCCCCTTTGTCCTTCATTTCTACTTCTATCTCATCTAGGTCTTGCAATAGTTCATGCCTTTATGTTGAGGGAGATTTTATGGTTTGCTTAGCCCATTATTTCAACTTATGCTTCATGGCTTTATTCTTGGTTTCCCATACAAATGATGAATCATAATTGTATGCTCCATTCATCTTCCAAAGCAAGGAGGAAGTCATCACATTGATCCACATAGGGCTAAGCTTAAAGGGAATAGGACCACAATTTTCTTGTTCTTAGAGGTAGAAGAGAATTGCTTTGTGATCAACGATGACATAACAAAAAATGGATTAGTCTTGATATGTAGATATAACCAAAAAATTCAACTTAGTTTTATCTTCATATTATCAGAGTAGATTATAACCCTAGTTCTTTAATTGAAATTAGTTTACAATGGGTTGAAAAAGATGAAAACTTAACCGATTTTTTTTATAGGGGTCTCTACCCTTGAACCTCTGATGAGCTATTGGCCCTTGTGCCCCTCCATCCAAGGGGGTGATGACAGACTAGATCCCCTTTGTCCTGGGAACCTACAAAGAGTACATCACATGTCCAATAGGTAGTAGAAGGATATGTGGGTTAGGAGGGAGAAGATAAAGGAGAGGGGGAGGAAGTTTGTTTGATAAATAGGGTATATCCATGTCGAGTACACAAACATATCAAAGTTCAATACACCACTGCATTACATTGTTAAAAACTTGAAAGAGGGAAATAGTCCATGACACTAGCTAATGTGGCCACTTGATGAAATATATTAATGCAAAAGGAAAATATTTACATTTGAGTTTCTCACAATCAATCATCAATGTATGGATTTCCATGCTTTTTAAATAGATATCATGGACAAGTTGGGTTTCAAGCCATGGAGAATCACCATTAGTATTAAGGAGAAGATAAAATATATTAATGCAAAAGGAAAATATTTACATTTGAGTTTCTCACAACCAATCATCAATGAATGGATTTCCATGCTTTTTAAATAGATATCATGGACCAGTTGGGTTTCAAGCCATGGAGAATCACCATTAGTATTAAGGAGAAGATGAATCATTAGATCACTTTATGTTTAGAAAATAATCATGTCCGTTAGATTAGATAATTACAATACACACTAAATTAACACATTACGTAAAGACACTTTACACTAAGTTGATCTTAATTGACACGCAAGTGTCTACATATTCTAACATCCTCCTTTAAGAACAACTTGTGATAGGATTGAAGAATTTACAAAGGTGATATAATAGGCGAAGGAGGGAGGCATTAGAGCCTATCACTACTTAATGACAATATCTTGAACATCTAACATAGATCAAAGTTTGGAAAACTTCACTTTAATATTTTTTATGAAAATGTATACAAATTAATCCTTTGTAGGGAAACAAAGAACTTCAAGAAGAATATTCGAATAATCTTTTTAATGAAGTGCATGTGTAACTTAATGTGTTTGTTGCACTAATGTTGAATTGGATCTTTGGCAAGATGAGTGGCACTTTGATTATTTAACTAGTGGGTGGTTGGATGTTTCTATTGGAATCCAAACTTTCAAAAGAATTTTCCAAAGCCAAATGGCTTCTTGACTAGCACTAATTGTTACTCAATACTCATTTATATAAAAGAAAGAGAAAAGACACATTGTTTCTTACAATCTCAAGTGACAATTCCAAAACCAATATTGAAAACATAACTTGCAGTAGACTCTTGATCATTAGGTTCGTAACCCAATCAAAATCACTGAAATTGACCTGCAAAGAAGTCCTGCTACAATTTTTTATGTATCCCAAACTAAACTCAATACTCATTTATATAAAAGAAAGAGCAAAGACACATTGTTTCTTACAATCTCAAGTGACAATTCCAAAACCAATATTGAAAACATAACTTGCTGTAAACTCTTGATCATTAGGTTCGTAACCCAATCAAAATCATTGAAATTGACCTGCAAAGGAGTCCTATTTCAAATTTTGATGTATCACAAACTAAACTATACCTTGGATATATTGAAGTATCCTCTTTACTACTTCCTAATGGCTGTCATGGAACATATTATATAACTTGACAATAACCCTCCATAATTTTTTTTAAAATTTCATTTAGTGTTTATTTTTACCCTCGATTGAAAAATCACAATCAGATTTGAACCCAAAATACAACGACGTTTGTCCATAATCCCACAAAGAAAACATATTTTGAAGCCATTGGACTCTTAATGTCAGGTTTTATACACATGAATAATCCTTCATATCTCTGATACCAAATGCATTGAAATTTTGACAGCCTTGACTTTTAAAAGGTATCAGATTTTCCGCTCTCATATGTCAGATCTTTGACACACTTCCAATCACCAGACGCCAGACTATCGAATTGCTTACGAATTACATTCTTAAAAATCGACAACCACGCCAAATATACGACGCCAGTATTTTTAAGAGTGTCGAATTTGCAGCGCCAACATACCAGAGATACGACGCACATGTTTTTTACGTGGCGGATTCTCGGTGCTTATATGTCTAAATAATGACAGAATGAGTATCCAGCAAAATCGTCCAGTATCCAGCCAAATGGAGCAGAAAATACGACGCCTAACATTTCGAATACGCTGGATAGTCGACAGTTATTACCGTCGGTGGTACAACTGCTATGTCGGTGTCAAATTCATAATCATCAGAGATCCGACAGTTGAATATGATTTAAAGAAAAAATGCAATTTGTTCTCAACCCAAAGGAAGGGAATGAAATTACAACTTGGTAAGGTTTACATTAAGGATTCCAAGAAGTATATTTTATTGACCAATTCCAAAACTATATTAAAAAACTAATAAGATCTATATGTAATTAGGTTATGTACCTTCCAACAATGAAAAAATAAACAATGTTGCTCCAACATCCTTACTAGAGAATAAATATAAGCTCAATAGATACCCTAACCACTCTTATTTATTACATATTCCCATAACTACTTCCCTCATACATTGTACAATTTGATAGCCTAGGGCATATCCATGTGTTAGATAACCAAGGGCATTGTTTTTGCTTCATCAATTAATGCAACATATAGACATCAAATCATGTTCTTTGAGATTTGTATATTTCATAATCTAGTGTAAATCTCTCTTAATTTTGGAGAGATCATTATATACTTATGCATAATCTCCTCGCCCCAAGGTACCCTATGTTAATATTGACTCCTATAGCAAATTTACAAGCTTCTACAAACTTCTTGATTGAACCAGTTGTCCACATTAAAATGCCATAGGTAAGAAAAAGTTTCAAAATATAGCAAGCCTCACATAAATAATGAGAAAAACCTAATATACATTTTCTAGTGCCAACATTATATACCCATACTTCACCAAGATAAACATTAACGATAATATTGACTCCCTTAGCAAATTTACAAGCTTCTACAAACTTCTTGACTAACCCAGTTGTCCACCTCAAAATGACATAGGTAAGAGAAGGTTGCAAAATATATCAGGCCTCACATAAACAATGAGTAATGCTTAACATACCTTTTCCATTGCCAACATTATATAACCATACTTCACCAGGATAAACATTAACCAAGTCTTTCATGTATGCATAGCCACCAAATCTGTTACATCAATATAGTTGCATCAATAAAAGGAAGAAAGCAACATTACAATGAGATTTCATAGTTATAATAATCTAGATGTTCACAAATAAGCATATATATTAAAGTGAATAATTTCAATCATCCTCAAAGCAAATGTTTCAAATAACGACATGTTTAATGTTTAATTTCGGCTTGTAATCCAGAGTATAAGAAAATAGTGAAAATTCTAAATGCAACATAATGTCAGCTAACAAGTCTAGATTTAAGGCATTAATTGAGGACTCCAAATTTGTCAAAACATATTGTCTTAGCATTAGCATCTAAAACAATAACCCCACAAAGTTCAACATTAATCCATACAATGCCTTTATGGTACTTAAACCATGTTACTAAATTAATCTGTTAAAATGCATGTGAATAAATCGATACAAGACTCCAATGAAGTTGAACACCAATGTTTTAGGAGGACTAGGAGGACAAGTTTTGGTGCTTATAACAATGTAAGTGAAGGGATATTCAATCATTTTGGGTTTTGCAGAAATATATTTTTGACTATTGATTGTCTTATTTCTTTTAATGCTAGCCTTTAATCTTCCTCTAACAAGGCAAGGTGCATTTAATCATAGCCTGTCAAACAACAATGTGACTGATGTCTTTGACTACAAATGTTATTTGGATTATTCTTAAGTCACATAGATCTGTCATGTTAAACTCTCTTCCAAAATCATCCTACTCTTAGTTTTGGGATCGTTGAACACATGTATATGGAATTTCACAGGTCATATGGCTAGTTATTTCCTGCTAGATAGTTAAGAGGTCCATATACCCATAAAATTTGTTAGCAATGGAATATTTCATTCATGACCTTCCCAGTGGAAACTTATGTTTTCTAAGGTGTATTGAGATTATAGTTAGGGACCATCATATATTAAGAGATTCAAGAAGCTCTTGTTTCCCTATATGTTATTCCTAATCTAAACTGAAAAACCTTGATAGGAGGAAGTGACTTGGATTGTAAAACGTTGTTTCATTTCACTTTTCATTGATTCCTAAAAGGTGTTAGTGTTGCATCAAGGAGGGTCAACAATAATACATTTATCTCGAGATTGGTTGCCAAGGATGTATTAATTTGCTCTAGGAGATGGAGGATCTGCAAATTTTAAATTCTGCATTAGAAAGTCTTTACTTGTGCTCAAATTACAATTGTTACATTAAGTTGTACTTGTTTGTCAACATCTGCAAACTATGACTACCTACAAATTGACCATATTAGGTTGTCTTTTTATATAGTTTGGTATATGGGATCTTTGTATGAAAATGTCCTAATAGTAGAATGACAAATTAAAAGGGTTAGAATAGTTCTATTAGATTTCATGTTTTACAATGCATATTCTAAGTTACTATATAAGAGATTCAAAGTAAACTTTTGTAAAATGTAATATGACAAGTTTAATGAATATATATATATATATAGTACTGATTAATCCCCTAACTATTTCCAAGATGTAATTTTCAAATTTTCTATAAATGCTTTAGAGTTACTAATTTTACTCTTGTTTTGACACATTTTGGAAATGGCACATGGGGCATTTTGTTCAAATTGCCACTTTATTATTTCACAAGAAAATTATTTGCCATTATATTCTTTGATGCTTGGATGTCAGAGTTTACACTGTTTGGAACCAAAAGATTTATCTTAGGCCCGCAAAAGGTATTGTTGGATCTCACACCATATTTCATAGTCCAAACGATTGTTTGATGTTTAATATATATCGAGTTAAGAGTATTGAGTAAACAAAAAAATAGAACAATTATTTCCTAACTATTACATAATGTAAAGACAATCAAGATAGTCCACATTCAGTGATGATAAATAGTGTCTAGTTATTTTCTTTTTTTATAGTTATAGTTACAATGCTATTGGAAGGTTTGGCTTCTTTTTATATCACTAAGAATTTTACCTAAACAATTTACATTCTGCCTGAATATGTCCAGATCTGTTGCAATTGGAAATGAGCCTTTCCTATCAACATACAATGGCTCATATCTAAATAATACTTTTCCTGCTCTGCAAAATATTCACAAAGATCTTCTCAAAGTAGGTTTAGAAGACCAAATTAAACTTACTGCACCTCTCAATGTAGATATTTAAGGGAAAGACAATACAGGAATCATTTACAATTGAGAAGCTTCAGATATTAAAATTTCATGTCTTTTGTTGTCCTATTTATATTCATATTCCTTATGAGAAGAAGACTAAATTTTAACCCTTGAGCATTAAGGGTATTTTTTTTTGTTCTAGTGAGATCTCCAAGGCTTATGGTATGTATATTCCAACACAATAGAAAAAAGTGGTGAACAAAGATGTTAATTTTGATGAGGATGTATGGTCATTTAAGTATTAGGAATGAAAGGTTGAGGAGGGAGAAAGGATTTCTATCCCAAAAGCAAATAAGAAAAAGCACAAGAACATATTCAGATCAGCAAGGTTCCAGTGAAGGAACAAGAGACTCTTTATTATATAGTTCACCTAAGAAGCTGAGATGGATTATCCAAACTTTGTAAGGGGCACATGAACAAGTGGAAGCACCAAAACATTATTTTCAAGTGAGTCATCCAACTAAGAAATTTCCTACGTATGTGACACAAATGTCTTATCTAATTGATATATATTTTTCCAACTTTTATAAGGAAAATGCAAATTAGGTGTGGCAAGGTGCCATGACTGAGGAGCATGACTTCATATTGAACAATGATGTTTGAGAGGTTTCTCAAAGATGAGGGGAGAAATATATGGTAGATTCCAAAATGTTGTTCAAAATCAAGCATCCGGCTATTGGAAACATCTAGAAGTACACGAACAAATCTATGGTGAAAGAATTCTTCCCAAAAAAGAGAGTTGACTATAAGGATACTTTTGCTCCAATTGCAAGGAATACTCCTATTAAAGTAATTATGTCTTTTGCATCAATTTTTGGTTGGCCTTTATGCCTTTATAATGTAAAGACAACTTTATTTGAATGGTGTGATTGAAGAGGAAGTGTACAATAATCAATTGAAGGGATTTGAAGTGCATGAGCGAGATACCCATGCGTGCAAGTTGAGGAAGTCCCTTTATGGGTTGAAACATGAACCACATGCATGGTACTTAAGGATTAATAGGTACTTACTTAATTTTGGTTTTACCAAGTATTCTAAAAATATTGACCTTTATTTCCATTTCCTTGCCGTATCTAGATCTTAGCTTTTCAAAAATCAGGTAAATACATATCCAGATCCATATCTAAATCTTGGTAAGTAAAGTTATATTAAAGAGAGTAGGTGAGCGATTATTATCTTGAGTAACTGAAATTGATTGGTACATATACAACATCCTTGTATCTCATTTCTAAGCATAATGATAATATATAATATTTCATTTTAGTTTCTTTTCTCATCTTATCTATATTTTAGTTTACTAGCCTATAGCAAACACATTATGCCTGTAATGATTTGAGGCCAGGCACTGATAGGAAAGAATATTACAAAGAACTTGCCTCTACAATTTCAATGGGATAGACCCTATATTTTTCGATATCTTGAGTTTTAAATAAATACATATCATTTTAGAGGTATAGGGACAATAAGAGGAAGGAGAACAACTAGCTATTTTTCGTTTCTGGAAAACACACTTATTTTGGGAGTAAATACTTTGTGATTCCATTGTATTTGATTATGAGAATGAATTAAAACAAACTCACAAGGTAGGAATCTCTTGGAACCCACTACCATCCTACGGGGATTTTAAAGCAGATATTCATGACCCAATGAAGCAAATTGTGACATTTTTGAATGATAATGAAGAACCCTTTACTGTCAATATCTATCAGGATTTTCTAAGCTTATATGCTTATGATAACTTCCCCATGGATTTTTTATTCTTTGATGGTGATAGCCAGCCAATGGTTGATGGGACTCTCCAATACACCAATTTCTTTGATGTGAATATTGATAAATTAGTTTGGTCTCTAAAGAAGGCAAGGTTCCTAATATGACAATTATTGTTGGAGAAGTGGGTTTAACCATAGATGGTGATAAACATACAACTGCCACATCTACTCATACAGACTCATGGGCATAAATCTATCATACAAACTTTGTTTTTGGTCCATGATAGTTGGATTTGAAGCTATCAATGTGTACTACCCCTTAGAGAAATCAGATATGTCAATGATTTCTTTTGACCCCCAAAAGTGCATTTTTGGGTATGAAATGGCCAGTTTTCAATTTTGGCCCTTCTTAATGGATTTCAAGATTAGTCGAGTTCTTTACCCCAAAAGATAATAAAATGGATGACAAATTATATATTAATCCATTTAAGATCAACAACTTAGACTTGCAAGTCATACTGAGCTCAATGCCTAAACTAATCTTAGTCAACACAACCCAACAAAAACTTGTCACCTAAAAGTCACAATAAAAAGGAAAAGGAGAAAATGAGAAAAGGGAATAATGTATATAGTCAAACGTAGAAGTTCTAAAACTACATTGTTGAGATATTCCTCCCATGAGTTGCATGTTGACAAAATGTTAACTTATGTGCTAATTAAAGCTTTCAATTTGCTGAAGATCCCATTATTGAGCTCTTGGGCCGATGTGGAATTTAAAAACTCTATCAAGTCCCATGATCAAACTACATGACATGCATTCATCAATGGGGTCATGGAGAACCTACGATAATCCTTATTTTTGGTAGGGAATCCACCCTCAAGATGAGAATAAAAGGGATGATGGGCAAGGTGAGATCTAGATCTTATCAAATATTGGAAGGTCTATGAGGTTTTTTTGAAAGGTTTTATTGTTCAAATATCTTATGGAAAAGGATGATTATAGAATTATTTAGGCACTAAACAAGCAGATGATTCTCAAATAACTTATGGGATTCAAAATTTATAAAAATTTAAATAGAACCAAACAACAAAATGTAGTCTGGATTTCATGGATCCTCATGGGCATGCATGGAAAAAAATTTCAACCAATACTTTCAGAGGTGAACTTTCATTCTTCTTAAGTTCCTAAAATAGCTTACTAGGTGGATGAGGTTATTAAGGAACTCTAAGCATTAAACACTACATGGTTAGACTTTGCCCAAACTATTTGCTATGTTTCTCAATAACAAGGTTGAAATAAGTAAATGGAAAGTCAACTTCATCGAACCTTTATTTAATTATGTTCATATGCATGCCCATTCTTGATAATGGATTTCCCTTATTCTCATAACATCTACTACATATTCCTTCCATTATTATTTCCATGAAAAAAAAGAAGCTAAATCATTGGAACTCTTTGTTAGTTGACATATTGGTGTTGCACTACTAGTATAACAACCTAGACTTCATGAGCCCCAAAGAGAACCTGGGCACTTAAGAAGTGCGAAGCTAGTATTGACTGTAATTCTAACCAACTCTAAACTAAAGGGAGGTCAATATACATATACAAGGTGAATATGCTATCTCCAAAATAGTGAACGCCCTAATCCAGGAAGCTCCAAAGGAGTGGAGTGTTTTCCTCATGAAGGCGGAGGAAGATGTGGATGAAGGGTCTTCAACTACAATGTACAACCACAAACATAGAACATAAAATGTGTAATCCTCATCCAAATCTGGACTCTACAAGTGAAATGCTTCCTCAATAGAAAAACCCATAGTAATCTTCCACACCAAACTATAAGCTTTGACTAATTGGCTTGACCATAGTGTTTTTTATATTAATATTAATATATATGTTTCTGTTAAAAAATAAAATTCAATGACTATGTAAATAATATATAAATATCCTTTAATATAAATTAAAGTTTCCATAAATAGGATAAATGTGAGTATATGATCAGTCTCTTCTCATATAAATTGTCTTTCAATTATGTCTTGGTGTATGTTCATTTGATTTTTGTAGTCAAACATTATATTTATATCAAAGCTAAGTCAAACACTATGCTATGAAAACTAAGTCAAAGTTGTATTATAAAGATGATATTGTTAGCTGAATGAATGAAATAAACTACATAGAATAATTAATGAAGTAAACCACTACAATGACCATTGAAAACTAAATAACTAAAACATCTATAAAAAGACATATTCATGAGTATTATGTACCTTTGAGTACAATTGATACAGTCTCTCCACATAGGCTAGTGATTAGCTGCAATTCCTAATGTGAAGTCTTGTAGAAATCAACAAACCGTGAAATGTTAAATTTATGGAAAATAATTTAATAAATAGACATGCATTTCAAAACTTACAAGACTCTATAATACATAAGAATAAAGCGCATTACCTTATTGAACTTCTCATTGTTTTGAGAATAATTTAATATTCTCTATTGAATATAGCCAACCACATGAAGGTGGAAGCCCCCCCCCCCCCCCCCCCCCCCACATCACTCTCAATTCACTATACCCAATGTATATACTTCAAAATAAATGAATATAGGTGTAAAAATGTGATTTTCATCTTAAAGAAACATTTAGCATTCATTCATTAACATATAACATTCATTCATTCATTCATAGGCAAAAAATACTTCATTACTTTATACTATCAAAAATAAGTTGGCATAATATTATTACAATATATATTTTTTTTTTATGTTTTTTTTTTGACATATGCAGCAAGAAACCCGTTGTAATATTCAACTTATCTTTTAGTTTTTATGGTCTTTGTTTTTCTTACTATCTGCATGGTTGTGTACTCAATACAATGTGGAGGTTGCTGCAATAACGAAGAAATTTTAGATTTATATGTTTTGTTATAATTGTTACAAGTATTCAATTAATAAAAAGAACATTAGAGTGACGCTCTTTACCTAATGGGGCCACATCATGTTCATCTTCCTATCTAGCTGCATCTTGTACACATTGACCCTCTACATGCTCTGGAGTTGAAACATTAAATCTTACAATTAATAAACCATTTGCAATGAAATATTTTTAATTGTAATCCATACTAAGTTTTTTATAGCACATGAATACATCCAATATCAGGATGCACACCATGACCTTCATTGGGTTGTTCTCCATCCTCACCAGGTTGCGTACCAAAGATAGGGACATTATTTGCATCATTGCTTGCTTGCTTAAAACAAACATACACATATATTTTATGGCAGAAATTAATGATGATTAGATTGCACAAGTAATCAATCTTAAATAAACTTCATTGATTTTATTTACTTGTGTGTCAGATGGATTATTGGAAAACTGTGTTTGCCTAGTCAATATTTTTCGGCGTTCACGCAAGGCTCCAAAGCTGTGCTGGAATCCAATCTTAAATTCTTCCTCTGTGGGGACATCCTTGAATTGATCAGCCTACAATTTTGCTTAAGATCATGAATTTATATTTTATGGTGCAATAAAACCAAAATTATTTGCAATTTATTATCTGGATGCAATATTTGATTTATTGATACTTACAATTCGTGCGGCCAGTTTCGAATAACAACTAGGTCCGAGCTTTTGTTTCCCATGTTTTTATTGTCTTACCTTCTTGGCCTTCGATGTGTCTAGCAACCTATGAAAAGTTTGAAATACATTAGATGTTGCAAATGATGTAAAAATGAAGAGTAATAAACATATAATTACATTGTTGAAAGTATTGTATACCTTCCTATTCCCGGTAGTGCCTTTCCTTCTTTTCTTAAAGCCTTATCCTTTCCATCCTCCACCAATGCCTTCCGATCCCTATTTTGAATCATTGGAGGGTGTTCATACCTAGGGTTCTTTTGTAGATGAAACCTATATTGGTCCCTCACATACTTGACATATTGGTCAACTTTCTTGAGGACCTTAGTTCGGTTGAAAATCGCACCATCGAACAACCCAAATAAGTTATTAATGAGATCATCTTTTAAATTTTGAATTTGACCATTCCACCTTTGTGCATATGGTGGGCCTACAGATCTCCAATGAATACCACTTAAATGTTTATGAAAAATATCATTTCCTACAAAATGGTCATGTGATCATTAGTTTAAAAAGAATGATCTTTAAGTAAATTTCAAATAGATTATATATAATAATTAAATTTTTTTTTAAATACATGGGACCTTCTCTATCTTTATAGGATTGAGATCATCATCCACAAAAAATGTAACATGTAGTGTTCCCATGCTAGTGAGATGGGAAGATCCAGGAAATTCTACTTCAGCACTAACAAAAATAGTTTCCTCATTGACCCCATGAACATGTTCTACACGTTCTGGCATGCACTCACATCTATACTGGAGGGTGTCACGCTACGTGTGGCCCACTGTTTAGTACACAAAAAAAGCACATGAGATGCAAGTGGTGTCGGACACTCATGTGATGACTCTCTAGGAGCATCGCTATTACCAACATCGACTTGACCAGGGGTATGTGGATACAAAGTCTCATGTAAAAAAAAACCATATTTTAATTCACGACATATATGAGTACAAAATTAAAAATCCTAAATGAATTTATCTTTTAATTAAAGATCCTACAACTTACAGTCAAGGCCTTATTTCTCTTGATCAAACAATCATCATTCGCTCTAATCTCATTTGTATGCACGGCTAGATGAATATGAAACAAAAGGTTTCTTCCTTGTAATTTTTAATGGTCACATTTATCATATGCAATGGGTCCTCGGAAGTTGTAATGTCTTCATTGTACAATAGCTTATCCATGTCATGATCTATGTATTTCTCTATTTCCAGAGACTTCCCCCAATCACCCTGCGACAAAATAATAGAAAACATTACCAAAATCAAACCAATGGACTGACAAAAAAAAACATAATAATAAAACATATTGCGCATATTTAATTTGTACAATTACAATGAGGTATACCTGCTGCATAGAGGGGCCATCCACATCATGATCTCTAACGTGGTGATCTACTGTCGGAGACTTCCTCCAATCACCATGCGACAACAATATAGAAAGCATTACCAAAATGAAACAAATAGATTGATGAAAAAATCATAATAATAAAACTTAAAGTAGAACGTATTACTCATATTTATGTACAAATACATTGAATTTTACATGTGGTATCGTAGTAGAGGGTGGTGTCCTTCTTTGATCATCCTGCCACATCATAAGAACCATATTGTAGTATTAAAATGTTTCCTTAAAGTACAAGATGAAAGAGATTTTACAATGAATGGTAAAAATAAAATATCAGAGTAATTAATAATTAAACAAACTTATTACTAAAACATATTGTTGATCGTATTTATGTGCAATTATATTGTTGTTTACCTGATGCATGATATTTTTTCGTGAATGATAGACATAAGATATTAAAGTCATTAATTAGAGATTGGGTAAAATTGTATACGTACTACGAATCTAGTAACGATGTTTCTATCTATTCAATTCAAATTGTAATTGATCAGCAACTCTTCCCCTGCAACTATTGATTTTATGGCACATATGAATACATGATTTCCTGCATTCCCCTCAAATATGCAATTGGGATGCTTATTTGTTGACCTAGGTCATGTACTATTTATAAACCCTGCAATATTCCCTGTTGCTTTTGGCCTTCCATCAATGTACATAGTCGCCCATTTATTTTGATCCTTGTCTTTTAGCTATAGATAATTTGCAAACATTCTGTATCTATGCATACTTTGTGTATATTAGACCAATCACATCTCATCATTGTAATTGTAACAGGGTCCAACAAACTCCATCAATTCAATACATCTATCATAACAAACCTTTATGCCATCCATGCAAAATAACCCCAAACCATGTAATGACAATGGTGCAATCTGATATATCCTCTCATTTAGACAAAAATCTGTGTTTGTTGGAGGAAGATCCTTGAGTACCCATTGTTTCACTTTAACCTCAAGGGAACCTTGATGTCGCTTATGGTCTCATCATCATAAGAGCATGACCCCCCTTCAACAAGAAAATATTCCATACGTTTATGGAATTTTCTTCTGATCTTTTGACCTCTAGTTGAACTCCCTCTTTTAGACCTACTAGATGTCTCACTTTCCTCTAGTATTCATGAAATTCCCTAGCTTGAGGAGATAGATATGACAAATACCTATTTGGTTGTACCTACACTCCATTGAACAAGAGAAATAACTAGTGAAAATTCCTTGAAGGATACAACATAGGGAAACACAATTTTGAAAGGCATCAATAAATTTAAGAAGTATGTCATCTTATGTTGTCTCCTTTATTGTATGTCTACACGAAATTTCAAAAAAAGTTCTTGAGCAATGTAGGACTTTAATGCAAGAACACTAATGAACGTGCATGGCATAATTTGGAGACACATTTCACAAGGTATTCAATACATTGTGACCTCAACACTAGCACATTTTGACCTTGGATCTACCCCAAACTTCACCTTTACCTTGCGGCCTTGTCATAGTTATATTTGATTAATTAATAGAGGTTTCCAAAAGAATAGGGACTTAGTTTTCCAACTACTGCCATCTTCTTGAGAGATGAAAATTCTACCCTAAATTAGTAAGATTTTTTTACAAAATTGTGATGTTGAAGAGCACTTGAACATTGTTACTTTCATTTTGTTGGGGTAGGTTGAGGTAACTACCCCCAACTTTCTACTCTTCCTCACATGTCTTTCCATTTCAATGTTTAGGGGATAGTTGCATATTGATGGGACATACATGAGAAGGATAACTTCCAACATTCCTTTCGCCATGTCCACTTCAACACAAATACTTGTGCATGCACACATGCCTACCTTTGGTTCAAACTTGTTAATGTCATTATAAAGAGTGTTTCCTATGCACCTTAGAGAGTCTTCATTCTAGAAATGTAAATAAAAATAGGGCAAGCGAACCAAAACATGGAATACTAATGGAACATTAAGTTTAAAATGATAATTTGGGATATAAATATTAAGATACACCCCCTTGGTTCCAAAAAAATGGACCATTTTTTAGAATAATATTTCAATCATCTCTGGCTTCAAATAGGAAGACATAGAACCCTCTTCCACATAAATAATAGTCAAATTCCCTTTGATTGCGGCCATCCAATTTTTTTACATCCAAATATCCATTGATCTGGGTGAGGGGAAAATTCTAGTGAACTACCCTATGAGCCATCTTTTAGCCAATGGAAAAGCCATGTGTTGAGAGGAGGTAGTGGCAAGATTAACTTCAAGAATTTGATCCATATTCTTCACAAACATAGAGGGATAAAATGTATTAATTGATTTCCCTATGCAAAATATAAGAGCTTGGGAAGTGATCACATTTGTATCAAGATGGGGAGAATGACCCCTTGTTGGATCTAAATCATTTATTTTAAGGGCCTAAACACACAACATTGGCTAGGGTTCTTGGCTCTCCCCTAGGAGTTATTATGAAGAAGAGGGATATTTTGGATAGTATTATTGCTAAGCATGTTTTTTCAATAATATGTATTGCTAGTCCAACAAATTACAAAATGAAGATTTATGTTGTATTTACTTCATGGAGTTGCTAATTGATTTCCAAGGAAAGAAAAAATAAAAATAAATATTAATAACTTTTATTGTGTTTTTCATTTTTTAGGAAGGTTGATAAAACTAAAGACATCAAAAATAAATCATATTTGAAACATGCTAGTAGGGGTGTCGAAAAAAATGTACAAGGACATAGTTAAACAAATGAGAATAATTGAATCTTATAAAGATCTATCCCAACAACAATGTGCATCACACATATGTAATTATTGACTTTTTTTATATGTACCAAAGAGTTTAGCATGAAGTGTTAATTCTCAATTGTTTTGTTGTTGAAAAAGGAAAACAAAATATAACCCATTCATCACATAAGGGTTGGATGATAAGCATGTGGGTGTAGGTGCTAACAAGAAGGCCATTCTTCCAATTTGAAACATCCAATACCCTGCTAGGTTAGAACTAATAGTCTGCATATGTATTGAATCATTTTTCCAGATAAATACCCCCCCCCCCCCTCGAAAATCAATGATCTTTTGGAGGCTGCTACTGTGCAATGAATTTATGCCCATTTATGGACACACAAAAAAGCTAAATTATGGTATGTTTTTGTTTTTTAGATTCTTAACATTGGAATAAGTTTACAAGTCAATTAGGGGATATGTTTTTATAGGTACATAGGGGAAACCACTAGGTTTTCCAACTAAGGTTTCACACCATGGAGGACATGGTGAATTATAGTGAGGGGGAAGGTCATGGTCCATGTTTAGTTTTTAACTCACATGAAGAGATTATTGAGATATGGGGAAATTTGGAGCATGTGTGTGGTGTTGTGTGAGAGGTACTAGTAGAGGATTCTAGACCTATGAAGCAGGTAGGTGGTATTCAAAACAATGAGTTGATGGGTGATTCTTAGCACACCATTTTTTATTCTTAGCTCCTAGTAGATGTTGAACTGAAATCAAGATTGTACCAACCTGGAGACATGTTAAAAGAAATCTCCAATTCCACTGAAATTTAGCCATGCTTAGCTATTGGAGAAATATTCTAGAGACGTCGTGAATAAAACATGGAAGCCTCTAGATATACTATTAGGGGTTTACACCATGAAACAATTTGTAGACAATATTAAGAGCATAAAAGATGCCATGAAGAGGTTTGATTCCACAATTGTTGTGAACTCCCAAAAATATTTAAAGGAGGCGGATGAAGGGATTAAAGCCCTCTTTTACAATAACGTTTGTGGGAATGTTTTCATGAGATGAAGTTCAATCCCTTAAAGAATTGGAAAGAAAAAAGAAGAAACTATTGGATAAGGAGTAGATTGTCAGGAGACTTAAAAATAATAATTCATTTTAAAACTCTCTTTCAAGATCCTAGAGAATAAAATATCATAGAACTTATGAAAAGAATATGATTGTTTTCCAATCTAATTGATCAAGGAATGAACACAGATTTGGAGGTTGAGATTAATCGTGATGAATCGGTTCGAACCTTGTTCCCATATGTTTTCCATTTTTTGAGTTGTATGGACCACGTTGAATAGTGATCCACTAAGAAAACAACAACAAATCATTGTTCTAGAAACCTCTATCCAATAAAACTATATAACGTGAAAAGGGGGTACATTCCTTTATTTTATTAAGGTTATATTCCAAAGGATCAATTGATTTGAATTTAGGGTAATAGTCTTCTCAAAGGAGCCATTACTTGCTTATAAAGAAGGAAAAAATAAGAAAAGAAATATTACTTCTTGTTTCATTTAGCCTAGTTGTGGGTCTAACGTTTTCATATACTTGACCAACATGGACAAAGGTGCCATGAGACTTATTTTGTAGTGTAGTGGACACTTTATCATACAATTAAAGGATTTCCATATCACATCAAGCTTTTTATAGGTTTGTCTAGGTAAGTCCATGGTTGATAGTGGATATGATTACTAGGGAATCAATATAGTTCAAATTCACCATAGACAAACCTATAAAAGGCTTGGGATTGTTATTAAAATCACAAAACTCAAGTTTGGTTACTGCCACCAAAATTTTTCCAAGTCTCGATTATCTGAGAAACTAGAGAGATGTTATTGATACATTCCTATTATTTTTACTAACACTATTAATGGGGTAAATGTCTCCTTGTGTGAATCATTGGTAGAAAAAATGGCACTGAGGAAGTAATCCAAGGACAAGGGGATAGAACCTTAGGTATGGAGAGAGATTTCAAAGAACCAGTGGTGGACGATACAACTAAACCATTTGTTGGTGATATTGAATGCAATATAGATGCAAACCAGTAGCTACAATGGGGTGAAATTTATCAATTGTTCTAAAATGAATCTTACTCAAGAGACTCTAACCACAAAGTATATTAGTCAATAGGAGATCTCCCTACCATTGGGTAGCATAAAAAATGACCCCAATGTTGATAGCATAAGTAATATATATATATATATATTGTTAAAGCTACAACATCATGAGTCATTCTCCAAGTCAATCTTGTGTGCCAAGATTGAGCCTCGTGTGTGGAGGTAGTGCCTTATAGGAGCCTGAGTTGGACCTAGGAAACTTGGAGAAGAATCTTGAGTTGGACTCAAGAAGGAATAAGCCTCATGTGTTGAGGTACGTGCTTTGTATGTCAAAGTGATGGTGTTGTACAGTCTTGCTTTTCAAGACTAAGGTCTTGTGTGTCAAGACGGATCCTCATGTGTTGAGGTGGTGCCTCATGTGTTGAGGTAATGCTTTGCTCGTCAAAGCATGAGTGATGTGTGACATACTAATAACCATCATCTTAGAGATGGATAAACTATTAAGTCTCCTTTAGAGACTGGCTACCTCTAGAGTGAATTACTTTAGCATATGACCACTGGGAACGAGAGTAGAACGAGATGATCACATCATTCGAAAAATATCCTTAGTATATTTGATATGATTAATAATTAAGTTGGAACATGTGGACCATGCAAATAAGACAAGAGATAAAGATAAGATGTGATAAGATAAGAGATAATTTGATTTGCTCACTTTAGTGATGATAAAGACTTCAGTTAAATGAGAGAGAACTCGAATTGTTAAACTTCAGTGATGTTAACAAGAAAGACTTCAGTAATTAAGGGAGAACTCGAATTGTTCACTTCAGGGATGTTATCAAGAAGGACTTCACATCACCTTCTTGATAAGGAGTAGATAACACACAAGTATTAAATGAAGGTTTATACTTAAAAAATAAGATAACACTTTAAGAGTTATCTTAAAGTTAACTCTTCAAAGAAAGAAGGTTAATTCCTTAAAAGTGTTTACTAAGTGTTAATAAATAATATTTAGTTAACTAAGTGTTATGCATGACGATACTTAAGTTAAACTAAAATACGACACTTGAGTTGTGACACTTGAGTTACACACTTGAGTTGTGACACTTGAGTTACGACACTTGCATGACAATACTTAAGTTAGCCACCTAAATAAGTGGTCTAGTATCCATTGAGGGGCGAGTTCATCCTGAAGTCAGGAGACAGAGTTAAAGCCAATGCATGAGAAGTATGACGCACTTTTCCACGCAGGATGATGAAACCAATGTTAGAGTGAATTCTTTTAAATTTTGCATGTGATCAAGATTAGCAAGTTGATTGAGTGGATACGTTTTTTTGAGTTCTCTTGTTTATCTATCTCTTGTGCTCTATAATTCCACCAGGGGTGATTGATGTAATATGCTAATTATGAAGCAAACATTCTCTGTTATCTATCAATATACTAAGGAATATTTTGTTGGGGTTTTCTCCCTAAAGTCATAGAGGGTTTCCATAGGGTAAATTTGTGTGTCGATTGTGAATGTTTATGCTTATGATTATTCATTGTTTTCAAGTACTATTTTAATTATGAAATTAAAGATAAAAAATTAGCATGGTATCAGAGCTCAGGGAATGAAAGAGCTAAGTTCAGCAGTCAACCTTGAGCCTACGTCGATCGTAGGTGAGCACAGTACTTGAAGAATAATGGCTTCAATATCAGTAAGACCGGGAGACAGAATTGAAGGAACTTCGAACTTCAATACTTGGAAGGCCAATATTCTGAATATACTAGAAGAGCATGATCTGGATGGATACATATCTAGTGTTGTTGAAGAGCCTACCTCTAATGCAAGGCACACTACCTTCAAGAAGAATCAACCCAAAGCAAAGAGAATCATTTATGATTATGTGAAAGACAATTTGGTGCCAATTAAATTATCCTATTCTATTGATTTAGATTATGTGGTTTATCCTTTTGATAATTAAATTGAATAGTAAACTCCAACATGCGACTACTAATGTAGCGTCCCTGACCCCAAACTAAGGCCAAAGGCACTAGAGGTCTAGGAAAAAGGATAAAGTAAATATTACACGACATAATAAAGTGGCCTAAGGTTAGGCCAACAAGCCATTCTACCTGGAGTGCATGAAAATTCAACATGACATTTCCCAAATGTGTGTACTTATTAAACATATCAACATTGTATTTTGTAGTATAAATGCACGGTATTTAGAATTTTTTGTACGATAATGAATATGTAATTGAATCAAGTAATCGATAGTAAGTACTGGTTTGTAAAGCTAGAATGGACATGAGTACTAAGTATTGCAATTAACATTTGCTCGTGTAATAATTGTCTTCCATATGAGGATTACTTATCAGTACTATGATGTGTGTATTGATACCAACGTTTAAGCAATAAGTAATAATAACATCATAACATAGCCACAACCACACAAACCAAATTAAAGGAAAAGGCACAGGATACAAACTATATCCTCCAAAATCATTCTTGTGGTTGTCCCCTACAACCAACTTTCACTAGTATAATTTAGATTGAATGGTTTCCTTTGTTGAAATTTGGTTGAGATTTTATCTTTAATTATTTTAGATGTAGAGACTTGAATCAATGAGACAATTCAATCCATTAAATTCATTCAACCATAACACAAGATATACCCTAGGGAAAATCCTCAAAATTATGAGAACAAAAACCCGAACAATTCTTCTCAGTATAATATAATGGATAATAGAGAATGTTTTCTTTTACAACATAGCAGATTTCTTTCAGAAGATAAGAGATCACCAAAATTCTTGGTGAATATACTAAATCAATATAGAAGAGAGATCAATCAGATGTGTGCCCAGCACAAACAATACCCTGCACAAAGAGAAGCACCTTGCCTTCAATGGAGAAGAGAATTCACTTCACACTGGATTCAACAATCATGTATAACATATTTATATATTCTTCTCTTTTATTTTTAACTTCTAACTTCAGGATGAACTTGCCCTCAAACTGGATGTATTAATCTTGCATGGAGTGGTTTGCCCCACTTCTCATGTAGTGCTTCATCTCACTGAGCTGTCACTTAGGATGAACTCGCCTCTTAATTGAAATCCTACCCACTTAGTTAGTGGCTAACTTAAGTGTCGGCATGCAAGTGTCACAACTCATGTGTCATATTTTATTTTAACATAAGTGCCGTCATGTAATAACACTTAGTTAACTAGATCTTCTCTTTAACTGAAGTGTCATCTTTTAGTTTAACTAAAGTGTACATATACTTTACTTAACTAGTCCCTTTTATTTAACACTTAGTTAATTGAAATCATACTGATTGATTTACTTGAAGTGACCACTGTGAGTTATTTAGTTAACTGAGAAATATCTTTAACTGATGCTTTAACTGAAGCATTGATACTTAACTTAAGCTTTAATAATTCAAGTTCTCTTTAATTAGCTGAAGTGTCTGCATGGGCAATTTCAAATTCTTTTGATCTCTATGCTTTCTCTTTTATTTCTTTATCTCTTACTGCATGGTCAATATGTGCTAAGTTTAATTATCCTAAGAATAATTATCGGATGCTATGATCATATTATATTATTCCCGACCAAATGATCATATGCTAAAGTAATTCACTTTAGAGGTGATCAATCTCTAAAGGAGACTTAATAGCAATATGGTGATCATGGTTAATAATATATCACACAACATTAAATACTTTTAACAAGTAAAACATGACCTTTATACGGAAGGTCCACCTCTATACAGGAGGTCCATCTCATGGATACCTTTATACAGAAGGTTCACATGATAATCACAACTTGATACACACAGGTCTAGGGCCTTGTCTGGACAACAAGACTTTACAACATCATTACTTTGATCAATTACCTCTATACATGAGGATAACCTTTACACGAAAGACAATCAAAGTGCTCACCTCTATACGGGAGGATCAATCTTGACTACACAAGATTGGTTTGGAGAATGTCTCCTGATGCTGTATATTTAACAGTTGTCCCTCCATCTATCAATCACCATTACAAAACATATTTACCATAACATGATCAGATATGCAAAAACATGATCAGATCTGTAACGTTACCATCATATCAACAACAAGAGTGCTCTTAATCATAAGACATGGTGCGTTCCCTTAAGTGTCGAAAACACTGTTGACCAAAATAGTCATAACTTGGTTATTCGAAAAGCTTTTCCCATGGAACAATGGTGTTCCTTACTGGAAATTTTTCTCCAGACACAATAGAACAGGTCTCATGACCCATAAACGAATATAAATGGGTGAAATAGAACCTATGGTTTCTCCCATCTCATCACTGTGAGAGTTACATTCATAAACCATGAAGGAGGAGAGAAATAATAGAGGATAGAGGAGTTTCATGGTAATACAACATATCGAGAGCCATCCACCCTGCATACAAATTCTAGCACATAATCCATAAACAAATCCATAATTCATTTTAGCCTCCATGGCACATAAACATGGTAAAATAACACAAATAAATATGTGAACAAACACTTATCTTTAATGGAAACTGGCTATAGTAGGACAACTTTCCTCCCAACAGTAGACATAGTCAAGCCTTCTTTGCTTGAATAGGTCACCCCTGAGTTGAGACGACAGATCCACAAGTAGAGGCACACTTAGTCCAACAACTCTCAGAACTACCTCTTCCAAGAACCACAATGCTTCCCACTACTATTTTCCCATCCGTCTCCACTACTTATGGGGTCACCGTCCCATTTCTTGGATTCTTGTGTGAGAACCTAGACTAGTAGAGAGATATGGAAGCAAAGGGTGGTGACAATCCACCATACTAACTCTCTAGAATGGACAACAAACTAATCCTATCAAGGATCCTGCAATAAACACTCAGCCTCAATACAATCCCCACATAGTCTCAAGACTATCAACACTCACAACACAATGAGATAGCACAAAGCAAGTGATCCAAAGCTCAGGATTAGCTTCAACAAGGAGAGGGCATATGAATTTATAGCACAAGGAGGCCAAATATAACCCAAGGGGATCAACTCGAATTAGAGAGAAAGGTAAGGTTAAGCTTCATCATGGAGACTTAACTCGAATTAGTGGAGTGGTGGCTTAGTTAGGAGATTCCCTTTTGTGGATTAGCATCATGAGGAGGAGTTACTAAAAGCCAAGGAGTGGAGGCCAATAATATATCAAGGAGGGTGCATTAGTCATGTGAGGTGAGAGAATGGGTCCAATACGATCATAAATGACCTATAAGCAATAAAATAGGGAGCATATCCACAAATAGATGAGTGGGGCGCACTTATGGAGGTGGAGGCTAAATTCTAGCTCGTGGAAGCTTAAATCTAGCTTACAACTCCTAGAATATAGGGAGAGGGCTCATAAATGATAGAAAACACATAAATGGGAGGGAATCTCTCCTAAGGAGGGCGCACTAGGAAAGAGGGGCCCACTAAGGTATGAATAAGGTACAATAGTAACTCCATAGTCCATAAAAATAAAGAATAGGGTCCACTGCACAATGTTTGGGTGACCAACACTACTAATGTCACTAAGGCGCAAAATGAACTAGGTTGGAAAATTTTCATCCAACAACGAGTTCTAAGGTGATAGGGATGTCCCCCTTTCCCCCTCACACTGTGAGATCCATGGTCTCCCATATTATTTTAGTTTCCTTTGCTGATCCAATTGTTTAATTAATCAATAGAAACAACATTCAAAGATAACAACAATGCCAATAATAACATTAATATTAATAATAGTGACAAAGTCCAAAGTCCAAATTCATATCATCAAACAATGATCATAAGTCCATAATCACATTAACATGCAAAAGAACATAAGTCCACAGTCACATAAAAGATCATAAGTCTGGGGCTTAACAACTAGGGTATTACAACTAAGATCACTATCCATCATGTTCTATGGATTAGTGCGTTGAGCAAGAACTTAATGATTTCTAATTGTTGCATTGTTTTATATTAAATCCTTTTGAAGCCAAGAAATGGAAGCCTCAATGGAGGATGGCCTTCAAAACATGTTGGTTATGTATTCTTTATTGTTTATTAAACCTTTTATATGAGTGGATTGAGCTAATAAGGGCACATCCTTAAGGATGCTCTTTCTTATAATTTCAATCAAAATATATTATATTTATATATGCCCGGAGTAAGTTAGCAAGGGAGCAACCCTTAGCTTCACTTGTTGTTATGTTTAGAATATATAGTATAATTATATATGAGTGAAAGATGTCAACAAGGGTGCAGCCCTTAGCTTGAATTCTTGTTGTGTTGGGAATGTATTATTGTGTGATATATATACATAAATTGGAACGAAACCATGATAAGTTATTGTTCATAATTCAAGGAAATAATGTATATTATTTATACATGAAGGAAGCCAAGAAAGGCACAACCCTTAGTTCAAACTTAAAAGGAATGTGCACTTAATATGCATGCTTGGTGGAGGAAGGGCATAGCCCCAACACCCTTGTATTAAATCATAATAACTACAAACACATGTTTAAGATATACATGTTTAAAGACTAGTCTTGGTCTGATGTATTGTAAGAGAGAGGGTGGGATCTTGAAGAAGTTACTCTTAGTCCTAGTGGATACGTTGCCTAGCTTGGGGGTGTCCTCTCGCTGGGAATAATATACGTCGGACAGAGAGCCAAAAGGTTGGGTGGAACATTGCAGTCACATCTTCAGTTGCAAAGGTATACTAAAATCATATAAGTATTCCATTAAAGTTATGGTATTATTATTTGTCAAGCTTATAAAGTGTTGAGTTAAATAGAATTGTTGCAAATATTCAAATGTTTTCCCAAGTTGTTAAAATGGTAGGTAATGTTATATTGGTTTAATGTCCATAAGCAATGTTTGGTATAAAAATGATACTTTCAAGTTGATGATTAAATTTCATAAACATATTGAATTAGTATTATATTACAATTGAGTTGTGATATATTTCTATCTTCTTAGAAATAATCCACAGTTATGTAACTAAACCTAAATCCTTAGGTATGTTCGTGTACTTTGACAGAAGACTATGAGAAGGATTATTATAGGATAAATTATTAATATTCTAGTTAATCTATAAACTCATCAAGATGATTTATATTAAGTGATTGATTAAAGAATTGATTTGGCCACGTTATGCATGAAGAAAGCTAAATAAATGTCTGACTATGTAACTAGTAACAAAGTAGCCTATGATTGAATAATAGATATAATGTGGATGCAAAAGGTAGCAAAAAGGATTATGGTATGCTTTGTGTAGAATATATATTAAGTGATTTAACAAGGATGAGTGTTGTTTGAGGTTACTTTATGTAGTGAATGATTGAAGTACAAATAGCTAGTCCTTTTAATTACAAGCTTGATGGTTTAGAATAAGTAGTCCTTTTAATTACAAGCTTGATGATTTAAACCTTTGTTGGTTTAAAAGGAGTGAACCATTATTTTGGAATAATAGTACTTCCATGTATATAAGAAGTTATCTTAGAGAATTGGTTTGCAGAAATAAACCCTTTTTGGTTTAAAAGGAGTAAACCATTATTTCGGAATAATAGTACTTCCATGTAGTTGAATGGTTAAGTATATTAGTAGACAAGATTGTAAGCTATTTGGCTATACTTAATGAGAGGTAGAGGTTAAAAGTTTTAAATGGTAAACTAAGTAGGTTACCAATGTTATATGCACCGTCTTTATTGGTTATAAATCTTAAATCAACACATGATAAAAGATTAGTAAAATAATTTTATGTTTTGTTATGTATAAGAATACCAACAATGGGGAAAGTATTTCACCATTGATTATAATGTCATACAAATAATGAGGCTAACATATTTGATTGGTTGAGATGATGTTTAAAGAAAATTTTTATATTTCATTTCTTTAAAAAGTCTTAATGAATTTTGCCATTATGATATTTATAATCATAAAAATCTATAAATACTTTGATTCACTGTAAATAACAAATATAACTTTATTGGAATGGTGGTCTGTTAGTAGAATTAGATAGATTTCATTCCATTCACCCAGATTCAATTCTCCATTGAAATAACAAATATAACTTTATTATTGATGAAACCAAAAAAAATCATTTCATGGTTCTCTTAGATTTTTTAAAGAGTTTACTTTACTCCATTCGTCAAAAGCAAAATGATCTTTGTTTTCAATAGACAAAAATGAATATGTTTACATACATTGTAAAAGCAAAAATGATTTTTTTTAATAGACAAAAATGAATATATTTAAATAATTTGTAAAACTGAATCTGGAGGAGCAAAGGTTGCAGGGTTTTTGTTTCTCCATAAACGCCGCTACACTCTTCTAGGGTTCCTACATAATCGCCGCTACGCTCCATCCATCTTTGAATTTTAAACCTATGAAGCATATCCACGCCATGCTTGCATTCATCATCCTCTCCTCCCGCCCCGTTCATCATCCCCTCCTTCAGTGTCCAACAAAATTAATCTCAGCATTTTATTCGACTCTTAAAACCCCCATTTCACCGCCTCCCTCCTTTGAAACCACCCCGATAGCGAGTTTCCTTCTCAACGAATGCGGATTTTCTCTCCACGATGCAAATACCATTTGCAGGAAAAGGCCGGATTTATTCTCTCACAAATCCTACGATAATGCACGGCAAACCCTGTTCTCCCTGCGAGAAAAGGGTGTTAATGAAATCGGCGTTCAGAAACTCTTCTCATTGTGCCCCATGATCTTACGGGCCAGTTTCCAGGACACCGTGAAGCCCAAGGTTGAATTCCAGAGAAGATCGGCCTTACTGGTCAGAAATTGCTCAAAGCCCTCAAGAGACACCCTCGTATTTTTAGTTCAAGCATTTGCCGTATGCTGGAACCGAGGGTTTGTTTTCTACAGTCCGTGCTTGATACCGATCTAGCCACAGTGGCTTCGATCCCAGAATCTGATAAAATTGCCGGAACACTCGTTTCCAACAACAGCCTAACCGCGTCTGTAATATTTCTAAACCCTAGGATTTTAGCAATGCCTCTGGATAATTTTTTGGTGAGGATTGTAAAGGATGTCGAGGGGATGGGCATTGAGAAGGGGTCCAAGGCGTTTGCTCGTGCTTTGCTTCATTTGAGTAAGCTGAACAGGGAAAATCTAAAGCGGAAATTGGAAAATTTGAGAGAATTAGGGTTTACAGAGGAGGAAGTTCGGATTCTTGTTAGGAAGTTACCTGCACTTCTGGGGTTGTCCAAGGATACACTGCAACAGAAGCTCAAGTTTCTTGTTGAGGAATGGAAGCTTCCTCGCAAGGCTATTTTGAGTAATCCGGCGGTTCTGTCTTATAGCATCGAGAAGAGACTGAAGCCGAGGCTCAATGCTGTAAGGGCCGTGATGATGATGAACAAGTCTCCAGAGAAAGCTATGAGCTATCCTCCAGTGCACTATCTAATGATGTCAAGTGGGGATTTTCATCGCAAAGTGGTGACAAAGGAGAATGAGGCAAACCCATTGTAAGGGTCGGTTGGTTGCTCTGCCCGGCGGGAGTTGAACTGAAGATATAGGTTTTGGACCTGCGGGGGGAGTGCATGAACGGTGGATATTCGAAGCTTCTATTTTGTACTCGGAGAAGCTAGAAGATGACAGTGAAGAATGATGGTTCTCCTTCTGCATCGGTTGCTTAAGTGCAGGTATTTCAAAAGCATCTTTCACATTGCTTTCCATTGTTTGTTGGTATTGCATGTGTTGTTTGTGGATGAAAAAGAGGCCCTGTACTGGCAACAAGGATATTTAGATCTTTTGTCATGGTGGGGCTGTTGGCAAAAGAGCCCTTAGCTGTATGGTAGGGTGTTTTCTGTTGAGATTTGGAGTTGTATGAGGAGGTTAATATGGGTTAATGTTAATGTATTTTCTATCATGCAAGGGTTACTGTTAATAGATTTTCTATAACCTTTTCTTTTTTTCTCTCTCTCTGTTGAGTTATTCAACAAAGGTTTTGGTTTTGCAGCTGGAGAAGTGATGTTTAAGATTTTCCATTTTTTTATTATAAAGTATTGTGTTTCTAGGGGTTTTCAACAGTTCACTATAAAAGAGAAGTGTTATTTTCAACTATAAGTCATATATTATCTAATTTATTAATTGATATCACTTTCAATAGTGTAAATTTGTCTATGTTCAATTAAATATTTGATATGGATATCATGGAATTTGTATGTCCAATTAAATACTTGATATGGATATCATGGAATTTGTTTAGCTTTACCTCTTTGCAATTTACGTGTTTTTTATTTTAGATTTCATCTACTATAGTTTTATCACTAGCTTAGATCCATCTTAACTTTAAAAAAATTGCACCTCGGGGGATTTGATCATTTTTTCTCAAGTCTTTGCACTAAAAAATGTTTGCACCTAAGGAGATTTGATCATTTTTTCTCAAGTCTTTGCACTAAAAAATGTTTGCACCTAAGGGGATTTGATCCTTTTTCCTCATGTCTTTGCACTCTAAAAAATGTTTGCACCTAGGGGGATTTGATCCCTATCGATGCATTGATAGATATGAAGTTAAGATGGATCTATGTTGGTTGATAATATGAGTTGTATCATTATTATTTTTGTTATGCAATCCATCTTTTTTATAAATATTTATATAGTTTTTTTTCTTTTTCTTTAGCTAATGTGTTTTTTATTTCAATGTGGTTTTGATTATAAAGTTGTGAGTGAACATATCTATTATGCTAAAGTCACTCTCACTAGTGCTCATTTAAACACAAGGGTAATCAATACAAGTCAACCAATATAAGTGCATCATTGAAAAAACTCTGTGTTGGGATAATATCAATGCTTCTTTCACAGTAAAATTCGAACAAAAAGAACTAAATACCAACATTAAGCATAATGTTGGCTACACTACAAAGACAAGTAAAGTTATTATACATGTATCATGAAAATATGAATACTAACTCAAAATGTCACCACTAATGATTTTTGAATTTTAATTATGAGGAGAACAAAATGCCACCACTAAGTAGAGTTTATTATAAATGCAACATAAAAGAACGAATTGATTTTGAGACTCACGTTGAAAAAAATGTTAGATTCTAATCAAATTTGTGGATGGATAGATGGTCATTGCTAAAATTTTAGCTTGCTCCCATTTGGAATATAGATGCGAAAAATGTTTTTCAACTTTTTATTTTTTATAGGCAACACTTTTTGTCATCCTCAAGAGTAGAAAACATGTTAGAATAATTAAAAACACATAAGTAAGAAATTCCTTGAAAATGGGTAAATGTTTCACTAAAATGTCGAAGTTGAAAAACATTTTAAGCATGTATAATCCAAAAGCATTATGGATAAATTATAGTCAATTATTATAAGCTTGGGATGATGGCTAACCCCCATAGTCACCTTAATCAATATGCTTCTTGTGAAAACCCTGACTTGAGAATCATTGTTCGTAGATAAAGAAGTCTCTTTCTCTATTCATGAGAAGATGGGAGACATGGAGGAAGGAATGGGAGCAAAAATACACCAAGGATATTGAATTGTTACAAAGATAATTGATCAATGCAAAAGCTCAAGTAGAGAAGCAAGAAGGTAAATTGGTGCAATTAGAAGTCATGGAGGATTGCAATAATGGAAAATTCGAGGAAGTTGAAGAGAAGCTAAAAAGTATTACAAGACAAGGTTACGAGTTGGCGTTAGAACAAGAACCAAGGTTTTAGGAGTTGAGCAAATATGCATCATTTGCTCTTTCTATTGATTCTAGTCGATTGGATCGAATGGTAGCAATGGATGATGATACTGTACAACAAAATTATGAGCAAGGAAGCAAAACCCAAATTCTCTTATCCATCGTTGGTGCAAACAAAAACCCATAGTGGATATGGACCAAAAAATCTATAATCTTGCTAACGTTTTACACGATAGCTTTTTAGCTATGACAATTTGTAAGGCATTATACAAGCCAACTAGTTAGCACTAGTGACAGAACTCTAAAATTTGGATAGAAGGGTAGTGGTTTTGTGGAAAATTTTAAGTTTTTGGAAATATTTTTGATAGTTTTGTTGAATTTTTAACTATTTTCATATTTAAGTAATTATGTATGTATTTTAAATTTTTTTCTTTAATAGAATAACACATGAAAGTATCAACCATATTAATTTCTCATGAACAGTATGACATTAAACTAAATAGAGCATAAAGTAAACACATCACATTACAATAAACATGCATAGTAGACACCTTGATTTTTACCCTAGGAAAACCCTCTCTCCTCCTGAGGGAAAAACCCAACAGCCTTTCTTATGATAAATTCATTCATAGAAGAATAAGTATACATCAAGTGACCATGAATCATCAAACCCTTCACACATAAGGGTAAATACAATCAAAGAGATCAAGTACTTATCTTTATCTTTATCAACTGATGTAAGCCTTGTTTAACATGAATAAGCTATGTTTATTCTTTCTCTTCTCTCCTCTTTTTGATTTGAGGCCTCTAGGGCCTATTGTAGATTGTTAGCACTATGTTTTTTGCAGGGAAAATGATAAATGTACAATGGGGAAATGTTTTAAAAATTTGTTGATATGGTGAGAAAAGCCCTAAAAGCATCTCTAGTTCTATGGTTATGTGGCCAAATGTGGTTGATAAAAATACCAAAGAATAAACCCAAAGAAATTTCAAAAGAAGATGTGAAAATTCGACCAAAAATAAGCAAAAATAAAGCCAAAAACCATAGTCTGAGAGCAAAAATTGAAATTGTTAAACACTGTGCCAGTTTCACCGTTGATTATGTGCGCAAGAGAGATCAACGGTTCTTGTTGATCGTCGCATAGCCAAGATGCGTGGGAGAAAAGGGCGTAGATGGTTGCGACAGATAAAACCGGGTGCTATGTGTCATATGCAGATAATGTCGCAAATGGAAAAGGTGGTATACAAAAACAGCTCGAGAGGATGCGATATTGCCGAAGTAGAAGAGGTAGGTTGCCGATCACGTGGACCGCTAAGATGAGCCAAGGGAGATCGTGTGGTTAAAAAGTCAGAATTCGAAAAGGTGCAAGTGCAGCAGAATAAGCGATGGCCCAGATTATTGCATGGTAGATCGACGGTTCACGATGATTGACGCATCGGGAAGATGTGAGATGATTAGAAAATATAGGTGGTTGCGGCAAAATATACCACCTAACAGGTGTCAGCACCAGGACTTGTCGCAAGGAGAATGAGTGGTAATGAAAACCACTTTAGAGAGATGCGACACCACTTTGTTGATATACGGTACTAATGGATGGACGACAGAGATCAGAACATAAAGGATGATCTGACGCTGGATAGATAAAGGTGTCAAATCAATTAAAAGAACATCACATCTGACGGCTAAGATTGAGGAACGATAAATCAACGGATGAAAAAAGTGGACAGCCGGCAAAAGAGACTGAAGTATGAAGGAAAGAGAGTTATATATATAACAGTCGACATGTAAAGTTGACATTTGTTCTGGAACCCGTCGGAGTCAGAAGCTTTTGGACGAGTGGAAGACGAAGCAGGTGACAAAACATTCTTAGAGGTTGCTAGCGATAGGTAGGCCCTTTCAACTAGTTCCATTAGTGATATAAACGTGTTTAGTGGAAGAAAATGGAAGAAGATTCAGGTTTAAACACGGTTAGGGTTAGGAGTGCCCTGGAAGATAGGGATTTCAATATTTTTGATACAGAAATTAGGTTTATTGTCTCCGAAATTAGAAGATTGAAGAATTTACTTACAAAAGGCATAGATGTGCACAAAATATTTCAGTCGTCCTTTATCCTGTTCTGCCTCGACCAAATTATGCCATTTCCCGAATTTGTATCCTGGTGCGCATCCAATTATTCCGAACCTCGGCAAGTTATCATAAATGCTCAAAAAACCAGAATTGTCTGTTCTATAAATCCCTTTGTTGTGAGCACTTCCTTCGAAATTCCCGCGTCCCAAACTGCTGAGTCTAAAAGTTTTTCCGAAGAGTCAGTCGTCGCCCTATATCGTCAAATTTCTCCTGAAAATCGACAAGCTTTTCTGATTACATGTCTTAAGCCTGATTTAGAAATTGAAAATACCCCATACCCTCGCGACGTTAATTTCTTCAATGACAACACTCAGTCCTTTCATTGATAGCCCAATTTTTAGGTCTTGATATTGATATGTTGGTAACTAAGCCATAGTTGAGTTTATTGTTCAGAATGAATGTCGGCTTGCCCGGAGTCAAGTATGAGTCAGTGCTGAGTCTCAAGTTTGAAGAATTTTTAGTCGAAAATATTCATTCACAGTTAGCAGGTTTCTCCAACACAATATATTTTAGATTTCAAGCACAGTTGATGAAAATGGTTATGTTTGGTAGTCGGGAAGAATCACATTTTTCACAAGAAGTCTATGCAGGTACTTTAGAGGATAACATGTTTAATTATATGAATCATATTTTATCTGAGTTGTACATAATGATTTTTGGAGAAGAATTGCCAAGATTTTTACCCGAAATGAAATCCATGATGCAGTTGAAAAAGGAGGTAGCAGTAGGAGACTGGCTTTTATTAAAGGATTCTACAGTGATTAGGTTGTACGGTTTTGTACATGAACCTTAATACTACCTGCCTTTTTAACTATGAGAATTTTCACTTTAGAGTTTGTTAGACAGAAGTTGATTTTAGAAGATGAACACTTTTTGAAGTTCAAAAAAGGAGCCGATTTAAAGTATCCATGGACAATATGCCCATTTATTGTGAAAAGCAAGGATGCCATTTCAGATGTAAAGAGATTGTTGGAGGTTATGGAGTTCAAGAAAGATATAGCAATGGAATATGATCCACTTCATATTATTTCTGAAAGAAGGAATCTAAATAACATTAAAGTTTTTGAACACAAAGAAGTAGAAGGATCATTAAATGGAATAAATTTGTTGCAATATGAACCAGAAGAAGAAACAATGCTAGATTTACATGTAGAAGATCTCATTTTGCTAGAATCAGCAATAGAGGCTGATATTATACCAAAAGCTGCAGAAATTGGAGAAAAAAGGAGTTTACAAGAAATAATAGATGAGCATGATGAAGAGAAAGGAGAAAAGATATTTAAGGTTGAAACTTAGGAATTGGTCGAAACACAACAAGAATTGGTTGTTTTGACAAATGATGAAGTTGGTGAAAAAGAAGAAATGTCAATCCTAGAAGTAAGATACGAAAATATAATTTTCAGGAAACTAAAGACGGTGGAGACACAAGTAAATTTCTGTCTAGAGTTGAAATGTATAAACAATATGGACTAAATAAACAAGCTTCCTCTCAATTTGTTTATAGCTTGTTACCAAAGTGAGAGACTTGTCAAATTCAGATGTTACTTTATCAGCCAACAGGGACATCAAAGAAAATACTTTGAACTTGGCAGTGTCAACTGAGGACAAATTGACTAAGATGAAAGTTAATTTGAAAAAGATAACAGTGCCAGATAAAATTCAATTGCACAAACATATAGGAGAAGTGATATATGAAGATTTTGTACAGGCAGTTTTAAGAGTTGACAAATTGGAAGGTATTATAAACAAAATGGACAATCAATTAAAACAAGAAAGACTAGAGAATAATGTTTTCCAACAAAAAGTCAAAAAATTACAATTTGACTTAGTTGAAAGTGATGGTGGAGGCAAGGCGAGCAAAAAATTGTTCACAGAAAAAGATAATTTGATCCAGGCATTACATAAATCCAAATACCCAGTTGATTCAAGCCCCTGAAGAGACAAAGCTAGAGCATGAAAAAGAAGCTTTGTCTAAAGAAGTCAGTGATAGTAAAGCAAAGTTATTGAAATTGACTGAAAAGGAGGCTGAATGGGAAAATGATAAAATAAGTTTAAAAAGTCAAATTGAAGATTTGAAAGCAAAGTTGGTGGTGTTAACTCAACAAGAACCAAGTGTCAGTCAGACAAGTGAAGATACTAATATAGCTGGTATAGTGAAATCTATGTCTCAAATCAGTCTTAAAGATGTAGAAATCAAGGAATTGAAAGAAGAAAAGCAGAAGCTAGAAGAGCAAAACTAGAAAAAAGAGGAGGAAATAAAAGGACTACTAAACAAAAACAAAGAATTGGTTGATACGAATCAAAAGTTTATTTCCCAGGTAATTGGGCAGGTCCCAATGCAGAGTTGTAAACATATGATCTGGGATATAATTATTGAGAAAGCTAATAATCTTAGACCTTATTTGAATTTCATAAAAGCGAAGGAAAAAACAATAAAGGAAGCCTTGAAAAATTGTACAGCGGTAAGGGAAAATCTAAATAAAAGGCCGAAAAAAACAGCTCGAAATGTTATGGATTTCCTGAGACTTTTATCAGAAGAAGAATTGAATACAATGGATATCAGAAATAGAATTTCAGTGATTGCTTGGGCAAGAAGGGCATTAGGAAAGTACACACATGTAGAAAGCGTCGAAGCTCGTTGTGCAGGGACGAAAAGATAGATTACAGATTTTAAAAGAAAGTTTGAAAAAGCTTTAAAAAAAGGATTGCCTTCCTTTTGGAATAAAGATGATGAATTAATCTCCCATAATGAATACAAAAATTTGCTATTTGCAATAAGGATGAATCACGAAAAATTTCAAAAATTAACCCATGTTCTTACATGTAAAATTCTATTGGAGAAGCTGGCGGAAGATTTCGAAATCATGAGTATGATGAAGAATCCAAGCGAGGAAGTCTTTCCTATGTCAAGTGAAGAAAGTGTAGAGCCAAAAGTCTTGGCTAAAGAAATGGTATTGTACGAGACAATCACGACTGACCAATGGAACTATGTGGAAAAGTACGGGAAGATAAAATATACCGTACGTCCTTGAAAGACGTTTGTTGAGCAAATTTGTTAAGAGATTGTGAAAACTTTTGAGAATTTTAAATTTGTAATAATTTTGTATAAATTTTGATTTAAGTGACATTTGGAAAAATTAGTTAAGACTATTCAGTTTTAGTTAAAAGAAGCAGTTAGGTATTGCTTCGGAAAAGTCTTGTATAAAAGACAATGATAGTCATTTTTGAAAGGGTTGGAAACTTTTTGAGAGACAAGAACTTTTGTACCAAGTTGATATATGTTTTGAATAAAGAAGCCATACAGTGAATGACATATCTTTTATAGAATCAGAGATTCCTGTGTTGATCATTATTACAGTTTGTATTTCTCTTTTCTCATATGTGCATGTTTACCTTCTTTGTAATACTTCCATTATGTTATGTCTTCTATGCTCAGATGAACGTTGAAATAAATTGAGATTCATATGTTTATGCCTTGATTTATCGCATCTGTGTATCCATTTCTTTCTCTAAAGTTAATAGTGGATTCATCTAAAATCCGGTGCCCATTATTGATGGACTGTCTTTCTTTCTTTCTAAATCATCTGCAAAAAGCTTTGACCGTAATATAACAGCTACCTTGCCTCTTTGAAAATTTTTATTGTTGTTTATTTGTTGGTGCAATAATTCCTAAATTTGACGCCATGCCCTATGTTTCTTGTTTACATTTCAACCAAGCATTCATTTTAAAAAACTCAGTCACTTTTCATATATCCTTAGCCATTTATATATTTTTGAGAGAGCCCTCTCTGGTAGGGAAACATGCTAATTTCCCTCCTAAAGATTGGTTTGAAATAGTTTCCTTGGGGTTTATCCTTCCACAACTAAAGGGTAAAATCTGAGTGATAACATAGATGATTGTGATGAGTTTAAGATTATGTAGGTCTATCAATCCTTCTCGTGGCCTGTTCAAAACCTGACTGCAGCCTGTCGAAATGAACCCAAGGCCCCTAAGGCCTGTCTACTCTACTCGTGGCCTGCTCCAGGCCTTCCTGCTGAGTGTCGTGAAGAGTTTAAGGCCCGTAGGGCATGACTAGCCTACCCTCGGCCTGCCCAAGGCCTCCTTACTGTGTGTCGTGAAGGATACAAGGCTCTTAGGGCTTGTTTATCCTGCCCGTGGCTTGCCCCGGCCTTCCTGCTGTGTGCCGTGGAGGATAGAATGCTCGTAGGGACTGTTTAGCCTGCCTGGGACCTGTCTCGTCCTTCCTGTTGTGTGCTATAGAGGATACAATGCCCATAGGGCCCGTTTAGCCTGCCTGCATCCTGTCCCGGGCTTCTCTGTTGTGTGTTGTGGCCTGTTAATTGTACAGTAGGCCCGATAGGGCTTGAGTATACCTGCTTCCAGCCATAAAATCGGCCTCGTTAGGGCTAGCATCTACTATGCTCAACCGTGATCCCTTTAGGGTTGATCCGAGCTGTCAAGAGACTGATCCGATGTGCTAAGAGGGACTAAGTCTGAGCCATGAGTCCTTTAGGGTTGGTCCAACCATTGATAAATGATAATACTGAAAAGAAGATTATTGGAGCAGCTTGGAAACCCCTCACAAGCTTGACAGAGATGAGAATGATGAGAAGAATGTTTTGTTTGATCTCTTGAGAGTGTTCCATATTTATATTTCATCATTGAGTGATCCAAGGGGTAACTTCCATAAGTCAAGGAGTCAACAAATAATATAAAATACTTTAGTTGGGATCCTTTTACTTTCATTGTGGGCTTTTAGGCTATATAACCACTTTTAATTTCTTTGAGGGTTTTTAACATTATAAAGGGCTATGTGACCACATCTTCTTACGCAAGTCATCTTCGGCACTTTCTTAACCCTTCTCTTGGTCTCCATGGTCCACACGTTCCAATTCAAATACATCATCATTTATAATGAACTTTTCTTCTTTTATTCTTCACTTGAATTAGGCGCTAGGGATTTGGGTCCTCTTGTTTATGGCATTGACTTCTCTTTATGTCAATATGAATTTTCATGTCTATTTTAGGTCCATACATGTGCCATCTAGATGCCCACAAGAAAGGTCTTTCTAAAGTGCTTCTAACTTGAGCCCACATGACTCAACTTCACAATACCACTTAGGGTCCAATAAGTACCAGGTCTTCTTCTCTTTTCAATGGTCAACTTGTCTTCTCGAATCTTCATCATAAGAAATGTTTTCTCGAGACGGCTTCTACATTTGTTATCTCATTTACAGGAGGAGATCTCATGTCATCAACATCCTGGTTCCTGACCAGGTCCTTAGCCCCAGGCTAATACCAATTCTCCTAGAGAATGGCTCTGGATGCTGCCCAAAAATCAACAAGTTTCACTCTTCAAACATTGTATTAATTTGTTGGATGGTTCGTTTGTAGCTTATTTCTTATGCAAAATGTATTTCTATATTAAAAAATAGTTCTAACAAATGTTTAATATTCAAATTCTCTCATAACTTTGAAGAGTTGTGCTAAATTTGATAAACTCTCACACAAGATAAATTTAAGTTTTTTTATGATTTTTTTATATGTAAATTTGTTAAAAAATTGGATGTGTAACTCTTTCTATATTGCCTTTTTTTTATCATTTTTTTGAGTTGAGGGGCACATTCTACAACCCAGTAGGGGGGGGGGGGATGTGTAACTCCTTCTGTGCTTATAATCGACTCAAATTAAAAAAAAATGAATAAGGAGAAAAACATGTCGGCTTAATAATCAAAACAAAATACAAATAAAATAAATAGCAAAACATAATAAAAAGTTGTCGGCTTAATAATCAAATTAATTTCTAAGTCTATATATAAAAAAATAAACCAAACATTTATCAAATTAATCGAATAACTCTTTCAAAAAAAGCCCGAAGGAGCATTGGAATAACAGGAAATCTCACCTCAATGCATCTTTGTGGGTTGTTGGTACAACTCAATATTAGGCGAATAACCTTAGAATGTGCTACATAGTCAATACAACAACAATTTGCTAATAAGGATTGCCATCATGAACTATGTTATTATTCTACAACCCATTGGGGGGATCTGTAACTCCTTCTGTGCTTATAATCGGCTCAAAATCGGCTCAAATTAGAATAAAAACTTTTGAATATAGAGAAAAAGAAAAACTTGTCGACTTAATAATCAAATTAATTTATCAAAGTATATATAAAAAAATAAACCACATGGGGAGAGATGTGTAACTCCTTCCTTGCTCATCCTAGAGTTGACAAACATCTTTTTTAAAAATAAAATAAAATATAAAACACAAAATGTCGGCTCAAATTAAATTTAAAATATATACAACTGCATATATATATAACTACACAAATTAAATAAATTAAAACCATAAACATTACACCTGATTTGAAGAACAACAACATCAAAGAAGAACATCAACAAAAGTGCAAAGCTGTGAACCTCCCAGCCATAAACGTGCAAGCCATAGACATTTTCTCACTTATTTAACAACTCGACCTTCCTCGAAGATTGATTGACCTGCGTGAAATCCATTTGATATGGTTTATAAAGTTCTATGCATAACATAGGCTCAGATGAGGATATATAGTGCCAAATTTTAAACACTAATCGTGCAAAATTCAAATTTGAACTGCAACTTTGATAACAATTGAATTTTACTTTAATAATTTCCGTTTCAGAGCAATGCACAACTCGAACGGTTGTGAGATAACCTATCACATACTCTTCCCATAATAGTCTATATTAATAGTTTTTCATAGTATATAGGGATTAGTTGTAAACTAGAACGTTTCAAATGTCTGTTGTAAATTTAATAGACCGGTTGGTTGTTGAAATAACTTATGATTTGGATCAATTCAAAAAATTTAGAAACAAATTGATTGCCCCCCACAAAAAATTATTTGAATTATAGAGTTAGTAACATTGCATTGCTGCATTGTTAAACTTGCTATTATGGAATTCCATACAAAACAATGCTACATAAAGAATCGACTTAGACAATGCTTAGCCCCACCTAAAACTTTTAGCCTTAGTTGTGGGACAAAATGCTTGATCATAGTGAAATTCTAACACTCTAAAGAGTCGTCGACCATGGCTCTTATAATAAAGACATGTCAAAGACTTTTGTCACAGACGATTGCCGAATAATTTCAAGAAACTTAAAAGCATCCATCACAGACTAGACTGGCTAAAACAATTTTCTCAAAACATTAAAAATAAAACTTGATTTCGCATACTTGAAAAAATGATATAGAGCCACTAAAATATAAGTCAGAAATTTAAATGTATATCTACATTATCTATCAGCTAAAACTACATGAATGGATCTAGAAGGTAGTATAAAAAGGAAAAATTGCTTAATCTTTACCGTTCACTTACAAGAAGAAAAAAATTCCTAAATTCATGCAATACGAGTCCATATCTTACTAAGCTATTGTTGGGTTGCTTCTTCAAAAAATTCCAATCCTCTTGGAGGCTCACTATCCTTTCTTAGAACTATCTGAGGAAGGGAACTCCGCGACGATTGCAGTGGACTTACATTTATTTCCTTCTGAATTTCTTGGGATAGCAAATAATACCCTCCATCAATGCTACAACGATGATTAGAATTCCACTGAATTTACATTTATCATTGTCTAAGCATTTTTACTGATTGCACAAATGTAATCCTTCTTGAATTTAAATCCAACATATCTTGCTATGGTAACTCCCATTCTTAGTTTATACATGGAGAAGATGTATGTTACCACGATCTTAACTAGATTAAAAATTAAAGTTTTTGAAGCTTGGAGAGCCATATGAATAGTAGGAATAGACAAAATATATGCCCAGCATAGACACATGAAAATATGGAACAAAGAATTCCCACCTTTATTAGGGTTTTTCATTTTCATTAAAAAATACTATCACAAGAACTGTTGCATACATTTTTCTATTAAAATCACATTCACAAGAACTCTTTTATATAGTTATGTTCTTAAAAGAGAGTCTTTTGCAAACATTTACAACTATATATTCATATGCAAACATCAAGACTACTATACATTTTTACAGGACATAAGAACTTTACTATTAATATTACTATATCGAAAAGCTTTGAATGCATGAAATTAAAGGAATTGAAATATTTGTGTATATGTTTGACACAAAACCATTTTTGGTTTCGAGGTTATGAGATGTTTGGTTTCATGTAATCAAAATAAACACAGTTAATTTACGACAAGCATTGCATTGATTTCAGTGTAATTCTACAAGAGATATCGCTTCCCATGCCTCTGTCTAT
Source organism: Larix kaempferi (assembly GCA_027924585.1). Classification (NCBI taxonomy): domain Eukaryota; kingdom Viridiplantae; phylum Streptophyta; class Pinopsida; order Pinales; family Pinaceae; genus Larix; species Larix kaempferi. Next base: position 14,322,107 of record BSBM01000643.1, read on the forward strand.
ACTTATAAAATTATGTCATGCGACCTTCTCACCCTGCGCACCAATACTCATTGCATTGATTTCTGCGAACTTATCTCAGTCATCAATCTATGTTGCATTGATTTCTATGTAACTCTATAAGAGATGGCCTCTTCTTAATAGTCCTATGGCCCTCTTACTGCACTCACCGATACTTGCTACATTGATTTTAACAAACGTACATGCCATCAATCTCAGTTGCATTGATTTCAGTATAAATTTACAAGAGATGGTCTCTCCTCTACAGTCCTGCATCCCTCTCACTCCACCCACCAATAGTCACTGCATTATTTCAGCAAATGTATATGAATCATCAATTTATATTGAATTGATTTCAGTGTAAGTTGGTAAGAGATGGCCTCTCCACTAACTTAGTGATATTTTGTATATTCTTACGATACATCATTCATAATAGCATTAATTTAAGCATCTTGTTCTTAATTACCTTCACATGGTGCATGGATTTTACTGCTTCCTACTCCCCCATGTTCCCCCCATCCACGACTGGAACCGGCATAGATCCATCTTAAAAGTGGCTTCACCAAGTGTCGAGAGGGATCAAATCTCTTGAGGTGCAAACCCTTCCTTTGCATTTGTACTCTAAAAATGGTTTACACGTCAAGAGATTTCATCCCTCTCGACGCTTGGTAGAGCCACTTTGAAGATGGATCTATGCTGGCTTGTCTACTCTACCAATGGCCTTCTCCGGGCCTTCCTGCTGAGTGTCGTGAAGATTTTAAGGCCCGTAGAGCACGTCTAGCCTACCCTCGGTCTGCCCAAGGCCTCCTTTTTATGTGCCGTGAAGGATACAGGACTCTTAGGACCTGTTTATCTTGCTTGTGGCTTGTCCCGACCTTCCTACCGTGTGTTGTGGAGGATACAGTGCCCTTAGGGTCTGTTTAGCCTGCCCGCGACCTGTCCCGTCCGTCTTGCTGTGTGTCGTGAAGGATACAAGGCTTGTAGGGCTTGTTTAGCCTGCCCGCGTCTTGTCTCGGGATTCTCTGTTGTGTGTTGTGTCCTGTCAATTGTACAGTAGGCCCGATAGGGCTTGCGTATACCTGATGCCAGCCCTAAACTCGACCTCGTTAGGGCTAGGGTCTACTGTGCTCAAGCGTGAGCCCTTTAGGGATGATCCGAGTTGTCAAGAGACTGATCCGATTCGCTAAGAGGGACTGAGTCTAATCCATGAGTCCTTTAAGGCTGGTCCAACCAGTGATAAATGATAATACTGAAAAGAAGATTACTGGAGTAGCTTGGAAATCCCTCTCAAGCTTGATAGAGATGAGAAGAATGTTGTGTTTGATCTTTTGAGAGTGTTCCATATTTATATTTCATCATTGAGTGATCCAAGGGGTAACTTCCATAAGTCAAGGGGTCAACAAATAGTATAAAATACTTTAGTTGGGGTCCTTTTACTTTCATTGTGGGCTTTTAGACTATATAACCACTTTTAACTTCTTTGAGGGATTTTAACATTATAAAGGGCTATGTGACCACATATTCTTACGCAAGTCATCTTAGGCACTTCTTAACCCTTCTCTTGGTCTCCATGTTCCACATGTGCCAATTTGAATACATCATCATTTATAAGTATTTTTTCTTCTTTTATTCTTCACTTGACTTAGACGCTAGGGATTTGGGTCCTCTTCTTTATGGCATTGACTTCTCTTTATGTCAATATGACTTGTCATGTCTTTTTTAGTTCCATACATGTGCCATATAGATGCTCACAGGAAAGGTCTTTCTAAAGTGCTTCTAACTTGATCCCACATGACTCAACTTCACAATACCACTTAGGGTCCAATAAGTACCAGGCCGCCTTCTATTTTCAATGGTCAACTTGTCTTCTCGAATATTCATCACAAGAAATGTTTTCTCAAGACTGCTTCTATGTTTATGGTATCTCCTTTACACGAGGGGATCTCATGTCATAAACATCCTGGTCTCTGACCAGGTCCTCAGCCCCAGGCTGATGCCAATTCTCCTAGAGAATGTCTCTCAATGCTGCCTAAAAATCAACAAGTTTCACTCTTCAAACATTGTATTAATTTGTTGGATGGTTCATTTGTAGCTTATTTCTTATGCGAAATGCATTTCTCTATTAAAAAATAGTTATAACAAATGTTTAATATTCAAATTCTCTCGTAACTTTGAAGAGTTATTGTGCTAAATTTGATAAACTCTCACACAAGATAAATTTAAGTTTTTAAATCATTTTTTGATGTAAATATGTTAAAAAATGGATCACCATCTATGCCAAAATTTATGTAAAGATCAAATTATTACAACAAATTAACAGAAGTTCAAAAAACTATTCTAAATAATAATGCAAATTCATCAAAACCTAAAACATTGATAAAGGTCCAAATCAACATGATTTTAACAAATGTGTAAATGTTCTTTTATAAATATTTGTCCATTTTCTTGGACTTTATATAGGTTCAATAAACATACTAAAAAAATCTATAGCATCTTTACAATAACATAAAAGATTAGTGTTATTGGCATTTGCATCCCTCAATTTGTACATCAAATGATTTTGTTGTTCATGGCTACACAGATAAGATTTAGATAGAGGAGAACTGCATGATGGAAATATTTTGGTGCAATGTTTTGAGCCATTGGTTGGACTCATCTTCAGGAGCTTAGTGCCGAACCAAAATCTTTACATCACACAATTCTCCTCATATCTAAATCATATGATTTGTCATGATGATATAGAGAAATCCATCTAACGTTTCCACCATTACCATAATTCCAATTTGTGTTGTCATTTGGAGTGTCTATTACCCTTTGTGTTATGTTTTCGATAGATGTGAGTATATGAGATACTTTGAAACAACATTGAAATCGATTTTAACTAGACAACTTAAGGCTAAACCCTTTTCATTCGGTTGATGAAAAGAAGAGAATCCTCTTAAACCTGCAATTGACCAATTCCTTTCTTGTTTGCCAACTTAGCTTAGCTGAATTATTAGTGCTAGTACCCACACTTGATTTAAATCCGACAAAATAAAACATAGAGCACCTCTAGTATTGTTGAAAGCTTGAGGCCCATGCTTGGCCCCATCAAAGAAACCCCAAGGATATGTTTTATCTCTTATTAGCTCCCCAACTTGCCTAGGGTTTCTTTCCTTTGCCTTTGACTTGCAACCTTGAAAAAAACATATATTTGTGAGAATGCTTGAAAGGTTGGCCTTTGTTCATCATTTTATAAACTGTCACTGCGGCTATCCAAATACTCTAGAGAATTATACAAGGTAATGCCTTGAAGGATTTCAGTTCCTTCTTCCTAAACCATTTTTTCATAATTGTTCTATATAATTGCCATTCCATACATTTGAGATTCTTGTGATTTTTTAGCATCCTTTCAAACTTGGTGTGCATATGGACATTGGATCCTTAGATGTCCCATGTTTTCCTTTGCTTCCCTATACATATGACACATACTTGGTCCACTTTTTACCCCTTTTTTGTAAATACCAAGTAAGAACTTTATTCCGAAGGTCCAACCATACACATACCCTTGTTTTCTTAAGAACTTTTATTTTTGAAATCTTAGACCACCACTAGACCTCTATTTAGACCACTATATATCATAAGCTTGCATCCTTATTTTGTGGAGGAACTTCCACATCTTATATTTAAACCAATGTGTTTAACTCCATGTTCAATCTTATATATCCCTTCCTCAATGCTACCACTATAAAAATTCAATCTTGCCCCCTGTCTTCCACCAATTCCAAGGATCGTGTTGTTTTCCATCCTTATTACTATATAGTGGTTGAACCCATATATTCTACTTGATTTAAGCTATAAATTCATTTTCCATGCAAATGTTCTAGATAATCATCCATAAGTAAACTATGTTCCCACACCCCAAGATAGAATCAACTCCCAACCTTACCTAGTTTCCCTTCCCTACCCTTCAGGGCAATTTTTCTCCAATAATAGGAAAGGCCAAAAATAAGGCTTTTACATTGATTTGCCACATGATTCCTTACTCTCTTCTTAGGGTTTATGCTTCAATGTAACAAATAACCTAGGGCTATATATTTTTGCTCCATTACTTTGCTCCATAACCTATCCATGGTCAAGATTGCATATACTTTTAACCATTTGAGATTTCCCAATAATGTGAATTTGTTTAAGTCCCCAACTAGTCAATGCCTTTGTACATTTTGCTAGGTGAATCCCTTGATTGTAAATTTTTTCCTCGTAAAAACTTGAAGAATACCTCCTAAATATCACTAAAACACCTTTTGGAATAGATGCAAGTGAGTACCAATACATAGAGATTTCTTCTAGAATATACTTTATGAGTGCTAGCTTTCCATCCCTTGTTAACCATCTATTACACCATTATAAAATTATTCTCTCTATTTTTTTTAAGCCAATCCTAGTCACTTTTATCATAACTATTAAGCTTACAAATAACCAATCCTAGTCACTTTTACCATAGCTATTAGGCTTCATAAAACCCACACATTTTAGTCCATTTTACCATAACCAATTCTTTAATTTCATGCATTCAAAGCTTTTTGATATATTAATAGTAAAGTTCTTTGGTCATATAAAAATGTATAGGAGTGTTGATGTTTGCATAGGAATATATAGTCATAAATGTTTGCAAAGGCCTTTCTTTTAAGAATAGAACTGTATAAAAGAGTTCTTGTGAATGTGATTTTAATAGAAGCCCTTTCTTTTTAAGAATAGAACTGTATAAAAGAGTTCTTGTAAATGTGATTTTGATAGAAGCATGTATGGAGCAGTTCCTGTGATTGTATTTTCAAATGAATAAGAAAGACTCTAATAAAGGTGGGCAAATATTCCATATTTCCTGTGTCTATTCTAGACATATATTCAGTTTAACACGAAAACTTGAAATAAAAAAACTCCAAAATAAAATATTTGATTTTAATATAGGACAAAATTAAGATGTGGGAGGACAAAATTCTCGGTCGTCCCCTACTTGAGCAAGAATGGACTCAACGATATTAAGCAATGGCTCTTGTTGCATAATTTTCAAACTCTCTATGATCTTTCAGAATGGGTTGATTCCAGTGTATGGAAAGGATGGAAGGCTATTGAGGTTCATGAGCATATAAAGTATGCTTTCCAATTGCTTCTTTCTCTTTAACTCCAACTCATAAGTAGGATAATGATTCCTGAGACTGGGGAAATAAAGGGAATTATACAGTGAAAGAAGGATGTGCAAATCCTTTGAGCAATTTATCTTGTCCCCCTTTTTCTTGTATGTGGAAAATGATTTAGCACCCAGATGGGCTTCCCAAGATAAATATTTTATGTTGGATCCTTGCTCATAATCGAATGCTTACAGCTGAAAATCTAAGAAAATGGAAGATTGAGGGACCTTCTACCTGCCATATGTGTAGGAAAGCTGAGGAGTGGTTGCAACATCTATTTTTAGATTGTATGTTTCTAAAGATTGGTCGTCCATTCCTCATAAGCTTCAGTTTACTCCCTTAGTATCTCTACAATCGGTGTGGGATGAAATAGAGGATTGGTGAAGGGTTGGGGAATGCGTCTACTCCCTTGCTTGGATATTTGAGTCGTCGTTTTTCTAAGCTTTCCATTCTCGACAATTCTGGTTCTCCTTTGGAAAAGGGGGCTCTTGCTCTTAATTCTGACCGTATTTGGTTCGAGACTATGCCTTCGCGCAAGGTTGAACTTGTTGCTATTATGGCCGATATAAATGATATCCGGGCAATGTTTCAGTTAATGTAGTCCAGGTGGGATAGATTAGTTGAGGTGGTCAGACAGATTTCATAACATATCTTGATGGTGGATACTCAGCTGAACGATGTTGAAGATCATGTGCGTGCGTAGGGTGGGAAAATAGAGAATCTTATCGAGGACATGGATAAATTTGTCAACTTGGCTCAGGAAAGTCACTGTCTGGGGAATAAACTAGCAATTGCCCCAAAAAGGTGCAATAATATGCTGAAAGGTTGTTGTTGGAGGATGAAATGGCTGAAAAGAGAAACTAAAATCAAATGTAGTTGTTTTCAGGAATGTCAATCACTTTCATGTCAACTAATCACATACTTGTCCAATAAGCAACACCCAACCAAGGGGTTGGAAACACTCAATGAAGTCTACTTCGTCCACTTTTGCAACACATTGCTCCTTCAAGAACCTTCTCCAGTGACTTCATGTCCACATAGTAACAAAAAACATTTTCCATAAGGTAACTTTGTCTTCACAAGGTAACCAAAGAGATCTTTTAGAAAACCACCAAAAAGAAGACGCAAAAGGTACTTATAGCATGCCCACATGATGACCCTCTCAAAAGTTTCCTTCACTCCTATGAGGAACAATAATATTTTAAAAGATCTCCATTAACAATACCCTTTTTACCACAAAAGCGCCTAGACTCAATCTCTTAAAAAAGGTCCACAAAGCTATACCAAGTGTAAGACCCCAACTTGGGTCCTTTGTTTGTTTTACAACTCTCAATAAAAATCTGTCTTCTGCTGTTTACGTTTTGTTTTAAATTTATGTTTTCTAATTTTGTTGTTCCCATTGGCTGTAAAAACAGTAATTACAGTTTCAATATATATATGTTTTCTAGCTATTGTTCTAACATCAATTACAGGTTTTCATTCTCAGCAGCAAACATATAAGCATGTAATTTAACAATTCTGTTTGTGCGAGGTAGCAGATTATAATTACAGCATATAACCATTTTTAATTAACTTACAACTGAATTTGACAAGGTCGAATGATAAAACATACCTGCTGGAAAATACCTGTAGGTAGCTTGCAGATCCCCCTTTTGTTGCTGTCCTCGTTTGTTGTTTCTCCTTGCTTTTTTCCCTGCAGTCAAAAGCCTTCCCCACAGTGCTGAAACTCAACCAACCCAAACCAGTTTTTCCACCCTACCAACTGGCGAGGTCTCGCCGACCACCCAGCTCCAAAGGTACCCCTTTGGACCCCCGAGCCCAAACCGAGTACAAGCCTAAGCTGCTGTATCCCTTTAGAAAAACAAACTCCAACAAATCCCCTCTTTGCAGCTCTCCTCTCCCAATTTATACTCGGCTAAACTTCTCCAAAATCCTAAGGTAGAAAAGATCCCCTTCTCCTTCCTCCCTTCTCCCTTTTATCCCCTTCACTTGCCGACTCTCCCCCTCATTACTACCCCTATCCCTAACTTAAATTTCATCCAACCCATTCATCTACCAAGTAAGTCCTTGAGCCCTCAACTTGGACTTGGACTCTTTTAAATAATTAAATTAATATTAAAAGTGTTGGTTGGGGTCACTTCTCAACCGTAACCTTTAATTCAATTAAATTTAATCCTTTTATTTAATATAATAATTTTAAACATATCCTTACCCATATTCCAATATTTAACCATTTAATTAATCTTTTAATTAATTAATCCAAGCTCATTTTTATAACTTGTTACATAATGGTATATGGCATTGTTCGTAATTTACTTCCTGGATATAAACAACTACGACATACTTATAAGAAATTAGTAATATATAAACTAAACCTTATCCCTATATTTCAATTTATTAACAATAATGGTCAATTGATTAACTATTATTAACCTAATCGTTTAATTAATGGTTTCTAATGTGTATAATATGTTAATTCCCTCTAATTATCAATTCAACTAATTCAATTTATCAATTATGAACCATGATCCCATCAATGTAATTCATAACATTATCAAGGTGTAATTATATTAATTAAACAAAATTTACTAAGGTTTAATCGACTCATTTACCTGGTTCCATTTTAATTACACCTTAGTTTGTAATTAGCTAATTAAAAATCATTACTAAGGATAAGCATAGTCTTTTTAGAATTAATTAACATCATTAACACATAATTAATTTAAGGGATCAAATTACTATTACTTATTTAACCTTATAATTACATTTCAACCCCTAGCCCTGGCTAATTAAACTCATTAACAATCAATCAAGCATTCTAATCAGTTGCATTAGTCACTACCTAGGTTAACCCTAGCTTTGTTTATTAATCAACAATAATTATTTATTAATGGACAATAATTAACCGTTAATCAACATTATTAACCCTAATCATCATTATTAACTTTAATCGACATTATTAACATTGATCAACAATAGTTAATTACTAAACGACAGTAACTAATATTAAGCGACATTAATTGACATTATTACTCAACAATATTTCATGTAATTCATAATATGCAGGCAAGTTATGTAAGCGCAGCTACTGCTTACATTCCTCACGTAAGTACACTAAAGTAATAATTCACATACATCAATCATAATCAAGGAACTTATTATTTACCGACACATGTTTTAACATAGTTTACAAGGTACGATCCATTAGCTTACTGAAATCCAAGTTACGACAATTCAGGCATCACTGATTTTGACACATACTAATCAAGGGTTTTACACGCCTACAGTTAGATCTTGTTTTCACCCCTACTTCACACTACACCTATCTACCTACATCATTACTGACTTCCACATCCTATCCTGTCCTCTGCTGGACTACACTGAAATGTCAAGTCATGACCGGTTCCAGCTAGAACCCGTAAGCGGAAGTGTCGACTACATCGACCAAGCTTCCCCAGCAGGCAACCACCAGTCGTCATCACACACCTTGGGGAGCGCGCCGTAGCACAGCCCTCCCATGACTCTGGGTTTCGAGGATAAACGATGGGTAAAGCCTCCACCCCCCTAATGGAACAAGGGACTATGTCCACCCGACATAACAACAGCGTTGCACTTGTACTCGGTCTGTCATCGTATAACCGATCTGGGCGGTTGAGTTTCTTGAAACCCTACCCCACCCATGTCATAACATACATCATAATAAACATCATAATAACCATACGAAAGTAAATAATGCATCACTCGCATACCATTTTATCTTTTGAAGTCCATGTCCCCGAGGCCCTCCCACCTCGTAGGATCCAGCTATCACTTAGCCGTTTCAACCTGTAAGTCAGTCCTCGACATACAATATAGAATATCGTGCATAATCCTCGATATGTACACATATGTTTCATCATAACATAAATAGCAATAAACTCATTCATTCGCCATGCACCTGGCATAACATTCATTATTTCAACATATAACTGTAACGGTATCCACGTACCCATCATTCAGTAATTTCCATATATTTGACATAATTAACACATGATACATATCTAAACATGACTACCGATCATAATACTATCATCATACACACATATATATAGATCGGCAAAATAATAGAACCATATGTCCACAATGTCGTCAACCGACGAGGTCTCACAGTCAAACAAATACAACATATAATAGTAGTTCAGGTAGTAATGTCAAAACGGGGTGTTACATACACCCACCCTTCAGGAAACTTCGTCCCGAAGTTATGATCGAAATAATGTGGGATAATCACTACGCATAGTCTCTGAGTCCTCCCAGGTAGCAGACCCAGGGCTATATCGGTCCCACTGGACCTTAACTTGGTCCACCAAACGGTGCCTCAACTGTTTAACCCTGCAGTCCAATATAAGTAATGGTTCGACCCTGATGGTTCCCTCGTCCGAAACCTGCAGTTCCTTCCAATTTATTTTATGTGACTCATCAACTACATAATGTCATAAAACAGATACATGAAAAACATTATGAGTTTTGTGCAAATGGGGTGGCAGCGCAAGACGATACGCGACAGGTCCAACCTTTTCTAAAATTTCAAAGGGTCCTATAAATCGTGGTGACAACTTTGTCCCTTTCCCAAACTTGATGGTACTTTTGTTAGGCCTGATGCAGACGAACACCGCATCGCCAACCTTATAGCTTTGGTCAACCCTATGCGCATCGGCATAGCTCTTCTGTCTATCCTGCGCTTCCTTTAACCGCTGTCTAATCTGAACAACCTGTTCTTCCATCTCCTGAATCAACTCAGGTCCTATAATTACTCGATCCTTTAACCTTTCCCAACTCAATGGTGTCCTGCATGGCCTTCCATATAAAGCTTCATATGGAGGCATCCCAATTGAACTATGGTAACTGTTGTTGTAAGCAAACTCTACCAAGGGTAAGTGCTTTTCCCATTGAGTTTGTTGATCCATGACATACATTCTAAGCATGTCCTCCATCACCTGATTCACTCTTTCTGTTTGCCCATCTGTCTTTGGATGGTAAGCAGTGCTTAGGTTCAACTGAGTACCCAACGCTGACTGCAAACTTGTCCAAAACCTGGAATCTCTATCCGATATAATCTTCTTGGGAAACCCATGGAGACAAACAACTTCATTTATGAATACACGTGTTACATCCGTGACATCATAGGTCTCCTTAACTGGAATGAAGTGAGTAGTCTTGGTCAGTTTGTCAATGATGACCATAATGGCATCATGCCTATGAGAGGTAAGAGGAAATCCCACCACGAAGTCCATGGAGATAACCTCCCACTTCGACATAGGAATGTCATGTGGCTGCAACAGACCTGTCGGGTGGTGATGATCAGCTTTTACCTGCTGACACTCAAGGCACCTAGCGACAAATTTGACCACGTCGCTTTTCATCCCTGCCCAAAAGAAGAGTTGCTTCATGTCTGCATACATCTTCTTTACACCCGGGTGTGCACAATACACTGCTCTGTGGGCCTCCTTAAGGATAGTCTCTCTAATATCTCCCTCCTCAGGAATATACATCCTCCCTTGATACCGTAACAAACCATCGGCTTCCAACTCATAGCCTTCAAACTTTGGTCCCATCGGTTTCCCATTCTGGAGTGCCGCTGTGACCTTTAGGTACCAACTATCCCCGAGTAGCTGCCCTAAAATTCTTTCCCTCAAATCCACCTTCAAAGGTATAAGAGAGAAAAGTCTTGGTTTTCTGCTTAAGGCATCCGCTACCACATTCTCCTTCCCTTTGATGTAGGAAATCCCAAATCATACTCGCTCATGAATTCACTCCATCGCCTTTGCCTAGCATTTAGGTCTCTATGAGTGAAGATATACCTTAAGCTTTGGTGATCGGACTTGAGTTCAAATCTTCGTCCAACAAGGTAATGTCTCCAAAGCTTCAAAGCTAACATCACTGCAGCCAACTCTAGGTCATGAGTAGGGTAATTCTCTTCATGTGTTTTTAGCTTTCTCGACGCATAAGCTATTACCCCACCTTCCTGCATCAACACTGCACCCAAACCTTGCCTTGAAGCATCGGTGCAAACTGTGAATTCCTTCTCCATATCTGGAACCCATAGAATTGGTGCACTCGTCAATAGTCTTTTCAACTCGACGAATGCGGCATCACATTCATCTGTCCATTCGTACCTAGTGCCCTTACGCTGTAGGGTAGTTATGGGTTTTGCGATTTTTGAGAAACCCTCAACAAACCTTCTATAGTACCCGGCTAACCCCATGAAGCTCCTTACTTCATGCGCATTCTTTGGCACGGGCCAATCCATTATGGCCTTTACCTTCTCAGGGTCCACAGAAATTCCCTCACCGAAAATTATATGCCCTAGGTAATGGATCTCCTTCTGATAGAACGAACATTTGGACAACTTACCATACAACTGATGCTCCCTTAAGCATGACAACACTATTCGCAAGTGTTCCTCATGCTCCCGTTCATTCTTGGAGTAGATGAGGATGTCATCCAAGAAGACTTGCACAAACTGATCTAAGTATTTCTGAAACACGCTATTCATGAGACTCATGAATACGGCTGAGGCATTGGTCAAACCAAAGGGTACCACCACAAACTCATAGTGCCCGAACCTTGTTCGAAAAGCAGTCTTAGGTATATCACCTTCCTTAATCCGTAGCTGGTGGTAACCTAATCGTAAGTCGATCTTTGAGAAGACTGTCGCCCCTTTCATTTGATCAAAGAGGTCATCAATTCGAGGTATCGGGTACCTATTCTTCACGGTGGCTCTATTCAAATCTCGGTAATCTATGCAAAGACGCAAGGAACCATCCTTCTTCTTCACAAAGATTACTGGCGCACCCCACGGTGAAATACTTGGTCTGATGAGCCCTAGATCTAGCAATTCCTTCAACTGCATTTGCAACTCACAAAGTTCTGAGGCCGTCATCCTGTAAGGTGTCTTCGATGTTGGCTTTGAACCGGGTTTTACCTCAATGGTAAAATCAAGTTCCCTATTAGGAGGTAACCTAGGTAATTCCTTTGGGAATACATCACTGAACTCGGCTAATACTGGATAGTCATCAAGGGAGGGTCCCTTCTCACTGTTTACCGCTTCAACAATGTACAACTGGCATCCTTGTCGCATACATCGCTTTACGTTCATCGTTGATATGAAACGTAGGGACACCTTCCGTTTGATACCCTGGATCTTGATGGCCTCTCCGTTGTCATTAATGCAAAGAACTTTCTTCCCATAACAGTCCAAGAAAGCTCGATGTTCCTCAAGCCAATTCATACCTATGATGAGATCATAAGTTCCGAGGGTGGTGACGTACACTTTGACTTGTGTAACACACACCCCGAGATCCACTACACACTTATCGACACTAGGTCCTACTGCTTGCTTTACCCCTGGAGCCATTTCGACTAAGCTGAAATCGTCATGCTCGTAGGCTGCCAACCCACATTTGTCTAATGCATATGGAGAAATGAAACTATCAGTAGCACCAGGATCAAACAATATTCTAAGCTTGACATTATTGACCGTGCCTGATGATTCCACCACAGTGGATTGGTGCTCTGCCTGATGGTTGTTTACTGCAGCCGAGATCTGATGCCTACTACCCCCACTCCCCATTGGAGCTTTTCCTTCTCGCTGCACTGTACCGGATCGTAATTCGGGACAGTCACGCTGGTAATGTGGACCTCCACATCCCCAACAAGCAACCTGTAATGGAGCGGGCAAGATAACCTGCTCAGGCCTCTGAGAGGGGTTCCTCCCCCTAGGACCCCTTCCTCTACCGGCTGTTCCTCTGAAATTCCTCGCACCCTGGTGAGTCCCTGTGGCCAACTGGGGCACCGCCCTAGTTGCCACTGATCTGTCTACCGCTGCGACTCTTGGTGTGCTCCTGTTCCCGTAGGGAGGTGGCCTCGCATATCCTCCCCGAGGGTAGCTTCGAGGGGCCTTCCCCACCAACCCTGACTGTTGAGAATTGAATGTCCTGATGGGTTTTGCACCCAACATCTCCTCAGTGTAACGAGCACAATCTACTGCTTCGGCGACCGAAGTTGGTTTCCACATCCGTACCTGAGCCCTGATCTTGGCATTGATCCCATACACGAAACGCTCAACTTGGCGTTCGTCATTGTCCAAGTAAGGGACATACTTTACTAACTCCATGAACCTCTCTTCATACTCCTCCACAGATAGATGCCTTTGTACCAAGGCATGAAGAGCCCCTGCTTGTTCTTCCAAGTAGGATGCGGGTAGGTACTTCCCCTTGAATTTTTCCACAAACAGTTCCCATGGAACCGTGTCCGGTGTAAGGTGTAGCTGTCTTTCTTGGTTTCCCCACCAGTTCAAAGCGGCCCCCTTTAGTTGAAATATGGCTAGTTTGGACTTGGACGTGGAGGTGTACTCCTGCAAGGTCAAGCACCTGGTCATCTCTTCCAACCACGACTCTGCTCGTATCCCTGAATTCGACTCCCTGAAAACTCTGGAAGCCTTATCTTCTGAAGCTCCCTTTTGATATCCTGATGCAGAGTTCTTGGTACCGTATTCGCTTCTACCACAGGAACTTCCTCCCTTAGTGTAGGGGCCTCCACCTCTACCTCCGAGGTAGTACTTCCTCTTTGTGCTAGTCCCCTGAGTGTTTCGTTTATAGCTTCCAGCGAGCGCAGTATAAGGATGGTCTCTGGCGATGGTGCCGGCACATTCGGCTCAGGTAATGCCGTCGCCTGACCTCACCCCCGACATGCTCGCGTTCTTACCATGTTTATTCCTGTTCATGGAATAATAGGATAATTAGCACACAATGACATCATGACTAATTTACTATCAAACTCAACAATTAATTCAAAAGTGCGTCATGACTAATTTTATGAGCGTTTTACTTTAAGAGCTATAGTTCAGGACGTTTCGATCAGGCCATCTTGAGGCCACCCGGTACTAGACATACTACAATAGTTCTACGTAGGTTTAGGTATTGGACTCCACACAGTCCTTATCAGGTCGCCATCAATTCTTCAAGATATTCAATTAAGGTTTATTGCCTTAGTCTCATTAATAATTTAATAATAACATAACCTAAGTTTAAGTCTAAAGTTGTGTTTACCAAACATTTTGTCATGGGGTAAAATCAGCGTCCTAGCGATTAGCTCATCGTACTGGTCCTCGTGATATCTGGTTTTCGAGTTTTCGCATCAGTCTGGCCCCTTCGACTATACTTCGAAGTTTCGACAAGGAGCATTTGCAAGGAGAAACTAAGCTAATTAGTGTTAATTTAGCCCCTCTCCCACTTTTATAAAATAACTAATTAGGTTAACACTAATAATTTGATATGCTAACCCTAATTAATAAATACTAACCTTAATTAAAACTAATTGATTAGTATCATTATTTAATATATATATATATATATATATTTAATTTATCCCTTATTTATATGAAATTTAATTAATTAATATATATATATATATATATATATATATATATATATATATATTTTATTTGTTATAACAACATTATAACAAATTATTAAAACTTAATAAAATTAATTTTTATAACAAAATCTATTATAATTATTATATTTGTTATATAACAACATTATAACAAAATATTTAAAAGTTAATAAAATTTATTTTTATAATAAAATATATTTATAGTTATTATATTCGTATATAATAACAAAATTATAACAAAATTAACTTTTATAACAAAATTAATCAATAAATAAAACAATATTTATAAAATAACAAATAGCTTAAGGATGACCTAACCTAACCCTACGACTTTGCATGTGGCCACGCGGCTGGCATGCCATCAATTAAATAATATTAAATTTTTTATAAAACCGTCAAGCCTCCCCCAGCAGCTCATTTTCTTACTAGATTTTTCGAGAGCGGCCGCCAGTGAGCTCTGCAACTCCACCACCACCACCAGCTAGATTTGTTCTCGGCCATGGTGAGCAAGCTCTGCAACTGCAATGGTCGGAAGTATAGCTAACCCTTTTTTTTTCGCTTCAGTTTCACAGGATACATGTATTTCTTTTTGTGCTTATGTTTTCTGTGTGTTTATTATTATTATTTTTTTTTTGGGCTACCATGGCCGCGCCCCTTCTGGGGTTGCTGGCCCACGGTCGTGCCGGCTGGGCTATGCTCAGGCCGCAGGCCCATGGCCGCTGGCCGGGCTGAGCCCAGGCCGCAGGCTCACGGCCGTGCCGGCCGGCTGCGCCCTGTGGGCCGCGCCCTGGGGCCGCGCCTGCGGGCTGCGCCCTCGGGCTGTGCCCTGCGTGGGTTGCGCGCCCTGCGTGGGCTGCGCGCCCTGCGTGGGCTGCGCCCTGGGGTCGCGCCCTACGCGGGCTGCGCGCCCTGCATGGGCTGCGCCCAGGGCTGCATGCCCGCGAACAATTTTTATTTTTATTTTTATTTAGTACGTATATGTATTAGGGTTAGGTTATGCATATATATTTTTCTGTTTTTAATTTAAATTTGAATTAAATTAAATTTAAATATATATATATATATTTTTTTTCCTTAGCATATATAAATAAGTTCTGTTCGTATATTTAAATTTTTTTTCTTTTTGTTTTAATTTAAATTTAAATTAAATTAAATCAAACTTTTGTTCATATAGATAAGTTTTGGTTTGTATATATAGAAAAAAAATTTCTTCCGATATATAATTTGTTTTGTTTATATATTTTTTCCATGGATTGTTTTGTTTATATATATATATAGAATCTCTCTTTTTTTTCTGTTATTTAAATCAACTGAACTTAATTTTTTTATATATAATTTGTTTTGTTTATATATATATATATAGAATCTTTTTTTTTTTTTTTGTTATTTTAGGTTTATTATGCATATACATAAATTTTCTTACAATTGCAGCAATAAGTTAAAAGGACTAATAGCAGGAGTCCTTATGACATTTATTGCATTTCTATTGTCACGTTTTTACTAACTTGTAACTCTTTCATTCTGCTTTGCAGGCCTAAAGTTTCAGCAATCGTAAATACTTGCAGTAATTACTTGCAAATGAGTCCTCATCATTTTTTTTATACTCTAATGTTCTTTTCAACATTAGTGAGCCCTCTGGTTCCAGATTTGGAACCATGGCTCTGATACCATATGTAAGACCCCAACTTGGGTCCTTTGTTTGTTTTACAACTCTCAATAAAAATCTGTCTTCTACTGTTTACGTTTTGTTTTAAATTTATGTTTTCTAATTTTGTTGTTCCCATTGGCTGTAAAAACAGTAATTACAGTTTCAATATATATATGTTTTCTAGCTATTGTTCTAACATCAATTACAGGTTTTCATTCTCAGCAGCAAACATATAAGCATGTAATTTACCAATTCTGTTTGTGCGGGGTAGCAGATTATAATTACAGCATATAACCATTTTTAATTAACTTACAATTGAATTTGACAAGGTAGAATGATAAAACATACCTGCTGGAAAATACCTGTAGGTAGCTTGCAGATCCCCCTTTTGTTGCTGTCCCCGTTTGTTGTTTCTCCTTGCCTTTTTTCCTGCAGTCAAAAGCCTTCCCCACAGTGCTGAAACTCAACCAACCCAAACCAGTTTTGCCACCCTACCAACTGGCGAGGTCTCGCCGACCACCCAGCTCCAAAGGTACCCCTTTGGACCCCCAACCCAAACCGAGTACAAGCCTAAGCTGCTGTATCCCTTTAGAAAAACAAATCCCCTCTTTGCAGCTCTCCTCTCCCAATTTCTGCTCGGCTAAACTTCTCCAAAATCCTAAGGTAGAAAAGATCCCCTTCTCCTTCTCCCTTCTCCCTTTTATCCCCTTCACTTGCCGACTCTCCCCCTCATTACTACCCCTATCCCTAACTTAAATTTCATCCAACCCATTCATCTACCAAGTAAGTCCTCGAGCCCTCAACTTGGACTTGGACTCTTTTAAATAATTAAATTAATATTAAAAGTGTTGGTTGGGGTCACTTCTCAACCGTAACCTTTAATTCAATTAAATTTAATCCTTTTATTTAATATAATAATTTTAAACATATCCTTACCCATATTCCAATATTTAACCATTTAATTAATCTTTTAATTAATTAATCCAAGCTCATTTTTATAACTTGTTACATAATGGTATATGGCATTGTTCGTAATTTACTTCCTGGTTATAAACAACTACGACATACTTATAAGAAATTAGTAATATATAAACTAAACCTTATCCCTATATTTCAATTTATTAACAATAATGGTCAATTGATTAACTATTATTAACCTAATCGTTTAATTAATGGTTTCTAATGTGTATAATATGTTAATTCCCTCTAATTATCAATTCAACTAATTCAATTTATCAATTATGAACCATGATCCCATCAATGTAATTCATAACATTATCAAGGTGTAATTATATTAATTAAATAAAATTTACTAAGATTTAATAGACTCATTTACCTGGTTCCATTTTAATTACACCTTAGTTTGTAATTAGCTAATTAACAATCATTACTAAGGATAAGCATAGTCTTGTTAGAATTAATTAACATCATTAACACATAATTAATTTAAGGGATCAAGTTACTATTACTTATTTAACCTTATAATTACATTTCAACCCCTAGCCCTGGCTAATTAAACTCATTAACAATCAATCAAGCATTCTAATCAGTTGCATTAGTCACTACCTAGGTTAACCCTAGCTTTGTTTATTAATCAACAATAATTATTTATTAATGGACAATAATTAACCGTTAATCAACATTATTAACCCTAATCATCATTATTAACTTTAATCGACATTATTAACATTGATCAACAATAGTTAATTACTAAACGACAGTAATTAATATTAAGCGACATTAATTGACATTATTACTCAACAATATTTCATGTAATTCATAATATGTAGGCAAGTTATGTAAGCGCAGCTACTGCTTACATTCCTCACGTAAGTACACTAAAGTAATAATTCACATACATCAATCATAATCAAGGAACTTATTATTTACCGACACATGTTTTAACATAGTTTACAAGGTACGATCCATTAGCTTACTGAAATCCAAGTTACGACAATTCATACATCACTGATTTTGACACATACTAATTAAGGGTTTTACACGCCTACAGTTAGATCTTGTTTTCACCCCTACTTCACACTACACCTATCTACCTACATCATTACTAACTTCCACATCCTATCCTGTCCTCTGCTGGACTACCCTGAAATGTCAAGTCATGACCGGTTCCAACTAGAACCCGTAAGCGGAAGTGTCGACTACATCGACCAAGCTTCCCCAGCAGGCAACCACCAGTCATCATCACACACCTTGGGGAGCGCGCCGTAGCACAGCCCTCCCATGACTCTGGGTTTCGGGGATAAACGGTGGGTAAAGCCTCCACCCCCCTAGTGGAACAAGGGACTATGTCCACCCGACATAACAACAGCGTTGCACTTGTACTCGGTATGTCATCGTATAACCGATCTGGGCGGTTGAGTTTCCTGAAACCCTACCCCAGCCATGTCATAACATACATCATAATAAATAGCATAATAACCATACGAAAGTAAATAATGCATCACTCGCATACCATTTTATCTTTCGAAGTCCATGTCCCCGAGGCCCTCCCACCTCGTAGGATCCAGCTATCACTTAGCCGTTTCAACCTGTAAGTCAGTCCTCGACATACAATATAGAATATCGTGCATAATCCTCGATATGTACACATATGTTTCATCATAACATAAATAACAATAAACTCATTCATTCACCATGCACCTGGCATAACATTCATTATTTCAACATATAACTGTAACGGTATCCACGTACCCATCATTCAGTAATTTCCATATATTCGACATAATTAATACATGATACATATCTAAACATGACTACCGATCATAATACTATCATCATACACACATATATATATAGGCAAAATAATAAAACCATATGTCCACAATGTCGTCAACCGATGAGGTCTCACAGTCAAACAAATACAACATATAATAGTAGTTTAGGTAGTAATGTCAAAACGGGATGTTACACCAAGCAACATACGTCCAGCATCTTGAACTTTCAAAGAGCTCCTTCAAAGTTATGATTAAGAGAGGCAAATCAATATTTATTAAGGGGGGCAACCCATAAAATCTCTCGTCAATCATTGAACTCACAAAGTCCAAAAGGGGAAAATGCATTCAAAGATAAAAACTTCATTCCAAGTCATATTTGTTGTTTTGGAGATAAAGTTCTCAAGTTCGAGTCTTGTGTCAAACATGAGCATATTTCCTTACAACTTTCCATGAAATCATTCAAAAAAGCAGAAAAGCAACATAAATATTTTTATGTCTTTGGGAATGAATAGAGATTATTTTCGTGTGTCCTCTATCTTATGGTGAAAGATGATGAGTTATGGTGAGAGATGATGAGGGGAAATGGCCAAATTACAAGTGCAACTACAACTTCACAGGGGCTCAGATAGCTTGGAACACCTAATCCATGTCATGATACCTTAATGACAATATAGACCATGTCTTGGTATCAAACAATAATATGTAGCCATTTTAGGAGTTATACAATTTAAGGAAGATCTTGCCAATAAAACTGAACTCCTTAGTTTCTTCGTTCTTGCATGCAATTTGTTTTACAAAATGAAATTCTTCACAATATAAAATGAATGTGCATGTTAATAATAGAGAGCACACTAACTGCATTGGTATCAATAATGCAAGATACAAACCCACCTCCTCCTCGAAGTTCAAACCATATTTTTTAGCCACAACAGGATGCACACAACACAGTAAAACATAAAATACTAAACATCTCGATTTCCTACTTCTATTTCCACAGCTAGATGCAAACGACACAGCAAAACATAAAATAATAACCTGCAAATGCGTATTCAGTTTTGACACAATTAAATTAAACATCTTGCATTGGTAATTTGTAATCCAAGCCAAAAATAACCACAAGAAGTCTGTAAACACTTCCACTTGATTTGAAGTTGTATTGTCGAGGTAGAGCCATGCTAAGAGGATGTATCATATTATATTGGATCTTGCTCATATCCAAGACAGTCTGGGACAAGTCTGTAAACACTTCCACTTGATTTAAAGTTGCATTGTCGAGGTAGAGCCATGCTAAGAGGATGTATCATATTATATTGGATCTTGCTCATATCCAAGACAGTCTGGGACAAGTCTGTAAACACTTCCACTTGATTTAAAGTTGTATTGTCGAGGTAGAACCATGCTAAGAAGATGTATCATATTATATTGGATCTTGCTCATATCCAAGACAGGCTGGGACAATCCAGGAAATCTCGGCTTTGGTCTTAATAGAAGGCTCTCAGCTCTATCTGCAAGGATTTATCTCTTCTCTGCATTCCCCATTCAGTCTCTGACAGTACCCCATAAATATTTCATGTTTGGTTTGTTCTCCTTTCCATTGTTTGATTGTTTCCCAGTATTTTTCAACACCATACATTTATGGCAGCTTCAATACGATTTGCAATTTATAGAGTATGGTGTTTAGATGACAAATCTAGGCAATCAAAAAGACAATATGGGGAGAACTTCTCTGTTGTTATGTATCAGTAGATGCTATCCCCAAGACTGCCTTTTCCATTCTGAGATAGGGAAAGCAAGAAAGATCAAATATTATCTAGGCTCTGTTGCAGTGTGTGTTTGACACAATCTGGGGTTAATTTGATTTGCTCTATCAAATCTGAAAATGGTGGACCGTTATTAAGAATGTGGATTTTCTATCATCTTCAAAGCTGGGATGACCTTTCGAGAATGATAATTGCCATATATTCAAATCTATAACCCAAAATATGCCTGCCATACAATATGCTGCCATTTGTCCCTCCTCTTACTGCCATCTTTGTGTGCTTGTCATTTTCTGAGCATTTAGCGTTGAATTCTAGATATGTTATTGATTCCCAATACCCTGTATGATCGTATATGAATATAATATACAAGCCAGAAAGAAGCAGAAGAAATCAATGATCGGCATAGGACAACGAGCTCTAGCAATATTTTATGGGAAAATAAATGATATCATCGAGCTTCCTGGGCGTAATTGTTTCTCTTTATCAAATTTTAATGCTTGTAGCTTATGCAAAATAGAATTCACTTTGTTGCCCTCCACTACTATTTTCAATGGATAACCCGAGCTCCAGTTCTTTGCTCCTTCAAGATGGGGGCTTTCATTGTCAACAACGCGTACTTCAACATCTGTAGCTACCTTAAATCTATTCTCTTTAACATTCTCAGGTCAATGTAGCAAACCAATTTTTATCCTGCGACCATCATATTTAGGACCAACATTCTGTAATCGAGGATCAGCTCCTGTAATGCGACCATGTTCCCTTCTAAATAGAGTCCAAAAACAGGCTCAAATGCTGTCATACAAGGATTTCTCTTGAATTCGTTAAATGGGCGCATGCCTGCTTGCTGATTATTAGGCATTTAAAAATTGACACAAAGCTAAATGCACTCCTTCCGGCAAATGTGGAGGATGCTTATCTGAGACATGTCCCACATGCAATGGGTAACAAAGTAATTTGTAGTTTATATCCATGTATGGATCCGTCTTACATTGATGCGTTGAGCACAAGGTCTCGTTTGCTCTTCCATGGACTTTCTTGTCATTTGGTGACTGGCTTGAATGCTTTGAGAATAGTGGTTGGTATGAAGTTTGGACGTCACCATGGTTGAGCTGAAACTCATAAACATAGATTTTGCCAACTTTTACAAAATGATAATAAAAACCACGTGATGTCTTAATACAAGGCTTAAATGGGTAAGATTCATATGTATGACTTCTTCTTTTTGTTTTTTAAGTCCAAACTTTAAACGAAAACAAATATAAAACATTATTTTTAAAATTATAAAGAATAATTTTAAAATAATATTATCTTAGATTTGTTTTTACTTTTTAATATTTGGTTTGAAAAAATAGAAGTTACTAAACAATGTTCAACTAAAGTCAAAAGATCATAGGTTAGACTCACATTCTTTAATGGATAGGGCGACATGTGAATGGATGAAGAATTCGGGTAATATGGTTTGAAGACACAGAGCATCACGAACACATAGCAATATTTAGTAACTTGGGGATTTAAAGCTTGACGCGGAGGATTAGAGGCTTTGATCATTCTGATTAATGAAAATTTGATTCCCATTTTACATGCCATTTCACATGCCAGAATCCAAATTTTTTTTGGGACAGATTTGGTACCAACATAAATGAAAAAGTAAAAAAAGATGTCTGAAGACGAGGATTATAACAGACCTCTTCTGAAAACTTGGGATCGAACAAACACTCATCTGCAGGCAAAGGCAATGGCAATGGCTTCCATATCTCAAGATTGAACAAATCAACATCCAAGGATTGAACCATCTTCACAACTTTGGATGGAACAACTCTACCTTTTAGGCTCATAATGAAAAGTGCAGAGTGAAAAGGAAGATAGAATTTTAATAGGGGTAGGCTCAGAATGAAAAGTGCAGTGTGATATCATTAAAAAATGAGAAAACACCATGCAAGCCATTCAATCTATTATATTAACAAAGTCCACATTTTTCTAAAGCTGCCCATTATGACAAATTAATCAACACACAATTTACATGATTCGCCATAATGCGTATACTAACACTCCTTTGCATGCATGTTGACTTATGAATACTGAATAGTCGAGTCCACACTCTTTGCTTAAATGCCACTATCTATTAGGACAAAACTACTGCATAATTACCAATATGTCAACAACATATGACCAGGAAATTGACTATTTAGATATAGCTGCTTGTTCAAGTGAAAAATACATCCCTGCAGAGAACTCACTGAAAAAAGAAAAAAGAGATCAAATAAATATTGGAATAAAGGTTTATAGCAAGAAGATGAGAATGGGATAAAATTCTTTTAAAGAAGTTTTGTTATCAAGGGACATATCTTCATATTTGCCACTTACATTGTTTGATCCAACCAAACAAAAACATCCAGGCACCAGAAGTTGATCATAGATTTGAATCCATGCTAAGTTAGTAGGAATGGAAACAAACTGGCTAGCAGGTAATCATAGCTTTGAATCCATGCTAAGTTAGTAGGGATGGAAACAATGGCTAGCAGGTAATCATATGGGTTGAATCATTGCTTTGAATCCATGCTAAGTTAGTAGGGATGGAAACAATGGCTAGCAGGTAATCATATGGGCTGAATCATAGCTTTGAATCCATGCTAAGTTAGTAGGGATGGAAACAATGGCTAGCAGGTAATCATATGGGCTGAATCATAACTTTGAATCCATGCTAAGTTAGTAGGGATGGAAACAATGGCTAGCAGGTAATCATATGGGCTGATAGATTTGACAGGTTCAAAATCTCAATAGAGGATTCATATCAAAAGTGGTCAAATGTGTATGCTCGAACTCATATGCTCATTAGAAAATGCACAAATTCGTTGAAATATTGTACCCTGAAAGGTGGATTTGACCCGTCAATTTTCTTTATCAATTTTCTTTAATACGAGAAGAAGAAAATCATGGAAAGACAAGCACAAATGAATGTCAGAATAGGTATATACAAAATTACATGCCCAGGTCTACACTTTGGAACAAAACGATATATATATATATAAAGGAGATTTTCTTTTAAATACAACCATTGACATTTCACCAATGTAGGAATTGCCATAACCACTTAAATGAGATCCATGCAATCTGTAATTTCCCCTTTTAAAAGACCACAAGTGGAGTATGCCTTCAAAATTCAATGCTCAAGGGGAGGTGTACCTGCCAGGGTCTACATGCAAGTTACGGTGGAGGAGAACCACATGTTTAAGTGCACAGAAAGGAATGGCTCCTGAAATCTAGTTCACAGCTTGTTATTATTAATATTTTAATGCACAGTGGTGTTGGGTTCCAATTTTACGGCCAAAATTACAAGCTTGAGATAGGGCTAGGCCTCTGTTTCTTAAAGATTGACATGATAAATGTCAATCAAACAAAATGATAACTGGGTGTGAGGAATAGTGACGTAAAATAGAGGTTGGATTTGGATAACTCTACCAAAAGATCATGTTGAGTACATGCAATCAAAACCAAAATGCAATATGTAACAATGGACACGGAGATTAGAGTACCTTGTATGTCAAATGAAGACTTACCTTCACTTTTAAATTTCTACCAAGACCTCGATTCATGTTACAATTCTTACACAGCTAATACCTAAGAAACCAACTAAATTGGAATATTGAAGTGATAATAAAGTGGTTATGGGACTCTAACAAAAAGTAAAACAGGTTGGGCATAACCTTGATCATACCAATGCTTCTCAAAGGCAAAATACACTCTTTTACCCTCGATCCGAACATTTCCCGATTCAATGGTGCTCTAGAAAGTGCAATGGAGATAAGATGCATGGTATTTCTCAGAGCAGGGAAGACCTCGTTCGAATTCCTGTAACCCTCGTCCGCTATAGGAAAACCCATAACCTCTGTAGAATCGAACAACTGTCATAACAGACCTTAACAGACCATAATAGACCATAACCTTTGGGTTATAACAGACCATAACCTCTGTAGAATCGAACTTCATATGGGTGTGAAGGATGAAAGTGAACTCTTGGTTGGAATCACCTGGGCTTTACTCACAGTTGTGAGCTTCTAGCCACACAATAGGTTAAAACCCCTGCGAGATGCCTAAAAAGGGAGAGTAAGTTGAAGCATTCTTTGCACAGGCCTCCTTGGCCTCATAATAGACCATAACCTCTGCAAAACCTAACTTCAAATTGGTGTGAAGGATTAAAGGGAACTCATGGCCAGACTAACCTAGGGTTTAGTCACAGTTGCGAGCTTCTAGCCACACAATAGGCTGAAAACCCCCGTGCTTTGACAACCGAACAAGATGCCTCAGATGGTCTGGAGCAGAAGATGAGCTACCAGCAGTTGCCCTAAAGTCGCTGCCTTCCTATGGCTAATGGTGAAGGGGCGTATTTTGACATGGGACAAGTTGATTAAGAGAGGATTTGAGGGTCCCTCTCTTAAGCCCTCTTTACAAAAGTGTGTCTGAAAACATATCACATCTCCTTGACTCTTGCCATTACTCCTCGGTCTTGCGGGATAAGGGAGCTGAAGTTTTTCGCAGAACCAGTCGGATCTGCAATATTTCAGCTCAATCCATAGCTACCTGGGATGATACAAACGCCACTCCACTCGGATTACTGTATCCCATGGCATTGTCAAGGTTCACTGCATTAGCACTGCTCAGACTCCTTATATTAAGAGATGGGATAGAACATTCAAGCTTGTAGATCCATCCCCGAGCATTTCCCACCCAAAGAATTTGTGCGAGAGATAGTACATGCCACAAGATTGTAGTTTATTTCTCTTATTTGTGCGAGAGATAGCGCTTGGCAATGTTATGAGGCTGATTGCCAAGGTGTGCAGCCCCTGCAACTTCCCGACATCGCCCAGCGGCCGGCTTCTAACATACTGATGGTAAAAGAAATCGAAGTTCAGTTCCTCAACATGCAAGAAAGCACTGAACTGGACCAAAACTTCATGAACACGACAAATACGGGGGGCGGGCATGAAGTGGCTGGACAGAGCACGAAAGGTAAAACCTTATTGGAAACCCTATCTGTGGTAGTTTTTAATTGGCTAAATACGTGGAAGCATCTGATTTGCAAGAGTGACGACGAAAAGGAACAGTGCTCCTCAAAACGACTCTCAGGAAATAATGTTTATCGGCGTAATTATCGACTGCTCATGCTCAAGAAGAAAATTTGGTTCGGCAGCCATTAAAGGATAGTGATGAGATGGAGTCCCCCAGGCAAGATAGGGATGTAAACTTTTAGCTTTCTCTAGCTCTGTGCTTTTTGGCTCCTAAATCTGTCTTTTTCTGTTAGGATAATTTGTTAGAATATATTGTCTGCAGTATTTTGTGGTAGTTGATGGGAATTTGTGGATATTTATGGTTTTGAATTCTGTTATTCGGGATATAGCTATGGATGGTTTTGAACTCTGTTATTCCGCATATAGCTATGGATTCTCTCCTACCGAAAGGAATAATAAATTTTGATAGTTTTCGTAAAAAAAGATGAATTAATATGATAAAGTTTATTTTAGCACATATGAAGACAGATCAATTGATAATGAGTAAATGAGATGAGAAGTTGTAAATGGAAAGTTTATTCTACCTCCCGTGTTTTATTTTTTTTTGGTCCATCTTTGGCAGCCTCTCTGGCGATTTCGTTTGGGTTTGTATCGGATCTGTTGTTTCTTTTCTGCAGGGATTGGAATGTCCTGTTCTTCTCCTATATGGTAGTATCGATGATGCTGGGGTTCTTTTCACATGATAACCGTGGGGTTTCTCTTTTGATGGTGCCGTTTTGGCTGGCTCTTTAGAGCGAAAGATCTATTATGTAATCCAATTTTATACTCTCTATAAAGTATAGCTTTTTTTTGTGTTAAAAAAAAAAAGGAAAGTTACAAGCTTAAATCTCATGGATACTAACTTAAAAAAATAATATTAGAGTGAATTTTTATATCTGGAATAAAGTCTCTTATTTTTACATCCAAAACATTATCAATGTAGCCAATTTCACAAAGGTAATGTACCCCATGATCTAATTCACTTAAGAAAAATTAAAGCATAATGTATTAAAATTAACCCCATATACAACCAATTTGTTTTTGTCAAAGGCCTTTGGAAAACTTTATTACAATTGTTTATTTCCTTTAAATTTTTATAAAATGAACGTCCTCTCCCTAGACAACCAAACTATTTTATGAGCTCACATTTTAGAGCACATTGTTCATTCTCATGACCAATACCTTTGTCATTATTTTATATCTATAGTTGTAGAGTGACATGGGCCTAAAATCATTGAAGCTTCAAGCTTTTCTTTCTCCATGATAAGAGCAAGGTTGCAATAAAACCCCCAACCATCTTGCCAAAGCTCTTGAATTTTTATGTAACTCGTAATAAGTCCTATTTAAAGGTTGCAATAAAATCCCTCAAGGATCTTGCCAAAGCTCTTGACTTTTTATGTAACTTGTAATAAGTCATATTACACGATGTCATAAAAGACAAGGAAGAATTCAATAGTCCACCCATTAGGACCTAGACCCTTGACTTTCTTAAAAGAGACAAGACTACCTTGGATTCCTTTTTTGATATCTCTTCTAGTGAGGTAACATTTTGTTCTTCAATATGAGAAAGTAACATGCTAATTTGACTATTTATATTATGTTTAATTGCATTAGATCCTTGTGAATATTTTAAAATAAACTCACAAACAACCATTGTGGGTAGGTATTCTTTAATATTTTTTCTTAGTGATCTATAGTTTGAGGGAGAATAATATAGATTTTATAGTACATTCTCGATTGCATCACTTTTATCCACAAAATTATTTGCAAAATGGATACTTTGTCCAATATCATATGGGAGGGCGACCATAAATTCTTTGGTAAAAAATTATAATACTTTAAAAAAATGTATGTTAGCCATTTTTTTAGTACAAGTATCTAGAGCAACTTGTGTTGGGCAAGGAAAATTGACCAACAACAATAACGGCAAAGACCAGGACAAATATAATGAGTGAAAGACATAAGTTAATGCTCATCAAACTATCTATGGATGATGAGATGCTTCTAGAAGTGTAGGATGATGGCACTACAAAGGATGTTGCAACTATTTAGAAACACTTCAAAGGCTTGCATCAAGTCTCAAACAAAGATAGATCCTTTTTCATTATTGAAAAATATATTGCTTTCTTTTAACATGAATGATAATGAATCTTTACATAAGCATTTGGTAAAGATTAAGGATATTAGAGAATAGTTGAATGCCATGAGTGGAAAGATGGAAGAAGAATACATGGCGGTAATTAATCTCAAGAGTTTACCGATTCCATTTGAACATTTTATTGAAACATAATTTTCTTTTAGTAAGTAAAATTATGAGACAAATCCCCCATTTACATATTATTTTTAGTTAACATAAATGCTACATGGTTGACAAGGGAAACAATAAGAGAATTGCACTTTGTATTGAAGATCACACACTATCCAGTTGGTTGATATAGGGGAAGCCAAAGTACATGCTTTATTGGCCAAGCGCATTCAAGAAATTAGTTCACTTTGGCATCAAAGGTATGGAAATTTGAATTTGCACTTTCTCATTTGTCTAAATAAAGGTTAGTGGATGGTATTCTACAGATTCAACAAACGAAACATGAAATTTGTGGAGTTTGTTTGGTGGGACATCGAGCTCCATTTGATTAAGGATGACCTTGGAGAGCCAAGGAGGTTCTTTAATTGGTTCATGCAAATGTTTGTTGGCCTAAGAAGATGATATTAGTCTCTAGTGCTACGTGTTTCTTGTTGTTTGTAAATGACTTCATTCGAAAAATGTGTGTCTACTTTTTAAAGTTAAAATTTGAAGTATTTATCGAGTTCAAGAAGTTTAAATCAATGGTGGCAAAATAGTGTGGGGGTTGAATTAGAATTCTCAAGTCAGTTAATGGTAGAGGATTTTGGTCCACATAATTTAATAAATTTGTACTCAAGAAGGTATTCATAGGCAGTGCACCAAACCCCACAATCCACACCAAAATGGAGTGGCAAAGGTGTAACCACACTATTTTCAAGATGGCACAACGTATGTTAGAAAACAAATATGTTCCTTATCGGCATTGCTTTGAAATGGTGCACATTGCAATACATTTTCTTAAAATATCTCTAACAAAGGTAGTGCAAAAGAAGGCTATAGGAGAGGCATGGTCTCAAAAAAACTATAAGTAAGTCATCTCAAAGTCTTTGGTTTAGTTCTATATGGATGGGTCCATAAAAAACAAACCAAGCTAAACCCCTAAATAAAGAAACTGATGTTCATAGGCTACAATGACACTCACAAATCATATATGTTGGATGATGGATGCTGACAAAGTAAGATTTAGTCAATATGTTGTGGTTGATGGGAATGCATGGTTGTGTCAGACATGTTTGGATTGGAATTTTTTTTAGAATGAGGTAGTTTTGACTGGAATCTTAGGTATGATGCTTGTACATGAACCTCCACTTGAAGGGGGGAATAATTATGAGGACGAGACTCTAAAAAATCCCAATCACAAAGTTATTGCATGTACCCCAAATTAAGAAAATGACAATGTTAATGTGGAGGAAGAGGATCCTAAGAAGAGACCAAAATGGTGGCACAACACCATTGGAGATATTTGGCTAGATGATATGAGTGTATAAGGAAGACCACGAAGAGCTAAGAAATCCAATAAAATCAATTATGCATTGATGGATAACATTTTGGACTTATATGAACCTTAGGAATATGAAGAGGCCAAAGGAAGATCATAATGGGAGAATTCCATGCAAGCCAAAATGAGACTCTGATAAAAAATTAGACACGGGTTCTTCTAGAGATACCTCTAGGGAATAATATTATTGGATGCAAGTGGGTTTATAAAGTCAGGTGCAAAGTAGATGGGACACTTGACAAGCATAAGGAAAGACTAGTTGGAAAGGGATTTGCACAAAATAAGGAATTTATTATGAAGAGACCTTTGCTCCCACAACAAAGATGAACCTGATATATTTAGTTTTAGCCATGTCAACACAATTTGGATGGAAATTGTATTATATGGATGTGAAGAGTTCATTCCTCAATGGTTATTTGGAGAAAAAAGTATGCATGTACCAACCATAGGATTTTCAAGTTTTGGGGAAATAACATCTATTCTGTTAAATGGAAAAAGCTCTCTAATGGCTTGAAGTAAGCACCGAGAGCATACATCAAAATTGACAAGTATTTTGATGAATAAGGATTACATCAAAGTCCTTATTATCCCAATATTTATGTCAAAAGCATCAGATATGATGTAATTATTTTGGTGATATATGTTAATGAAATCATCATCACAAGTAGTGAGGTAGGGGTAAGATCACAAGTAAAATCCAATTTATGTGCAACTTTTGACATGACTAACTGAGGCCTCATGCATTACTACTTGGTGTAGAAGTTAGGAAAATTGATAAACATATTTTGTTTCTCAAACAAATTTTGTTAGATAGATTCAAGATGTTAGATTGAAAAACATCATCTACACCTAAGGAGAAAGGGTTAAATTTTTTAGCCAAGACTGATTCTAAGGCAATTAATGAATCAATATACATGCAACTAGATGGGAGCTTGATCTATCTTATGACCACTAGGACTAAATTGAGTTTTGCAATCAACTACATTTGTTGATTCATGATGACTCCAATGGTAGAACGATGCACACAAACAAAAATAGTGCTACGATATGTTAAAGGGAAATTAGATTTTGGCATTCTATATGGTAGGCACAACGAAGCTCTATCGTGTGGTTATGGAAATTTTAGGTTGGGTAGGATTAATGGATGACAAAAAATCCACATTAGGTTATGTTTGTAGCCATAGTACTTACATGGACCAGTAAGAAACATGTTGTTTCCCTTTCCTCGATTGAAGCATAATATTGAGCAACATTGAAAGGAGCATGTGAGATAGTTTGGATAAGACAAATGATTGTAGAGATGAAGAAAAACAAAGCCATCCTTCCCTTTTATACTCTAATAATCATGGATTTCTTGAGCTGGCAAAGAATCTAGTCTTCAATGAGCATAATGAACATATTGATGTCCATTGCCACTTCCTCTGACAACATGTAGAAGATGGAATAGTTGAACTACAATACTATCCTATAGAGGATCAGATTGTAGACATTCTCACCAAGTCTTTGGGTCCATAAAAAAATTGTAAAATTTATGGATAAACTTGGTGTATTTTCTTGGTTGACCACTGAAGGAGGGTGTTAGAATATAAAGGTCATCTAGACTATATATTTAGGCATATCAATAAAGTCACCAAGTGACTTTATTTCTCTATCCTTAGTTGTTGTACATCAAAGCACACATAAGTAATTTTAGGGTTTGAATAGTTAGGATTTAGGTCATCTCATTATTATAAAGAGAAGGTTGTTCTCTTCATTTCATAATAAAAGAATAATTTCTCTATTTTAGTTCTCACTTTTATTCTTAGTTTCTTTGTGTGTTTGGCTTTTGTAATACTATGTTTGCAAGTTGTCCAGAGTGATTCTTTCCAAACAACCTTTTTGATGGTGGTTGAGGTTGCTTTGATATTTTTGCCACATTCAATACACACAATTCTCATTTCTTCAAACCAAGGCCCTACATTTCATTTGGAAGATATTTAATAACATTAATCCTTTGCTTAAGAAAATTGCATTGTAATGTATCCTTTTCAATGGATATGTATTTATTTATTTCTATAATGAACATGCTAGCATTGCACCTAATTACTAAATAGAGAAAAATAATTAAGTAAAATAGTGTAAACAAACATAAATTAAATGATAAAGATTAAAGTGTGATTTCATATATATTATAAAATAAATCTTACCTAAACCTGAGAACAAATCCAAAACCAAATCTCTTTTACATGAAAATGTATCTATAAAATAATTAATTAGTGATTATGGCTTTTGACAAATGTTACAATCTCTCCATTGAAATAAATTTCCTAATATGTTAGCTCTCTAACCATAAAATTATAAGTAATTAATTGACTATATTTGGTTCCATATTTTTCATTAATAAGAATTACCTTGTATCCAACCTACAAGATATATGCTTTCAATATCACTCATAAGTAGGTCACTATTGGAGCTATGAATATTGGAGTTATGCTTGTAACATAAATAAATAAGAATTCGACAAGTAACTTGTAGATGATTAATTTAATTGATTTATAGCTTTAAACACTAACACAATACAATTTATATCTCTTACCAATAAAGTCATTTCCTTGAATTTGATTTATCTTTGAAGGCCGATAGGATAATCCTTCTTGTGGCCCTAAATGAAAAACAAAAATCTCCAAAGTGGTAACATTGTGACATTTTAACAATAATGAAAATCTTATTTCTACATATCCACATCTGCACATGTTCTTAATTGTATCAAGTTTAGCGCCACTACAAGATTAATATTAAACAGTCAAAAGATTCATGGTAAAATTTCTTTAAATTTAAAGCATGAAAGGAGGTGGGGTGATTTTGGGAATCACTCGCCTCCATGCATATTTGAAATTCGATAAAATTTGGAAAAAAATGGCAAATTACAAACATGAATGGATGGGAGGGTGATTCCCAAAATTGAGCCATCTCCATTGGTGTTTGAAATTTAAAGACATTTGACAAATTCTAGCCAAATTTCATCAAATTTTAGCATGAATAGAGGTGGTGAGGGCGGGGGATTGATTTCCCTGGCCTCCATTCATGCCTGAAATTTAAATAAGTTTGCAAAAAATATGGCGAAATTTAGAAAAAGATCACCATATTTTACAAAATTTCTTCAAAATGCAAGCATGAATGAAGTGGTGGTGATTCCCAAAATTGTACCCCCACTCCATTTATGCCTAAAATATAAATAAAATTGATGAAATTTGACAAATTTTAGCCAAATGTCACCATTTTTTTTAATAATTCAAAAATGGAGTGGGGGGGGGGGGTGGGAGATTTTATTTGGTCAAATTTCACCAATCTTTTTTTAATATTTTGGGTGTGAATGGAGGGGGTTGATTCCCATAATCAACATTCATGTTTTAAATATAAATTAAAATTGGTGAAATTTGACCAAATACAATCCCCTCGTCCCTCTCCATTCATGCTTGAAATATGATGTAAGTTGGTGAAATTTAGCTAAAATTTGAAAATTTACCAATTTCACCAAATTTATTTTAATTTTAGGCATTAACAATGGGGGTAGGAGATTTTGGGAACCCTACTCCCCCATACCTCCTTTCATGGCTTAAATTTAAATACATTTGGTGAAATTTGGCCAAAACTTAGTGAAAATTTAGACCAAATTCTGCAAATTCCACCCAATTTCTTTAAATTTCATGCATTAATAGAGTTGGGGGGATTCAAAGTATCATCAACCATCCATTAATTCTTTAAAGTTAAATAAATTTGGTAGAATTTGGGCAAATTTCACTAAAGTTCTTTCAATTTCAAGCATGAATGTAGGAGGGTAGATGATTCTATGAATCCCTTGTAAAAGAAAAAGAAATTGTTGCTACTACATCAACATTGAAAATATCCCGTGCAAATAATGATGATATTAGTATCACAATTATTCAAAAAATGACAAAAAAACATGTTTTAGAAAACCGCTTGCAAAAACATTATATATTGACATTGGAAAAGTTCAAAAAATCATTTGAAAATATAGTGGTTACATTGTTTACATAATCTCTTCCTTTGCATCAACACCATTTCGATTATTTAACTCTACTTCAATCATGGAAATCATGATTCATGATTTACTTCCATTCTTGTTTTTGTTGGAACATATCTCCCTCATGTACATATTTCCATGGCCAATCAATTGGGGTTGAAAAATGTTGTTGAAAATGGATTTGAAAAAAAAATAATGATATTGGTGGTCCTATCATACCAATTAAAAAGTTGATCTTTATGGTTATTTTGCAACAATATCAGTTTATTAAGCCATGGTTTAAAATATGTTGCAATTTTAAGGTTGAAAAAAAGGGGTGCTATTGGTAGTACCACTTTTCAATTTGGGGTTGATTTTAAGATTTTGGTTCTAATGGTCTCCAGTTGTTAAGGCTATGGCTTAAAAAAACTGTAATTTTAACTTTGAAAAAGGGGTGCTACTAGTAGCACCATTTTTCAATTTGGGGGTTGAATTTAAGGTTTTTGTTAACAACATTATAGGTTTTTAAGATCATGGTTGCAAAATCTTGTACTTTTAACCCCCAAAAAAGGGTGCTACTGTTAGCACCATTATTCATTTTAAGGGTTGATTTTTTTTGTTTTTTATCCAAAAATATGGGTTTTGAGAGCTAGACTTCTCTTTTTGAGGTCATAAAGTTTCTTCATATCAATAAATATGTTGTTACATTGTATAAGTTTAAATTATAAGGATTGTAATAACTTCAGTCCATTTTTTTCTTTAAATTTTGATGTATTTTAGAGCATGGAATGTGAAGGGTTGTTATGTGTTTCATGAAGGTATGTAAAAATAAAAAGAACAGTGAAATTATTGTTCAAATAACAAATTTAACACTTTAGTATTTAAATTCTTTCAAAACAATTAATTTAGCACTTTACAACTAAGTTAAAATATTCATTCTCTTTGTAAAATATTTTATTATTTTAAAAACCAAAGGCAATCAATGCATCAAGAGTAAGAGTATACTTTTGGCATGCTTTTATAGGATTTTCGAGAGGAAACATTAGAGACCTTTAATTGTTTTTGCTCATTTGATACCAAAAACCTTGTTTAGAATTACAACTTTTTCCTCATTTTTGTCTTGCATTTTGTTGTATTGTTTATTTTTGTTGTGATAGATGGATAATGGAAGACATAAACATGGTTTTATCTTTTATTTCAATGGTCAACGCTACACATTTTGTCACGTCCCCTCCCATCAATTCAACACAAGGAAGGGAACATGACTAACATTTCTGGTCTTTTACATGAAACTCAACCCCGTTCATCATTGAGAATACAAATAAAGCAAATATGTGCAGATGTATACATCATTTAAACACAGCGGAAGTAAAATTATTCTACACACATCTCACATGCATACATCAACATAATCACAATAGTCAATAATTAAATACCTTGCAGAATTAACACAAAAGAGAATACTCATCTGGATGTAATGTTGTCCCAAGCAACTAGTTATGCAGCTGCAACGTTCCACCCAGTCATAGGCCAATTGTGTTCATCAATCTCTCAACACAATTGCCACCCTCGAGTTGGGCATGATTTCCACAAGGAATGGGAATCCTATGCACAACAAAAAGAACATCACATCTAAGCCAAGCTAGTCCATAACTGGGTTTATCAAGCCAAATGTGAACCCTTCTATTTTTGGATGCTTGCACTCAAGCTCAAGCCAAAGCAATGGATACCCATCTCAACCACAACATTCTCTCTCACGCACAACAATCTCAAATATTGTGCATGGATACACATTTTTAACAATGGGATTTACAAAATAAGGTCCCCATTGGTTCTTCCACTTCGTGGCACATCTAAAATGAATTATGGGGAGGGAAAATCGACCACGGGGAAGAAAATGTTTTTCCCCACATGTATATGAGCATTTGAATGGCCAAAAACGACATCTATGGACCCCCAAATTGATCTTCCTTCCTCCCAAACGCTCCGCAACATAAAAAATGCCCTCTTCACAGCTAGAAAACAAGGAAACACTGGAAAAATGTGGAGCAAAAACGCCCCACCAGCTAAAACTGCGTGAGAGAGCCCAACTGCTTGATGGATAATGGATTGGGGAGCAATTTCATGGCTCTTTTCTTTCCCAATAAGCCAAAACACGTTTTTCCAAAATGGAGGCTTGCCCATACCTGAATTTGGACAGCCATACCTCTCCAATCCCAAAGCATTAACTACCTCAACCAACTCTTGGAAGAAATAAATGATTGGGTACAAAAGTCAACATGGGTAGTTGATGGTTCATGGGTTCTCTGATTGACACTGGGATTGACTTGATTGGTTCAAGGGTTTGAATATTTCCCTCCCAAATCCTTGTAAAATCATGCCCCCATACTCTTGTTGCATTGCATTGCATAACTAATTGTGGGTATTTTATTAAAATGCATATTTACATGACATTTACAATTTCCATTGTGCCTGGCTAGCATGCAAACCATATGCATCAATTTTTAACACTAAATCGATGGTGGGGCCTTGGCCTTGAGCTCCTCACTACGATTTTATAACAATATTACATCATTTACGTTTTAATGCAATGGGGTCAAAATTGGGATATTACACATATTGCTTGAGATATTGGACTTTTCACTATCTAGTTCTCATTTTCTATTCAATCTATAACTACTTTTCATATCTTCATTGATTTCTTTAGGGAGATGATGCTTGATTTGTTAGTTTAATTATTAATCACTTTCTTGGGGCAATCACAAAAGCGAGTTGATCATTATGTTCCA
This sequence comes from Larix kaempferi, assembly GCA_027924585.1. Lineage (NCBI taxonomy): Eukaryota > Viridiplantae > Streptophyta > Pinopsida > Pinales > Pinaceae > Larix > Larix kaempferi. The sequence continues at coordinate 14,358,310 of BSBM01000643.1, forward strand.
AGTTGGGTTGGAAGAAAAAGATGTAGCATGTTTTTCTTAGATGCTAATAAATTAAAATAAAAAATGGCTAAGTAATTATTAATTTAATCAAGATACAAAATAGAATAGATTGATCTTACTTTGAATCTGTTTTAGCAACAAAATTTACAATTGAGTTTTTTTTCTCTTTATTTTTTTAAAACTATAACGGATATTATTTTTATATTAAAAATCTGAAATTTACAGTCGAGAATACAAATCGTTCAGAAGCCAATCTTTGGATCAATGTGTCTCTTATCTGCTTCTTTGGAACTTGGCTCTTAACTTTGCCTCTTGACTATAGCTTTGACTTTGGGTCTCATATCTAGCTTTCGGTGTTGGTTCTGGCAACAACTTCAACTCTGGTTTCTATCTCCACTTGCTCCCATAGTACAAGAGTATGCTTATTGATTCTATGCTCTAAGCAATATTCAGATTTGAAACATTGCTCAACTAGAGCCTATTCCCATCTTTAGCATGCAAGTCTCTTTCATTCTCAAATTTGGGGAGGGTCTATCCTGGCAGCCAATGGAACCCAAGTTGAATTATGGTCTTCACTATTTAAGTGAGATACCAACAAGCAATATGCCCGAACACACAACAACTAATCAAAGGAAGTGTGGATTTCCTTCTTAGATAATGAGATCAATTTCCTTCCAACATGGAAATAATTATGCTACTTACACATTCTTACTCAACTCTCTATATTTGTGGCAATGTTGAAATTGAATAACATCCTTCATGTATAATAAAAAAACCTTATTCTTCCCTAGAAAATTGAAAAACCATGCACATGCATGGTTGTAGGTGGCATCAATGCCTATAGTCTTGTGTATGAGGGAATGCCTCAAGGTTTGGACAATACAAGGAATGGATGCAGGCAACTTGAAGAAACTATAGTAGCCAATGGTTTACCTAAAGCAAATCTATTCCATGAATTATCCAACTTTTGGTTTTCTTTGATGACTCTCATGGAGTTTCAAGGAACCCCCAAGGTCATTGACCCTATGCACCAATCTCTCACACATCTCCAAGAAGGGAATCTTTTGTTGCAATATTATAGACAATAATTGAATCAAGGCTACCTTTGATGTCAACATCAACTTGTTATCCACTTTGTTGACAAAACTATGCTCTCGTACTACTATAAATCCTAGAACAATGTATGCTCCTTGGGTTGGAGATGTAAAAATCTCTTCAAACCCTTTCTCCTTCAATCTCCATACCCTTCACTTGACTATGTGGTTCTTGGGATGAAGCTCTAAATGAAACAATGACAACCAAATCACTATGCCCCAATCCCAATGTTAAATGTGAATCCTCAACGTGAAACCATCTCTTTCTGTTTTAATACCTTCATAGGTATATTTCTATTATTATGTCCATGACATATTGGATCCATTTTGGACATATTAATCTAGCCGTACACAACGCAATTTTTTATTTTGCTAAGTTTTGTAATGTTTTAACTCTGAATTGATACCTCGTAATTTGATACGGGTGTTTCTCCTACCGCGTGTCCCTAGTCCGTCCATCCATCCTCCTGGTCCATGTAGTCCTGTATGCCATGACTGCAATAAAAATCACATATGTGATATCCAGTCGCCCTATGCCAGGTGGAATTTGGTCCATTGCGTGACATACCGGTGGGGAGAGTAATGCAAAAATGTCTTTTGCATTTTCCTTTCACTCTCGGTAGTTTTGCTCCACATTTACATTTCCCAAGTGTCGTTGTCAATGATGTTGTCCATCAGGTGGCTTAGAATCTACTGCTCTTTTGACTCGCCTAACTCGATCACGGCATAGGATAACAACGTAGTCATCTGGTTAATGGCACGACGGTGACCGGAGTTGACATACAACAAATCCTTGTATAAGAGCAATTTTATGTTGGGATCAATGCTCGGTTCAATTTAATGTGCACGGCCACTCTGCATGTTAGCTCGGTGCCAAGCATCTACAACAACACCGTGCCCAGAATGGTTCGAGTAGGAATCGAATGGATTTTATCATTTTGATACTCGTCTCTTTGCAATACCCTAATCTTCTATGCTTATCCACCATATTGCTACTCCCTTCGTCTCCTTGATTGCAACCTCGATTCTCAGCTCGCCAGTGCTACTAATACTTCCAACATATCAGTGAAATGATTGCTCAAAGGAAGGGATACTCCATTCTCTCAATGTCTGATCTACTTTCTCATTCTTGAGAACCAAAGAAAATATTATCTGTGTCTCGATTAACTCGAAATTACATGTCCATGAGGCAAATAGCATAACCAAGGGCAGGAAGTGAAGCTCTAAAATGATGCTACTTAGTAGTCATGAGTTGTTCAAGAGGCAAGATCAAAACCATATCTGTGTTCACACAAATTGCAACAGCATTTGAGCAAAGATAACCTCATCTTTGAGTTCGTTGTTTTACATTCTATACTATTCTTGCTTTCATGTACAGAGTCCTGGCTGCCTCAGGCATGTGTCGTTACTCTAGTGTTGTGTGCTTAGAATTTAGTTTCCAGTTATGGGATACAATTACTTGCCAGGATTTCCCTTGGGAAGAGTATGGCAAGTAACATATCAGATTGTGCCTGCACCTCGCTTAGTTGTGTCATTTTTTCTTTTTGGCAACTCGCCTTGCAAACACCTGCAACATGCCTTCTAGTCTTTAGTTGTGCTCTGTGGATTATTCTGTATGCTTCCTGCATCTTTGTACATGGTCATGGGTTCTCAGTTGGTATGTGTGGATATCACATTAGGGTTTGGACTATGCACTTTTATTTTTACATTGTAATTTGTTCCTATCATAGCACCATTGGGGTTTATCTGTTTCTTAAAATGTGTAGCATTCTGCCATAGCACCATTGGGGTTTATCTATCTTCTTAAAATGTGTAGCATTCTGTCATAACACCATTGGGGTTTATCTGTCTTCTTAAAATGTGTAGCATTTATGTTCTACTGCGCATTTTCTTCCCACTGGTGTGCATTCAACAAAATGGCCTTCTTCCACGTCTTTCCCTAAGAATCTCTTTCTTTTTTTAATCATTGTTGGCTCCTGCAGTGGTGAAACAACTCTATCTTCTGCGTGCAACTGCCTCCTACTTGACATTACTTTGTTGTTATGTGCCATCAGTTTTGGCACTCATCATTGGTGTTGCCACCTCATTGTGTTTCTTCCGCTTACTATGCCTAGGATGCCATTTGTCCGCATGAAGGACTCTCCTTTCCTGCCTTGTGTTCAACATCATGTCAGGCCACACGTTTCTTTCTCCATCCAATTAAAATTTCATTTCAATTTGAAGTTTGATTCAAAACTTTAATAAATCGACTTAGGTAGAGGTTTTTCATGAAGGCTCATTATTTGAAGGTGGGGTACCTTCCCCTATTTAAATTTTCTTATATAATTTCTCTAAACGAGGGGTTGAACTTAGCATTGGGAAAAATGGAAATGAAAAATATTTATCTCAAAGGGAAAGGGATAGCTATTTTATATTTTTTCACAAGGTAAGGGGGAGGGTAGAGGATAAAAGGATTTTATTTTATAGGAAGGCTAATGAAAAAATGAACCTCAATGCAAAGGGTTTGGTGATTTTTTTCTTTCACAATTAAGGACATTGGCGCTTTTCTCAAGGAGGTTCCCAAGGGAACTTTTTTCACTTTTGGGACATATGCGCGATGATGACGCTAGCCACAAACACAACTGGTGAATTAATTGGAAGGCGCTACTTCAACGAAATTGAACTGACAAGATACAAATTACCTGGCAGGATGAAATTTTGACTAAGTCCCAAAAGGATCAAATGATGATGATTTTTGTCAAACAAAATATGGTCATGACCAACACTTTGATGCAAACACAATGATATTGACTCCATGACATGGAAATGCATATAGCGAGAAAGTACAAGTTCCCAAATTGACTTGTCTTTTCCATGACTACCCAGATGACGACACTTCCCACATGAGACATGAGGACTAAATAACGACACAAATGGAGAAACCAAGCATGGATATGAAGGGGACATCACTCTAGACATGACGATTAATATGGAATGACAAAGTGACATATCGCTACAAACATATTTTTCCTGCCGCCGGATCGAAAAACCTTTAGGCAACCTTAACTAGATTTTATTTCCATAGATCGACTCAGCCACATTAAATTCATAGAAATACCAAGTGGAGGCCATGGCGAGCGACCTATCCCTTCAACATGCGGCAGATAAGAGAAGCAATAAGGACTGGATAACAATGGCAATCACATGCGGATGCCTCCATACAACGTCAACGGATTTAATCATGCCTCTGAACCCTATTGAGGTAAATTGTGATTTCAATTAGTTTAAATCTTTGTTATTCTTTAAATTAGCACAACCACTGCTATTTCCACTTACCACAAGTGTTATAAACAATTTATATGTTATTTTTTCTTCATTAGTATTTATTATCACCAGTTGTTTGTGTCTTAGCTATTATCACCAACCTTGTTATAGTAAAACTGGTTGTTTGCTATTGTTGGTTATTCATACATCAACTAGCAGTGGTCCATGCATAAGCTACTAGTTATTTTATTTTTTATTTTTTGAATTTGAAACTACATCCATCTCATCCTCTTGTAATCTAGAAAAACATATTACTCCACCTCAAATTCTAAAATATAAATGTCTATCGATATAATTATACTTAATCATGATTAAAACTGTAAATTTTAATTGTTGTCATTTTCAAGATCAGATTTTCCAGGATTTGGCAGCATAATGAGCAAGCGTTGGGAAGAGAGCGTTCCAAGTAACCCTTATCCCACGTCGTTGTTGTCGTATATATTTTTCAAAGGCATGCTTTCAACCTTGCAATTGGAAGAGCAAAGAGCTTTGCAAATAAACTCTGCTAGCGTTTAATGGAAATCGTACATTCCACATGATGTTATACAAGAATTTGACTTGGTATCCCACTACACTGCATTCCTCCGTTGACATTTGCAATTCTAATTTGCATGTCTATTCAATCCCATGCATCTATACTTCAAGCTAATGTCATGGACATTGCTGCTTGCAGCTCTTGTCTTGTTAGCATGCAATCTCTAAGTCATGGATCTTACCCCGCAACCGCTTCATAAATAATTATCCATTTGAATGTTATCTCATATATATATGGGAAGAGGTGTTTTAGTTCATAACATTGAACAAATAAACATTGGGAATCGATTTGAGAATTATGTGTTTATGAATTATTTAGTGGCACACTACTTGGGTTAACCATAAATGTAAATGAAGCATCTTGCCTCCGAGAGCCATTGAAATGTTCTTCTCTTTTGTAAACTGAACAGTGATTCATCATTGAATTGCTGACCCAAGTTTGCATTCATTTATTTATGGGTGTTAATGTTCACTGACATGGCCATGAAGCAAAGTGTTCCATTATTATTTAAAATTGGAGAGATTTTTTTTTATTTTTAAATCATTTTTGTCTCCCAATATGAATGCATGTATTATTTAGCAACCACAAATGTATATTAATGGCATGTTGTAGATATGTTACTAAATTGGAAAAGAGCAATGCATTGGTGGTGGCATTGGAATGGATTTTCCCTATGTAGACTAAAGTATGATTGTCATTTAGTGTTGGCCATAGTTGCATTTATACATGGGTATTGATGGTGAGCATGTGTACTTAAGGAAATCATTTTCAATTTTTTATTATTGTTTGAGAGATATATTTATTTTCCTTGACATTGAAGTTTGTGAAACATACATTTTTTTTTTTTTGTAAATAAAAATAGAACTATATATTACTTGCTGGTCGAGAGTACATAGCTAGTCCACAACATCAGAGGCATTCCCAACCAACAGAGGTCAAACAGGAACCCATGATCCACCATTCAGTAACAAAACTAAAGCAAAGCACTCCCGGCTTTGTTGCCAAACAGGAGACTGACATAAACAGTATAATACAGCCTAACCATGAGTTCAGTACAGACTTCATAAAGCCAAAACGACAAAGACAGACTAGACTTCGATAATAACCATAAACACTATTAGGATGAAACAAAAACATTGAACCTAAATGAAACATCTTAATCAATGGTAACAGTCTGCGAGCTCCTACTAGCAGAGACCGGAGTTGGAGCCTTGGGAGACTCCACATTCTGGAATGAGATCACGCCACCTGCAATGACCGGCCGAGGCAGATCTCCACTATGGCTGCCACCATTCCCATCTTTAGCAGGCACCCCTTGGATAACGAAAGATATGCCCATTTTCTTAGCTATGGCATCAATTTTGGAGTGCATCACCCTATTGTCCAGATTGTGCGATTTCCATGAACGCACAGGTTCCTCATCGCCCATACGTTTATTTGCATAGTCCATCATAACATTAGCCAGCAGACTCTTGGTGACCCAGTGAGTCATGAGAGTGCGCTCATAGAGGGAAGCCCGGCCAGCCGTGGTACCAAGGTCGACCATCCATTCCTCCAGATCTTGATAGATTTCTCCCACAGGTAAAGCTTGAACATTTTCCCAAAATCCTACCTCAGTAACTTCAATTTCATTGCGAATGGGGGGAGGAATGCGATTGCGGAAAAACTCAGCAGCATCCCTAAGACAGGATCTAGTGGATGCACGGGTTACCCTACCAGTGTTGACACTACCATGGCTAGACGATTCACCACCCGATGGGAAGGGGAGTTTGCGTTTCCACGCCATGAAAGAAGCAGGGGGAATAAACAGAGAAGCCCAAATAAACCACTCAGCAGGATACTCTGGAATTCCTAGAACACCAATTCTGCATAGACAGGTGAAACTGAAGAGAAGGAAAGTGAATTGAAAAATGGACATAACGTCCAAATATATTACCGAGTGGAGCATCATAGGAGTAACTGCTAAATGATGTAGAACCGCCACCAAGTACAGAGCCATCAATACCTGAAAATTCCTCCTGATCATGGCTCTAATGAAAGGACAGAGGAGGAGTGAACAAATGAAGCTCCAGGTATTTCTGAAACTTGAAACACACTTATGAGAGTACCTCGCATGAATTCTCATAAATAGGATTATGACAAAAGGTGTCATTCCGAGCTGAGGAGAGCCCTGACACGAGGCCCTCTCCTGACATCAACAACAACCACATTTATACTGTTTGCGGTTGGCATACCATAAATATGCGAGTGATTTAAATGCACGTGATCCTCCTGTGCCAAGTGGTGACACAATTCCATCCACTCATCAGGAGGATTCTCGATCGGATTGCACATCCTAAAGGGGAACCCATCCACGATGCCATGGTTTGCCAGATGGTTTGCAACTTTGTTAGCCTCCCGCTTGACGTGGCTAAAAGAGACCGCCGAGAGATTGAGAAGAAGCTCGCGGAGGAGATCCAACTTGGCGAAGAGGCACCAACTGGATGAGACTTTTTACGGGGATTGCCCAAAAGACATTTTCCGGGCCATGTGGATGATAATTAGCAAATCACCTTCAAAAACCACTGGTGACCAGGCTTCCGTTATTGCCAAGCGAACCCCCTGAATGAGTCCTTCTAATTCTGTAGAGTTATTGAAATCATGTCCAATGGCGCCAAAATAAACCTTTACTATGTTACCCAACCCATCTCTGCAGACACTTCCATACCCAGTGGGGCCAGGATTACCCCGGGATGCCCCATCAAAGTTGACTTTGAAACCACTATCTAGAGGGGGGAACCACCTGGAAGGAATGATAGGCCTGCAAATAACCTCCTTCTTCCTCAATCCCTCTAGGTCAGCGCGGCGCAGACCCCATCCTTCTGCAATACGGAGATCACACAGGGATAGATCTTTGTCTTTATCAGACCATTGCTAACAACGAATTGTTTCCACCATGTTTCTTCCCAATTTTAACCATACCACATCCACCGAGTTGGAATGATCCCTGAAGATGCGCTCATTTCTTTCCTTCCATATAGACCAGACAACCATTCTCGAGAAAAGTTGCCAAAGCAAACCAATGAAGGGGTTGGAGAAGACCTTAAGGTCCCAGGACTGCAGAGTTTGCTCTGGGTGGCCCCTAACGTGATGGCTTCTTCTAAAAATGGCGGAGTCCCTATCCCAAATCTCAGACGCAAACAGACAAGAATCAAGCAAATGGCTACAAGATTCCTCCTCATGAAGGCATAGTGGACATCGAGAAGGGCCACAGATCCCTCGTTTCCTCAAGTTTTCACTAGTGAGGATCCTTTTCCAAACTAAAAGCCAACAAGAAATAGCTATTTTGGGCCACTTGTTCATGCCCCAAACTTTGCCCCAGATTTGCCTCTCCTCTTTGTCATCCTGGATTCTAATCTCGTAGGCCTCCTTGATATCAAAGGTACCTTTCTGTGATTGACCCCATCGTAATTTATCCCGCGTTGCATTTGATCTGATGAAATGTTCCTTCAATGTGGAATCAAAATATGATAGGGATTCATCTTCAGAAGTACTGTCCCAACTTCCAGCCCTCAGCCATTCCCTATGCCAATCGTGATCATTATGATTCCAGTAGTGAGCTACCTTTGTTTTTCCTGAGGCTAAGCCTCTTTCTTTTATGGTTAGCCATCTAGGGTCAATGCCCAAAATGGGCAATTGATTCCATGAATCATCACAGAAATTGGCCCCTTCCCCATTGTGGATTTCCCAAAAACAGTGATCCTAGACCAGGCGCCTTGCCTCAAAGACCTTTAACCAAATGTGAGATCGTTGCTTAACTTCATTGAACCTGATCAGGAGCCTGATGTCTCTATCCCGAGCATACTTTATATGCCAAAGTTTAGCCCAAGGTTCCATTGGATGATTGCACCATCACCACCATATTTTTGCTCCATAGACCTCACTCAGAATTTCAGGGTCTCTTAATCCAAGCCCCCCTTATCCTTAGGTTTGCACACTTTTTCCCACCCAACCAGAGAGAATTTCACCTTATTTTCCCTGCTACCCCAGAGGAAGGTTCTTTGGATGCTTCGAATTTCCCTTAGGATAGATTTGGGCACAGAGAGCATAGAGAACAGATAAACAGGCATGGCTTGTAAGACTGATTTGACCAGAGTAAGCCTACTCGAAAAGTTAAGGGGGCACATAGTCCAGTTTGAGAGTCTTTTCCTCATTCTATCCACCAAATCATTCCAAGAAACCTTACAAATAGTGTTATCCGATAGGGGATCCCCAAGATACTTGGATGGGAAGGATCCATATGCAAAACCCAAAATCCAAATAATGTTGCCCTGGGTAATACCAGGAGTATTGAGGAAGAACACCTGGGATTTACCGGGGTTAACTTCCAACCCCGAGGCTTTTGCAAATAACTCCAGACATCGTTTGAAAGATCTCGCTTCTTGGATTGAAGGGTGTCCCATTAACATGGTGTCATCGACAAATTGTTGATAAGTTTATTTTGTCAGGCCATCATGTAAAGTAAGGCCCCTAATTCCCCCAGAGACAACTTGAGACTACTGTCAGGAGTCTACTAAGCCCTTCAGCCATAATAATGAAGAGAAATGGAGAAAGAGGGTCACCTTGCTTAATACCCCTGGATGCTTGGATCAGCCTGGTGGGGGATCCATTAAGAAGGATGGAAAAGAAGGGAGTGGAGACCAGATTCATGACCCAATTGATCCAAGTCTGATTGAAACCGAAAGCTCCCAAAATACTGCGCATGTATTGCCAATTCAATTTATCATATGCCTTTGCTATGTCTAGTTTCACAAGCATGCCAGGTTTCTTCAAAACCCTGAGAGAGTGTAACGTTTCATGGACCAAAATTATGCCATCCACAATCTGTCTGCCCTCCACAAACCCTGACTGCTCCGGCCTTATAAGAACGGGGAGGAGAGGCTTAAGCCGATTTGCAATGACTTTGGATATGATCTTGTATATCACATTGCATAAGGCGATTGGTCTAAACTTACCCGGGGAATCCGCTCCTTCCTCCTTAGGGATTAGGGAGAGAAAAGTAGCGTTGAAGGCTTTCAAGATGCCCCCACTGCATCTAGACTCCTCAACAAGTTGATGGACATCAATCTTAACAAGGTCCCATAAGTGGTGGAAAAAGTTGGAGGTAAAACCATCTGGACTCGGAGCCTTATCCAGAGCCATTTGGAACATGGCATTCTCTACTTCTTGCATAGAAACCACCTTGTTGAGTGCCTCATTGTGAGCCTGAGTAACAAGACTGGGAATGAGAGAAGTGATCTGGGCAATGTCAGGTTCACGATCCCCTCGATCCTCTTTAAGCACTATCTTGAAGTGGTGAACAATCTCTTCTTCAATTTTTTCTCTGGTCTCGGCGATATTCCCATTGGAAGTGCGAATTTTCGAGATTTTGGATCTGTGCCTATTTTGAATAACAGAGTTGTGGAAGAACCTAGTATTTCTTTCCCCTTCTTGAAGCCACTGAATTCGAGATTTTTGCTTCTAGAGGGTTTCCTCCTGCCTTTCCCTTGATTGAAGATTCTCTAGAGTGAGAATCTCACATTTTTTCAGCTCATCACTCCACCCTTCCTCCATCCCAAGTTTTTGAATTAACTCGAGATCCATGATAAGCTGCTTTTTGTCTTCAAAAATATTACCAAACTCCTCCTTATTCCAAACACGAATTCTGGCCTTTAGGGACTTCAATTTTTGTTGGAATTGGTACATCCGTGATCCTTCTAGGGGAACCAGTTCCTTCCACCATTGGCCCACCAAATCCTTGAAGTCCTTGTGGTCCAACCAAAATTTCTCAAAACGAAAAGGTCTGAGCAAGTTGTTAGCAGACAGATCCCACGTGATGCACACAAGCCAATGATCAAAACCAGCAGTAGGTAGGACACTAGCGTTGACCTCCCCTACTTCCCGAGCTATGTCCTCTGTTGTCATAAACCTATCCAATCTGGAAGAAACTAGATGGGGTCCACCCCTCTTGTTGTTCCATGTGAACCACCCATTTACAGTCTCCACATCAATCTACTGGCTGTGCCTTAAGATATCCCTGAAACTTTCTTGGAATCTGTCCAAAAGTCTACGCCCACCTTTTTTCTTGTCCAGAGAGGCGATCAGATTGAAATCCCCGCCAACCATCCAAGATCCCTCCGAGGCTTGTAGAGAGATCCAAGACAAGAATTGAAGAAAATCCTCTTTAGGATGAGCAACACTGGGACCATAAACATTGACCAAAGTTCCTTTCACCGCTGAATCGATTATGCTAAGATCACATATTAGAGAAAACCTATTATCTCTCTAATTAGACAGCAGCACAGACCGGGGGTTACACAAGATAGCCATACCTCCGGCCATGCCTATGGCATCTGTGGCCATAACCTCAGCGCCCCTTCAAAATCTTTGTCTGTGCTTCTCCATGGTTTCAGAGGAGCACTTGGTTTCCTGCAAAAAAAGCACATCAGGACGCTCCTACTTCACCTTCCTTGTGAGAGCCCTAATTTTCCTCGAATGATTATACCCCCTAACATTCCAAGTTATAATATTCATTGGGGAACCTTAGCAGATTCAGAGAAGGCTTCCCTGATCGTGGGATACAGCCCTGATTCCACAAGCTTCACTCCTATTTCTACAATGCATTGTTTATTGGATTTTCTGCCTTTCCTGGAGTCCTCAGAGGAAGATTTCCGCTTGAACCCAGATTGGGTTTCCGCCCTAATACCCAATTTCAGAGAAGCTTTAGACTTGATAATGGCTTATTGGAGGAGTTCAAGATATCTACGGGAAACATAGCCCTTCCCCTTTTTATCGCACTCCTTTTCGATTTCATCCAAATCCAAATCCCCCAAATCAACCTCCTCTTCCCCATCGTCTTCCATGGCGTCCGAGAACACCCCCGGAGATGTAACCTGAGATTGAGGCATAGGTTCGGTAGGAGGATCCTCTACCTGAGCACTCTTTCCTTTCAGTATTTTCTCTCCTTTATCATCCACCTCCTCCAAGATCTGAAATGGATTTTGATCCAAGGATCCAGTATCATTCTTCCCTTTCCCTTTCTTCTGAGCCTCCCCATATTTGCTTTTCCTTCTGCTTTTGACCTGGGAGAAACCCTCCTTGTCCTTCATTCCCACCGAATCAGAGGTTAGGGGGGGTACTGGAAGAGAAATCCGAGGACAATTCCTGCCAACATGGCCATATTCATGGCACGACCTGCATTGAAATGGTAATTGCTTATAATCAATTGGTTGAATCCACTCCTCATATTCGTAGTTTAGCTTGATGGCTTCAGGTAATTCTTTGGATAGATCCATGTACACACAGATTTGGGCACAGGCTGTGTACCTCTGCTTCTTGGTCTGTTCTGTAGCTTTAACAAATTCGCCTAGTGAGTTGCCTATATCCTGTAAAATTTTCAGATCCCAGAATTCACATGGAAAGGAATAGAGTCTGATCCAAACTGGGGCAATCTTTACATTCTCCTTGTCAGGGTTAAAACGTTCCTTCCATGGTCTAAGATACAGACCAGCCGAGAAGAAAAAGTAGGGGCCTCCCTCGAGAATTCTATCCCGATCTTCCACATTGAAGAAAATTATGGTGAAGAAACCCTTGGCTCCCAACTGTAGATCATATTTCCCTTTTGGGTTCCAGATATGTTTGATCCAACTAACCAGATCCCTCTCCCTGGGCCATATCCCAATAAATTTTCCAATTAGGGCCTTTTCCTTCCATTGTTCCACCTTGTCTCAAACCTTTTCTACACGAATCTTGATGAATGGGATGGCTGAGGATTTGGGGAGACATCCACCAAGACCCAGCCGCCTTTTCACCCCACTATCTCCATCTTCAACATTTAGCGCACTTGACGCTGTCTCCGCCTTTGCAGGATTGAAACCCTCTAAGATCCACTCCAGAGGCAGACCCTCGCCCGTCTTAAGAAAAAAAAAATATTAAGAAAAAGAGTTTGCATATTGGCAAATAGTAAGAAAAATATTAATTGATTGGAGCAACTTGAAAGAGTTTTGAAAAATGTTTCAATGCATGTATGCAAAATGTGTTTGCATGAAGTTATAAGTATTCCATTAATGGTATGAAGGGGTATTAATTTTGGCATGTATATCATCTAAAGAGATTTATATAATCTTAGAATATATATATGAGTAATTGGATTATATTTTTGATAGAGTTTTTCATATATAGAATTGGAGTGTGTTTCACTCTATTAACACTTGAATACAAAGCATTGCAAACATGAAAGAATATAAACTTTGCAAGCAAAAAGCATGTTAGAATATTTAGACACTTAGAAGTTAGTTAAGACCAATCTATTCTAAAGTGTTTTTAAGTAAAATTGTTTTATTTAGTATGCATTTGTACTCATGTAATATGAAGGTCATGATATGCTATAGACATAGAGTGATCTAATGATTCATCTCCACCTCCATCTTAACAGTTATTGACCCATGGCTTATCACCTAATTGATCCATGATCTCTATTTAAAGAGCATGGAGGATCATTTGCTTGATGATTGATTGTGAGAAACTCATATGCAAATTCTTTTTCCTTTTGCATTAATGTATTGCCTCAAGTAGCTATTTGGCTGGGGAAATGGATAGCTTGCCTCTCTCATGGTTTTAACCATGTAAAATAATAGTGTGTTGACATGTGATTTTGTTTGTATAAGTGGTTGCTTAATGTGCTTTACCTTGTAAAAATACCATGTTTTAGTCGAACACGATATTAGAGTGCTTATGAAGACCCATTTCCATTATTGATCGAGATCTTGAACCAGTGTAGTTGTGTGCGTTAAATGATTTATGGATTAATATATTTTTGTGTATTTTTGGGCTAAGAGAGGTGCCCCATTGCATCCGTAGAGATACTTTCAATTGAAAATGTTTTTTGTTCTACTCAAAAAGATTTCCGTTTGCCCAAGATACGACCATTTTACCAAATCCAGAGGTATATTGTTTACCAATACGTATTTTAAAAAAAACTTATATTCTTTCATATTTTAGCCTGGTTTTCTATTTTTTAATCTTAGTCTATTACCCCTTCAGTCTATGTATGCTCTTTGTCATGCACTCTATGTGAACCTGACAAATCGAAACAAAGCGGAAACTAGTTTTCTTGACTACATACATGATCTTTGCCATGTGCCTTGTGCAAATTTGGTAAACTGAAAACAATGAGAAAACTTACATTTTTCGAGTAAGCTAACTAAGGACTAATTCCAAATTTGAGAAACTTCGGTTTCAAATTTTTGTTTTTTGTTTTTGTGTGGTTGTGTAAAGGGTCTTGTAGGCCAAAAAACAAGGTTTTTTCGGTAGGCACACTCTCCAACAACAACAACAACAACAACAACAACCCCCATTTTATTCCAATATATTACTAAACATTTTGTCTAACTCACTTAACTCACTTGGTTTAAAGTTACTTTATTAACTAAGAGGTATTGGGTCAAGGCCTTCTTTTTATTAATTCTTACTAAAGTTCATGTAACTTTAATTTTAGAGTAACTACATATTAAAAGTGTTTACCAATTGTTTTATAATAGTAAGTCACATATTTTAAAGTAACTTATTTGTAAAAGTGATCTTATAAGAAAAGTTATTATGGATGGATTCCTTAGTGCATTTTTTTCACCCAACACCACTTGGTTCAACCTCTACCTACCATGTGACTCCCTGGTTCCATTTTATGTCATTCTTCAAAAAGGCATAACTTTGACATCTAGAGTTTGTTTTTAGTGCCTTTTATTTAAACACCTATTTTTTCGAGATCTTTGCATCTAAACCATTAGTTTCCTTTTTTGAATTCATATTAATATGTCTATTCCAAGTGAGATCATGCTCTACTTCTCATGAAGAGCCCATATAGAACATGCCCTACAAATTAAGGCAATTTACTCGGTTACCTTGGGAAAAGAAACTGCCCCCACTGATGTTGAGAAGAAAGTAAAATAAGATCAAAAAAATTAATGAATCCTGTGGATTAATTAGGATGTCCACATATAATGAGTTAATATTCCACCTTTAAGGATTGATGCACCAAATGTGGCTTGGGAAAAGATGGAAACTATGTTTTTTAAACACAATTAGATTCGAGGTCACCAACTTCAAAATCAATTGGCTGCTTTAAATCCAAGTGATTCCTCTTGCATTCAAGACTATCTATCTTAGTTCAAAAACATTGGACTCTTAGTTGAAGAGTGCAAGATATATAAGCTAGAAAATCAATGCATTTATCATATTCTTGCTAAGCTTAGTCCTCCTTATTCTATTTTTGTATCTACTTTTTACTCCAAAGAATCTTTAGGGGCTACTTATAAAGAATCCACTCTTGAAGTTTTTGTGATGCCTTGATTAGAGAGCAAGATAAACTCTACTTTCAATACATCTAGTAAATCCTTAGTGGCACAACATAAAGATAATCCATGCATCCCAATAAGCGACATCCTTGCAACAATAAGCAAAACACGAGTCCCAATCCCTCTTAGACAACTCATCCTTTTTCAATATTAGAACGAAAATGTTGAATTTAGGGAACTAGAAACATTTCTAGAGCTTTTAACCTTCTCTATCATTCCATGCTAACCATCCTCCAATAACTCATAAAAGGAAATAAAGAACTTGATTGTCCACCCATTCGGCCCTGGGATTTTGTTTTAACTCATAAAAATCAATAAAAAAACCCGAATGTCCACCCATCTAGCCTTGGGATTTTGTTTTTTTGAATGAAATCATAATAGTATGCAACTCATCCTTCGAGGCCTATTCCATTAGTGTGGTTATTTTTCCAAGTGACAATGATAGGAAAGCAGCTTGCAATTTTTAAATTTTAGTTATGTTTGCCCACTCTAGCTCATTGTAGATACTTTGGAAGGGTGCATATTTTTTTTTCTCCTATGTAACATATCCTGAGGAAAAATCTTGTGCACTCTCTTTGATTTTAAGGATGGTACCCAAGGTAAACCCTAGATTCCTCAAGGGATACAACTAGGTCACCGAGGCCTGAATGTATCAATAATCAAATCACTAAGAGAAAACATGTCACAAAGTGGGATTTGAACCTAGGTGGAAGGGTAACATTTTTTCCTCACAACCGATCAAGCTACACCCAATCAACAAGTGTGCAGATCCTACTTCAACAATTTCAGAAAATTTATGGATTGTATTACCCTCATAGTTCTTCATCTCCCAAATTGTGCTAATCTATTTTTTGTGATTTACAAAGTTATCAATTTTTTGTGTATGTTTTCATCACCTTTTTCAATCCAAATCGCTATGCTTTTCATTCACCATTCCTCTTCCCTTAAGTGTAAAATCCTCTACTATTTATTTTCCAACTCTTTAATTTTTATTCTATCATCTTCCTTCCCTTCAAAGATATCCAATAAGCATTTTTCTACATTATTCAAATACTTATCCATCTCTTTTCTTTTGGATATCCAACCCAATGATGCCTTCTTCTCTTTTCAAAGAGTGGAGATGATCTAGAAGCTTACTAACTTATTGGATTTTGGATTAAATTTGATCCACTAGTTTTCAATTAAATTCCTATATTCAATGTCCATGAGGGATTGAATTTGGATGGATTGGGTGGATTATTATTTTCTCTATCCATTTGTAGAATAATTGCTTGAACGAGAGGTTGAATAGATTCTTTGTCTAAAAAAGTATTATGTCTATCCATTTGCAAAATAATTGCACAAGGATAAGAGAAACCCACAAGTATCATCCAAGTTTTGATTCGCTTTGCCTCAAACATAATACTTTCCGAGACTATGAATCTATTCAACCTCTTGGATACACCTTATGTTCCATCCTTGTTGACCCTCAACACAAGAACAAACTTTAAGGGTTTGACATCTATAAAACTTGTATTTTCTATCTTATGCTTGAAATATTTAACTTCTCTATCCACTCTTGCATTATATCCCCAAATATCAACTTGAGAAATAGTTAAATTCAAGTCACCTCCAATAATAACATTTTTTTCTTTAGTATATTGGAGATTAAAAAAGGAATTCCAAAAAGTTTTTATGTCGTCGTCGTTGTATGTCGTCATCGATACCATAACAATTAATAATAGAGAGAGCTTGGCCCAAATATAGGAAGATGAACTTGGTCCAGATTCTCGAATTAATGAAAATATAATTAATTAGAGTGATATATTTCCTTTAGCATACCATATCAAATCTAGAGTTTCCTATTGCATAAAGACATAAACAACCAATCCTTCAACAACTTACCCAATTCACTAACCAAATTTTGTCCCTCTCCCATATTTTCTTGAAGCATTAGAACATCTAGCCTATTGATTTCAATCAATCAAACTACTAAAAGTCTTTTTGAGGGACTTTCTATACCTTCGATATTTATATAAAGTACGCCCATTTTTTAACCAAGGGGTTTTTCCTTGCCCTAAGGACCCCCTCAAGAGATTTTTGTTTCCCTTGTTTGATTTCTTTTGGAGTTCTATCTTGAGCATGTTTCATAAAATACTTTTACCCACTAAGCCCCATCCTTGGTCAAGGATTTGATAATGTCCTAAACCCCCCAAAGAATTTTTCCTACATTTTTTAATCTAATTTTCAATGCCTTAAGCTATATATGCTCAGAGATGGTGTACTGTATTCAACTCTTACTTATTTTCATTGATGGTGGAAAAATGATATTCTTGGATCGTAAAGGAGCTACTATATGAGGATTTTGAGATTACATTTTCCTTCTCCCCTTGTGAATCGTGAATTCAATGGCAATGGCTATGTGCGAAGACCTTAGGGTTTGGGTTTTGATCCCATCCTTGGAGACCCCTCAACTTAGATTGCATTGGCATATCCAATTGCACCTCAAAATTTACATTGAAAGTAAAAGAAGAACGTACATTCATTTCCACTAGGGGAGGAAGAATACACTTACCTAGATTTAACGTTTGCTATTATCTTGTTCCCATTCCTTGACATCCTCATTCAATTCTTTATTCACCTAAAGCTAAGGGAGAATCCTAGCGACAAGTACAAACCCATCACCTTTAGAAATTTTGAATACTAATACATCTTAATATGCTTCTATTCCCATATATAAGGATGGCACAAAATTAATAGAATTGTTGGATTGTTGACTCCGTTCTCTAAAATTTCCATCAGATATCCCTCCATCTTGAAATGTCTCCTTTTTGTGCCATACCTTTCTAGTGAAATTTTTGGGCATAATCAACCACATCTCCATACAAGTGCCAGTAGACATAGTGAAATGGGACTTTGTTGTAGTCCAAAAGCCGAGAAAACTCACCTCCCACCATAATATCCAAATAATTTGACAAACCCTCAACCATATCAACCTTGAGCAAAACACGAGTGACTATCCAATAAGAGTTAGTCAAGGAGCGATCCACCTCCATAACTCTTCCTATAGAATCCCCTAAAACCTTGATTGCATTCTCCAACAAGAACTCAATAGGAAACCTTGTCAATTCAACCTAGTTGGAGTTTTTTAGAGGATGTTTATTCAGTGTCAAAGTAGATAGGCCAAGAACTAGAGAAAAGTATGCCATGTCCCAAAACTAATTGTCCTTTAAACTCTTTGATGCATCTTCTTCATTTCTGAAGATAAACCCAATCCATGCCCTAGCAAGATAAGAAAAATGGGTCCATCTCTGAATATGGTGGGGCATTATCTGCATAGTATCACTTAAGCTCCTATTGTTGAATCTTCTTATGAGAAGTTGCCCAATTAGGGATTTCTCCAAATACTCAATGACTTGCTCAACCTTGATGTCAGAGGGCCTAGGATCATCTTCATAGAAGTGCTCCTCTTCTTAACCACCTTGTTTTTCTTTTCAGTGTTTTTACCCTCTATAGTTTGAGATGGCTCTTTCTGTTTTGTGTCCCCTACAATTGCATCCAAATTTATGTTATATCCACAAAAAATTGAGCCCCAAAAATGATCAATTGAGTTCTCCTTTCCTTCAACACTGATAAGGTTAGAGTCTGTTTGGATATGTGAAATTTTAGCACTCACCTCCAATGTCAAGTAAAAAGGAGATAAGGACCCATTTTCTATATTATTTAAAGATTGTTGCACATCCACAACCCCTACATTGATATGTCCAAAAGCATTACCTCAAGGCATTCAATGAGCCTTTTTTACCTCCATAGATGAAATAAAACATCGTTTAGGGGATAAATGTGGGTCGATACTCTTGAATCATGGATTAGAACTTGAGGATGTCCAATTGTGCTCTCATTACTATGAAGTAAAAATAAATTTATGTTTGCGTCGTCTCTATCCAATAAAAGATCACTTGGTGTATTGATTTTTTGAGATGATTAAGCCTATTGAATAGGGATATTTGACATACATGGATCCATAAAAACTTTCTCCAATTGGATGCACAAGATAAGGAAGGTGATGAGACACATGTATAGTCAATGGGAGCCTTGCATAAGGGCATGACTTACATTAGTACCCAGATGAAAGGCCCGAATGAAGAAGTGGGAAGAATTGAAAACTCAAATTGAAGAGATTGGAGAACAAAGGAAGAGAATTAACAAATTGGTTAGTGATATGGAGATGTACAATAACATTTTAAAATATTTTTCTAGTTTTTGCATGTGAACATTTCCAATTAAAATACTCTATACAATCATCATACATCTCTTAGGCTCCTATATTCATAGTTTCAAAACATATTTTCTTTATGTTAGGTGAACCTAATGACAATGATATAAGCGCAATGGTCATGGAGTGGCCCTTGTTAAGATGAACACTAGGTCTATCCACATGGAAAAATTGTTTATTCTTAAGCTTCAAAACTATTATTATTTATTTAAAAAAGAAAATTATGCATGTGAACTCTCCTCATTCATTGGTACCAACAAACAACAATTCATTAAAACTCAATCTCTGCTCAGCCTTCACTTTGATGTTTACTTCCCCACTTCTCTAAATATGTAAATATGAATATATTTACATAAGGTTGTGAAACATCGAAGTCCGACTATGACTCTGGTGGAGCAAAGCTTGTAGGGTTTTTGTTTCTGCGTAATCGCCGCTACGCTCCGACTTCATCGTTAAACCTATGAAGCTCATCCGCGCCATGTCTGCATTCATCATCCTCTCCTTCTCCCGCCGCCTTCAAATTCCAACAAAATTAATCTCAGCATTTTATTCGACTCTCAAAACCCCCATTTCGCCGTCTCCCTCCTTTGAAACCACCCCCATTTCACCGCCTCCATCGTTTGAAACCACCCAGATAGCGAGTTTCCTTATCAACGATTGCGGATTCTCTCTCCACCATGCAAATACCATTTGCAGGAAAAGACCGGATTTATTCGCTCGCAAATCCTACGATAATGCACGGCAAACCCTACACTTCCTGCGAGAAAAGGGTGTTGATGAAATCGGCGTTCGGAAACTCTTCTCATTGTGCCCCAGACTCTTACGGTGCAGTTTCCAGGACACCGTGAAGCCCAAGGTTGAATTCCTGGAGAAGATCGGCCTTACTGGTCAGAAATTGCTCAAAGCCCTCAATAAATGCCCTCATTTTTTTATTATTTCTGGTGCTGGCCGTACGCTGGAATCGAAGGGTTTTTTTCTGCAGTCCGTGCTTGATCCCGATCTAGCCGCCGCGGTCTCGAACTCAGAATCTGATCAAATTGCCAGAAAACTCGTTTCCAACTACAGCCTCACCGCGTCTGTAATATCTCAATACCCTAGGATTTTAGCATTGCCTCTGGAGAAAGGCTTGATGAGGGTATTAAAGGATGTCGAGGGGATGGGCATTGAGAAGGGGTCCAAGGCGTTTGCTCGCGCTTTTCTTCAATTGAGTAGGTCGAGCAGGGACACAATTAAGCTGAAATTGGAAAGTTTGAGAGAATTAGGGTTTACAGAGGAGGAAGTTCGGATTCTCGTTAGGAAGTTGCCTGCGCTTCTGGGGTTCTCCGACGATACTCTGCAGCAGAAGCTCAAGTTTCTTGTTGAGGAATGGAAGCTTCCTCGCAATGCTATTTTCAGTAATCCGTCGGTTCTGTGTTTTAGCATCGAGCAGAGACTGAAGCCGAGGCTCAATGCTGTGAGGGCCTTGATGATGATGAACAAGTCTACAGAGAAAGCTATGAGCTGTCATTCAGCGCATTATCTCAAGATGTCAAGTGGCGATTTTCATCGCAAAGTGGTGAGCAGGCTACCAGTCGTGACAAAGGAGAATGAGGCAAACCCCTTGTAAGGGTCGGGGTTGGATTGGTTACTCTGTCTGGCTACAAGATGACAGTGAAGAATGATGGTTCTCCCTCTGCATCGGTTGCTTATTTGCAGGTATTTCAAAAGCATCTTCACATTGCTTTCCATTGTTTCTTGGTATTACAATAGATGAAAAAGGAGATTAGATCTTGCAACGGTTGCTTATAGGTCCTGTACTGGCAACAAGGAGATTAGATCTTTTGTTATGCTGGGTAGGCTGGCAAAAAACCCCTTTTCTGGTATGTAGACTACCATGACTTTTGGTATCTGTAAGGCAGGGTATTTCTTGGTTGATATTCCAAGCTTCTATTTTGTACTCGGAGAAGCTACAAGATGACAGTGAAGAATGATGGTTCTCCCTCTGCATCGGTTGCTTATTTGCAGGTATTTCAAAAGCATCTTCACATTGCTTTCCATTGTTTCTTGGTATTGCAGGTACTCAGAGAAGCTACAAGATGACAGTGAAGAATTATGGTTCTCCATCTGCATCGGTTGCTTATTTGCGGGTATTTCAAAAGCATCTTCACATTGCTTTCCATTGTATTGCTTGTGGATGAAAAAGAGTCCCTGTACTGGCAAACAGGAAGATTAGATATTTTGTTATGGCAAAAAGCCTTAGGTTACCACGACTATGTTGAGATTTGAGTTGTATGAGGAGCTTAACATGGGTTAATGCTAATATATTTTCTATCATAACAGGGGTTATTGATAATAAATTTTCTATTACCATTCTTATTTGGATTCCTAATTTATTTAACATAGGATATGGTTCTGCAGTTGTAAAAGTGATGTGATGTGTAATATTTTCTATTTAATACGATGTTTATTAATAATATGAGTTGTATTATTATTGTTTTGTTGTGTAATTTATCTTTTCATAAATATGTAGATATATTTTTATTTTTTTATTTTTAATTTATATCAATGATCTTTTAATTAAGAAGTTGTGACTGGGACATATTTATTATGTTAAAAAGTTATAGAAAAATTGTATATTATTACAATTAAAAGTATGTTAGTTAATACAATCTTTTAATTAAGAAGTTGTGACTGGGACATATCTATTATGTTAAAAAGTTATATAGAAATTGTATATTACTACGATTAAAAGTATGTCAAATTGTATATTATTACAATTAAAAGTATGTCAAATTGTATATTATTACAATTAAAAGTATGTCAAAGTCATATAGAAATTGTATATTATTACAATTAAAAGTATGTTAGTCAATAGAATCTTTTAATTAAGAAGTTGTGACTGGGACATATCTATTATGTTAAAAAGTCATATAGAAATTGTATATTATTACAATTAAAAGTATGTCAAAGTCATATAGAAATTGTATATTATTACAATTAAAAGTATGTCAGTTAATACAAGTACATTATTGAAAAGACTTCACCAGAGCTTTTGGGGGCAATATCAATGTTTTCTTTTCATAATAAAATTATGAAGAGAACTAAATATCAAAAGCATAATGTTAGTTAAATTACAAAGATAAGTAAAGTTATTATAAATGCAACATGGAAGTATAAATATTATTAATAAGCTAGTATTTATGATTTTTGAGTTTTTATTACAAGGATAACTAGCCACCACTAAGTATAATGTTGGCCACACTACAAAAATAAGTATAGTTGATTATAAATACAACATAACAGAATGAAATGATTTTAAGGCACTCACATAGAAAAAATGATTGGATTCTAATCAAATTTGTGGCAAGACATGTAAGAAGATTAAAAAACATACAAGTAAAAAATTTCTTGAAAATGGGTAAAAGTTTCACTACAATGTCAAAGTTGAAAAACATTTTAAATGCATAATCCAAAAGCATTATGGATAAATTATAGTTAATGATTATAAGTTTCCTCTTGTGCATATTTTCCCACAACAATTTCCTTTTTTATTTTATTTTTTATCTCTGCCTTGGGCATGTTTCAGAAAATATATTTGTATCCATTGAGTCCTCTCCTTGGTCAAGGATTTGATAATGTCCTACCCCCCCCTTCCCCACCGAAGAATTTTTTCCCACATGTTTTTAAGCTCGTTTTTAAGGCCTTAAGCTATATATGCTTAGAGATAGTGTATTCAACTCTTATTTTCATTGATGATAGACAAATGAACTTATTGGGTTGTAAAGGAGCTACTAGATGAGGATTTTGAGATTATATTTTCCTTCTCCCCTCATGGATCATGAATCCACTAATGATGGCTATGTAAAAAGACTTTAGTGTTTGGATTTTTATCCCATCCTTGGATCCCTTAACTTAGATTTCATTGGCATATCCAATTGCACCTCAAAATTTACATTCAAAGTAAAAGAACATTGATTCATTTCCATTCGGAGAGGAAGAGTACATTTACGTAGATTTAACATTGTCCATTATCTTGTGCCTATTCCTTGATAACCGCACTCAATTCTTTATTGACTTGACTCAGCTAAGGGAGACTTTTGGCAACATGTACCGACCGATCACATTTAGAAAATTTGAATACTAATACATCTTGATCTACTTATATTATCTTATATAAGGATGGCACATACTCAATACAATTGTTGGATTGCTGACTCACTTCTCTAAAATTTCCATCAGATATCCGCCATCTTAAAATGTCTCCTTTTTGTGTCATACCATTCTAGTGAAGTTTTTTAAGCATCATCAACCACATGTCCATACAAGCGGCATTGAACATAGTGAAATGGGACTTTAGTGTAGTCCAAAAGCTGAGAAAAACTCATCTCCCACCATAATCTCCAAAGAAGTTTACAAATCCTCGACCATATCAACCTTGACCAAAACATGAGCAACTATCCAATAAGGGTTAGTCAAGGAGCAATCCACCTTCAGAACTCTTCCTGTAGAATCCCCTAAATCCTTGATTTCGTTCCCTGATTAGAATTCAATAGGCAACCTTGTCAATTTAACCTAGTTGGAGTTTTTTTTAGGATGTCAATCTAGGGTCAAAGTAGATAGGCAAAGGAATAGAGACAATTATACCATATCTCAAACTATCAGTCCTTTAAACTCTTTAATGCATCTTCTTCACTTCTAACATGTTATACAACTTGACGAGAACCCGACATTGTTCCCATTTTTTGGGGGATCAATTTTAGTAGCCGTTTTTACCTCCTTTTCAAAAATTGTGTATACTGATAGCACCATTTTTCATTTTGAGCAATTTTTTGTGATTTTGAAACTTCTTGGTCATAAGCAAATTATAACTTTTATTTACAAGAGCAATTTTCCAAACTTTACAAAAAAATCTACATTTAATAGCTAGCTATAGTAAAAAAATACACATTTTTGAATGTTTGTAAGATTTATAAGCTAGTTAGAATGAAAAATACATGCATTTTCAAAGTTTTTTCATCATTGAATGGTTGCCCCAGGTTTGCCTTCATTTATTTATGGGTGTTAATGTTGGTTGACATGGCCATGAAGCAAAGCGTTTCCATTATTATTTAATATTGGAGTTTTTTTTTTAAATCATTTTTGTCTCCCAATATGTATGTATGTATTATTTAGCAACCACAAATAATTAATAATGGCATGTTGTAGATCAAGCCACACTCAGTAAGATCAAGAGAGTAAATTATAGATCTTCTCAAACATACTAGATTTCTATTATGGAATTGGGATTGGATGGGAATGAGGCTAATGAATGGAAACATTACATTAACAAACTCAACTCTGTTGGTTGTAGACTAACATATGAGAATGGCAGCATCATTTGGGCAAAAAATTGTGCTATAGGCAAAGTTACTGCAAAATTGGCATACAAAGCAATTGTCTCCCATTGTGGTATGTATCCTGCAAATTGGTGGTATAAGACTATTTGGAAATGGAAAATACCAGTGAAGGTTCAGTGCTTTATGTGGCACGCCTTATAAGGTAGTTTGAAGACTTGGGAAAATCTAGTTAAGAGAGGATGGGTTGGCCCAAGTATTTTCTATATTTGCAACAATAACATTGAATCCACTCAACATATTTTGGTGGATTGTGGATTTACTAGATCTCTGTGGCAACTGGTCATTTCGCACCTGCAGCTGGGACATAATTGGGAATTGGATTTTTTGTGACTAATGTTTATAATTGGTAGAAGTATCGCAGGAGCTTACCACATCTTCCAGCTTTGGTCTCCTAGCATATCTGGTGGGTAAGGAATATGGCACTATTTGAAGATAAAGCTCCCAATATTTATTTCTCTTTCAATGGTATATTGGATTTCATTAAAGACTACAGCTTTAGTACTGGTCAGGAGAACCCCAGACAACTTGGATCTTTCATTATTCCTTATCACAGACCGGTGGGTTTTTTTTATGGCTCGACCATTAATGGCTCTTGTGCTATTGGGAGTGTACTCTACATCAACAAAGATCACTACTTCAAACTTATGTTGAATTGTGGAAATGAAACAAACACAAAAGCTGAGCTACTTGGGTTATGGTGTATTATTACTGTTGCTGCCATTATGAGACTACAGGTGCTGACTGTATTTGGTGACTCCAGGGTGATGATCAAATGGGATCTCAAAGAATATAATCTAAATATCATTGCTCTACATCAATGGTGTCGCAGAGTACGTGAAAAAATACAACTTTTCAAAGACATCTTTTGAACATATCTACCGGCAATATAACATGACTACTGATCCACTTTCTAAGGAAGCTCATGGAGGCACAATGGGTTTTGTCTACCGGACATAATTCATGGACGATCAATATTATGAAAGGGGCATAGTCAATATGTTTGAACAATATTAGTGTGATGAACATATAGTTATGTGATTTGTGTATTTTGATATTTTTTGGGAGATCCATCATAGAATATGGGTTAAGTATGCATATTTTTTGGCATCTTTTTGAACTTAAATCTGGACAAGATTTGTACTTTTGTACTATTTGATTCATTCTTAATGAATACCATTAGTACGAATTTTTTTCCACTGAAAAAAATGTTGTAGATAGGTTACTAAATTGCAAAAGAGCGATGCATTGGTGGTGGCATTGGAATGGATTTTCCCTATGTAGACTAAAGTATGATTGCCATTTAGTGTTGGCCATAGTTGCATTTATACATGGGTATTAATGGTGAGCATGTGTTCTTAAGGAAATCATTTTCAATTTCTTATTATGGTTTGAGAGATATATTTATATTCCTTGTCATTGTCATTGAAGTTTGTGAAACATAGATTGTTTGTTAAAAAAAGAAAAAAGAAAAAAAGAGTAACAAGAGAGAGTTTGCATATTGACAAATTGGAATGAACAAATATTAATTGATTGGAGCAACTTGAAAGAGTTTTGAAAAATGTTTCTATGCATGCACGTAAAATGTGTTTGCATGAAGTTATAAGTATTTCATTAATGGTATGAAGGGGTATTAATTTCGGCATGAAGAGATTTATATAATCTTAGAATATATATATGAGTAATTGGATTAAATTTTTGATAGAGTTTTTCACATATAGAATTGGAGTGTGTTTCACTCTATTAACACTTGAATACAATGCATTGCAAACATGAAAGAATATAAGCTTTGTAAGAAGAAAGCATGTTAGAATATTTAGACACTTAGGAGTTAGTTAAGACCAATCTGTTCTAAAGTGTCTTTAAGTAAAATGGTTTTCTTTAGTATGCATTTGTACTCATGTAATATGACGGTCATGATATGCTCTAGACATAGAGTGATCCAACGATTCATCTTCACCTCCATCTTAACAGTTATTGACCCATGGCTTAGCACCTAATTGATCCACGATCTCTATTTAAAGAGCATGGAGGATCATTTGCTTGATGATTGATTGTGAGAAACTCATATGCAAATTCGTTTTCCTTTTGCATTAATGTATTGCCTCAAGTAGCTATTTGGATGGGGCAATGGACGACTTCCCTCTCTCATTGTTTTAACCATGTAAAACATTAACGTGTTGATATGTGATTTTGTTTGTATGAGTGGTTTCTTAATGTGTTTGACCTTGTAAAAATACAATGTTTTAGTCGAACACAATATTAGAGTGCTTATGAAGACCCATTTCCATTGTTGATCAAGATCTTGAACCAGTGTAGTCGTGTGCATTAAATGATTTATGGATTAATATATTTTTGTGTATTTTTGGGCTAAGAGAGGTGCCCCATTGCATCCATAGAGCTATTTCAATTGAAAATGTTTTTTGTTCCACTAAAAAAAAATTTCGTTTGCCCAAGATACGACCATTTTACCAAATCCAGAGGTATATTGTTTACCAATACGTATTTTAAAAAATCTCATATTCTTTCATATTTTAGCCTGGTTTTCTATTTTTTATTCTCAGTATGTTACCCCTTCAGTCTGTGTATGCTCTTTGTCATGCACTCTATGTGAACCTGACAAATCGAAACAGAGTGGAAACTAGTTTTCTTAACTACATATGCTGTTTGACATGTGCCTTGTGCGAATTTGGTAAAGCAAAAACAATGAGAAAACTTACATTTTTCGAGGAAGCTAACTAAGGACTAATGCCAAATTTGAGAAACTTCGGTTTCAATTTTTTTTTTTTGTGTGTGTGGTTGTGTAAAGGGTCTTATCGGCCAAAAAACAAGGTTTTTTGGGTAGGCAGACTCTCTAACAACAACAACAACAACCCCCATTTTATTCCATAATATTACTAAACATTTTGTCTAACTCACTTGGTTTAAAGTTACTTTATTAAGCAAGAGGTATTGGGTCAAGGCCTTCATTTTATTAATTTTTACTAAAGTTCATGAAACTTTAATTTTAGAGTAACTACATATTAAAAGAGTTTACCAATTGTTTTATACTAGTAAGTCACATATTTTAAAGTAACTTATTTGTAAAAGTGATCTTATAGGAAAATTTATTATGGGTGGATTCTTTATTGCATTTTTTTCACCCAAAGCCACTTGGTTCAACCTCTACCTACCATGTGACTCTCTAGTTCCATTTTATGTCATTCTTCAAAAAGACATAACTTCTACATCTAGAGTTTGTTTTTCGTGCCTTTTATTTAAACACATATTTTTTGGAGATCTTTGCATCTAAACCATTAGTTTCCTTTCTTGAATTCATATTAATATGTCTAGTCCAAGTGATATCATGCTCTACTTCTCATGAAGAGCCCATATAGAGCACACCCTACAAATTAAGGAAATTTACTCGGTTACCTTGGGAAAAGAAGTTGCCCCCATTGATGTTGAGAAGAAAGTAAAATAAGATAAAAAAATTGATGAATCCCGTGGATTAATTAGGATGTCCATATGTAATGAGTTAAGATTCCACCTTTAAGGACTGATGCACCAGATGTGGCTTGGGAAAAGATGGAAACTATGTTTTGTAAACACAATCAGATTCGAGGTCACCAGCTTCAAAATCAATTCGCTGCTTTAAATCCAAGTGATTCCTCTTGCATTCAAGACTATCTATCTTAGTTCAAAAACCTTGGACTCTTAGTTGAAGAGTGCAAGATATATTATAAGCTAGAAAATCAATGCGTTTATCATATTCTTGCTAAGCTTGGTCCTCCTTATTCTATTTGTGTATCTACTTTTTACTCCATCAAAGAATCTTTAGGGGCTACGTATAAAGAATCCACTCTTGAAGTGTTTGTGATGCCTTGATTAGAGAGCAAGATAAACTCTACTTTCAATACATCTAGTAAATCCTTAGTGGCACAACATAAAGATAATCCATGCATCCCAATAAGCAACATCCTTGGAAACAATAAGCAAAACACGGGTCCCAATCCCTCTTAGACAACTCATCCTTTTTCAATATTAGAACGAAAATGTTGAATTTAGGGAACTAGAAACATTTCTAGAGCTTTGAACCTTCTATATAATTCCATGCTAACCATCCTCCAATAACTCATAAAAGGCAATAAAGAACTTGATTGTCCACCCATTTGGATCTGGGATTTTGTTTTAACTCATAAAAATCAATAAAAAAACTCGAATGTCCACCCATCTAGCCTTATGATTTTGTTTTTTTGAATGAAAACATAATAGTATGCAACTGATCCTTCGAGGTCTATTCCATTAGTGTTTGGTTATTTTTCCAAGTGACAATGATAGGAAAGTAGCTTGCAATTTTTAAATTTTAGCTATGTTTTCCCACTCTAGCTCATTGTAGATACTTTGGAAGGGTGCATATATTTTTTTCTCCTATGTAACATATCCCGGGGAAACCTCTTGTGCACTCTCTTTGATTTTAAGGATGGTACCTAGGGTAAACCCTAGATTCCTCAAGGCATACGACTAGGTCACTGAAGCATGAATATATCAATAATCAATCACTAAGAGAAAACATGTCACAAAGTGGGATTTGAACCTAGGTGAAAGGGTAACATTTTTTCCTCGCAACCGATCGAGCTACACCCAATAAACAAGTGTGTAGATCCTACTTCAACAATTTCAGAAAATTTATGGAATGTATTACCCTCATAGTTCTTCATCTCCCAAATTTTGCTAAACTATTTTTTGTGATTTACAAAGTTATCAATTTTTTGTGTATGTTTTCATCACCTTTTTCAATCCAAATCGCTATGCTTTTCATTCACCATTCCTCTTCCCTTAAGTGTAAAATCCTCTACTTTTTATTTTCCAACTCTTTAATTTTTATTCTATCATCTTCCTTCCCTTCAATGATATCCAATAAGCATTTTTCTACATTATTCAAAGACTTATCCATCTCTTTTTCTTTTGGATATCCAACCCAATGATGCCTTCTTCTCTTTTCCAAGAGTGGATATGATCTGGAAGCATACTAAATTATTGGATTTTGGATTAAATTTGATCCACTCATTTTCAATTAAATTACGATATTCAATGTCCATGAGGGATTGGATTTGTATGGATTGGGTGGATTATTATTTTGTCTATCCATTTGTGGAATAATTGCTTGAACGAGAGGTTGAATAGATTATTTGTCTAAAAAAGTATTATGTCTATCCATTTACAAAATAATTGCACAAGGATAAGAGAAACCCACAAGTATCATCCAAGTTTTGATTCGCTTTGCCTCAAACATAGTGACTTTTTGAGACTAAGAATCTATTCAACCTCTTGGATACACCTTATGTTCCATCCTTGTTGATCCTCAACATAGGAACATACTTTAAGGTTTTGACATCTATAAAACTTGTATTTTCTATCTTATGCTTGAAATATTTAACTTCTCTATCCACTCTTGCATTATATCCCCAAATATCAACTTGAGAAATAGTTAAATTCAAGTCACCTCCAATAATCACATTTTTTTCTTTAATATATTAGAGATTGAAAAAGGAATTACAAAAAGTTTGTATGTCGTCGTTGTTGTTGTATCTCGTCGCCGAGACCATAACAATTAATAATAGAGAGAGCTTGGCCCAAATCTTGGAAGATGAACTTGGTCCAGATTCTTGAATTAATGAAAATATAATTAATTAGAGTGATATAATTCCTTTAGCATGCCATATCACATCTAGAGTTTCCTATTGCATAAAGACATAAACAACCAATCCTTCAACAACTTACCCAATTCACTAACCAAATTTTGTCCCTCTCCCATAGTTTCTTAAAGCATTAGAACATCTATCCTATTGATTTCAATCAATCAAACTACTAAAATTATTTTTGAGGGACTTTCTAGACCTTTGATATTTATATAAAGTACGATCATTTTTTAACCAAGGGGTTTTTCCTTTCTCTAAGGACCCCCTCAAGAGATTTTTGTTTCCCTTGTTTGATTGCTTTTGGAGTTCTATCTTGAGCATGTTTCATAAAGTACTTTTACCCACTGATCCCCATCCTTGGTCAAGGATTTGATAATGTCCTAAACCCCCCAAAGCAATTTTCCTGCATTTTTTAAGCTAATTTTCAATGCCTTAAGCTATATATGCTCAGAGATAGTATACTGTATTCAACTCTTACTTATTTTCATTGATGGTGGAAAAATGATATTCTTGGATCGTAAAGGAGCTACTAGATGAGGATTTTGAGATTATATTTTCCTTCGCCCCTTAGGAATCATGAATTCAATGACAATGGCTATGTGCAAAGACCTCAGGGTTTGGGTTTTGATCCCATCCTTGGAGACCCCTCAACTTAGATTGCATTGGCATATCCAATTGCACCTCAAAATTTACATTGAAAGTAAAAGAAGAACGTACATTCGTTTCCACTAGGGGAGGAAGAATACACTTACCTATATTTAACGTTTGTTATTATCTTGTGCCCATTCCTTGACATTCTCATTCAATTCTGTATTCACCTAAAGCTAAGGGAGAATCCTAGCGGCATGTACGAACCCATCACCTTTAGAAATTTTGAATACTAATACATCTTAATATGCTTCTATTCCCATATATAAGGATGGCACAAAATTAATAGAATTGTTGGATTGTTGAATCCGTTCTCTAAAATTTCCATCAGATATCCCTCCATCTTCAAATGTCTCCTTTTTGTGCCATACCTTTCTAGTGAAATTTTTGGGCATAATCAACCACATGTCCATACAAGTGCCATTAGACATAGTGAAATGGGACTTTGTTGTAGTCCAAAAGCTGAGAAAACTCACCTCCCACCATAATATCCAAAGAATTTGACAAACCATCAACCATATCAACCTGGAGGAAAACACGAGTGACTATCCAATAAGGGTTAGTCAAGGAGCGATCCACCTCCATAACTCTTCCTATAGAATCCCCTAAAACCTTGATTGCATTCTCCAACAAGAAATCAATAGGAAACCTTGTCAATTCAACCTAGTTGGATTTTTTTAGAGGATGTTTATCCAGTGTCAAAGTAGATAGGCCAAGGACTAGAGAAAAGTATGCCATATCCCAAAACTGTCAGTCCTTTAAACTCTTTGATGCATCTTCTTCATTTCTGAAGATAAACCCAATCCATCCCCTAGCAAGATAAGAAAAATGGGTCCATCTATGAATATGGTGGGGCATTATCTGTATAGTATCACTTAAGCTCCTAAGTCCGAAGTCCGAAGTCCTATATATTTACATAAGGTTGTGAAACATCGAAGTCCGACTATGACTCTGGTGGAGCAAAGCTTGTAGGGTTTTTGTTTCTACATAATCGCCGCTACGCTCCTTCTGAAGCACATCCACGCCATGCCTGCATTCATCATCCTCTCCTTCTTATGCCCCCTTCAAAATCCAACAAAATTATTCTCAGCATTTTATTCCACTCTCAAAATCCCCATTTTACCGTCTCCCTCCTTTGGAACCACCCCCATTTCACCGCCTCCCTCCTTTGATACCACCCCAATAGCGAGTTTCCTTCTCAATGATTGTGGATTCTCTCTCCACGATGCAAATACCATTTGTAGGAAAAGGCCATATTAGAACCATTTGGTGGGGGCAATATCAATGTTTTGCTTTCATAATAAAATTATGAAGAGAACTAAATATCAAGAGTAAGCATAATGTTAGTTAAATTATAAAGATAAAGAGAACTAAATATCAAGAGTAAGCATAATGTTAGTTAAATTATAAAGATAAGTAAAGTTATTATAAATGCAACATGGAAGTATAAATACTATCAATAAGCTACCATTCATGATTTTTGAATTTTTATTACAAGGAGAACTAAATGTCACCACTAAGTATAATGTTGGTCACACTACAAAGACAAGTAAAGTTGATTATAAATACAACATAAAAGAATGATTTGATTTTAAGGCATTCAAATAGAAAAAATGGTTGGATTCTAATCAAATTTGTGGTAAGACATGTAAGAAGAATAAAATACATGTAAGTAATAAATTTCTTGAAAATGGGTAAAAGTTTCACTAAAATGTCAAAGTTGAAAACATTTTAAAAGCATAATCCAAAAGCATTATGGATAAATTATAGTCAATGATTATAAGTTTCTTCTTGTGCATATTTTCCCACAACAATTTCCCTTGTTTGATTTATTTTGGATCTCTGGCTTGGGCATGTTTCAGAAAATATATTTGTATCTATTGAGCCCCCTCCTTTTGATAATGTCCTAACCCCCACCCCACCCAAGAAAATTTTCCCACATTTTTTCAAGCTCATTTTTAAGGCCTTAAGCTATATATGCTTAGAGATAGTGTATTCAACTCTTACTTATTTTTATTGATGATGGACAAATGATCTTATTGGGTTGTGAAGGAGTTACTAGATGAGGATTTTGAGATCATATTTTCCTTCCCCCCTCGTGGATCATGAATTTACTAATGATGGCTATGTAAAAAGACCTTAGTATTTGGATTTTTATCCCATCCTTGGATCCCCCTCAACTTAGACTTCATCGGCATATCCAATTGCACCTTGGAATTCACATTCAAAGTAAAAGAAGAACATTGATTCATTTCCATTAAGAGAGGAAGAGTACATTTACGTAGATTTAACATTGCCCATTATCTTGTGCCTATTCCTTGATAACCTCACTCAATTCTTTATTGACTTGACTCGGCTAAGGGAGACTGTTGGCAACATGTACCAACCAATCACATTTAGAAAATTTGAATACTAATACATATTGATCTACTTATATTATCATATATAAGGATGAAACATACTCAATAGAATTGTTGGATTGTTGACTCCCTTCTCTAAAATTTCCATCAGATATCCCTCCATCTTAAAATGTCTCCTTTTTGTGTCGTACCTTTCTAGTGAAGTTTGCAAAGCATCATCAACCACATGTCCATACAAGTGACATTGAACATAGTGAAATGGGACTTTATTGTAGTCCAAAAGCTGAGAAAAACTCATCTCCCACCATAATCTCCAAAGAATTTTACAAATCCTCGACCATATCAACCTTGACCAAAACATGAGAAACTATCCAATAAGGGTTAGTCAAGGAGCAATCCACCTTCAAAACTCTTCCTGTAGAATCCCCTAAATCCTTGATTTCATTCCGTGATTAGAATTCAATAGGAAACCTTGTCAATTTAACCTAGTTGGAGTTTTTTTTAGGATGTCAATCTAGGGTCAAAGCATATAGGCAAAGGAATAGAGACAATTATACCATATCTCAAACTATCAGTCCTTTAAACTCTTTAATGCATCTTCTTCACTTCTAACATGTTATACACCTTGACAAGAGCCCGACATTGTTCTCGTTTTTTGGGGGGTCAATTTTAGTAGCTGTTTTTACCTCCTTTTCAAAAAGTGTATACTGGTAGCCCCATTTTTCATTTTGAGCAATTTTTTTGTGATTTTGAAACTTCTTGGTCATAAGCAAATTATAACTTTTATTTACAAGAGCAATTTTCCAAACTTTACCAAAAAAATCTACATTTAATAGCTAGCTATAGTAAAAAAGTAGACACATTTTTGAATGTTTGTAAGATTTATAAGCTAGTTAGAACAAAAAATACATGCGTTTTAAAAGTTTTTTTATTAAACTTGTATCTTAAAGAAGTCATTTTTTGGGCAAATTTCTAAACAAAATGAGAAAAAAAGGCATTTCAAACCACTTTTCAACGTATTTTCTGCTATTTGACGTATAAAAATGATACTCTTTAACATTATTTTCCATAAAGTGATTATTCACATAAACCCAACAAAAAGTATACCATATATTTCTTAATAGCATATTAAAAACATAACAATTATTCTCAAAATAAAATCTTCAATTCAAAACATTACAAAATATTTTATCAAAAATTTGTCAACTTTGACATTTTCCTCAACAATATGAAACTAATCAACAATATCATGCATCCCGAACTCTTCATCGAAATTGGCATTTTCTGTTGGTTGGCTCTCTTCTTGGACCTCAATGTGTTCTTCCATTGGGTCCTTTACTTCTGCAAAATGCCCAAAGTGATCTTTTCCAAACATCCCTTTTAAAGGAGGCTGAGGATCTTCTGACATCTTTTCCACAAGTGACTCACTAAATTCGCCTTTCTTCAAACCAACTTCTTGCATTTCATCTAGAAGAAATTTCATAGCATTGATTCTTTGCTTGATATAATTGCACTGTAGTAGATCATTCTCAATGAATATGCAATTTCTTCCTTTTTGTAATGAACATGCTATTGTTGTACCTAGTCAACACATACAAAACAAAAAAAATTAAATAACATAATAAAACATAAATTTAAAAAATACATATTATTGAATTTAGATTACGGCACTAGTTTCATATGTAATATCAGAAATATTACCTGATCCCGAGAACAAATCTAAAACCCAATCTCCTTCTCTTGAAAAAGTATCTATGAGATAATTAATCAATGCTGGTGGCTTCTGGTAGATGTTTATAGTCTCTCCTTTCAAATCTCTTTCTTCATATGTCAACTTGTTAACCATGGCATCATAAGACAATATTTGACTATATTTTCCTTCACTCTTTTCATTGATTAAAAGAGTTTCATAGGTCTCATCTTTTGTCCAACATGCAAGATGTATGTTTCCAGTATCGCTCATAAATGGATCAGTGCTGGAGCTACGAATGTTAGGCTTATGCCTGTAACAAAAATAGATAAGAATCTAATTAACTTATAGAAAAATAATTTTGGTTTCTAAATTCAAATGTTTAATAATATACTACAAATATCTTACCCATATAGTTGTTTCCTTGAGTTTGTTTTTTCCTTGAAGGTTGTTAGCACTGCTCCTCCTTGTACACTTGAATGGAAAACATGGAATCTCCATAGGGGTGATGTTGTGACGTCCAGAAATCCTAAAACCACTTTATTGAATGACTAATATGTATAAGGATCACAATCATAAGTAATGTTTTTGATATTGTATCCATGAGGGATATCTGCAATAACTAGTGAGTACTCCTTTTTGGGAACAAGATTTGCAATGTTTGCACAATCACCCAAAATCACTTTATATTGCACAATGTTGAGCCCATTCCAAACGTGATGATCAAGTTTTGATACATTCTGTCGACAAGGGTTCACTTCGCACTAATGTCAACAAAGGTCGACACAAACTCCCATAGATATTGGCCCAAAAAGGGGTTTACCCTTTCTAGCAACACCCGCGAAGCGAGTTAAGTCTCACTCGAGATATATAATGGGGGCTGCAGAACCAAGCTTCCGCAATTTTAAGAAGATATCCATCAGTTCATACTTAGTCGCTACAGAAACCATAGATTCGCATTCGCATTATACTAACATTTCAGACATGCAATTAACATAATCCCTATTCGCATCAACCGACATTACTTAGCAATCGACAAAATAACAAGATCTCAGATATATCGCATCATTATTATTCCATTCCTACAATACATTGAATCAGAAAATACTACCATTATTCACAATCAACGACACATCGAAACAGTCGAGAAACATAAATGAGACATAACCAAACATCTTCATTCATTAACTCATCTCAATGGATGCGGGATAAACTTCGCAGAAACAGTTCCAAATGAATAAATACGAATCCATATACATAGAGCAAAACTACCGAAGGCAAACAAGACGCATTAGACTCCTTTTCTATCCAATTCTTGGATCCATCAATGCCCTTAGACTTACAATTGTGCTTCTACTTATAGATACATACGGTTGTTACAAAATAGTTCAAACGACCCATTTCTAACTAACTTGGACCAAAACTTCCACTTTCGTCGGCTCTTCGTCCTCGGCGAATGATTCTTTTCCTCCATCAATGACCCTTTCATCATTGTCGAATCCGCATTTCATGCGCTCTAAGCCCGTGCCAATAGGCCCCCAACACAAACTTGTGGCTCTACCTCAAGCCACCTCAGCTGGACACTACTGGTGCATTTACCTGCGACTTGAAATCGTCGTATGCTGCTTTAACCTGGTCGACAGCTTCCTTTGCCGACAATCTGATCATTGCGCAATATTCTACTTGTTGTTCTATTGGGTGTTCGCCATTCATCGGTTGCGCTTTTTCCAGTTCTTGTTTAACCTGTGTCATCCCTTCCATTGCTTTTACGGCCAACTGTTCTGCCTTCATTTGTAGCTCATCCAAGTGTGTTGTTCCCTTTTGCTGCCTTGTGCATGCCCTATTAACTCGATGTTGCAGTTCCTTCAACTCCGTAGCCTTTGTCATTTGCGCAAGTAGGGGCATTGCTTTAAGCGATCCCCTCAATGATTCTAGTTGTGTCTCTGCCTCGTTGAGTTGCACGTTTAGTTGGTGCAACTGTTCGTCTTGCACTAAACTCCCCCAGAACTGGGTGACATATTCTGCAATTGTCTGGGTTGTCTTTTCCAGCTCTGCGATCTCTATCAGAGTCTCCTCTATCACATTCTGTCTATTTTCGATTTGTTCTAGTGGTGTGCTGGGCACCATCCTTGTCTGTAGCTCTTCGTTTTCCTTTCGCAGGTCCACAATAACTAATCCTAACTGTATCGCTTTTGCCTCTACTAGCATGTCTTTGTCTACTTCTGGGACCTCTTCGCATGCCATTGATATTGCATGCTCCAACCTCTTTCTATCTTCCATTGCCTTTGCTTTTTCGTCCAAGACTTTGTCTTTCTCTTCTTGGAGTCGATGTGGCTCCGCTTCACTAATCCGCGCATGTTGTTTATATTTTACCATTTGGTCATGTGCTGCGGCTTTGCGGTCGTCGACTTCTTCACTTGCTACTGTGTGAATTCGATGCAGCATCAATATTGGCAGTATGTTAAAATATATCGTGATTAGATCATGCCCTCTTAGTGCCGCGTCCAAGTATTCATCAACTGTTTTTATTTCATTAGGAAGTATTTATACTAACCTTTGTTTCATGCCTATATCCACCTCGATCCTGCTTGTCGATGCACTTGGCGCCACTTCCCCCTGTGGCAGCCTTGTCTCTGCGATTGCATTACTCAATGTTGATAGTAACTGTGTTACCTGGTGAAAGTATTTCGTCACGTGTTGTGTAAAATTTGCGTGGTTGTCTTCTTCCACCATCGTTATCTTCTCCATAAGCTTGTCCATTTTCCCTTGGGGGATGCCAACAAGTGCACTCCCCTATCCTTTTTCGAACCGGAACTTTGTCCTTCCTTCCTCGAGTTGTACCACGAATCTAGAGTCTGTTCGTGTCGCAGATGACGCTCCATCATGACTCGCAGTGTGCGAGTGTTGTTCTGTGGCTTGGTCTTCTTCCGCACCACTTCATTGCTTTCAAAATCATTCCTCTCTGGCTCCTTTGGTCCCTCTGTCGCCTCGCCATTTTCAGGGTCTAACAGTTCATCCTCTCTTACTGGTATTTTCCATTATTGGGGCCTTTCTTCTATTATCGCATCTAATTCCTCATTAGTCAATTTGTACTGTGTCTCCAGCCACTGCTTTTGTCGGTCTGTGTGCGCTTTTATAGAGATTACCTGAGGTCCAAATGAAAATATTGTGACTCGTCGATGCTTTTGAACCAGTTCATCTGTTAGTCGCGGAATTTCCTCTGCATCATTTTTTAGAATTTCTAAGTATATATAGAAAATGAAATTGTTAGTTATTTGCCACTCCTTATTGTTCAACGCCCACAGGTTTTTGTATCGTGCCCCTCGACACACTTGGACTTCTTCTATGTCCATCCCTTGGTAGTCCGTTGGTTCCTTCCAGGAAACAATTGCGATTAGTATTAATATCCAGGAATAAGTAAATGGCTTCCCTGCTTCTCGAGATAGTATTGCATCCTATGTCATCTCTTTCACTAAGAACAACGACCAATTCATCTGAACCCCCGCAACACATTGTTCCGCGGAGGTGTTAGGATATTTAGACACTTAGGAGTTAGTTAAGATCAACTTGTGTAATATTTCCGTTAGGGATAGTGTGTTTCTTTAGTATGCATTAGTATGCATTTGTAAATACTTAATCCGACGGTCACGATATGTTTCCGTCATAGAGTGATCCGACGGCTCAACTTCTCTTAGATCAAACCTAACCTTGATCCGTGGCTTAACACCCGATTGGTCCATGATCTCTATTTAAAGAGCATGGAGGGTCATTGTTTAGTTGATCGATTATGAGAAGCTCATTTGTAACTTTCTTTCTTTGCATAATAAATTGTCCCGTAGAAGCTATTTGGCCGGGGCCGTGGAGTGTTTCCCTCAAGAGGGTTTAAACCACGTCAAAACATCGGTGTGTTGATCTGTGATCTGTTTGTGTGAAGTGGTTGCTCTTGGTGTTCGGTCCTTTGGTAGTACCCTGTGTACTCGAACATGGTATCAGAGCTTTTATGAAGTGTCGCTTCCGGTTATGATCTAGATCTTGAACTGTTGTTGCCGAAACTCGAAAGGGTTTCTAGTTCTGGTATTTATGTGCATTTTTGGGCTGTGGGAGGTGTTCCATTGCGTCCGGAGCGTCGTTTCCATTGGGAAATAGTTTTTATTTGATCGAAAACGGTTCCCGGTTGCTCCAGAAACGCGTATTTCATCAGATCTGAAGGTATAATGTTACAGTGACGCATTTTTTTTAATTTCGTTTTTTGAAAAGAAAAAAGCTCATATTTCATTTTTTTACTGTTAGATTTTTTTTGGGTTTGGATTATTGCTTTCCCGTCTGCGTATGCTCTTTTCCATGCACCTTGAGCGATATCGACAAAACAGAAACAGGAAGGGAAAGGGTTTTTCTCGGCTGCGTATGCTCTTTGCCGTGCATCTTGCGCGATCTCGGCAAATCGGAAACAGAGAGAAAACGTAGACTTTCCGGGAAAGCTAACAAGATCTAACTCCACAAGTGTGGAAAAGTTTTTTTTGTTTCGTTTTGTGGTCTGTTTTGCAGGAAAAAAGGGCAAGCACGCAAACCGAGCAGGAAGAGTAAAAAAAAAAAAAAAAAAAAAAGCCTCATTTCTCATTCCCATATTTTACATACCTTTTAATCTAGCTCACTTGGTTCAAAGTTGTTTTATTCCTTAATAGGTCTTGAGTTCAAGTCCTAGGAAGTTACTTTTAAAAAGAAAAGTGCATGCAATTTCTATTTTCAAGTTACTTTATTGTAAAAGTGCATCTCACTTAAATAATAAAAAATAAAAATACAAGTGAGTCACTTAAGTTTTTTTTATTGTTGCACTATTTAAAAAGTAATATCATTGTAAAAGTGAAATCACTTATTTTACAAAAGTGATTCACTTAAAGAAACTTTCTTGTAAAGTGATTGTCAAAAGGTTCATCTTGGGAAGAGGGGGGTTCTTTTTTTTGTTGGACATTCTCTAGCTGCCACGTCACTATTGGGGACATCTTCAACAGTTTCTTTGTTCAAGCATAACTTCATCATACAGAGTCAGTTTTCAAAGCCGTTTTTTTTTAAACCGCCTATTTTTTCGAGCTCTTCACATCCAGACTATTGGTTTCTGCTTTTATAGCCATTAATTTAAAACTATGGCCGCCCATTGTGATATTCTACTTAACAGTTCTAACTATTTCTCATGGAAATCTCGTATGGAGGATGTTCTACGAAGTAGGGGACTTTTCAGAATTACCACAGGGAAAGAAAAAGAACCCACTGATGATGATAAGAAAATAAAATGGGCAAATAGATGTGATGAAGCTCATGGATTGATTGGGATGTCAATCTCTACTGATTTGTGATTCCACATATCTGGAATTGATGAACCTAATACTGCTTGGGACAAGTTGGAAACTGTGTTTGGTAAACACAATGAAATTCGAGGTCACCAACTAGAGAATGAGCTGATTTCTTTAAATCCAAGTGACTTTTCATGCATTCAAGATTATTTATCTAAGTACAAAACTCTTAAACTCTTATGTGCAGAATGTAAGATTGAGAGGGAAGACAAACAGTGCATTTATCATATTCTTTCCAAAATTGGACCTGCATATTCTGTTTTTGTATCTACATTTTACTCCATGAAAGCATCCTTGAATGCAGCTAGCTATCAAGAGCCTAGTCTTGAATCCTTTTGTGATTCCCTGATTAGAGAACAAGATAAACTCATTCATCTTGGAATAATCAACAATGCAGATACATCTGGGAAAGCCTTATTGTCCCAACAGAAAGAAAAGTACAAGCCTCCCAAGAAACAAAATTTTCGCAATAATAAGTCAAACAACGGTCCCAAACCCTCTCAGTCAGCTCCTTCTTTAAAAAATGACAAAGGATCCAAGCCAAAAGGCAAGAAGACTGAGCGTCATTGCAACTATTGCGGGAAAGATAATCATGATGAATCTAAGTGTTTCAAGAAGATGGCAGCCTTGGAAGCAGCAATGAAGAAACAACACATCAGCCTAGATTCGTCTTCAGAATCTACCTCTCATGGACATGCACTTTGTGCTTCTAGTTATTCTTATAATGCATCTTCTTCTTCTACTTCAAATGAATGGCTCATTGATTCTGGAGCATCTTATTATATGGCTAAGGATCAAGCCGTCTTTTCTACTATGCATGAATGTAACACCAAACAAATATTTGTTGGTGATGATAGATCTCTAAGTGTTGTAGGAGCTGGAACAATTCCAGTAGATAATGGTCATTTTAGTGATATACTATGTGTTCCAAGAATTTCCTGCAATTTGTTATCAGTCTATCAGATCACTCATTCTGGTGAAGGTAAAACTGTGACTTTTACACCTCACCAAGTTGTAATCAAGGATTTTAAAGATCCTCAACAGGTCCTAGCTACCGGAATTGTTGATAATATTACCAGGTTGTACAAGTTTAACAACTTTGGGTCATCACCTTTCCCTTCAGTTTTTGTTGCTCATAGTGATAACTTGAGCAAACTTTGGCATGAGCGATTTGGTCACTTAAATTATCGCTCATTGCAACAACTATGTAAAGAAAATATGGTGACAGGTCTTCCAATGGTATCTTGCAGAGATGGTGTTTGTTCCGGTTGTGTACTCGGAAAACATCATCGGGACAGTTTTGACAAACGTGCCTCTTGGCACGCCTCGGTTCCCTTGGAGCTTGTGCATAGTGACTTGTGTGGTCCTCTTCGATCTGCTTCCTTTTCTGGTTTCAAGTATTTCTTAACTTTCATTGATGACTACACCAGACACACTTGGGTTTATTTCCTAAAACTTAAGAGCGAAGTATTTAACATGTTCTTGGCCTACAAGGCCCTTGTTGAAAAACAATCTAGTCATCAAATTATTAAGTTAAGATCTGACAATGGAGGAGATTATGTTAACAAACAGTTCACTACTTTCTGCACTGAACAAGGCATCCAAAAACAACACATTGTTCCATATACACCACAACAAAATGGTGTAGCTGAGCGGAAGAACCGCACTTTAAAAGAAATGGCTAATTGTATGATCCAATCTAAGGGACTAAGTCTTCAATTTTGGTCTGAAGCCATTAATTGTGCAAATTACATAGTTAATCGCACCCCCACTAAAGCATTACAAGGTATAACACCGGAAGAAGCATGGACTAAAACTAAA
Source organism: Larix kaempferi (assembly GCA_027924585.1). Classification (NCBI taxonomy): domain Eukaryota; kingdom Viridiplantae; phylum Streptophyta; class Pinopsida; order Pinales; family Pinaceae; genus Larix; species Larix kaempferi. The sequence goes on from BSBM01000643.1 coordinate 14,400,787, forward strand.
CCTGATGTAAGTCACTTCCGTGTGTTTGGTAGTGAAGCATGGGCCCACATTCCGGATGAAAAACGGAAAGCATTGCAGCCTAAAAGTGAAAAGTGCATATTTGTTGGATATTCTGAAGATGTAAAAGGTTATAGACTTCTTCAACCGCATTCTGATGCTATAATCATTAGAAGAGATGTTAAATTTGATAAAAATATCTTGGCCTGCGAGCCTAACTCGGCGAGTGTGCCATCTTTGGCCTGCGAGCCTGATTCGGCGTTTGTGCCTTCTTCTTCTTCTTCCAACTTCCTTGACAGGTTTCCAACTCTAGTTTCTGATGATGACAGTGAGGATGAAAATCCACCTCCGCCTGCTCATGTTCCTCCAGTTGCACCAGCACAAGTGCTTCCTCGATGAGTCTGTTCAACATGTGAAGCAGCTGGTGATATTGCCGGTGATCCTCGAGATCAACATCGAACACGTTCTCAGTTTCAGCGAGCCTCTTCTCTTTTGACTCAAGTTTCCGAGAATCATGATCCAGAAACTTTTGCAGAAGCTTCCGGGAATCCAGATTGGGATGCATCCATGGATGAAGAATATCGTTCCTTAATGGCGAACGATACTTGGGATCTTGTACCTCTTCCAAAAGGAAGAAAACTTGTTAGATGTAAATGGGTCTACAGAACTAAGTATGCATCAGATGGAAGTGTTGAAAGACTTAAGGCAAGGTTAGTTGCCAAAGTTTTTTCCCAAGTTGAAGGGATTGACTACAATGAAACCTTTGCTCCCGTCACCAAAATGAACTCCATCCGCCTTATTCTATGCCTTGCAGCCTTACACAACTGGGAAGTCCATCAAATGGATGTCAAGTCTTCCTTCTTACATGGTGATTTACAGGAGGAAATTTACATGGAACAACCTCCTGACTATGTTCAGAATAACTCTAGCCTTGTCTGCCGCCTTAAGAAATCCTTATATGGCCTTAAGCAAGCTCCTAGAGCTTGGTATGCCAAAATGGATAACTTTCTCCTTGACACTGGTTTTTCTAGATGCCATTCTGACCCCAATGTCTATACCAAGAAAGTAGGAAACCATCTCATCATACTTGTTCTATATGTTGATGACCTTATTCTTACTGGTAGTGACCCTAAGCTTATAACCCATGTGAAATCCAGTCTTAAACAAAATTTTGAAATGTCAGACTTAGGACATTTGCATTATTTTCTTGGTCTCCAAGTCCTACAAACCAAAGAAGGAATCTTTCTTTCTCAGTCTAAGTATGCTTGTGACCTTCTTCGACGCTTTCACATGGAATATTGTACACCAGCCCCTTCTCCCTTCCAGTCTGGAGTCAAACTTTCTGCCACTTGTACTTCACCTGAAGTAGATGCCACCTTGTATCGTCAGCTTGTTGGTAGTCTTTTATACTTGACTCATTCCCGTCCTGACCTTTCCTTTGCCGTTGGTCGAGTTTCCCGTTATATGCAGACACCTTATGAAAGTCACTGGAAAACAGCTAAAAGAATACTTCGATATATTCGAGGTACAGTTCAGTTTGGGATTCATTACAGTACAGGGGGGAAACCTTTGTTGGTTGGTTTCACTGATTCAGATTGGGCCGACGATCCTGATGATCGAAAGTCTACTGCAGGTTATGTTTTCAGTTTGGGATATGGACCTATTACTTGGGCTTGTAAGAAACAACAAGCTCTTTCTCATTCTTCAGCAGAGGCAGAATATCGAGCAGCAGTTAATGCCATTCAGGAAGCTTTATGGCTTCGACAGATCCTTTCAGAGTTTGGATTCGAGCAGCAGCAACCTACTCCACTTTGGTGCGACAATCAAAGTGCCATCAAGCTTGCCAAAGATCCAGTTCTACATCAACGCAGCAAACACATTGAGCTACATATGCACTTCATCAGAAATCTTGTTCATGATCGGGTTCTTGAAGTGCTCTTTTGCCCTACAGATAATCAAGTTGCAGACATCTTCACCAAGTCTCTTACAGAAGCGAAGTTTTCTAAACTTCGATCTATGTTAGGAGTTCAGGAACTTGTCATTAAGGGGGGACAGGCTCTAATGCCTCCTTCCTTCTCCTAATAGTGTCACTTTTGTAAATCCTTCAATCCTATCCCAAGTTGTTCTTAAGGGGGGATGTTAGGATATTTAGACACTTAGGAGTTAGTTAAGATCAACTTGTGTAATATATCCGTTAGGGATAGTGTGTTTCTTTAGTATGCATTAGTATGCATTTGTAAATACTTAATCCGACGGTCACTATATGTTTCCGACATAGAGTGATCCGACGGCTCAACTTCTCTTAGATCAAACCTAACCTTGATCCGTGGCTTAACACCCGATTGGTCCATGATCTCTATTTAAAGAGAATGGAGGGTCATTGTTTAGTTGATCGATTATGAGAAGCTCATTTGTAACTTTCTTTCTTTGCATAATAAATTGTCCCGTAGAAGCTATTTGGCCGGGGCCGTGGAGTGTTTCCCTCAAGAGGGTTTAAACCACGTCAAAACATCGGTGTGTTGATCTGTGATCTATTTGTGTGAAGTGGTTGCTCTTGGTGTTCGGTCCTTTGGTAGTACCTTGTGTACTCGAACAGGAGGAAATCACCCCAGATGTACATTGGTTCGGGCGATTCTTCCTTACAATTTTGACTGCTAGTAGCTTTGCTGCGACCCTTAATGCCTTATTGGTTATGGTGTCTATTAGGTGTCCTCGGGTGTTCTTTTCCACCCCGTACTTCATTTTCATCCTTGCAGCGAAGCGTTTGTCATTATCCTTTACCTTGAAGTACTCTGAAGGGTCTACCCTATTTTTGGGTAACCTTGTTATTTGCGCTATTAAATCAACTGTTACTGGGACCTTTGTAGCTAACCATAGGCAACCGCTGTTAACACATAAAAAGTGCTCACTAGCTCATTCCCTTACTCACATGACCCATTTGTCCACTTTTCCACCATCTGAGCCTCTGAAACCAACAAAAGGTCACCAAAAGACTTTAGTACACCCCTTTTTCCATTAAAAAAGATTATTTTTCCAAGAAAATCATAAAAAACCCTCAAAAATGGTCCAAATTCCCAAAAATATTAAAAAGGGAATTAAAATATTATTTTTATTCAAAAAAAGGAAAAAGGAGGGAAAAGTACCTAAACCATGTTGGTCAATACCATTTGGTTTCCACAAAACCACAAATGGTATTTCCCACCACCAAAACCTATAAAAAGGTGGTAGGGGCTCCTCATTTCACATCCATCCATTATCTCATCCTTATGCTGCTGAAATCTCCCTTGAGCATTTTAGCCATTGCAAACCACATTGGAGAAGAGACCATTGGAGATTGGAGTTGCTCATCCTTGGAGCCATTCAACCTCACCATTAGAGGTATTGATTCCGCAAGCACTTGCTTGCCCCATTCTTTCAATACAAATTCATTATTTTACATTATCTTGTTCTTGATTTTAAATTATTTTTGTTATTTGCTTAATATCTTTGCATAGATCCATGGTTAGTCTTGTTTAATTAGTTTATTGTTATTTATTTCCATTAAAACTGCTGCTACTAGTTAGCAGGTGCCCATAGCACTAAGCCTGGTTGCAAAACCGGGCCAACAGTTTTTGGCGACTCCGCTTTGGTTTGAACTATAGATCTCTAGTTTTGCCTTTAATCTTAGTTTTTTATGAGTTTTTAACCTTTAGATCCATAGATTTGCCATCTTAGACAGCAGATCCATTGCTGCTCTGAGTTTTGGACCCATAAACAGCCCGAAATTTTCAATTTTCGGGTTCGTTTCTCGGTTTCCGTGCATGGCTTCCGCCTCACGATTTTTTGCCAGACATTCGCGCGGTCCATCGCGAATTTTCTGCGTTTTTTCGCGCGGTCCATTGCGGCTTTTTGCCAAACAGTCGCGCGGTCCATCGCGACTTTTCTGCGTTTTTCCGCGCTACACACCGCGGCTTCGCGGCCAATTTCCGCGCTGCCCATCGCGACTGTACGGTTAAAACCCGCGCGGTCCATCGCGCCTGTGCGGTTAAAACCCGCGCGGTCCATCGCGACTATGCGGCTAAAACCCGCGCGGTCCATCGCGACTGTGCGACCAAAACCCGCGCAGTCCATCGCGGTTTTTCTGTCAAAACCCTCGCGGCTGAATTTTTCATTCGGCCATCCCGATTTTGAAAAAAAAATTTACTGTACTTTCTGCCCATAGCACATTTTTTACAGTATTAAATTCTGCATATTTGACAGCTTTGAAGAAATTTTTACTATTTAAAGTGCATATCTAGAAATCTTTTTAAAAATTTTCAAGAAAGTGAAAGAAAGACTCAGTTTGCATTTTCATCTAGATTCAAATTTTTTCCTGTTTACTTCTTTAAAATCTTGCCCTTAGCAATTTTTCTTGAAACGAAGAAATCAATTTATTTCTTTTAAAAAGAAGTCTATTATTTGCTTTCATAAATCCAAGAAATCCTTTGTTTTTTTTTAGTTATTTTTTGAAAGCATTTAAATTCCTTGTAGTGAAAAAAAGTCATAAATATTTGCTTTTTATTTTCGAAAAATCCTTTATTTTTTGAAAATTTCCTGTAAAGCATTTAATTTTTTCAAGTTCAGTTTACAATACCTCATGTGCACTCACTCGATCACTTAATTGAATTAAGCCTTAAAACGTACCATAATTTCAACACACTTTTAACCCCACTTGGGGAACACTAAAAGAATTCTTGTAGCTAGGTAGTATTGGGGGGATAGGTGTTCCAATAACACCCCTCAGTTCTTACATCTGAGACATAGAAGTTGTCCAATTAGGGAGCTAAAATCTCTTAGTACTTTTTGGCGCGGTCACAACCGGTTTGTGGGAAGGCCTCTCCCTTAGGAGGGTTGAAGTCGCGAGGATGGTTCCGGAAGCCTGAGTGGAATACCGAAATCCATTCAGTAACCGAAGGGATACCATTCGCAGTTCTCGGGATATCCCTGTATTGGGATATTGCGATCAAAGGACCAAACGGCAGATTTACCTTTTCTCGACGCGTCATGAACGGAGTATCCTAGTAGCCTGTCTTTAGGATTGATTACCCGGTGTCCCTCCCGGTAGGGGGATATCTAGCCATTGTCTCAGCACTCATATTGTCTGACTTGGATTTCATCACCTTGAAGAGGATATCGTTTGTTTGAGTCACAATACTTTTAGTTAGGTGTTTGCATGATTTCAACCTACCTGTGGTCTAGTTACACCTATTTTTTCTAGGATCTGTTTGCATGTTGGTATTCTGACCAGTTGTTGCATTCCTCCACTTATTGTAGCACAGCTGCTAGAATAAGTGCCTTTTTTGAGGATTGATTTTTTGGCCTGAGAGCCTTCTTTTTTCACTCCCCTTCTTGCACCCTTGGTTGCATTAGGGTTTTGAGTCTTTTATATATATATCACCACCTGATACTTAAACAAATTTTTTACCCAAACACATATTCTCACCATTGAGAATTTTAGACGCTCTCGTCGTCTACAGGGCGAACTCCCAGAGTTTAGTCCACTTGGCTCTCCACGTCACGGACGCAGAGCCTTATCCCTTGATTCGACACATCGTCAATCAATTAGACAGTCATCCGATTCTGACACACCTCACTTCACCTTTGATTTGGAGGTAGAATCCGAAAACCCCACAGAGTTACCACCAACCACCATTATGTCTGGAACACCATTTGATACACTATTTACAACTACCATAGGTCAGACATCCGCAGACCCTTCTGCTGTAGTACCATCCACGACAACAACCACCCCCCTGGGTATGCCCAATATGGGTAACACTCCACATTTAGGAATGCCTAGCACAGGGCCACCACCTGTCATGGGTATACCCAACATGGGGGTCATACCCCCTTTGGTTTCCACAAACCCCATCCCAGGAATCCCTAGTACGATTCCCAACCCAAGTGTAACCCATGTTGCACTTGGGAGTGCTATCCCAGGAATCCCTAGTGCAATTCCTAACCCAAGTGTAACCCATGTTGCACTTGGAAGCGCTAACCCATACCAGACTACACCTATTGGAGGGCACATACCCTCCATACCTAGCATACCTTTAGGCGCTACCGGACCCCTACACCATACCACAATGGCTAGGCATGTCCCAGTTCCAGTCACTACATCTGCTAGCCTACCATACATGGCGAGTCTGAACTTACCAGACTTGGCCAGACTCACTAATGATCCGATCAGACATGATCCGGCGTGGCCTCAAATGCCCACCAAACTCCCCTCTGACATCCCTAAGTTTGAGGGTAAGGCAGGAGAGGACCCACAAAACCATATCATGTCCTTCCATCTATGGTGTTCCTCCAACTCCATAGTGGACAACTCTGTCCGCCTCCGTTTACTACAGCGCACCTTCACTGGCTCTGCAGCCAAGTGGTATATCGAGCAGCCCCATGGGACGCATGCCACCTTTACCTCCCTTGCTTCAACCTTCCTGTAGTTTTTCCAATTACCTGTCCGCTATGATGCGGGAGTCGAGATCCTACTGTCTTGCAGACAGAACACGGCCACGCACATCACTGACCATATTCATGATTGGCGTCGGCGCCGAAGCCTCTGCAAAATCAAATTAGACGACCGTATCTTCCTAGATTGGTTTCTAAAATCCCTCCTTCCTCTCATTGCGAAGGATGTAGCATCTGAAAGACCCCAGTCTGAGGAAGAGGCCATCCTCAAAGCCCAACAGTTTGATCTCATTTACGCCCAGTCGGGTTACCTATACACGATCATACCGGACGCCCCACGAGGAAAATCTGCACGCGGTGACATACCGGGGGCATCACATGCCGCTGATGGCATTATAGGCCAAATTACACCGCAAGCAAAACCTTTTAGTATGGTGAGCACCATGCCCGCCCCAGACCTCTCTAGGGCTACATCTAGTTCCGGAGCGACAACTTCTTATGCTCCAACAAACCAGACCCATCACATTCATGGACCCTCTTGTCCACAACATTGTTATGGCCAAGCACCATCAGCATATGTACCTCCTACATACTATGCTCAACCTACCGTACAGACCCCCATGCAGTTCCCACAACAGCACATGCATTACCCACAACCGGTTGCACCGGATAACCTCACACCTCCACCAGCTCAGGGGTACCAACAACCCCAACAGGCAACTGGACCACCTCCATCTCCACCTGCATACTATCCACCGCAACCTGCTCCCGCACCTGCGGCTCCTCAGAATCCCCCCAATGCTCAAGGGCATGTGTACGCACAACAACATCAGCCCCAATACCAAAATAACCAACGCAACCACGGTGGGCAACCAAACCGCGGAAGAGGACGCAACCGTGGAAACAATCAAATCCGTAACCAAGCTCCACAACCTACCCATCCTCCGCAAAACAATAACGCGGCGCCTGCTCATCAGAATCCTGATCGACCACCTAAGCAAGCCAAAAATGCTAATTTACGAACAAACCATCCTTGTTCCATTTGCGGTGTCTATGGCCACTATACCCATGCTTTCCCACATCTGGAGCGAGCTCGACAACTATGGACAAATGACGCCCATCGTCAAGGGCAGGCGGCTCCTCAGCCGCCACCCAACCCTCCACCACCTCCACAACAACCTTTGGTACTACAAAACCCCTTTCCGACACAAGGAGTGGTGAACACTCAGCCGTTAGCCCCCCCACAGGGCAACGTGCAACCACAACAAATTACTTACGCAGCTCCTGACCAACCCATGTTTGATTCAGGCACCCACCACTTATTGATGATGTCCACTGCCGACGTCAATATCCAAACCTGTCGGAACCAATACGGACCGACTTCTGAAGCCCCCCCCGCCGAAAAGGATACTAATGCTCATCCCACTGATCAGACATTGCGTATACCTCAGGTTCCACTCGATGGCGCTTCTAAAGCACCTCGCTTCCCCCTTCGCCGAATCAACAACAACCCCAATGCACGGGCTGCGTCCAATTACAACATTGTAGATGACTTAGCTTAATCTCCCGCAGCCATGTCTGCGTTAGAAGTCTTAAAAAACTGTCCTACTCAGCGCAAGAATTTACTTTCCGCCATTGGGGCGATTGACCCAAATGATTCGAAATTGATGACCTTTGATTTAGACCAGTCTGAACCTCGGCTGCCTTCCACCTTAGCAGTCCAAGTTTCCGTTTCTATTCGGAATCTTGTCATCCATCGATGTATCATCGACGAGGGTGCCTCCACATGCGTCATGTCCACATTTGTTTGGCAGAAGTTGGGATCCCCTACTCTCCAGCAATCCACCACTGCCTTGCGGGCCTACGACGGTCGGTCAGCTCAACCTCAAGGTTTACTACCCAAGGTGCCCGTCCAATTAGGTGGGAAAACTGTGCTCATCGACATAGAGGTCATTAACGCCCAGCTCGATTATAACCTTTTACTTGGCCGCAGCTACATGTACGCCATGAAAGCGGTCGCCTCCTCCGTTTTCCGCACCATGATGTTCCCCCACGAGGGACGCGTGGTCAAAATTGACCAACTCACCTACTATGATCCCAACGCCCCTGCTGCACCGAAAAATGTTCTTCCCATGATTGAACAACCCACTTCTAGTGCAACTACCTCATTTGTGTCTTCCGTGGGACCCGGACTTTATTCGGATACACCAATGACCTCTACATTCCAGGCCATTCCACCACCGTCACCGGAGACTCATGTCGCAAACCTCTGTACTCTGTCACAGAATACACAAACACCCGGTAGTCAACCACCATTGATCCCTAGTCACATCGGTGTTACACCCATCCACACCATCCCCTTTCTATTTCCTCCTTCGGGTGTAGTGAGCGCCCCGGTTATGGCTACCCTTAGTCTACCCGGTTTAACATTGGGATTACCCGTGTGGTATATTTCACCTCCCGTTCCATCGCCGACACCAAACGTCATCCTCCAACCGGTACAACCTATTGTTACCACAAATCAACCTCCTCCTGGTGTCGCCATCCCTTCGTCGTCAACGAAACCTTCTCCTGGTCTCATGATTGCTTCGACGTCAACGAATCCCCCCCTTCTTGCTAAGCCCAATGGGGGCAGAGGTCCAAAACCATACACTGCTATACCACCTCCTAAGGCAGTTAAACCCCCACCAGTGTTTCGAGCTCCCCCCAAATGTTCATTATGCGATGAGATAGGCCATCCAACTCATCAATGCCCACACTTACCGGCACTCCAAGAGCATATGAATATGTTGGACGATGACATCAGCATCCCAGTAGTCAGATTAGAGCCACCTCTACAGCCTCGCGACAAATCACTGCGCACCAACCATCCTTGTGCTATATGCAGTATTTACGGCCACTACTCTCACCATTGTCCTGATCTACCTGACTATAGAGCATGGTTGTACGAGTTAAACAACGTCGACTTAGAGATATCTCCTCCCCTCATCGAGGAGATCCACCCCCCGCCATCATCCTCGTCGGAAGAAGTCAATACAATATATATGATTTCAACAACTTTCAAACCAGAACCCCTTGATTTATGGTCTGACTAATTCAATACTGATGAGCAAATTTTGGAGACACTCACTGCACCCGACTACCCTTGGGATGATATGCATCATCGCTCGTACTTCCTCCCGGAAGCATCTACATCCACTGCATCCAACCAGCTATCGGTCGAGTCGAAAGATTTCATACCCACTAAGGTCGATTGGTTAAAGGACCCCATCCTAGCACCGGATGCCTTTGAAGAAGGGAACATGTCAAACATTTCACCCACTATACAGATAGACATTTCCACAACACCAGGGAAACCTGAGCTCATCTCGCTGGGCGCATCTTGCACTCAAGCAGAAACTCAGGCATACAAAAAGCTCTTTCAAGAGTTCCGAGACGTCTTTTCCTGGTCCTATACCGAGATGCCTGGTCTCGACCCCGCCATTATAGAGCACCACATTGATACATGGCCTGAGGTACCCCCTGTTCGTCAGAAACAGCGACCCATTCACCCTTCCAAACTACCTGCCGTTAAAGCTGAGGTCGAGAAACTCCGCAAAGCAGGATTCATTTATCCCATTCCGTACACCACCTGGGTGTCGAAACCCGTTCCGGTCAACAAAAAGCAAGGCACCCTTAGAGTATGCACTGACTTCCGTGATTTAAACCACGCTTGTCCAAAAGACAATTTCCCCACGCCATTCATTGACCAACTCATTGATGAGTGTGCGGGCCATGAAGTCCTATCCTTCATGGACGGGTTTTCCGGATATAACCAGATTCACATCCGCAAGGAGGATCAGTACAAGACTGCCTTCACCACCCCATGGGGCACCTTTGCCTATCGCGTCATGCCATTTGGCCTTAAAAATGCTTGTGCCACTTTCCAGCGAGCCATGACCTATTGCTTTCACGACTTGGTCCATATCCTGCGAGTCTATCTTGACGACCTCACAGCTCGTTCCCGAAAACGATCAGACCACCTTAACGACCTCCGGCAAGTTTTCCTGCGTTGTCGCAAATATAAAATCCGCTTGAACCCACACAAGTGTGTCTTTTGCGTCCCGGCGGGCCGGTTGTTGGGTTTCATTGTTTCCCAAGACGGAATCACTGTCGATCCCCTAAAAGTCAAATCCATCTTAGAACTTCCCCCTCCTCGCACGCTTCGGCAGCTTCAGAGCTTGCAAGGGCGGTCCAATTTTCTTAGGCGCTTTGTTCCTGATTACGCCACCAAAGTCCATGGATTCTTACGCTTACTCCGTACCCACATACCCTTTGTTTGGGATGAGCAAGCAGACACGGCATTCGAAGCCCTCAAGAAAGCTCTCACACAAGCCCCCTTGATATCCCCACCGGATTTCTCTCAAGACTTCACCCTTTATGTCTCGGCATCTGAACATGCTGTGTCCGGAGTTTTGGTCCAAGAAGATGCCTCACACCGAGAGCATGTGATTTATTACGTCAGCCAGACCTTGTCTGGCCCACCTCTGCATTACCCATACGAGGAAAGATTAGCCCTAGCTGTAGTCTTTTCCGTACAAAAATTGCGACATTACATTCTACTCAGTCACACCACGGTCGTGGCCGACTCCAACCCTATGGTCTATCTCCTCACCCGGCGGCTCCTACAAGGTCGTGTTGCTAAATGGGTCATTATCCTCCAGGAATATGACCTCACTTTCAGAACTCCCAAAAGCACTAAAGCCCTCGCGCTTGCTCACCTCATCACGGACCTCCCATCCTCTTCAACATCACCCGTTATCCAAACGGACCTGATTGACGAGCAGATCTTCATCATTTCGTCTGACGACCCTTGGTACGGAGACATTTTGAATTACCTTCGTACGCAAAAATTCCGACCACACATCGATCGTGATGGACGCCGTCGCATACGACACCACGCCCCCCGATACCTCCTGATTGGGCATGTACTTTACCGACGTGGCATTGATACTATCTTACGCCACTGCCTATCCCATAGTGAGGCAGAACAAGTCCTCAATGATTGTCATAGTGGTGCCTGCGGAGGCCATTTCTCCGGCATGGCCACTGCCCAGAAAATCATTCGGGCCGGTTATTTTTGGCCATCATTGTTTACTGATTACATCACCGCAGTCAAGCATTGCCAGAACTGCCAACTATTTTCCCCCAAAGCAAGAACCCCCCCCGCCCCCCTTCATCCAGTCGTCACTGTTGGACCATTCTGCAAATGGGCCATCGACTTCCTCGACTGCAACCCCACGTTAGCCGACGGTCACAAACACATCGTTGTGGCTGTAGACTATTTCACCAAGTGGGCAGAAGCCATGCCGACCTATAATTGCAAAACCGACACTGCAGCACGGTTTTTCTTCAATCATGTTATCGCTCGTTTCGGAGTACCATAGCAACTAGTCTCTGACCACGGCTCTCACTTCGAAGATGCCGTCTGGAAGGAATTATCAACCATGTTGAAATTTGAACACCATTTCTCTTCCGCTTACTATCCCCAAGGAAACGGCCAAGTCGAAGCGATCAATAAAATTTTGAAGACCATTCTCCAACGTACTGTAGACAAGCACAAATCCAATTGGCACCACATGCTTTTCCCGGCACTATGGGCCTACCACACCTCAACCAAAACCGCCACCGGTTTTACCACTTTCCATTTAGTTCACGGTGTCGAATCCGTCCTCCCTATTGAGTGCCAGATCCCAGCCTTACATATCGCCGTTGAACTCCTACCGGACACTTCCCCGATCGAGCAACGTTTACTACTCCTAGAGCAGGCCGATGAAGATCGGCGCACAGCCATTCAAAACATGGAAGCAGCTAAACAACGATCGAAACTAAGTTACGACAAACGCGTCCACCCAAGAACCTTTTCGGAGGGAGACCTTGTCCTCGCTTACGATCAAGCTCATGATAAAACCGGAAAGGGAAAGTTCGTGTCTATGTGGCAAGGTCCCTACATCATACACACCTGCCTTGGGCAGGGGGCATACATTCTGACCGATTCAGAAGGCAACACCCTACGCAACCCACGCAACGGGTTGTACCTTAAACGATTTTAGTATAGGCATACATTTTTTGATTCACAAAAAATTTCAAAAAACCTAAATATTTGTTTTTCTCTGCATGACCACAGATGGAGCCTCTTCCACTCTGCCATGTCGGTTTCGCTAATGGTGCAAGCCGTTGGTCTCCCAATCTCGCCTCCGCAGCTTGGGTAATATACTCCCCTTCACATGACTTAATTCACATTGACGGAGTATGTTTAGGTGCCGCTACCAATAATCAAGCTGAATACGATGCCGTGACCGGTCTCCTGGCTGCTGCTCTCCAAATGAGCATCCGTCACCTCAACGTTTTCTTGGACTCACAGCTCCTAGTTTCCCAGCTCAACAATGATTACCAGGTACGCGATCCCTGCCTTTTCAGAAAATTCCTGTGCACTAAACAAATGGTTAGACAGTTTGAATCCATTACATTCACACATGTCCCAAGACACCTCAATAGTGTAGCAGATAATATGGCCAACAGTGTCCTTGACTGGCACACCAATCACATCATATCATATCCATAAACAAAAAATGCATCCATATGCATAACATGTGCCTCCACGGGCATAAAACAAACAACCAAAATAATGCATCCACGTGCATAACAGGTGCCTCCACGGGAATATACAAAAGACAAAGGTGCATCCACGTGCATACACAACAATATATCCAAATATATATCCACATCTATATATAAATCAAATAGTCAACATGTCATAAGTGCCCTCAGCACCCGATATACAAAAAATACATCTGTCATACAAAAAATGCTTCCCCATATGCTCATCAGCATTTGGGGGCAGATACAATATATCTACTCATCTGGATCCCTAGGATCCTCCGGCTCCTCCTCCGGCTCCTCCTCCGACTCCTCCTCCGCCGGCCCCACCGGGTCATGACGACCCCGAACTCGCCGCTCTGCTGGCCCCCGCTGGATCGTCCCGCAGACGTATCCTCCCCTGAGCCGGCCCTGCCGGAGCATCTCGTCTACCATCCCCGTGCCTCGCCACGAACACCGTTGTCCTCAACAGGAGCGACTACCACTCAGGCGGCGCACCGAGACATCCCTGCAAAATCTCTCGATCCAGGTCTCTCCAACCATCCTCGGGGAGCCCAGCTAAGATCCGGGCAAAGGTCCGTCGGACACCATCTATGGCGTCATCATGAGGGCCAACCCCTCGCCCACGAGCTGCATATCCTCCACCACGCGGAGGAGGTACAGGTACAGGTGGATGGGCGACCACCATCGCCCGCCCCTGCCGAGCCACATAGTCAGGTGGTGGCACTGGACCCACATCTGCACAAAGTAAGTAAGCCATCAGATACTATACAAAAAAAAAAAATCATCAATGATAAATCAAACAACACATGATATAATATCAAATAAAAAACACAAACATACCGTATAAACTCCAGGCCTGTCCTGGGGCACGAGGCATCTCTGGGTCACCTCGGTAGTCCATGCCGGCGTAGGGATAGTCCTCAATCACCAGAGGCATCTGCTCCCACTGCTGATAGAAATCCTCCGTGAAGTAGCCTCAGACACCACCGCCGGCAAGGGGCATCATCTGCCCCCACCTCATCATACGAGGCTCACTCGGAAGACCAGCACGAACGGGTACCCGTGGCCGCAAGGTCGGCACCCGCTCGAAGAAAAAACAGCATAAAAACGAGGCATAACAAAACTCGCCTCCCTCTCTAATGGCCTTGTCCAGATCTCTCCGGACACCAGCCAGGAACATCTGCGCCCAGGCATAATAAGTACCCTGTAGAACGGAATCCACCATCATCGTCTGCCCCCCAGACATACGATGTGGTGCAGCAGCACCCAATATCCGCAGAACGCAGGCACCAACAGCTCGCATATCCAACTCACGTAGGAATCTCAGACTAATAGAGCTGTTTACCAAAACAGCATCATCCACACAGAAAGTCTATAATAGGTCCTCCATATCTACACCCGGAGGCAACCTCGGCAAGATATCACCCACCTCACCCAAGCGAGGCAACCCAGTCAAAAAATATACATCTGTGAGAGTGATCTCTAACCTCTCACCACCAATAATGAAGGCACCCTCTACCGGCACCCACCACTGCACAAGCTTGTTCAGGAGCCGTCTCACTGAACGTATAGGAGGGATCTGAGCGAACTTCAAGAGTCTGCTCATAGCCAGGGTCTGTCTCACCCCTGCATCGGTCTCAATCCTCAGCATGAGATCACCATCGATCTCCCTCTCCCGCCACACGGAATGAGGTCTCCGCAACATCCTGCCAGGAAAACAGAAGAAATTTTTAGCCCCAGCACAAAAATTTAAAAAAAATCCCATCGCGGCTTTTACACAAAAAGCCGCGATGCCCATCGCGGCTTTTCCACAAAAAGCCGCGATGACCATCGCGGGATCCATGCAAAAACCCGCGATGAACATCGCGGGTTTTGGCCGGATAGTCGCGATGAACATCGCGACTATCCCCCATGAACTCGTGATGAACATCGCGACTATCCCCCATGAACTCGCGATGAACATCGCGGGTTCCGACCTCACAGTCGCGATGAACATCGCGACTGTGACCCTAAAACCCGCGCGGTTCATCGCAGGTTCAGCCCCGAAACCCGCGCGGTTCCACGCTGGAGAGTCAACGTGGAATTTCGCGGCCTTCGGGGGCCCGCCGCCAAACAAAAAATACATAATTGACAAGGCTAAGGCGAATAGAGTTACCTGCAACTCGCTAAATCGAAAACCAACGGTGAAATCTCCCAGAAATCAAGAAATAGCTCTGACAGCTCTATCAAACTCGCACGTAACAATGACAAGTCATTTGGGCCCCACGTCCTATTTATAGAAAATCTACCAATTTTCCAACAACCATTGCGGTATCATACGAAGTCCATTTCTCAAACCGTTGGTACCGTTGGGATCAGCACATCGAGAACTTCATAGAGGTTCCTTCCATTTCCCGTTTTTACGGGGTCCATTTTTTGACCATTTCTTAGCCTCTCTCGTGGCCTCGGTTTGCGTGCCACATCGGCCGTTCTCCGTTTTAGACGTGCCTTATATCGCCGGATTCAGTTTTCCGCGCTCGTGATGATGCTTGAGATCATTTCTCGCTCTCACCTTTAGATTTTTCGGGCATTTTTTCCACGCCCCCTCGTCACCTCGGTTTGCGTGCCACATCGGCCGTTCTCCGTTTTAGACGTGCCTTATATCGCCGGATTCAGTTTTCCGCGCTCGTGATGATGCTTGAGATCATTTCTTTCTCTCAACTTTAGATTTTTCGGGCATTTTTTCCACGCCCCCTTGTTACCTCGGTTTGCGTGCCACATCGGCCGTTCTCCGTTTCCAACAATCCTTATGTCACCGGATCCAGTTTTCCGCACAAATGACGATGCTTGAGACCTTTCCTCGCCCTCATCAATCCATTTTTGTTCGGTATAAGTTTATCCCTTTTTCGGGCCGAGCAACCCCTTTTACGAAAAAGGCACTTAGGGAGTTTCTGTTAAGCTCTTTTCTGACTCCTAAAACAATGAAAAGATCGCCGAGCAATCTTGCTTCCTTTCATGCTTGCTAAACGTATCTGAAAGGGCGTCTACCTAGTATAAGTTTACCCCTTTTCCGGACCTTGTAGACTAATTACGAAAAATGTATACTCTAGTCACATCGGCTAGAAGAGTTCTCCATTCGCATCATTTTATGCTTTTTCGGGCCTTGGAGACTAAACTTACGAAAAAGAAACACCAATAGAGTCCACTTACCGTTTTCAGACTCTCTAAACATGAAAGCAACTATGAGCATGAGCCGTCCTGGGCTCACAAAATCCACGAGACCGTACCATTTCAGAGCACACTTTTATCCCTTCTTGGAGCTCATTAAAACTACGAAGAAGGAATCAATGGTGCCTATTGGCGCCATGACAGATCACATCTACTCATTAGGCAGCTTCCCCATTTTGGTCGCCTTTGTTCAGAGTATTCTGCAGTATGTCACCTTGATAACTCCTCGACGACACCTATCAGCTCGTCCTCCCCCCAGAGTCAATACATACCCTTCAGTCCCCAAAAAGCTATGATACCTGCACCTACTAGTCAGTTCCATACGCTACCAGGTCAACCATGTCATCATGCTCTGAACAAAGGAAGTTTGAGTCTACCCATTTTTTGGCCCAGTTATTTCCCATCCCCACAAGTATGTCAGTTCTACCATCAGTACTACATCACTTCAGTTCTACACCTCGTAATCCTATCCAGGAAACATCATTGCCTTGTTAGTTGCTGGTCTCCCTCTGTCGACGACAACCACATTGATTCCAGAGGATAGACCTAGAGGTCCCTGTGTCTTGGACTCATTACCATCTATGATGAGTGCCTACGAATCATTTCGAGAGGAATCCTTACTGCCTCTCCAAATGGTTGTTTCTCACATGCTCGACTTCAACACCTTGATCGCATCGATGAGACTCGCACAGGGTATTGGTCCGTTCAGTTATTAGTCGAAGACCCCGGATACCACCTGACTCCTCCACATTTGAGAGTCTACCTATGGATACAACCAGTTACATTTTTTCTATAGATATCCGGGTTGCGTATGGCGACAGTATTCAGATGTACCCCAGTTTTATACTCCCCCGAGTATACAGATACAAATACTTCCCAGAAATGGCTCACAGTCATTGAGTCCATACAGATGTTGAACACCTTCAGTTTCAGCAGTTCAACAGTTATTCCAGTGTATCAGTTATTGAGATCAGCCATGATCATGAGTATATCCCACAATAATGTCCCCTCTGGACCATTATGATGTACCAGTATATTTCTTTACGTATTAGATCCCCCTTCTCGGGACTAATTGTTTTGTATATGCCTTGATACGAGCATGGGAATGCCCGACTCGTCCTTTATCAGAGATTATACCTCATTCATATTGAGGCCATGTAATATTTTTTGTTTTTGCAGCTTCCAAGGGCCGTGGCTCCAGTCTCCAACCGGTCTCTTCTCTCCACTAAAACCCCAGAAAAAGACAAATGAACTATGATGTCTATCGGCCATACGATGAGCTCCCGCCCTCACACATCAGGGGGCAATCTGTTAACACCTAAAAAGTGCTCACTAGCTCATTCCCTTACTCACATGACCCATTTGTCCACTTTTCCACCATCTGAGCCTCTGAAACCAACAAAAGGTCACCAAAAGACTTTAGTACACCCCTTTTTCCATTAAAAAAGATTATTTTTCCAAGAAAATCATAAAAAACCCTCAAAAAGGGTCCAAATTCCCAAAAATATTAAAAAGGGAATTAAAATATTATTTTTATTCAAAAAAAGGAAAAAGGAGGGAAAAGTACCTAAACCATGTTGGTCAATACCATTTGGTTTCCACAAAACCACAAATGGTATTTCCCACCACCAAAACCTATAAAAAGGTGGTAGGGGCTCCTCATTTCACATCCATCCATTATCTCATCCTTATGCTGCTGAAATCTCCCTTGAGCATTTTAGCCATTGCAAACCACATTGGAGAAGAGACCATTGGAGATTGGAGTTGCTCATCCTGGGAGCCATTCAACCTCACCATTAGAGGTATTGATTCCGCAAGCACTTGCTTGCCCCATTCTTTCAATACAAATTCATTATTTTACATTATTCTCTTTTTTGATTTTAAATTATTTTTGTTATTTGCTTAATATCTTTGCATAGATCCATGGTTAGTCTTGTTTAATTAGTTTATTGTTATTTATTTCCATTGAAACTGCTGCTACTAGTTAGCAGGTGCCCATAGCACTAAGCCTGGTTGCAAAACCGGGCCAACAACCGCCATGAAAGCAGGCCAGCAACTGCTTCACGCATGCATTTACTTCGGCCAATATTTCGAAATGTGGAAAATGAATAATATTTAGCAGACCTGACTGCTTCAGCCCTAACACCCATTGCACATTTTCTCTTGTGATTGGACCGCCTTCGCCATGTAGTACATTATTGTATGTATAACGAGTGCATTCTGGGTACAATAGTATATCATGGTCATTATACTGTAGCTTCTGTCGCTGCAGTATTATATTCCCCATCTTGTGGACACCCTTTGGTACCGTTGGTTCCTTGATAGTATATATATCGTTTTTCCTAATTCGGACAACCTATGCACCTTCCTTCCATGGGGAACATATCCTGGAATGTATGCTATGGTTGGCCCTGTTTTCCTTCTGTTAGCACTCAGAATGTACCCCAACTGTGAAAGGTAGATCCCGAGGTAACCAAAAACCACTTTAGATTGTATTTCTGACCTAATACAATCAGAGAGGGATCTCTTACTATTTACAAATCCTTCTTACTCAAGATGTTCGATCAAAACACTCAAAATGTCATATTTCGGTAGGACAATTTGTTTTTTTTTTAAGTTTTGGTAATTAAATCTTGAGAAAAACCATTGGGCAATGGAGTCAACAATCAAATCTAAGTTAGGTTGCAAGAGGTAGGGTTTTGAAAGGATCATGGACAGAGGCAAGGTCGACACCATTTCTTCAGTTTTGAGGCTTTTGCAGGTTGATTAGAGGACAAGGAAGACATCCCATCAAACATATCACCTAGCTTGGGTGAGTTCTGCAAGACTTTAGAAGAAAATGTTTTGAAAATGCTTGAACAATGAACCTAGAGCATGCAAGATGAATTCTAGCGCATGAAACTGTTTTTCAAACATGAAAAGAAACATAGAATGGAGTGTTAATACTGGAAAAACAGTCACATAGAAGATCACTTACTGAAGAAAGTGATGGCACAATAATGTCAGCCATGGAAACCTCACAGCATTCCGTCTCTGCAATTTTATTCATCTACTGAAAATGAAGCCATTACAATGAAAGAGCCTCTCTGCTCTTGAGAATCCCCCTCACTGAAAATCGAACCCTTTTGACCTCTATTACATATGAATATATAGAAGAAGATAACCTCATCCTTCCATCTCTAAATATTCTAACCTAGCCTCCAAAACCGAAATCTGTTACAGCAATGATGAGACCTATATAAACGGACAGGTCCATCATCTTTGAGAATCAGTTACAACTAATTTTCTTCATTTCAGGATGCGGACTGCTAAAAAATAGGATTCAAATCCCCACCTACATATCTCAAATAGTGACAGCTGTGTGAAATTTGAGAGAGGTCTTTGTAATTGGGCGTGTTCCCGACAAAACCCACGTCTTCATTTTTCTAGATTCTCTTCCAACTCCTCAGAATATGCTTTTGAAGCTGATGACTCAGACAGTAAACTGAAATTCTGGAAAATTTCCCTGTAAAGATCCTTTTGATTCTCCCAAACAGTGATACCTATGTAAACATTGAGAGATCTTATTGTAGATTGGCCCGTGCTGAACAAAAAAGTTTCTCGGTTTCTGAAACTTCACCCCCATTTGGCGGAAACAGATCCTTGAAGTTAATGACTAAAATAGTCATTTCCATTAAAAACAAACATGCTCTTCATATAAAATTTCGTTGAGCCTCAAAGTGTTATTCCTCCACGCGCTTTCAATCTGCGAATTTGATATGAACCGTTGATTTGGATTGATCTTGATCTTGAGCCGTTAAAATATGCCTCGTGTACCCGATTTCACAAATTTTGAAAAGTTTGTTGTCTTGTGCAAGTGAAATCAGCGAAAAGAATGTCAACCGTCCATCTCCCAAAACACCGTTGATTTCCCTTCTCCTTGGTGAATGGCAACATCTTCAAGTATAGTACTCTCATGAGTGCTTGTTATTGCATATGGCAACTTCATATATTGAAAACGATCCATCATGGCTTAGCTGCAAGAATAACCATTAGATTTCAGATCTATGTGGCATCTATGATCTCATTGATAGACGGCGTCAAGGTCAATATTGTGCACTTGAACATCTTAACTCTCAACCACCAACTGATCATCGAAACATCTGGCTCGCCCATGACTAAGCCTTCAATTAATACCTATCATTGAGTTTGACTTAGTGCAAAGTGTTTTTATATTCCAGGCATTTTATACAACATTGCTGACGCAAACAAGTGTAACGAATTTTATTTTCACCAACATTCTAATGCATACTCGTCGTGCTAAGAAAAGCATGCGCTATGTGGGTTGTTCCTCCTTGTGGCTTGGCTTTGGGCCTGACTTCTACTTGCGTGTTGACATTTGGTAAATGTTGGGTGATTTGGCATCTTTTATTTTGCACAGTGGTTATTAATACCACATATTTAAGAAAATTGGACTTGTCGGTATTTATGTGCACCACTTTCCATAAGATTAATTAACGCTTTGTGCAAAACACCCTCATGAACTCCTCTCTTGGCAGCTTGGTGCTTGATGTTGAGCGCTAATTTGGTGTTTGACTTGTGGACTTGGAAATTTGGCTTAATGCCCAATACATTTTTATAAAAATAAACTTAGGCCTTGTAATAAACCCAAGAACAAAAAATTGACTTGAAAACCATTTTTAAGCTTCAATAATGAAAAATTCTCCTTCTTTCAATCAAAGAACCTCTAAACCCTTTTTTCTTTCCAAACCTGGAAAAACTCCCATGAATTATCAAATGATCCAAGCCTTGGAGCTACCAAACTGCTAATGAAATCTTGAAATTTATATGATGATAACACCAACTCCTGCAAGGGTAAAATAGTGCTAACAACTGGCTCCAACTAGGGATTTTATCCTCCCACGAGGTAGCAAAGAACCCCGTATACCAAGTGCCTGATCCATTGGGATGCTCCCACCACAAAATTGTAACCTATAACTCTTCATCTGAAGACTGGAACCAAATATAAACTGCAAATCTGTTCTCAAAACTTCAAGCTGAAAATCAAAATTCATACTGAAACCAAACTGAGACTGTACTACTCTACTACAACTGAAAAAGCTGGAAAAGATGCTCGATGTGTCGAGCTTATTCATATACAAATCACCCTACCCTACGTTGCTGAAATTACTGCAATATTGAGCAATACAAAAGTGCCAATGTAACCAATCAGGCACCTGATCCAATAAGTAAACTTTCTCATCATGCTTGAGTGAAATCAGGACATAGAAGTATAATGGAAAAAAACAATGATAAAAGTTTTGACCTTTGCTGCAAACACATAACCAACCATTATGACTGAAAACTCTATCCATGTATTCAGCTACTGGGTCATAAAAAGCATGACAGTCTTCAAATTTTTGTGTCATTTGTTTGCCATGATTAGGCTGCTCAAAATGTAACTCCTCTTGCACACTGTCAAACTGATCTTCAAAAGAACCATGCAAGGAATACTCATGAAAATTTTCAACCGAGACATCCACTACTTCATTCAAAATTTCTGATTTTACAACCTCATTATTTCCATGCATTTCAAAATATGTATCCTTTCGTTCTTCAAAGAAATCAAGTGAACAAAATCCTTCTTGACAGGAAATTTCTGAATTTGAAAAACAAAAAGAAACATCCATTTGAGAACCCTTATCTTCTTCTTTATGATTCAATAACTCATCATTAACTGTTGGTTTTTCCACACATTGAGATTGATTGCATGACGGTTCATCCATTTCATTACTTATTTCTAAAAATGCCATGACATTATTCATATCCTCCATTTCCTGTTTTTTATTAGAGACTCTCAACCTTTGTCTCAACAATTCAAATGAAGAATAACACAAAGGCAAATAGTCACTTTCAATACACTCACTATCCACCCTATTTTTAGACTTTTGATCATGAATTGCAATCATATTTTCTTCACTAACTATCCCAAAATTTGCAAAATTTGTTGCTGGTTGTTTAGGTACATTATCCAAGTATTCATCCTCGTATTCATCATATATAGGTAGGCTGAAAACTTCTTTAAAACCATCACTAATAGAATTTATGACAAGTTGATTGCAATCTTCAGAAAGAAAAAAATTAGTACAACCCTCTTCTTTTACATCACTGGGATGATATGCTTCTTGCTCACAAAAAACAAAATTGGAAGGCAGGGTAAGTTCTTTTTGCTCGTATTGCCCAACCAGTTCTAATTCTCCTTCAATTTTGTTATCTCCATTGTCTAGGTCTGAAATTTTTTTAGACATTCTAATATTGTCTTCGACCTCAAATGAATCAATAAACATTTGTTGTAAGGTGGGATACCTTCTCTCCAAGAGATAATAAGAGAGATCTGGATGGAAGGATTGGGCATACTGCAACTTTGCAAGACTTTCAGGTGGTTGAATCTCTTCAGGCATCTTATAATAGAGACTAGCAAATCTCCTATTGAAACTTGAAACAGTTTCATCTTGTATTCTATTCATGGCATAAAACTCTGAAAGGAATTTATCCCAAGATTTTCTTCTACCCCAAAATCTCAGAAAAGCATGACTTAACTCTCTCCATGAGCTAATAGACTCAGGAAACAAATGCCTACACCAATGCTTGACCTCTCCTCGTAAAGACTGGTAAAAATTTCTCATGAGAACTTCATCATTATCAATTTCGAAAAGGTCTACAAAATGCTCAAAAGAATGGAAATGTTTTTCAACTGTAAGACTGCCATCTTCTCCATAAAAAGCAGGGAGGTATTTATGGTATTTTGGAGGATTTTCGTGAAGAACAAGGGGCAGCTTCAAAGGACTATATCTCTGCTGAGATCTAGAAGGTAAAGGAGTATGTACAGGAGGAATGTCTTCAACTTTAATCCCACGGGGTTTGCAAGATTGATCATGGATCTCATGTGATTTAGAAAAAAAGGACTCAAATTATCTGTAAGAACAGAAGAAGAAGGTATGTCTACAAGATCTAATGAAGGATATACAAGGGTAGTTTTCTCATGGCATGATAATTTTCGACAAAACAAAAACTTCTCGATATGTACACGTAAAGATAAAAAGAAGTCAATGTAAAAGGACAAGATCTCTTTGAATAAATTGACACTTTGATACCTGGATCTTAATCCTTCCATGTTTCTATCAACTGAGCTTGTTCTCCAGTGGAGCCTGCAAATTGGATTGAACCATGAGTGGAGTCACCAGGTGAATGATACACAACCTTCTTGATGTCTTACTGTTGTCCACCATCAGTAATCAGATCTGAAACTTTGTCGTTCTGCCCAGGGACAATGCAACTTTCGCTCCCCGACAACGGCGCCAATTATGTTAGCACTCAGAATGTACTCCCGACTGTGAAAGGTAGATCCCGAGGTAACCACAAACCACTTTAGATTGTATTTCTGACCTAATACAATCAGAGAGGGATCTCTCACTATTTACAAAGCCTTCTTACTCAAGATGTTCAATCAAAACACTCAGAAGGTCAGATTCTGGTAGGACAATTTTTTTTTTAGGTTTTGGTAAGACAATCATGAGAGAAACCATTGGGCAATGGAGTCAACAATCAGATCTGAGTTAGGTTGCAAGAGGTAGGGTTTTGAAAGGATGATGGACAGAGGCAAGGTAAACACCATTTCTTTAGTCTTGAGGATTTTGCAGGTTGATTAGAGGACAGGGAAGAAAATCCATCAAACAGAGCACCTATCTTGGGTGAGTTCTGCAAGACTTTAGAATAAAATATTTTGAAAATGCTTGAACAATGAACCTAGAGCATGCAAGATGGATTCTATCCCATGAAACTGTTGTTCAAACATGAAAAGAAACACATAATGGAGTGTTAATACTGGAAAAACAGTCACATAGAAGATCACTTACTAAAGAAAGTGATGGCACAAGAATCTCAGCCATGGAAACCTCTCAGCATTACATCTATGCAATTTTATTCATCTACTGAAAATGAAGCCATTACAATGAAAGAGCATGTCTGCTCTTGAGAATCCCCCCACTAAAAATCGAACCCTTTTGACCTCTATTACATATGAATATATAGAAGAAGGTAACCTCAGCCTTCCAGCTCGAAATATTCTGACCTAGCCTCCAAAACCGAAATCTATTACAACAGTGATGACACCTATATAGACGGACAGGTCCATCATCTTTGAGAATTAGTTACAACTAATTTTATTTATTTCAGGATGCGGATTGCTGAAAAATAGGCTTCAAATCCCCACCTTCATATCTCAAATGGTGACAATTATGTGAAATTTGAGAGAGTTTTTTGTAATTGGGCGTGTTCCCAACAAAACCCACGTCTTCATTTTTCTAGATTCCCTTCCAACTCCTCGGAATATGCTTTTGAAGCTGATGACTCAGACAGTAAACTGAAATTCTGGAAAATTTACCTGTAAATATCCTTTTGATTCTCCCAAACCATGATACTTGTGTAAAAATTGAGAGAGGTTATTGTATATTGGCCCGTGCTGAACAAAAACCTCTCTCGGTTTCTAAAAATTCACCCCCATTTGGCGGAAACATACCCTTGAAGTTAATGACTAAAAAAGTCATTTCCATTAAAAACAAACATGCTCTTCATATAAAATTTCGTTGAGCCTCAAAGTGTTATTCCTCCACGCGCTTTCAATCTGCGAACTTGATATGAACTGTTGATTTGGATTGATCTTGATCTTGAGCCGTTAAAACATGCCTCCTGTACCCAATTTCGCAAATTTTGAAAAGTTTGTTTGCTTGTGCAAGTGAAATCAACGAAAAGAATGTCAACCATCCATCTCCCAAAACACCATTGATTTCCCTTCTCCTTGGTGAATGGCAGCATCTTAAAGGATAATACTCTCATGAGTGCTTGTTATTGCAAATGGAAACTTCATATATTGAAAACGATCCATCATGGCTTAGCTGCAAGAATAACTGTTAGACTTCATATCTATGTGGCATCTATGATCTCATTGATAGATGGAGTCAAGGTCAATAATGGGAACTTGGACATCTTAACTCTCAACCACCAACTGATCATCGAAACATCTGGCTCGCCCATGACTAAGCCTTCAATTAATACCTGTCATTGAGTTTGACTTAGCGCAGAGTTTTTTTATATTCCAGGCATTTTATACCACATTGTTGATGCAAACAAGTGTAATGAATTTTATTTTCACCAGCATTCTAATGCATACTCAACGTGCTGAGCAAAGCATGCGCTTTGTGGGTTATTTATCCTTGTGGGTTGGCTTTGGGCTTGACTTCTACTTGCGTGTTGACATTTGGTAAATGCTGGGCGATTTGGCGTCTTTTATTTTGCACAGTGGTTATTAATACCACATATTTAAGAAAATTGGACTTGTCGGTATTTATGTGCACCACTTGCCATAATATTAATTAACGCTTTGTGCAAAATGCCCTCATGAAATCCTCTCTTGGAAGCTTGGCACTTGATGTTGAGTGCTAATTTGGTGTTTGACTTGTGGACTTGGAAATTTGGCTTAATGCCCAATACATTTTTATAAAAATAAACTTAGGCCCTGTAATAAACCCAAGAACATAAAATTAGCTAAAAAAAAGCCAAAAATTGACTTGAAAACCATTTTTAAGCTTCAATAATGAAAAATTCTCCTTCTTTCACCCAAAGAACCTCTAAACCCTTTTTGCTTTCCAAACCTGGAAAAACTCCCATGAATTATCAAATGAGCCAAGCCTCGGAGCTACCAAACCGCTAATGAAATCTTGAAATTTATATGACGATAACACCAACTCCTGCAAGGGTAAAATAGTGCTAACACCTTCCATCCGCTATTGTTTCTTCCTCCACAGCGGCCGATGTGTCCGCTCCTCCTTCTGCCGCTGCAACCCATGTTGAACTACGGGTCGTCTTGGGTCTTCTCTCGAAACTCATTGGTTGAGTGATACGCCTTTTCTTCCTAACTACCTGCGGTGGTGCAAACGCAACCTCCGGTTGCTCCTGGATGATTGTCGCCCTCACAAATGGTGCCTCTAGTGTACTCATACTGGAAATTATATCTGCCATGGCAACAACTTCTCTCTAACCCTTCTACTTAGTATTCAATCTAACTTCTATGCTACAACTCTTCGAATGAAAAAATGAGTCGGATTTTTTACTTCTCCATACTTTTATAGCTTTCCATCTCCCGTTCCGTGTTATTCGAATTTATTACGGGCAATAATTTCCAAATCCTCCGGTGATTTAACGATTCTTTCGTTGATTTACTCGATGTTGTGTATTCATTGATCATTACTAACGAATAGATCAGTCATTTATTGTGTTTTAATACACTCGTTTCGTCGCGTAATTACTGCATTTATTGTCCGATTTGACCCATTCACACTTCGCCCGACATCGACAAGTCTTTGCCTTTTCGTTATTCGAACCTTGTCGCTATCCTATCCTTGTCGATATCCCCGTCCTTGTTGTCTTGTCCTCTATCATGTCCTTGTCACTATCCCCATCCTTGTCGTTATCCCATCGACACACTTAATCTTAATTCCAACTCTGTCGCAGCTACTTCGACAGATGCTCGAACTTAATCTTTTATCGCCATATGTCCCTCAACGGAATCCTGATCTTCGCAATGTTTGTGTTCCCCTTTTTTCTTCTCTGCTTGATTTTCTCAACAAAAAAAATCGCTTTCACTAATTTCTTCAATGGTTCTTTGTCATGCTATCCCGATAAGGCTTTAGCCGGATTCCA
Organism: Larix kaempferi; assembly: GCA_027924585.1. Lineage (NCBI taxonomy): Eukaryota > Viridiplantae > Streptophyta > Pinopsida > Pinales > Pinaceae > Larix > Larix kaempferi. The sequence continues at coordinate 14,427,799 of BSBM01000643.1, forward strand.
TTCATTGGATTTGGAAAAAGCGTCCCATCTAGATTTTGCAACTGAATTGCGCCTCCGTCGATGATGAAATTGATAATATATGGCCCTAGCAAATGCATCTGAAGCTTTCCGGGATGCTTCTCAAATTTACGATCATATAGGAGAACCATGTCTCCGCACTTAAAGTGTTTGGCCTTCACATGGCGATCATGCCATGCCTTCTGCCGATCCTTTTCTACCTGCTAGCCTTTCCTCAATAGCTCTTTCATCGCTCATTCCTATCGCTGCTGCTATACACAAACTTGGCACAATATACTCCATTGGCATCACTGCTTGTACGTAAACTAACTTGACTTTAAAAATGAACGGTGTTTGGTCAGTCAGTCTTTTGCATGTCATTCTGTAGGCCCGTAGTATCGCAGGAATCTTCAAATCCCAGTCATCGCGGTTCGTATTAAATACCTTTGTAAGCGCATTCTCCAGTATTTTGTTGAATGATTCAACGACGCCATTCGTTTGTAGGTGATATGGAGTACTCTTCCTATGTTGTATATGAAATTCCTCTGCTATCGCTCTGATCGTTTGATTGACAAAGTGAGTACCTTGGTCGCTCATCAATATTTTTGGGCACCCAAATCTAGTTACTACATTGTCGAAGAGGAACCTTGCTGCTGTCATGGCGGTACAATATTTTACTGGTGTTGTTGAGTCAGCCCATCTGGTCAAATAGTCGGTCTTTGTAATGATATATCTTACGCTTGTTCTTTCTCCTTGTGGATTGATGGGTCCCACGAAATCTACTGCCCATTTATCGAATGGTTGTAATGTCAGCTGAGGTATTAGTGGCATCTCGTCTCTTCGTGATGGTTTCCCTTTTCGTTGGCATATGTCGCAGCTTTTGGCATAGTCGGTTGCGTCGATGTGTACTGTTGGCCACAATAGTCCTGCTCTGAGTATCTACCTGGTAGTTGCACGTCCTCCATAATTCCTTCCTGCGATCCCTTCATGGGATTTTGCTAGTAGTATTTCTTGTTCATGCGAGATTACATATCGCCAAAGTATTTCATCCGACCCCATTTTGTATAGTTGTCCTGCAATCAGTTGGAAATCCGCAGCTCTGACAACTAGCTGCTTCTTTTGGCTGGTAGTAAACTCCTCAGGTGCCTTTCTTGTCTCCAAGAACTGAACAATTTACTCATAATGGTCATCTACCATCCCAATCCTGAATAGTTGCGTGGCAGGCAAGCCTTCGTCGATATTCCTTGGTTCTTCTCCTGATTCTTATTGCGACAAATTATCGGGTCCCGCATTTAGTCGCCCAAGATTCACAATTATCTAGAAATTAAATTCCTGAAAAAGTAGTAGCCATCGACAAGTTCCCCCCCCTAACACAGGCTTATTGACTAGGTATTTTAGTGAATAATGATCAGTAGACATTTTGAAATGTCCTCCTAATAGATAATGTCAAAATTTCTATAAGGCATATACCATCGTCAGACCTTCCCTTTCCATCATCCTATAGTTCTTTTCTTCGATCGACAACTTCCTACTTGCAAATGCGATTGGGTGCTCAATTGATACTTCTCTCGGCTGAGGTAGTATCACCCCTAATGCAACTGATGAGGTGCCGATATGTACATGAAATTCTTTCTTCCAGGTGGGAAATACTAGTATTGGTGTTGTGACCATTTTCTGCTTTAGTATGTCGATACTTTTTTGGCATTCGTCATTCCATTAGAATTTTACATCCTTCTTTAATAATTTCTCCATGGGCGCTGTGATTTCTGCGTATCCTCTTATAAATTTTCTATAGTATCTAGTGTGGCCCAAAGTAGACCTTAACTGTTTCACTTTTGTTGGTACTGGTAGGTCGACAATGATCGCAATTTTCATTGGGTCAACCAACATGCCTTCCTTACGCACGATATGTCCTAATAAAATTCCAAATGGTGCTCAGAAAATGCATTTATTTAAGTTTAGCGAATTATGATGCTGTCGACATCTTTCCAGCATCATTATGAGGCTTGCGACGTGATCTTTCACTAATCCGTACATAGTCGAGTCATCCATATAGACTGCTAGAAACTTATGGATGAAATATTTAAACACAACAACAACTAGTCTAGAAAAAATCGCAGGGGAATTCTTAAGATCGAAAGGCATCACCGTATACTGAAAACAACCCCATTCCGTTACAAAGGTGGTCTTGTGTCGATCTTCCTTCACAATCCTAATCTGGTGGTATCCCAAGAATCCATCTATAAATGAGTAGACTTCCTATCCTTCGACACCTTCAATCACTTCATCTGTAAATGGAGTGGGGAACGGATCGTGAAGGCGTGCGTCGTTCAATTTCCAGAGGTCGACACAAATCCGAATCTCACCAGTTTTCTTATCTTGGACGACCATTGGGATGATCCATTATGATTCTTCGATAGGTTCAATGATCCCAACATCCAGCATTCGGTCTATTTCGGCCTTCACCCATTCTCTGTATCTTGGGTTCAATCTGTATGGTCACTTCTTTACCTGCTTAGCATCAGGTGTCAGCGGGATCTTCATCTCGACGAGGTATCCCGAAATTCCTTTCATTTATGCGAACTTTGTTGGGAACAGGTCTTGGAATTCCTGCAGTAAATCAGTGATCTTTCCAATCGTCGAGTCATCCCAATAGTCTCCAATGCTTGCAAAATTTGGGTTCTCTTCTGAGCCGATATTCACCTTCTTTATTTTCAACAGTTGCTTGAATTTGTCGAATAACACTTCTGGTGCTTCGATGTCACGGCTTCCTTCTAATTCTGGAACATAAACTATTCTAGGATCCTCTTCATCGTCCGGTCCTCCTGACACGTTGTAGCACTCCATCATTGTTTGTGGTATTCCTGTCCATTGCGGTCTCATTAGTTGCTCAATTGGGATCATCTCCAATACCTTCCCATGTATTTCCTGCAGTGTACTATGGATAAAAGGGTTCTCATCTGCGAAGCTGAAAGTATGATTAAATCTGATAGTCAATTCTTCCCAAGTTGTAGTCCCTCGCCATAATTCAATTGCGATGTACCAGCTCCGTGGTACTTCATCCAAGATATGGATAAACGGGTGGACCCATTCCTGTTCTGGTTTCATCCCCCATGCAGTTTGACATTCTCCTAGATGATTCTTGGTGTCACTCCTTCCGTCGTATTTTCTTCCTTTATAACATTCATCCTTGCTGAATCTAACTTCCATTAACCGTCGACAAAGTTTCCAATTTGCTATAGATGACTTATGCGCTACCCACCATCTTGCAGGAGTAGATTATAGTGCTTCGCCCAGCGCTAGCAGGCGTTGTGGTTCCGATACTCTTTCTTCGAAATCCTTGATTAAGTTTTCCAAGTTAGGAAATCCTTCATATGTTAGCAAGTCGAAGATTTCTGTCGCTACCCATCTTAGCGACCTAGTGATTCTTGCGCATCTTTTGAATTATACCTCATGTAGTTGATTTTTCCAATTTTCGAGTGCTTCGTCAGAATCTGATGTTTCCGAACTGACGCTTCGACATCCCAGTTCTTCGTCAGCTATGGGGTTAACATAATCTTCTGAGACATTGTAGACACTGTCCCATCCTTCTATGAACTCGTCTCTCATAGTTTCGACATACCTTTTCCCTTCATGTGGATCCAGCGGAGTGACAACCCTCATATCGTTTTTCTCGAAGTACATTGTCCTTTTCTTAAAGTTAATGTCTGCCAGGTTCTCCATCGCCCAGTCTATTCCAAGTAGTGCGGGATATGGGCTAGTGTTGTTGACTATCTCTATAATATCAAAATCTGCGTATGTCTTTAGCCCTTCCACTTCGACAGGTACACGAGATAGTCGCCCAATCGGTGTAACCTTGCTTTGGTTCGCCAATTAAAGCTGCACCGGAGACCATACCATTTGTGGTTTCCCCATCATTTCCCAAGTCTTCTTGATTAGGATATTCACATCCGATCCTAAGTCCAAGATAATGGAATCTATATCGAATGCGCCGATTTGAGCATTGATTCTCATTTCTCTACCAGTTTTCTTTCTTTGCAAGCGATTAATTGTTCGTTATTGTCGCCCTAGTTCCTGTCGATGCAATAGAATAGCGATCTTGGCTAATGCATCTTGATCTTTTTCTAATGTTAGACAAATTTCTAATAAATTCCTTAAATTTCTTACCTTTTCTGGAGACGCGAATTTTTCCTATCAAATATCAGCGGCATTTCAACTATAGGCTTGCGATGGACCATGGGTGGTATTCTAGCACCTCTCTTGATCAACTAGTCCCGAGCTTCCATGAAAGTTTCTTTTTTCTGATTCGACATCGAATTGCACTTTTCTCCTATTCGTAGGTCGGATGTTTGGTAGTGGTCTATCTTCTCCTGTCGCACCACCTCCCCTGGTCACCACTCCAACATTCATCGGTTGACTTCTTACTTCGGCTGTTATCCTCTGTATGTTTGGATTAGGATTCTGATTTGGGTTCTGGTTCAGATTTGGCTGTGGATGTGGTTGCGGTTGCGGTTTGTTCTTGGTTTTCCATTTCGCAATTATTTGTGGAGAGTCTTCAACTGTATGGTCAATTGCGTTGCAATAGGTACAAAGTGGTGCTAGAAGTGGGCAATCCCTTCGATAGTGTCCGATTACTTCATAGTTGTAATAATTAACTGGTCCCCATCCTCAACTAGGAATTCCTCCACGACGAAGACCTTCATTGTGACCACCACAAAATCCTCCTCTATATCCTCCTGGTTGTTGATTGAATTGTTGCTAGTTATATGGCGGCGGATTAAACTACTATGGGTTGTACTGCGGATTTTGTGACCACCACAAAATCCTCCTCTATATCCTCCTGGTTGTTGATTGAATTGTTGCTAGTTATATGGCGGCGGATTAAACTGCCATGGGTTGTACTACGGTTGCGGCTTATTATATTGTGCTTGATTGTATTGATGTTGTTTTTGATTATACTACGGTTGTGGTTGGTTATAATGCGGTTGCGGTAGAGGTATCGCTTCCTGTCGTTGCTCCTCTGCCTTCATTAAATACATGTCCATCATTTTTTCCTGTAACAAATCATAAGCTCGGTAGTCGTTTTCCTCGTTCCCAACTGATCGAAAAAAATTAAAGAAGAGATTCGTCGGCTTCGAGACAACCTTTTGCAAGTATACACACTCTTCTGGTCGATTCCCCCTTGTTTGACATACCCGGCACCAAGGCATCCCCCCTTGAATGAGTGGATTCGGTGCACCAGACTGTAAATACTCAAGTAATTTGGGGCACTAATCTTTGTGGTGATCCTTAGTATTGCATCTAGTACACCATATATCTTCGCAGACTTCTTTTCCCTTCTTTATATCTTGTTGTTGGATAGTTACATTTTCTAGTTGTGACTGGATTTGGCTCATGCCAATCGCAACCTCGTCAATTGGTGATGCTTCCAATTTCATTGTGATCTCCAGGGCCTCGGCCTGGGATATGACCTTCTGTTGCATTAATGGTACCCTTATGTGAGGCACTAAGCCTACGATGAACCATTCTTTATGTTGGATATCGCTCATTCCAAAACTTACCTTAGCCATTAGAGTTTTGAATCTTTGATCGAATTCCCATACTAATTGATTCAGGAATTGCTTTATTTCCTTTAGCTCTGTAATATATTGCGACTTTGAATTTGGTTTCTTAAATTAGTCAATATTCTAGCCCTAATTTATGCTAGGGATTTGGTATGTTTCCTGTGGGTACTTGTAAAAATTTCATATACCAATCTAGCGCACGGCCCCTAAAGGTCGTCGCCAATTGCTTTGTTTAATAGTCCATATTGCTTCACAAAAAAACCAATATTGTTCGAGATCCTCAGTCCTTTTACCTTGAAACAGAGGCAGCTTCAAGTCATCGCTTTCCATCCTCGGTCTCCTACCGGTATTAGTCGACTTGGTACTGTTACTACTGTTATGACACGTAGGGAAACCCTACAAAGAGCTAGTATTTATTCCAACAAAATTAGGCACAGCGCAAGGGGTTGTGGGTACGTTGTAGATTTGGGTTTTCCCTTCCTCGGGTTCAAGGGTATCCTGGTCGTTCCCTTCATCGTTGTAGGTTTTCTTTGTCCCGTGTGGCCCCGTTTCGTAGTTTTCTGTTCCGGTCGCACCAGGAGACTCTCTCTCTATTTCATTCCTCCTCTTCTTTTCTGGCCGGAACCATGCCCCACTTCACAGGAGGCAACCACTTTCCTATTCTTCCCTCACAATGTCATCGTCGCTCATATCCATCTACCCCACATCATTTAATGAAACCCTCATCCACGTAGTACCCGCAACCTTTGTGCACCGGAGTTTTACTTGTCAGAATTCATTTTAAAGATTCCCTTCTCGCAGATAAGCATCTTGATCCATAAAGGTAGCAATGACAAATACCTCCCTCGTGGCTCGTTGAAGAATTTCCTTTCTGCGTCGCTGTAAGATTTTACTGTGTTGACAATGAACTCAGTGATGTACCCTTCCAAGATACTTTCTGCCCAAAATTCGACAGCTCTTGATGCCTTATTGTTGACCCTTTTTAGCTGTTGGATCAATTCTGGGGTCCAATGATCAGGTTCGCCTCCTTGGAAATTTTTCTTCTGGAAAGTTAGTTGCGCCAACCACTCATGCAGCAATATCGGAAATTCGCAGAAGAATACTTCATGGATATCAGAGTAAATTTACTTATGCAACCATTCGCTTGTCATCCACCCAGGATTCTAATTTTCTTCTTCTACGAACTCTTGCATATTCTTATCAAACCAGTCCTGAATCTCCAGTTTTGTTGGATGCCACAACATGTCCTTTTTATTCTTATTCAGGGTCCTGGCTACAGAACCATTTGTTGACATCGTTCTATCGACGGGGTTTCACTTCGCACTACTATCAACAAAGGTCGACACAAACTCCCATAGATATCGTCCCAGAAAGGGGTTTACCCTTTCCAGGAACACCTGCGAAGTGAGTGAAGTCTCACCCAAGATATCTAAGGGGGGCTGCAAGAACCAAGATTCCGCAGTTTTAAGAAGACATGCATCAGTTCATACTCAGTCGCTACAGAAACCAGAGATTCACATTCGCATTATACTAACATTTCAGACATGCAATTAACATAATCCCTATTCGCATCAACCAACATTACCTAGTAATAAAAAAAATAGAAATATCTCAGATATATCTCATCATTATTATTCCATTCCACCAATACATTGAATCAAATAATACTACCATCATTCACAATCAATGACACAACGACACGGTCGAGAAAAATAAATGAGACATAACCAAACATCTTCATTCATTAACTCATCTCAATGGTTGCGGGATAAACTTCACAAAAATAGTTCCAAACGACTCAATACGAATCCACATACACAGAGCAAAACTGCCGAAGGCGGACAAGACGCATTAGACTCCTTTTCTATCCAATTTTTCGATCCATCAATGCCCTTAGGATTACAATTGTGCTTCTATTTTTAGACACATACGATCGTTACAAAATGGTCCAAACGACCCATTGCTAACTAACTTGGACCAAAAATTTCGCTTTCGTCGGCTGTTCATCCTTCGCGAATGGTCATTTTCCTCCGTCGATGGCCCTTTCGTTGTTTTCGGTTCCTCATTTCATGCCCTCTAATCCTGTGCCAACATCAAGGGTGTCATCAAGTTCAACGTGTGCAAGACATTGTCTTCTTTGTCGTTCTATTTTTTCTCTTTGAATATGAATTTTGAAAGACTCTGGTACTGTATTCTTCTTTGAAATATTTGAAAACAAAATTATATCTATAAGTAATAAAATAGAAATGAATTCACTTAGAAATAAATAAAATATAAAATATCATAACTCATCATATCTTTTTGTATGCAACAAAAAAATCTTTTAAGCTTTCCATGGAGGTTGAATCTGGATAGTTGCATCTGACATCATCCCAACTCTTCTCACCCAACATTATAACCATATCCTCTTGTATTTTCATGTAAACCTTATGAATACATGATGTAAAAATAAATGGTGTTAACAATGACATCTAATAATAACACAATGCTTATTTAATAAAAAATCTTAAACTCAAAAAATAAACTAAAAATAAATAAAAACAACCTATAAACTTACTTTTCAAAATCATTGCACATTTATTCCATGGATAATTCGCCTGAATTTACACATGATAGTATTGTAGATATAAGTGTTTTATCCTTCACACCTTGCAATGATATCCAAGGTTTTATAGTCATATCTTCTGGAAAATTCTTGACATCATGTCCTCCTTGACTACTACTCCATGCAACTGCTTTATTTTTTTTTACCTTCTAATTTTTTACGCCAATATTCTCCCACATGCTAAATATGTCATCAATCAAATCCCATATGGGGCCCGTTCTAAATGCCAACTAAAAAATAGTTATCTACAACTCTGAATAAATCGCTTCCTTTCAAACCTTTATGTTTCACATTGTCCTCTTTAATAGGCATACCTATTTCCATACAACATTGTTTCCGGAAATCTGCATCAACTTTCGATCTATCACTACCACATATGTGTTCAAATTCATTGTGGATAAATATAACCATTTGAACGAATGTCATGGACATCCTATAGTCACTATCTATGTTGTGATCCCATGCCAATAGTTTTGCTTCCACATCTATTAAACCAACATAAATGATGCAAATTTCACTGTTTGAAAAATAGGGTTTTTTGGAAACTCTTGCATCAATTCCCTTCTAGCCTCTACAGAATGATTCCCCCCCAAAACATAGTAGTTGTAATCAAAACATTTTGATTCTTCAAATGCATCTCTAACAGGAACGTCTTTTGGGTCAACAAGAACTAGGTAGTCAACCACATGTGCATAGGGATTGTGCCTCATCAATGCTTTCAAGTTATGAACATGCAAGCGATGTGGTTTCCTAATTGGATACTTCTCTTGGCATTCTGCGTGTTTATAAAGTTGATTTACATTTAAATCAAATGTTTTCCCATTGTGAACCAACTTATCCCTCCGCAATCGATCTCGAATAGCATTTTCTGTTGTCTTAACAACACCATCATTTAGATCACCACCTAGAGTAATGATTTCCAAATTGTCCCCCGAGTTCTCACCATGATTTTCAACATTGGATTGAACATCTTCTCTCCTCCTTTAATGTCTTGAAGCAGTTGTATATAAAAGAATAAATTGTTGACCAGGAATGGAAACATCCTCATCCATAGGTCTTTTAGAAGAGGGTCTATTTCTCTTACCATCAGAAGTAACATTGTCATCACCAACAATTCATTGATCATGTTCAGTTGGGAGAGATATGCTTTTGAATGTAACCTTCCTAGGTACATTATTTGATTGTTGAATGCCTTTTCCTTTCTGTGATTGTACTTATTCATGAACATTTTGCACTCGTTTTTGCTTTGTTTTTTCTCCCTTCTTTGGTGCTTCTCCCTTATGAAGAGGGGCATTAAGTACATCCATCGGATTTTCTTCTATAATATAAATTCCATTCATAATATGGGAAAGTGGCATAGCAAAATCTCGCGAAATAAAAACATTTTTGGAAAACGGTCCAGGCGAACGTTATCATTTGGAAAACGTTATTATTTGGTAACGTTCCAGGAAAATGTTATCATTTTCCAAGCAAACATTTGGTAACGTTATCATTTGTTAGAAAGGATGGCTGAGGTATGGACCATGATTGTCCTGGTCATGGATGAAATTATGACAGATTGGATCCAAGTAATCGAATTTATGGTATCTGGCCTGAGACGGGGCTATGTTCTTTTTTTTCTTTTTTTATACTTTTTATGAAAACATCTCAGAACCGGCCCAGCAGCACGCGAGGGAACACTGATTTTCGAAAATGCATAAGGAGGCAGGGAGATAAAGAAGAATGATAAAGACTCATATTATAAGCACGCCTCGCACTATTGGCTACCCAAAAAAACTAAAGCTTTGCTTGGAACATAGCCAATACCACAATATAGCAGTGTTTTAGGGTTTGGGATGCAATAGGGTATGCAAATGGCATTTGTATTTTTATTGTTACAGATCTGGACTAGATTTCGACGCGGAAATTTTTGAGTGGATAAGGGATTCCAAGCACAACTATGACTAGTAGATGGGAATAAGATATTACAAATAAAGAGATTACCTCTTTAAAATGATCACGGGAGAGATCATCGAACCCGAGATAGCTCAACAATCACTGTTAATTAGAATCAGACTGTCTTCATGCAATCGTCTCCTATCATCCTTACTTGGGACACATGCACATATGCAACGCTTTTTTTTTTATAATTTTTATTTTTTTAATGTACATGAATAGGTTTATTACGGTTCATATATACTATAGAGGAATTGTTGGAGTATTAAAAAAACCCACCTATACCATTTTAGACTTATTATAAATTAATTAATCATTTATGATTAATTTTCTGAGGTTTGACTAGGTAAAATAGGTCAGTTTTGTCTTTTAGTGGACCACTTTCCATCCTAAGTTACTAGGGTGCACTTGAGAAGATTTTGGATAAGAATCCATTGGATTTTGTCTGATTTCTTTCCATTTTTGGTTTAGAAGGTGCTTTCCTGATTTAGTTAGCTTTGTCCTGTTTTTTTCTGCTTTCTAGTGGAAAAGGTAAAGCTAGTTGACTTAGAAAATTTTGCCACTTCACCAATTCGACCTCCACATCATATATTCTCTCCTAAATCCATCAATAAATTCTATTTACCTCACTCATGATCTGCCATACCTTACTTAGCAAATTCGTGAGCCTCTAAGACAGTTTTGAAAACTGTTTTTGCCACCTAGGGAGTTTTTTTCCTTATTTACGCCTTTTTCTTTTTGCTCTTTCCAAATTTCCTCCAAGGAATTCGATTTTATCCATGGAAGATGTATTATATATTGTATCATATTGATGAATAAATTACAGAGTGATTTCCACAATTTATCTTCTTTATTCTTCTTCTCTCATTGTCTAAAATATTCCATGTGAAATTGTCTTATGAATCTAGATCTTAGCAATCGAAAATATCACATGGTATCAAAGCTAGATTGATTCAAAACAATTTCCAAGAGTGTTTTTTGTAGGTATTTCCATCACCAGGAGTGCATCAGCATGGATCAAAATCAAGCTAAATCTGTGACTCTCACTCCCTTCAACTACTTTGGCTGGAAGGCGCATATGATCATCCAGCTTCGAAGCAAAGGATTGTATAGAATCACTATGGGGCTTGAAATTGAGCCAAGAGTTGTTGCTTTAAAATCCAAATGGTTCAATAGGCTTGATGAAGCTTATGGGTTACTTTGTATCTCTGTATCTCCAGATATTCTATTCCATATTGATTCTCTATCCAATCCAAATCAAGTGTGGACAAAGCTAGAGTCTCTCTTTGGAAAACATGACGAGCTCAGAGGTCATTTATTGGAGATTGAGTTGATCTCACTTAGTCCAAGTAATTTCGATTCAATGGAAGATTTCATCTAAAAATTCAAGAACCTGGTGCTTTAACTCAAGAAATGTGGCATAGATAACAAGGATGAGCAGTTAATCCTTACCATTCTGTCAAAACTGAGCTCTGAATACTCAGTATTTGTGTCTACTTTTCATACTACAAGACTTGCAGTTCCTAATTGGAAGATGCCAAGCCTGGATGCATTCATTGATTCACTCACTAAGGAGAAGGATAAGATGGTCCAAATGAGGGATATAACACCCTCCAAGTACTTTGCACTTGTTTCTCATGGATCAAAGAATTTCAAGAATGACAAATCCAAACAGAAGATGTTGTGAGATGAAGAGGATTCTAATGAAGATTTCAAATCCAAGAAGATGAAGAAGGAGAAGCCCAAGTTTTCTTATTGATGAAAAGGCACTCATCCTGAGAAATATTGCTTCAAAAATAAATTGGACATCATGGCCAAGATTCTTGAAGAGCATAACATAGATGTTCCTGACTTTGCAAGAAAAGAACAAGGCAAGCTTGTTATAGAACATGAACATTGTTTCCAAGCCTCTCCCAAAGGTAATAATGCTTATGCTTTGAGTACTAGAGTGAAATATAATTATTATGTCTTTGATTTTGATTCACATTCTGATATATCAGAATCAGAAACCTCCACTTCTTCCTTGGTACAATCTTCATTCAATTCACCCAAGTCTACTCACAAAACTAGTCATTTTTTACTAGTTTTTGACTTGTCTTCTGAAAGGTCTTTCCACCTCCATTCAAATATTTTAGATTCTGAATTTGAAGATGAAATGCAGTATGATATGTAGGTAATGACACCTCCCACACCATTTTCCCAACCATTGGATGCACAAAATACCCTACAACCCCCAAGTCCTCCGGTCAGGAAACTACACAATTCCATGTTTTCTTACACTATGTCACTTGCTTCTGTTGCTCTTATGTATTTCATATATTTAATTGGTTGGACATGCATGTATTTTTACATCATTGGACTGATATTTCACACATATGGACCTGACTCGATCACTCATGGTTCAAAATTCAAGTCCTCACACTCTCCAGGCTCACTTAGCTGTCAGGGTGACCTAGTTTCTCACACTTTTCCTACTGAAACTCTATTCGATCATGGAGACTCCACATATTTATTGGTTTATGCTCCATATGACTCTAATTATGATATTTCAGAGCTACATTATCTCATTTTCAATATCAGAAATGTTCTACATCAGTTTGAGAAGAAGGTACAAGAACTAGTGCACCACATTGCAGCTACAGAAGAAATTGATCCTGTTGAGTTCATTGTTTCTCCTTGGGAAGGAGTTTGCATAGATATTTTTTCCATCATTGATTATGTTTTCATATCTGATTATATGTGTTACAACAGCAAGAAAAATTCATCTGATGCTCCTCCATCATCAGAAGATGAGCTTCATGGTGCCTCTACACATGATTCTTTCCTACACCACATTGATGCATTGATGCATGATCATGACATCCACAATCTCTTCATCAAGTCTGTTACTCAGAAGCAACCCATTCAGCTCATTCATCTCATTCAACTCCTCTAGATGAGCAACAAGAGAGTATGAAAACATCCAAGCATGTCCATTTTTGAGGGAGGGTTTTGTTCCCATGAGGTTTTCCATGTTTCCTCGTTTTACATGGACTAGTTATTTTTTGTATTGGGGTGACCATAAGCCTTGTTGCTTGGGCCCTATATTTATGATATTTTTTTCATTTTCATCACATAAATTCAGGCTTAAGGTGGGGTGTTGGAGTATTAAAAATACCCACCTATACTATTTTAGACTTAGGATAAATTAATTAATCATTTATGATTAATTTACTGAGTTTTGACTAGGTAAAATAGGCCAGTTTTGTCTTTTAGTGGACCACTTGCCATCCTAAGTCATTAGGGCGCACTTGAGAATATTTTGGATAAGATTTCATTGGATTCCGTCTGATTTCTTTCCCTTTTTGGTTTAGAAGGCGCTTTCCTGATTTAGTTAGCTTTGTCTTGTTTTTTTCTACTTTCTAGTGGTAAAGGTAAAGCTAGTTGACTTAGAAACTTTTGCCACTTGACCAATTCGACCTCCACATCATATCTTCTCTCCTAAAGCCATCAATGCATTCTATTTGCCTCACTCATGAGCTTCCATACTTTACTTAGCAAATTCGTGAGCCTCTAGGACAGTTTTGGAAACTGCTTTTTCCACCTAGGGGTTTTTTTCCCTTATCTAAGCTTTTTCTTTTTCTCTTTCCAAATTTCCTCCAAGGCATTTGATTTTCTCCATGGAAGATGTATTATATATTGTTATCATATTGATGAATAAAATACAGAGTGATTTCCACAATTTATCTTCTCTATTCTTCTTCTCTCATTGTTTGAAATATTCCATGTGAAATTGTCTTATGAATCTAGATCTTAGCAATTGAAAATCTCACAGGAATTAGGAATCTATTGTTTTCCTTCCGGTACAGGAAATATAAATTCGTCATACTTCCAATCGTTCAATATAGGACATAGTTTACCATTTTTCAATTGCACCGTGATGGAATAAGAATTTTATTCATTCTTCGATTTACCGCAGGAAATAACAGGCTATCATTTAATGCATCATGCACAGATTAATACCAATCTTTACAGGGATAATTGCAAAGTTTCATAAACAATTTCTCTATCGGGGTGATATCAAAGCTCTTAAAAACAATTTAATACATATTCAAATAAAGGATCTACAATGCATACCTTATGGATTTAATTTAAGAACCATTAAGGACCAGTGTTTGAGCCAATAGCTCTGATACCAAATCTAAGAACCTCAAGATGATAAAAACCAGTAAAAAGCAAATTAAAAACAACATGCAATGAGATCTGAGTAAAATAGTGGATCCGTAAAAAGTTAAACTCATATTCTATGGAGATTTAAGGGTTCGTACTTGATTAGAGGACCTAGCAGCTACCATTACCTTGACAACTCCAATGCCCGCAATTGAAGGTGGGGGGACGACTCTCCACCAAACCAAATCCCAACCAATAGTTGAGGCCCCGAGCCCCCAACAATTAACCCTATGCCAGAGCTTGCTTTCTTTCCTCTTTCTTGGCTACTCCATAGGTCTCCTTCCAGAATTCCAAAAGACCAAAAAGATCCCCCTCTCTTCTTCTTCTCCTCCTTTTATCTCCCCTTTCTCCCCTTTTTCTTAATTTATTTTTATGCAATTTATTTTTCTTCATTTTTCTTTCATATTCCTTTCTATTATTTACCTTTTATTGATTATTACATTTTATTATAAATATTCCACAATATGCATACATGAGGGTTGTTATAGAAGCATTGCTTGGCTCGAACCCTTGGTTTTAATATGGCCATTAGTTCAATGGGAATTGTAAACCTGGCTCATATGTTTTCTTACAAATAAATCCATATTGGATAGGCTATTAAATTTACAATTTGTTGCATGAGTGGGTTTTATTATAATGATGTTATACACTTATTGCTAGTATGCTTGCATCTGGTTGCTATTGATGACCTACTGGAAAAGAGTATTCTATTTATACAGTAACATTTTTTTGATCATGGGATTCTAAAATGTACAAGAGGGATTCTAAACGCAAAGCTAAAGTTGCAGAATCTGACTCAGACATTGACATTGTACCAAAATCGTGATGGAGACCTTATTTGAAGACACCAAAGCGATAACTAGAATAGTCCCCAAGTACAAATGGGGTGAATTATATCAACTCATCTGAGATCAAAATGTGCCTGATGCTTCCATTGAAGAGATGATGATTTATCAAAACATAAAGAAGTCAAGTATTCATAAGGATGCGACTCTCCCAGAATTATTCCCTTGTTTTAAGGTGATAGGTTGGATATTACCTCATATAGATGTCAAATCTAGGATCGTGGCATGAGCAAATGGGAAAGAGTTCGCTTCATTTCAACCCGCCCACATAAGCACAACCTGCAAATTACCTGCTCCAAAAATCCTTATGACGGATGATTGGGTAAAAGGTATTAACATAGATCATTCGAAATATGCCAAGAAAATGCTTATCTCGGGCAAGCAGCTAAGGCAAAGAGCTACCAGGGAGCATGATTCGCAGACTTTAAAGACCCCTTTTAGAATTATATCTATGATGTTGAGCATAATATTTGGGAGAGCAAATGCAAATGTATACAAGCTCAGTTGGGTGCCAATCATGTACCATATTGCTTCTCACGGTACTGTTTTCAATTGGGCAGATATTATTTCAGAAAGTATGGTTGCAGTGGTATATGTGGCCCAAGGAGGCATGACACAGAAGAAAGCATAATTTTTCATGCCATCCTACCTTATTGATTCCATTTTGATAAGAAACTCATTCTATAAATTGGGATGTTATTGGGTCCCAGATGAGACTCCACTCTACGTTGCATATCATATTATGTGGGCTCATAAGCATGCCATCTTTTACAAGCTCTTATGTGAGGAGTTCATAATCCCTTTGTATAAGTTGATTTTTAATGAAGAACTCAATTGCATGTCATACAATGCATTGGAAGTGATTAGCGAATATGGAGATTACTATTTCACCCCAGAAGGCATCTACATTCGGATGTATGGGGGCACCAAAAGTCCTTCTCTAATGCCAAAATATGTTACAGACTACATAGTACATAAGGAAGTTGTGAGGAAAGTCTTCATAAATGGTGTCATACATTTTTTAAATAAAAATAAGAAAGTTGTTTATCCTCTGCTTCCTTTTACCATTGAGGCATACAAGTTTACTAAGGTAAAAGGAGCAGAGAATTTTGTGAAAGACTTAGAGGCATATCATTTTGGAGAAAAGATTTTTATCAGGAATGATAAGTTGCAGAAGGCGGCTAAACATTGCGCTTCGTGTAAGATAAATTTTGAGTATACAAACCGGTTCCTAAAATACGAGGAAGTATATAAAAGAGAAAATAACATGACGTACTTGAACAAAAGGTTTGGCAAAAAAAAAGGAACGAGTTCGAGTCAGACGGAAGAAACTACAAAAGAAGCAGAGCAACAAAAAGCAAGGGAAGAGGCTTTGGAAGCTGAAGAAGCAGAGCAGGAGAAAGAAAGGGAAGAGTCTTTGGTAGTTGAAGAGGCAAAGAGGAAACAAGAGGAAGAGAGAAAACAAATAGAGGAAGAGGCCAAGAGGAAAGAAGAGCAAGAAAAGGCAGACGAGGAAGCTGCTGAGCAAGAAAAGAAAAAAGAAGAAGAAGAAGAAAGGATCAAGAAAGTTGTGGAAGACAAGAAAGGTCAAGATGAAAATCAGAATTTACAGGATATGGAAATAGATAAAGCCGCTGATTTAGAGGTTCCACTTGTAGGGGGTCATCTCCCATTTGCTGAGCTGGGGATCACACCATTCACCCCCACGAAATAACATTCTGTGGAAAAGCTAGACACTAGACACTATTGTTTTTTATCCCAAAAGAAAGATTATTTTAAGGATAAAATAAAAGATATTAAAGATGGGTACACAGCCTAATATTGTAACCATACAAGAGAATACTCTAGTAGAAGGTACCAACAAAGATCCAAATTTTATTGCTTCAATGAATATTGTGGATACACAAGCCAATGCAGATAATGTAGACAAATTGATGAATGATTTAGAATGTAGTAAAACAAAAATGTTGAAATTAAAAGATAATTTGGTACAAGCTCGGAGCGAAGGGATCGATATGAAGAGAAAGCAGGATGCTATAGAATCCAAAAAGGAAAAATTGTTGTTGGATTACCAAGAGCTTGAAGATGAAAGAGATTCTTTGAATGTACAATTAGTAATTATGGAAGGAGAACGAGCTAATTTCCATTCTTGAATCAATGAGTTAGAGAAAAAAGAAACTCAATTGAATCAACAAGTAGAATCCCTGATGGTTGAAAAGGGATATCTACAATATCAGGTGAATGAATGTATGAGAGAAAAGGAAACTTTGATAGAGCAGATCAAAATTGCTCAGAATCAGAAACAAGACATGGCACCTTTTTACGAACATGCTCGTGAAGTGCAAGAACAGATTTGTCACTCACATGAGTTAGTGACAGAAGAAGTTTATAATTTAAGATGAATGATAGATAGAATGAAACAAATCTCTATAGAAGATGCCATTGTAATACAGAAGTTGATAGGCACATTTAACAAGGTAAAAAGGTTAATTGGTTGGAAAGGAAGAAATCATGAGATTCTCGATCACTTGCCTAATAAGATAACTGTTGAATTAAAGTTAGATATATCTCTTTTGTAAAGTTGTCGAAAGGCTGCTAAAAGGGTACAAAATGAAGTGCAGAAGACCATTACAAAATGTGAAGAAATTTATCAAAATGTCTGCCAAGCGCATGAAAAATGACTCATTCCAATTTCTAAAGATATTGACGAATTACCATCCAGAGATCAACGTTTAGTAGAGTTGAGAAACAACTTGAGTGGATATTTGGAGTACATCAAGGGACTGGACATGCTTACTGTAGAAGATATTCAACAGCATGTGGGACAAGCAACTATGAATGCACATTTTCTGGGAGAAAGCCACGAGGCAACAACAAAGGGGTTAATAGACATAATGGAAGAATTGTCCACTCATGAAGTTGCTTTGAAATTGTTGGAACCTCAACAATCTAATGTAATATCTCATGAAAGTGATCTTTGGTACAATTATATTTCAAGTTTAGAAAATCCTCGAGCAAAATAATGTAATTTGTATTTTATTTTCTATTTTTGGGCCGAGGAATCACAAAATGATCAAATTCAGAAACCCAGGAGTTAAAGGGAAGGTGAAACGATTAGTCATGTAAGGACAATTTTCTTGTAAAGATAAATAGTAGAGAAGGGAAATGAGAAAGGGGATTTTGCTGGTGTAATAAAAGCGAGTAACATTCTGTATGAAAATTACTTTTTTGCTAATGAGAAGAAACTATTAAGTTGGGTGAAAGCTTACATGGGGTTTGCATGAAATGTCGTGAATTAAGGCTCGGAATTATTTCTTCATGCGTCCATCTTTATGTTGTGAGATATTTCTTACTTTGTTGGATTATTCTAATGGTGTATCAATGATTTTATTGGGTTTATCTACAAAATGCAAATGTATGTGTAGTAAGGAGTAATAAATGGAATCCATATTTATCAAATCTATCTTTGTGTATCATTTGTGCTGTGATTGTAAATGTTTTATCTCAATAGCTAGTTGTTGAATTTGTACAAGCAATATCATATATTACTCTTCTTTTGTAAAAAATTGCTCCTTGTAAGGATAGGTTATTTAAATTATGATAATGTTAATTGATTGATGAGGTAGAAGTGGTAAGATGAGAGGTAAGAACCTGCCCATCACTTGTGAGGCTTCTACCTGTCAATTATAGGTTATGCATTATTAATATTATGGCACTTGCATATGCATCCTTACATATAAAATATAAACGGTGGGTCAGGCTGCAACCAGTAAAGTTTAGTTGAAAAAACATCTACGGTAGCCGGACCGTTAACCAGACGGATTCCCTATTCAAAACAATGAATAATCTAATTGGGATTTTTCATTGGGAAAATCCCTACTGTCGATGCAAGGATTTTTCCAGGCATCAACAAAAGGCAATGGTGTTGCAAGTAAAATATTCAACAAAATAGTTGAATGCACAAACTAGACAATTGCACCTACAATATGTGTCACAAGGTTATGATCAGGAAGCAAAAATAACCTGGCAACATAGACGCATAAAACAACAAAACACAAAAAAAGGGATAATATGGGTTTGTTTGAATGGTTGTAGACTATATTTGAACATACAAATGAGTCCAAACAAAACAAAAACAATATTCACAATTTTTTTCCCTTTATTTTCTTCCAAGCAATGCACAAGTGAACAAATAAACAACAAGTTCATTACCCATCCCTAACAATCATTTCCATTAACATATATCGACTATCTTTCATAAATATGATTCTTAAACCAATATGTTATTTATAGTCTACAAACTATACCAGGCAATAAGCAAGTCTATTTCTAATGTTGAGTTTTAAATAAGTTTAGAATGTGGAGTATCAATTTTCCATAGTTGCCTAAGATCAATGTGCATTCTAGACATTAGCTACAGAGAAAAACTATAATATGCAACTCCAAATGCATAGCTACTAATATTAGTCCAGTTTTAATCTCTTGTTTTCTATCCTTAATTGCAATTGGGCTTTGTTAAATAGGAAATCACTGCAAATTTTGTCGACTAGAAAACTATTGTCAATTTTGTTGTTGCAATCAAACAATTGCATGCCATAGCAAAAATAACTATGCATTCACATCTTTCCTTGCATGAAGGAATTTCCAAACATTGACTAAAGATTCTTCTCAATGGATTGCATAGATTAAAAATATGAAAAGTAATCAAATTTGTTAAAATGAAACTAGGAGAATTTAGTACAAGCATGTCATAGGCATTTCTATATCATCCTTGGTGCACACTTTCTTTTGCATATGAACATGTTTTTTTATATGCTATTAGTATTCGTTACATGCATTTGTGCTTGAATACAGACAATCAAGAGAAGAGACCTTTGTGTTGAAGGATCTGATTGTGTTCATTCCACAACATAGAACTCTGTGACAACCTCATATAAATACAATGAACTATTAGCATAAAGACTCTTCGACCTAATTTTGAGATTGAAACCTAGAAATGCAATATTAGTCATTTGACATTGGATGGAGATTAATGAATCCAATCTTCATATGAAAACCCAATGCAACAACTTCCAATGCCATACTAGACATTTCAAATAGGACGTCTATAATCATGATTTATCTGCGTATAGCCATATAGCCACAAAGAATGATGACATTTCCATAGTTGGTGTTCTTATATCTAAATTAATTATGTGAAACATATGATTCATGACATGACTGTATAACTACTAGTAATATGAAATGGGAACTTGAAGATGAAACTTATCATTCCACTGTTCTATATCATTTGATTGTTCCAAAAGTAAAATGCAACAACAATCGATCCATTATTTGAAACTACAACAAATATCTATTATTTCAGTTCACACCAAGAAAGATAAAATCCTATATAAGCACCACAATGGGCTTCATGAAATAACTCACTTCGCAACATTCAACCACCATAATCTAAATTTGTTTCATTAACTGCAAACAACACCATGGAATCCTAATCCATGATCAAGCTAGACATTTACTAATGTAGGTGGTCTATTTTTATGGTTCAATATTCCAACAAATATTTTTTTTAATATCTAACACTTTCTCAAGATATAATTCAATTAAAATTTGAATATTCAAAATGATCTTTTGTTATTTTCAACCCTAGTTTATTAAATTACCTGTGGACACTTAAGTCTCGTAACTGGAGAATAATATTTTACAAGAAAGCCAACAAATCACAACTAGAGACAAATCACATGGAACCTGGAACATTTAAAAGCAAAACTCCTTTTATTAGTCCCTGCTCTGCAGCGATTATAGCGATCAGTTGGTCGCCCAATTTCATTGACCATCATTGTTTCAATTGTTTAAATCTAATGTTGATTAAAGTTTTTCAAATTTTTATTATTAAAATCAATTTACTAAAAATTAAAAATAAATTTTTGAAATTTCAAAATTAGATTATTTATTTTTTGATTGGTGCAGCACACCGATTTGACGAATTTACTCTCGTGTGCAAAATAATTATGGAATTATAAAAATAATAAAATATATAAAATTGAAATAAAATAAAAAAACAAAAACTTGCCACGTGCACTTGGCAACAGCGCTTCATTTAATACATTAATTAATGTGATATATGAAAGATTTGACAATAGCCATGTCTTGCTCCAGTGCATTGCCTGGCTTTGCCACGTCAGGCTCAAGCATTGAGAGCATTATATTCGAGAAATTGATCACTTAAATCTCCGAATTCGAACATACTAGCAAGCCATATTAATAAATAATATGGTTTATATACGCCGATCGGCGTATATCAGCCACATTTAAGCCATATTGATATACGCTGATCGGCGTATATAAGCCATATTATTTATTAATATGGCTTGCTGGTTGACAATCGACCTCGGGGAATATTTTGTGAGTTTTAATATTAATATTATGGTTGTGAAAATATTATTAATAATAAGTATTACTATTTTAAAATTATAATCATTTTTATTTAAAAAATAGTTTTTTATAATTGTAAGGGGTACGGTACCTAGAACTTATGACATTATATTTAAAATTTAAATATTAATTCATTTTAAATATTGATTGTAACATCTTAAAATAGTTATTGATTGTAACATCTTATTCTTAATTATCTTTGCTTACAAACCAATTATATGGCCAGCCTATTGCCATAAAACTCTACATTTCTTGAATGGAACGAAGAAGAATGAGTTGTGTGCCTGTGTGTTTGACGGGTGTATAAAGTTTGTTTTTGCATATATATATAACCTTTTAATCGTCGATTCAAAGAATTCCGATTGGCTTCCTTTTCAAACGCGGTTGTGCAAACTTTTTTGGACAATAAATACATTTGTAATCTTGATCCTGCTGACACCAACAATTTGAATGTTTATCTTCATCTAATTGAGGGTAAAATGCCATATCGTCGTGGTTGAGGGACACTACTCCAGTGTATTGACTTTTAATGTTTGATGTTGCTAAAATTTCCTTTTAGGGTAGCAAATGTTAAACTATAACAACAACTAGCGTCAACTATGCAGATATCCATTGTCATACAATTCATCAAGTGCGGTAAGGAATTAATTAGAAGAACATGTATGGCAAAGCTATGTATGGGAAAGCTATATTTGTATATGTAAACAATAATTTATTATATAATGCTAAAACAGTCCTACCATTTGGTATATTGGTAATTCTTATACCATTAAATTCAAATAACTACTACTTTTACCAAATAGTTTCTTAACTTATTATGTAGAATCAATTAATGCACAATCCCAGAATCTTTCACAGCAGCCCAGCCTGAACAAAATTGAGCAAAGCAACTTTATCTTCTTATATCAATATAGGCATAGACATATTATTTGCTAATTGGCAGGGACATCGCTAGAGTACACTTTTTATAAACTCTTTGTCTATACTTTGCATTAATGCAGTAAAACGAATAATGGAACAATTCAAATGTTCTATTTTACATTTGAAGCAATTCTGAACACTAAACTAAATTTTTCTAATAATTTTTAAAAAAATTTGTAAACATTTAAACAAATTATAAACTTTATTTTAGAGTAGGGACTAGCTGCTTTGCAGCTATTTCTCTTGTTTTATATTGAAATTGATCATTTTTTTATTATATCTGTCCTATCTTCCAAGTTCACACAAACACAAATTTAGCAGGATCTTTCACAAACCAATGGAAAGCTTCTTACAAATACAAATTGCCCCAAATGCATAAAAAATTCTAGGCACCATCGCTTCCCAATCTTCTCAAATCATTTTACACAACTCCGTAATAAAGTAGTTTCATCGCATTTGATTTTATTTTTAATTTGATGTGGCTGGGCATATGTGATGCTAGGTATATCTGACATTTTTCTCTTTGTTGAATTACTTTGGTGCATGCTGGTATTCGAGTTAATATATTTCCTTTGGCATTCATTATAACATGTTAACTTCTAAAGCTTAGTGACCCATGAACCTACTCAATTTCCCTTTCCAATAATTAATTAAAACCTTGTTTGCAAGAAATAATTAGATTGCCAGTTGATGGTAGCACACCTATGTAGTATGCTTGCTTGAATGCTTTGATTGCATCAATGATGAACTCATAGGAGAATCATAATGCATGAAAACTTGTTCGGTAGACCATAATCTGTACACGAATCTCAACAATTTAAATGGTCTATTTGAATCTATTGTAGTTATAATGTTGGATGCTTTGTATTTTTATATTTGCCATAACTCGAGAATTTTTTTTTAATATCTATGTATCCTAATTAATTTCATCTATATGTCCTAATTTATTCTATTTGGAGTTAACTTGGGAAGCATATATATTTTTTATATTTATATTTATTATAATTTTTTTTCTTCTTACAAGCCAAAAATGACAATCTCACAAAATAGAAACGATTTGATTCAATGATCTCAAGGGCTTGTCACTAGCAATAATACGACTAAAAAGAACAGTCGAGAAGCCTTTAACCCAAAACATATAAGATGCCTTTTCCATGAGGATTTGCGGCAAGCATTTGCCCAAATAGTACTCTATGCACTGCTTCCCAGTTGCATTTTCTCAAATACATAGTTGCATTACATCGCTTCCCAAATTTCTCAAAACACTTACATAACTTCACAAACCCATTAACATGGTAATCTAGCAAAATAAAATAACTTGATTCAATGTTTTCTAGGTCTTGCCACCAGTGATGATATGACTAAAAAAAGAGTTGGGAATCCTTTAACCCCAAACATATAAAATGTCTTACTAGGAGGTCTTACAATAGGCATTTGTTAGAATATTATGTTATACCTCTAAAGTATGTGACATACAACAAATCATGAAACAAAAGCGACCCTTCTTCAATAGTTTCAATGTGCGCTTGCAACTCACAGTTTACATGCTCCTAGGTTTCAATTATTTGAACACCACATGGTAGCTAATTGGAAAACAGGAATTTATCCTAGGAATTGAACATTGTTTGCTTGATTTTGCAATTGGTAGTGAATCTCCATAGCCAATATTGACTCTCAGGTTGGTGCAAATTGAATCATTGTATCCCAGGGAAATTTTTCTCTAGCTTTTGCATAGACTAAGTCCATCTAATAAAGCTCCTTTTAAACAATTATTAACAAATTCAACATTCACAGTTCAACCAAGACATTAAGTTGATCTACATTTCATAAATTTTAATTTTTTTTAGGACAAAGGATCCTAAGAAAAATAAGAAGAAGTAGACAACGACATAACATATTGCTATGTTTGTGCATTTATTACAATAGAGCTCCACCCTATCAACCAGCAAAGAAACCACATGAGAGTAGAGCGACTTACCCGACAAAACTGCAATGACACTGAAAGCATCTGTCGCCCACAACACAAACTGCAAACAGAACACGATCGACAACGACATGAAAATGTTGTGATGGGGACAAAATCTCCAAAACGCAAGGCCTATCGAATTCTGAAAGAAACAAAAACAAGAACAAGAAACTCATCGAAAAACAAAGAAAGATATGCATCACAGGGAAAACCTTCATTCAAAACTCAAAGCCGACCAACAAATACACCACCTTTTGCTAAAAATGTTGTTTCATAGGCACCCCTGCAAATTTGGCCACTAGTGAGATGCAAAAAAGGAACCCCATCATAGAACAACCACTAACAAAAGTTGAATCTCTCAGTACAAGCTATCTATAGCCTAAATGCAGGGAAAACCAGGCTCAAGCATAGGCGAAAACACAACACAACCAAGAATAGAAATGCAATATTCTCCATGCAATTATGAAAAACGAGAAACATGTATTCTCGCCACTAAATTCCAAATTGAATGTTTGTTCATTGATTTTGTCGCTTCCAACCAATATGTACAACCAACATTAATTCTTGGCTGACTGCAACTTGAACCACAACTAGACACCAATACAACTAATAGTGGAACTGACACCCAACATTAATTCTCGTCTAGATATCATGGCACAAGATCCATCCACTAGCTGCATGAATCCACCAGATCGCCTATGTCACCACGCCGTCAATGCTTGGAACATCCGAGAAAGCATATGTCACATGCACACTAGCCAATCACATATAAGATAAATCCACAATTTAAAAAGAAACGGTTTAATTTTTATTGCCCAAACCTAAGCTCCAACATTGACAAGTTGAAAAGTTACCCTACGTATAGCCTTAACTAATGTCCCGAAGCAATCCATATATTTTCCTTGGAAAGACATAATTATTCATTCTCCAACCTCAAAACCCCTAATTCTCTATCCCAAGAAACCCAAAACCCCTTAATAAAAGGAAACACGATAATCTAGCATCCACAAAAATAGTCGCTTGAGCAACAAAAAGGCTGGACGGTTTGCTGGTAACCTACAATGTTCTCCACTTGGGGAACAAAGAAAATTTTAGGGGCAAAATTTAGCCCATGGGTTATTTTTTGACTCTTTTTTTCCAAAAAAAAATTCAAATTGCCAGACATTTTATAGATGCAAATTTAAGAATTAGTAAGATTCCCTAAAATTTCTACACATTGAGAAAATTATAAATCCTTGCAATTTTGCCTGCTAAAAAATTTATTAATAAAATGAGGGAAACCTCTTTAAAAAGCTAGATTCTTCTTCCTTCATCATCTTGCAAGCATCAAACTCACAAGCTATGGCGCTTAGACTACTGCTTTTGTATGAAAAAAACCAAGTTTATTATAAATCACAAGCATCTAAAAAGCATGAAAAGACAAAGTTTATTATAAATCACAAGCATCTAACACACTAGCTACACCTGGTACTTTTTCACAGAAAAGTATAACTTACTATTAATATACGAAATAGTAAATAACACCAGCTGTCAGAATCATACAAACTGTTCACAAATCCTGCCCTAGAGAGCACATGAGACATGGCAGACAAAATGCCAGGTGTGCCATCATCCACATCAGAAAAGTCCAATATAAAGTGTCATATGTCCACAAATTATATCATGAATCCCTCCAGTAGGAGAAACGGATCCATATATCACCAGAAACATCAAAGTGTCCAAACATATATAAAAAGGTCACAAGTACGGACAGCCACAGCTGCCGATCACCAAATATATCAAATAAATAACCAACAGTGCAAAATATATCAAAGCGCAGCCAATAACAACAGTCAATAATGCCGCAAAAAAGTGGATGGAGACAAAAACGTCCAACAAGAAGTTGGAGCCAGCCCCTAAGTGAGATCTGCACAAAGAGCTAACAGAACATATAAGAATAACCACCCGCATAATATAGAGCAAGAAAGCATCATAATAACATATAATGGAAAAAATATGAACAAAAAGCATCATGTCCAGTGTAAGTGATAAGATCCTTGAGTAATCAGAATTTCCTCCCGCCATTCTTGCCACATGATGACCCCAACCTCAGAGGTAAGTGCCTTCTTAGATAGCATGTCCGCCCCTATATTAGCTACATGATCAAAATGTATGTGTTGGTAAGTGCCTTCTTAGATAGCATGTCCGCCCCCATATTTGCTACACCTGGTACTTAAACGGCTGCTTCTCTATCGAAAAAACCAAATTTTATTATAAATCTCATTTGATAAATAAGTGAACACTATTCCAGTGACCATCCAATACGTTTTCCCCTTTGGAGGTATTCCACTTAAAAAAGGTAATTTGCATTACTTAGTTAGCCGTCCATTATCCTAAATTCATGGTTGTAGAGTCAAGGATGCATATATTTTTATCAATTGTATGATAAACCTTTAGTTGAGCAAAGCTTCTGGTTCTCTCCATAATGGCCGCCACGCTATCAGTCTCCGCCCTGATCGGTGAACGTCTGAAGCACATCCATGCCATTCCTTCCTTTGTTATTCTCTCCTTCTCACGCCCCGTTCAAAATCCAACAAAATTATTCTCAGCATTTTATTCCACTCTCAAAACCCCCATTTCACCGTCTCCCTCTTTTGAAACCACACCGATAGCGAGTTTCCTTTTCAACGATTGTGGATTCTCTCTGCAGGACGCAAATACCATTTGCAGGAGAATGCCGGGTTTATTGGCTCACAAATCCTACGATAATTCACGGCAAACCCTTCTCTTCCTGAGAGACAAGGGTGTTGATGAAATTGGCATTCGGAAACTCTTTTCCTCGTTCCCCGACCTCTTAAGGTGCAGATTCCAGGGTACAGTCAAACCCAAGGTTGAATTCCTGGAGAAGATCGGCCTTACTGGTCAGAAATTGCTCAAAGCCCTCAATAGATACCCTGGTGTTTTTACACTAAGTATTTGCCGTACGATGGAACCGAGGGTTTGTATTTTACAGTCGGTGCTTGATCCCGCTCTAGCCGCCGTAGTTTCGAACCCAAAATCTGATAAAATTGCCGAAAAACTAGTTTCCAACAACAGCGTAACCGCGTATGTAATATCTCAAAACCCTAGGATTTTTAAATAACTGTGGAGAAAAGCTTGTTGAGGATCGTAAAGGATCGTTAAGCTGAAGTTGGAAAAATTGAGAGAATTAGGGTTTACAGAGGAGGAAGTTGGGAGTCTTGTTAAGCGCTCGCCTGAGCTTCTGGGGTTTTCCGATGATACACTACGGCGGAATCTCAAGTTTCTTGTTGAGGAATGGAAGCTTCCTCGCAAATCTATTTTGAGTAATCCGGTGGCTCTGCGTTTAAGTATCGAGAAGAGACTGAAGCCGAGGCTCATTGCTCTCAGCACATTGATGATGATGAACAAGCCTTCAAAGAAAGCTAAAATCTACCCTTCAATCCGGTATATGTGCATGTCCGATGCGGACTTTAATAGCAAAGTGGTGAGCAGGCTGCCAGTGGCGACATAGGAGAATAAGGAGGAAAACCCGTTGTAAGGGTCGGGGTTTGATTAGTTGCTCTGGCTGGCGGGGAGTTCAACTGGAGATGGTCAGAGTGTCTAAGAATTGTAAAGAATGTTGAGGGGATGGGCATTGAGAAGGGGTCCAAGGCATTTGCATGCTGAACAGGGACAATGCTCAACTGAAATTGAAAATTTTGAGAGAATTAGGGTTTACAGAGGAGGGAGTTGTGAGTATTGTTAAGAGGTTTCCTCAGCTTCTGGTGTTTTCGGAAGATACACTACGTCGGAAGTTCAAGTTTCTCGTTAATGAATGGAAGCTTCCTCGCAATGCTATTTTGAGTAATCCGGGGGCTCTGAGTCATAGCATCGAGAAGAGACTGAAGCCGAGACTCAAGGCTCTCAGCACCTTGATGATGATGAACAAGTCTTCAGAGAAAGATGAAAGTTATTTTTCATTGTACTATATGCGCATGGCAGATGGGGACTTTAATAGGAAAGTGGTGAGCGGGCTCCCAGTGGCGACATAGGAGAATGAGGAGGAAATCCTGTTGTAAGGGTCGGGGTTCGATTGGTTGCTCTGGCTGGTGGGGAGTTCAACTGGAGATGCTCAGAGCTTTTGAAGTTCATGAATATTCACTGATTCAAAACTTCTGTATTGCCTTAATGGAGATGCACAGAAGTGCAGACAAAGAGAAGCTACATTATACTATTTACTAAGATCAGGACAGTGATGAATGATGCCATTTTGACAACTATTCCCTTTGTGTTGCTTTTTTGCAGGTATTTCAAAAGCATCTTCACATTGCTTTCAATTTTTT
The DNA here is from genome assembly GCA_027924585.1 of Larix kaempferi. Taxonomy (NCBI): domain Eukaryota; kingdom Viridiplantae; phylum Streptophyta; class Pinopsida; order Pinales; family Pinaceae; genus Larix; species Larix kaempferi. The sequence goes on from BSBM01000643.1 coordinate 14,456,598, forward strand.
TTGTTCTTTCAATTGTTTTCGAGGATTGCATGTATTGGTTGTGGATGTTCTTAGCAATTGCTTATGGTGGTTCAAAGTCACTCAAATATAGTGTTTAGAAAGCAGAGCGTTAGATTGTTGCAAAGTTGGAATTTAATAGATTCTCATTAGCATATGCTAATTCCATATTAGACACTGTTTTTTCTCACGCTCCCAAGTATTGCTGCACATTTTCCTGGTTTTTTAATTGACATGTCACATGTAATATAATGAGTACACTGTTTTTCCTTACCCCGTGTCCAACTCCTGCTGGTTTTTTAATTAACTCCTGCACATTTTCGTTTTTTTCAATCAATTTTGCACATTTTCCTTTTTTTAAATCAAATTTTCACATGAACACTGTTTTTCCTTACCCGGTGTCCAACTCCTTCTGGTTTTTTAATAAACTCCTGCACATTTTCCTGGTTTTTTAATGAACTTTTCACATGTAATATGAATGAGTACACTGCTTTTCCTTATCCCGTTTCCAACTCCTGCTGGTTTTTAATTTACTCCTGCTCATTTTTCCGTTATTTGTAATTAACTTTTCACTTGTAATATGAATGAGGACATGCCAATTATAACATTGCATAATTTGTATAGTTTAGATGCTTCCTGAGTATAATATTGACACAATTATGAAGTTAAGTTAGTATATTATATGAATAATGAGTATGCAGTAATCTTTAATGAAAATTTTGATTTTTCGAAGAATATGGATGAGTCTCTAATGAACCATTTGATTTTTCTAAGAATATGGATCCACCATATGGATCCACCACTAATATGTTGTTCAAGTATATCCCTGTTCCTGTTTTCGTTTTGACCCTTTGCAACTATTGCATGTGTAAAGAATATGGATCCACCACTAATATGTTGTTCAAGTATATCCCTTTTTCTGTTTTCGTTTTGACCCTTTGCAACTATTGCATGTGTGTGCACATGCAATGGAGGAGATAAAATTAATGTTTTTAAAATTGTGAAAATAGTAGAAATATAGCGGAACTTCAACATTATGGAGGGTTCTCTTAAACCAAGTATTCTATGGAATAGTGTATTAATTGTGATATAGAGTTTTGTGTAATTATATTTTCGTTTTTGTTTTGATCTTCCTAAAAGAAATTCATGTTTTTATGTTTTTAACTATTAGGTCTATTTAAATTGTTTTATTTTTTATTTTTTACGCTAAGGTGCTTTACAGTCCAGTACGAGGGATATCTTGTAACGTGATGTAATGTTTTAACTTATTTATATTATGAAAAGTAATTAAAAAATTTATAAAATAAAACTTAAAACTTAATCTTGGATTTATCAATCAAGAGAGATCAAATTTAATTAAAAAAGAAATTTACGCCTCAAGAAATTGGATCCCTTTCGGTACTTGATAGATATGGGTTTAAGATGGATCTATGCTGGTTATAACAACAATAATCTCATTATAGTATTTATTTGTTAGATCTTGTAAAGTTCCATATTTTAATAGATTTATTTTTATTAATTGTAATTATTGTGTTGTACTTCTTTTTTTGCGTGAAAGAAAATAATAGTAGATACTATTTCTACTCTTATGTGTTCTTTTTGGTGATTGGGTTACCATGAATTTTGTTCAAAAGTAGAGATACATGATGTGAAGGGACATAGGAAAATCATATACCAAGCAAGAAGTACGTCTCATTCATTTAAGTTGAAATTTCCATGTGATATATGAAACTTATAGTTAAAAAAAGCACTTAAGCTCAAAGTATAAAAAGTAATTTTATAATTAAAAAAATATTTAAGGTCAAAGTATAAAAAGTAGATACTTAGAGTTAAAGGCATAATTACATTTTTAAACTCAAGGTGAAAGTATATATTTATTTTTGTGGTTTAGATGACCCAATTTTATAGCATAAGTTGTTTAGAGTTAAAGGCCTAAATACAAGGTGTTGCAACTTGAAAGAGATAGAATAGAGATTTCATGTTGATTTAAGTAATAAAAATCTAATGGAATCACTATATTTAGAAGATTTCATGTATAACTAAATGGATTTTATTGCTTCAAGACTTATAAGTAAGTTATGGAGTAATTAGTCGAATTTTTCTAAATGGATTTTAATATTTTATTGCTTCAAGACCTATAAATAGGTTATGGAGTAATTAGTCAATTTTTCTTTTTGTAATTTAGTTCTTACATTAATATTGCACAAAATTTACAAAAAATACATGATAAGTCTGCACTGAGCCTCCCAGAGGGAGAAACACCCAGGCTTAGAGACATAGAGAGGTCGACCAAATTCTGCACTAAGCCTCCCGAAGGGAGAAACACCTAGGCTTATAATCAAAATATAACTATGCGTAACTACTAAACCATCTATTCGAAAAGCTATTAGACAACGCCAAACATGGGGACTATATGAGATAGAAAAATTCCCAGATTGCCAAATACTAACAAAAACACTACATATCTGAAAATTGGAGAAAGCACAAGAAGGGTAAACCATTCCAAACCAAGGAAACGTAGGGTAGGCATCATCGCTGAGGGGGCTTTGAATCTTCAGTATCAAGGTGTTGCTTCTGCTATGGAGGCTCCTCCTTGATTTCTCGTTGGTCGTTGCTTTATGGAGCATCATGCTTGTTGATTCTAGCGTGAGACTCGACGGCTTGTCATCTTTCATGTCGTTGAGTTTCTCCTCCTTCAAATTGACATCTTTGTGGCCCTCGTCATCTCCCCTAGAGCCACATTCACCACCTCTGGCTCCACAACCATTGCAAGGAGTGGTGAAGAGAGGTTGAATAGTTCAACAATGTTGGTGCACTAGTTTATCACAACCTGGACCCTATGCTCCAGCTCTCGCATACGGGTTTGCATGTCTTCATCCAAATCCTGGATTTCGCTTATGATATCAAGCAACATGTCAGTCATGGAGCTAGGGTGCCACACTATGTCGGCCTCTCTCAGGCCTCTATTTTTCCTGTGACCAGAGTGACCCCTCCGGCTTTAGACCTGATGGTGCTCTCTCATCATGGTATTAGCTTCACCAACCTCGTCACCTTGAAGCTGAATTCTCAAGTAAGTCTCGACAACAGTGAAACAGTTACCATGGTCTATGGATGAATGTCCATTTATCCCTTTGCCGTCGAGCACAAGTGGTCGCTTGACCATCCACTCAGCCTCTCCCTCCTCTATGAATGTGCGATTAATGCACCAGGTGAGTGAGTGACAGTCTACTCTCGGGAGGGCAGTGTGATGAATGTGCCACAATAGCCTAGGTCGTCGTTTGAACCCCCATCCTCTTATCACAATTAATGTGCTTGGTTTGTCTGGATGCCACCCCATCTAGGGGTAATTAGTTGAAATTATTTATGCTAGAAAAAGTTGAAAAAACTATATAGATAGACTTAAATCTACATGTAAACTTGATTACTAATAAATAGACTAACACAAAAGAGACTTAGAACTAAATGTAGGATTGGCAAAATTTTGGAGGAAATAAGAATAAGTATTTCTTTTGTAGTTACAAAGATTTTGTTCTCCAAGAAACTTAGTCCAATGTTATTAATTTTTTTAAAATTCCATACCAACTTTTTTGAGGTTAAATATGTGGTCGTTACGCAAATCCACTACAAACCTTTAAATCTCATACTAGGGCATTGTTAGAGGAGGATGGGGCCCTTTCTGGTAGATATTGAGTTACAATTTGGAATTTTGATGCATTTTGGAGCATGGAATGTGAAGGATTGTTTTGTGTTTCATGAAGGTACATGAAAAGAAAAATAATAGTTAAATTATTGTTCAAATAATAAATTAAGCACTTTAATTTTTAAAAATTTCAAACTAATTGATTTAACACTTTTCAACTATTTTGTTTTCATTGAATTAACACTTTTCAACTATTTTGTTTTCATTGATTTAACACTTTTGGACATTGCAAACATGGTTTTAGCTTTTATTTCAATTGTCATCACCACGCACTAATTTTGTGATATTGGGCTTTTCACTATTTAGTTCTCATTTTCTAATAATCTTTTTTGCGACAAAATGCACATCACAGGAAACTCTTTGGGTACTTCCCCTCATTTCAAGGATGGTACGTGGGGTATTTTGTTTTGTTGCAGTTTTAGCAACCTAACCTAAGAGGGACATTGAGTGAGGTCCACAATATTAATATAGCCAACCAACCTAGGGACTTGACCTTGTGAACTCTTGCTTACTATTCATAACACTCAACCACTCGAGCTAACTCACAGGGTTTCTTTTTTTATGAAATGCACATCATGGGAAACCCTCTAGGCAATTAACAAAATAAAACAATATTTTAATATGAAAAGAGAGAATTACCACAACAATAGACAATTGTAGATAGAAAATTATCACAATAGCAATATCTTTATTGATGGAAGTAATGTTCACTTGCCTCTTATAGGGGGGAACCTCCAACTGAAGATAAGTTTCAATTACAAAATACGTCACAAGACACCTTGTTTCATTGCTTCTAATCCTATATATAATTTCTAGTGAAGGAACGTTTTAGTAGGAAAAACCTTCTAGAAAGGCTTTTAGTGAAAGAACTTTCTAGTAAGTCTTTTTACCAATATTGTTTTCACATTATAGAGACTTTCTAATAGGTGGAACCTTGTAGTAAATCTTTTTACAAATATTTCTCTCACTATATCTACTTTATTGGCCTTATTTAATATAGATGGCCTCAATACTTAACAACCTATCTATTAAGGGGGTCAGGGTAGGACCCTAACAAACTGAGTTTAATAACAATAGTGACAGGTAAGGGACACATGCAGAGCTACACCACAATAAACTCTTACACTTGAATAAGAGGGATCCACATTTGTAAATGTCGGACACATATCCTATATGGCCCCAAATCCACTTTGGCACCAAAAAATAGATCCATTATTGAACCCAAATTAGAATGCTGACGCATACTAGAAATAAATCTGGCATCGATACTTTAAGGGCAAGGAAGATCGGTGCAACTATTTTTGTCATCATCCCATGTCCTTCCAAATTAGCATTTATTTCGTCCTTCTATTATTCTATGATGTGAATACCCATGGATTGTACTAGTGTCTTCAGCTACAGTTAGTGAAGCATAAACTAGAAACACAAGTCACCATGTTTTGCAATTATCTTGACATAATATTTGATAGTTTGCATTGAGCATAGTTACTTCAACGTCTATTTGACTAAAACTATAATAAATATTTATGTAAGGAAGATCAACAACTTTTCTTAAAATCAATCATCAAATGTAAAGGAAAACAACTACCACTTATCCATTTTACAACCTTATATTGAGCCAACCAACACCAAAAAAATGTAGCTTATGGATTCATGCAAATATTTATAATGAGCAAGGTATGCCAATAGAAGGTTCAACACAATAGAGTTCTTGTAATACTTTTTCCAAAACTGATATCAATGCAACTCTAATACATGCATACCTTATATTATGAATTCCGGATTGATTTAAAAAAGAACAAGTCCTGTAAAATAAAGTTAATACAAATGCATCAGTGCACATCATTCTTCATATAATGAAGATTGAACACGCATAACTGTGAAAAACTTGTTTCTTCAATGGTTGTGTATCTTGAACAGTGAAAATCTTGAGTCCTGCAGTATGAAAGGTTATTGGTGCAGAGCTCAACACTACGAGGTTCATCATCAGAGTTCCACCAAATGCAAATGCAATCTCCAAAACATTGTAATGACACAATGTCCCAATCAGTATGTTTTGCACTTTCTTTTACTCCTACAAACAATAATAGTACGACACCAAAGAAAATGTGATAAATGATGGAATACAATTTTATATACTATATACTATGCTATGCAATAATTTCAAATACATACACAACTCTATATGTAATGCAATACCTATGATCAAATATTTTTTAAAATAATTGATTTGCTTAACATCTCGAAGTAGTCATCCACAAATCCCCACAAGATAGCAAAAGAGAATGAAATACACACATTTTTCTTTTTTATTATGAAAGTTTATGGACATAATGAAAAGGATAGAAAAAGAGTATGAAATGCACACTTTTTTTCTATGATGAAAAGTGTGTGGACATAATGAAAAGGAATATATGGATATTCAAGTATATTTCACCACAAAGATTGGTTGTGTTGAATGGAAAAAATCAGATATTGCGAACCTCCTCTCAACTTGGGTTAATACATATAGCTCAAGATCAATGCACTTGATGGGTGTGCATAGAGGAATCACGACCTATTTATTATGGATTGAATCAAATTTTGAAACCCTTAGACATGCTTGCATCATAAGTTGTTAGCAAACAAAACACCTAACATAAGCAATGTTTGATCGATACCAACTATTGTTTTGTGACCATCTCGTGGTCAATAGGTATGAGATATGGAAGGACCCATCGAAGAAAGCATATATCATTGGCCAAAAGTTTTTCAATCTATGGTTGATGTTCCTCAAGATTGTGTAGGGGAATATGCTTCTATAAATTGACTCTGCTTCATAAGTCCTCCTGCCAAAACAATGTGTACATATTCATTATATTGAACGTTCTTTATTCTCAACAAATTTATGCATCTCAACTTGTCACCTTAAGTCGTTATTCATCAATGAATATTCAAATGTATATACAACTTAATATATCATAAGGATTTAGATCTTCGATCAACACAACGATTCCGGATAATAATGCTAAACTATGATTGTTGGTGGTTGGCATAAAGAACCACATTAGTTCTTTTCCCGAAGTGTTATCAAATCAAACATTTAAAAAAATGATTTATTTTATAGTTTGAGAAGCCTTGTGGCCACTTTTAACCCTATGATGATCAAATACATGGACCAATATTTCATATATGGTTTGGATTTGGAAGAAAAATGTTACAAGGGATAGCACATAAAATATTCAAAACATACAAAAGTGCAATAAACCTATTATCTAAACCTGGCCCAACATTGTCAAGAATCAAATATCTTATAAGGATTGGGACTTGTTTAACATACAATACCACAACCTGACTAGACCTCCAAAGGTTCCTTAGCCACCTATAGAATGCAAGGCCTTCATTCAAAGATCTTCCCTTCAAAATATGTGCATTAATGTTTGCAAAGATACAGGCATAGATTCATGAGTTAATCTATTCCAACACAGGTCACTTTATAGCCAATTAAACTCAAATTACAACTTGTCGTTATTCTAGACAACAAGTTGATCCTCACAGTCAAAAGAAAAAGAAAATCATTTATCATTGCATTAGTCCACAAGCTATGTTGGCTTGGCTCTAATCTACAGTTTCCATTCATTGTTGTATTTCTTTTTTCAAATGAAAAAAAAAACTATACTTTTTAATTGAAAGTATAATAAATCTTACATATCATTGCAATACTGTATACATCCAACAGTCATTAGAGGAGTCAAATCAAAACATCCTTTTGGCAGAAACCACTCAACCACATAGTAAAATACTAATAGGCGAATAACAAAAAAACTGTATTGTGGCATCTTCCACTCTGCCATTGAGAACGTAAACTACCTGTAGACGACAGGAAAAACAACGACTCAATCACAAACAAGTCTGTTGAAGATTGTAATTGAAAATAATTGTAGTCCAGTGAAATAAAAACATTATATGTATAGTTTTCCTTGGCGGTAAAAATGATGAACATAAATAAAATGAACAAAACATATGTTGTAAGAAACCAAGTAGATCTCAGTGCAAATAAATTTGAATACAACCCTCTAATATGAGATCGGAATATGAGAACTCCTCATAGTAGAGATAACCCTCTGGAACATGGAATGCTTGCTTGGAAAGTAAGTCTGCAATCTGATTGTGTTCCCTATATACATGCTAAAAAGATAAACCTAAAAATTCAGATTGAAAGCTCCTAATTCTTTCTATCCACCCTTTGAGGACAGATACCTAAATATAAACATTCAAGAGGGCCTAGTCAATAATTGTTTTTGAGTCCCAATCTACTTGTAGAAAAAACAAATTTTGAGGTCTAGCATAATACAACGGAGTCCATAAAGCTATAAGCTCTCCTTTGGTATTGGTGCCTTCTCCACAGTTGAATTTTAGCTTATGTACCCTAGATCTATTCATTTGGATGGTTGCCTAGCCCCACATCTAATACCATTGTCCTGGGAAGCTCCATCAAAAAAACCAATTGGCCATTCATGGATGAAATCTGTAGCTCTAGCCACTCTTGGATGGATGGATCCCTTTTCCATAAAAATCTCCCTAAAAGCCCCAATCGCTATGGTACCCACTTTCACTACATTTTTTGGAATACCTTTAAAAATCACTTTGTTCCTATGTTTCCACATGTTCCAGCACACAAAAATAGGCAATTATTTCCAAGCAACCAAGTTATTAATCTTATTTTTAAAACATAAGGAAAAAGACTGCATAGACCAACAAAGGGAATCTGGAGCGCCTCCTTCACCACTAGCCAATCATGCTTGGTAAAGGATCAGTGTACCAATAAGTGATCCATAGTTTCAATTTCTTTGATGCAAAGGGAGCAAATATTGGGACCTATACCTCCCCTTTTTAAGTAGTTATCCCAAGTGAGAATTATATTCCTTAAAGCCAGCTAAGTAAAGGGTTTGATTTTTAGCGGGGCATTCCACTTCCACAAAGAGCCAAACCACCAACAAATTTCATCATCACAATTATAGAAGAAAACATCATATGCCAACTTGATAGCCAAGAACAGGCTAAAGAGTCCTCCTTATCCGAGAGCTGGAATCCACACCTTTGCAAACCAGTGAGATACCTACCCCATTCTTTAGAAAATGTACCCACCAACCCTAGATCATGCGCCTGCTTCCACCCTTGAGATGGGCCCAATTCACATTTGGACATCCAATCTGAGCCAAAAATTTATTACCTTTTTCACACAAAGAGTTGATCAATGGTTGAGAGAGTCTATAACAAATTGAACCCCTAATAAAGGGATCTTCCCCTATTCTTATATGCTGACCATCCCTAGGAATCCATGCCAACCAATCCCCCACAATATAAAAAGAACTAACCAGGCAATTCCAAATAATATACACTCTTTTTACTTTTTTAACTGAAGATCTTATCCACTCATAAACCGAACAGTTCTTTAGGTATTTTCCTTTAATCACCCTACTTTACAGACTGTCAGAGAAAAAGCACCTCCATAAGCTCTTTGAGGCTAGTGCTTAAGAAAAATGAAAAATATTGTTGATTCTCCAACTCCCAATCTTCTTCGTCTTGGCTAAACAATCCCACTTAACCAGGTGGGGACTCTCCTTGCTCCTATTACTTGACCAAAGAAAAATAAAAACCAATTTCATGATTCTATGTAAAACAATTTTCGGAATTTTTGTCAAAGATAACCAATAAACGAGTATATTTTCAAGGATAGACTTAACCGGAGTTAGTCTTCCTCCAAGGGACAACCACTTCATGTTCTAAAGTCCAATCCTCTTCTCAATTCTTTTTAAGAGCCAAAACCAATCTTCAATTGAGTAGTTATTTGGTTTTAAAAAGAAACCAAGATATTTCATACCTTCACTAAGAGGTGCTATTTGAAAGGGAAAAAACTGCCCAATTTGAGATAGGATATCCACCTCCACATCATTTTCAAGAAAACTAGACTTAGTCTCATTGATTTGCATCCATGTAGCATTATTAAACCATTGTGGTATCTCTACAATATATATTAGTGTATTGTTTCTAGATGCAAATCAATACAATATATATAGATCAATATCTCACATCAATATGTGTACATGTCAAGATACATGTATATTTTATATATAATCACATATATATTAGATATATAGTCACATATGCATATAAAAAAGTCATCACAAGCATACGTACAATCACACTCTCCTTTACATGCAAAATTGCATGTCCACACGATTCTTGAACCTTATACATAGATCTTGAATTGGTAATGACATATATCTCTCATGCCAAAAGAAGTGTTGTATAAGAAAATTAGTCACCTCAATGATTTCTACAACATAGTATTGGTAAAAATTTCTCAATCAATTTATTTACAACAAACATATATATTTTTGAAAGAATAGAGTTGCATCGTATCAAAAAATTTCAATCTATCTATTTAGAACAAACATATAGGTTTTTGAAAGAAAACAATTGCATTATATGAAAAACATATAAAATCATTTGATTATTGCACAAGTAGGGAACAAATACCCTACATTTTCTTCATCCTAAGGAAATGGTTGTCATTTTGTCATTTAAAACTCTAATGGTTTATATTTGATGTCATTGTATGTAGATGTATGGATGCATGGAATTATTTATTTGAAATGTGTTTATTTATTATTAGTGTTCTACTCCCATGCCTTTGAAAATATGTTTGTCATCTCCATCATAGGGAGTGATCTTTGGACCATGCACATAGAAAGGATTCTTAGAACTTGATGTAAAAGTATTTCAGGTTCGACAACTCAAAAATGATCTCAATATATTTTATGGGTTGTTGGTAAAGGATAAGGGGAAATATTTTGGGGGACTTTCTATGGTACAAAATTTGCTTTCTATTAAACGACTTCCTTTGTTCCCTAACCACTATCAGTTTCTGCATAATAGGCAATTTTATTCTCTCACTTCTTTGTAATCAATAGATTCTAAGAAGCAAAACAAGTGATGTGGCAATTAGAACATTTTGGAAGGATAAACAAAACAATAAGGATAAATAACTTCTCTGATACAAATAATGATATGGATCTGTAGCTAAGGTATGGCAACTTGATAAAATAGGATGGGGTCAAGGTAACATTCTCAAACTGAAGAGCGCCCTTGCTAATGGTCTCTAATACTCTAGCTAACCTTGAAAATGAAGAAAACCTAGGAACTACTCTTTCCATGTTGAGATGTGATAGAATGGTTGGTAAAAAGGGCCAATGTTGATGATAGAAAATATGTTGAGACAAAGGAAGTCATATTGGGTTATATACATCTGATTCAAAAATATACCAACATATACGAAGTCCCATTGGATTATATACATATGCTTCTATTCATACTAGTAACCATATACAAGTTTGACCTGATCAAGATAGGAAATTAGAGCATCGAATAAAAAATTAAATTATAGCTTCAAAAATATAGCTTAGATCTTGCCTCTTTTCCCATCACATTCACAATATAGGGAACCTTGGCAAATTAACCATGACTATTGATTGTCCACACTCATCTCTATAAAATTTCAATGGGACTTCAACTCATGCACATTACATGCATCTTCAAAATTCAGGTGGGTGAGTGAAGGAGAACGCATTAGATAGTGATGAAGTTTTCCATGTAAACCATGATTGAAGGAAATGTGTATTATTTGTGTTAAAAACATCTTTAATCCACAAATCGAGGGAAATTGTTACTGCGTGATTGGTTTACAATAAGGATAGAGGACAAAATGTCTCCTAAAAACCTCAATTACTGGAAATTGAGGCGAATGGAGGCCCTAGCTCAAATTTTCGAGGGAGAAAAAATGTTTTTTCCTCCTCTCCCATGCAAATGCAAATACGAGTCAGCTAATTGTTTTTTAGATTTTTGTTTTTAATGAATGGTGGGAAAACTATAGGAAGCCCTTTCTCTACAAAAAAATTATCCATTGCAAATTTCAAATCCCCTAAATTCTACTCCATTAAGGGGTCATAGGGGAAGGAGAGTACCTATTGGAATTGGTAGGAAGGTCAACTTATAGAATTGTTGATTGGAAATTTGAGGACTTCAATGTTAACTACATGTCAACTTATATTTTTCAAGACAAATTAGCATCTACATTTAAGGTATTTTTAAATAAAAGTTATTGTTATTTTATTAATAGTTAGATAAGGTTTGATGTTTAATAATTTTTTTTTAAAATGGAATATTACTTGAATACTCTAAATAAAAGTTATTGTTATTTTATTAATAGTTAGATAAGGTTTGATGTTTAATAAATTGTTTTTTAAATGGAATATTACTTGAATACAAGAGAGAGAGAGAGAGAGAGAGATATTGAGAGATTGAGAGAGAGAGAGAGAGAGAGAGAGAGAGAGAGAGATTGAGAGAGAGAGAGAGAGAGAGAGAGAGAGAGATTGAGAGAGAGAGAGAGAGATTGAGAGAGAGAGAGAGAGAGAGAGAGATTGTTTCTATATAAATAATATTTGCTTAGTGATCCCTAGGCTTGTAGGAAATAAATGATAGGGAGATATACCTGGAAGCGAGAGAGAGAGAGAGAGATTGTTGCTATATAAATAATATTTGCTTAGTGATCCCTAGGCTTGTAGGAAATAAATGACAGGGAGATATACCTGGAAGCGATAGAGAGAGAGAGAGAGAGAGAGAGAGAGAGAGAGAGAGAGAGATATTGTTTCTATATAAATAATATTTTCTTAGTGATCCCTAGGCTTGTAGGAAATAAATGACAGGGAGATATACCTGGAAGCGATAGAGAGAGAGAGAGAGAGAGAGAGAGATTGTTTCTATATAAATAATATTTGCTTAGTGATCCCTAGGCTTGTAGGAAATAAATGACAGGGAGATATACCTGGAAGCGAGAGAGAGAGAGAGAGAGAGAGAGAGAGAGAGAGATTGTTTCTATATAAATAATATTTGCTTGGTGATCCCTAGGCTTGTAGGAAATAAATGACAGGGAGATATACCTGGAAGCGATAGAGAGAGAGAGAGAGAGAGAGAGAGAGAGAGAGAGAGAGAGAGAGATTGTTTCTATATAAATAATATTTGCTTAGTGATCCCTAGGCTTGTAGGAAATAAATGATAGGGATATATACCTGGAAGCGAGAGAGAGAGAGAGAGAGAGAGAGAGAGAGAGAGATTGTTTCTATATAAATAATATTTGCTTAGTGATCCCTAGGCTTGTAGGAAATAAATGACAGGGAGATATACCTGGAAGTGAGAGAGAGAGATTGTTTCTATATAAATAATATTTTCTTAGTGATCCCTAGGCTTGTAGGAAATAAATGACAGGGAGATATACCTGGAAGCGAGAGAGAGAGAGAGAGAGAGAGAGAGAGAGAGAGAGATTGTTTCTATATAAATAATATTTGCTTAGTGATCCCTAGGCTTGTAGGAAATAAATGACAGGGAGATATACCTGGAAGTGATACTGGAATGTTAGCCTTACACCTCCAATTAGACGCCAATAAAAACGTGATAGGGTTTCTTGAAAAAATAAAAATTGTTTACATAAAATCTTGGATCAATCCAATTGAGACTTAATTGGAATGAACAAGAGCAAGTACGACTCTGCAAATACATACTGTGGATATTACACCATACAGATGGCAAGATAGTTAGAGTTGAAATGTATATAATATTCAAACTATATATTTCAACCAATTCTACTGAATGGATTGAGTATCGACGTCATAATTTTGATAGTACTTCTTATTTTCCTGAAACTATTGTAAATATTTTCACATGTATAGGAGTACAATCAATTGAGTTAATACACGCTGAAAATAGTGGTAAAAGGGAAAATCCCAATGTTTTGTTAATGTTAGGTAAAACTAATTGAAGATCTTTTCTTATAAACTCGCATAGAGGTTTCCACACATTCGTGGCATGCAAAGGGACACACTTGTACTCCTCAAAATGATCTCCCAGGTTAACCTAACTATATTGGATCATTTCACAATTCTTGGGCTAGAGTGAGGGGGAGTGTGTCCACCCTATACGGCGTTTGGTCTAAGAATATTTACTCATCTATGAATCCTAGTGGTTTCGTTTTGATCGCTAGAAGGCTTCGATGGAGATTACTATCACCTCATTTCTCCTGACAGGTAAATTTCCTGAGCCAATACTTTCTATTCTTATGCAACTAGTTCAGTTGTTGTGTTCGTAGAACTGAACTGTGAGGGTTTTCTCTCAGGGTTTAAAGTTTTACTAACAATTTCCTTTGTACATTTTTCTAGAAGGTTTTTCTTATGGACTACATGGGCTTCACCCACTTGGCTTTGTGGAGGTTTTTGATCGACCAAAACTGAGAAGCTTTCCCTAAATTTGAAGGGAAACAAGGAGATGACCCAGCAAACCATGTCATGTCATTCCACTTATGGTGTTCCTCTAACACTATAGTGGAAGACTCGGTGAGGCTTCGCCTCTTCCAATGAACCCTTACAGGAGCAACTGCAAAATGGTATGTGAACTTACTGGGGGAAACCTATGCCACCTTTGAGAAATTCACCAACGTATTTCTCACTTACTTTCACTTTCCCATACGCCATGACCTCAGTCTCAAAATTCTCACAGAATTTTGGCAAAATACCTCTACCCATATCCATGAGTGGCATAGACGATGCGCATTGTGCAAAATCGACATACAACCTCAGTTCTTGTTGGATTGGTTCATCAAATCACTCCAACCTGCAATTGCAAAGGATGCAACAACCTCATTGCCCCAAACTAAGGAAGAGGCCATCCTAAAGGCCCAACATTTCGATCTCATTTATGCATAATCAAGTTACTTGTATACCATCTTACCGGATGCCCCTCGGCATTGATCTCTAGATCCCTCACCTCCGGGTTCATCATATTCAATGGTTGAGTTTATCAGGTCCATTTCCCAATAGGGAAAGGTTCCCCCTCCTCCAAATCCTATGTTATTCAACATGGCACTACAGTACCCATCCATCCCTCCCATGTCGACACCCCCCTCCAATTGCACTACATCCTCAGTTTGGTCAGCTACAATACGGACCTTACAGCCTTACCTATCCCAATGTTAGCCAAGCATCAACGGTACCTACACCGCAATTGGTACAAGTCACTCCTACATCAACATCGTACGGAGCGCAAACCATATATATCCCACCTCAAGGGTATAACCCTTATTACCCATTTCCATGTATGCTTGGTTCTGCCTCCATACCACACATGGGGGTTAATTTAATACAACCTTCTTTCGCACAACAAACTCAACAGTTTGAGTGGTTGAAAACAACAAACCCCTAGAATCCTCAAAATCAGGGGAAGAAGAAAGGTACGAACAAACAAAAGTAGCAGCATGGGCAAGGGGGAAATCCCCCTTCCCAGAACCAGGGTAACCAGAATGTGGGGGCTAAAAGCCCCCCCAACCAAGGAAAAAAACACCAGCCTAAGGACAAAATGCTCATGCTTGATTTGTGGCCAGTATGGTCACTATACTCACCATTTCCCACTCATCCTCAACTATTAGCAGTTGGTAGAAGCAAAGAAAAAGATAGTTGTAAATCCTCCTCAAGAACCTAATGTTCCACAATCCCAAACAGTTGTCTTGCAACAATCCTTTGCCAACCAAGGGTGCATTACCCAGCAGCGGGAACCCCCCCCCCCCGATGATGGCTCCTTCTAGAACATCTACATGAACATGACATATGTTAACCTACAAAACCGAGACAAAGGCTATGGCGGGCCTGAACCCCCCCAAGTAGAAGATGTACCTACTTCTTGTGGGGGGCCTTTACAATTACCATGCCCCAGTGGTGAACAAATCCCAAGGATCCCAAAGATACCACTTAGGCACATCCCCCATAACACTCACATGAAACCCACCCACAACTACAGTATTGTGGATGACTTGGCTCAATCACCAGCTATCATGTCCACTTTAGAAGTGCTACAGTTCTTCCCAACACAAAGGAAGGCATTACTTAATTCACTTGGCATCGTCGACCCTTCATACTTGCACCTGATAACCGTTGACCTCAATAAAGGTGAACAGTGGCTACCCTCATTAGTCACATTCCAAGTTCTAGTTCCAGTTAAAAACATTATGATTCATCAATGCATTATCAATGAAGGTGCATCCACATGCATCATGCCATCCAATGTTTGTAAATAGTTAGGTTCACCCGAGTTAGTTCCCTCATCTATCGCCCTTTGCGCATATGATGGGAGACCATCACAACCAAGGGGTTTATATCAAAATGTCCCCATCGAGTTAGGAGTTAGGAGGAAAAATGGTAATGATCGATCTTGAGGTAGTCGATGCACAACTCTACTATAATATCATTTTGGGTCGTAGTTATATGTATGCCATGAAGGCAGTTGCCTATTCGATCTTCCGCATCATGATGTTTCCCTTTAATGGGAAGATAGTCACTCTTGACCAACTCAACTATTATGAGCCTCATACCAATACCAACCTTGACAATGTCCTACCCATTATAAGTGGAACAAGTCAACCCCTTTACATTGATATATGCCCGAGAGTACACGAAGACTCCAATTTGCTACGAGTATATTCAGGTCCTCCACCTAAAATCCCTACATCGATCAATGGCCTTATGTGCACCATTTTCACCTCTGAAAATGTATCTACCACCCCCTCAACACCATCATCAACACCTCCCAATAGTCATGGCGTTAAATAGACATTAATTCCATCGGTGCCTCCCATATTTCAAACACCATTCTTGTACCCCCCCCCAAAGGAGTGCAAGGAACGTCGGTCATAGCTCAACTGACTCTACCTGGGATCACTTTGGGAATACCTGTGTGCTACCTCACTCCCCCTACTCGAAAATGGCCTCAAAGCCAATAGCCCATTATGACCACTATCTAGGCCAATTACGCCATTTGTACAACACACCAAGCTTATGAAACCTATGACTAAACCACCGTCGGTTGTCACTAAACCCAATAATGGGGGCATCATACAACCCAATATGAAATCCCCTGTCATGACCAATCCTCTTCCCAAACCACCATCAATAGCTGCCTAGCCTAACGCAGGGGGCATAAATCAACTTGGGTTAAAAGGCCCAGTAATGACAACCATTACTCCTGCGACGAGGGTCACCCCACTGTGTGCCCTCTGCGAGAAACAAGGCCATGCAACTAACATGTGCCCCACCTTGTCGAAGCTTGATAATTTGCTTAATAGACCTGTTAGCGTGACGCATGTGACACATACCATAGTAGGGGGCATATCTTCAACCTCCTCTTCGCCCAATGTGAAACCTAAGTCCAAGTCGTTACGTACAAATCATGCGTGTTCGATTTGCTCTCAGTTTGGGCATTATATGCACCATTGTCTAGACCATCTTACCGGATGCCCCTCGGCATTGATCTTTAGATCCCTCACCTCCGAGTTCGTCATATTCAGTGGATGAGTTTATCGGGTCCATTTCCCAACAGGGAAAGGTTCCCCCTCCTCCAACTCCTATGTTATTCAACATGGCACTGCAGTACCCATCCATCCCTCCCATGTCGACACCCCCCTCCAATCGCACCACATCCTAATTTTGGTCAGCTACAATACGGACCTTACAGCCTTACCTATCCCAATGTTAGCCAAGCATCAACAGTACCTACACCGCAATTGGTACAAGTCGCTCCTACATCAACATCGTACGGAGCGCAAACCGTATATATCCCACCTCAAGGGTATAACCCTTTACCCATTTCCATGTCTGCTTGGTTCTGCCTCCATACCACACATGGGGGTTAATTTAATACAACCTTCTTTTCCACAACAAACTCAACAGTTTGAGTGGTTGAAAACAATAAACCCCTAGAATCCTCAAAATCAGGGGAAGAAGAAAGGTACGAACAAACAAAAGTAGCAGTAGGGGCAAGGGGGAAATCCCCCTTCCCAGAACCAAGGTAACCAGAATGTGGGGGCTAAAAACCCCCCCAACCAAGGAAAAAACACCATCCTAAGGACAAAATGCTCATGCTCGATTTGTGGCCAATATGGTCACTATACTCACCATTTCCCACTCATCCTCGACTATCAACAGTTGGTAGAAGCAAAGAAAAAGACAGTGGTAAATCCTCCTCAGGAACCTAATGTTCCACAATCCCAAATAGTTGTCATGCAACAATCCTTTGCCAACCAAGGGTGCGTTACCTCGCAGCGGGAGCCCCGCCCCCGATGATGGCTCCTTCTAGAACATCTACATGAACACGACATATGTTAACCTACAAAATCGAAACAAAGGCTATGGCGAGCCTAAACCCCCCCAAGTGGAAGATGTACCTACCTCTTATGGGGCCCTTTATAATTACCACACCCCGGTGGTGAACAAATCCCAAGGATCCCAAAGATACCACTTAGGCGCATCCCCATAACACTCACATGAAACCCACCCACAACTACAATATTGTGGATGACTTGGCTCAATCACCAGCTATCATGTCCACTTTAGAAGTGCTACAGTTTTTCCCAACACAAAGGAAGGCATTACTTAATTCACTTGGCATCGTCGACCCTTCATACTTGCACCTGATAACCTTTGACCTCAATAAAGGTGAACTGTGGCTACCCTCATTAGTCACATTCCAAGTTCCAGTTCCAATTAAAAACATTATGATTCATCATTGCATTATCAATGAAAGTGCATCCACATGCATCATGTCATCCAATGTTTGTAAATAGTTAGGTTCACCCGAGTTAGTTCCCTCATCTATCACCCTTTGTGCATGTGATGGGAGACCATCACAACCAAGGGGTTTATATCAAAATGTCCCCATCGAGTTAGGAGTTAGGAGGAAAAATGGTAATGATCGATATTGAGGTAATCGATGCACAACTCTACTATAATATCATTTCGGGTCGTAGTTATATGTATTCCATGAAGGCGGTTGCCTATTCGGTCTTCCGCGTCATGATGTTTCCCTTTAACGGGAAGATAGTCACCCTTGACCAACTCAACTATTATGAGCCTCATACCAACACCAACCTCGACAATGTCCTACCCACTATAAGCGGAACAAGGCAACCCCTTTACGTTGATATATGCCCGAGAGTACATGAAGACTCCAATTTGCTACGGGTATATTCAGGTCCTCCACCTAAAATCCCTACATCGTTCAATGGCCTTATGTGCACCATTTTCACCTCTGAAAATGTATCTACCACCCCCCTCAACACCTCCCAATAGTCATGGCGTTAAATAGACATTAAGTCCATCAGTGCCTCCCATATTTCAAACACCATTCTTGTACCCCCCCCCCAAAGGAGTGCAAGGAATGTCAGTCATAGCTCAGCTGACTCTACCTGGGCTCACTTTGGGAATACCTGTGTGCTACCTCACTCCCGCTACTCGGAAATGGCCTCAAAGCCAATAGCCCATTATGACCACTATCTAGGCCAGTTATGCCATTTGTACAACACACCAAGCCTATGACACCTATGACTAAGCCACCGTCGGTTGTCACTAAACCCAATAATGGGGGCATCATACAACCCAATATGAAATCCCCTGTCATGACCAATCCTCTTCCCAAACCACCATCAATAGATGCTAAGCCTAACGCAGGGGGAATAACTCAACTTGGGTTGAAAGGCCCAGTAATGACAACCATTACTCCTCGACGAGGGTCACCACACTGTGTGCCATCTGCGGGAAACAAGGCCATGCAACTAACATGTGCCCCACCTTGTCGAAGCTCGAGAATTTGCTTAATAGACCTGTTAGCATGACGCATGTGACACATACCATAGCAGGGGGCATATCTTCAACCTCCTCTTCGCCCAATGTGAAACCTAAGTCCAAGTCGTTACTTACAAATCATGCGTGTTCAATTTGCTCTCAGTTTGGGCAGTGTATGCACCATTATCTAGACCTCCCTCGATTCCGGGACATGTTGGTGACCATCCACCTCACCCAACTGTTGGTTGAGATTTTGTCACCTCAACAGTAGGAAATGGCTTCCATAAATGTTGTCACTACATCAACAAGAACACCAATTGTGCTCGCCTCAGAACTGGCCATCTTGGAAGTGCCCACGACTGATCCACCTACACCACAAGAATCATAACCCGAGGATCATCCACTAGAATCCCAACATGATGGATGCACATCTTGTGGGCACCATACCCATATGATTCCCAACAAGATCAGCACAGTCATACTTGACTGCACCAACCTAACTTCGGCATATGCGCATATCCATGCCAGGGTTCCACACCCATGTCGATCATGTGGTGACACTTCCCACTTCTCATTTCAATGTCCCATCTTACGCGTCGAACAATAATCCCCCCTCAAACTTATGCAGCTACAAGATCAACTTCCCCACATTAGGGTATCCCCGCAAGGCTTACCCATTAAGGAAGTTTTATCCCCTTCACTGGATACCATCGATAACACATCATCCTTGTTCATCCTGCTTACTAGTGACGATTCATCATCTTCTAAGGAAGACTTGGATCCTCCCCATCCATCACATGTTACCTAGACGCCAGAGGATCCCCATTCAAGTGTTGGAGATTCGAAAAGTTTCATCTGAAACTCATTTTTTCCACACACTCCTCAAGTGCGCTATGTTTCTGGTGATTATTTTTGCATTGTTGATACATTTGCCACGTTCTCTATTACACTCGGGTATTTGCGTCATGTGTGAAGAATAATGACCATGAAATTGAGACCCAAACCCTTTCAGCAATGGTGCAGGAGATGCATTGTAAGTATCATTCTGAAACTGGCATATAGGCTACCTTTTCCCTCTCTTTACATTGCATTGACCAGTATTCCTACTGATAATGATAGGGTACTAATTACCAATAATGATGTGCCATCAATATCATTACTAAGGATAGCATGTTTCCCGGATCGGTGTGAGCACCATTGCATCCCTGTCGTAATTTTGCACCCATGATGTCGACCCCCCACAAGTTCGAGGAATTTGATCCACTTTGATAAAATCAACCCACAGTTTATCATTTTATAGTTGCGCATTTACTCCCCCACCTTCTCTAGTTGATGTACTCATTCCTCGGCACATGTTATGATCAAGATTCACCATTAACCACTTGTACCTCCGTGAGTAATCTACCATATGTAATCTTCTTTGTATCATCACCCCCGCGAAGACATCAATGGGGCCCCCACCCTCCGATTCTTGGCATTGATTCATGGGGAAATCGTCTTTGCGCTTGGAAAACTCCCACACATCATCATGGAAAAGGTTGCCCGATGCACTCAAAACCATGGGAACTCCACCCATCAAGCAAATTGATTCATTGATTCACCCAACACCGCGGGAATCCCACCCATCATCAAATTGGTCCTCTGACACCCTCAAAACCGTGGGGACCCTACTAATTATTCTTTATGTACAAAAAATTCCCCGATCCACTCAAAATTGTGGTAACCCTTATTGTTTTGGTAGCAATTCCTAGTTTCCTTTGATTGATGTTGTTGGGTCTCCTTATCCTCAACATCGTCAGTTTTGTCAGTCACCATCACCCTCAATGTTGTTTCTACAAAAAAAACCTTCATTTGTAGTGGATCGGGGAATTTTTTTACATCAATCAAAGGAAACTAGGAATTGCTACCAAAACAATAAGGGTTACCACAATTTTGAGTGGATCGGGGAATTTTTTGTACATAAAGAATAATTAATAGGGTCCCCAAGTTGACATCGATCAAAGAAAGTTACGATCCCCACGCTTATGAGCCCGTCTTGTGACAACTCTTTTAGTATCACAGTTGGTTACAAAATGATCTTGGTTCTTAGGATAAGACCCTCGTCTTATCATGTACTTTAGATCTCATCGACATCGAATCACCATATTCTGAGAGTTGCAGTAGTTGCAGTTGTACCTTAGGGTCTCTTTCAATCATTATAAGGGATTGCCTCGAACTAAGTAGGGAGAGTCATCAGTGCTCCCTAACTTAGTGGTCTCTCCTAGGCTCGACGTCAACACATCTATCACTTAAGGGAGAGTTTCACATTTCGAAGGTAGCAGGGTTCACATCTACAAATCATGGTAGTAGCAACACATTGATGTCCTCCATCTAGCAACCTCACGAGTATTCTGGTCCCCCACCCACGTGGTGTTATCATGATCATCAGCAATTCCGCTTCTTGGGCACCAATAACGTCATTTCCAAGTTCATTTACTCTCACATGGATTGAAGCCACCTTCATCCATGGACCAATAGTATTACGAGTCGACCCCTCAATCTCCTCTCATTGTAGTCATCTTGACATATTTTCATGAGCATGGGTATGCCTGCCTTGTTTGTATAAAAACTATTATTTGTTACAACTTCACCGGTCATCACTAGCAATCTTCCCCCAAGAGAACCTTTCATCCACACTCGCTTGAGAACTTACAAGAACAAGAGAGAACAAAAAGAAACGATGATGCATTATCAGCTCTATAGTACCCTCTGAATCTCATACATCAGGGGGCATATGTTAATGCTCAAATTTCGCACACATGCGACATTTTAGCTAATCTTGTAGTAAGGCGTCATCAACATATAGCATGCATCCCACCAAAGACATCCTCATCAGATATAGAAAGCAACATGAGTTCAAAATGCCAAAAAACTTTCAAAAGAAGAGGTAGCGCGGTTACACCCATAATAGCCTACTCTATAGTGTGTGTTATCAGTTTTGTGCTCACCCTAGACTTCAAGATTTGTGCTACTGTAAAAAAAATTGTGAGATCTCAACCACCAGTCGCGCATTGAAGGCTCATGAAAGCTCCCTCGCCAACTAAAATTCGAATTTGTCTCTTCAAGCATTGAATATCCCCCTTTGTGTACTTTGGAGCTAGTTCCTGAGGTGGTGGGGTTCACATTTGGATCTAGTTGTTTCTTGGCTACCTCTTGTCCTATAAAAGGAAGCCATGGGCATGCATCTAAGTAGAGAAAAATAGAGAAATGTTATGATGTTGGAATTGTGTTGGAACTTCTTCCACTTCTTTCCACACCTATTAGCATTCCTCAAGCTCCCTTTCCACCTTCATCCAAAGGGTAAGTGTTTCTCCCATTTGTTTTTTCAAGTTATTTATCATTTAGTGTGGAAAAAAAGGGCTTCCCTAAGGGAGATTGATGGCTTCCCTTGAATCCCACACCTCATAAGTGACACTACATGTAACAAGCTTGACCATTGAGCAATCTAAATTGGTTCTTGCAGTTGCTTCTTGTTGTGATTTGCATATTCTCACTCCCTTTGCTTTGTTTCAAGTTATTTGTTTTATTTTGTTTTGTTTTGCTAACAAGAGCTTGTAGGATCACTTTGGAGGCATTCACATTTGCTTTAGTAACACAATATTGGGCCTTGTTAAAAACCTCCAAGGCTTTCCCCTCAAAGTGGGAAGGGATGCACACCTTTGTGAAATTTTTCCCGGAATAACCATGTAGACTCCGGATTGAGTCTTGATATGATAACATGTGATATAATGTATTAAATTGGTATTTTACTTGTTTTACATGAGATATTTGATGCACGTGGATTTCATGTGTGCAAGAAAGGGATTGTGATTTCCGATCAGTACACACATGAGTAATGGGGTTGTATGAGAGAATGCATGCTTTAAATAGCACAGGTTTTTGTGTAGATGGTTAAAAAGTTAGCGATACTTTTTCCCTCGAAATGCATGTTGTTGTGAGGGTAGGATACGGATACGGTCACTCATGAGGCTTGACTGAGGAACATGTAATAAGGTGTTGACCTTATTCCTCAGTGACCATTAATCTCTCAACAAGTACATGTGGATTGAGTTAACGTTGTCTCAATCATCGTATCACATCCTCACTGCAAAAAAATGTCTATTTGAAGGGCATGTGTATGACCATGACACCCTTGAAAGAACCATGGTGAATCCTATTTGAGGGCATTTGTATGAACATGGCACCTTTGATAAAACCTTGGTAAATTCTATTTGAAGGGAATGTGTATGACCATGGCACCCTTGATATAACCTTGGTAAAATTACATTAAAACATATAACTTATAAAAGATAAATGAAAATAATAATTTACAAAAAGAATAAATACTCAATTGATAAAAACATGTGCATGTTAAGCATAAATAATGAATAAATAAAAACATATGCATGCCAAGAATAAATAATAAATTAATAAAAACATGTGCATAACAAAGGAAACAATTAGTTAAAGAGAAAATGAATACACCCTTTGATTAAGGAGAATAAATAAAATAAGAAAATAATTAAAGGTAAAAGAAGAATCAAGTGCACACATGCATGTAGGAAAAGAAGACTCAAGTGCACACATGAATGAACATGTGGAAAATACTTGAAAATCTATAAAAGAAAGGCAAGGAGATGAGTGAGGGGGATCTTTTATCTTTATATTTTTCCTCTTACATGATGGTTGAGGATGGTTAAAATTACAGTGACTTTTGGAGAGTTTGGTCCTTGAAAGTGGTTAAGGTTGGGAGGCCTGAAAGTGGAATGCTCCACTTCCAATTGTGTTGATATTGTGCTTCTTCCATACAACCCCATGGCAGCTTGGGGGTCCCTAGGGAAGAAGAGTACCCATAGGGAATAGGCGAGGTGGTCAATTGGTGGACACAACTATTGGCAATTTGCTTAATGCTACATCGATATGTGTGGCACACGACGAGGAGCTACGACACTTGATGACGATCGATAATGCAAGAAATCGGTTAGCTTTTAATTGTTGCAATTTCATTTTCAATTAAAAGTTTTTAAATGTTGTTCAACAAATTATGAAAATTGATTTTATATTTATATTGAATGGAGATGGGATTGTTGTTTAGATCTATATGTTGTAGAGGGGAAAACCGATGGTTGGTCCCTACATATGGTATCAGAGCTACTTTCAAACACTCAAACCTAAAGGCCCTATCATAGAACCCTAATATTGTTATTTATATTCCAGTTAAAAACGAATTGAATTTTGTTAATGATTGAATCCACATTTTTATTGATATTTGAAGGGTTTTAACCATTGTTATACCTCACTATTTCTTCTCCTTCAAAGGATTGTCATAATCAAACCCAAGTCAACCATCTCTTATGATTGTTGAAAAAAAAACTATTCAGACCTCTTGATCTGCTCTTGGTAAAGTGAGTTAATACGCACTTTTATATTTAGGTAATTCCGCTCCAAATATTTTAAGTGGAAAGTCAAATCTAAAGTTTGTTTTGGGGTTGAAGGTTTCAAGTTATTCCTTGTTGTGGTCTATTTCAAGTACTTACTAAAGATAGTGATAAACCATAAACTCAAATTGTTCTAAAAAGATCCATATCATATCTTTGGAATAAGTCAATTTGACCATACCTTATATGATTTGCAATCAAACTACAACTAACATATTGTTGTAGGTTGTTCACTCTAAAAGGAGAGAAAATTCGGTCCTCAATAACTGACTGATGTATTACCTTGTTTTGACCCACATCTTTATAGCAGTGCATGGATAAAAATTTGAATTGAATATTTAGCATTATCTTATTTATCTCTTTGGATAGCTTAAATTTGAGCTTGAAATGCAACTCGATCTCTCTCTGTTTAATAAAATTTGATATAAAAGAGGGTTTTATTTTGATAGTGATATAGTATATTGTTCTAGCTTCATTTACCATTCAATGTTCCATGAATCCATCATTTAATGTTCCATGAATCCATCCTTAGTGAACTTGACACTCCTTAATGATTGAATTGGACATCTAAAAATGTGATTAATTCTACCCTCTAAATGTGTCTTCTTGTATTGACAACTTTGGTCTATTAAAAAAGTGTCACACATCTCAAATTGATTATGTTTATTCAAGGATTTGGAGTTTTTCTTTAAGCATCAATTTGTTTGGGATCTAATAAACACCATATTAAGAAAGTGTCACAAATCTCAAGTTGACTATGTTTATTCAAGGATTTGGAGTTTTTCTTTAAGCATTGGGATCTAATAAACACCATTTTGTTGTCCTTATTTCTCTGATTTCTGAGTTTATAAATGCTCCAAATGGTGAATAAACCCTTGTTCTTCTCTTTTGATGATGAT
Source organism: Larix kaempferi (assembly GCA_027924585.1). Lineage (NCBI taxonomy): Eukaryota > Viridiplantae > Streptophyta > Pinopsida > Pinales > Pinaceae > Larix > Larix kaempferi. Next base: position 14,482,348 of record BSBM01000643.1, read on the forward strand.
GGTAAAATTACTTGACCCTCAAATCTAGGTTTGATGGTAATAGACAGTTCTGCCTTCCCCTGCACTTGTTAAATCGAATAAGTTATGCATTGAAGCATAATTCGATGAGTTGTTAAACAATTAAAATATAATTTAGCTGCCACGTTTGCACCTTATGTTAGAAAGGTCACTCCCTAAACACAAAATTCTCGAATCAATTTGCTCCACTGCTTTAACTAAGCATCATATCCACCGAATAGATATGCTATAAATTTTAGATAATGTTCCTGAAATGTAACTTCGTTGGAAACCATCACCTTTTAGGTCCACGAAGGGAGGTTGCGACTAGCCTAGGTCCCTGCAATCGTGTCAAGAACCGTTTGTACTATGTCATCTAAAGGATAAATAAGCATTGTTCTCGCAGCCCAATATTATTGATATCCTTTCCACTTCACAAGTAGCACATGATAAAACCTATATTACACAAGTAATTAGCTATATAAGTCTTTTAGATATATGCTACATATGATGGGGCTAAAGAAATTAATAAAAAACAAAGATGAACAACTAGTGTATCATAATAGTACAACAAGGACTATACATAATAGATTTGGGACCGATCTTATAGGTGTTTTTAACATTTGTATTTGTCCACCCAAATGAAGATTGGTACTGAGTGATTCACATGTGGATTTGCAAAATGAGTTGATAATATTACATCATGTACATAAAAATATATAATGAATGATTAACATTTTATGTTAATATTAGGATGAAGTTTTTTGAAGAGGGGAATATGTAATGTCTCATTTATGACTAGACTTATACAATTAAAGTAATTAAATGAAATCATTCTATATAGATAAGGTGAGATGAATTTATGCTAAGGTATGATGTTATGGTTAATATCTTTTGTGTGATTTATAACTAGCATTGTGTGGTTCATTTATGATAATTTTTATATTGGCATTTTATATATGATACATCATACATCATGATATAGTATAGTGCTACTAATGGTTTGATGAGTGTGATAGGAAGGTCACAAATTATTGAGAACACTAAATGAAATTAGATATAAAAGACTCTAGATGAGTCCAATTTATACGTATCATTGTGAATTATAAATTCTTGTGATTAAATGACTTCCAATTCATATTTTGATGTGTTGACGATTAGTGTACAGATTCATGAGACATGTTTGCTAATCAAACCTATAAATGGATTATGTATGGTGATTAACCATTGGAAACATGATGCATGAAAATGATTATATAGATATGTGTGTGTGTGTGTGTGTGTGTGTGTGTGTGTGTGGGCGCGTGCGTGTGTGTGTTTGTCAGATGCTTTGACAAGTACTTCCAGGTGTGACAGGTGATACACAAGTACACATTGAATGCAAGGTGGTGTCAATGTCACATAAACTCCAAATTGAGTCTTGATATGATATCATGTGATATAATGTAATAAATTGATATTTTGATTATTTTGCATGAGCTATTTGATGCACGTGGATTTCATGTGTGCAGGCACGAGATTGTGATTGCCAATCAGTCCACACATGGGTAACAGGGTTGTATGGGGGAATGCATGCCATAAATAGCACAGGTTTCCATGCGACGGGTTGAAAAGTGAATGAGACTTTTTCTCTTGAAATGCATGTTGTCGTGAGGGTAAGTCGCGGATTCAGTCACTCACGAGGCTTGACTGGGGGGCGCACAATAAAGTTTCAACCTTATTCCTCAGTGACCATTAGTCCCTCAACATAATATAGGTGGATTGAGTTAGCATGGTCTTAATCGTTGTATCACGTCCTCGCTGTAGAAAATGTCTATTTCAAGGGTATGTGTATGACCATGGCACCCTTGATAGAACCATGGTGAATTCTATTTGAAGGGTATGTGTATGAACATGGCACATTTGATAGAACCTTGGTAAATTCTATTTCAAGGGCATGTGTATGACCATGGCACCCTTGACAGAACCTTGGTAAAAATACATTAAAATATATAACTTATAAAAGATAAATGAGAAAAATAATTTAAAAATAAATAAATATTGAATTGATAAAAACATGTGCATGCCAAGAATAAATAATGAATTAATAAAAACATGTGCATGCCAAAGATAAATAATAAATCAATAAAAACATGTGCATAACAAAGGGAAACAATTAGTTAGGGAAAAAATGAACACACCATTCAATTAAGGAGAATAAATAAAATAAGAAAATTAATTAAAGGGATAATAAGAATCAAATACACACACATGTAGGAAAAGAAGACTCAAGGCCAGAACCCTCTCATTAACCCACGTACTATTTGTTGATGATGTTCTTCTCTTTGGAGCGGGGACCAGGGAGGAATGGAAACACTACAAGTTGATTTTAAATATATTATGTGAAGCCTTAGACATGCTTATTAATCCTTCTAAATTGGGTTGTGTCAGTAGATGCGACGATGTGAGAAATTCGTTGTTCATTAAGGAACTTTTTAACTATCAGATGAAGGATCTTGAGGATGGAATTAAATACCTTGGTTTCAACATTAAGTCAAACGGCTATGGTGTGGTGGATTGGAACTGGCTTATTCAGAAGATTATGAGTCGAATTAATGCTTGGTATCACCGTTGGTTGTCATTGGGAGGGAGGCTCATATTGGTGAAATCTGTACTACAAAGTGTCCATGTGTATTGGTTCTCGTTGTTTGTTGTTCCTGTGGGGGTGACAGAGAAGATTCGTCGCAAAATGTTTTTATTCCTCTGGGGAGGTAGGGAAGGAGTATCGAAGTTTCATATTAGCTCTTGGGAGAGTATCTCGTTACCTTGTAAGTTTGGGGGCTGGGAAATTAAATATTTGAAGGAATTTAATAGAGCACTGTGTGCCAAGAGTCTTTGGTGTGGCCTATTTAATGAAGGTCTTTGGGGTAAGACGATCAAAGCTAAGTATCTAAAAGGTATGGAACCTAGTCATTGGTTCAGGGCGCATTGAAAAACTAGTTACAAGAGCTCATAGGTATGGAGGAGTCTTCTAAAGGCGGTTCCTACTATCAACAGTTTTGTGTGTTGGGCGGTTGGCCAAAGTATTCAAATGTTTGTGGGCATAGATCTGATCTTAGGCCTTGGTGAAGGTTCTATGTTGTCAGGGGGACTTTTGAAGGAATTGCATGATCGTGGAATATTTGTTCTAAAACACGCGAGAAAGTTCCAAGATAATTTATCTATGAGTTGGCTCACATCAAAAGATCTTGCTCTTCCTTCTCCCCACCATAATGAATGGGATGGTTTTACTAACAAGCTTTTATCTATGGGTATTTCCATCTCAGATAAGCCTAATCACTTGATCTGGGATTCGAACCCGATGGATGGAACGGTCACTTCTAAGTTGGCATATTTAAATACTTTTGAACTTGAACAGAATCTTGTAGTGTGCAGGAGGTCGAGGAGGCTTTGGAACGAAAAGGTTCTGGTTAAAATCAATTGTTTTATTTGGTTATGCAAGGAGAACAAAATACTTACATGGAATAATCTGCGAAAGTGGGGTTTTAAAGGCCCAAGATCAGACTATTATCCTTTGATGAAGATAGATAGCCCTTCCCGGTTGGTTACTTTGATGGAGCAGCTCAGGGGGGCATTTGCGGAGCTGGTATGGTCCTTAAACCTTCGCATGATCACTATTATCAATTGATGATTCAAGTGGGCAGGGGTACCAATACTAGAGCAGGCTCCTGGCTCTTTGGGGGCTATTGTGGCTTGCAAGGTTGATGAGCATAGATTCCATACATATTTTAGGGGACTCTTGTTGCATTATCGATTGGGCCATGGTTCAAGGGAGAATGAAAACTTTATTGTTGGATCAATGGTTGCAGAGAACTCTTTCACTAATTGAGTCTCTTACAAAGATCTCTTTTTCCCATATTTTCCGTTGCTTGAACAAGGATGCATACACCTTATCAAATTTGTCTCTGGGTGAAATGAATGGGCTACTATTGATTAAGGAGTTCAAAGGAGTGTTACTGATTAGAGAAAGCTATCTGGAAACTGGTTAATAGCAAAATCTGTGCTGATTTTTGTATTATGTAGTTTGTTTTGTGCCTTCACTTGTGTTTAGTAGCTTGAATACCTCGATGAGCATAGCTCAGACGTGGATGTAATTTTGTAACTTTGAAAAGTAGAAGGGTAACGAGAAGTTATCTCGCTTCTCTACGGATGTAAGGTTATGGTTGACACATCTTTTATTATTAATAAAAGGATGTTTTTTTCGTTATGGAAAAAAAAAAAGAACATGCAAAAAATACTTGAAAATCTATAAAAGAAAGGCAAGGAGATGAGTGAGGGGGATCTTTTATCTTTACATTTTCCTTTTACGTGATCATTGAGGATGGTTAAAACTATAGTGATTGTTGGAGAGTTTGGTCCTTGGAAATGGTTAAGGTTGGGAGGTTTGAAAGTGGAATGCTCCACTTCCAATCATGTTGATACTGTGTTTATTCTACATAACCCTGTTGCAGTTCGGGGGTCCCTAGGGAAGAAGAGTACCCATAGGGAGTAGGCAGGGTGGTCATTGAACATAACAATTAGCAATTCACTTGATGCTACATCAAGATGTGTGGCACATGACAAGGAGCTACGACATTTTATGACGATTGACAACGCAAGAAACATATTTACCTTTAATTGTTGCAATTTCATTTCCAATTAAAAGTCTTAATGTTGTTTAACAAATTATAAAAATTGATTTTATATTTATATTGAATGGAGATGGGATTACTATTTACATATATATGTTGTAGAGGGAAAACCCATAGACGATCCATACCTAAATATAAAGGATTTGAAACTTAAAATAGTCATGGGAGAAAAATTAATAAATTATTAAAAGTAAGAAAATAGCATTAAAATAATAGGCTAACATAAAATATAAGTGAAAATATATAAATAAATGTTATATTAATGTGGAAAAAAATCAATTAATCAAATTAATATGGTAAAAAAGGATAAGTAATAAAATTAATAATATTATTGGGATAATTAAAACCTTAAAAATATCATTGATTTAAAATATGAGAAGTAGTTAAATTAACAACTTGTTGAAAAAGTGAAGAACTAGGGATAAAACCAAAAAATGAATAAGATAGACCATAAAAAATTTATTTACTTTGAAGGTAAGTAAATTGATTAGAGAGACCATGGTAAAAAAAATGGTTAAGAAATTATTAAAAAAAATTAATAATTTTAAAATAAAGAAGGTTTACAAGAGTATTGTTATTAATATATTAAAGAAATTTAAAATAGAGTATTGTTATTAATATATTAAAGAAATTTAAAATAGAGGTTATTTTAATTGATTTTGAATTTCTCGATAATTAGATGAGAGTAGCAACCTTTTTATATTAGAAGAAGAAGAAGAAGAAGAAGAAATTATTTTAACGTTCACAAGGTTAACAATAGCTTATGGTACCGACCGCTTCACTCCCTGATTTCTGCAACTCATCCCTTTTCTTGTTCAACTTGATGATGAGTGCCTCCAATTTCTCCACGATCCCCTCACTGAATAGGTTTTCCCAAGAGCTAGCTGCCAGGATATTTGCATAGTCGGCCCTACTGTCTTTGAAGGCTTCACACTCTAAAAAAAATGTTTTTCTGTTTCCACTTTCCCGGAAGTGCAAAATATACACACCCTTTCTTCCCAATCTTCTTTTGGTATTTTCCAGCGTCCAGCTTCACAACGAAGTTGATGGGAATTGGTTCTTAACTGAGCAATAAGTATTTTGGCTCTCCAAGGAATATTGGCCCCTATGTATGCTTTTTGATGGTGGTTGTAGGTGGGGTTAAACTCTTCAATATAATACTCCTTCTATCTCCCCAACCCTTTATCCCAAGCTTGCTTGTGAAACCTATTGATAACTAACTCCTTTATCTATTTACTGTTCACAGGGAACATGTTCAAGTAAATATCTCATTTACTAAGCCATTTAATATTTTGTTGCATCCACGTCTTCTTTCTTTTTCACAACGTGTCATTGAAAACGACCTTAGGCCATCGATTGTCTTCCATTTGCTCAATTCTTTTTAGATATCTTATGAGTTGCACCATAGCAATTGCTTTGATAGGAGCAACCCCCATTTCACTCAGCATGATATCATAAGGGATTGAACTTTTAATTTTAAACTTGTTTGTAATCAAGCGCTTTTGAATCTTTTTAATTTGCTTCCATTGTAAGTCAGATGTGTTGTTGGCCCATACTTCACATCCATAGAGAATCACCGGGATCACTAAAAGCCCAAAAAGAGTTTGTGTAGTCTTCCAATCCCATAGCTCTTCCTCTCTACAACTATTTTGGAAAGCATAGAATGCTTTCCAGCCTCCCAAAGTTCTTTTCTTTCTGCAGTATGCCCAACTTAAATTTTTGTTGAAGTCAATTCCGAGATACTTGAAATCTGCCACTTTTTCGAGAGTGTTTCCTTCAAAGTAGAATTGATGTTGGTTATCTTTTATTTTGCTAGAGAAAACTACCACTTTCGTCTTGCTAGTATTGACTTGCATCCCCACTGTTCTACAAAGAGCTCAAGGGAAAGTAAGTGTTCTTGTAACCCAAGTATAATGTAATTGAAACTAACTGCTTGCATTGTCTCTTATCATTCTGCAAACCTATACTTGCGGCAAATGGGCAAGTGCATATCTACAAAGGGAAAAAACTATAAATTTATGGGACTTAGGTTTGTGACAAGCCCACTCCCTTTCATCAGTTGCTCACAATTATGCTCCGAAGTCCCAATATCACGGGTACCACGATTTTCTTCACTTCAAGAAAAAATAATAAACTAAATTGTCTATTTAATAAACTAAATTATTAACAATCATTTAACTTATGTTCGGTGGCTTATTAGTTTTCATCTCCCACAAGTTGAGTAGCTATGTTAATTTAAATCTAAGTTTAAAAGCTTCTCATAGTTTTAGTATTCACTAAAAATATCAAACTCCTGAAACTATAGCACAATTTATTTCCAAAAATATTCTACTATTATTATTATAATTTTCGGCCAACACAATAAATAATAAGACATCATATCTTAAAAATAAAAGATAATATTAATTCCTCATTTTAACTTCAAAATTGTAATTTCTAAATTATTGATACACTAATGTTTAATCCGCTTGAATACATGAGAATCAAAGAACTGTGTCGATGTTCATTTGATTTATGGAACAAAAACCACTATGAACGGTTAGAGAATTAACTCAACGATCATCTCAAACCATAAAATGTACATACATATTCATTACTTTCAATCATTCCAAGTGTGTGTTAATACCATGAGTCATGAGTGATTAACACTAGAATTATTAACTAGATTACCACAAGTAAGTGTGTGTTAATATCATGAGTGATTAACACTGGAATTATTAACTAGATTACCACAACTTGAGATTTGGGAAAGAGACTTAGATAAGCTTTCGGTTTGTAGTTAATAAGAAACATACATATTTCTTAGTATACAACTTCAATTGTAAAAGTGTGTTCCAAAAAAAATAAAACTAAATGTTTATATAAATTGTTGAAAATTGATATTCTTTAATGTTGGTACAAATGACGAAGATTTTATTAGCGTGTTAAAGTTTGTATATTAATATAATATTTCTTAGTTGCAAAGTAATTAGAATTAATGATGACATAATTAAGGGAGTAGTCTATTTATTTAATGTTTTGGATTTTCTAGTAGGTTTTGGTTGGAACTTGATAATTTTTTTGGTAAAATTCAAATTTGAAAGTGTTTAAATTGTATTTGTGGATGCATAAATGGATTCAATACCTTCAAATTGTTAGTTCTAAACATGATTAAGTGTAACAATGCATACAATTCTTAAGCATAAACAAACAGTAAAACAATAGCGCGAACACACATTACACAAAGATTTTACCTTGGAAACCTTTGACTGGAAAAACCAACTTAATTGGAGCTTCACTACTATTTCTTTCCTTTTCATTGTATTAACTCAACCATTTACAATACAATATATAGGTCTTTACCAACCTTGGAAACCCTAATTCGTAAACCAGAATTAGAATACAATGGGTCGAAAAACCATTGGCCGAAAATAGCAAAAAATGGGACAAAAAAGAGCCCAATTTTTCTCAAGGGTGGGCTGCCCCACATGCCCCCCAGTCAGGGGGTATGTTCCCCAGGACACCCTTAATTTGGGGGCTATCCCCCGAACCCCCACTAGAAGGTGGGTAGTCATGCAAAGAATATAACACATACCCAACACAAATATCCCTATGGCATTTATATTATGCAATTTCCAGAACTAATATATGTGATTCTAAGATTTTTTATGATTTGCAACCAAAGTCCAAAAAAAAACCAAAAGATATACCTACAAAAATAAAAAACGTAAAATATTTACACTGTTCCATAATTAAGCTATCAATTAAAAAAGCAATTGTGGATTATGTTTAAACAATAAAAGACATTGTTAAATAATATAATATTAGCAGAAAATAATTTTTTATGTTTTAAATATTTATTTATGTTGGAGAAACTTTATCTTAATATATATAATTTAAAAAATACATTTTTTTACCAATTTTTAATGACGATAAAATAAGGTTGTCATGATAGCGTGTTACATATGATACAAGAGCAAGGTTTAATATCCTAGGCTTTGGTTCCATATATGTTTATGGATTATGTTTATGTTTAAACAATAAAATACATTGTTAAATAATATAATATTAGCATAAAATAATTTTTTATGTTTTAAATGTTTATTTATGTTGGAGAAACTTTATCTTAATATATATAATTTAAAAAATACATTTTTTACCAATTTTTAATTACGATAAAATAAGGTTGTCATGATAGCGTGTTACATATGATACAAGAGCAAGGTTTAATATTAATATCCTAGGCTTTGGTTCCATATATGTTTAGTAAACCAAGATATTTTGTCTAAGATAGTTATAGATGTAAATTTTATATTAATAAAGGTTTAGATTTGTAATTGTCTTTTATAAGAAGGTTTCAAATAGGGTTAGAAAAGGAAGGAGAAGTAAGGTTGCAAAGGTCATATGGCATACCTCGACCTACACCTCCACATTCCATGTTAAGGGAAGAAGAACATGATTATGTATCAATTAGTGAATACCTCCACATTCCATGTTAAGGGAAGAAGAACATGATCATGTACCAATTAGTGAACAACTCCACATTCCATGTTAAGGGAAGAAGAACATGAGCATGTACCAATGAGTGAGGTGATGACAATGATATGCTCTTTCCAGTGTTTGTCGGATGTCTTAACCCATAGACTAGATAGGAAAGATGGTGCAGGTTCAATTTGTGGATTCCAACATCATCCAATCTCTAATGTCTATAGGGAATTAAAGCAGATTAAGTTTAAAAAGTGTTTGCATCTCCACTGTTGGAGAAGCAACTGAGGTATGGTTTGAAAATATGGCTAAGTGTTTCACAATGATAGATTTTATTCTAACAATTAAGCATGGAAATATCTAACATTTACTTGGAAATTTTTGAGGAACATTACTTCTCAGAGGAATTTATAGAAATACAATTAAACGAGTTTAACTCATAATGACAAGGTAACATATTTGTTTCATAGTATGATGCCCGATATATAGAGCTATTAAAATATGCATTGCATTTGAGTACAAACAAATTGCAAGTTAACAAGTTTGTATTTGCCTTTGACTATAGCATTAGACCAAAGGTTCAAATCTTAATGCTTTAAACCTTGTATGAGATAGTACAGAGGGCTATCATAGCTAAGGAGGAAGTTATGGGAGGTGGTTAGATTAAATTTAGACCATTGGGAATAGTAGGACAATGCCATGGTTCTTAGTTAGTGCCTATGTCAAGGCTAGTTGTAGGACAAAGAGATGCACCAAAAGGAGCAATGATGGGAACCTATAGGTGACCACTAGAAGGACAGAGATCACCTTATATACCATCGATTAGCGACCACAACAAGCTCAGTAAAGTATTAAGAACTTTTACCTAGTATGATGGTCAAAGGAAACCTGTGAAGAGGGGGTGTTGGATGCGTGGAGAGGTACATTTCCAGAGGGATTGCCCACATGCATATAGAGAATTGGCATAGGATAGATCCAAACTAATATAGGTGATTTGGGTAAAGCACATAAGATAAATGCAACATTCAACAATTATCAGGCCAAACATTAGTCAACTGTATTGGAGACAACAAGTAAAATGTGGTAAGAAATTTTCATTATTAATACATACTGGAGAAACTGAAAGTTATTTCATTTAATGCATATTCTAGATGTGGTTTAGTGACAGATAGTCAAGAAGATTTCGATGTTGTTGAAATGGCCTTCGGGGCTAAACAAGAAGTAGGTTAATTACTCAAGGATTGTGATGTTGACCCTAGAGATTGTATAACTAGGGTACCATTGTATGTTACTACTTTGGGATCCTATGACATGATCATAGGAATGGACTAGTTAGAATCCCATTAAGAAATATTGACTTGTAACATGATAAGAAATTGCACTTTATTGATGACCTTGTACATAAACGAGTTTTAATTGGAAGTAATAGAGAAGTATTTGTAATATTTATTTCAATGACTCAATTCATGAAAAGTATTAGAAAATGATGTAATCTTTATGTTGTAATCTCTAAAAAGAAGCAAGAAGATGCAAAGAATATAGTACATAATCTTTATTATCATAATTTTTCAATGTATTTCTCGAGGAATTACCTAGATTACCACACATATCATATGACCTTATGAGAACTTTATACTCAAAATGAGAACTCTAGCCATAAAACTCATATTTTTGAGCCAAAAACAACCCCATAATAAAAAAGTGGTGCTCTTGTGACACCTTTTTTTTGTGTGGGGGGGGAAAGCTAAAATTACAATTTTTTTGAAACCCCAACCGACCATGGCTAATACCATTACAATCAAAACTGTAAATCGACCCCCAAATAGAAAAATGGTCCTCCTAGAATCACCCTCATTTTTATTTGAGGTTAAAATTACATCTTGTTTGAAATCCTAGCCTTAACAGCTAGTGTCATTGCATTCAAAACCCTTTCTTTCCTTCATAGCCTAAATCGCTTGTTGTCTATTTATAAAATGGCAATGTTCAATTGCTTTGTATTTCCTTTGCTTATCTTGCACACAATAGATAACACCACACGTTCGACAATCTAGCATTATCATATTCCCTTTATTACCCATTTCGACAACAATAAGAAGTTCTTGTTGCGCCATTGTGGATTAGTTGGCTATAGTTGTGAATTAGGGGGCCTCATATTTTTCTAAATAAATATTTGGTAAAGCTTGTGCAAATATGTTCACTTTCTTAATGCTAAGGATTTGTTGAAAAAAACTTTCCATTTGCTTCATCATGGGACAACCAAGGTCTTCCATACCATATAAGTACCTTGTTTTATCATTTTGGGATCAATTAGTTTGAGAATTATGTGGGATTTCTTAGTGGAGTGATTAATTCCATGCCCATGCGGGATCTGAAATAATTTGTGAATGAATGAATTGAAATAAGAAGTATATATATGTTTGAAAATGTAGCACATCAACTCATGAGCTCCATTATTCTTATTTCTTTCTTAGGGTTTTTTTAAACCAATATCGCTTGAATTATCATTTGGCTTAGATAGACAAAAACCAACTTGGATTCACAAAATAATTGGTAGGAAACATTCAAATTCATCTCCCTTATTTTTTACCTATAAATCTTCTTACTTTTTTTTAAGCTAGTGCCCACGGAGTTTTGATTGGTGACCTTATGGAAGGAGTGCTTTAATAGTACACCCATTCAATGTCTATTCTACATCCCGTGGGCTATAAATATTCTTACTTGTTATCTATTAGAATATTGGTTTCTGAGGTTTGTTCCTATTGACATTTATATTAAATTAACTCCAATTTTTAACTGACATGAATGGGAATTGAGTTATTGCATTCAATCACTGCAAATTGTATTTGATAGTGTCTCGTTCATACCCATGAGATCTCTATTTGTGTTGGATTCAACTCCCTTATTATTACAAATCTCATTTTAATTAAATGCCCATGTGATTGTAAAACATAAATTTACTCAGGGCTCACAGTATTATGTATGTTTGATGCCATTATTCCTTGCTTCATGTAAATCACATCTTAAGTTACTATTGTATACAATGCTTTATTTCCCTTTCATGTGGTCTAAGAATCTATGTTAATGCCTTTTTTTGGAACATTTTGCGCACTTGGGTTCTTAGATGTGAATTAGTATTTAGGGGTTTAAAAGATTGAATGCTTCATAGAATTATAGCAATTGTTAAAAACAACAAGTTAATATTGCATTGGGAGTCCCCATGTTTTTAATTATCAAACTCCCTTTTCCAAATCCATTCTTTTTAATTGTATTCCTACCAACTCTAGTGAATTTGGCCTCCATTTGGTCCTCTTGGTTGACCCTAATAGAAAAAAACCACAACAGCGATGACCATATGTAATATTTTATTTCATGTATTTCAAATATTGGCCAAGAAAAGGCCCCTCATTGACAAGATTTTGTCCAAGAAATAGAACTGACAAAATGCAATCAAGGTTAATACACAGCTGACTTTGTGTTTTGCATGAATAATAACTTTTTGCCTCTATTTCTCCCTATTGAAGCCCAAATTGTAACCATTTCTTGTCATCTCATTCCTGAAAGCTCAAGATTTTAGTGATCAATTCAATCTGCTTCTTATCCTCCTCATAAGTAACGAGCAATGGTTCAAGAAATGTTGCTTCCAAAGCCTTGCATCATACGTAACTTAGTAAGTGGAAGGAAATAATATGAAGAACATCATGTAAGATAGTTGATCAAGGTATGTATAGTAATAATTTGAACCAACAATATTCTTCCTCATAACCATGTGGCCATTTTCAAGAGACTATACCATGGGTGTGGAAATGAATAAAAACAATGCATTTTTCTCCTTACCAAGTTCCAAAAGTAATGGTTTGGGAAATGTTGCTTCCAAATCCTTTCTGTCATAAGTTAATTAGTAAGTGAAAGGAAATAATCCTAAGAATATCATGTAAGATATTTGATCATGGTTCATTGGGTAATAATTTGAACCGACAATATTCTTCCCCAAGAACTATGTGGCCATTTTCAAGAAACTACACCATAGGTGGGGAAATGAAGGGAAACAATGCATTCCCCACCTTACGAAGTTCCAATTGTCACTCTACAATAAACTATATGAAAAGAACATTGATCTTTACAAAAGCAACTCTGTGAATGTTTAGTACACATCTAAAGGAATAGACATTGATCTTCCACAGCTAGTCTAAGGTTCAAAAACTCCAGAGTCATGGAGGATAAGTAATAAATTTCACCCTAGCCTCCTATACCTTTAGTGAGTTGAAGCCCAAGGTCATTGCAAAATATGTCAAAGAAAAAACAAAGGTCAAATAGATCAATGGAAAAGGGAAAGACATATTCGTTGTATCATTGAAAATACACTTGCCTTGTCTTTGATTAGAAATACAAGCATAGAAATGTACCCTACCCATATAGTTACATTGTCCAAGCAATGACGGGGCTCTAACTACAAGACATGAAACATATCTAAGATCAAATCCTCCTCAAGCTTGATGTCTCCTTTGCACCTACAAAGGATCTTTATAGATCCACACTTTGTTTTCATCGACAACTTTTCTTTGATGTTGGGGATAACACCCATCAACTCCAAAAGTAGAGGGCACTCTCCCTCGTTACCTCGATAACATTTACATCAGCAATGGACCCAATCCAAGATACATAACAAAAAGCAACCACCAATTGTTTAACTATGACATAATACTTCATGCACTCATGAAAGATGAGATGGCAAGACATCCAATTATGACCAACATGTTCTAGTCCTCTTTTCACAACTTTGGCATTAGATTTGCAAGGATAGCCCTCCTTGCTGCTAGAGTGGTTCTCAAGCTCTTTAATCTCTTCAATCATGTGCGAATTAGCAAACACCCTTGTGTGAAGACGACAATCAGAAATGGCAAGAAGTATTTTTAAAATAACGTATTCCAATAAGAAGTATAATGAAAAAAATGTACTCCGAAAATGGTGAGTCTAACAAATTATATTCAATGCATGGAATACTCAAAAATTAACTAATCAAAATTGTTAATGTAAATTTAACAAATTACCGTTACACCTTATTTTTGAGAAAAAATGGCAAATGAACAAACATTTAAAGTCTAAATCCATGTTACCATAACATTTAAAGTCTAAATCCCACAACAAAAATTTTGAAGTATTTTTCTATCATTTCCATATAAATTTTTCTTGTTTGCTAATTAAAATAACCTATATAATTATCATGCATTTCTTAAACTCCTATTTTCATTATTCAAGATGTTTTTTCTTTCTTTTTGCACCACAGTAATGACAATGATATAATGACCAGTATCGCGACAACACTAGTTAAGACAATGCCATCTTATCCACTTAGTTTTGTGGAGATGGTTGGTTATTAAACAAAGTCTAAACATTAAACTAACTTAAACATTAAACTAATTAATATAAACATAAAACAAATGCTATTTAATAAACATATCCCTTTTGCAATTGAGCATAACAAGATACGACGACCATGAAATGAATCCCCACTGTACACTTGTTACACTCAGGTTAATCTTGTTGATCCACTCAAGGAAGTCTAAAATCCTAGATAATATCTAAACACCTATCCGTGTAATTAAATTCTTTAAAAATAAAATGAAATATTCATCCCTTCATAGAGTGAATCATTCATTCTCCAAACTTCAAAACCCCTATTCTCTATCTCAAAAAATATCTTAGATAAAAGGAAACATAATAATCTAAATTCCACCAAAATAATTGCTTAAGCAACAAGGAGGCTCCTCATAATGACAAAACTTATGCACTAGACACACTCACCTTAGGGAGTGAGCCAGTGAAATTAGAGCCCTTGAATGGGAGATCCAACAGTGCTCGCCTCACAAGCTCGCTCCCCAAGAGCAAGTCTTTCGAGTACATAAGTTTCGCCCCTCGGAAAAGTATAGTTCTTCATCCCGAATCCCGATCTCAAGCATCCAACTCATAGCTACAAACGGTGCTTAAACTGCTGGTCCTCTATATATGAATCTCATCCCATGGATGAAAGAGTGAACGCTAATTTAGTGACCAACAGCCTTACCATCCACAACTACATTGGCGTTCGCCCGCCTTGTAGTACGCCACTTTAAAAAAGTAATTGGCATTGGAGTAGAGCCAAGGATGCAATGCTATCAGTCCATAATGGCTGCAATGCTATCAGTCCACAATTGGCAATGCAAGGATGACCAAAGCTTCTAGTTCTGTCCATGATGGCCGCAATGCTATCAGTCTTTGCCCTGATCGGTGAACGTTTGAAGCACATCCACGCCATTCCTGCCTTCGATATCCTCTCCTTCTCACGCCCCGTTGAAAGCCCGCCAAAATTATTCTCAGCATTTTATTCGACTCTCAAAACCCCCATTTCACCGTCTCCCTCCTTTGAAACCACCCCGATAGCGAGTTTCCTTCTCAACGAATGCGGATTTTCTGTCCACGACGCAAATGCTATTTGCAGGAAAAGACCGGATTTATTCGCTTACAAATCCTACGATAATTCACGGAAAACCCTACTCTTCCTGCGAAAAAAGGGTGTTAGTGAAATAGGCGTTCGGAAACTCTTTTCCGTGTACCCCACACTCTTACGGTCCAGTTTCCATTACACCGTGAAGCCCAAGGTTGAATTCCTGGAGAAGATTGGCGTTACTGGTCAGAAATTTCCCAAAACTCTCAATAGATGCCCTCATATTTTTAGATTAGGTACTTGCCGTACGATGGAACTGAGGGCTTGTTTTCTACAGTCCGTGCTTGATCCCGAGCTTGCCGCCGTGGTTTCGAACCCAGAATCAGATAAAAGTGCCAGAAAACTCGTTTCCGACTACAGCCTAACCTCGTATGTAATATGTCGAAACCCTAGGATTTTAATAATGGCTATGGAGAAAGGCTTGGTGAGGATTGCAAAGGATGTCGAGGGGATGGGCCTTGAGAAAGGGTCCAAGGCGTTTGCTCGCGCTTTTCTTCGGTTGAGTATGGCGAACAGGGACACTGTCAAGCTGAAATTGGAAAAATTTAGAGAATTAGGGTTTAAAGAGGAGGAAGTTGGGAGTATTATTAAGAGGGTGCCTGATATTCTGGCGTATTCCAAGGATACACTACGGCAGAAGCTTAAGTTTCTTCTTGAGGAATGGGAGCTTCCTCGCAATGCTATTGTGAGTGATCCGGTGGTTCTGCATTTTAGCATTGAGAAGAGAATGAAGCCGAGGCTCAATGCTCTCAGCACATTGATGATGATGAACAAGTTTTCGAAGAAAACTAAAAGTTATTTTCCATTGTACTATATGCGCATGACAGATGGGGACTTTAATAGCAAAGTGGTGAGCAGGCTTCCAGTGGCGACATATGAGAATAATGAGGAAATCCCGTAGTAAGGGTCAGGGTTCGATTGGTTGCTCTGGCTGGCGGGGAGTTCAACAGGAGATGCTTAAGAGGTTCTGAAACTGCCGTAATGGAGGTGCAGATAAAGAGAAACTCAGGTCAGGACAGTGAAGAATGATGCCATTTTGACAACTATTCTCCCTTTGCATTGTTTGCTTATTTGCAGGTATTTCAAAAGCATCTTCGAATTGTTTTCAGTTGTTTTTGTGGATTGCATGTATTGGTTGTGAATGAAAAACATCATGCCCTAGATATGGTGGTGCAAAGTCACTCAAGTATACCGTATAGAATACAGAAGTTCGAATTTAATAGATTCTCATTTGCACATTGCACAAACTGTTTTACCTTACCCTGTTTCGAACTGTGTTGCACATTTTCCTGGTTTTTTATTTTACTTTTCACATTAAATCGACACACTGTTTTACCTTACCCCGTTTCCAACTGTGTTGCACATTTTCCTGGTTTTTTATTTAACTTTTCACATTTAATACTACTGAGTACAGGCCAATCATTACAGTGCACTCTTTGTATAGTTTAGATGTTTCCTTAGTATAATATTGGCACAACTATGAAGTTAAGTTATTCAACTATGCTGTACATTTTCCTGGTTTTTATTTAACTTTTCACATTTAATATTATTGAGTACAGGCCAATCATTACATTGCACACTTTCTATAGTTTAGATGCTCCTTGAGCCTAATATCGGCACAACTATGAAGCTAAGTTATTATGATATATGAATAACAAGTTTGCAGCATTTTCTAATGAACCAGTTCATTTTTCTAAAACATGGATGAGTTCATTTTTCTAAGAATATGGATCTATCGCTAATATGTTTGTGTAAGTATATCCATGTTTTAGCTGTGACCCTTTGCAACTGTTGTATGTTTGTGCCCATGCAATGGATCTATTTCGAGGAGAGAAAGTGAATGTTTTCAAAACTTCGAGTGGAGTTGAAATATAGTGGGAGTTCAATATTTTGGAGGGCTTTTTAAAAACAAGTTTCATTTGGAGTAATGTATGTGCAAGCATGTGTTTTTCTACAATAGAGAGTAGGCATTAAGCACTTCATAATATAGTATTAATTGTGATATAGATTAAGATACATCTTTATTAATTGTAATATAGAGTAGTATATTCATCATCGTATCAAAGGCATATTTTATAAATTAAGCTTTGTAAACTTGAGAAATTAAAGTTAATAAAGTCAAAATAGTGGCATAAAAACACTTTTAATAAATCTCTATATCTTTTCTACAAATGCACTTTTATGATCTTCATTAGTGTTATATTTTTTAAAAGTTCAATATTACATATCTCTATTATCAATAGAATTATATGTTATTCTATACTACAACAACAACAACAATCTAAATTTTAAGGTCATGATTAAGTTAGACACCAAATTGGTGTATGAGATCTACTTGTTTGTGGGACAAGGGATCTTCTTTGTGTTAGCAATTTGATTGCTAAAGTCTACAGAGGTGTATATACCCTACACTTCTCCTAATTTGAACTTGTGACCTCCTAAGAGGAAACACATGTTCTTAACTATTAGATCCACTTGAGGTGTACTTATTTTTTACTCTACAACTATAATAATCTAACCGTCTCTAGATTAGATTTTCCATATTTTGATTGCTTTATTTAAGTTTTCATTAATGACACTAGTCGTGTTGTACTTCTTTCCTTGCCTACTTATGAAATAAAATAAGAATAGATACTATTTGTATTATAATGTGTTCCTTCTTATGATTTGGTTATCATGATTTTTGTCCAAAAGTAAAGATACATGATGTGATCATGTAAGATTTTTCAAGAAGCACCCATAAGAATATCATCTATCAGCAAGCAATGAGGTGAGGTGAGGTGAGGTGATTAGGCTTGTATTAACGTGGAGACTCGGGTTCAAATACATGAGTAGGCATGATTGTAAATATGGCCTTGTAAATAGAAGAAGTATTTCTTAATAAAAACAATTTCCTGAGAAGTATGTCTCATTTATTTAAGTTGAAATTTCCATATGATATATGAAATCTTTTAGAAGATTCGATACAACCAAATGGATTTTATTGTTTCTAAGACATAAATAATTAATAGAGTAATTGCTTGAAATTAATTATGTTAGAAAAATTGAAAAATTCTATATAAATAGACTTAAATCTACATGTAAACTTAGTTATCAACCCCTAGACTAGTATAAAGGAACTTAGAACTCGAGATAGAATTGGCAAAAATTTGAAGGAAAAATGAAAGAGTATTTCATTTATAGTTACAAGTATTTGTTCTCCAAGAAACTTTACCCAATGTTATCAACTTTTTTTAAAAGTTCCATACCAACTATTTTGAGCTCAAATATGCAGTCTTTACATAAATCCATTGCAAATATGTAAATCTCATACTAGGGAATTGTTAGAGGTGGGTGGGGCCCTTTCTGGTAGATATTCGATTACAATTTGGTGCATTTTGTATGGATGGAGGTGATGAATTGCTCAACTTCTCTATGCAATTTTCTTTTGCTTCATCAAGTTAAATTCTATACGTAAAATTATTTTGGACTATAATAGCTTTGATTCAATTTTTTCTTTGAATATTGATGCATTTTGGAGCATACAAACACACATAATGTTTGTGTTTCATAAAGGTATGTGAAAGGAAAAATAATAGTTAAATTACCATTCATATAACAAATTCAACACTTTAACTTTTATGTCTTCCAAAATAATTGATTTAACACTTTGCCACTATGTTAATATTCTTGTTTTCATTGTAAAATATCTTTAATTCTTTTAAATTTTTTACGACAATCAATGTATTAGATGTTTTTTATTATTTGATGTTAGAAACCTTGCTTAGAAAGTTCTCATTACAACATTTTTGTAATTCTGTCTTGCATTTCAGTGTATTGTTTAATTATTGTTGTGTCAGACGGACAATAGACATTGTAAACATGGTTTTCGCTTTTATTTTAATGTTCGGCACCACATATCGATTTTGAGATATTGAGCTTTTTACTATTTAGTTCTAATTTTCTAATAATAATTTTTCACGTTGAAATGCACATCACGAGAAGCCTTTTGGGCACTTCGCCTCATATCAAGTATGGTACTTGGGGTAAATTGTTTTGTTGCAGTTTTGACAATCTAATCCAATGGGGATTGAGTGAGGCCCACAATATTCTCAATGGTAGCTAACCTAGGGGCTTGAGCTCATGTACTCTTACTTGTTATTCACAACATTCAACCACTCAAGCCAACCCACAAGGCTTATTTTTTGATGAAATGCACATTAGAGGAAACCCTCTAGGCACTTCCCCTTATTTCAAGGATGATACCTAGGGTAAATCATTTGGTTGCAATTTGGGAAACCTATCTCAGTGGGGACATCAAGACCCACAATATTCAGAGATGTAACCAACTTGAAAACTTCACCTTGTGACCCCTAACATGTAAATTACAACACTAAACCAATTGAGCTAACTCATAAGGCTTTCTAATAATCTTATAGCTACTTTTCATAAATTCATTGATTACTTTTGGAAGACCTTGTTTTATTTGTTAGCATACATTCTTGGGGCCTTCACAAAAGTGAGTTGTACATTATGTCCCATGTTCGTTTGGAAGAAAAAAAGGTGATATGTTTCTCTACAATGTTAATAAATTTACGATAAATAAGGTTAAAGTGTTTATTGATTTATTTAACATAAAAGAGTAATATAGATTGATCTTACTCTAGATATGTTTTAGCCACAACATTTATAACTAAGTATTTTTCTCTTAACTAATTCAAGTTTAAATGAATATTTTTATTTTTATGAACATTAATTTTCTTCATTGAAAGTTACCCTTAAAATGATGATAAAAAGGGGTTGCACTTATAGGGTTTACACTTGAAGAAATTTCTTACAATGCATACAATAATAACAAATATAAAATGCATCCACCCATCAATTCCCTTCTCCAAAGCAATCTTCATCATACTCAATTATTTATATTTCTCTCCAAGATTTTTTTTGAAAGATAAAATTTTCTCCTCAAATAAATATAATACCACATAACACCACATAGACTTGGGTTACCCTAGTTGGCCCCATAAAAAATTCCCCATGTTATCAATTGTAGAGGTTGATTGTTGCCTAAGGCCTTCAATGTAGGAGACTATTTAAGATCACCATCAATATATTTATTACTATGAAAACCCGCGAGTGGGAAAATAATTGTTTTGAACAAGATTCCATTCCTAGTGATTTATAGTGCCTAGGAAACGATACAAGGCATGGTTGTATGATTGGCTAGTGAAGGATCTTCTATCCACGTTTTGAACCCATCCAAAGTGTGTTCCCTTCCTAGCTACTCGCTCTCCCTACGACACTAAAATATTCACACCTACTTGGAAAAAGGGTAGTCCATTAATAAGTGCTTATAATTTCACCATTATACATTCATATGATACATAAACTTGGCTTGAACCTCCCAAGACAATGTTTTGTTATTTAAGGCCAACGAAAATAAAATACTAGACTTCATGGGCGCTTTCAACTTTACATAAATGCTTCTACCACCAATACTCTCCTTGATCACCTACTAAGAACATTGCTTTGAACTCAAACTAGATGTTTACTCACCATTTGGTTCCAAGACCAAGCCAATTCACTTTCCTACGCTCTTAGTTCAATCTAGCTAAACTATAATTTGTTGATGTAGTTATTTCATTAATTAGCTTCATTTTCTTGTAGACATGGTTCTTTTGCACTTTTTTGTTCATTTTGCCATAATTTTCCTCTATGTAGGGAAACAACATCGTTGAGTTAAAAAAATACCTTTCCATCAAAGAGAAACTATAGCACCATTAGCTAATAGATGAAAACCAACACTACAAACCCAAGGGTTCATTCCTACCTCACTACTCCTACCATTTCCTATTTTCCAAACTAGCCAATGCCCCAAGAGGGGAAAAGTTAGTACCAAGGCCCTCCACATAATAGAAGCATTTGCACTGGATTCATTTCAAAATCTAATTTAGTGTTTAGTAGATAAGGGATCAATGTATTTTAATTTTATCACGTGCTAACACATACTAGAAGATATAATCAATGACCACAAACACATTGCAGCTAGGGCCTTCCCATAGTGGCAAATGTTTTTAAACCCACATTATCTTGAGGGCTTTGGCCTTACAATTCTTTTCACTTCACTAAGGGAAGTCCTTTGTCTTTTCTTTTCTTGTTGATGAAAAACTAAACATTCCATTCTAATATTTTCCAAAACTCTCAAAAGAGTGCTAATAGAAAAAGTGGCTTCTAAAATAGACTTAATCAATGTTAAACTCCCTCCAATTGAGAGCCATTTGGTACACTATCCAATGATAATTTTCTCCAGTAATTGATACAACTAGACTCAGTCCCTTGTACCATAATAATTTTTTTTAATAATGAACCCCAAGTGCTTTAGACCTTTGTTAAATTCAACAACTTGAAAGGGCAATGCCTAAGTGACATCATATATTTGCCTCTCACTTGTACTAGAAAAGGAAATTGATTTTTTTTATGATTTATTCCTATACACGTTGCTAGATTCTATAGATCTAGTTCTTCCTTCGAAAACCCTTCTCTGTTGTAGACTCAACTCCAAATAACATAACATGATCCACAAACAAGGAATGAGTTAGTGACAACTCCCTCCCAATCTTAATCCTTTTTAGAGTACCATTTCTTTTAAAAGTGCTCATGATTTGACTCAAACCTTATGCAACAATTAGAAAGAGCAAGGGAGATAATGGGAACCCTTGTTTGAGTGCACTAGAAGGATTGAAGAAACATGAAGCATAATCACTTATAAGGACAAAAAAGATGAGGAGGTTAGACAAACTTCAATTCAATTTATAAAAAGGATGCTAAACTGTGTATGGATGAGGATGTCTTAAAATAAACAAGCCAGCCCTACCATATGCTTTTGAGAAATCCAATTTGATGACTATTAAAAAAAGATGAAATTGAACCCTTCTTGAGCAGCTCCATAGATGTCATGAATTTGTGTACCTTCTAAAAAAATGTATTCTAGATATATGACTTTAAATGAGATTGGTTTGAGCCTTCTTGCAATCACTTTTGAAATTATGTTATATATTGAGTTCCATAGATATATAGGCCTAAACCCCTGAAATGAAGAACGATTATCTTTATTTGAAATTACTGCTAAAATATAGCATTTAAGGCATCGAGTACTTTCTAGTGGACCTTGAATCATTAACAACAACTAAAAGGTGTTCTCCAACCAATCATACAATCGTTGATAAAACTCAATCAATGAGCCATTTGGACCAAGATTTGTCTTTTTCGAATGAGATAATGCAAAGCTTCATGCGCTTGTTGATCATAAAAAGAGGGAAAATGCTATGCAATTTTAATTTCCTCAATGATATTTGTTTTGTTTAAGGCTTTAAATAACTACTTAAAGTAGGATACACCCATTTTGGTCGTTTCCTTGAAATAAGAAGCCTTGCTTCCATCATCTTCAACATTTCCCAAATGTCATTCCTCATTTCCTACCTTTAGCAATCTTTTGGAAAAACTTATTGTTCTTGTCCCCTTGGGCCAACAAGACAACCTTGCCATTTATCTTCTTTCCATTCTAACAAATTCCTCCTCTCCAACAATTTCGATTGAACCTCATTCTCTTTAGAGAATACAAGTATTTTCTGTAAAGAAAGCCATAATTTTCTCTTCAACCTCTTTCATATCTTGCTAAGTTGAATTCTATTTTTGTTTTTCCCGTTCTATAGTGTCTGTCTCCGCTCTCTTCCGATTTTCACTAAATTGGAACGTTGTGGATCCTTTTGATGTTGGAGCAGATCTCCTCAACTCCTATTTAATTAAATTTATGAATTGAACTTAAATGATGCTAGAGGCTTATGATCATCCTTTTCAATTTGAAGAAATATAGGGACATGGTTTGAAACAACATTCCTACCCATGTTCTAAGCTTAGGGGCCATATCCAAAACAACGTTTTGAAACCACAAAATGATCCAATCTCTTGGATACCCATCTCTTCCCAAACTAAAATTTATCCATGTGGGAACAAGTTCAACAAGGTCAAGATCACAAAAGTTTACCTTCCATTTTTTCCAGGGATAAGTTTGATAGTGTATCTGATTAACTTCACCTCAAACATCACCATTTCTCAACACAAAATCAAAATCACCTCCAATTGAACAAAGTCCCTTATCAAAGCATGTATCTCAAACAAATTCTCCTAGAAAACCTGTCTTTCACCAAGGGCTATCAATATTTACCAACAATAAGGACATTTCTAGCTCATGTGAAAACAATTCTAACCAACTTTCAAAAGAAGTAATATCTAAACTCTACAATGTCAAAAATTGATTTCATCATGTTACCAAGCCACTAAATCAAAAGACCAATCTTTTGCAAAGGAAGAGAGTAGAGTCTTAACCCTTTCCCTATCAATCATAGTTTCTTGAATTAGTAATGCACCTACCTTATTAACCTTTACTAGACAATCTACAATGTTTGGTTTTTTGAATATCGAGACTCCCTTACCATTTTACATTGAAGGACAATTTATATATATATATATACTAATTGAGGCATAACCTATTCTAAGGGCACCAACAATGGTCTTTTGTTTACCTTTCAATGTCTTCCTCTTGGATTTTTATTTCCGTAATGACATAAACAACCTTCTTCTGATCGATGTATGGTTAGTTTGGGTAGAGTTACTAAATTTTTATGATCATTTATTGGAGATTAATAAATTATTTTTATCTTATCTTGTCTCCCACCAAGACAAAAACAAATTCCTCGAGGTATTTTGACATATTGAATTTAGACAAACTCTGTTCTAGGGCCTTGGGTTAAAAAAATGGGTAGGCTCATGAAAAATAAACTACTAATCAATGCAACTATTCACTACAAGATATTCCATAATTGCATGGGAAAGTTGAGGAACTCAACCCATACAAGACAACACAATATTGATAATGGCCTCAAGAGGAACTCAACCAACAAAATTCTCAGTTGTATTTGATTTTATGACTATTGTTACCTTCAACACGCTCATCAACAAAAATATCCAATAAGAATTTCATTAGAAGGTAGATCATTACGTCATGAAGCACCTTTGGGACAAACTTTCTAGTAATTTTTTGGTGGTACCATTGTGCTAGCAATCAACAAACAAAATATTAGTATAGATAACAACAAATTTCTATGAATCAAAATTCCAATCGTAGGTACCATAGGATTCCATCAAAAGACACTCAAAGGTCTTTTGTAAAGCATGATTAGGTCAATAGGTCAATGAATCTGTCAGGACAGGCAACACTTTGTTATGTACCTTAATAGCATACTTGGAAATTTAGAGCAATAAATAACAAAATAAAGTAAGATTTAAATATGAAATGATAGAATTACCACAACAATAGAAAATTGTAGATTAAAAAATATCACAATAGAAATATATTTATTGATGAAAGCAATGTTCACTTTCCTTTTCAAGGGGACAACCTCCAAATGAATCCAAGCTCCTAATTACAAAATGCTTCACAATACATCTTGTTTCATTGCTTCTACTCCTATATATAGTTTCTAGTGAAGGAAATTTCTAGTAGACAAAACCTTTTAGTAAAACTTCTTAGTGAAGGAACTTTCTAGAAGGTGGAAGCTTCTAGTACGTCTTCTTACAAATACTTCTTTCCAACTATATAGACTTACTAATAGGCGCAACCTTCTAGTAACTTTGTTTACAAATATTGTTTTCACACTATATCTAATTTGTTGGCCTTTTTAATATAGATGGTCTCAATCCTTAACAACCTATTTATTAAGGGGGTTAGGGTAGGACCCTCACATGTCCTCCCCCTTAAAAAAACAACATTGTCCTCAAGGATGGAGATGTGGAAATTGTGAAAGTATCTGTGTTGGTTCCCATGTAACATTCTTAGGATGGGTATCTTTACACTAGATCAAGACCTCTTGGATGGTCCGATGGCGGAGATGGCATTCCTATTTTTTCAAGGACAACTTCGGGTTGCAACCAAATGGAGCCTTCTTCATCCAATTCTAGAAGGCTAGTTTGAATATGACAATGATAGCCAACCACTTTCTTCAAGCATGAGACATGCAAGATGGGATGAATCTCGGAGTGGCTAGGTAGCTCCAATGTGTTAGCCATAAGGCCCAGACGTTTGAGGATCTTATAGGGCCCATAAAACTTGGGGGTAAGCTTCTGGTGGTGCTTGGCGTTAAGACATGTTTGCTTATAGGGTTGTAGGTGAAGAAATACTTGCTCCCCTTCTACAATATGACACTCGAAACAATGTTGATCAACTTGTTGCTTCATCCTATTCTTAGCCATTACCAGATTATCATTGAGAGTGAAAAGAATGTTGAACGAGATGTGAGTCTTTTTCAACCTCTTGTATCTTAGATATGGTTAGTAAGTATGATAGTACCAAAGGGGAATTTTGGCCATAAACAACTTCAAAGGGAGTCATTCCAGTTGTAGTATGATAAGCTATATTATACCACCATTCTGCTAAAGGTAACCATCGAGCACCACAAATATTCTTCCAAGCACATATTGATAGCTTTAGTTTGACCATACTTTCGGGGGTGATAGGAAGAGTTGAGATTCAATTGAGTTATCTGGACGAAACAATTCTTGCTATGAATTGCTAATGAAGGTGGGGTCACGGTCTGTGACAATAGTTTGTGGATACTTGAGCTATCATAGAGGCCTTGAAAGGGTAAAGTAGGGAACAAAATGAGCATATTTGGAAAGACAATCAACCACAACCATGATTTGCAAACTTATTGCTAGATTTTGGTATCCCCACAATGAAATCCATCAAAATGTCAATCCATACTACAACTGGAATTGGAAGTGACTGAAGTTCACATGGAGGTTTCATGTTCTCCACTTTATGCCTTTGGAGTGTTACATTGAGCTACAAATGTCTAGAGGTCCTTCATGCCTTCCCCCAAAAAATATCATTTGATTCGTCCATATGTTTCATTAACTCTTGAATGACCGATTGTGGGGGATGAATGGAGCTCATATAACAACTATGATTTCAATGATTAGTTCTTGTGCAAATATGGATGTCATTTATAATGAAGCTCGCCATTCTGCAAAGTGTAGCTTGGATATGCATGGGGTTCCTATAGAAGTTGTTGGATAATGGTAGAAAGCATGAGATATGTCAACCATTCATTACAAATGACATTCAACTAGTATGCAACAATTAAGGAGAGGGAAAAGATGGAACCTTCTTCTTCAAAGTGTTGAGAGAGAGCATCTACTACAACATTTTTCTTTTCCTTCCAGTAAATTATCTCATATTCATATCCCAAAATTTTGGAGACCCATTTGTGTTGATCAGGAGAGGAAGTACTTTGTTTGAAAAAGTATCTTAGGACGGGGTGATTGGTTTCAATCTGGAAATGTTTCCCAAGTAGGTATGGACTCCACATGTCCACAACATGCAATATGGCCCTCACTTCTTTTTCATATGTTGACTTTCCCAAGTGCCACTCACAAATTTGTTTTCTAGTGAAAGCCAACAATCTACCTTCTTGCATGATGATTACTCTTAGGCCTTTACCCGAGGCATTGCATTCAAGGAAAAAGGTTTTAGTGAAGTTTGTTAAAGAGAGTATCAAAGTGGTACACATAGCCTCCTTTAAGTCCTAAAAATCATTTTCCTTTTCATCATTCCAATTGAAATATTTTTAAGGAAAGTTGTGAGTGGGGTTGCAATATTACCATAGTTCCAGACGAACTTTCTGTAATATCTTGTGAGACCCAAACAACATCTAAGTAATTTAATAGTTTTAAGGAGAGGGCAATCCTTCATTGCTACAACTTTCTTTAGATCAAAACATACACCCACCTGATTGATAATATGGTCCAAATATTCCACTTTAGAGACATCAAAGGCACATTTCGACCTTTTAAGAAAGAGTTGATGATATTGAAAAATTTGTAGGACTTGATCCACATGGGCTAGATGACCTTGCCCAATTTTATTATAAATCAATATGTCATAAAAAGACGAGGACAAATTTATGTAGAAAGGGTTTAAATTGTAAATATTAGATCCAGAGATCACTACTCCCTCTAGATCACCCTAAGACCTCAAGCGGTTTGAGTCTCGATATCAATACATACTCATAAAGATATAAACTCAACAACTAGATCTCTTTACCAAAACTGAAACACATGCAATCACACATAAACACTGAATATACCCTGGAAACCCAAACCGGGGAAAACCAGCAAACTGCGGGGCTATATTCTCTCTCGATCCCAAAGCATATATATATATGGACAAGTACAATATAGTGTTACCTCAAAGGTAACTCAATCCATGAGCCGAGCAAACTCTATATCTACGTGCATCAGCTGATGCATGCACTGGAAGAGTGAGCCCTAACTGGTAAACTGGATCTGAGTATCTTTGCAGGTGCCTCTAACTGATCTGCCTCTCTCTATCACACTACTCAGATATGCTCTACTTTGAAGACCGCCTCTTTGGATCTCTGAAGAATGCACCCTCCACGACATGCAGAAGTGCGCCCCCCCCTCCGGATGTCTGATGCTCCTACTGTGCCGAATCTCAACAGATCTGAGCTCTGATCATCACTAACCTTCCTTGAATGGTGAGGCAAGGCTATCCTGAACGTCTCAGACTCTGAATCAATTGATCGGGCTCTGAATGAGCTCCTCTCTCCCCGGGTAATGCGCCCTCCCTCATCTGTGGAACACGTCCTCCTCTAACTCAGTAGAATCCACATTGATGGACTATCTCAGTCCACAGATCTGGGTGCTAAGTGCCTCTGAAGCTAATGGTCTATGATTCAGCTCATATCTGACCACCCTAGCTCCTGCAACAGCTCCTCTCTCTCTCAAAAAGTCGCGCTACATGCACTAATGCGCCCTCCTCACTTGTGATCTATCACTCTCTGATAAGTCAACTGAGCAACCTCATCTGGGACCCCCTGCCTCTATATATAATCTCACCGATGAATTAGGTTTACCAAAACCCTAATTCTCGGTGCATGCAAAAGTCACTTTTACATGCAACTTTTAATCACTGACAGGTCATGCATATCTCATGCATGCATAGGGAAAAACACCCGGAAGGTCCGCATGCAGCCACCAATGCGCTCATGCCACTAAGTAGAGTGCATCTCACCCTCTACTCCATCATGATGCCTATAATGCTGATGTACCTCCATGCAAGGCATCTGAATCATGGAGCACATCCCGAAGTTACCATAATCTAACACTCCCTCTTAACGAGGGAAGTCCTACCACTAATTCCTGGATCCAACAAGGCCCCTTCTGCTGACACTGGCCTAACTGACCTGCTTGTCATTGCTGCCCTCTGACCTGAAGAACCCTAATCAATCTCCATAATTATGGCTTCAAAAGAAGCCCCCTGATCAACCACTGCTGACTCTGTCACTACACTCTGATTCAGACTCCCTCTGAATCTCTGTTGCTGTCAAGTGGATCCACCGCCCTATAGGTGGTCTGTCTATGTCTCTGAGTTGACTCAACTCTGTAAGTCAACTCCCTTTGTATATGAGCTGACTCAACTCTCTCGTGAGCTAATTCCATCTCAACCATCTCATACCAGCTCAATCTCTGACTGGTGCCTGCATGAGCAGCATGCTCATCCATCTGATATGAGCCCAAGGGCTCAATCTCCTGAGACTCATCACTATCAAGAGCATCTCGCTCATCCATCTAAACTCTAGAATCACTCCCCTGATCCTCCTCATCATGTGAGCATCTCGCCCACCCATCTGGTGACCAGACTTACTCCTCCTGGCCTCATCTCTGCTATGAGAATCTTGCTCATCATCCCCCTTCGACTCTAAAGAGGATGTACTTAGCCATCCTGATGTGTCACTAGTAGGTTGTCCCTGAACCAAGTATTCACCGTCGATCCTGTGACCCAATAAGACTGGGTTTACTCCTCTAGGATAGGTGAAGATCTGATCCCGCTACAACACTACTAAGTAGCCAGCAGCTGTCAAAGCTGCCACTGAGAGGATACTCCCTCTCAGTCCTGGAAGAAATAGAACTCTTGATACCTCCAGAAGCTCCCCAAGGTTAAGCAGAAATCTCACTCTTCCCACTCCAGTGACCAAGTGATCCATCTCGAACCAACTGCAAGGGAGTGTGCTCTAGGATGAGGAATTCCTCTCGCATCCCTGTCATGTGACTATTGAGCATGCAGTCAACTTTCCAAGTCTGATCAACCCTGAGCCTCTAGCAAGCTACTATCATGCCCTGACTGAACTGAGGCTAATGAGAACTCCTTCTCAAACTGAGAAGTAAACTCATCAACCTCCTCTGTTGCTGCCAACTGCTTATCCTCAATCAACCATCTCTTAGTCTTCATGTGCATGCATATCTCATGCATATGCAGCATGCAACATGCATATCTCATGCATATGCAGCATGCAACATGCATATCTCATGCATATGCAGCATGCAAGACCTCATGCACATGCATATCTCATGCGCATCTCTGTAGTAACACTCCCTCTTAGCGAGGAAGGTATTGCTAGAGAAGCATCCACCAGGATCAAACACATCATATGCTGCTGCAGCTACTCCCTCTTAACTGAAAGACTTTCTGGTTGCATCTACTGCACTCTGATATCCAGATCTGTGCTCCTCCTCTATCAATGTCATCTTGAGAGAAGCATCATGCTCTCCCTCTATCACTAATACTGAAGCTATATCCAAGTTCTTCCTGGACCCACATACATGATTTCCCAACAACCTGTACTCTGCTCTCAAGCTAGTGGCCATAACTTTGCAAAACACATAACACTGTTGATTCAAAATCTTTGAATCATAACCAACCTGTAAATCTATGCCTTGGTGAACAAGCTGACCCTCTCTTTCTCAGATCTACAGTTCGCTCTCCCAAATCTGATCTCTGTTCTCACAGATCTCATAGATATGGTATCTATCCTAACATACCTGATGTCTGCACTCACAGATATGAACTCTACTCTTCAGATCTGGACTCTGCTCTCACAGATATGAACACTATGCTTCAGATCTGATATATCTGCCATAGATCTGGACTCTGCTCATGCCAGATCTGAAAGATCTATCTCAGATCTCACCTCCAAACTCACAAATCTGATAGATCTGACCTCTACAACCTCAAATATGAGTTGTTCTCTTCATATCTGGTAGATTTGGTCTCTATCTTCACTGATCTACTAGATATGTCTAAGATCTAGTCTCTAATACCACAGATCTGATAGATATGACCGCTACAACCTCATATCTGAGTTGTGCTCTTCAGATCTGGTAGATCTGGTCTCTATCTTCACTGATCTCTGTGTGATTTTCCTTCCTGACCCTTACCAGGGCTCTGATACCATGTAAATATTAGATCCATAGATCACTACTCCCTCTGGATCGCCCTGAGACCTCAAGCGGTTTGAGTCTTGATATCAATACATACTCATAAAGATATAAACTCAACAACTTTATATCTTTACCAAAACTGAAACACATGCAATCACACATTAACACTAAATATACCCTGGAAACCCCAACCAGGGAAAACCAACAAAATGTGGGGCTATCTTCTCTCTCGAGCCCAAAGCATATATATAAATGGACAAGTACAATACAATGTTACCTCAAAGGTAACTCAATCCCTGAACCAGGGAAACTCTAGATCTGCATGCATCAACTTGAGCCCTAACTAGTAAACTTGATCTGAGTATCTCTGCAGGTGCCTTTGACTGATTTGCCTCTCTCTATCACACTGCTCTACTCTAAAGTATGCCTCTCTGGATATCTGAAGAATGCGCCCTCCACTGCATGCAGAAGTGTTCCCTCCCCTCTGGATGTCTGATGCTCGTACTATGCCGGATCTCAACATATCTAAGCTATGATCATCACTAACCTTCCTCAAACGCTGAGGCAAGGCTATCCTGAACGTCTCAAACTCTGAATCGGTCGATCGGGCTTTGAATGAGCTCCTCTCTCCTCAGGTTATGCGCCCTCCCTCCTCCGTGGAACACGTCCTCCTCTAACTCAGAAGAATCCACACTGATGGACTATCTCAGATCTGGGTTCCAAGTGCCTCTGAAGCTAATGGTCTCTGATCCAGCTCAGATCCAACCACCCTAGCTCCTACAACAACTCCTCTCTCTCTCAGAAAGTTTCCCTACATGCACTAATGCGCCCTCCTCACTCCTAATATATCACTCTCTGATAAGTCAACTAAGTAACCTCATCCAGGGACCCCCTGCCTCTATATATAATATCGACGATGAATTAGGTTTCCCAAAACCGTAATTCTCGGTACATGCAAAAGTCACTTTTGCATGCAACTTCTAATCATTGACAGGTCATGCATATCTCATGCATGCATAGGGAAAAACACCCCGGAAGGTCTGCATGCAGCCACCAATGGGATCATGCCACTGAGTAGAGTGCATCTCACCCTCTACTCCATCTTGATGCCTATAGTGTTGATGTACCTCCATGCAAGGCATCTGAATCATGGAGGACATCCCAAAGTTACCATAATCTAACATAAACATGGTGTCCGTGAGACTTTGTAAGGTGGAGGGTGCATTGCAAAGGCGAAAGGGCATCACCAAGAACTTGTAATGGAATTCATGAGTACAAAAAGCGGTTTTGGGGATATCTACCTCCTTCCTTCAAATTTAATGATAGCCTCAGCGAAGATCATGTTTTGTGAAGAAGTGAGCACCCTTGAGCTCATCCATAAGGTCATCCATGACATGAAAATAAAAACTAGGGAAGAATATGGATTGGTATTGGGGTGAATGACACCAACATCTAACAACTCCTTAATGGTCTCTTCAATTTCATTTTTTGAGAAAATTGACAGTGGTACGTAAATACATTGGGTTGGAGGCTACTAGGTATGAGTGGAATAGAATGATCATGCTCATCATGGGAAGGGGACAATCCTTTGGAAGTGTTAAAGATGGATTGGTGTTTTTCTAAGGCTAATTGCGTGTTAGAAGGAATGGGTTGAGAATGGGTCTCAAAAACTTAAATGGCATTGAACAATGCTACAATACCCGAATGGCTCATTTGAAGAAGCTTTTCCATATGCTGTGAATTGATAATCTTTGGAGATCATGTTTTAATTCCTTTGAGAGTGTAGTTATTCCCTGCCTGTTGGAAACCCATGTATATGGCATTGAAATACATGGCGATAGGGCCTAATGTTTGTAACCATTCAACACCCAAGACAATATCACAACCACCCATGTCAATAGAAACATGTGGGTTTTGAGGGAATAATCACCCATTTGAAGCAACACATTTTCCAATGACCCCCACATTTCATAGCCCCTCCATTTGCAAGTATGATTTAGAAGTTATTCGCAACATGGATATAATAGTGTGTTTCTTGGGAGACCTGATGATGAATAACTTTATGCATGCTACCACCGTCAATTAAGACAATGAGCTTGTGATGTTTGAGGTAGCTAATTAATTTAGGGTTTGGGGGGCAAAAAGACTAGTCAAGACATGCAAAGAGATATTGGGCCCCTCCTCCTGTATATCAGGTTGGGGAATGTCTTCTTCATGCATATAAGGGACTTCATGGATGCTAGCATCAGTGTCCTCATAAAATATATCCTCTAAAATGGCCATAAAGAGTTTCCCCCCCTAACATTTATGTCTAATGGAATATTTCTTATCACAATGGTAGCAAAGATTTTTGAGTTGGTGCTCTACCATTTTAGCTTGAGTTAACTTTTGGATATTGAGAGGTGGGGAGGAGAAGGAATGATTAGTGGAAGGGAAGGTAGGTCGATGAGGATGAGGAATAAAAGGGGTTGTTTTATTTGAGGGCCCATCACCTTTTGGGATTCTCTGGTTCTTTAAGTGGCATCCAACCAAGTAATAGGATGATCCATTAAGACCTATGCACAAATATGTTCTTTAAAACCAATGATGAAACATTCATTGTAAAAGGTATAGGATGTGCCTTTGGTGCAAATGTCTAGCTTCTCAAAAGATGAGATGAAATCTTTGACTATGCTAGATTGTTTGACAATAGTCAATTTCCCCAAATAATGAGTGTATTTCCATGTGTTCATAGAGATCAAAAACAAATTGTGTCCCAGCAATATAACCCTTGTAGGATTTCTTGTGTCATTGTCACCATTCCGAGCATTCATGATCTCAATATAAGACACCCACTTTGAGTTTCATAATATCATCTATGATGTATTGCAAAGAAAAGTAATTGTTCCATCTGAGTGACCCATCTTATGGGGTTTGACCCATCGAATTTGGTGAGATTGACTTCAGGAAGTATGTGCCACATGTGAGTCATCAGATTATGGACAAGTGGAGTGGACTAAGGCCCATGGGGATTGGATGAATCAAATTTTTCCTTATGGGAAGGTTGTTATGTCTCTAGGTATCCTAAAGATGCTGAAGGAAAGTGTTTAAGAAGAGATTTTGTGGTTTAACTTGTGTTACAACTCATCATATAGTTTTTCCATGTGGGAAATTTTTTGGGAGAACTCACCTCCTTGAGTGTTAGCCATTAGAGGAAATAGGCCCACAAAAAGGGGTATGGAAGAGTGGTACCAAGGTGATCAATATAGAGCAATGATTGTGCTGAAATAAGGGTGTAGGTAGAACTCGGTCTCTCTCTCTCTCTCTCTCTACTGGGCTTCCATGGTCCTAAAGTTAAGGGAGTATCAAGTGATATAGATCTCTAATTTACTTGCAGGGTCCAATAGTGTTGAAACTTGGTTGAGCTTTGATCTTTAATTCTTTTAGATGCAGATACTTGAAGCAATGAGACAATTCAATCCATGAACTTCATACAACCATAACACAAGATATACCCTAGGGAAAATCCTCAAAATTATGAGAACAAAAACCCCAACAATTCTTCTCAGTATAATATAATGGATAGCAGAGAATGTTTTCTTTTACAACATAGCAAATTGCTTTCGGAAGATAAGAGATCACCAAACTTCTTAGTGAATATATAGAAGCAAAAGAGAAGAGATATCAATTGGATGTGTGCCCAGCACAACAATAACAAGCACGACCAATACCCTGCACAAAGAGAAGCGCCTTGCCTTCAATGGAGAAGAGAATTCGCTTCACAATGGATTCAATAATCTTGTATATCATATTTATACATTCTTCTCTTCTATTTTTAACTTCTAACTTCAAGATAAACTTGCCCTCAAACTGGATGTATTAATCTTACATGGAGTGGTGCACCCCACTTCTTATGCAGTGCTTCATCTCACTGAGCTGTCACTTAGGATGAACTCGCCTCTTAACTGAAAGCTTGCCCATTTAGTTAGGTGGCTAACTTAAGTGTCAACATGCAAGTGTCACAACTCACGTGTAATCTTTTAGTTTAACATAAGTGTCGTCATGCAATAACACTTAGTTAACTAGATCTTATTTGTTGGCAGTTAGTTAACTCTCTTTAACTGAAGTGTCGTCTTTTAGTTTAACTAAAGTGAAAATACTTTAGCTAACTAGTCCCTTTTATTTAACACTGAGTTAACTGAAATCATGTTGATTGATTTACTTGAAGTGACCACTGTGAGTTCTTTAGTTAACTGAGACATATCTTTAACTGATGCTTTAACTGAAGCTTTAATAATCCGAGTTCTCTTTAATGAGTTGAATTGTTTGCATGGGCAGTTTCGAATTCTCTTGATGTCTATGTTTTATCTTTTATTTCTTTATCTCTTACTGCATGGTCAATATGTGCTAACTTTATTTATCCATCACATTACATTATACTAAGAAGAATTATCGGATGTTGTGATCATATTATATTATTCTGGACCAAATGATTATATGCTAAAGTAATTCACTTTAGAGGTGATCAGTCTCTAAAGGAGACTTAATAGCGATCTGATGATCATGGTTAATAATATATTACACAATATTAAATGCTTTTAACAAGTAAAGCATGACCTTTATACGGAAGGTCCACCTCTATACGGGAGGTCCATCTCATGGATACCTTTATATGGAAGGTTCACATGATAATCATGACTTGATACACACAAGTTCGTAGCTTTGTCCAACAAGACTTTACAACATCATTACTTTGATCAATTACCTCTATACGGGAGGAATGACCTTTACACATAAGGCAATCAAGTGCTCACCTCTATACGTGAGGATCAATCTTGACTACACAAGATTGGTTTGGAGAATGTCTCCTGATGTTGTATATTTAACATCCCCTCTCAATGAGGGAGGCATTCTCTGCCATACCAACCTTGTCTCGGAAGTACTTGAACTTCATTAGTGACGGAGACTTTGTTCACACACCTGCAATCTTCTCATCAGTAGCAATGTACTGAAGTTTCATTGTACCCTTCTAAACCATCTCTCGGACGAAGTGATACTTCATTTCAATGTGCTTCGACTTGTCATGAAACATTGGGTTTTTCGGAAAGCTTGATGCAAGTCTGATTGTCACACCTAATAGCTATAGGCTCAATCCTTTCACCAAACAACCCTGCAAGTAGCTTTCTAAGCCACACTGCTTCTTGGCAGACAACACTAGCATCTATGTATTTTGCTTCAGTAGTGCTCTGGGATACGGAGCCCTGCTTCCGGCTGGACCAAGATATCATAGTTGATCCTAGGCTATAACAGTAGTCGGCTGTGCTCTTATGTTCCACAATGCTTCCTCCGCAATCTGAGTCTGTATAACCATGTAACATGACTCCTCTACTGAAGGCATATCTAAGTCCATATGAAATTGTACCTTGAAGGTACCTAAGCACATGCTTAGCAACTGTCTAGTTTCTGTGTCTTGGATCATAAATAAATTAACTCAGAATGCTCACAGCATAACATATATTAGGCCTTGAATGTATCAAGTACATTAGCGAGCCTATAAGCTGTCTATACAAAATGGAATCTACTGGATCTGATCCAGATCCTAACTCATGAAGTTTCCTCAAATTGGAAACCATCGGTGTAGTCATAGATTTACAATCTCGTGCCAAACATGTGCAATATATCCACATTGTACTTTCCTTGAGATAGAAAATTTTCATCTTTTCTTTGTCAGATCTCAAAGCCAAGAAAGTAGTGCATTAAACCTAAGTATTTCATCTCAAGGCCAAGCAATCAGATGTTCCTCTCCAGTGAGAAACAAATCATCAACATACAGAACCAATATCAACGGTTGGTTCTTCACTACTTTGAAGTACAAATTTGGATCAACTTCACTCTTACAAAAACCCACTTTCTGAAGGTAACTATCAATTCTGGATTACCAAGCCCTGGGGGCTTGCTTAAGCCCATATAGATATTTCTTTAGCTTGCAAACATGGGACTCTTTCCCATGCGCCACAAATCCTTTAGGCTGCTAAATATAAACCTTTTCCTCAACCTCACCATTGAGGAAGGTTGTCTTCACATCCATCTGGTGAAGTTTCCATCCTAGAATAGATGCAAGTGCAAGCATTGCTTGGATTGTGGTGTACCTTGCCACAAGGGCAAGGCTCTCATCATAATCGATGCCTTATTTCTGAGAGAAACCTGTGGCGACGAATCTGGATTTATACTTCTCAATGCTACCATCCGGAACATGCTTTATCTTGTAAATCCATCTAGAAGTCACAATGGACTTCCCATCAAGTTTGGGAACAACCTCCCAAACATCATTCTTCATTATAGAGTTGTACTCTTATGTCATTGCATCTTTCCAAACTTGATTCTTTGCAGCTTCTTCTTATGAGGATGGTTCTGAATCACTGATGTGACTTATCAGTGCAACATACCCTGGATATCTATCAGGTTGCTTGTGCTCTCTAGATGAGCCTGCTGGTACTCCATGTTTCTCTGTATTTTGTAAGATGTCTCGGCACCAAGCAAAACTTCTTTTAGTGGGAGGTTCATCAGGTGATCTCTCAACCAGTTCTACTGGTTCTTCAAGAGTTAGTGAATCTGAGGCATCTTCTGGTTTCTCCCTCTCTAACTCTTAAGGGTGAGAATCAGACTCGGGATCCTCCATCTCTGAATCACATTGAATCTCTTTCAATCTTTTGAAAGCAACTTCTTCATGGAAGGTAACATCTTATATTACTTCAATGTGTCTCTCACCATCTACATATATTCGGTATGATTTGGATGACTTGCTATAACCCACAAAGGTGCCTTTCTTTCCAGAAGGCTCCATATTTGTTCTCTTTTCTTTCGGTACATGAATGTATATTGGGCTCCCGAACATCCTCAAGTGTGAGATGTCTGGCTTTCCATCGGTAAACACTTCTTCCGGTGTCTTCTCATCTATAATGGAATGCATGCTTCTATTATGGATGTACACAGCTATACGGGTGGCTTCTACCCATAATGATGTAGACATATCTTGATCATGCATCATGGCTTTTTCATCCTCACATATGGTTCTATTCTTTCTTTCGGCAACCCCATTTTGCTGAGGGTTGTATGGTAATGTTAAATGTCTACATATTTCTGCATCACTACATAGCTCATTAAATGCATGTGAATCAAATTCACCTCCATTATCAGACCTTAATGCACGAATGTGATTTTCTTTCTGATTTTCAACTAGGGCTTTAAACTCTTTAAATTTGCTAAGAGTTTCACTTTTAGCCTTCATGAAATAAATCCATGACTTCCTAGAAAACTAATCTATGAACAGTACATAATATAAGAATCCACTCAGGGAGGGGGATGACATGGGACCACATACATAAGAATGTATTAAATCTAAAATCCCCTTAGATCTAGTAGAACTGCTAGAAAATCTTTTCTTAACATTCTTCCCAAGTGCAAAGCCCTGACATACACTAGCATGCTCAAAATTAAATATGGGCATACATTTCACCATCTTTTGAAGTCATGGTAGCGCTTTGTAGTGTAGGTGTCCAAGCCTTCGGTGCCATAGCTTGCATGGACTGATAGTGTGGTGAATCATAGCTTGAATGTACTTCACAGGTACTTTGTAGAGTCCTCCCTCTTGAACTCCAATAACGACAGTGGATTCTAGGCTTTTGTTCTTCGGCCATAAAAGTTCTTTGTTATCCATGAAGATAATTCAGAAGCCTTTGTCTTCAAGAACCGAAACTTAGAGGAGGTTCTTCTTCAAGCCTGGAACATATAGAATTTCCTCCACATGTAGAATATCACCGGTGCTTAGTTGGAATGAGGTGGATCCAACTCCTTGGATCGAATAAGTTGAGTTGTCCCCAAACTCTACCATGCATGCGAATTCTTTCTCTTTTAGATCGGTGATGGTACTCTTGTAACCAGTCATATTTTTGGATGCACCACTGTCAATCAACCATGTGTATGCATTTGTGATGATAGATCCCAAAAGGGATGAGACAAGATAATACTCCCTTTTTGTCTCCTTTTCTTCGGATGCATTCTTTTGAGTGATTTCATCTTTTATGGTGGTAGAAGCATGAAACTTTCCTTTCCGCTTTGCTCTACAATCTCTTCAGAAATTAACTTTCTTGTTGTAATTGAAGCATATATCTTTTGACTTGTCAAAGCCTTTGTTGAACTCTTTATTCTTTGAATGAGAGAACTTCTTTTGGAAGAAGGGTTTCTTTCCTTTCTTCATTCTTGTCGTGAGGGTACGATTTACTTCTTTGATGCACACTGAATTGCTCTGGATTCGCCCCTCTTCTTGGAGGCAGTCATGCCACAACCTTTCGAAGTTAGGTTGTACCTCTCAGCCATTTATCGCAGCCAAGAATGTCTCCCATGAGGATGGGAGACCATCAATAGTGGTTTGGAGAAGATCATCTTCATCCACCACTACTCCAATACTAGCAAGTTGATTTCTTACCTGAGAGATCTTGGAGAAGAAGGAGGCCACTATCTCATCTGTCTCCGTATTTAAGTTTCAAAGCTTATTCTTCAATGCCCTCTTTTGACTCGGGGCCTTCTTCTCACATAGATTAGTCAATGTATCATAACATTCTTTTGCATTCTTCAATGGTGTGATCACGGGCATCAAGTTATCTTTTACTGAATCATAGATGATCCGTTTAGCCTTAGCTTGATTATTCTTGAATTTGATGCGCCCTGCATTAGATGTAGGCTCCTCCACCACAGTGGATACATAGACATCCAAGTCATGTTCCTCTATGATGTTGAGAATCCTAACCTTCCAAGTGATGAAGTTTGAGGTGCCCTCAAGACGGTCTTCTGGTCGTACAGAGACTGATGCCATAGTCTTCAAATCGTGTGCTCAACTTCTCAGGATCTACGTAGGCTCTAGCTGGCATGCAAAATGGATCTCCTTCATGCCCTGAGCTCTGATACCATGTTGAAATTTGGTTGATCTTTGATCTTTAATTCTTTTAGATGTAGAGACTTGAAGTAATGAGACGATTCAATCCATGAAATTGATACAACCATAACACAAGATATACCCTTGGAAATCAAAATTATGAGAAAAAAAACCCCAGCAATTCTTCTCAGTATAATATAATGGATAGCAAAGAATTCTTTCTTTTGCAACATAGCAGATTGCTTTCATAAGATAAGAGATCACCAAACTTCTTGGTGAAGATATAGAAACAATAGAGAAGAGA
Organism: Larix kaempferi; assembly: GCA_027924585.1. Classification (NCBI taxonomy): domain Eukaryota; kingdom Viridiplantae; phylum Streptophyta; class Pinopsida; order Pinales; family Pinaceae; genus Larix; species Larix kaempferi. The sequence goes on from BSBM01000643.1 coordinate 14,522,511, forward strand.
GATCAATCGGATGTGTGCCCAACACAACAATAACAAGCACGAACAATGCCCTGCACAAAGAGAAGTGCCTTGCCTTCAATGGAGAAGAAAATTCGCTTCACACTGGATTCAACAATCTTGTATATCATATTTATACATTCTTCTCTTCTATTTTTAATTTCTAACTTCAGGATAAACTCGCCCTCAAACTGGATGTATTAATCTTGCATGGAGTGGTGTGCCCCACTTCTCATGCAATGCTTCATCTCACTGAGTTGTCACTTAGGATGAACTCGCCTCTTAACTGGAAGCTTGCCCACTTAGTTAGGTGGCTAACTTAAGTGTCGACATGCAAGTGTCACAACTCACGTGTCATCTTTTAGTTTAACATAAGTGTTGTCATGCAATAACACTTAGTTAACTAGATCTTCTTTGTTGTCACTTAGTTAACTCTCTTTAACTGAAGTGTCATCTTTTAGTTTAACTAAAGTGAAAATACTTTAGTTAACTAGTCCCTTTTATTTAACACTTAGTTAACTGAAATCATGCTAATTGATTTACTTGAAGTGATCACTGTGAGTTCTTTAGTTAACTAAGACATATCTTTAACTGATGCTTTAACCGAAGCATTGATACTTAACTGAAGCTTTAATAATTCGAGTTCTCTTTAATTAGCTGAAGTGTCTGCATGGGAAATTTCTAATTCTTTTGATCTCTATGCTTTATCTTTTATTTCTTTATCTCTTACTACATGGTCAATATATGCTAACTTTAATTATCCATCACATTAATTATACTAAGAAGAATGATCGGATGTTGTGATCATATTATATTATTCTGGACCAAATGATCATATATGCTAGAGTAATTCACTTTAGAGGTGATCAATCTCTAAAGGAGACTTAGCAGCAATCTGGTGATCATGGTTATAATATATCACACAACATTAAATGCTTTTAACAAGTAAAGCATGACCTTTATACAGAAGGTCCACCTCTATACGGGAGGTCCATCTCATGGATACCTTTATATAGAAGGTTCACATGATAATCATGACTTGATACCAGTGAAGCACGACTCGGCTGGGACTCGCGAGTCTCCACGAGTCGACTCCCAAACCGCGCAATCGGCACATACTCGGCAGCATACTCGTGGACTCTCCGAATTGGCCGGAATCGGCATTCACTGTGCGACTCGATTGTTCACTCGTTGAACTCGGCCGTTGACTGACGCACGCGAAACGCAAGTTGAGGGTTCCAGCCTGCCAATTTTCGGGGTTTTGGAGGGAAATGGAGAGGGAAGACAACCATTAAACAACCTCTCCCTCGTCCATTAAACACATAGTCGAGCAACCTTGCAGTTGAGTTGCGGAAGGTCCGCGAGTTGGCGAGTACAACTCTGTGTAATTTTTTTTTAAATGTTTCGTATACAATAAACACTATGGTTTGAATAGTGTTTTTTTTTCAAATGTTTCATATAGTTTGTATAGGGTTAATTGTATTTTTTTTAACATAGTCGACAGCGTAGTGTTTCGCGTCCGTCCGTTAGTTAGTCAATGGCCGAAGTACGTGAGTTTGTATAGTGTTTATTGTATTTTTATTTTTTTTATAGTTTTTGTTATATAATATATATTTTGTTTTTTTTTTATATATTTATATTTCTTTGTTATTGTTTTTAGATATATATTATATAAACCTTTTGTAGTTTATAACTTTATAATATTTATTGTTAGATTTTTTTATTTATAATTTGTTTTATTATATATATTTTATTTTGGTTTTATTTAATTTGTTATATATTTGTTATATTTTATATTATATTATATATATATATATATATATATATATATATTAATTTTATTTATTTTAAATTTTATTTTATTCATAGTTTAAAATCCAAACTAATCTCCTATTTTAATTTTTGTATAGGTTTTTATTTATTTTTTTGTCATATTTTGTTTTTTTATAATATTTTCAATTATTTTTGTTATTTTAAATTTTATAATTTATGTTATTTTAAATTGTAGTATTTATGTTATTTTAATTTTTTTATATATTACATTTATTTTATTTCTATTATAGGTTTATGTTTTATGTTTATGGTTATGATTTAGGGTTTATGAACACTATGGTTTATGATTACTATTTAAATACTTGCATACAAAAATTGATTGTGTTATGTCCTATAATCATAGTTTATGAGACGATGTTATGAATTAGTGTATAAATGGTAGTTTTATAGATTATATGGATTGGAAATGCTTTTAAACTCTTTTTTGTGCAAAAAATGTACAATATTTTTATTTTTTTCCTATTTGTCGAGTCTTGCCGAGTCTGTCCCGAGTCTTTCCCGAGTGCTTCCCAAGTCCACGAGTCATATGCCAGCCGAGTCTTTGCCGAGTCCGAGTTGTGCAACATTGCTTGATACACACCAGTTCGGAGCCTTGTCCTACAAGACTTTACAACATCATTACTTTGATCAATTACCTCTATACGGGAGGAATAACCTTTACACGGAAGGCAATCAAAGTGCTCACCTCTATAAGGTAGGATCAATCTTGACTACACAAGATTGGTTTGGAGAATGTCTCATGATGCTGTATATTTAACAAATAGTAGTACATGGTCCAATCTCTTTGGGAACCAAGTAAGGAAGCCTAACTTTTCCCTTAGTTGTATCAACTGACTACCCAGATACTAGAGAGTAATCTTCCTGAATGTTGTGCTCGATGCCACTATAGCAATAGTATCATCGATCAGATTTTCTAAAGTTGGTGTCATGTTGCCTTTGGGACTTCTGATATACCCAAGGGTAAATCGAAGTGAAATTATGTATACAAGTGTTTTCTGATGTGCATACAACTCAAAGGTGTCCAACATATGTGACTAGTACCAATTGTAGTATTTGTGTGTATGCTTCCCCAACCACAGGTTCACCCACTAAATGAAAGGATCACTGTGTTATTTATAGACATTGGGAAATGTCTTTAGCGTAAAAAATAAATTCTAAAATTTTCAACTCAGGAAAGTGTTGTGATACTTGATGTTATGTACCTTAATAACATAATTAGAAATTATGAGCAATGGATAACAAACTAAAGCAATATTTTAGTATGAAAAGACAGAATTACCACAACAATAGACAATTGTAGATAACAATGATATCACAATAGCAATATTTTTATTGATGGAATCAATGTTCGCTTGCCTCTTCAAGGGGGAAACCTCCAAATGAAGACAAGTTACAATTGCAAAATACTTCACAAGAAATATTGTTTCATTGCTACTACTCTTATATATAGTTTCTAGTGAAGGAACTTTCTAGTAGGAAGAACCTTCTAGAAAGCCTTCCTAGTTTCTAGTAGAAATAATCTTCTAGTAATCATTCTTAGTGAAGGAACTTTCTAGTAGGAAGAACCTTCTAGTAATCCTTCTTAGTGAAGTAACTTTCTAGTAGGTGGAAGCTTCTATTAAGTTTTTTTACAAATATTGCTTTCATACTATAGAGATCTTCTAATAGGTAGAACCTCTTAATAAATCTTTTTACAAATATTTATTTCACATTATATCTGCTTTATTGGCCTTATTTAATATAGATGGCATCAATACATAACTACCTATCTATTAAGGGGGTTAGGGTAGTACCCTAACAAACTAAGTTTGGTAGCAATAGACGTGGCAAGAAAGGGACACATGTAGAGATACAACATAATAAACACTTACACTTGAATAAGAGGGATCCACATTTTCAATTGTAGGAGAAATATCCCATTTTTCATATGGCTTCATATCCATTTTGGCACCAAAAAATAGATCCATTATCGGACCCAGTTTAGTATGATTTGCATACTATAAATGTTGAATTTTAACTTAGTAGTATAATTTTCATCTCTTTTAAATTTTATTTCATAATTCATTTCATCCCACAATTATAACATCATTCATTTGCAACATAAAGTAAAACAAGGATCACTAAAAGATAACCATGCACAAGAGACACAAATATTTTTTTCTGGGAAACCCAAACGGGAGAAAACCCAACAAAATTTTCTCATAAGAAATTAATCCAATACAAGAACAATACCAATCATGGTGATTAATCCCTAGCGCAAGAGTGTGCCCTTCTTGCACAAGAAACCCTAGCGAACCTTTTGAGAGAGATAGCAAACTTGTATAGATAATAAGATAACCCCAAAAATTACTTCTAATGATCTTCACTTGTCCTCCTTGAGAAGTGCGCACCAATTGAGTAGAGATGAACTTGTTGAATGTGTCAAATGAAGTGTGAGAACACTTCTATTTATATTATTCATTTGACTAGATGATTCTGCAATGGGGTCGACTTGTCTTTTCTCCACTAGGGTGGACTTGCTAGTTTAATGTTCATCTTTTATTTATCTTTTGTCTTCTAGGGTCAATTTACCCCTTTTACTGGGGTAGTTGTGCTCTTTCTTGCCTTCCACTTTATCTGGAACTTCTTCAATGGATTGTCTTGACTCCTTGTTTATTTCTTCACCATATAAAATTTCTCCTTGTTGACATCTCTTTACATACAAATCACATTCACACATAGAGCTCTAATGTTGATTTGGCCATACTCTATGAAGTCCCAGACACTTCTTAGGGCCAATGTCAAATGCAACACTAGATTAGATTTTGTGTATTCACAAAGGGATGGAATCCCCTGTATTAATACAAGTCAACTCACTTTAATTAGAATAGATCACTTTGTGAAATTTCCCACATAAGATCCAAAGAGATGATGTAAACCTGACAATGAAAGAATTTAGGAATAATAGAAGAAGAAACAAGCAATAGAACTTAGATCCAAAGAAACTCTGATTGAGGCAGAATAATTACACATGTTACATTAAACTGAATAGTAAACAGGTAAATATACAATGCTGAGTATGAGGATTCGAATTCACTAGGAGGAATTCGAATTAGCCTTCATGCACAGATCCATAATCAGTGGAGAGTCATCAATGCCTAACTAGGAGTCCACCTTCTCATCAGTGAAGTCATCAATGCACAAGTAATGATCAACCGGGAGTCAAACTGAGTCTAACTGAATGTGGTTGGTGTAACTGGCACATGGAATCACTAATATAGTGAAGGAGGCTCAGTGGGGGCGCCATAGGAGTTAACTGGAGTCAGAATGGTCAATCTAGTCTCACTGGAGGTCCAACAGAGTGATAAACTCAGTAAAGAGTCAGTTAAGCCTTAAATCAAGGGAATAACTGAAGATAACTCAATATAACTGAATATAAATGGACTGGTAGGTGAAGAAGGCGCCCTTGTCATGCAGTGAAGCAAAGGAGGGCGCATTAGTCACTGGGAGGCCTAGAAATGATCTGAAAGAAGCTCCGGGGGCTAGTTTGCTGAGGACTAGGTGTTGGGACTGATGACCTAGAATGCATGCAAAATGCTTGCAAACCCTAATTGCATGCAAACCCTAATTTTGCATGCATGACTGAAAATGAAAATGACTGGAAAGCTAGTAGGACTAGGATGGAGTATAGGAATATCCTAACACACTCTCGTTACAGAGCACTCCCTTATGGGTCGAAGCATATATTTGTCATCATAGAGTTAAAAGTGGCCACAAGGCTTCTCAAACCATACAATAAATAGCTTTTTTTTAATGGTTGATTTGTTAACACTTTGGGAAAAGAACTAATGTGGTTCTTTATGCCAACCACCAACAATCATAGCTTAGAATTATTATCTAAAACTGGTGTGTGTTGATCGAAGATCTAAATCCTTGTGATATATTAAGTGGTATATACCTTTGAATGTTCATAGATCAATAACGAGTTAAGGAGACAAGTTGAGATGCATAAAGTTGTTGAGAATAATACAAGGGATTCCATCCCTTTGTGAATACACAAAATCTAATCTAATGTTGCATTTGACATTGGCCCTAAGAAGTGTCTGGGACTTCATAGAGTATGGCCAAATCAACATTAGAGCTCTATGTGTGAATGTGATTTGTATGTAAAGAGATGTCAACAAGGAGAACTTTTATATGGTGAAGAAATAAACAAGGAGTCAAGACAATCCATTGAAGAAGTCCCAGATAAAGTGGAAGGCAAGAAAGAGCACAACTATCCCAGTAAAAGGGGTAAATTGACCCTAGAAGACAAAAGATAAATAAAAGATGAACATTAAACTAGCAAGTCCACCCTAGTGGAGAAAAGACAAGTCGACCCCATTGCGGAATCATCTAGTCAAATGAATAATATAAATAGAAGTGTTCTCACACTTCATTTGACACATTCAACAAGTTCATCTCTACTCAATTGGTGCGCACTTCTCAAGGAGGACAAGTGAAGATCATTAGAAGTAATTTTTGGGGTTATCTTATTATCTCTACAAGTTTGCTATCTCTCTCAAAAGGTTCGCTCGGGTTTCTTGTGCAAGAAGGGCACACTCTTGCCCTAGGGATTAATCACCATGATTGGTATTGTTCTTGTATTGGATTAATTTCTTATGAGAAAATTTTGTTGGGTTTTCTCCCGTTTGGGTTTCCCAGGATAAAATATTTGTGTCTCTTGTGCATGGTTATCTTTTAGTGATCCTTGTTTTACTTTATGTTGCAAATGAATGATGTTATAATTGTGGGATGAAATGAATTATGAAATAAAATTTAAAAGAGATGAAAAGTATACTACTAAGTTAAAATTCAACATTTATAGTATGCAAAATCATACTAAACTAGGTCTGATAATGGATCTATTTTTTGGTGCCAAAATGGATATGAAGCCATATGAAAAATGGGATATTTCTCCTACAATTGAAAATGTGGATCCCTCTTATTCAAGTGTAAGTGTTTCTTATGTTGTATCTCTACATGTGTCCCTTGCTTGCCACGTCCCCAACCCGACCAGACCCCCAAGGGTTCCCTAGCCACCTATAGAATGAAAGGCCTTCATTCAGAGATCATCCCTTCTGAATATATGTGCATTGACGTTTGCAAAGATACAAGCATAGGTTCATGAATCAATATGTTCCAACATAGGTCACTTTATAGCCAATTACACTCAAATTGCAACTTGTTATTATTATGGACAACAAGTTGATCCTCGCAATCAAAGGAAAATTTTTTTAAGTGCTATAATAAGTTGGAGAAAGAAAATATTTTCTTGTTAGATTAGTCTACAAGTTGAGTTGGCTCTAATCTACAATCTCCATTCATTGTTGTACTTCTACTAAATATATTAGTGTATTGTTTATAGATGCAAGTCTAACTCTAAATCAATGTGTGTGTGTGAAGATACATATATATTATATATATAATCACATATGCATATAACATAGTCATCACAATCACAAGTACAATCACTCTCTCCTTTACTTGCAAAATTGCATGTCCACATGATTCATGAACCTTATACATGGATCTTGAATTGGTAATGGCATATATGTTTCAAACGAAAATGAATGAATTCAATGATTTTTTTGGTAAAAAATTCTCAATCTATTTATTTACAACAAACATATAGATTTTTGAAAAAAAAGAGTTACATTGTATAAACAAATTCTCAATTTATTTATTCACAACAAACATATAGGTTTTTGAAAGAAAAAAGTTTACATCGTATGAAAAAACATATGGAATCATTTGAGTATAGTACTGACAAACTGCAATGTACCATAACAAGTGGGGAACAAATATCCTACATTTCCTGCATCCTAAGGAAATGGTTGTCATTTAGTCATTTAAAACTTTAGTGGTTTATATCCAATGCCATTTTATGTATATGTATGGATGTATGAATTTATTTATTTGAATTGTGTTTATTAATGGCCAGTGTTCTGATTCCATGCCCTTGAAAATATCTATGGCATCTCCATCATAGGAGGTGATCTTTGGACCCTGCATGTAGAAAGGATTCCAAGAACTTGGTGTAAAAGTATTTCAGGTTCGACAACTCAAAAATTATGTCAATATATTTCATGGGCTGCTGGCAAAAGATAATGGGAAATATTTTGGAGGGCTTTATGTGGTATGCAAAGTGTTTTTTTTTGTATTTTTGTTTTTTCTGTTGTTGTAGAAAATGACTTCCTTTGTTCCCTAAGTTGCATTATAGGCAATTTACTTCTCTCACATCTTTGTAATCAATAGATTTTAAGAAGCAAAACAAGTGATATAACACTTAGAACTTTTTGAAAAGGATATGGATATGGATATGTTACTAAGGTATGGCAGCCTGAAACAAAATAGGATGGTGGGCAAGGTAACCTTCCAAAACAGAAGAGCGCTCTGGCCTGTGCTCTCTAATTCTCCAAATAACCTTGAAAAAAGAAGATAACCCAGAGATAACTCTTTCCATGTTGAGATGTGATATAATGGTTGGTAAAAAGGGTCAATGTTGATGATAGGAAAATATACTGAGACACAGGAAGTCCTTGGGATATATATATGCTTCGAAAATATACCAATACATAGGAAGTCCCATTGGATTATATACATATGCTTCTACTCATACCAGTCACTAAATACAAGTTCAAGTTTGATCTGACCAAAATTGCATTATTACTTTCTTTTTTTCCAAAATATGGAAACAAAAATTACATTTTTTAGCTGCTCTAAGGCATATTCACAGTTCTTCCTGCCACTTGCTTCTTACATACTTTATCACCTTCAATACTCAGGGATCAACAAAAAAGACTTCCTGTCTAAATGCTAAACTTTCTAATAACCTTCCATAGCAACAACTTCCAGGTATAAACCAATTCATATTATCCACTGCTCAAAAAAACATATGATATTCAAATAGCTTAGATATAAAGCAAGTCATAACATTGCTCATACAAAAAAACAGAGCCTAGGAAATTAGAGCAGCAAATAAAAAATTAAACTATAACTTCAAAAAGACAGCTTAGATCTTGCGAAGTCTCTTCCTGGCTTCTTTACTACAGATCCTGTAGCAGTCAGTTTTTTTTTATTTTTTACATCCTCTCTATTCCTGAATTGGAGATGTTAAGCTTATATATGGAACAGTTAAGCTGCAGATTATTAAGGATCTTTTTTGTATGGAACTAATTGATTTTTTCAGTCTCTTTAATCTAACTTTCTTCTCCTTAAATGAAACTGATATGTAACAGAAGCAACAACTTGCCATATAAAATGTGACTCATTAATATAATGGTTCACCATAATTTTTCCTTTAAAAAAATATTAAAATAAAAAAAACTATACCGATGTTTATTCGATATACCGACGTTCATTCGATTTGTGGATCAAAACTCAACGATCATCTCAGACCATGAAATGTACATACATATTCATTACTTTCAATCATTCCAAAGTGTTAATACCATGAGTGATTAACGCTAGAATTATTAACTAGATTACCAGAATTAACAACTAGATTATTTTAACTTTAGACTTGGGAAAAGAGACTTAGATAAGCTCTCCCTCATAGAGCACCTCGCTACTCTTTGTGAAATAAAAGAGTAGTTAAGGATTATGTTTAAACAATAGGATACATCGTTAAAGAATAATAACATTATAATAAAATAATGTCTACTTATGTTGAAGAAACTTTATCTTATATATACCAACATAGATCCATCTTAAACCTAGATCTATCAAGCACCGAGAGGGATCCAATTTCTTGAGGTGTAATTTTAACTCAAGAAATTTGATCCCTCTCTTGTTTGATAGATTTAGGTTTAAGTTTTTATTTATTTTTAGGTCGAGGTAGATTTTTTTAAATACTTTTCATAATTTGTTATTTTATGAGCCGACATGTATTTTTATTTTATATTATGAGCTAACATGTATATTTTTATTTTATTTTTGGTAACGTTACGTTATGTTACAATATCTCCCGCATACTAGGGTGTAGAGCACTTCACTCCTCTCGATGCAATAATTAAAAAAATATTGTTTTTATTAATTTTTAATAACATTGAAATAAGGTTGTCATCATAGGGTGTTACATATGGTATCGGAGCAAGGTTCAATACTTTAGGGCTTTGGTTCCATACATGTTTAGTAAACCAAGATATTTTGTTTAAGATAGTTATTGTTGTAAATTTTATACTAATAAAAGTTTAGATGTGTAATTGTCTTTTATTTAAGTAGGCCGGGTTTCAAATATGGTTAGGAGAGGAAGGAGAGGTAGGGTTGCTAGAGGTCGTTTCATGCGCCTACCTCAACTTACACCTCCACATTCCCGGTTAATGGAAGAAGAACGTGATCAGATAACAATTGGTGAGGTGATGACAATGATATGCTCTAGTGTATGTTGGATGCCTTAACCCATAAACTAGATAGGGAAGATGTTGGAGATTCAATTCACGGATAGGGATTCCAAAATCCTCCAAACTCTAATGTCTATAGGGAATTAAAGAAGGTCAAGTTTAAATTGTTTTGTGTCTCCGTTGATGGAGAAGCAACCGAGGTATGTTTAGAAAATATGGCCATGTGTTTGTGATGAGAGATTATACCTCAAACCAAAAGGTAAGGATGAAAAAATTTCAACTAAAAGGATGTGCTTTACGTTGGTGGAAGATTTTACTGTGACAATTAAGTATTGATGCATCTAAAATTTCTTGGGAAATGTTTGAGGAACATTTTAGAGAACATTACTTCTCAGATGAATTTATAGAGACAATTAAATGAGTTTAACTAATTTCGACAAGGTTACATATTTGTTTCACGGTATGAGGCTTGATATATGGAGTTATTGAGATATGCATTGCATTGAGTACAAACAAATGACAAGTTAACAAGTATGTATATTCCCTTAAATATAACACTAGATTAAAGGTTCAAATATTAATGCTTTGAACCTTGCACAAAGTGATACAAATGGATAACATAGTTGAGGAGGAACTTATGGGAGGTGGTTAGATTAAATCTAGACACTTGGGAACAATAAGACAACGTTCTTCGTTAGTGCCTATGTCGAGGCTAGTTGTGGAATAAGAGATGCGGCAAGAGGAGCAGTGATGGGAATATAGAGGTGACCACTAGAAGGACAAAGACCACCTTATAGACAATCGATTAGTGACCACAACAAGCTCATCAAAGTAGTAGGACTACTTTTACTCAGTATGACAGTCAACGACAACCTCCTAAGAGGGGGTGTTGGACGTGTGGAGAGCCACATTTCTAGAGATATTTCCCACATGCATATATAGGAATTGACATACTATATAGCCAAACTACTATAAGTGATTTGGGTAAAGCACATAAGATACATACAATAGTCAACAATTGTCAAGGCAAACATCAGTTAATTGTACTGGAAACAAGTAGTAAAATGTGGTAAGAAATTTTCATTATGAATAGATCCTAGAGAAACTGAAAGTTATATTTCATTTAATGCATATTCTAGATGTGGTTTAATGTTAGAGCATTAAAACCCACTTAATACTTAGGATATAATTTATTTCACTTTTTATTACTTTCCTAGGTAGTTTTACTATGTTTTTGGTCACTTATTGACTTCCTTGATCTACTACTTTCCATCCTTATCCACATGAGCACATTCATGATCATACTGGCTGCTTTTCTGGCTTTTCTAAGTGTCAAATATGCATTTCTTGCTTTTGCACTATTTTTTCCGCTTTTCAGTAGATAAGGTAAAAGCTAGGCACTCTAGAGGTTTTGGCAACTGCTTGTTTTTGTGGCCAACACACCTTTCCTCTTTTTCACTTCAAAAGATACCATATTTTTATAATTTCATCCTACATCACCTTCCAAAAGCAGTTTGGACAATTTGTGAGCTTTATGGCTGAGTTGGAGATGGATGTTTCTACCTTGGGGGATTTTATCTAGTTTAGTAAGCTTGCTTTTTGTGAGATATTCGAGTGCATCCAAAGCATTTCTATTTTCTAATGTAATTCTATATATTTTCAGCCACTTGATGGTACATTGTTGGATGATGTACATTTATGCTAATACAGTTTAATATTGTGCATAATTTTGAGTCTGATTTTGAGTGTTCTTGACAATTCTAGACTAGCAATTTGCATGAGAAGTGTTATTCAATCTTATGATTAGCCTGTGATCTGATTTCACATGGTATCAGAGTTGTTTAGGGGAGCACAATTGCATCCAGTAGTGCAGAAGCAATGAGTTTCCACATAAGTCCTGCGGATCATTGCCTTGTACTCTTGAGTTTAGCTCAAGAGGTCTACCCGGGCGTGACAGACTTCCGAAAGTGCCTACTGTTATATTGTAGAGCTCTATAGTTTGAATCATTCTCCATAGAGTTGTTTGGTTGTGTTTTTGCAAGTGCATATCAGTCTATAGTGTGGACCTCAACTTGTTCATGGATCCATCTCAGAATGTGCTTTTGAATCCATTTAATTATTTTCAATGGAAAGCGCAGATGGAGATTTTGTTGAGGTCGAAAGGCCTCTACAGAGTAACAATGGGCACTGAAGCAGAGCCTACTTCAGCTATAGAGAAGTCTAAGTGGCACAATCCAAGAGATGGGGCTTATGTCCTTCTCTACCTCAGCACATTGACAGATCTTCTATTCCATTTGGATGGTCTGACTTCACCGAATGAAGTTTGGGAGAAATTGAAATATTTGTTTGGTAAAACCGATGATCTGAGAGGACATCAACCAGAGAATGAGTTGATTTCTCTAAGTCCGAGCAGTTTAGAGAATCTACAAGATTATTTCTCCAAATTCAAGTCACTAGTCTTACAGTTGAAGCAGTGTGGTATTGATAAAAAAGATGAGCAGTTAGTTTTGGCAATCCTTTCGAAATTAGGGCAAGACTACTCGGTTTTTGTCTCAACTTTCCATGCTACAAAACTTGCTGTAAAGAATTGGAAGATGCCCAATCTGTCTGAATTCATGGAGTTTTTGACTCGAGAGCAGAATAAGCTTATGTTGATGGATGCTTTGAAGCCTTCTAAAGATCAAGCTCTAACTACTGGTGACTGAAGAAGGCAAGCTCCAAAAATCCTTATGAGCAAAAGAAGGGGATATCTAAGCCATAAGAGGAGCTCTCCACTTCCAGAAATGATCAACAAAAGAAGAAGGAGCGAACCAAGTGCTCATACTGCCAAAGGGACTTTCATCTTGAAAGATCCTGTATGAAAATAACCATAGATCAGATGGCACAACTCCTTGAGAAGAACCATATCCCCATTCCTGAAGGTGCAAAGAAGAAGGAAGGAGGTTCTAACTTAGATGAAAAAGAGCGAGTCCATGCTCTAATGACCAACACATCTTCATCTACTTCATACATCATTGATTCGAGAGCTTCAAGGCACATGGTTGCAACCACAGAATCATTTGCTACTCTTAGTTCCTCCGATGGCCCAGGTCCTATCATTATTCTTGGAGATGACTCAAAAACTACTTCAAAGGGTAAAGGTAGAGTAGATCTTGACAATGGCTAATTTTTTAATGTCCTTTATGTGACTATGTCCTAGGTCTAGCTGCAAATTTTTTGTCTGTCTACTAAATGATCCATATTGGCTCACCCAAAAGAGTTGTCTTCACCCCTAATGATGTGGAGATCTCTGAGATATCCACAGGAAGAGTTGTTGCATTAGGCACTGTGGAACATTCCACCAGAGTCTACAAGTTTTCACAGTTTTTGCTCATCTCTCCACCAGTAATGCTCCTCTCTCATGCTAATGAAGCAAGCAAGCTTTGGCATGAGAGGTTTGGTCATCTAAATTACAGATACCTTCGTGAAATTCATGATAAAAACATGGTTGTAGGGTTTCCAAACATCACTTTCACAAAGGGAGTATGCCAGGGTTGTGTTATAGGAAAACACCTAGAGAGAAAGTTTGAGAGATCAAGGCCTGAGAGAACCTCTGAAACTTTGGAGTTGATCCATAGTGATATTGTTGGTCCTTTCCCTCACATGTCACTGAACAAAGCCAGATACCTATTAACTTTCATTAATGATTATACTAGGTATTGTTGGGTCTATTTTTTGCAGTTTAAGTCTGAAGTTTTTGGCTATTTCGAGGTTTTTAAAGCCTTGGTTGAGAACCAGTCCGAAAGGAAAATAAAGGCAATCAGATTTGATAATGGGGGAGATTACATTAAATCTTATTTTTAGCAGATATGTGCAGTGGCTAGCATACACATGCATCACACTGTGCCATATACTCCTCAACATAATGGAGTTGTTAGGAGGAAGAATCGGTCTCTTAAGGAGATGGCAACTTGTACATGCTTGAAGCAAGATCTTTGCCACCAAATTTGTGGGTTGAAGCAATCAACTGTGCAACCCACATACAAAACATAGTTTCACATAAAGCACTAAAAGGAGTTACCCCTCATGAAGCTTGGTGTGGTAAGAAGCCTGATATTATACATCTAGGGATTTTTGGTGTCAAGGCTTGGGCTAGAGTGTCATCCAAGAAGAGAAGGGCCTTAGAGATGCCACATAGTAGGACATGTTTGTTTTTTGTCTACTCAGAAGACTCAAAGGGGTACAAAATTCTTGATCTTATCACCCACAAAGCATTCATAGAAAAGTGTTTAGTTTGAGGAAGAGACCCTACAAGGAGTTGAGATTGGAGAGTCTTCTTAACCACCACCAAAAGAAGAAAACAAAGAGTTGAATGAGGCTTCTAATGATGAATCTTCAGATTTAGATTTAGATGATGATGTTGATGATATGATTTCGAACCCAAGCTCACCAACAAGTCCAAAGTGGGAAGCAAAAACCATAGAAGTTGTTGGTGAACTTGATGGGAATCCTCAGGATCCTAGGAAGACGAGGTCACAACATGAGAATGCACTTTCGGTGAGGGATCCAAATCTTGCTGAGAAATGTTCTCTCATGATTGAATCATATACTCAAACATATGAAGAATCCTCAGAAGATCCAATATGGATATCTACTATGGATGAGGAGTTCCACTCCTTGCAAAATATTGGAACTTGAGAGCTAGTCAAGCTTCCACCGGGCAGAAAGCTAGTAAAATGAAAATGGATCTATAAGACTAAGATGGATGCTGATTCTGATGCAGTGAAGCACAAAACAAGGTTGGTGGCCAAGGTATAAGTTCAAGGTATGGACTATAATGAGACCTTTTCCCCAGTGGAAAAAAATAGATTCTATTCAACTATTTTTGTCAGTTGCAGTAGCAAAGTGTTGGGCAATTCACCACATGGATGTGAAGTCTGCTTTTCTTCATGGTGATCTCAAGGAGGAGATCTATATGTAGAAACATGAAGGCTATGTTGCAGATCCATCACTTGTGTGCATGTTATGGAAATCAATGTATGGACTCAAGAAAGCTCCCAGAGCTTGGTATGAAAAAATGGGCCGTTTCCTCTTGACACAAGATTTTCACCAGTGCAAATCTGATCTAAATGTGTATCTTAAGCACACCAATGGTAATATTGTGATTATAGTATTATGTGTTGATGATTTAATAATCACAGGAAATTCCACTGATGAATATTCATCACTGAAGACAACTTTGCATAAATCTTTCTCCATGACATACTTGGGGGATTCTCAGGCAGTTTTTGGGCCTTGGGATCACTCAGTCACCCTCAGGAATCACTGTAAGTCAATCTAAATATGCTTATGATCTGCTAAAAAGGTTCAAGATGGCAGAATGTAAGTATGCAAAGAATCCTTTCCTTTCAGGAGTCAGGCTAGAAGAAGGGGATTCTACTCCCTTGGTGAACAACACTCTCTACAGGAAACTAGTTGGAATCCCGTTGTACTTGACTCACTCCCAACCAGATTTGGAATATGCAGTAATTTATGTTGCAAGGTATATGTAGCAGCCACATGAGCTCCATTGGAGGGCTGCAAAAACGATCTTGCACTTTGTGCAAGGCACCAAGACACACGGGATCCACTATGCTGCCAATTCCCCTTTGGATCTAGTTGCATTTTCTTACTCAAATTGGGCTGGAGATAGCATAGACCGGAAGTCCACTTTCGATTTTTCATTCATGCTTGGAGGAGTTCATATATTCTGGTCTAGTAAAAAGAAAAGTGCAATTGCACTCTCTTCAACAGAGGCAGAGTACCGGGGAGCAGTGAATGCAACTACTCTGTGCATCTGGTTGCAAGGAATTCTTGGTGAGTTATGGATTGACTTTAGCACTCCCACTATTCCTTAGGTTGATAATTAGAGTGTTATAAGGATATCCTCAAATCCAGTACTCAAATAAAGAACCAAGCACATTGAAGTGCACATGCATTACATCCGGAGTCTAGTGCATGAGAGATTGATTGTGTTGGAGTATTGCCCCACTGCTGAGCAAATTGCTGACATTTTCACTAAATCCTTCACAGAGAAGACTTTCATCCATCTTAAGTTTCTATTTGGAGGGGATGAACATGACGTGAAGGCTGCTTGAAGATCAGGTTTCAAGTTTTTTTCTTGTCCATTTTGTGGGAGGGTTTTGTCCCATGAGGTCTTCCCTGTTTCCTTGTTTGTTTGGACAATGATATGTAAAGGGTGACCAATCCTTTGTTGTTGGGCCCTAATATTTCTGATATTTTTTGTCACATACAGTTAAGCTTAAGGCAGGGTGTTAGAGCATTAAAACCAACTTAATACTTAGGATATAATGTATTTCACTTTTTATTACTTTCCTAGGTAGTTTTACTATGTTTTTGACCACTTATTGACTTCCTTGGTCCACCACTTGCCATAGCATAGACCGGAAATCCACTTTCAATTTTGTATTCATGCTTGGAGGAGGTCCTATATTCCGGTCTAGTAAAAAGAAAAGTGCAATTGCACTCTCTTCAACAGAGGCAGAGTACCAGGGAGCAGTGAATGCAACTACTCAGTGCATTTGGTTGCAAGGAATTCTTGGTGAGTTCTGGATTGACTTTAGCACTCCCACTATTCCTTAGGTTGATAATTAGAGTGCTATAAGGATATCCTCAAATCCAGTACTCAAATAAAGAACCAAACACATTGAAGTGCACATGCATTACATCCGGAGTCTAGTGCATGAGAGATTGATTATGTTGGAGTATTGCCCCACTGCTGAGCAAATTGCTGACATTTTCACTAAATCCTTCACAGAGAAGACTTTCAGCCATCTTAAGTTGTTGCTTGGAGTGGTTGAACATGAAGTGAAGGCTGCTTGAAGATCAGGTTTCAAGTTTTTTTCTTGTCCATTTTGTGGGAGGGTTTTGTCCCATGAGGTTTTCCATGTTTCCTTGTTTTTTTTGGACAACGATATGTAAAGGGTGACCAATCCTTTGTTGTTGGGCCCTAATATTTATGATATTTTTTTTCACATACAGTTAGGCTTAAGGGAGGGTGTTAGAGCATTAAAACCCACTTAATACTTAGGATATAGTGTATTTCACTTTTTATTACTTTCCTAGGTAGTTTTACTATGTTTTTTACCACTTATTGACTTCCTTGGTCCACCACTTGCCATCCTTATCCACATGAGTGCATTCATGAGCATCCTGGATGCTTTTCTGACTGTTCTAAGTGTCAAAGACGCCTTTTCTGCTTTTGCACTACTTTTCCTGCTTTTCAATAGATAAGGCAAACGCTAGGCACTCTAGAGGTTTTGCCAACTGCTTGTTTTTGTGGCCAACACACCTTTCCTCTTTTTCACTCCAAAATCTACCATATTTTTCTAATTTCATCCTAAATCACCTTCCAAAAGCAGTTTGGACAATTCGTGAGTTTTATGGATGAGTTGGAGATGGATGTTTCTACCTTGGGGGGTTTTAGCTAGTTTAATAAGCCTACTTTTTGTGAGCTGTTCGAGTGCATCCAAAGCATTTCGATTTTCTGATGTAATTCTATATATTTGCAGCCACTTGATGGTACATGGTTGACTGATGTACATTTATGCTAATACACTTTAATATTTTGCATAATTCCGAGTCTAATTTTGAGTGTTCCTGACAATTCTAGACTAACAATTTGTGTGAGAAGTGTTATTCAATCTTATGATCATCCTATGATCTGATTTCACACTAAGAGGGGGTGTTGGACATGTAGAGAGACACATTTTTAGAGAGATTTTCCACATGCATATATAGGAATTGGCATAATATATAGCCAAACTATTATAGGTGATTTGGGTAAAGCACATACGATACATACAATAGTCAACAATTGTCAAGGCAAACATCAGTTAATTGTATTGGAGACAAGTAGTAAAATGTGGTAAGAAATTTTCATTATGAATAGATCCTAGAGAAACTGAAAGTTATATTTCATTTATTGCACATTCTAGATGTGGTTTAATGGCAAATAGTCAAGAATATTTCAATCTAGGTGAAATGGCCTTCGGGGCTAAACAATAAGTAGGATAATTACTTAAGGATTGTGACATTGACCCTAAAGTTTGTATAACTAGGGTATCATTATATGTTACTACTTTGGGATCCTATAACATGATCATAGGAATGGACTAGTTAGAAGCCCATGAAGAAATATTGACTTGTAAGGATACAAAATTGCACTTTATTGATGACGTTGTACATAAAAGAGTTTTAACTGGTTCAGTAATAGAGGAGTATCTTTAATATTTATCTCAATGGCTCAATTGATGAAATGTCGTAGAAAAGGATGTAAGCTTTACGTTGTAATATTTATAAAGAAGCAAGAAGATATAGAGAATATGGTACATAATCATGTATTATCATAATTTTTCAATGTATTTATTGAGGAATCGCTGAGATTACCACACACATCATATGACTTGATGCGAATGTTAAACTCAAAACAAGAAATATAGCCATAAAACTCATATTTTTTAGCCAAAAACAACCCTAGAATCGAAAAGTGGTGATCTTGCAACACCTTTTTTGAGGGGGGGAGGGGGAGCTAAAATTACAAATTTTTTGAAACCCCAACCAACCGTGGCTAATACCATTACAATCAAAACCGTAAATCTACCCTTGAATTGAAAAATGCTCCTCTTGGAATCATCCTCATTGTTATTCAAGGTTAAAATTACATCTTGTTTGAAGCTCTGGCCTTAAGAACCATTGTTGTTGCATTCAAAACAATTTCTTCCCTTGGGAGCCTGGATTGCTTGTCGTCTATTTATAAAATGACAATTTTCAATTGCTTTGTATTTACTTTTCTTATCTTGCACACGCTAGATAACACCACGCATTCGACAATCTAACATTATTATATTCCCTTCATTACCCATTTCGACAATAACAAGAAGTTCTTGTTGTACCATTGTGAATCAATTGGCTATAGTTGTGAACATAGGGGGCCTTAAATTTTTCTAAATGAATATTTGGTAAAGTTTGTGCAAATATGTTCACTTTCTTAGTGGTATGGATTTGTTGGCGAAAAACAACTTGCCAATTGCTTCATCATGGGACAATCAAGGTCTTCCATACCATATGAACACCTTTTCTGATCATTTTGGGATCAAATAGTTTGGGAATTATGTGGGCTTTCTTAGCGGAGTGGTTAATTCCATGCCCATGGGGGATCTCAAATAATTTGTGAATGAATGAATTGAAATAAGAAGTATATATGTGAGATTAAAACAAAAGAGGGGAGAGTTTGAATCGATATCACGGAGGGAAAGCTAGGGTTTCTGCGCCAAGCGATTTGCACGGGCCTGTGTAGGGCGGTTTTTGGGGTTTGCAGGCATGCCTGCCCCCCAACCAGTATCTATGGGTTTTCCTCCGGATAGGACCCCCGAGGGTCTAAATCATGTGGAGGAGGGGAAGGGATCAAGCGGTACTACGGTCGAAGGCAGAGAGTATGGGGTCACAAGACGGCTAGGGCCTGGAGGTTGTCTTCCCAAATCCTCCGCCATCCCGTCCATCAAGATTCGAGCTGAGAAGGTAAGAGATAAGGTTAAACAATGGAAGGAAAAGGCCCTGATTGGAAAATTCATAGGGAACTGGCACAGGGAAAGAGATTTAGTTAAAGGGATTAATCAGATCTGGAACCCAAAAGGGCAATATGATCTTCAGTTGGGGGCTAAGGGTTTCTTCACCATAATTTTCTTCAATGTGGAAGATCGTGATAGAATTCTTGAAGGAGGTCCCTACTTCTTTTTCTCGGTGGGGTTGTATCTCAGACCATGGAAAGAACACTTTAACCCTGACAAGGAGGACGTCAAGATCGCCCCAGTATGGATCAGACTCTACTTCCTGCCATGTGAGTTTTGGGATCTAGAAATTCTGCAGGATATTGGTAATACCCTGAGGGAATTTGTCAAAGGAGCAAACCAAACCAAACAACATAGGTACACAGCTTGTGCCCGGATCTGTGTTTATATGGATCTATCCAAAGAATTACCCGAGGCCATTAAGCTGAACTATGAAGATGAAGAGTGGATCCAACCGCTTGATTATGAACAATTGCCCTTTAGGTGCATATTCTGCCATGAATATGGCCATTTTGGCAGAAATTGCCCTCGATTCTCTCTTCTGGCTTCCATGTCGTCGTAGGATCCAGCAGGCAATAAGGATAAGGAATTATTTACCCAGGTCAAAAGTAGAAGGAAATATAAACCTATGGATGCCCAGAAGAAAGGGAAGGGGAAGAGTGAAATCGGAAGGTCGAGCCTGAACCCATTCCAGATCTTGGAGGAAGTGGATGATAAAGGAGAGAAACTTCAGAAGGAAACGAATGCCTAGACCGAGGATCCACCAGTTGATTCAATTATCCAACTGAGGCCACCCCCCCTGGAGGTTCTTTCAGATGCCATGGAGGATGATGGTGAGGAGGAGGTTGATCTGGGGGATTTGGATCTGGACGAAATTGAGAATGAGTGCGATAAAAAGGGGAAGGGCTATGTGTCTCGCAGACAACCGGAACTCCTCAAAGAAGCTATCATTAAGTCCAAAGCATCTCAGAAATTGGGTATTAGGGTGGATGCACAATCTGGGTTCAAACGGAAATCTTCTTCTGATGAATCAAAGAAAGGCAGAAAATCCAATAAACAACGCATTGCAGAAATCAGTGTGAAGCTTGTGGAATCAGGGCTGTACCCTACGATACGGGAGGCTTTTTCTGAATCTGCCAAAGTTTTCCAATGAGGATAATAACCTGGAATATTAGGGGGTGCAATCATCCCAGGAAAATTAGAGCATTAGCCAGGAAAGTTAAGCAGGAGCGGCCTGATGTGTTATTTTTGCAAGAAACCAAATGCTCCTTTGAAACATTGGAGAAGTATGGACAAAGAATCTGGAGGGGAGTTGGGATTATGGCAACTAATGCCATTGGTATGGAAGGTGGTATGGCTATTTTGTGGAATCCCGGGACTGTTCAACTTTCTAATTGGAGATCCAATAGGTTTTCCCTTATGTGTGATTTCAGGATAATTGATTCGGCGGTGAGAGGGTCTTTGGACAACATCTATGGCCCTTGTTTGTCTTTGCCTAAAGAGGCCTTTCTTCACTTCCTGTCCTGTCTCTCGACGCAAACCTTGGAGGGCTCATGGATTGTTGGTGGGGATTTTAACCTGATCACCTCTTTGGATGAGAAAAAAGGTGGTCGTAGACTTTTGGATAGATTCCACGAGAATTTCAGGGATATTCTCAGCCACAGCCAGCTGATTTATGTTGAGACTGTAAATGGGTGGTTCACATGGAACAATAAAAGAGGTGGGCCCTATCTTGTTGCTTCCAGATTGGATAGATTCCTGAAAATGGAGGATATAGTTCGGGAACTGGGAGAGGTCAATGCCAGTGTACTTCCCTCTGCTAGATCTGATCATTGGCCTGTATGTCTCACATGGGACCGTTCTGCTAACAACCTACACAGACCCTTCTGTTTTGAGCAATTCTGGTTGGATCACAAGGACTTTAAGGATTTGGTGGGACAATGGTGGAAGAAATTGGTACCCGAGGAAGGATCACGGATGTACCAATTCCAACAAAAATTGAAGGCCTTGAAATCCAAAATTCGCACCTGGAACAAGGAGGACTTTGGTAATATTTTCGAAGACAAAAAACAGATTATTTCGGATCTTGAGCTCACTCATAAACTTGGGATGGAAGAAGGGTGGAGTGAGGATCTGAAAGAGCGGGAACACAATCTTCTTGAGCATCTGGAAGATAGGGAAAGGCAGGAGGAATCCTTTTGGAAGCAAAAATCTAGAATTCAGTGGCTTCAGGAGGGGGAGAGAAACACTAAGTTCTTTCACAACTCTGTCATTCAAAACAGGCACAAATCTAAAATCATGAAAATTCGTTCTTCCAATGGGAACATTGTTGAATCAAGAGAGGAGATAGAAGAGGAGCTTGTCCATCATTTCATGACAATGCTTATGGAGGATCGAGTTGATCGTGGGTCAAATATTTCCCAGATCACTTCTCTGATCCCCCGTCTTGTCTCACAAGATCACAATGAGGCACTTAATAAGGCCGTCTCTTTACAAGAAGTTGAGGATGTTGTGCACCAAATGGCTTTGGGAAAGGCCCCTGGCCCAGATGGATTCACTTCCAACTTCTTTCACCACTTCTGGGACCTCATTAAGATTGAGGTCCATCAACTGGTTGAAGAATCAAGATGTAGTGGGGATGTCTTGAAAGCCTTTAATGCTACCTTTCTCTCTCTAATTCCTAAAGAGGAGGGAGTTGAATCCCCTGGTAAGTTTAGACCAATTGCTTTATGCAATGTGATATATAAGATCATTTCCAAAGTCATTGCTAATCGTCTTAAGCCTCTTCTCTCCATTCTTATCAGCCCTGAGCAATCAGGGTTTGTGGAAGGAAGACAGATTGTGGATGGCATCATTTTGGTCCATGAAACGTTACACTCCCTCAGGACCTTGAAGAAACCTGGTATGCTTGTGAAACTTGACATAGAAAAGGCCTATGATAAATTGAACTGGCAATACATGCGTAGTATTATGGGAGCTTTTGGCTTCAATCAGACTTGGATCAATTAGGTTATGAATTTGGTCACCACCCCTTTCTTTTCCATCCTCCTCAATGGTTCCCCAACCAAACTGATTCAAGCATCTTGGGGTATTTGGCAAGGCGACCCTCTTTCTCCCTTCCTCTTTATAATTATGGCTGAAGGTCTCAGCAGACTCCTGCATTCTTGAGCTGAATCTGGTGGTATCAGGGGTCTTAGATTACATGAAGGCTTGGAGAAGCAGACTCACCAACAGTTTGTTGATGACACTATGTTAATGGGGCACCCTTTAGTCCAAGAATCTAGATCTTTCAAAAGTTGTCTGGAGTTATTTTCCAAAGCCTCGAGGCTGGCAGTTAATCCCAAAAAATATTTGGTGTTTTTTCTCAATACTCCCGGCATTACCCAGCGCAACATGATTAGGATTTTGGGCTTTGAGCGTGGCTACTTTCCTTCTAAATACCTTAGTTCCCCCCTATCGGATGGAACAATTCGCAAGGTGTCCTGGAGTGATCTTGTGGATAGGATGAGGAAAAGACTCTCAAGCTGGACTACTCGCCCTCTTAGCTTTCCCAGCAGGCTCACCCTGGTTAAGTCCGTCTTACAGGCCATGCATGTCTATCTTTTTTCTATGCTCTCTGTGCCCAAGTCCATCCTAAGGGAAATTATTAGCATCCAAAGATCCTTCCTTTGGGGTAGCAGGGAAAATAAGGCGAAATTATCTCTGGTGGGTTGGGAAAGAGTTTGCAAACCAAAGAATAAAGGGGGACTTGGATTAAGAGACCCTGAAATTCTAAGTGAAATCTATGGGGCAAAAATTTGGTGGCGTTGGTGCAGCTATCAAATGGAACCTTGGGAAAAAATCTGGCACTTCAAGTATGCTCGGGATAGTGAGATCAGGCAATTGATCAAGTACAATGATTTCAAACAAGGATCTCACATATGGATGAAACTGTTAGAAAAACAGGATCGCAGAGCAATAACAATAAACAGAAATGCAAATATAATCACACATACACATTACAAGAGAGACACAGATATATCGTGGTTCACCCAACTTGGGATACATCCACACTGAATTTGCCAGTCCTTATTATTATTACCGTCCATCAAGATGAAGGGATACAACCTGCAGCACAACCGCTGCACTTTCTCTTCTCTGTTTCACAGTCTCTCTCCTGATCTCAGAGATCTTTACAATGCATAAAACCTAATACATCCTCTACCCTAGCCGTATTACAATGTCTTTCTTTTATAAGGGAAATACAATGGGAAAATACCACGGGATACCCAAAACCATGGGCCCGCAAAACAGCTGGCGAAAACAGCCCCAAAAATTTTCTTCGGGGGCGTTGCCCCCAAACCCCCATTTCTCAAGGGCGCTGCCCCCGGACCCCCCAGCCAGGGGGGATGGTCCCCCCTGGAACCCCATGGGGGGGCGATGCCCCCCCGCTAGGGTGAGTGTACAGTCCACCTACATATCATATAAAACTGGGGTACAACACACGACTGATACAATATCATCTATGAGACTAGAAGATCTGGCTCCATAACCAACAGAAACCCTTTGCGGCTAGATGTTTGATCCAGGATAACTGTTTTGGGAAATCCGTAATGGGGAGGCGACCAACTTCTGGGAAGACTCGTGGAACCAATTACCCAATCTTGGTGATGATCCCAGATGGCTTTCTATTAAAGAAAGAGGCATAACCTCTGGAAAAACTAAGGTGGCTCATTATTGGAACCATAATGATTAGGAATGGCATAGGGAATGGCTTTTGGCTGAAAGCTGGGATGGGTTTTCTGAGGAGGACTCTCTTTCTTCCTTTGACTCCACAATGAAGGAACATTTCATTAGATCCTGTGCTTCCCAGGATAGATTATGTTGGGGTTTCTCTCAAAAAGGAACCTTTGGTATCAAGGAGGCGAATGAAATTCGAATCCAGGATGATGAGGAGGATAGGAAAGTCTGGGAAAAAGTTTGGGGTATGAAAAAATGGCCTAAAATTGCAATCCTTTGCTGGCTTGATGTATGGAATAGGATCCTAACAAGCGAAAATTTGAGGAAGAGGGGAATCTGTGGTCCTTCCCGTTGTCCCTTATGCCTCAGTGAAGAGGAATCCAGTGGTCACCTGCTTGACTCTTGTGCATTTTCTTCCTCGATCTGGGATAGGGGTGCTACCATCTTCAGAAGAAGTCATCATGTTAGAAACCAACCGGATCAAACACTTCACTCCTAGGATCCCATGGCCTTTTCTAACCCCATTATTGGTTTGCTCTGGCAACTTTTCCCGGGAATGGTTATTTGGTCTATCTGGAAAGAAAGGAATGAACATATATTTAGAGATCATTCCAACACGGAGGATACTGTCTGGCTAAAATTGGGAAAAAACATGATAGAGACCATTCGTTGTCAGCAATGGTCTGATACAGACAAAGAGTTTTCACCAGGGGATTTCTGTATTGCGGAGGGATGGGGGCTGCGTCGTTCTGATCTGGAAGGATTATGGAAAAAGGAGGTTATTTGCAGACCCGGTATTCCATCCCGTTGGTTTTTCCCTTCGGCTAGGAGCTTCAAAGTTAATTTCGATGGGGCGTCTAGGGGTAATCCTAGCCCTGCTGGGTTCGGAGGAGTATGCAGAGATGAATTAGGATCCATTGTGAAGGTTTTCTTTGGCGCTATTGGCCATGATTCCAACGATTCTGCGGAATTGGAAGGTCTTATTCAGGGGGTCCGCTTGGCAATCACGGAAGCTTGGTTCCCGGTGGTTTTCGAGGGGGATTCGCTGATTATTATCCACATGGCCAGGAAATTGTCCTTTGAGCAATCGCCGAAAAAGTATCTTCCAATTGGCGTCTACTCTCCAGGATGGAATATCTCCGCGAGCTCCTTTTTAATGTTGAGGTTGTTTCCTTTAGCCACGTCAAGCGGGATGCAAACAAAGTGGCGGACCATCTGGCAAATCATGGAATTGATGATGGGTCCCCCCTAAGGGATTGCAATCAAACCGAGAACAATGATGATGAGTGATGAAATCTTGCTGCCACCTGGCTCAGAAGGACCGAGAGCATTTAAATCAGCTGCCGGCTTTGGGTTTGCCTCATGTAAGTTATGAAAATGTGGTGGATGATGATGCCAGGAGGGAGCCTCGTGTCAGGTCTCTCCACCATTCGAAGTGACACTTGCCTTGATGAATCCCATTATGAGAGACGCTGTGACGTACTCTCATAAGTATGAAATAAGTGGTGAAAATACCAGGAGCATCCCTCGTTCATTCCTTCTTTGTCCTTCCCTCAGAATCATGATCGGGGCTGATTTCTTGATAATGAAGGCTCTGTACTTGATGGCGGATTTGCATCATCAGGTAGTTATGGCGATGACGCACCACCTTGTTTTAAATTTGATCGTAATGTCCATTCCTCAACGCATTCGCATTCTCAACAGTCGAGCCAGTTTCTGTAGATCTCGTGCCTTGTGGAACCCTGAGTATTCTGTTGGGTGGTTTTTTATGGTCCTTCTGTTTGGTCATTTTCCTGATCACATCATGGCTCCGAAACACAGGCTCTCCTCCCCATCTGGTGGTGAATCGCCCAACTTGGGTGGTGCTATTTCGGGTAGGGTTACTCGTGCCTCTACTAGATACCGTCTGAGGGATGCTGCTGAGTTCTTCCACAATCGCATTCCTCCCCCCATTCATGATGAAATTGAGGGGACTGAGAAGGCTCTCTAGGAAAATGTCCAAGCTTTATCTGTGGGAGAAATCTATCAGGACCTGGAGGATTGGGTGGTTGACCCTAGCACCACGGTTGGTCGGGTTTCTCTCTATGAGCGCACTCTCATGACTCACTGGGTTACCAAAAATTTGATGGCCAATGTTCTGATGGACTCTGCAAACAAACGCCAGGGTGATGATGAGCCTGTGGATCTTGGAAATCTCACAACTTGGACAATAGGGTGATGCACTCTAAAATTGACGCCATTGCCAAGAAATTGGGCATTTATTTCGTCATTCAAGGAATGATCGCTGATGATGGGAGTGGAAGTAGCCAGGGTGGAGCTCTTTCCCTTCCGGGCATTGCTGGTGGTGACGCTTCGGTCCAGAACTTGGTGTTCACCAAAACCCCTTCCCCGGCGCTTGCGGGTCGGACTCTGCAGACTATTACTATTGATTGAGGTGCACTGTTTAGTTTCTGTGTTTTGGTCTCTATCTAGCTCTAGGAAGTATGTATGGTCACTATAAAAGTCCAGTCTGTATTATCGGAATTATGGAGTCTGTAGTGAACTTTTGGTCAAATTGTCCTGTTGTGATTATGTCTTTTTCCTGTTTGGCAAACAAAGCTGGGAATGCTATGAGTCAGTCTTGTTACAGTAAGCCGGATTTTGGGTTCCTGTTTGACCTCTGTTGGTCGGGAATGCCTTTGCAGATGTTGTCTAGCTATGTACTCTCTATCAACACGTAATATATAGTTCTGCTTTTATTTACAAAAAAAAAATAAAAAAATTATATATGTGTTTGAAAATGTAGGACATCAACCCATGAGCTCCCTTATCATTTGGCTTAGATAGACAAAAACCAACATGGATTCACCTAATCATTGCCATACAACATTCAAATTCATCTCCCTTATTTTTACCTATAAATATTCTTACTTGTTATCTATTAGAATATTGGTTTCCGAGGTTTGTTCCTATTGAAAATTATATTAAATTAACTATGGTTTTTAACTGACATGAATGGGAATTAAGTTATTGCATTCAATCACTGCAAATTGCATTTGATAATGTCTCCTTTGTACTCATGAGAGCTCTATTTTTGTTGGATTCGACACCCTTATTATTACAAGTCTCATTTTAATTAAATGCCCATGTGATTGTTAAACATAAATTTACTCAGGGCTCACGGTATTGTGTACATTTGATGCCATTATTCCTCGCTTCAAGTAAATCACATCTAAGTTACTATTGTATACAATGTTCTATTTCCCTTTCATATGGTCTAATAATGTATGCTAATGCCATTTTTGGGAACGTTTTGCACACTTGGGTTCTTAGATGTGAATTGGTAATTAGGTGTTTAAAAGATTGAATGCTTCAAAGAATTATAGCCATTGTTAAAATCAAGAAGTGATTATTGCTTTGGGAGTCCCATTTTTTTAATTATCAAATTCCCTTTTCCACGTCCATTCTTTTTCATTGTATTCCTACCAACTCTAGTGAATTTGGCCTCCATTTGGTCCTCTAGGTTGACCCTAATTGAAAAAAACACACACAACAAGGATGACCATATACACTATTTTATTTCATGTATTTCAAATATTGGCCAAGAAAAGGCCTCTCATTGACAAGATTTTGTCCAAGAAATAGAAATGACAAGATGCATTCGAGGTTAATTACACAACCGACTTTGAGTTTTGCATGAATAACAATTTTTTGCCTCTATTTGTCCCTATTGAAGCCCAACTTGTAACCATTTCTTGTCATCTCATTCCTGAAAGTTCAAGATTCTAGTGATCAATTCAATCTGCTTCATATCCTCCTCATAAATAATGAGTAGTGGTTTGGGAAATGTTGCGTCTAAAGCCTTGCATCATAGGTAACTTAGTATGTGGAAGGAAATAATTTGAACAACATCATGTGAGATAGTTGATCAAGGTATATTTAGTAATAATTTGAACTGACAATATTCTTCCCCATAACTATGTGGCCATTTTCAAGGGACTGCACCATAGGTGTGGAAATAAATAAAAACAATGCATTTTTCTCCTTACCAAGTTCCAAAAGCGATGGTTTGGGAAATGTTGCTTCCAAATCCTTTGCGTCATAATTTACTTAGTAAGTGAAATGAAATAATCTTAAGAATATCATGTAATATAGTTGATCATGGTTCATTGAGTAATAATTTCAACCGACAATATTCTTCCCCAAGAATTATGTGGCCATTTTGAAGAAACTGCACCATAGGTGGGGAAATGAAGGGAAACAATGCATTCCCCCCCTTAGCAAGTTCCAATTGTCACTCTACAACAAACTATATGAAAATAACACATACCTCTATGTTTGGTTACAAAAGTAGCTATGTCAATGTTTAGTACACATCTAAAGAAATAAACTCTGATCTTCCACAAGTAGTCTAAGGTTCAAAACTTCCAGAGTCATGGTGCATAAGTAATAAAGCTGACCCTAACCACCTGTACCTTTAGTGAGTTGAATCCCAAGGTCGAGGAAAAATATTTCCAAGCAAAAACAAAGGCCAAATAGAGCTATAGCAAAGGGAAGGGCATATTTGTTGTATCATTGAGAATACACTTTCTTTGTCTTTGATTAAAAACACAAGCATAGAAATGTATCCTACCCATATAGGTACATTGTCCAAGTAATGATGGAGATCTAACCGTGAGACGAGAAACTCCAAGTAATGATGGAGATCTAACTGTGAGACGAGAAACATATCAAAGATCAAATCCTCCTCAAGCTTAATGTCTCCTTTGCACCTACAAAGGATTTTAATAGATCCACACTATGTTTTCATCAACAACTTTTCTTTGATGTAGACGATAACACCCATCAACTCCAAAAGTAGTGGGCACTCTCCCTCATTACATTGACAATGTTTACATCTGCATTGGACCAAATCCAAGATACATAACAAAATGCAACCACGAATTGTTTAACGATGGCATAATGCTTCATGCACTCGCGATTAAGTACAATCAAGTGATGTTATGCAATTGTTTTATGTGCACACAAAACATTAACACCAGATGAGATAGAAAGACACCCAATGATGGCCAACGTCTTCCAGTCCTCTTTTCACATATTTTGCATTGGATTTGCAAGGATATCCCTCCTCGTTGCCAGAGTGGCTCATGAGCTCTTTAATCCCTTCAATGGTGTATGAATTAGAAAACACCCTTACGTGAAGATAACAATGAGAAATTGCAAGAAGTATTTTGAAAATAATGTATTCCAATAAGAAGTATAATGGAAAAAATGTACTATGAAAATGGTGGGTCTAACAAATTATATTTAATGCATAGAATAGTGAAAAATTAACAAATCAAAATTGTTAATGTAAATCTCACAAATTATATTACACCTTATTTTTGGAAAAATAACAAATGCACAAACAAAAGATTTTGAGTATGGCCCACATCCATGTGAACATAACATTTAAAGTCTGAATCCCGCAACAAAAATTTTGAAGTATTTTCTATCATTTCCATATAAATATTTCTAGTTTGCCACTTCAAATAATATATATATATATATAAGCATCATGCATTTCTTAAACCCCTATTTACATAATTTTAAGATGTTTTTTCTTTCTTTTTGCACCAAGGTAATAACTATGATATAAGTGAAATTACCACTTATGTACATAGATTCTCTAAAAATAAAATTAAAAAAGCCCTATTGTCATCCATCCACATAGTGAATCATTCATTTTCCGACATCAAAACCCCTATTCTCCATAAAAAATACCCTAAATAAAAAGAAACATAATAATATGAAATCCACCAAAATAATCGCTTGAGAAACAAGGAAGCATGACATTTTGTTTGTATTGACTTACCCCATTCTCCACCTCGGGACTTTATCATTGAGGTCGGAGAGACTCCTTAAAGTGTTGTTGGGGAGAGATTTTTTCATCCCAATCACAAGCATCTAACTCACAGGGTATAAGTGGTGCTTAAAGTGTTACTTCTCATCCCATCAACAAGTAAGTGAACCTAATTTAGTGACCAACAACCTTTCCATCCAATATGTCTCCTGCCCTTTGTGTTGTCCTACCCCATTCTCCACCTCAGGACTTTGTCATTGAGGTCGGAGAGGCTCCTTAGAGTGTCATTGAAGAGACTTTTTCATCCCAATCACAAACATCTAACTCACAAGAGTGTCATTGAAGAAAAATTTTCATCCCAATCACAAACATCTAACTCACAAGGTACAAGTGGTACTTAAAGTGCAGCTTCTCATCCCATCAACGAGTAAGTGAACACTAATTTAGTGACCAACAACCTTACCAGGGATCAAATTTGAAGGGTAGGGTCGCATTTCACTTTGAAGGGCTATGAGATATCGAACCCTTCAGTGCTGACATGCAAAAATAAATCATTCTTTTCATTTGAAAATGTTATAGTACATCAAAATTTCATTATTGTTTTTATCAATTCACTAACAGAATGGCGATATTTGCATTGTTCCGCTCTATAAATTTTAATAAGCAAGATTATATTAATATGGGCTAGTTAAATAACCCAAGAACCTATATAAAATAAATTTCAAAAACAAAAGGAAAAAAAACGACAATATGAAGAAATCACTTGTTTTATAACCAACAGAGCTTGTATTGGCAAGTAATGAAACGTGTTCATAGAAAAAACAAAAATAACTATGCTTGCTTTATATCAAAAGACATTGGTTTACATCAATACGTGTACATAGAACAAAAGACTTGTCTTGAAACAAAATCTTAGAATAAAAGATTTCATACTAAGGGATAGATCACCATATGTTTGCACATCATTGAACTAAGTTCATTGAACCACACAACAACTCAATTACTTTAATGCTCCAAATTCATTGTCTTTGATTACATTTGTTGTCAACTCTATCAGCATAGTAACAGTTGGGCTGAGTGTAGCCATCTGGTTTATATTGGGATTGTAGTCTGCGGTTGCCATTAACCTGAAAAAAAGTAGTAATGTTAATAAGAATCGTATTGAAATGAAAAGGATAGTGTGCAAATTAAGATAAATTCCATCTAACTACACCAAAATGTCAAATGACAAAGCGCTTCATTTCATTACCTTTATCACAATTTAATGGATGCCAAACTCCTTGTGAATGTGTTGAAGGTTGAAACCAAACATGAAAACCTAAAATACATGTAATTAGATATATATGTACATAGAAACAAAAACTTATCTTGAACCAAAATACCGTTAGAGATGTTATTCATCTCATGGACTTGGAGAGTAGAAATTTGGACCAGAATAACTCGATCATGACATTTAATTAGACAAAACCAACTTACTTGGTGTTTTATTTTTAAAGTGTTGTAAATTTATGAGATAGCCCAAAATGAAGTATACATGTTATTTTTAAATGGATATACTATTAGAGATGTGGTACATCTCACCTAATGAGATATTGCAAAATGAAGTACACATGCTATTTTTTAAGTGGATATATTATTAGACATGTGATATTAATCAAACACATGGATCTGACTGTAGCCCAAATGACAATACCTTGCAGCCATAACTGACATACAAATTAATGAAACTCATAGTCTCTAAAATTGTTTTCAGTCATAAATAAACATAAGAAAATTGGCATTGCTACAAAACTGAATATGACAACAATGAGGACAAATCTGAATATGAATGCAAGTACAGGGGAAAGGAGGAAAAATCTGAATATGAATGCAAGTATCCTTATCTTCAACATTCATGTTTAATCACTGGAATGATATGGTAGTGCTGCAAAACCTGTATATGATTGGTGTCTGCCAATGAAGGAATACACTGTGTAACAACTATTTTTCCAATAAGAAATACATGGTCTGATTCGTCTCTTGTAATCAGATAATAAGTATTATAATTATTATAAAAGGCACAATGGATTGAAGTATCCCATCTTTTCTTGGAAGTTCAATCATCTGTGCATTCAAGAAAGAGCCACTGAATTCAAAATGTGCATTGTATGCATGTATGCTTATTAGTCTTGCAACAAAAACTACAACGACGCTGCTTATATTATTCACTCCTCCAAAGAATGAACAGTGTAGTAATCAAACAGGGATTGTGATGAGATTCAACTAATCATCAACGAATATTCCCAGCATGTCATTTACAAGCCATAAGAGTGCCAACATCAAGCACCAATGGTGATACAATAAATGAGAAGCCATCTTATAATAACAAATCTGAATATGATAACAAATCTGAATATAATAACAAATCTGAATATGATAACAAATCTGAATAAAAATGCATCATGGGCGTGCCTTAAATATGAAAGAGGTCAGACACAGATTTTTCATTAAAAATAAAAATATATGCTAAATAAGCCAAGGTAGCATGGACATGAACAGAGAGGGACCTTTATCAATTGGATGAAATGGACAAAATTAGTTGAAAACTAATAATATTTTTGAAAAATATAAATCAGTATTTCAAAATTACTCTATCCATATCAAACCACTATCTTAAGATGGTTATATGTTTGCAAAGACTATTATAACTGTGATACAAGTCCTACTAAACATATGGTAACTTGATGGAGCCACATTGAAAATAGTTTCTGCTACATAGTAATAACATTCTTATATCGAACTACAAAAAAATAGACATTATAGTATTGATTAAAATATTGTATCATCATCAACTTACTCAACCTAATGGAAGAGGTCGCCGCAACTTCATTTTTGTCCAAGTTTCATAAACTGCATTCCAATCTACCTCATGCAACTCCTGAGGTGCTGATAGAGATAAAAACATTAAAGTATCTAAGGTTTCTAAACAAAGTCTAGATCTATCATCATTTTTTATACGGTTCAACTTAGAGAATCCTCTTTCACAACTAGCAGTACTTGCTGGAAGAATAAGAACAATCTGCCATAATTTCATCAAATTTGGAAAAGAATCCCACCACTCTGGTTCACCTTTGCATTGCTCCCATGTTCCAAACAAGTTTTTCTTTGGATAGGCTCGATGTAGAGTGACAACAAAACTTTCCATTTCACCTTCACATTTTTCAGTATCAATTATGGGTGAGTTTCCAACATCAAATTTTTCACATAGACGTAACAACCATCGTTTTGTTTCAGAATCTCTTTCATCTTCTTCTTCAAAGTAACAATGGGGACTAAAAAACTTTGCTGCATTGAACACAGGTAAATTTGTAAACCTATCATTGAGACAATCAATCAGCTTTTGGATAAATGCTTTTCCTAAGTGAATACAATCTTCCATGGTACCAGACCCAAGTGAATTTGGTATTGGTTCAAATCTTAATGAATGGACATGTGAAACACCTGTATTATCAATAAACTCCAAATTTCCATTTTCAGATTTCTTCAAGAAAGATGCAACATGTTGAGAACCAACCCCAAATATGTTTCGCAAGAATCTCCTCCGAAGAAGATCAATGAGCACATCTAATTGCATGCCAATGGATGTTATATCAATATGTTCCTCTTGAAATCGTTGGCTCAATTTATTTAGTTCAGTAAGAACATCAGCAAGCAAATGGATGCAAAATTGAACTTGAAATAGTGTTCCCATTTCATACATCTTTGCATCATCATTTTTCCATTCGTGTAACAATGCTGGCATGAATTTAACAAGCCTGTTCATAACCTGCCCCCTAGAAAGCCATCGGATGTGATGAATTTGAAGTATTTGCAGCTTGTCAATTTGAAATAGGTCCAACAAACTCTTAAATTCTCCATGCCTCTTTGCAGATTTTCCTAGCCATGAATATACTTTATTGGCTAGTTTATCAATATACTTAAATTCAGGAAAATAATTTGTAGCATCTGTTATAGCTAAGGCCTCGCGATGTGCTATACAGTGAATACATAACAAATGAGGCACCTCCTGGAGCAACTTAGTTGCCAAACCTTCATGGATACCTCTCATAGATGAGGCTCCATTTGACCCAAAACCCACCATTTGATGTTTTGACAGCTTCATCTCAGATAATAGCCCTGAAAGTGATTCATACATGGATTGTGCAGTGCTATCTTTGATTTTCAAAAGTCGAATAAATTTTGTCATGCATGACCCTCTCCCTCCATCCATTAGATAGGTAATATATACAATCAAGTGTTGCTGCATTGTTTTATCTGTGCTTTCATCAACCAAAATGGAATAAAAAGGGCTAGAACAAATTTCTGCCTTCAACTTTTCCCAATAAACCTCTTTTGCTGCAAGTAAAAACTCTTTACTAGAAGTGATATTAATATATGAAGAATATTCATTGGTTAATGGCATATTAGGAGTTCTCTTATACCTGTGCAGGTCACATAAGTCTTTGTACATTTCTAAAGGTAAATCCCTTATAGCCACAAAATACATAGTTTCCATAGCACTAACTATTCTAGATTTTTCAACATTCAGCATTAGTTCAACATGCTTTGAGATGGGTAAACAGGGTTGGCTTGATTCATATTCCAATAGATGAATTGAACGTTTATGAGCCTCTGATGATGCATGAACATTTAATGCACTTAATTGGATTGTGCTGCTACCTTCCTTTGCAAATGGTGTATCTCCTTTGAATTTAACACACCATAAACATTTGATGCGCTCTTCACCATTTGGACCTATTATCGGATAAGCCCATTTGTGCATTAACTTCCATCCATGTTTGAATGATCTTTTGGTAGCTACTCCTTTCCCTTTCTTTTCTTGACGGCCTTCTTCTTCAATATTCTTATCAATTTCAAAATCAACATCTTCTTCAACATTTGCATCATGTCGACTCAAGTTAAACGCATTATCAAGTGTTGTTTGTCTCCCATGCTTTTTAGGTCGACCAATTCTAGACATTGTTTCTCAATAAATTATGTAGCAGAAAATTCATTCATGAGCCCCAAAGAACCCCATCAAAATATTGTAAGTTTTGAATGTAGCTGAGAAATATAAGTCTTTGAATATGTATGATTTCTCTACAAGTCTATAAGTTGAAACCATTTTCAACAAAAAAATACTAAAATAAATATCAAATGGATTTTTATTTTGCATAACTAGCCAAACATATGAAACACTAAAAATGGAAAACATGTAAGGAAAAATATTATTGCATCTGTCACAAACACATCCAAACTCCAGAATAACATCTGTATCTTGAATCTGACTGGTGTTTCCAATCATTTGGATAGGATTTGTGTTTCCTTTGGCTGCCTCTCAATACAGGCTGAGATTGAATCTGGTAGATCCAAACTCCAATGCATTATATTTTAGCAAATAACAAATCCTGGTGCATGCTCACAATGTTGCAGGTTACTGTTTCCTTTGATGAGACCACTACATTGGACGATGTAGATAAGCTACTTAAAGTTTTTGCTGGAAATAAACCTGTAAGTATAACTTGCATCAGTCTTCTTGCCCGGATATTAGAATTCACCTTGCTGAACAGTTCTCTGCATTACGTAGGTAAACTTCACAGCAGACTCCCTTGCCCCGGAAGTCCAATATGCAATTCCAAAAGCTTTTATCCGGGAGAGTGCTTATTTGACACATCCAATTTTCAACATGTAAGAACTAGTACTGAATTTGACTAGATGCTATATTCAGTATTTTTTAGGTTTTATAAACAGGTAGACTAGTCCATTTTAAACATGTTGAATTACGTGGATGTTAGTAGGTACCACACAGAGCATGAGTTGCTGCGCTACCTTCATAGGTTACAAGCAAAAGATCTTTCTTTGTGCCACAGTATGATTCCCTTAGGATCCTGCACTATGAAATTGAATGCAACTGTGGAGATGGTGCCTGTTACGTGGCCAAGTTTTTCTAATATTCACCCTTTTGCACCTCAAGATCAAGCTGCTGGTTATCAGGTAAGGCAGTCATTTTCTTTGGTGAGATATACATGAATTTTTTTTTAATATAATAAGAAATACTTCTTCAGAAAGGCTTAAGCTTGCATATTCTGTTGCAGGAAATGTTCAAAGATTTGGGAGAGCTTCTTTGTGCCATAACTGGGTTTGACTCATTCTCTCTGCAACCAAATGCTGGCGCAGCAGGGGAGTATGCTGGACTGATTTGTCCTTACACCAGAAACACAAATCCTATCCAAATGATCCTTACACGATCCCAAATTCACAAAGAGAAGGGGCTTAGGGGCAATTCCCACATCCCCAATCTGGGAGCATTGCAATTACTGTATCCAAGCACAAGCACTAACATTAGCCCAAGAAGGACAACCCACAAGAGCAAATATGTCAAGCTAAGGAGACTTGAACCTGGTGGGGTATTCGTTAACCAAAAGAGAAAATGAATTCATTCTGTAATTCATCCATACAGGCAAAAGGCTATAGAGGATTTCAGATTGGTTTCTAAAATATAAAAGAGAGACCCTAACACTGGCCCTGGCTGTTTTTTGGTTCCAGTAAGAAATAATTCCCCACATATTGAAATTTAGACGAAACAAATATAATACAAATACTGGAAATCGAAGCATATTTTTTTGTGGGTAAAGCAAAAAGGACTAGTTTTAGACGATTTAAACTTGCCTTGAAAAGGATATCTTCTGATTGATGTACTGGCAGGAGATCGACAAGCTGAATCGTTCCCAGCGTGTTATGGGTCGCGTGTTCGAACCCTGCGACTCTCCCTGGATTATGTAGAACTTGGGTTCTTGTCCTTCTGTTGTTCCTCGGCTGGGACGATGGTCACTTATCCTGGGATTGGCGAAGCCTTCATTTGCAAAAACACGGAGTGACAGATCATGCGACTGAGCCTAAAATCCAAGCAATATGAATTATCATAAAGCCATTTACAAATGCTACTTTCTGTAAAATCTAGCTACCATAGGTGTAATTACAGTACACAATGATTTTTTCCCTAAATAAAACACTACTTAGTTGTAATTACAGTAAACAAGGTCAGTTTTAAGGCAAGCCGGCTTCAAAACAAGCTTTTCTGGAAACGTTACAAAGAAGAGTAGTAAGTAGATGAAATTTAACAGTTTTTTTAGCTCCAAACCTTCACTTAGTTCCAAATAATTGAACTTTCATAAACTATATGGGGGAAATTTCAATTTTACAACCATTTTCATCAATTGGAAGCACAAAAATTGGAATGTTCGCCAACAAAAAATGGATAATCAGCTAACTGCACATTTTTACCTGCAAACTTCACGGAGGTGATGAATGCATAATCCAATCTATGCCTCAAAGCATGGCACTTAGTGGCCATGGCGTCTGCATGCTAAAAAAGTTCAAAGTAGAATCCAACCCGTAGAGCTACACTAGTTTTAGGGGACTCGGACACGAGGATAGCCCGCTAGTTTCACAGTAGAATTTATCAATGCCCATGCCATGAATGATCACAGTCACGGAGGCTCTGTGAAGCGAAAGTGAAACCCTTTGCCAAGTTCCAAGTTCCAAGTTTCCAAGGTAAATTGGTAATCGCACGGTCGCACAGGCACCTGCCAAACGCCAGCAACAAGAAGTAAACACGTTACACGTATGTACCCTGTGGAGTGACGGAGTCCAATCTCGAGTCTGGAGTCTAGTAACAGTTGGTAACATTAATTGCTTTGCTTTCACAGTTCATAATCCATAACTCAGCTTCAGCTACTGCACCGGCACCGACGTCCGGCACCAACTACCAGGCAGGCAGGCACCATAACTTGTCAAAGTCTCAAATTTCAATTTTCCAGTTCCAGCTGGGACGGGGTCACGGCCCACGGGGAACCGATGTGGCACTGCCGACGTCCAAATCACTAAAAACCCCTGGATGGGCAGAATTTGCAATTGCCCTTCTATTGCAGATTTTCACAACTCAGCCCAATTTCATTCTTGACGGGCTCCGCATGGAGTTGAGTTTTATTTGCAGGGTAAAATTTGAGGCATACTTCTATAACGGGTAAAAGTGCCTTTGACGGGCACTGAAGCCTTCAAATTTGAAGCTTGAACCCTACCATCCAATATGTCTCCCCACTTTGTGTTGACCTACCGATTCTCCACCTCATAACTTTGCATTAAAATCGAAGAAGCTCCTTAGAGTGTCATTAAAGAAAGACTTTTTCGTCCCAATCACAAGCATCTAACTTACGAGATATAAGTGATGCTTAATGTGTTTGCTTCTCATCCCATCAACGAGTAAGTGAACACTAATTTTTTTAGTGACTAACAATCTTACTATCCAATACGTCTCCCCTTGCATTGCGTTCTCCCGCCCCTTGCATTGCGTTCTCCCGCTCTGGGGTATTGCCACTTTAAAAAAGTAATTGGGGCTAGAGCCAAGGATGCGTATAAATTGTCTGATAAAACTTCGGTTGAGCAAAG
Source organism: Larix kaempferi (assembly GCA_027924585.1). Lineage (NCBI taxonomy): Eukaryota > Viridiplantae > Streptophyta > Pinopsida > Pinales > Pinaceae > Larix > Larix kaempferi. The sequence continues at coordinate 14,561,318 of BSBM01000643.1, forward strand.
CTTCTCGTTCTGTCCATAATGGCCGCCAAACTATCAGTCTTTGCCCTGATAGGTGAACGTCCGAAGCATGTCGATGCCATTCCCGCCTTCGTTATCCGCTCCTTCTCACGCCCCGTTCAAAACCCAACAAACTTATTCTGAGCATTTTATTCGACTCTTAAAACCCCCCGATAGCCAGTTTCCTTCTCAACGAATGCGGATTCTCTCTCCACGACGCAAATACCATCTGCATGAAAAGACCGGATTTATTCGCTCACAAATCCTACGATAATTCACGGCAAACCCTACTCTTCCTGAGAGACAAGGGCGTCAATGAAATCGGCGTTCGGAAACTCTTTTCCGTGAACACCGACCTCTTACGGTGCAAATTCCAGGACACCGTCAAGCCCAAGGTTGAATTCCTGGAGAAGATTGGGTTTACTGGTCAGAAATTTCTACAAGTCCTCATTAGAAACCCGCGTATTTTTACATTAAGTATTTTCCGTACGCTGCAACCGAGGGTTTGTTTTCTACAGTCCGTGCTGGATCCCGCTCTAGCCGCTGTGGTTTCGAATCCAGAATCTGATAAAATTGCTGGAAAACTAGTTTCCAACAACAGCCTAACCGCGTATGTAATATCTCAATACCCTAGGATATTATCAAGAACTGTGGAGAAAGGCTTGGTGAGGATTGTAAAGGATGTCGAGGGGATGGGCATTGAGAAGGGGTCCAAGGCGTTTGCTTGCACTTTTCTTCGGTTGAGTATGCTGAACAGAGACACTTTTAAGCTGAAATTGGAAAACATGAGAGAATTAGGGTTTACAGAGGAGGAAGTTGGGAGTCTTGGTAAGAGGTTTCCTCAGTTTCTGGGGATTTCCGAAGATACACTGCGGCGGAAGCTCAAGTTCCTCTCTGAGGAATGGAAGCTTCCTCGCACTGCTATTTTGAGTAATCCGTCGGCTCTGACTCTTAGCATCGAGAAGAGACTGAAGCCGAGGCTCAAGGCTCTCAGCACCTTGGCGATGATGAACAAGTCTTCAAAGAAAGCTAAAAGTTATTTTCCATTGAACTATATGCGCATGTCAGACGGGGACTTTAATAGGAAAGTGGTGAGCAGGCTGCCAGTGGCGACATAGGAGAATGAGGAGGAAAATCGGGGTTTGATTGGTTGCTCTGGCTGGCGGGGAGTTCAACTGGAGATGCTCAGAGCCTCTGAAGTTCATGAATATTCACTGATTCAAAGCTTCTGTATTGCCTTAATGGAGATGCACATAAGTGCAGACAAAGAGAAGCTACATTATACTATTTACTAAGATCAGGACAGTGATGAATGATGCCATTTTGACAACTATTCTTCCTTTGCGTTTCTTATTTGCAGGTATTTCAAAAACATATTCACATTGCTTTCAATTGCTTTTGTGGATTGCATGTATTGTTTGTGGATGTTCTTAGCAGTTGCTTATGGTGATTCAAAGTGTGTCTAGATTGTTGCGAAGTTGGAAATTAATAGATTCTCGTTTGCATATTCCATATTACAAAAGACTTTTGGTGGTGTAAATGGACACATTATTTTTCCTTACCGCGTTTCCAACTACTGCTGCACATTTTCCTGGTTTCTCCTTACCCCTTCTCCAAATCCTATGTTTTTTTAATCAACTCCTGCACATTTTCCTGGCTTTTAATTTTTTCAGAGTACACTGCTTTTCATTACCCCGTTTGCAACTCCTGGTTTTTTAATTAACTCCTGCACATTTTCGTGGTTTTTTTAATTAACATTTCACTTGTAATATGAATGAGTACAGGCCAATTATAACATTGCGCACTTTGTATAATTTAGATGCTTCCTGAGTATAATATTGACACAACTATGGAGTTGAGTTATCATAATATATGAATAACGAATATGCAGTAATCTTTAATGAACAATTTGATTTTTCTAAGAATATGGATGAGTCTTTAATGAACCATTTGATTTTTTTTAAGAATATGGATCCACCACTAACATGTTCTGCAAGTATACCCCTGTTTCTGTTTTCATTTTGACCCTTTGTAACTTTCTTGGATGCAAAAAGACAAAAGAACACCTTTGAGGAAAGAACGACAGCTTTTGGTATCTACATGGGTAGATGACAATTTGTTCAAGTGAAACCGGTTTATCTATTTGCACAGGAGTGCTGAGACAGGAGTATTGTTTGTATATATTAAAGAAGGAGAACTGATGTATACTTGAAACTATTTATGGCTGGTAAACATTCTTGAATAGTTGATAGTATAGACATAACATCCCTGAACTGTTATGTCGCGAGTACCAGAGGGTGCAAGGCAGGAGTTTGTATGGGTTTGTCCTCTATCTTTTCTGAGATTGAGCGTGAGACTAAACATTAAAATGTAGTCCTAGAAGAACCGTGACTCGGCTCGGGGGTGACTGACAGTAGGCAAAGAGTTTATGTGCCTCTGCTGGTCTATGGCTGGGTGGTTTGTAGCTTCGTCCAAGGCATTTTCCAGAAGATAGTACAGATAAGTAAATTATATCTATATTATATTATTGTTATTGTTACTCAAAATTATCTTTATATTATATTATTGTTATTGTTACTCTGATTAGTTTAGTTATAAGAAAAATCCAATTATGGACTGGTTGTTTTAATTAAATGAGATTATAATTATGCATGTCAAAAGATCGGCACTAGTCCAATTAAACAAAATATTAAATAGAGAATTTTGTATCTCTTTGTTACTTTTGAGTGCTAGTTTTATGTTAAAGGTAAATACTTACATTGATATTGCTCATACAATGTGTAAATAGAGATCGAATGAGTACTATTAATGCATTTATACATGCTATAGGACTTATCTATACTAAACATAAGTAATTGTAAATAGAAAAATTATGTGTGTCCAGAACCGAATATGAGGAATTATATTCGTTCATACAAGATTAATTCTAAACAGGCCTCTAGAATTATATAATAAATAATTTTGTATCAAAGTACTAAACACTGAATGCAAAATTGCTATTCTTTTACACAATGATCATTCAAACTAAACAAGAATTAACTGTCAATCCAAACATATGTAATAGGAGTTAAATGTTTTATACAGGAAATAGGAAATGACGAATTCGAGAAGCTGAGTCGCTTTTAGGCTAGTTCGGCCAATCTATACAGAATTATTATATGCAAATATAATATTTACAAGATTATCAGAATGAACGGACTTCAGCTGTGGTTAGCTTGTGTCCATAAGCCAAACAAAGAAGTTATGGAATAATAATGAACGCCATTAGGGTTAAATACCCTGTGGTCATCTTTGAACGAAATCGAGGAAAAATCATTGCAGATATTATAATGAGGCCTAAACCAACAATTGTTGAATTGGATAAAGCCATAACCTAATATATATTCACTGGGGAAATGACAGAGATGCTGGGGTTGCCGTACATAGACATACGGAGTATATATTACAGAAAAATATATTAGCGCCAAACGTAATAGCTGTAAACAAAAGAGTAAACACATAATGGTAAGAGAGGTCATGCTTACTAATCGCATTACATATGGAAACATCATACTTAACTAACTGAATAAATGTCTAACCGAAACAATACACAAGTCCTTTACCGAGCTGCGAATTAAAATAGATCAGTATATAATTTCGAGAAGGAGAGCGATTCTCCATTTTGCAAAACCTTTACTGTAAAAGTTAAGAAATACAATCAGAGCGTTCTTACACGGAGAACCACTCCTGAGCTTTAGATCTCCAAGTAATAACCCATAAAAGTTCACGACCTTTGGCAGACCCTCGCGAGGGCATAAAAAGGGACATATTGTTTATAGACGAAACAATGGGTTGAAACCCTTGGGTCAATCCCTTGATTAACTTTGTAGCCCCAAACAACCAGTCTATAAGAACATACTTTTTAGAAACGCAACCACTGGAGGTCAGGGATGTATCCACCAGTCCGCCAAGCGCCCCATATGCAACCAAAAAGGTGAAGAGTTCAACATCTTGGGTAAATGTAGATTTAATCACAATACTGGAACAAGGCCACTAAATTTTCATAAAAAAGTAATAGTGAAAGGAAGTATCACCTGTAGCACCTCAACTTCGTCTAGCTATTGCTATGTCCATTGGCGTGGCCATCATTGTTGATATACCTGGAAGAAGTCAAGCCAAGGGTTAAAACATAGAAATAATGGCAATATACAAGTGTCTTGATGTACAATCTAATCAAACAAGGGTAACCGTACTACACAAAAGATTACCTAGTGTAGAACGTAGAGGAAGCACCTGGGGAATTTGTCCAATGTAATCTCGAGCGAGATTTCTCAGAGCCGAAAAGTTATAGTTTAAGATGAGAATTACTGTGGAGCGAGATTTCTCAGAGCCGAAAAGTTATAGTTTAAGATGAGAATTACTGTGGATGTAATGGAAAGGACATGCTGAAGCTACTATCGACTAACCCTCCACAGGAACACACTCAAATTAAGCTACAATGAAACCAAGACCAAACAAATAGGAAAAGAATTAAACTCTCACCGTGTAAATCCAAATAACCCAAAGAACTTGCTAGAAGCGGATTCAATAACCGAGGTTAGTTGAAGGACTGACATGACATGTATTCTTTTAAAAGAGCTATAAAAAAGCCCAGATGGCAAGAGTTGAACGATGGGTGGATTGTGACACACCCATGTACATTTAATATCAACCAACTATGCTACCTCGTAAATAGTACCGAATGGAGTAACACCTCCTTCCTTGGTTTATCTCCACGCCAGACTTAAAGGATATAAATCCTAGAGACTATTAGAACCATCAAAGGTGTTAATATCATCGATAAGTTAAGCCTGACCTATTAACCTCAGTCTAGGTTATAGTAAAGTTCATCACAATTCTAACCTTGTATTTTTACTTGGAGGAACATAAAAATCGCTCCATCAGAACTGTGGCAACATAGTAAAAGATTAATATTAGGCGACAACTACAAAATATGAATTCAATATGTAACAATTAGATTAAGTGGTTATGATTATTGAAAGCCTATTAAGTAATAAAATAAAATAGTATGAAAGGACATTCAGATATGTAAAATAGTTATCATGATTAATGTATCCAAAATAACATCTCCAATTGATAATCCAAATTAAAAAAGGATTACTAGGAGTTTAATGCTTGGTGTAAATTTAAGTAAATAAATTGTTAAGTGTTACCGAACAATCTATCGAAAGCGGACTTAAGGCATGATCTCCTTAGTTCAATGCGAATCTAGAACCAATCAAACATAACATAACCTACTTTCCTAGATCAAATAGAAGTGCAAATAGATAGATAGATCATTTACCTCAAATTTGCAGATCCCTTTGCTCTTTGTTGATCCAATGCCCCAGTCTCATCAGATCTCAAGCTGCAAGACCCTGTTGAGCATATAGGAACCAACAAGCAATGAAAACATACATTTCATATGATTGATCTAAGTCAACAGTTAAGGAAGAAAACTGTAAACATTATCAATGAGACAACATTTATGGAAAGAGATTATATTAACTGTAAAAGGAATTACATAGAAAGGAGAAAGATACAACCAAAGCCTTAACATCTCATCCCCCATCCAACATGTCCAAGCCAAACCTCCAAGATGGTACAAGCTTTCCAAGATGATTAGGGATCACCAATATGGATTCTACTAGCATAAGGATACTATAGACCTTCCTCCCTTCCCATGGAGAGAGGGGGTGTTTATATAGGGCGAAAGAGATAGTGTAGGTTGAGGATTAGGGGGAGATGGTTAAGGGATCCTCCCATTAGGTTAGGAACCAAAATTCCACCTCTCCTAAAGTCTAGGGATAGGTCTCCACCTTAACAAACCTCTAGATAGACCTCGAGACTCCCCAAAATAGCCTCTAACTAACTCTGACGCACTCTGGTAGAGGAAACAGAGTGCCAGAGAAGGTTAGGCGCACCCTATAGGAGGACAAAGGGCGCCAATGGCTCACCCTAGCTGAGCAGGAATTGTGCTGGCGCACCCCAGATGAAGGAGAAGTGCACCAGTCTACTCAAACAGGGTCAATCGGGCAGGTATAGTCAATGTTTGAATGTGTTTTAGTCCAGTATGAGTTTAGGGGTCAGAGCAAAGAGTTTACACAATGGTCATGATGATGACTCTAGGTCCAGATAACGACATTTGCACAATGGTCATGGTGACGACACTAGGTCATGATAATGACACTTGCAACACTTGCGACACTTGCACAAGGGTGACGACATTTTGGTGTAACAGAATGCCCCCCAAAGCATGAAGTTGACGTAAATAAGACAGGTGAAATGCTTTGTAGTAAGAAAAGAATAATGGCAAGGACTTGTTGGTTGGAAGGAGTTGCTGCAGAAATGACCTTGAGATCCACAAGTCTCATACGACACAAAACATGACTGTCGACCAATATACTGCAGATCCATGATAGAAAAGACTCACTGAGCATAATCATGGCTACTAGACATAATCGTAGATCCATGATGAGATGATAACACAGCCACGACCAATACAATGTGGATCCGTGTAATATGATTCAAACAATCCCCATCGCAATTTGGGTAAAATATGACTTCCCCACGGTCTTCAAGCCGAACCCACGATGATACGAATCTATCCATGTGATTATAATGTTTTGGAGTCGAACATGGTAGAAACCACTTGATCGTCGGTCATTGATGTATACCGTTAACAAGTATAAGGGAAATCACCATTGATGTCAATGATCCCCAAGGTATCATAGTACAAACCATCGAATGTGAATAAAGGGCTTGAAGTTGAACACTTGATATGATCCTTTAATCAAGAGTCAATGATGTAAACTCATGTTGAAAGCGAGGTAACCTGCCATTGAGGCATGTCGGCTCAAGGTACTTGATTGGTTTCTAGATTCAGTCCCCGGATGATGTGTTGAAGTTGACAAGGATGAATCCGTCGAAGCAGGGCCATGATGAATTCCCCATCATCGACACGAAACTTGATGACAAATGTTTGGAGTGAATCGTACAGTAGAGAAATGCGCAAGATTGACTCAAGGTAGACCGACATGATGGAAGGTGTACTGATTGCAGATGATGAGCAGTGAACATCTTTTGAACATGGGCATGGCATGACTTGGCAGTATTGACATGACGAGAACGACACTAATCCCCAATGTGACTGATAGTAGAAGCATTCTTTGGATGACCCAAAGGAGTGACACGACTCATGAAATCAGCAAAACTCGAAGTCAAACGGATTACCCAAGTACTGAATGCGAATGTAAAATGAGTGCCATGTTCAAGAGCGACTATGTACTTCCATAAATAAAGTCTAATACAAAATCTTCCCTTTTTTCCCATCATGACTGATGAGTGCCTCATGTGTTTATAACGAGCTTGATGAGGGTAAACAGATGCTCGGTATAGCTCATCCCATGGATGAGTCTAATCCCAAATGTTTTACGAACCTAGGAAAGAAGGCACTACAACAAAACCCTGTGTTTAGCGCCTCTTTTAGCTTCCTTTTTTGCATCCACTAACACTTTTAGTGTATTTTTCATCATTTTTTTGGAGAAAATTGGCGCTTTTCCACGGGATGGCACTTTTAATGGTTTTTATTGCGTCTTTTTTTAAAGTAGACGTTATTTTGGAGGCTAATTAGCATCCCAATTAACATCCATAATAGCTTCCAGAATAACATCCAACATAGATTCTAGAATAGTGCTAGGCAGAGCTTCCAGAATAGCGTCCATAATAGCTTCCAGAATAACGTCTAACATAGCTTCTAGAATAGTGTCAGGCATAGCTTCCAGAATAACGCCAGGTAGAGCACCAGGTCTAGAGCCAGGGATTACGCCAGGAAAATCATCTGACATAGCGCCAGGTATAGATCCAAGTATAGCACCAGGAATTTTGAAAGGAATTGCACCAGGGAAACTCCAATGTTGTGTCAGGGAAAGCGCCAACCATATTGACAGAAGTAGCACCTAGATTCCAAATGTTTATTCGAGGTTAAGCCAATAACGTATTACATGAAACAATGCTAGTGTGATTGACCACACATCAAGTATCACTGCAATAATGAATAGTCACTTGATAGATCTAGCTTAGATATAGTATTTTATGTCAATTACATGCATATTTTATACATGTTTATAGAAAGGTTTGAGGAAGGGTTTTTTTTGTCTATATGTGTGTAGGTTGATCATCAAGTGGAGCTGGAGGCAATTCAACCTGATCTACATCAATCGTGGCCATCATCAAAGGAGCGCTTATAAGCTAAGGTGAGTTAGTCTTTCTTCCTTATTTTCTCGTGTGTTGTGTGTGATATGGTGATGGAAACATATTGGTATACCGCCCCTATCTGTCTTAGGTCTTGGGAAAGTGATCCAAGGGAGTTCCTATTTGTCCATGGGGTGGAAATATCCATAACACATAAAGATGAATATTTTAGGGCCTGCAACCTCAGTTTTTATTCCTAAACCCTGCAAAAGGCCCTAAGAACCATCCATGGCATTTGAAATATTTCAACAACAAGTGTATGATCCATGTAGGACAATTATTCACTCCATATGCAATGTGTGGTGGTTTTTTATTATGTTCATGATCCGTGAGTGATAAAATCCTCTTTTAGGCCCTAATACATATTTTCCTCCTTGAACCATGTTCATGACCCTAAAAACCATCCCTGATGTACAAAACCATGTAGTGACCTTTGTTCCTTGACCATTGAGGTAGTCCTCCTCCTTTTAAAGTTTAGTGTACTATGATTGAGCAAATAAACATAATTGGCCCAATCCTCTTCCATCTCACTTAAAACATACAGTGTGCATGGTCCATGAGCATTAAAAGCCTCTTCTAGGCCCTAAGAAATCAGTGTCCCCCCTTGAACCATGCCCAATACATCGAGAACCATCCTTGATGCTTAAAAACTTGTAATGGAGACCATGCAGCACTTGTAGGCCAAATATTCTCTTTAGAGGTACGTGTAGTGATATTGGACCATGGAGTTTAAGGAAACATAGGGTTTAAGGCCACATGAATTTCCTAAGGGGATGATGGGCCATTACAACACCCTAAAACACTAGATAGGCCCTACATAGGGACTCTTTTAAATGTCCAAGACATGGTTCGATCCTCATCATTCTCATCCACTTCCTCACCATTCCTTATCATCATCGTCATCCTCATCATTGGTACCATCGTTCTTACCATTATCATCATTGTCATCGTCATTTTCATCATCATCATCATCGTTGTTGAGGTTTTTCAAACCAATTAATTTGGTTCCCACTGTCCAAGCCATGATCCAGGGTCAAAATATAGAGTCATACACCATAACAATTTTGTTTATGGATCATGGGCCATCCATAGGGCCCCTAAACATTACATGATTCCCGAGTAAAGAATCCTTAGATTTCAAGTGGGGCATGATATCCATTTTGATATTTACAACATTAAGGATGGTTCTTGGAGCCTAATCCATGGTGTTAGATCAAAATCTAGGTTATTAGTACAATCCAAGCCATGATCTGGGGTCAAAATACAAAGTATTACACCTTAATATTTTCCTTTATGGATCATGGGCCAAGCATAGGGAACCTAACCATCACATGAGTCCCACACAAAGATACCTTAGATTACAAGTCTTAATACAAACAAGAAATACCAAAAGGATTTTTTAATGGTGTTAAATGTTTTACACAGTGTCCAAAGGAATAAAATGAAATAACAATACACAATCCTTTCATAAAACATTCAAAGGTATGTTTTCCCTCAAATTGAGATATGTGTGCCATTATGATTTTTTTAGCACATGAGTTAGGTTCATAGGTGATATGTGTACTTATGAGCAAGGTTGGAGTTTTGTGGATGATATCTCCATCATTTATGTCTCTATCATTTCTTTTATCACGTTGTCTCTCCATTTTAGTACTCTGCTTGCAATTGATTTTTGGGTTATAATGTTAGTTGGTTAGGGGTTAGACATTGAGGTTAGGTACGAGGTGAAGGGGTTAGAGGTTGAAGCTTCCAAGGTGCATCAATTCATTGCATGGGTCATTTACACAGGTTGGTTGTGTTAGGTTAGTGTCTTAGAGGCATTATTTGGGATTTACCATATGACAGTCTTGATTTCATGCTCATATTTATTTTAATTCATATCCATCGACTCACATTTGTGAATGAGCATAAAGCTCGAGATGATTCTAAAATTACACATAATGAAATATCCAATACCGAGGATTGGCTAGTCTAGACTATATGGAAGATCCAGTCATTCCTAAACAAACTACATGTATTGACAAAGGAGATAAGGAAAAAGTACAATAGATAAATAAATTGTCACTCCAAACAATTTAGATAATTTGTTATTATGGGGAATCAATCTAATTCTTGATATAATCAAAGATGTTTCTAATAGCTTACAATAAAAGGAAATACACAATTATGAAACAAACCTAAAGAAAAAAGGAAACTTGACCTAGATAACAAAATTTGTGTGTTCAACTAAAGTCAAGGTGTGGATACCAAAAATAACAGTTTTTTCATCCTTGGCCTGAACAAGCCTAGCAATGGAACATGCTACGTTTGATTAAGCTCAAAATGAAGAAAAGACAAAAAAACAATATGAAGACAAGATCACATTCTTTTTCAATTAGGTAAATTATTATATATCAACTTAAGGTATGGCTACTGATTTTATTAACTATGCTATTCATGTACTTCTTATAAGAGGCTAAAAAGGTATCCATATTCTTAATACTAATAATAAAGAAATAACATGAGGCTTTGTGTGGACCATTTGACTTTTCCACGAGCTACGAGTTTTTTCTTGACTCATTTGGTTAAGAGTGGGATTTCATATGTTTTGTTCCCTATTTGTCATTACTCAGAGATAATGAAGCACATCTTCTAGGATTGCATTTTTCTTAGGTGGAGGTATTTGTAGGATTAATATTGAATTTTGTTTCAATATAAGGATTATTATTGTGTTGCTTTGTTTGGTGATTGTTGGCCCTTGGCTTGTTTTCCTTTCATAAGGCTTTTGCATTACTTTAGAATTTCAATGTTATCCTTCCTTTGAAATATTAGGTGTAAATTTGTTTTCAAGGATGATGTTATCTCATTGTCTACTATTTGTAATGTGTGGTGATGAGATATCCCATCAATACCTGACCAAGGTTGCAATGTTTCATCAAAGTTGTTCCATCCTTAAAGTGATTTTTTAATTTTATTTTATTATAACAATTTTCATTTCATTTTTATTATAACAATAGTTATTATTATGTATAATGTATCCGATGTTCTTCTCTTCTTCCTTTGACAATTTGAAAATATGTGAAGTACTAAAAAATGAGGTAAAATATTTTTTGGCGGAAGAACAAAAAATGTGCCAATTTGAAAGACATGAATGTAGGATTTCAAATACGCTAGAAGAGCCATTTGGTATAACTTATGTTGTATAACTTTTGCAAGGGATAAGAGAAAATTATGTAGAGATTAGATATAAAATTTATCAATATAGAATTATTTATATTTTGATTCTTTTGGGGGGTGGTTGGTGCAAGTGAATGTCACCACAACTCTTATCTTATCACCAACCTGTATGGTTTGTCACTTTTATATTTGGGTTGCTCATAAAGTGCATATATAATGCAATATATGATAAATGAATTTCATATTAAAATCCTTATTTTTTTTTCCATATCAAAACTTTATGGATCCCCCTATTAGACCATATGGGGATAATGTCTCGATTACAATGGATTAACTAATGGTAATGTCATTTCTTGTAATTTATGGTAATATGTTATTTCTTGTAATTTACCTTTTTAAAGAGTGATGAACAACAAATTATGACCATTCAACATAATTGCAACTAATCCACTCAAAAATAATTTGATGAGGAAAACAAGCATGAGAATCTTAGATTCATCTCATCCTAAGAATGGATGAAATCCATCAAGCTAGTGACACTCAACTTTGTGCTTAGGTATAATGGATTTATATAATGGGACATAATTCCACCAAGGCCTTTTTAAATCTTTGACAATAAAGGAGGTTGGTGAGAAATTGGATGGTTTTAAGAAAATGGATGGTTGAGTGACTAACCAAGCATTGGTTTAGCATGAGTTTGTATTCTATTGTTATATGATGGTGGTTCAATATTAAGGGTCTTCAGAAGAGTGTGAGGTGGCCATGAAACATTGTTTTGATATTTTCTTGATAAGAGTTATATGATCTCTCATATTAAAATCCTTAATTTTGTTTTCCATATCAAAACTGTGTAGAGCACCCTAATAGACCATATAGAGACGATGTCTGGATTACAATGGATTAACTAGTAGTAATATGTTATTTCTTGAAATATTATCTTTTTATTTTATAGAGTTATGGACAACAAATTATAATCATTCAACATAATTGCAACTAATCCACTCAAAAATAATTTGATGAAGTCTTCGAATACCTTTAATGTACCCCTTTGATGAGGAAACAAGCATGGGAAGCTTAGCTTCATGTAATCCTAATAATGGAGCTAGGATTAGCTTTCCTTTAAGCTCATGATGAAAATGCAACAAAAAACTAACCATTACACTATATTTATATTAAAAATAGAAAAAAGGTCATTAGATTAAATTTAATTTAAATTTAAGAAACCATTTTACAAACCGTCACATGGAACTCAAAACCATTTGGGAAACCCTCACATGGCAAGGATGATATAAAGGGTGAACAAGACCTTCACATAATTGTTATTCCCAAAACAAAATTTTGGCGGGCTTAGATTCATGCAAAACCATGCCCCTTTTGAAATTAAAATTTGTGTTTCAGCTCCCTTCATCCGAGCAAGGTTTTAAGTTACAGAAGAAGAGGACGAGTTAAAAGTGTTGTATTCACGCGAGAATGGTGAGCTACTAATGGATGAGTAATATCAGGTTCCATCCTCCTGCCGGCCTAACTGGCTAATACGACAATGACGACGCATGCACCTGCTTACACACCACGATTGCAATCATTTATGAAGGTATGCATAAATCATTTTTGACGCCTTATTCAATGTTAAAAACGCCACTATTTCGTGTAAGTTCTCGGGTTTCTGAGAACAGGGAATAGGTTATGCACAGAAATAATTTGGGTTCTCGGGCATGGAAAATAAAGAGTTATCCATATGAAAATTGAACTGAAAATACCCCCACAATAAGGAGAAATCCAAAAACATAGTGCTATTTCATTTCCGCTGTATGTTTTGCTTGGTTGGATAAAGGTTTATTGGAAATTTCACCATAGATGCACTATCTATTGCTCTCAACAAAGTATTGAAGCTACTGCAGACTCTTTTCTCTTTACAACATAGTTTTAGGTTTGAAACTAGGGTTTCTAGGGCTGTTTTATTGCTGTTTTATGTCTGACGCTAGGGTTTTAGCACTCCTTTTTCACACAGCAAGCAGTTTGCTAGGATTTTTACCCAATCTTTCATAGTGCCCTCCATCTTGGTCTTTTCAGCAGATTTAAGGGGAGCTTTTTGCATATATGTTCCCTTCTCTAAGGCAACGCCCTCCTCTTTCTATGTTTTCAGCGAAAATACTGCAGATTTTTTAGGGCTGTGTTGGTTTCTTGTGGTGTTTGAGAATGGGTGGGGTGGTACCTCCATGAGCACGAGTGCCTTTGTGATCCATTGTTGGTTCATAATACTCCTGCTATGTTTTTTCAGATAGTCATAGCATTCTTTACGGATTATGTTAAGTACAAAAGATTGGAAGTTGGCTTGGATGATTGGCTAAAGCCAAGAGTGAAAGCTCTCATCCAAATAGTGATTGTCAGATTTGTTTCAGGGAACGAAGGCATTACTTCTATGGCCGAATCATGACTGATATCGCTTTTTGGCACCCACATTTTGGTTTGGCCAGGTGTGGAACAGGCACCCTAAACCAATTGAATTTACCACTTACTCAGATCGCACTAGCAAGGAGTAATATATTGGCCTTGGGATACAAGTCGAAAAAATACTAACATTGCTCATCAAATGTCTTAGTGGAGGGTTTATGTTGTGCCGTTCTCATTACTGTCTGGTAAAACATTTGGAATAGCCTCAATTATCTTTGAAGTAGAAACTCAGTAACCACCCTTTTTGCCACCAAATTAGCTACTATATCAGTGAAAAGAATAGTGTCTATTTTTGTGAATGATGGAGTGGCTCAAATACCCTGTATTTGCCACCAAATAGTGATTAAAATTGACTATAATTTCAATGAATAACAATTCAACTTTTGAGTGAAATAGAGGCTCAAATAGTCACCCTTCTTGCACTGAATCAATATGTAAACTAGTGCACATCATGCTCATAAACACTCCTTGTATGCACATATTAACATCAGATACTGATATTTTAACACATACAATCTCTACACATGCATGCCGACACATACAAATGTGTATATATAGAGAGACACCAACAAAGTCACAAACAAGTACACACATATATCATTATCTTATTTTATTTTTCTCTCTTTTTTGGGTCTCATCTCTAGAAATATTCATCTGAAACATAATTCTTTCTTTTAGGATCTAGCAGTTGATTGGTCTTTACTGAAGGAAAATTCATAATGGCATGAAGCTTATATATTGGTTATGCATGGTTTTTTGTAATATTTTCAGTACTTAAGGTTGAGGGAACTTCAAAGACTATCTTATACACACTACTTTTATGAAGCAATTGTTGGAGCTGGTCTTCCAATAATCAGCACCTCGCGTGGCCTTCTGGAGACTGGTGATAAAATTATAAAGATTGAAGGCATATTCATATGAGTTGGCTGTTAATTTCAACTAAGGATTTTGTTTTGCGCCAATTTCAACACTCTGCTTTCTCAGAAGGATTATAGGTTTTAGCTCAAACTATGATGACTGCATGTTCTTGGCATGTTGTTTGAACTTTGAACTGGATTATTATTTCAGTTCATTTCGTATTCTGCAAACATTGCATTCTAATCTAATATCAATGGAAATCCTTCTTTCTTGTTTTTCCTGTATGAAAGAAGAGAAAGTGGCCATAATTCAATTGAACTTTAGCATTTAACATGATAACTTATATATTGTATTGCAGTGGAACTTTGAGTTATATATTTAACAATTTCTTTGGGAGAGAAACTTTTAGTCAAATTGTAACAAAGGAAAAAGAAGCTGGCTACACAGAACCATATCCAAGAGATGATCTATCAAGCATGGATGTTGCTCGAAAGGTAAAATATACACAAAGTAGTACTCATTGTGTTTTTATTTTTTTAGTCAAGTTAGAATATCATGTTTTCTTTGTACTTAATAGCTTTTATGTCGATCCTTTGCATTCACCATAATTTTTCATTTCTTACCCTCAAGTCAGTAGAGGTCACTATGTAGGCAAACTATCCAAGATAAGTTACCAAAGACAAGTTTGCATAGATTCACAGGCTGGAAATGCGTTACCACATTTCAGAAGCAGGTCCTTGTTGAAATTTCCCCTTTTTTGGCTTTTAATGCAAAATAGAAAATTTCAGCTCTATTCTAGAGGTTTCTTGGACCTTAACCCTGTGAATTTTCAGCCTTAGGGCTGTTGTGAAATAGTGTATAAAACAACAGTGAAAAGAGCTATTGTGAAATAGTGTATAAAACAATAGTGAAAAGAGCTATTGTGAAATAGTGTATAAAACAACAGTGAAAATAGTACAATATTTCACTTCCAAACAGTCAAATCTTCTAGGCAATCCAACGAGAAAATATAATAAACAACTTGGATAAGTTCCAGCCTTCTAGGGCAACTTATCACACATAAATCAAATCTAAGAAATATATTTTATAACCGTTATACCAGCAGTACAACAGCAGGTATAGCAGCAACAAAACAATCCCTTAGGTTCCTCAACAAAGATATTAAATCATTTAACAATTGTCCTTTTAAGTTTTACTTAATCAATACCAGTGTGAAAGACATCGCGTCGGTGAAAATATCGCCAAGGGCCCAGAACACAACTTATTGGAAACATCGGTGTAAATATCCTAGCAGCTAATTAAGATGCCTAATAAAGAGAAAAAAGGAATTCACTTCATGAAATAATTTCCTAGCAATGGATGAACCTTTTGGCAATCTAAAAAATGATTTTGCTTCAAGAAATAACTTCCTAGCCATGGAGGAACCTTCTGGCAATGTGAAAAACGATTTTTCTTCAAGAAATAACTACCCAACAATGGAGGAACCTTCTGGCAATGTGAAAAATGGTTTTGCTTCAAGAAATAACTGCCCAGTAATGAGAAACATTCTAGAAATGATAAAAATGATTTTGCTTCAATTAGAAACCCCCAAATAAGTGCAACAACTCTTGAAGGACAACCATTGATCTTTGGAAAAGAATGGGCATCCAAAGAAGGAGAGAAACTAGCTGTTAGAAGTGATCAATAGTGAAGTAATTCGCTCAACAAGAGGGAATTCACCCAACAATCAATAAAACATGTTTCCAATCAATTAAGAAACTCTGAAATAAGTGCAACAACTCTGGAAGGACAACCATCAATCTCTAGCAATGGGAATGCATCGAGGTGTCAATAAAACATTTAGGATTCCATGAAAATGACCAGCAAGAGAAATTACAATTCTTGAATTCCCATACAAGAGAGAAAACATTCCAACAGCTAATTAAGATCAAGATGCCCAACAAAGAGAAAAAAAAGGAATTTTCTTCATGAAATAATTTTCTAACAATGGAGAAACCTTCTGACAATCTAAAAAATGTTTTTGCTTCAAGAAATAAGACTAGAAGTGCAATGATAAGGTGTTGCATGAAAATGCTTGATGCTGCTACAAAAAAAGAGGGTTGACGAAAGTTTCATCATTAGTAAGTGGAACATAATGTCATCACAGAGAAAAAACAAATTCCTTCAATTGAAAGCAAAATGGTAGTACAAGGTCTCTGGAAACCATACCTCAACTCTGAATTCAAGCTCTCCTTGTTTTCCATCTCTGTCAAGTTGTTTAATGGTTGTCACTCTTCCATCAAGTAGGATACTCCTATACACCAAAACAAAGTCTCCATTCCCAATCACATTGGACTATTGCATATAATTATTGATGATAAATGTAATATTTCTTCTTTTCTTTATTAAACTCTTCATTTTGGTGTGTTACGGGATGGTCTTCCTGACTGAGTACTTTTTTGCGAGTCAAACCTGAAACCCCACTGTCAACTTCAAATACTTTGTCAATATCCATGAAGGTTAAAGTCACTTAAACCAAAGCTTCTGCCACACATTTTTTGAGAGCTTGGATTTTTTTTTCTTCTTCCTCTGTTCATGAAAGTTTTTATTCTGTATCATCAAATAGGACATAGATGTTGCAGTCACAGAAACAAGACAGATGAGTATTTTTCATACTCAACGGATCTATTTGGCTTTGCTTAAAAAATAACTTAGTTTACTTGGTGTTATGACTCAAAATTGTCCTTCGAGGAATGGGCCTGAAGGGGTTTCAAATGAACAGTTTAGGGAAGGGTGCCTCTGTCACTGACACAATCCCTCTTACTTTAGTGTTGTTGCTTTCCAACTCTAGGGGGTTGTCCCTGATGTGTCTCACATGGTCTGGGTGCCCCTGATGTGTCCTTGATGTTGAGAAAAAGCCTCCAAGATACATATCTAAGTCTCTTTTCTGTTTTGTAATGTTGTTTTTTTTAACTCTTTCCGCAGTCCAAATTCTTGTGATTTGTTCATAGATACCACCAAATTCTTGTGACATTAGCTGTTGGCAAGTTCTTACATATGATTGGGTAAGGTGCAATTCCTTTTATCCTCCTTATAATACTAATGCAATCACCTTCATCTCCAGAATTCTCTGAACTCTCTTGAATGGATTTTAATTTTTTAGTGTTTACTATTTATTCAAAGCCTTAGCCCAACCTGGTACCTTTCTTCTTGTTACATTGTCAACAGATCCATTAACTCTTCTTTTGTAAAATCATAAAGATTTTCAATATTGAAAATTGGAGAGATCCAATTCTTTTGGCATATCCAAGAGATGAATATTGTTGTCCATTTTTTTCAAAATTTGACAAGAGCCAAATTTCTTCATCTTTATTTTGTTATATTGTCCTTTGGGAAAGTATTCTTTTCCTAGAAACATCATCATCTTATCACCAATTTGATATCGTTTTTCAGATTTCTCTTTTTTTCATATCATATTTATCCTGTATTCACATAGACCACATTTTCTGCTCAATATCTTTCCTAACTTTCTTAAAGAAGTCCATCATCCCTTCTACAAATTGTTCAATCAACAGAGGCATGGACATGTAAAGGCATAGATCTCAATGTTGTCACATGTCAAGGACAATTTCCATCATACTACCTTAAAAGGTGTACAACCAGTGGTACAATTACAGAGTTGTTAAGAGCAAGCTCAGCTTCAGGTAGCATCATGTGCTATTGTCTTGATTGGTCCCATACTAGATTGATGCAATAAATTCCATGGAGTCCAAATCACTACTCCAGTTTGCATGAGACTAAATTGGAGCAGTCTCCCCAACATCTTCAACTCTTTGCTAGAAGAGACTCGAGAATTTGGTATCCTTTTCATAGATGTCATAGAGACGCACAATCCATCTAACTGAACCACTTCTTTTAAGAAAAGGCTTGCAGTATGTGAGTCATGTGATGCATTTGACCTGTCTTGATTCTACATTTACTTCAAAGCTTAATGATCCGTATATATTCTGAATTTCTGAGGCATTAAGTAATGTCTCCATTGATATGACATTGGAGTATTGCATATAATTATTGATGATAAATGTAATATTTCTTCTTTTCTTTATTAAACTCTTCATTCTGGTGTGTTACGGGATGGCCTTCCTGACTTAGTAATTTTTTGCGAGCCAAACCTGAAACCGCACTATCAACTTCAAAAACTCTGTCAATATCCATAAAGGTTAAAGTCACTTAAACCAGAGCTTTTGCCACACATTTTTTGAGAGCTTGGATATTTTTTTCTTTTGCCTTTGTTCATGAAAGTTTGTATTATGTATCATCAAATAGGACATAGATGTTGCAATCACAGAAACAATACATATGAGTATTTTGCATACTCAACGGATCTATTTGGATTTGCTTAAAAAATAACTTAGTTTACTTGGTGTCATGACTCAAAATTGTCCTTCGAGGAATGGACCTGAAGGGGTTTCAAATGAGCAGTTTAGGGAAGGGTGCCTCTGTCACTGACACAATCCCTCTTACTTTAGTGTTGTTGCTTGCCAACTTTAGGGGGGTGTCCCTGATGTGTCTCACTGATCAAAACTTTGAAAATTAATAACTTAATGCTTCAAATCAAGAAGAAAAAACTTCAGAGCTGCAATTAATATTTGCAGATCTATAGACAGATTCTCAAAATCTGTGGATAAATATCTCAAAACAGTTCTGTCTGTTGTTTTCATTCCCTGTGAAGGTCGTAAGGTCTTTTTTTTTACCTGTATGTTGAGCATAGAGTTATGCTAACGGTGAGCCCTATTGTACAGATCCTAGTGTGGAAGTCTTGTTAGGCTCAGACCCTATAGGGTCTGATCTACTATTGAGACTAATTCTATGTACTGAGACTTATCGGGGTCTAATCTACTGTACTGAGTTTGTTTGGGAATGCCACTGTGTTTTTTTTACCGTCATTGACCATCCTTGATTGATTGTACTTCAGACCCATCATCTCTCTCTTTTTGGTTTGTACTAACCCTCTAGTAGGGTCATATAAGTTTCTAGTGTTTGACTAGCCTCTGAGAGGCATTCTTTTTTGAAAGTAAAATTTCTGAGTATATTACAATAAGGGTTGCACACCCAGGTAAGTATCCTCACTTATCTTTTCTATTGTTAATTAAACAAGTTAAATATTTTTCTATTACGGATTACATGTTGCTAAAGATTATTTTAACAGGGTGACCAATTGGTAGTGTTAAAGATGAAAAATTGAAAGAGATGAAAATAATGTCCTATTTACTGCTATACTATTTTGTTAAAAGTATTTTTTGCATTATAGTACATTGATTTTATTCTTCTACATCTAACTCTAACCTTAACCAAAATTTAACAAAAACCTAATCTTTGAGCGAAATTATTAAGCAAAAAAAAGGTGGAGCTTGTTATTAAGCAAGTTTTCATCAAAAACAAAAAGGGAAGTGGATTCTGTGGTAAATCAGGAAAAAGGGACCTTTCAGGCTTGATGTTGAACCTGCAGCCTCCAAGGCATTGGTGATATAAGTGAAGTGGCCTTTGGACAAGGTGTCACAAGGCATATAGCCACTTAAATCATCAATACTTGAAGATGATAAAGCACATGGTGTTTGGTATGCCCTTGATCGGTAAAATAACCAACTTATGTGAAGCATGTTTAATTGGGAAACAGAAGATCAAAAAGTTTGAAAAATCTGTCAAAAACAAAGTAGGTGCTTGCATTTTTTCACCACAGTTGTGGGCCTGTGATGGCACCTCATTATGGATTAGTTTACTTCATCGCCTTTAATGATTTTTCACATAAATTTTGGGTCTACTTAATGAAAGCAAAAGTTAATAGCACTTTATAAGTTTAAGACATTCAAAGTTGAAGCTAAGTGGAGTGTGTTAAAATAATTGAAGGGAGTACACCTCAAAAGAATTTAATCACTTTTAGAGGGAACAAGAAATCCAAGGGCAGATGACAGTCTCTAAAACTCCCTAGCAGAATAAGCCTATGAAAGGAAAAAACAGAACCATCATGGAAATGGCAAATAATTTACACAAGGAAAAAAACATTCCACGGGAATTCTGAGCAGAAGCAGTACACAACAACTTATCTTTTCAACAAGAGTCTTACAAAAGAATTGGAGGATAATACACTGGATGAAGTCTTACAGGGAAGAAGCCTTGTGTAAAACAACCTAGAATGTTTGGGTGCCATTCAAATACTTGTGTTTCAAAGAAGACAACAACAAGAGGAAACCCTTGACTGGCTAGAATATAAAGTAAAGGCATATAAGATTCTTGACTTAGAAAGAAATTATTGTGAGTCAAAGTGTCAGATTTGATGAGAACACCAAGATGGACTCAATCAGGCTAAAAATGACCAAATCATTAAGACTTATTGAGGATGTCATTAGTGGAAAGTACTTCTAATATTAAAAGGGAGAAGAGCCTACATAAAACGTCGGAGAAGGAAGACGAAATGTCATGAAGATGCAATATTTGTAGGATAAGAATCAAGTCAATGTAGCCTTGATGAGTTTGGTGGCAACAGAACCAAACACTTTTGAAGAGACACATGAAAACAAAGTATGGGATGACGTTATGCAAGTTCAACATGTTTCCTTGATTATAAATTTAATTTGGGAGTGCTTAACTTTAGGTGGCATGTAAGGGAAATTCTATCATCGTGTTGAAAGTCATAAGAAAGGGAGGGCTTAATGAACATTGAAGGGCAGCAAGATTCTTAACATATAAACAACTTTCCAACAAGCATTTTGTAACTAAAGCATGTTGCTATTTCTTTAGAAATCAACCTCCCTCGTATTTCAAAATTTCAAGGAAAGATGCATATTCTTTAAGGTGAAGTCGGTGATGAAAATATTTAAGAAACATTTCCATTATTCTCAATCTCTAAGCTATAACTTATGAGATGACCACGGGCCTTCATTGGTAGGGCATATTATAGCATAAATCTATTGTACTATGTTTGTTTGATGGTAATTGGGGACTCCTATATTTGAGTCAGTGCCAAGTTTGAATTTTATAAGATTCCAAGTAGCTGCAACGAGAGAAAAGGATTAAGCTAATGCAGATATACTGTAAATTCAAATGTATAACTTGATGGCAAGAAAACCTTATCTTCCTACAGGGAGTAGTTTATCAAACCATCGAGTATTAGTCATAAGCAAAACCATGCCAAAACCATTGTGTTGGCATGGTTTTGCTTCCTACTGTAGTTACTTTATCTGCATACTACTTTATGCTCCCATTCCTTGATACTAAATCATGCATATTTGTATTGGAACAAAATGATAGAAGTCACTAGCAGAGTGGAAAACCTTCACCCCCTAACCTTTTGCTTTTAAAAGTGCATAATACATGACAATGCTTTATAATACTTTCCATTAATCCAGTTCATACCCTAAAAATACTATAATCGGTTTACCCCAGGATATGGGGACTCCTAGATTTGTAACCTTCACATTAGTGAATTTCTCTATAAAGGTGTTGAGATAGGATGCTGTGATATATTATCATAGGAAATATAGAAACCAATCCACCCAAAACTTTGCAAAATCTAGAAACTAATCCACCCAAAACTTTGCAAAATCTAGAAACTATTTAAAACTATGTTCCATTTGGGTTTATCTTTTCACTAGATCCTCAAAAATGAAATTTTCTAAAAGATCGAAACTTTGAAACTATGTTTCATTTAGATTTATTTTCTGGATCCTCAAAAATGAAATTTTCTATAAGATTGAAACTATGTTTCATTTAGATTTATTTTCTGGATCCTCAAAAATAAAATTTCCAAGCCTAAAGAGGACTGGGATAGGAAATGGAACCCGTTGCCAGACTTATGATAAGATAAATAATATATTAACCTTGCCACTATATAATAACTGTTATATAGGTTTGAATATATAGTTGAATATGAAATAACTTCGGAATCAACATTTTATATCTCATACTATAGAACATTTATTACTGGTTGAACATTGTTTAACATATCCTACATTAGGCCTAAGTAGATACAAACCACCAATCACTTTTGTTAAAAAGGTCAAGCAAGTTACACACGATCTGAGACACTTAGTAGGAATGATATAACATAAATTTGCTCAAATCCATACTATCTTCCAGAAGAGGGTTAAGAGCATAATTTTCCAATTTCCTTGTGTTTACCTATATATGTTTCCTACTAAATTGGGTAGATAATTTTCACTGTAGTAGTTTTTGTCTCCTAGAAAAGTTGGGCCTTCCATTCCACGTTCTTCTTGCCATTCCTTGTACTTGTTTTCACTGCAAGTAAATGATGCAGAGCCTTATCCATATTATTAGTCTTAAACTGTAGTGGTGCACTTAACACAGTAGCTTTTATTTTGCAAGTATGGCCTATATGTACCATAAATGTTTGTGGTAGGACTCTTAAGCATATTATTGCTTAGAAGATTTTAAAGAGCTTGATATTATCCTACCGTAGCTCCACCCTTCCTCCCTAAAAATAGCCAGCTTCTCAGTTATCAACATAGAAAAGCTTTGATAGTCACCTAACCAACCTTTGTACATTTTTCTTTGGCATTTAAAAAAAAATTGAAGATATCTCTATTAATCACATTCTTTGCTCAAACATCTTTGCCCGTCACCTCATAAAGTACCAACCTCCACAAACACAATAGTTTCTACCTTTTTTATCATTTAGAAACAATTTCTGCAATACACAGAGTTATCCCTATTTCTCTGCAAAAGCTTGACATCTTGGGCCATCTGAAGAATATGCCCTGGTACTATACAAGCTGCTCCAAGATATGCTGAAAAAAGCAAACAAAACACTGCTCCACGCTGCTACAATCTTTATTGACCCTTTACTCCCTAACCTCATGGGCCTTGACTTGCCTTAGTCCCTTAGTGAATTCATCCCAGCTCGTTTAGCACAACAAATGCCATACGCCTCCCTTATTTTTATGCACACATTAACACCTTGAGGCAGACTTAACACAAATATAATTTTGATTTTTTTTTCTTAAAGAAAAGAGGCCGACCTCAAACATGTTTTTCCCTCTCCCTTTTTTATAAAAAAATATCAATCCTACAAGGACAACCGTCATAATTAATATTGCAATATCCAATTTTAATCTTGACGTCTCCTTGAAATAAGGAATTGCAACCATAATGACGTTGCTACATATTTTTAGGGATGAAGCTGCTCGTTAGGGATTCTAAAAACATGGGCTTAATGTCCTTACATTTACAAATTAGGGTCGCCCAAAATTTAAGGAACTGACCACTGATTTTAACCATATAGCTTCATATTTAGGCTGCTATTAGAGCTTCCAAAAATCTTTCAAAAATTTTAACCTGATCTGAGATTTACCACTGAGGTTGACTGCTGAATTTGACTTTCATTGCTGGTGTACATGTTGAGTGCAACCACTGATCTGCTAAAAAAAAGGAGATGCAATTTGACCTTTGTTCAATTCTACGTGCACACTTCAATGTCTTCACCTTTCAAGTCAGGAGATCAACAACTTCATTGAATACTCTAGCAAGTTTGATGGTTAGAGCATCAACAAACTTCTTAACAGACACATGTCTTCAACAGACTTGCAGGTAACTACTAATACTTTGACATCAATGCCAACCACAATATCCAGCAAACTCCCCCTTTAGCATTGATGTCGACACACAACTCCCCCTAAGAACTCCCCCTGACTGCTTGGCTTCTAAGCAACCCTGCTATGGGTAATTCTCCCCCTTTGATATCAATGTCAAAGTACCAGCTCAGTGAACTTCCTAAACAAAAATTACTCCCAATCTTTGCCTCAGATTTTCAAAAGCCTCCCTTGGGAATGGTTTTGTGAAGATATCAACAACTTGTTCCTTGGTGTTAACATATTCCAACTTGATCTTTTGATCATGTGTCTGTTCCCTCAAAAAGTGATACTTGATAGGGATATGTTTAGTTTTGGAATGCATGACTGAGTTCTTTGAAATGCTGATAGCACTGGTGTTATCACAGTAGATTGTAAGTGGTTGATCGCATTGAAATTTAATATCTTCTAAGGTTTGCCTCATCCACAAGAGTTGAGTACAACATTCTGCTATTGATATATACTTTGCTTCAGTAGTGGATAAAGAAATGGAGGACTGTTTTTTACTAGACCATGCAACCAAACAATCTTCCAAAAAGAAGGCATTGCCACTTGTGCTCTTTCTATCATCTAAACTTCCAGCCCAGTCAACATCAAAATAAGCTTTTAAATCAAACTTTTTGTTCTTAGGATACCATAAACCAAAATTTGATGTTCCTTTCAGATACCTAAAAATCCTTTTTACAACCATTACGTGTGATTCTTTTGGGTTAGCCTGGAATCTTGCTACTAATCCAATTGCGTGCTTGATTTCTAGTCAGGAAGCAGTGAGGTAGAGAAAATTTCCAATCATAGATCGGTACAGTGTCTGATCTACAAATGTTTCATCAAAGTCAATTCCTTCCAATTGAGCATACCCCTTGCAGACTAATCTGGCTTTATTTCTTGAGACTTCTCCTTTTTCATTGAATTTGTTTTTATAAACCCATTTTATGCCAATAATGTTTTTATCTTTTGGACGTCAAAATAATTACCAAGTACCTCTTTTTTCAATTTGATGGAGTTCTTCTTGCATGGCCTTGTTCCAATGCTCATCTTCATAAGCTTCTTCCAAGTTCTTGGGATCAATTTTTGACAACAGAGCCACATCTCTCTTTGATGTTTGTCTCAATGGCATTCCTTCTTCTAAATTTCCAATGATAAGGTCCTCCGAATGATCTCTTTGCATTGTTTTGAGTGAAGGCTTGTGAGCTCTTACAATTTGAAGTAGATACTTGTTTTTCTTCTCCTTGTTCTTCCAGTTGTTGTTCCTTTTCAGCTATTATGTTTTCATCTTGGTCTTCATCCAATGTTTCACCATCTGTTTCTTCATCTTCATGACATGACAATTTGTGCGATAGTTTTTCATCTACTCTAACATCCATGCTTTCAACTATTCTCTTCAGACGTTGGTTGTAACATTCATAGGCTCTTCTTTCTGTTGAATAACCCCAAAAAATTCCTTCATCCGTTCTGGTTTGAAATTTGCTTAGGTTTTCATTATTTATTTTGATGTAACACTTGCTTCCAAATATTTTATGATGTCTGACAAAGGCTGATCTACTTGTCCACAACTCATAAGGTGTCTTATCACTGTTAATTCTTAATTGATCTTTGTTTAGAATGTACACGGTTGTGGCCATTGCCTCTCTCCAAAAAACTTCCGCTACCATTGCTTCTAAGAGCATTGTTCTTGCTGCTTCTTGGACTGTCTTGTTTTTTCTTTTTGTAATGCCATTCTGTTGTGGGGTATTGGTTGTACAATATTGTCGTTTGATACCATTCTCTTCACATAAATTTTTGAAATCAGTTGGGGTGAATTCCCCACCATTATCTGACCTAAGACACTTGATATTAAGGCCACTTTCATTCTCAACTTTAGCCATGAGCTTGATTGAGAGATGAAAACCATGGTTAATATGCTCTAAAAGATATAGATTGAATAACATGTTATATATAGAGATTTAATGATATACCAACTTTAGCAAAAAAATGGTCGAAGTGAATACTATATGTGATATCATATTTTTCTTCACTTTATATATAATCACCGGGATGTCTATTTTTCTTTGCCTCTATGTCTTGTTGTATTGTGATATGAAAATTTATGGTGTACATGTACATATGTGAGTGTGTGCACAATTGTGGATACACTTTATATGTGTGGTTACTATCTGTTGATGAGGTGATGTTTATATTCATGGTTGGAAAACTCATGAGAATGCATAAATTATCACACTAATATTTGCAATATAACACAAAATATGCATATTATGTAATGAAATTAATACTAATGTTTTAAATTGATTATTTCTTGTTGTTTGCAGAAAAATGTTGATGCAAATGGATCAGATGAAAATGATGATGAATATGATGTTGGGATAGATGAGGACGAGGATGAGGATGATGATGATAATGGTGGTGATGATGACGATGCTAGCCATTGATGCTACTATTGAGATTGTGGATGTTTATTGCTTTCTCGATGCTACTAGACGTATTCTTATTTTTGTGATGATCCAAGTTCATATTAAATTCTGGGTCATTTTGATTTGTATGGTGGACTTATGTTGACATATAAACTTTGATTATCCTTGATCATTTTGACATTTCTGGATATGGATATTAAAAAAGATATTTCTTGTGATATTGGTATTTTCACTATATATATCGTTCACTTGTTCTTTTAACTTTAATATGATGATCTTTATGATAGGTTATTGATGTGATGATGTTTTATAATTTCACTTTGTTTGATGAAAGATAATGGTGATGTTATCGTTATTATATTGTAAATTTATCTATATTGGAAATTGTCAATGATCTTTTCATGGAAAATTAATATATATGATGATGTTACTACTTTGGATAAATGTTGTCTGTTTGTGTTAAATTTCTTCACAAATTCTATGCAATTAATTTCAATAATGGTATCTACAATTAATTTGAATGTTTCATTATGTTATTTCAGAACTATGAAGTAAATGATATATGAGAACTATTGAAATTAATGAAATAATTATAATAATTTTATAAATATATTAGCACACAATTGGATATAGTTTTAGGTGTTAAATAGCAAGCCTAATGTGGTGCTAATAAGGAAGCAAAATAGGAAGCAAAACTAGGAGCTAAAATGGAAGCCCACTATATCATAGATCTAGAAGCAACATTGGATGCAATACCTAGCGCTAAGTTGGAAGTCAATTCTGATGCTATTTTGGATGCTAAAGTAGAAGCCAAACCAGAATCTAAACTAGTGGCCAACAAAGAAGCAAAATTAGATGCTTAATGGGAAGCTAAATGCGGTGTTCATGAGGAAGCAAAACAAGAAGAAATTCAAGGAGCTAAACGAGAAGCAAAATGTGGCGCTAGTGTGGGAGTAAAAATGGACGCTAAATTGGTAGCAAAACATGGTGCTAATGTTGACATAAATAGAGATGCAAAACTAGGTGTTAAAAATGATGCAACACTTGATGCAAATAAGGAAGCCAAACATGGCGTTGATATGGTAGCAAAATAAGATGTTACTTTGGATGCAAAACATGGCGCTACATAGGAAGCAAAATATGGTGCAACAATAGAAGAAAAATTTGGCACCATTTTGGTAGCAAAACACGATGTAAAAAAGGAAGCAAAAATTGGTGCAAAATTAGAAGCGAAAATTGGTGCATATTGGAAGTAAAACGTGGTGCAAAATGGGATGCTAAAGTGGTAGCACATATGGATGCAATATTGGATGCTAATTTGGATGCAAATATGGCGCGGATGTAGATGCAAACATAAATGCTAACATGGTGCTTTTAAGGATGCAAATAGGGCGCTAATGGGGATGTCATTTAGGAAGTAAAATAGGACGATCTCTAGGAAGCAAAATAAGATGTTATTTAGGAAGCAAACCTCGACGTCGTTTAGGAAGCAAAATTGGACGTTATTCTGGAAGCTAAAAAATGGGTGCTATTTTAGACATCATAAAGGATGCTATTTAGGAAACAAAAAAAGACGCTATTTTAGACTCTTTAATTTTTGTCCATGACGCGTCCCATTTAGCGTCTACTTCGACCACTCAATGATAAAAAAATTTACACTAAAAAGGGACACTAAATGGGACGCTAATTCCAGGATTTGTTGTAGTGAGGGGTTCATCCCATGACGGGCCCTTCAATGTCAAATTTTAACGAGTCCATAGAAGGTAAACTCGGCGTCATTTCATGTTTAGAGAGTCTGAAAAGAACTAAAGAAGACTCCAAAGGTCCTTTTTTGTCGGGTTAGTCTCTTCGCCCAGAAAAGGGTAAAACAATGTGAGAGAGAACTCTTCCAGTCATGATTGCCTGGAGTGCTCCTTTTTCGTAAATAGTGCCCCTGGACGAAAAAGGGGTAAACTATCACCAGGGATACGATCATTCAAATCCTTTTACAAGCGTGAACGAATCAATTTCGCTTGGCCATCTTTTCCTATTTTAGGAGTCTGAAAAGAGATTAAAAATGACTCCATGAACAACTTTGTCATGGTTGATAACCGAGTACGATAAAGGAAAAAGTAAACTCGGTACAGTTCCTTTTCCGTAAATAGTCTAGCGAGGCCGGATAAAGTGATAAACCTATACTCGTTAGACACACCTTTTTACTCAAATGTTTAGCGAGCACGAAAAAGTAAAAACTAAGCTCAAACCACTTTTCATGTTTTAACCAGAGCACGAAAAAAGTGAAAAGTAAGCTCAATACTATCTTACTATTTTTAATGAGCTCGAAGACAGGTGAAAAGAATGGTCATGATGTCTGCTTCATTTTTTAACGAGCTTGTAACAGAAAATGAACTATGCCCGGGATTATGCCCATTGGCAGGTTTCTTCCCAACATGATGGCTAGAGGTTGGAAAGTTTGCCCCCATCATAAGAAACTGACGGCTTACTTCTAGTATGATTTCTAAAGGTACTGTTTATTTTTTAGCGAGCTCGAAAACCAAAAAGGAAAGTATGCTCGAAAATGTTCCCATTGGTGGACTCTTCCTCAACATGGTATCCAGAGGTTGGTACATACCCCCAGCATGATTGCTAGAAGTAAGTGAATTAGCTCCAACATGATGTGGAGAGGCGATCGAGTTGACTTCAACATAACATCCATAGGTTGAAGACATGCCCCCCAAGCTTCATTTCATTCACCTAAGGCATAGGCGGATGAAAAGAAGGTTCAGGTACTAAGTCTACGAGAAGTCTCGACTCAAAGGGAAAGGGCCTGTTTCATTTTTTAACGAGCTTGACACAGGAATAGAACTCTGCTGACGACCTATTTCATTTTTTAAATAGCTTGCCACAGAAAGGGAACTATGCTTGTGAAGCTAGTTTCATTTTTATGCAAGCTTAAAACCAAAGGTAAACTATGCTTGGGGGGTCTATTCCATTTTTTAACGAGCTTGGAATCAAAGACTAATCTGTGCTCATGGGAACCTGTTTCATTTTTTAACGAGCTTGACACAGAAATGGAACTATGCTCCTAGGAGATGGTTTCATTTTTACACAAGCTTGAAACCAAAGGTAAACTATGCTTGGAAGGGTCTATTTCATTTTTTAACAAGCTTGAAAGGGAATAAAACTATGCTCACATGAAATGGTTTCATTTTTAGACATGCTTGAAACCAAAAAGGGAAACTTTGCTTGAAGATCGGTCGTACCCAACATGATGTCCAGAGATTGGTAGGGTGCCCCCCAACATAAGAAGCTAGGGGAAAAACTCCAGCATGATGCCCAAAGGTTGGAGACCCTCCCCCCATCACGAGGGAGAGGAAACCACTAAAATATGCAGAACATTTAGGGAAGTCAAATGAATAGGAGTCATATGATGGGTGGGTGTTACGAAGGAAAGTTGATCGATGGTCACAATTCTCTCATCATGGGGAAAATACATCACTCGAAAGAGTGAGGACACTACAACTTTCATTACATAAACATAATCATGTCCAAGGAGTATATTAAAATCTAAGGGACCTTGTGGTGAGCTCCCAATATGGATGCCTAATGAGGGAAGCTATACTAAGAGCCTACTTTAAATGTCAACCCGGGGGACGTACAAACTTTAGAGGTCCAGGCACTATCTGTGCTCTTATAGGATAATCTGTCACAGTTGGATGTCGGTATCAATGTTCTAAGGGTTGCCTACTTAATATGTAAAACTGGTTATACTAGGGAATTAAATACTGGAAAACAATGAATCTATTTTAAAGAATTAAAGTACTGAAAGCAGTAAATCTATTTTTAAAGAATGAAGATACTAAAAGCAGTAAATCTATTTTTAAAGAATGAAGATACTAAAAGCAGTAAATCTATTTTAAATGATTAAAATGCTGAAAGTAAAAGAGATAATCTTATGAAGTTACCTAAGTGCAAATGGTAAACCTAGGATGTGAAATGCCATAACAGATCTATTCTAATATTGGAGAAAACAAGGTCTGTAATTACTTTATGCATATAACTGGAGTTCTGATCTAAATCGTCTAAATACTAAACTAAAATTGAAGTGCGATCGTTCATGCTACACATCTATTTACTAAGAAGTTAGAGTAATTAATCACGATAGGAAACATTCATAAATCTCAGATCTAAATCCTGACTTTCGAAAGCAAAGCTAATACAGATGTAATCGTTTAAAATGTGCGTTGGAAGAAAGCAGCTACAGGACTACTGAAACCATTTTGCTGAACTACATAATGTATTATAAACTACTACAGAAATAATAAATCATTCAAGCGCTTCCATATGCGATATAACTTTTCATCAATGTAAAACACATAATTGGAAAATACCTGAAAATGAAAATCCCCTGACTTACGTGTTGGAGGGGCCCTCTCCAACCCATGCTCAGGAGAGAAAAAGACTTATAAACACTGGCTGGAATTTAACATCAATCTCTTATTTAAAATATAAAATCCATGTCTTCACAAAGGTCTGTACTTCGCAGTATCTCAATAGTGCAGAAAACTTAAAACAATATTTCTCCAAAATATCAACATGGGCCTCTCGCTATCCGAGAGGTCCATATTTATATAATTCGTAATGTAGAACTTAACTAAATGTCTAAATGCCAATTTCCCTTAAACAGGAGTGCGTTCTCTATAAATCAGGAAACAGGGTGCTGAGCTTGGTGATCCCTCAGTCTTCTACGCATTCATACTTTAATGCTCCTGAACCTACTCAATCACGCTTGGTTTCCACAGAATTAGTTTATCGAATATGCATTTTAACATACAAGAATAATCATCAAAAACAATTTCATTAAATAATTAAAGTAAAACTTTTTTCCCACAATTGAGTGTGTTTCTTCGCCATTGCTTGAGCTTGACTGTGGGAAAAAGGTTTATCAAATACCTGCAAATTGGACTCATCACCTTGGACTACCATAACATCAATATAGACAGTTTTCCTTCCTAAAGTGATAGGTAATTGAGGAAGGATCCCTAAAGGTCCAGTAGGACTTCTCTGAAAATCCAAAACCTAGTCAGTGACTGGTACAAGTTGAGGGGAACCTATAGCTTGCCAAGCAGTTGAGGATAAAATACTAACATAGGCTCCCTCATCAACTATCCTACTAAATATTTCATTATAAAAAACTCCTACAGATATTTGAAAAGGATCACTCGAAGGAAGACGAGACTTTGTTAGCCCATTCCATTCGAAGGAAATGACCTCAATACTTGGAGGAGGTCCTGTGGAAACGGACAAGATCTCCTCTGAACCGACTAGGAAAACATTGGCGGTTTCCAATTCACTCTCACTTGGAAGATAAGAATGAGACGAAGATTGTGTCATGGTGACTGCTTTAGTCTAGAATTTCTCCAATGAAAGATTGGGATCAAATGGAGGTGAGGACGACTCGACCACTTCATGTTCACTCTCGGAAGGGAGAGTAAGATCAACTAGGGATGAAACCGAATCGACCACTTGGTTAACCAGTGGGGGTTCAAGGGACAAATTATGAGATACAATAATCTCTTCCAACAATTGTGAAGCTTCATCCATGCGTGGACAAAGGTAAGTAAGGTGCATGCCCTTGCATAACAAACAAGGATTCTTGACTTTACCTTTCTGACCCTTAACCATAGAGTCACTGGTTGATGGGGTATCATCAGTATGATATCCAAAGGCTGGTGATATAGTTGGTTTGGAGGATTTATACCACTCTTCTAACACTTTGGAAAGACCGGAACAATCCTTGAGAAGGTGATCACCCTTGAAAAGCTTGCAAGGGAACTTGGGTCTACGAGGTGTTTTCATAGAATGAGTGCCATTAGAGGCAACTGGTTGATGCTTGGTCTCTTTCTTATCCTTCTTCTTCTTTATATTCCTTTTCTTCTTCTTCTTATCCTCATGATTACTAACACCGCTGCTTTGATCAAACAAGGAAGAAGAAACAGAAGAAGATGCATTTGACGAAGAAGGGAAGGATCAGTTTGGTAGTGACACTCTCGTGGTGGAGAGCTAACATTTGAAACATTGGGTACAACCGGAACCACCGGATTAAATAAGCATACCGGTAATCCTATGGTTAATCCAAGAAGATTTAAAGTGGCAATAAAGGGAGGACCAATATCCCCAACTGGAGGAAAGACAAAAGGTACCCCTTGAGAAGGGGTACCTTGATTGGTAGTCCCCAAAAAGGTTGCCATATCTAAACTCTCTAAGTCCTTCTAAATATCATGCACAAGAAATGCTACTCAGACTAAAAACAACAGGCAAAATCATGTGATAGGTGTGGATTCAAAAGTCTGGAACCTCACGGGATTGTCAAGGCTTCGCAACTCGCAATATACTCCAGGTTCCAACAGTTATACTTGGTCCAATTTTTCAGAGCACTAACCAGGGAGGATTAGGACCATACCCCTGACCATATAACCCAACTACCTGATAGTACATGTGTAGTAGCTCCCCGAGTGTTGTTCTCGGTGTATTGCTCTGCCAAGATGGCCAAATGGTTAACTCGGTTGGTCTCAGGAATCCTAGGAGTGTCTATCGATATACTCAAGGTATGTGGGAGCTCAAATCCATAGTGGTGTTTTCTAATGCACAACCGTATGACAAGAGCCTTCCGATATACTACCGAGTACGTGAAACACCTTTCGATATACACCAAGTACGTGAAGTGCCTTTCGATATACCCTAAGGTACATAAAAGAGCCTTCGATATACCGGTTGGTACGTGGAAGAACTACAGTGCCCCGAGAATGCAGTGCAAGCAAGTAACGACAGCTGCCACGCTTAAAGACGTCGGAACACGTCTCTAACTTACACACAGTTACTAAATGATTTTAACCTAAGCTAGCGTTAATTTTATCTTGCGCGATTAAGTGAATCCATGGAATGAAGACTTGGAAATTAAAAAAGATGCAAATCTGATCTATATGAAAATGCAAGTATTCTTTTCTATGAAGTCCTACTTAAGAAGGAGAGAGAGATATATTTTCTTCCCAAATGCATAACCCCATGCAAATGCAATTTTAACTTTTTCAAAATGTTGGAAACAAGTGAAAAACTCAAAATGTTGCACCCAAAACTATCCTAAAGCGATAAAAGAGATATTTTTATGAACACCAAATGCAACAATTCTAATATGTTTTCGATCTTTTTACACTTGAAAAGAGACACATCTAAGCTATGAAAAGAAAGACACCACAAACATTTCCAATCGAATGTGAGACAAAGAAAAGAACTCAATAATCTTGTCTAACTCAAATGCACACAAATCTTGAAACAAGTCTTTCTTCTTCCTAAGAATGTAAGACCAAGAATGTCAAATGATCAAATTAAAGCAAGAAGAATATTTATGTTTTCCAATTTCATGAATATAGCAAAAGAGTGACAAAATCAAGCTTCTCTTTGAACTAAAGTGGAGACAAAAAATTAGTCTTTTCCAACAATCATCAGATAGCTCAGGATGTAAAGGAAACAAGATGTACAAGCCAAGAAAAAGAGGCTAAAAGAGACATGGATATCCCACACTTTTCAAGTCTTTAAAACAAGCCAACCACACCAAACCAAAATTTATCTTAAAATCTTAATATGGGTCAAAACGACTGTAGGATACATGATTCAAGGCCCCCCATTTCGCTTAGAAATGCAAGCAAAACACTAGTCTTGACTCAAAAGGGCCAAACATGGATCCAAATCTCGAAAGACCCAAAAATGGAGGAAGATGACAATATGTTGTGTCTAGGGGTTCTGTAACTGGAATATGCAGCACACAGAAACACAATCAATCAAACCAAAACCCAAAAATTGAAGGAAACCACTGTCAAAACTCAGTTTGGAGAGGCTGGCGCACCCTACTTCACTAGACAGAGCGCTAGAGGGGGTCCGACGTAAGCACTACATAGGCAAGGTGCGCCACTGGCACAATTTGTCTTCAGACAAAGTGAGCCAGCCACATAGGAGCGTAGGAGAGGCACTGCCCAGGTGCGCCTGTCAGATTTTGAGCAGTAAAAGTGTGAGATCTCCTAAGGTAGAAAGGTAGGAGGCCTGATGATGATCCCAAAGAGATTTAAGGACACATAAGAAACTCTTTAATGACGAGATCTGATGGTAGGAAGGCTCAAAAGGATAGAAATGGCTCAGACAAAAGAGACGAAATCAGACATAAATGAAATCAATTCTACTGTAAGCTCCCCAGTATGGTCGCCAAATTTGTTACCAGACAATCTACCGAAAGCGGACTTAAGGCATGATCTCCCTAGTTCAATGCGAATCTAGAACAAATCAAACAGAACATAACCTACTTTCCTAGATCAAATAGAAGTGCAAACAGATAGATAGATCATTTACCTCATATTTGCAGATCCCTTTGCTCTTTGTTGATCCAATACCCCAGTATCGTCAAATCTCAGGCTGCAAGACCCTGTTGAGCATATAGGAACCAACAAGCAGTGAAAGCATACATTTCATATGATTGATCTAAGTCAACAGTTAAGGAAGAAAACTCTAAACATTATCAATGAGACAACATTTATGGAAAGATATTATATTAACTGTAAAAGAAGGAGTTACATAGAAAGGAGAAAGATATAACCAAAGCCTTAACGTCGCATCCCCCATCCAACATGTCCAAGCCAAACCTCCAAGATGGTACAAGCTTCCCAAGATGATTAGGGATCACCAATATGGATTCTACTAGGATAAGGATACTATAGACCTTCCTCTCTTCTCATGGAGAGAAGGGGTGTTTATATAGGGCTAAAGAGATAGTTTAGGTTGAGGATTAGGGGGAGATGGTTAAGGGATCCTCCCATTAGGTTAGGAACCGAGATGCCACCTCTCCTAAAGTCTAGGGATAGGTCTCCACCTCAACAAACCTCTAGAAAGACCTCGAGACTCCCCAAAATAGCCTCTAACTAACCCTGGCGCACCCTGGTAGAGGAAACAGAGCGCCATAGAGGGTCAGGAGCGCCCTTTAGGAGGACAAAGGGCGCCAGTGGCTCACCCTAGCTGACCAAGAATTGCGTCGGCGCACCCTAGATGAAGGAGAAGTGCGCCAACCTACTCAAACAGGGTCAACCAGGCAGGATAGTCCATGTTTGAATGTGTTTTAGTCCAGTATGAGTTTAGGGGTCAGAGCAGAGAGTTTATACTATGGTCATGATGATGACTCTAGGTCCTGATAACGACATTTGCAAAATGGTCATGGCGACGACACTACACTTGCAACACTTGCACAAGGGTGACGACATTTTGGCATAACATTAAGAACACCAACTATATTACAAAATATTGTTGTCAAACAATACTCTCTTTGCAATGACGAGACAATCATTACAAAGAGAGTATGAAGGACATTTAGATATGTAAAATAGTTATCATGATTAATGTACCCAAAATAACATCCCCAATTAATGATCATTGAAATTAAAAGAGGATTATTAGGAGTTCAATGCTTGGTGTAAATCCAAGTAAATAAATTGTTAATACACCAACTATATTACAAAATATTGTTGTCAAACAATACTCTCTTCGCAATGATGAGACAATCAAAGCACTTATGTAGTAATCTAAATAAATTACGCAACAATAAAGTATTATTTAATTTTTTTGAGTGTTTTAATGTAATTGTAGACATTACATTATTGGTGAAAGAAAACTTGCCATTTGCTTCATCATGGGACAACCAAGGTCTTCCATACCATATGAATACCTTGTCTAATCATTTTGGAATCAAATGGTTTGAGAATTATGTAGAATTTCTCAGTGGAGTGATTAATGCCATGTCCATGGGGGATCTCAAATAATTTGTGAATGAATGAATTGAAATAAGAAGTATATATATGTTTGAAAATGTAGGATATCAACCAATGAGATCCATTACTCTTATTTCTTTTATAGGGTTTTGTCTCAACCAATATCGCTTGAATTATCATTTGGCATAGATAGACAAAAACCAACTTGGATTCTCACCCAATCATTGGTAAGCAACATTCAAATTCACCTCCCTTATTTTTTACATATAAATCCTCTTACTTGTTATCTATTAGATTATTGCCTTCCGAGGTTTGTTCCTATTGACATTTATATTAAATTAACTCCAGTTTTCAATTGACGTGAATGGGAATTGAGTTATGGCATTCAATCATTGCAAATTGTATTTGATGGTGTCTCCTTCGTACCCGTGAGAGCTCTGTTTGTGGTGGATTGGACTCCCTTATTACAACAAGGCTCATAGTATTGTGTATATTTGATGCCATTATTCCTTGCTTCATGAAAATCACATCTAAGTTATTGTTGTATACAATGTTTTATTTCCCTTTCAAATGGGCTAAGAATGTATGCTAATGCTTTTTTTGGGATCATTTTGCATACTTGGGTTTTTAGATGTGAATTAGTATTTAGGGGTTTAAAAGATTGAATGCTTCATAGAATTATAACCATTGTTAAAAGCAACAAGTGATTATTGCTTTGGGTGTCCCTCTGTTTTTAATTATCAAACTTCCTTTTCCACATTCATTATTTTTCATTGTATTCCTACCAAATCTAGTGAATTTGATCTCCATTTGGTCCTCTAGGTTGATCCTAATTGAAGAAAAAAACCGCAACAATGATGACTATATACAATATTTTATTTTATTTATTTCAAATATTGGCCATGAAAAGGCCCCATCATTGACAAGATTTTGTCTAAGAAATAGAAATAACAAGATGCAATCGAGGTTAATTACACAATTGACTTTGACTTTTGCATGAATAACTTTTTGCCTCTATTTCTCCCTATTGAAGCCCAACTTGTAACCATTTCTTGTTATCTTATTCTTGAAAGCTCAAGATTTTAATGATCAATTCAATCTGCTTCTTATCCTTCTCATAAATAATGAGCAATGGTTTTGGGAAATGTTGCTTCCAAAGCCTTGCATCATAAGTCATTTAGTAAGTGGACGGAAATAGTCTGAAAAATATCATGTAAGATAGTTGATCAAGGTACATTTAGTAATAATTTGAACCAACAATACTCTTCCCCATAACTATGTGGCCATTTTCAAGACTGCACCACATGTGTGGAAATGAAAGAAAACAATGCATTTTTCTCCTTATCAGGCTTTGAAAGCAATGTTTTGGGAAATGTTGCTTCCAAAGCCTTTGTGTCATACGTTACTTAGTAAGTGAAAGGAAACAATCTTAAGAATATCATGTATAAGATAGTTGATCATGATTCATTGAGTAATAATTTGAATTGAGAATATTCTTCCCCAAGAACTATGTGGCCATTTTCAAGAAACTACACCATAGGTGTGGAAATGAAGTGACACAATGCAATTCCCTCCATACCAAGTTCCAAATGTCACTCTACAACAAACTATATGAAAAGAAAACAAACCTTCGTGTTTGGTTACAAAAGTATCTAGTTAATGTTTAGTACACATCTAAAAAATAGACATTGATCTTCCACAACCTCTCCAAGGTTCAAAACCTCTAGTCATTGAGCATAAGTAATAAATTTCACCCTAACCCCCTATACCTTCATGAGTTGAAGCCCAAGGTTAAGGTAAAACATGTCAGAAAAAACAAAGGCCAAATAGAGCTGTGGCAAAGGGAAATACATATTTTGTTGTATCTTTGAGAATACACTTGCTTTGTCTTTGATTAGAAACACAAGCATATAAATGTACCCTACCCATATAGGTACATTGTCCAAGCAATGATTGGGCTCTAACTACAAGACAAGAAACATATCAAAGATGAAATCGTCCTTAAGCTTGATGTCTCCTTTGCACCAATAAAGGATCTTGATAGATCCACCGACTCTGTTTTCATTAACAAATTTTCTTTGATGTTGGGGATAACACCCATGAACTCCAAAAGTAGAGGGCACTCTCCCTCGTTACCTCAACAACATTTACATCTGAAATGGATCCAATCCAATATACATAACAAAAAGAAACCACCAATTGTTTAACTATGACATAATTCTTCATGCACTCATGATTAAGGATGATCAAGTGATGTTATGCAATTGTTTTGTGCACACAAAACATTAACAAACGAAGAGGTGGAAAGACATCCAATGATGACCAACACCCTCTAGTTTTATTTTCACAACTTTGGCATTGGATTTGCAATGATAACCCTCCTCGCTCTTAGAGTGGTTCTCAAGCTCTTTAATCCCTTCAATGACGTGTGAATTAGCAAACATCCTTACGTGAAGACCAGAAATGGCAAGAAGTATTTAGAAAAACAAGAGTTGCGGGCAGCTTAGTCCCTGCCTTTTAATTTTGGAAAAAAATGATAATAATAAAATAATTTAAAATTACTTTAAAATTATATATATATATATATATTAAAAAAAATGAAATAATATTACTTTAAAAATAAAATCTGAAATAAACTTAAAAATGAAATTCTCTTTCCTAATGTCAAGTTTTGTGAAAATAAGTGTGTTGGTGCTTATTTTTTTAATATTTGAATTGATTACCCTTCATTCCATATTTGAAAGAGTTTCTCTAATTCCAAGAGTTAAATAGTCTTCCATTAAAATATTACATCCTTTAAAAAGATCATAAGATGGAGCCGACATTGGC
This sequence comes from Larix kaempferi, assembly GCA_027924585.1. Lineage (NCBI taxonomy): Eukaryota > Viridiplantae > Streptophyta > Pinopsida > Pinales > Pinaceae > Larix > Larix kaempferi. The sequence goes on from BSBM01000643.1 coordinate 14,600,696, forward strand.
GTTTGGTGAAGAGATGATAATGATGGCATTGAGTTTTGAAGATAATAATAATGACAAATATTTTTATCTTATGGTTTTGGAGACACCTAAGTCCAACAATTTATGATGGATTTTGTTACACAATACTAATTGCAAGTATGAAATGAGTACCACGTTTTATATTTTTTTTTCATAATTTAAGAGAATTGTTTTTACTTCATATAAATTTTAAAAATATTTCGGTCATAATTAATCAATCATAATAATTAAAAAAAAACAATAAAACAAATCCATAGACAATCCCATGTGTATGGTTTCAACCCTTGAAAGTGTATTGGCGAACGTCAACGGATAATCATATAGCTCTCTAGGAGGATTCCATCTACAAGCTAGATGGCCCATGAAGATTCGATGTCAAGAAATTGAGAAAGCTTATTGCTCTTCTTTAATAGGACATGGCGTTAGATGCCATACAACCCCTTGTGTACAGAAGGACTTCGGTCTCGGCATCACAAAAAAAATGCATACAAGGCTTTCAATTCAACCAATGGTCATGAAATATTAAAAAAAATCTAGTACATTCTGGGACCAAAGATTATCTAAAACTATTATTTTGAAAACCCTAAGCACGTAGACACCGGGAGGTGCAAATAAAGTATGTTCCATTATAAACTAGTTAATCTAGGCTAGTTAAATACATTATACATTACACAACAAAAGAATAAATTTAATTTTCCCGTGTTTCATCCTGGTGTAGATTGTTGATCTGAACTCTACAAAATCATGATATGAAGAATAGTACTCAATTTGTGTATTTGTTTGTAAAGCATATACCTCTTTAAGCTATGTGTTAGGAAGGGGCATCCTTTCAGCATCGCGAGGTTGGTAACTCATTGATCTATTCTATTTTCTTGTCATCATTATCTTAGGTTATTCCTTGGAATAGTATATATACCATCCACTTCATAGCGACCAACGTTGTAGTGGAAGACATAGCACAAGACGAGATTTGTCATGCATACTGCCAAATCACATTGAACAATCTCATCATGCATGTTGCCAAATAAAATTGAAAAAAATAATGTATAGTACAAATTACAATGAAACCTATGAAGAAACTATACCACAGATACATGAAACATGCATGATATTAGCGATCCATTTGACACAAAATACTACAATTTTGATTCCAACTAAGCCATAAACATATGATCTTTGAAATGCTTTAACAGAATGAAACTGTCCAATTGAAAAAAAAATGATTTCAACAATAAGCATTTATGATGGAAAAACAAGTTTACATTACATAAGCTTATGCAAGTTTGAAGAAATTGTCAAACACAATGAGATAAAAAGGAAAATCTCCATCACATATTTATTTCTCTCGCACAAACACACATACACACATGATGGCTATAAAAAACTATATTATTAACATTGTATGGTACACCGCTGTGTTGTTGCATGGTTGTTTTTGGCCAGTATCATGGTTCTTCAACCAAAATAAAGAATATAATAAAACTACTTCAATAAATTTATTTCTCTCGCACAAACACACATACACATGATGGCTATAAAAAACTATATTATTAACATTTTATGGTACACCACTGTGTTGTTGCATGGTTGTTTTTGGCCAGTATCATGGTTCTTCAACCAAGGTAGAAATAAAGAATATAATAAAACTACTTCAATAAATGTGGTCATCATGGAGATGTTTAAAGTATCATGGTTCTTCAACCAAGGTAGAAATAAAGAATATAATAAAACTACTTCAATAAATGTGGTCATCATGGAGATGTTTAAAATATGGAGATGTTTAAAATATACAGTGAGGTCATCAAATGTAAGTCTGAGTGATGGTATAAAAACCTAATAAGGGAGTATTGCCTCTGTGGCAAACACAATTTATAAAGGTGTTTCCCCTGCGCCACTCTTTACACTGGTCATATAAGCTGGAAGTGCATAAAATAGTGAAAGTTAGATTTTAGATTCTGCCTGGTTATTATTAATAATAAAAAGAGCCATACTCGGTCTATTAAACCCTCATTCCAAACCGCCAATTTTTCCGCAGCTAGAAAACATGAATTTACAGTTCTAGTCTTTTTCAAACACAAATAATGTCTAAAGATTTCTCTAGTTATTGTAAACTATGAATTTTTCCCAGCTAGAAAACCTCAATTTAGGGTTCTAGTCTTTTTCAAAGACAAAGAATGTCTAAATATTTTGCTACTTGTTCCTTTATTATACCTGCCGAGAGGCAATGTATCAGTGTATCATTGTGAGAGAGGGCAGTGTATCATTGTGATTGATATGCTTGACTAACTAATAGTTAGGTTGACTGTGTCTTAGTTGTACATTTTATTTTGCATTTTAATTAAAATTTCCATATGCATGATTTTATGTAATTTCTCTATCCTAAGTTTGGAAAAGTTTAACTTACACGCTATTGGCTAAAATGTTGATGGTGTTATTGCTGAGTTGACAACTGGAAAAGTTTAACTTACACGCTATTGGCTAAAATGTTGAGGGTGTTATTGCCAAGTTGGCAACAGGATGGTGGGTTCCCAAGCCCAACATTGAATACATTCAAACAGGTGGCTCATCTATCTTGATTAGGAGAATTAAATTTTCCTAGACTCACCGCCTCTGTCAATGCTACACCGCCATTGTCAATGCCATCATGGCCATTGCACCCACTGCCTACCTCCTTTATCATGCTTTCAATACTCTTCAATACTCTTCAAGAGAAAAATGCCAAAATTTGATATCGCAATAGCTTTGCAGTTTATCCAACGAGCAACAACTTTGATACAGTTTTTAAATACATCGGTATCCAGGATGAAATAATCAACAATGGTTGATCCAATAGCAATGGGCTTCAATATTGTTTCAGCAAATTTCTCCCAGCAGCTTTGTAGTTTCTCCAATGCCAACTTTGATATTGCAATAGATTTGCAATTCCTGCAAAGGAAACAACTTTGATATCGCAAGGTTTGGACGCCACTACAACTCAGTGGGCAAAGCATCAGGTACCTACAAAATTTTAATTCAACAAAAATTATTCTGCAATCCAATGATTAAAAAACATTTTTCAAGATTTCAAACAATGGCAAGCTTAGAATATTGTAAATGATTGAACCAACAAACTTTCATCTGCATTGCCATGCCACCTTTTATCCCATGAATCGTTTTTAGGAAACTGCCAAAAAGATAGATAAATTATTATAATTAATCCAAGCATTGTTGTTTCCCGTGTTTCCTAGCTTTTTGCTCAAGGTACAAGCTGCTATGTTAACTATTATTATGTTGCTAATTTTTCATTTATTCACCGATGCAATTCATGAGAGCAGAATTTCAGAATTGTTTTCATCTCTGAATCTATTTCAATACTTCATGCATGTTTTATTTGCTACAAGTTATGAGGTTGCATGATAAAAAAACTAAAATTGTAGGATTTGTAGAGTACATAATTGCGAGCTTGGAATGAATCTGCAAAGAGCCAAAGGAACTGAAAATTGTTTGTTGGTCGAAGAAGTTAGAGAGAAAACAAACTCGTGAATATAAATGTTAACCACTGTATAAACTTGGACGCCTGGGCTGCAATGTTTCCATATGCATAACTTAGTGCTTATCGAAGGAGACAAACTTGTGAAACAAAAGCTCACGAAATGAAATTTGGACTTAGAATGAAAATTCAAACAAGAAATTGACAAACTACGGGATGCAAATTTCATCTAGTCCGTTGCATTCTTCCATTCCTTAGTGGAAAAAGATCCACCAACAAGCATCATTCAGGGTCTTGTAGTTCATGACCAGCCATCGACACCAGTTCAGTCAAGAGTAGGTAGCGATTTTGAATGTCAAAAGCAACACAAGATCACGAGCTTTTGCTTGGCCATAGAAGGCCCTTTCTTGTCTCTCAATACCACCAACGAGTCGACCATGGCACCATCCCATCTTAACCAGTAACTTCACACCAATAAACTCAAACTGGTATATTGATCTTTGAGGGATTTGTCTTTGTAGAGGCCATTTGCTAATGGTGTTGCGAAACCTAAATTGATCTAAAGATTATGATAATTACCGTCAACTTGTCCATTTCAAAAGATCGGATGCTATCAAACAAGGAGCACAAACTTGCACCTAGAAACTACTTTCCAGGTTGGCAAAAACAGAGAAATAGGGAGAAGACAAAACTTTATGAAATTCAGAATACCTAATTTTTATTATTTTTAGCTTTACTTTCCACCCATAGGCACACACACAGCGTAGCCTTGAAATGCTTTGAATACACCAATGTAGACAAACAATTATTGCTCACGGGACATTTTTTTTTGCTTAAAATGAAGGGAGTTTACAATAGCTATCTTGCTGAGTTAACACCCTGGGACGTGAGCGTACGACCTTATTTGGGCATTGCAATATTTTAAGCTGGAATCCTTCTCGATTGTCATAAGGCCATTTCCATTCAATTGTCATAAGGCCATTTCCATTCAATGCTTTCATGCTCAAAGACCCATCTATTGAATAAGCGATATGAGGCCTACCTTTATAATTTCTAGAACCTCTTGCCCTCTTCTACCCATTAGATGAATCTGAGGTTTGCTCTCAGCACCTTGTATTCTTTTTTCAAACTAAAATTTTATAGCAATTGAAGTAGAATTATACTCACCTGGATTTGTAGTGGGATTTGGAGCAATTAGCTTAAACCAGCAAATCATTGTTTCACCCTGCAAATTTCAATTTATATTTTAGAAGGAAACCGTGAATGTGGGTTGGGTACTGGCCATAACATTCGTGGTCGAGGATGCTAGCCATAAGATCCGTTAGCCATCGACGTGCAGATCAATGTGCAAATTAGAAATGCAATGCCATTTCTTTTCTTAATTCTTCATTAAGATCCGTAGCATGTTGGCATGGGATCGAGCTTATGCTTGATTGTTTTGGTTTGACATTCTATCTGACTACCCTCAGCGCTTGACTCTATAGATCCAACTCTCATATTGTTGCTCAATTATTGCAGAGATTCCACACTGTCCTCTCTTATAGAAACAATTCCTCCTTCAATTTTAATTCTTTTTTTTTGTAGATCATGGTTGGCATGTCATAACTCGACCTCCCTTGTGGCTCAGAGGTCTCTCGTAGCCGCAATGTGCATCATCGCAGGGAAAGCATGGTGGAACGCTGGTCTAGGGTTTGTGGAAATTTGTTGTCATCTACCACGGAGGCCTTCAACATGCAGTGAATACAAATAAAGTTTGCAGACACTTGGTTGGCATGCGGTATATGTACGATATGCTTAACTTACCGTGTCCCCTGTGGCACAACTGTATGCATTATGTACGTGGAATTGATGCATATTCTCCACTGCCCACGTTCGTGCAAGTAACATCTTCTAAAATAAAGTTTGTAGACACTTGGTTGGCATGCGGTGTATCTACGATATGCTTAACTTACCGTGTCCCTCGTGGCACAACTGTATGCATTATGTATGTGGAATGGATGCATATTGTCCACTGCCCACATTGGTGCAAGTAACATCTTCTTTTCGTTTGGCAGTGACATTTTCCAACATCATTTAAGATTTAAGGGCAAATTGAATGTATCAATGTTAGCTATATGTACTCCAAACGAAAGCAATACAAGTGTCACGGCCCTGGCATGAAGCATGGCATAACACATTCATGTTTGGGAGTCAACTTTATGGTAATGTTTTAAATTAAGAGATAAAATATTGTTAACATCTTCAACTGTACAGTCAAACGAACAAAAACAATACACTGTCCTCGTAAATCTTAAGTGCACTATTTAATTTCACAAGATTATAGCATGAATTAGAAACAATAATTTCCTTAATTATAATTTAAATGCTAAAATTTTACATAAATGCAACGTCACTATTGTAATATTACAAGAAGGCATAATGAACTAGATGTTAGTGGCTTTTGTTACTTGGACCATATATACTTTCATCATTGATATGTGTTAATGGCTTTTTTTAGAGAAAAAAAAAGGTACTATTGCTATTCTTCAGAATCAAATAGTACAATGATATATCAAAGTCTCAAATTCCCAAGACTTTTCTACTTCACCCAAGCACACAGGCTCGTACATAAAAACAAAAATAAAAACATTATGAAAATTTACAATCCTGCATCAAAATATTACTATGCCATCTCAAGGATCCCCAAAAATGAAATGAGCCCCCTTATCCAATACATTTTGATCAAACCATTCCTCCCACTGAATATATCCTTCAATACCATCAAAGGCCAGCTTTGATAATTTATCAGCCATATCATTCTCTTCTTTATATATATGTTCAAAAGAAACCTTTTCACATTTATCGATCTCAGCTCTTGTCCGCACCAATACCGAAGGGCCAATACCTGAAAGTTGTATTCCCCAGAAGCCCACTTTATAGTCACCCGCGAATCACCATATACCTTAAGATCCACAAGACCAAAGATATTTGCCATTTTCATAACACACCATAAAGCCAACAGTTCTGCCTTTGAATTTGTCCCAGATCCACAATTGAGTTTAAAAGTAAAGTAGTGATCTTTGTTTATAAAAATCACACCGCCTACTGCACATAAACCATGCTGGGCAGCCCCGTCAAAAAAAAGAACAAGCTGAGTTTTCACCTTTGTATTGAATTAATAGTTTATTATTCTTAGATAATTGACTTTATCATGCAAATACGAAAAAGGTCAACAACTCCTCAAGACATAACACTTTATTTCAAAATAATTTTAATTACTTATTCTAGTGAATCCATGTCAAATTTTTCATAATTTTAATTATATATTTTAAAAGAGTATAATATTTATCATAAAGGTGTTTTACACTTAATTAAATTATTATATAAATAAATTTTCTTTCTTTTTTTTCCAGGGAAAAAAAGCTACTATTGATATTCAGTCTGAATCAAATAGTACAAAATATGTTCCTGATCCAATCATATGGATCCTTCAAATGGGACCAAAGATGTTCTTCATAGGTCTGACAGTTACATGTAATGTTTCTATCCCCTACAGGATATATCAAAAAAGTAAATTCTCTACATACTTCATCAAGCATAAAGCTTATTACATCCAGAACCATAACCAAAAAGTAGATCTATCTGAAACTTCAAATACATAGAGAGACAGGTATTTCTTCAACAGATCAGTCGTAAAAATAAATAGAACCACTATCCAGGATATTGCCCTCACACCATTCCTCCCAGATCAAGTGGCCTTCACTTCCATCAAGTGCTTGCTTAGAGAGCTTGTCCGCCATACAGTTGTGTTCACGATATATATGTTCAAATATGATGTGCTGCTGTTTGTGAATTTCAAATAGCGTCCTGTTGGCCCAGTGTCTCAAATTTAAAACATTGAGCATGAATTTGCCCTCAGCCCATTTGATGGTGACCCGAGAGTCACCATATACTTTAATATTGCTCAACCCAAAAATGTTGGCAACCTTTAATACACACCAAAGTGCAATTAGTTCCGCCTTCATATTTGTTCCCTTTCCACAGTTGAGCTTGATGGTATAAAAATGTGAAACATTCAGATAAATAACACCTCCTATAGCACAAATACCTGCTTGAGAAGCACCATCAAAGAACAGTACAGGTCGATCCACATTGAGATTAAAGATACTAACTCTGTCTGTTTTTAACATCTCCTCATCCACCTTGCAAGAATTAAACATTTTGAGTGCAGTCATGCTACAATGGATGTAATCAGGTGAAGAGTTTCGAAAAGTAGCACAATTTCTAGCATGCCAGATTGCCCAGGGTATGCATACAGCCAGAAAAAAGTATTTTTTGCATCGTCTGAACCAATTTAAAAAACACAAATTGAAATCCCCAATTGCCCAGCATTGAGTGATTTTAAAATTTATAGAAATCACCTCCCAGAATTTGCGCGAAAAAGAGCACTGTACGAATAGATGCAATCGAGATTCAGCATCTTCTTTACAGAGAACACAATAGCTCGGACCTGTCCAACCTCACTTGCAAAGATTGTCCCATGTCTTTAACTTATCTTGCAATATTAACCAGGAAAAACATTTTAATTTAACTGGGATGTGCCACTGCCAAATCTTAGAATACCACCAGTCCGGTGGGAAAATAAACTTATGCTGTAGTATTCTATTGTATGCTGCTTTTGCCGTTACATTGCCAGTTTCTGTGTTGCCACCCCATATCAGCTTGTCATCAGAGTTACACAACCGGACACCGGCAGAGTTCAAAGTGTTTGTATAGTTTTCCCATATTCGGGCAAGATACCCAGATAAACCAATCTCTTGTGCTGATAACCACTGCGGTCTTCCTGCAATGCCATTATTCAGTTGTTGTATTTTGTTTAAGGTGGACATTCCAATGATTTGCAAATACTGTGGAATACAAGTAGGTAGAAGATGCTCTTGCTCAATCCAAATAATAGGATCTACCCCCACCCTAATCTGAGAACCAGAGCCAACCTGCCAAATAAGGTCATTTTTAATCCAGTGGAATACTTTCATGAACCCCCTCCAAACAGGTGAGAAATCCCAGCTTGTCAATTTTGGATTTCGGAACCAGGTATTGACATCTGTCTTGATATATTTTATGTGGATAATTCTAGACCAGAGGGAGTTGCCATGAATACCACGCCACATACTTTTTAACCTGAGTGCAATATTAAACACCTCCAAATCTTTTATTCCCCAGCCGCCAAGCTTGTATGGTCTTGTAAGAGCATCAGCTGCAACCATAGGTATTTTTTCACTGTGAGTAGTCCCATTCCACAGAAAGTTGAAGAAAAATCTCTTAATGCTTTTGATGATGGATTTTGGAACTTCCAACAAAGAGAACCAGTATACCGGGATGCTGGAAAGTACTGACTGCACCAGTATAAGCTTGCCACCAATAGATAAAAGCCTATAGGACCACTGTGCAATTCTATCCTCAATTTTTTTCAATAACCAATGCCAGTCCCGAATCTGATAATTGTTTGGCTTAAGAATGTAACCAAGATATTTAAATCCCTGTTCAAAAGTAAAACAATTATATCGCAAAACAGATCTAATGCCTCTTATCTGATCCTCTGAAAGAGAGTGATGAATAAAACTTGATTTGTTTGCACTAACTAACATTCCTGTAGCTTTGCTGAAAGTATTAATGATTTTTTTGTACATCATCCATTCTTCCACGGAGTCATTACCCCCCAACAGTACATCATCTGCAAACATCACATGTGTGAACACACAATCTCTAGTGAATTTGATACCCTTTATTTGTCCACCCAACAATGCCCTGTTCACCAATCTGCTGAACCCATCCATTAAAAGAATAAACAGGAGGGGGGATAAGGGGCAACCTTGTCTTATACCCCTGGAACAACTGAAAAATTCTGTTGGACTACCATTCACCAAAACAAATATATTCATGGTTCTAATGCAGGCCATAATCCACTTGATAATTAGAGAGGGGACTCCAATCCTGATGAGGATCATTCTAATGAATGACCAATTTTCCCTATCATATGCTTTGACTAAATCCATCTTAAGCAACATCGCTTTTCTTTTGTGTATCTTAATGCTGTGAATCAATTCTTGAGTGATGCCTATTGCATCATGAATCTGTCTACCCTCTAAAAAGACAAATTGCTCCATAGAGACGTGAGCAGATAGGACTTTCTTCATTCTGTCTGCGATAATTTTTGAGATAAGCTTGTATAACAAATTGCAAAGAGCAATTGGACGAAAGTCACTGAATGATGCAGGCTTGTCTTTCTTTGGTATGAGTGTTACAAATGTGGAATTGAGTCCCCCTGGTATGTAACCGTTTTTCATGGAAAAATTGACCAGCTCCAATATTTCATCACCCATCAATTCTAAGAAGTGTAGATAAAGCTCCACTGGCCATCCATCCGGTCCAGGGGCTTTGTCTTTAGCAAACAATTTTAAAGTCTGCTCTATTTCGTCCTTTGTGACCTCTCTTTGAATGAGTTCAGAATCTTGCTCATTAAAAAATCTAGGGTATAAAGATGCCACTTCAATCTGAGCATTTAGGCAGGTTTCCCCAGGATCAGAGTATATAGCATCGAAAAAGGATAAAGCTTCAGATTTAATATTTTCAATGCCCGAGCACTGATTCCCATTATCATCCAGTATTTCCCAAATATACTTGGACCTCCTCCTAGCATATGCAAATGAATGGAAGAACTTAGTGTTTTTGTCACCAAGTGTGATCCAGATGGCACGGCTCTTTAATATCCATGCTTTTTCTTCCTGTAAAATTAGTTCCTCTTTTTTCAACTCCAGCTTCTTCAAGATCTCAAACGCTCCCACAGACAGGGAATTGTTAATATTTGCATCAATGGCTTCCTGTAATTGAGAATTTAACTGAAGTAGTTCAACTTTATCAGCCCGCTTCTTTTCATTGATCCATTTTATAACAACCTCTTTTAATTTTCTCAATTTGTAACAAAAATTCAGAACAGGATTTGCTTCAAATGCCTCACAACGTATCCAGAAGCTTTTAACCATTTGACAGAATGAATCATCCTCGAGCCATGTAGCATTGAACTTGAAGGGTGATAATTGTAAATGTTCAAATTGTTCCATCTGCAGAATAATGGGCCAGTGGTCCGAGAACTTAATTGAGTGTAACGTCCCCTTCCCCATAGAACAACAAGGAAGGAAACGTTAACAACATACCGGGCTTATGGCAAACTTAGCCCCAATATTTTTGCACATAAATCGCTAACATTTTAAACTTCTATATGCAAATTCGTTTCCATATAAAACACAGCGGAATGAACATGCTAACAAGTACTCAAACAGATAGTAATTGCAATCATATTTACCACAGCAGAGAATGATTCATCATAAAGAGACCCATTCTCATTCGTATGCCATGCATAGAATCCATATTAACTCATTTCATTAAAACATGGGCAATTTAACATATTGCAGAATGCAAAAAGGAATAATTTATAATCCACATAACACTTATCTTGAGAGGATGATGTCCAACGACTGGCTACGTGAGAGCAACGTTCCACCCAACCATAGATCTCTGTCCAGCCTGTATTCTTTCAGCTGAGAGATCACCCCCGAGCTGGGCTGTGTATCCACTAAGGAGGAACTAGATGGCTCACTTACAGTCAGGGTTTCACTCAAACAACCATGCTAAGCCAACACACGGTTGGGTTTCTCAAGCATGTAATAGGAGATGGAGGGGGATGCTAGTCCCCTAAGCTCAATCCCAGAGCCACATACTCTTCAAGCTAGACTCAGCAATCCCATCCTCTGCTCATACATCCACAACTGGATTTCTCACAACTCTGTCACAAACAACCCAAATCCGTCACTGATTTTCTGGGCCATTAAAACTGGGTTTTCCCATGGCTTTTGGGGTAGCTATTGCTCCCAAATTCGCCCCAAGGTTCCTACCAATGGATCCCCCATTGGATTTCTCTGTCCAATACCAAATCGGAACGTTTTTGGCTTCCCAAAACGTGGGTTCTCTCACAGTCGCGATTTCTGGTTTTCTCTTGCTGGGAGCTCGTTTTTGGGTGGAAAAAGATGTCCCATACTTCCACAATGGAATGGGGATAAGGATGGAGCAACCCCCAAGATGTAGAGTGACTTGTGGGACAAGTCAAAATAGCCCATACCTTCCCATACGAATTTCAGGGCTGCCCATACTCCATCAAAGTCATGGGCTGAAATCTCAACCACTTCCTTACAATTGACATTAATGTCACCTAAGGAAGTCAATGGGTTCACATAATGACAAATGGCAACCTATGGGTCACTCCCATAGCCCCCTCACCACTCCCTAGTGGATACACGTGGCCCCTTCTCATTCGTTGCCTCCGTAGCCAGCTTTGGACATTTTATATTTCCTGATGTTTAATTTACATCCTATTACAATTTCCATGGCTTAAGAGCACATGGTATCAAAATATCAAATACTTGCCCTTAAAATAGAATTCGGCTTTCACTAGCGGGGCCTTGGCCTTGAGCTCCACGCTAGGAAAACATACATCACATGTACACGTATTTACATTAAAGGCTAATATATCCTAAGGGTCGAATTGGGGGTATTACATTGAGTGAACCCAAGACCTGTGTTTCGGAAATAATGCCAACAGGTTCGACTTTACCAGGAATCTATCAAGGCGTTTGTGGACACCCTCTCCTCCAAATCTACCATTAGACCACGTGGGGGATAGTTTGTGTGGCTTAACATCAACAAGATCCTTCTCCACGAGCAAGTTTAAGAAAAAATCTCCCAAGTCATCCATCCTGGCTGAGTAGCCCCATATTTCTGATGCTTGATATGTGAAATTTAAATCGCCTGCAATGATTAAATCAGGTGAATCCATAAGCCCCGAATCTTTCAGAGCTGTCCAAAAGATTTGTCTATCTCTGTATGGGGCATAACAGTTGAGCATGGAGATTGTTTTCTGACAACTACAAATAGAACCTTTTAAAAAAATGCCCCAGGGGGTAATAAAGGCATTAAGATTAAAAAAATTTGGATTCCATGCTACAGCTAGACCTCCAGAATGTCCACATGAGCTAATAGCAGAAACCTCCCAGTCCGGGAGAATATTACAAAGTTTATGAATGGCTAACTTATCCTCACACATAGTCTCCTGTAGGAAAATGATTGCAGGGCCAGTATCTTTAATTAGACTGGACAAGGCCTGGGCCCGAGTCACCTTGCCCAATCCCCTAACGTTTACTGACAGCAGAGACATCAAGAAACATTCCTAGTGGGGGTCACTGCTCTAAGCCCCAGGGGTTCAGTCTTATCAAGCTTTTCAGCATCCTCCAACCTCCTAGATATAGGTGTGTAGGACTCAGGGAAGTTCGAAACAGATTTTTTCTTCTTACCTCTTCTTATGGTAACATTTTGCCGGTTAAGGGAAAGTAAAGGGTTTGCATCAGACCCGCTGCAAGGATTCTTAGTGTAAGCCGAGAGAGGAGGGAATTCTTTCCCATAAGTTGACATGAGATAACCACTATTGGATAATATATTCAAATCCTCAGGATTGGAAAAATTATCAGGTGGGTTTGTACCCTTATCTCCCTGCGGTATATGCCCCTCAATAGGATGTGATTCACAGAGTGTGTCCCCAGATGCTACAGGTATAATTTCATTAGACCCTATGAGTTGTTGCCCTGGCTGGAAATCTAAAAGAGAACTAGCATGTTTAGGGTTTGACAATGAATCCATGTTATGGTGAATTGTGGGGTGGTTTTCTAACAATGCATCATCAGGGATAGGGTTTGACATTGAGTCCACAACTGTTGACGATACTGAAAACCCCCGTTTCAATGCTTCTGGCTCCATGTCATCAAATAACTTGCAACTTACATTTGAATCAGAAGAGCAATAAGCCTTTTTAGTAACAGGTAACCCTGTCACTATATCATGTCTCAGATGGACTTCCCCTTTTGCTATACGGCTTGTTAAATTATGCTCCGAAGATTCAATGAAAGCCAATTCTTCGTTTGACAAATCCGGGAAATTTAAAGAAGGGAATTTTAAGGACTTACCAGCTTTTTGTAATGCAGGATTTTGCAGGTCCTTCCCGGGAGTTGTGAATTCAGTCGAACTCTGAGAACAATCACGCACAGAGGGACACGACGCCTTTACATGTCCAGTCTTTCGGCAAAGGTAGCATCTGAAAGGAATCTTGTAGAAATCCAGAGCTTGTTGCCAAACCCTAGTTCCCCAAGAAATTATAATTTCTGCTGGCAGGCCACCTTTCAGGTCTATTTCTACCATTGCTTTGGCAAATCGCCGGTCCATCCCAAATAAATTTTGTTTGTCAAAGCGAATAAAACGACCCACCGAATCTGCAATGCCTTTTATCACATCCTCAGTCCAAAGTTCTATGGGCAGACCAGGTATGATCATCCACAGATGGCGCAGGGTCTGAACTTCTTTGATAGGATCAAAATTTAAGTGCCATCGCTTGATAAACATGGAACCCTTCTTAAATTCCCAGAATTTTGACAAAATCAAGTCGAGATGAGACGCCTCCGTAAATGTGAACAGCATCCATCGATTTGGCAGCAAATTGATGCGGGGGGCCAAACCTGTGAGGGGTACCCAAACCCTATTAACCCATTCTGTGATTTCCATCTTGGTACCCGACGTATATTCAAAACGGCCAACTAAAGCTCGCTCAGCCAAAATCCGAATCCTGTCAAGATTGTGGTCTGCATCAATGTCAAACCTGCAGATTTCACTACGAGCTTTTAAAGTTTTCAGAGTTCGCCGGTGTCTAGCCTTCTCACCCCGAAGGCGGCCCCCGAATGCTTCATTATCAATATCATGGCCAATCCGCACACCCGGACCAGATTGATCAGCCGACCGAAGAGGGTTTGTGAAATGGTTTATGTCTCCCAGCGAGGACATTTAGTCTCCTAACAACAAGCAACCTGCATCTGTCGGTCACCAGCCTGATAGGCTAGGACAACTGTCAAGCAGGGCAAAAAAGGCGACTCCTCCAAAAATGGGGAAAGAACCCCCAAAATAGTCTCTTCCTATTACTAAGCTTAAAAATAAGGAAAGATTCCCAGCATGAAACTTGGCACCACGGTAGAAGAAAACCCCGTACTGCAGGTAACCCAAAAAATCTAGCAGAAATGAGGAATCGCAACCTTCGGCTAAAGCAAAAACTTCCCACTTTTTTTCCTTGGCTGGTACTAGGCTGATTCAGCGAATCAGCTGGACTCCAAGTCGCCAAAGGTCACCAACTCATCAGATCAACTGTCATAATCAGAGATTCCTGCAGTAAAATCATGAAACCCTAGGAGCGGCTCCATCTCCTCAGCTTTGTTCAATAAAGAAACATTGTAAATAAATTTTCTTTCATTTTTATTATTTAAAATATCTATAAAATAAAAATATTAAAAAAACATAGATATAACATTAAAAATATTTAAAAAATAGAAACACAAATATAACATTATAAGCTTAACATAAATATAACATTAAAAATATTTAAAAAATAGAAACATAAATATAACATTATAAGCTTAAATCAAATATAAAATTAAGATTCTAACAATTAGATTTTAAGATTTTATTCAGAGGTAAAAGTTTAAGGTTTTAAATAAATTCAGAATTTTAAAACATATGTGAACTATGTTTTTCATCTTGTAAGAAAAATTATAATATTATTTAATTTTTTGTTTCGATGTTTTAAATATAAGAACAAAACGACATTGTAAGACCTTTTAATCCTTTTGATTCAAGGCAATTTAGTATGTAGCTTCTATCTTAATTTAGGTAGATTGTTTAACGATAACTAGATGTGAGTTAAAACTTAAACATAATAGACAAATAAGAATACACTTTTTCTATATGAAATTTTTTTTTTTTCTATAAATGCATTTTGCAATTACCACTTAAAAGTAATAATGAAACAATTTAACGACAATGTTTTTTGCAAAAAAGCTTGGCAATTTTGAAACAATTCACCAACAATGTTTTTGTGAAAAAGCTTGGCAATTCTGAATGCTTGTGTGAAAAATTTAGCAAAATGAAATTTGCAGAAGCTAACCCAAATTATTATTACAATTGCAAATGCAATAGTAGTAATTATATTCTATTCAGATCTTCAACCTAATTTACAAACGTTTTTTTTTTTCAACAAACCCACTTCAACCTACCAATTCAGCAAGTATGAGCTGCCATGCAGCCTTGTTCAAATGGTACTTTCCTAAATATTGCTAGCATTATCATTGCAATTGGTAGATGTCTTTCTTGATTAACAAAATATTTACATAAAAGTTAGCCTTTTCTTTATCTTTCCTTTTGTATTTGATGTAGATGTCAGTCAAAAGAAAGAATGAGGCACCTTTTTCTTCTTTGCTGTCATGCTAAATATGAACATTGTTGTTGTGTTGAATAGGAATGTTGGTGTGCTCTCCAATATAAACCGTTATTATGAACGTTGCTTTTGTCTCCATTAGTTGCATTATCCACCTTTAAAGGACAGCAAGTGACACTGAATCAACAAGGGAATATAACTGTTGGTAAAGAGGGTGGAATCGAAATGTTACAAGGAATGCATACTTTAAAAGCATATTAATATTAAGTTATGAAAATAAACAGAAACGTTACTGCACGTGGACTGGAGACATTATAAGGAATCGCAAAAGGCAGATGGGTAAAGATGATAGGGAAAGTGGAGAATGCCAGATTAATTATCTATGGAGATGATGAAAATGCAGATATAAGTTATCGAAAGAATGGCAATGATTAGTAATGAGGTATTTTATTCCATTAACTGTGAGAACCCACCTTGTAATTGTTAGATTTGATATTTGACCCTTGTTTCCAGAAAGCAAGGGTTGGTGGATGGATTCATGTATATGAAAGAACTATTGTTATTTGTGTTGTTTACATTGAATTATTCTTAATTCTTTGGTGGATGGATTCACGTATATAAAATTGGTGAACCAAAACACTAAAATTGATTGTATTTGTTTAAATTCTGTAAAGTTGGGGAACTAAAATTTTCACATGGAAGAAAATAGCTTGAAATTTGTAAATTTGTGTCGAATTGAGATTGAGTCTTTGTTTTTTTGTGAAACTTTGGAACGAAATTTTTCATTCTTAAATGAATATGAAGCTGACTGTATTTGTTCTAGCTTTTTGAAAAATGGAAAACTCTGAAAGAAAAAAAGAAAATAAAATGCAGAAGTTTCTCTGTTGGACATGTTTTTGATAAAAGAACATTACACCCTCTCTATACAAACAATTTGATTCGAGCCACTCCACTACTAGTACAGTAGCACCTTGCCTTAATAATCGCATAGGCACCCAGGAACCCTACTCAGTAAAGAAGGGGACTCCCTAAATGAGACTACTAGCTAGTAATCAACAGCTGAAACAACTGCCTCTGCTCGCGCCGGGGGTTATGGATTAGGAACTGCTTCCTCTATTGCGAGGCGATCAACCACCAGTAGTAAAGGCGGATCCGTTGGTGATGTTAAGTAAGGCTGGATCAATTAAAAAAGCAACTAAACATATGGACATAATCGAATTGAAGGAGGGTGAGGTTGGGCTAACTTCCACATGCACCATAAAGAGAGAGGGAGCACTCAAATGAGCAAAGATAAGGTTTAATTTTTACTTCCCATAAAAAGCAGCAAGGCAAATGGTTGCTGGTGGTTCTAACAACCCTGGACCCCCATAAGGGCACCTTCAAGGCTAGGCTGGTGACTTGTAGGCTTAAGAGCGTTCCTGAGACTTTTAAAGGTTGTTATCGAGGCAATCTCTTCTTCTGCAGGGATGCTAGTTTGCAGGCATCTTTTAGGCTTAGAGTCTTGCTATCAAGGGAGGTCTAAAATATACCGAAGGAAATCCCAAGCAGCAGAACCCGGCCAGGACGAAATTCAACACTAAACCCAAGATAAGTGCACCGAATGCATCAACGACTAGATTCGTCAGGGGAATCCCCCACCAGCGAGAAGAATGGTGATGCTCAGGTGTTAGAAGCGTCTCATGAGCATAAACAAGAGGGGCATATTGATTAGTAGGAATTTTTCTAAAAACCCTCCAAAATTGTAAAAAATAAAAAATAAACAAAAATAAAAAAACACACAGCTAAAGAGTCTCAGACATTCAAGGAAGGGGTTTGAACCACATTAGCTCTCAATCCTGGAAAAGGCCAAATCTCTCGGTCAACCACTGCAAATATTTTGAGAAACCAACATCTCCACCCCGCGATGTGCGATGTTAAAAGTGGCCTTCACCTGCAACAGAAACAATGGCAACACTCAACATATTCTACAACAAATATTGATGGCCTAATGCGACCTCTAAACCTTAAAATGAACGATTTTTTATAAACCTTAGAAATATTGGAATCTACATAGCCTCTGAAGAACTTAGCCTCCATATCCTACTACGTGTGCACACCTAGAAGAAGCATGGTGCAAGCATCTTGGCTTTGGGCAAGTGTAAACCTCCTATCCTACTACGTGTGAACCCTTGGAAGGAACATGGTGCATGCAGCTTGGCTTCAGGCAGGTGTAAAGTCATTTGGAGGGCAAGTTATGGTTCACGGAGCAAGCACCAGAGGATAGACTGACATGTCAATTACTTCCATGTCAAGTAATAAAAAATATGTGAAGGTAAGATTATGTAAGGGTAAGTTATTGATTTTATTTTTGTTTTTCTTCTTAATTTTTTTAATGCCCGACAATGATAAAAATGGTATATTCAAGACCTTCTATCCAATCAAATATAAATGCAAATTTTCAAAAAAATATTTTTAAATATAAATTTTGATGAAACTTTTACTTAACTTTATAAAAGTTGAAATATTAATACTAACTAATAAGTAAAGGTAGAACATATAGTCTCTACCTATGACGTAGGCAGGGATCAATAATGTATTCTAATAAAAAAATATAATAAAATAAAATGTAATGAAAATGGTGCGTCTAACAAATTATATTCAATAGTGAAAAATTACCTATATCTAATCTATATAGTAAATATAAATTTAACAACTTACATTACACCTTATTTAAAACAAGTGAAATTAGCAGCAAAGCTGCTGCCTCTTAGAATATTTTAATGTAATAGTAGTACATAATTAAAAATTAAAAGTTAAAATAATTATGTAACATTTTAGCAATGTATCACTTGTGGATAGTTTGAAAGCAAAAGAAAAGTGACATGCCTTACTCTATGCTTTTAAGAGTTGAAATATATTTTCAGATATCTAAGTGTTAGCAACTATTGATAAATGATTGATTATGGCATTATGAAATGTAAGACTAGTAGCTTAAATTTGTTTGTTTGTATAAAAATAAATATGATCTTTTTTAGATTTTTGTTACCTAGTTTAAGAGATTTGAGGTGATATGACTACTAGATGGAAGTTATCCAATTAGAAAATTGGATCCCTATTCTTTAAGTAAAATTAGTAAGTCTTTTGATTTGTAAAATAATAAATAAATGACATGTGGATAAGTTGAAATATTTAATGTGTCGTATATGCAATAGAGAAAGTATTAAATATGTAACAATTAGTTTGGATATTTATTTTTCATTTTCAATTTAATAGTTTTTTACTAAAAAAATAGATTAGCATTATAATTTTGACAATTATAAGTTATTATAATTATAATAATTATAAGTTATTTTATTAATTGTAATGTAAAACAAATAGAGATTCAATGCAATGCAATTTTGGAAGCTTCCCATCTAAAATTTGGCAGCTTTTCATAGGTTTCCTAAATACCAATAACTCAAAGATTAGAGATTCAATGCAATGCAAGTTTGGAAGCTTTCCATCTAAAATTTGAGTTTATAATCTAATCACCAGGGAATTTGGAGGCCACTTCAGAAAATGCTGGTACATGAAACATAAAGAAACAAAATTCTGTACGCTATATTTGTTGCTCTGAAATTTCATTCTACGTCTTCGAATCTCATCACTGTTATACAATATAACGTTGGTATGAGAATGGCAGGGACTAATTAGTTCACAAGTAATTTTAGCGATTTAGTTGCTTGTCCTTGCAGACTAGTAATACTCCTTGTGTTGCTTTCTATTTTGCTTTCAAATGTCCATAACAACTGTGTCGTTGCAAAGCATCCACAAACAAAGGTGTTGGCGGCGAAGATGTTGTTACACTAGGTTGGTGGTTAGTTTTTTCATTGTTTATATTATTTTAAAAATGGTTGATATACCTTAATTTCAATCAACTATAGATAAGCATTTAAAAGTAATTGATACAAGTAGATCCACATATATAACACTTTATGTTTTTAATTATTGATATAACATTTTAAATTTCTCAATTCATAACAACGCTACCGCAGCAATAGCAGTATAACTATAACTCTGTGAAGACTAATTGACCTTAACTTGTGCATTTGCAAGTCCGTTATCTACACCCGTTGGTCACAATAATGTGGATAAATATCACTTTACCCCTAATTGTTTGTGTTGCTTAGCTTGCTTCGATTTATGTAGTTGTTGCAAAAAGTGTTGTCCTAGTTCACAGTGTTAATATGTTTACGGCTACAGAAAATAACATACTCTTATAAATAAAATAGCCAGATTGTATTTGTGGCTACTAAATAATGCTAGCCAGATTGTATTTGTGGCTACTGAATTTTGTTGATTGTCCTGCATAGGTTATGAAATCAAGGGTTGAATATCTATTTCCTATTTGAACTTCTTATTTCCAATATTACAAGAAAAGGTCATTTACATGTAAATGTCATTTTTCTCAAATGTTTTTTTTTTCAATGTATTTATAAATTTGTAAATGGAATAGTTTAAAATAGCAACAAAGCTGCTTATACCTGCCATTTGAAATTAGTTTATAAGTAATTAAATTAAAAGTTAATAGCCCAAAAGTAAAAGTAATTGATTTCTTTACATGAATATTAAGTATTTTAAGAGAAGTTAACCAAGAAATTAATAATTCCTTGGAAGTGTGGTGGCCTAGTTATTAGTATTGCTAGGTTCAACACTTTATTAATAATAATTGAAATTACTTTATCCTTCTCTTCTCAATGATTCTTTAGAGATTATAAAAATGTTGCAAATCCAAATTTCACCCAAATTTCACATCCATATAAGATAATAGGAATAAACAAATCTAAAAAAGCATTTAGTGATATATCTATTTTCATAATATATTAATGTATATGATATTAAATTATAAATAAAAAAACACATAAATTATTTTTTAGTGATTTGAAATAGTTTGTTTTGGGATTAAAAAATAAATTGTTTTTTCAATCCTAACCTCTCAAAATCTTTAAATTAATAAAATAATGTTTTAATTAAAATTGATTGTATAAACAGTAATAATAATATCAATTAAATATAAACATTAAAGTTAATATATTTTACTACACTATACTAATTATTTTATTTTTTATTTAAATATCTAATATATTGAAGATCCACGTGATATGAGATTCCATACTCGTGGAATTTTCTTTCATGAGAGATCGAATAAGTAAATATATAATAATCACCAACTTAGTATCCACTTGCATAGGAGGTGTGATTAGTCATGATAAATTCAAATCGAAATTATCAAAGAAATATGAGTAAACATGTGCCCTAAACAAGGTTTAGAAATTTGGATTATAGATGAGATATTGAAATAAATTCAATATGGTTATTCAAAAAAAGTAATGTTTATTAATTATAATTTATATATATTTTAAAATATATGTAAAATTCAAACTTAAATATTTTATCATCCAAAACTATTATATAAAATCTCACTTATCAAAATTACGTAAAACTATTATCAAAAAAATTAATATAAAAATAACCCAAAATTATTATATAATATAAATGTTTTAAGTTTATCCATTTGATTTTAACAAAAAAGCAATAAAGAGTCCTTGCAAGTATAATAAAGATAAATTTATATTAATTTAAATTAAAGATAAATAAATATATTCCTTATTACAAATTGGATTAATTTATAAATATAGATATTATATAACTACATAGACATAATAAGAAACTTCTTTATTTTTATGAACATAAATAATGAAAAGTTTAATGAATATAAAAGCTAAAATGTATGAATCCGTGATCAACGTGATGAAAGTTCCCTGGGTTTTGAAATACATTAAAATGAATACCACGAACTATGGAAGTGCGAATGCTATAGGTTGGATTTTAGTGACAATAATTTATTATTGATTCAATAATTACGGAAGTGCGAAAGCTACGGTAGGTAGTGAACATGTGTTGGTGTTTGCACGGTTTGTAAGATCTAAGTGATGATAGCAGTCCAGTCATTTGATAGTGTAATGATTATTTAAAAAGACATTTGGCAATATTAGAGCTAGATATTTTTATTTTAAAATTATTTAATTATATCATATCAATGATATTAATTTAGAGGACACTTGGCATAATAATGTATTTTTTTATGATTATTATTTTTAATTGATTTTTTATATTTGATAATTATATTGCACATTAGGGCAAATTAGTCACATCATTAATATAAACCAATAACAAAACAGAAAAATGTATTTAAAAAAATTAAAAAACATATTTTAAATTTAAAAAAAATAATTTAATATATGAATTTTACAAAACTTAAATAAAACTTTAGAAAAAAATATAAACTAATTAAAGTCAAAGCTTTAGGAATACCAAACTATTGCTATAAAACCTGCCGAGACAGGTATAAAAAATGCTAATAAGCACACTAAAAAGTATGTTTCACATCCACAACAATTTTTTAAAGTATTTTTCAAGTCCAAGTCCCACAACAATTTTTTAAAGTATTTTTCAAGTCCAAGTCCCACAACAACTTTTTAAAGTATTTTTCTATTTTTTCCATATAAATATCTCTCCACATAGTGAATCATGTCTTCTCCGACCTCATTCTCTAGAGCCAAGGATGCATATATTTTTGTAAATTGTGTGATACAACTTTCGATGAGAAAAGATTCTATTTCACATGTGTGTGCGCATGCAATGAAGAAGAGAAAATGAATGCAAATCATAGTAGAAATATAGGGGGAATTTAACATTATGGAGGGTTCCCTTAAACCAAGTATCCTTTGGGGTAGTGTATTAATTGTGATATAGTGTTGTGCAAGTATACCCTTGTTTTTGTTTTGACTCTTTGTAAATGCTACATGTGTGTGCACATGTAATGGAGAGAAAATGAATGTTTATAAAATTGCGAGTTGAAATATAGTGGGAATTCAACATTTTGGAAGGTTCTTTTCAAACAAGTATCCTTTGGAGTAGTGTATTAATTGAGATATTCATCATTGGGTCAAAATCATATCTTATAGAGAAGATTTTTAAACTTACAATATAAACAAAGTTAAAATCATGGTATCAAATGCACTTTTACAATCTCACATCTTTTATAGACATGTATTTTTTAATCTTTTTAATAAAATATTTAAAAAGTTTATATTGTATATCTTTATTATCAATATAATTATATGTTATTCTATACACAACAATAATAATTTTAATTTTAAGGTCATAGTCAAACACCAAATTGGTGTATGTTAATGAGACCCCCTCAAGATTGCATCTCCACCTCCTTTGGATTTGAACTTGAGACCTTTAGGAAACATATGTTTTTAACCATTAGATCCATTCAAATTGTATATTTTTTTACTCTTTACAACAATAATAATCTCACTATAATATTTATTTGTTATGTAGGTTAGATTTTATAAAATTCCATTTTTTTTATAGATTTATTTAAGCTTCCATTAATTACAATTGTTGTGTTGTACTTCTTTCCTTGCCTACTTATGAAATAAAATAATATTAGATACTATTTATACTTTATGTGTTCCTTCTTATGATTTATTTACCATGAATTTTGTTCAAAAGTAGAGATACATGATGTGAAGGGGCATAAAACTATAAATCGAGGGATTGGTTTTGGTTAATTCAAAAAATTGACAGCATAATTAACAATTGGAATTTTCGATGGCTCTCGATGGGTAGAAGATTTATATTTGATCAATATGTTCTTCTCAGTATTTTGATATATTGGTTTGGTCTCATGAAACCGTCAACAAACATCCTTACAGCTATTCGCAGGAAGGTCTATCATTTCATCTGGGTTGGAAATCTCAGTGCTGAAAAATTTCATCTTGCAAATTGGGAATCGATCTCATGGCCCAAACGACTTGGCAGTTGGTGGTTACTAAATTGGGGCTCAAGCCAAATAACTATAAATCGAAGGATTGGTTTTAGTTAATTCAAAAAATTGACAGCATAATTAACAATTGGATTTTTCAATGGCTCTCGTTGCTCAGTCTGTTCTTCTCAGTATTCTGACATATTGGTTTGGTCTCATGAAACCACTAGAAAACAGTTGTGTAGCTATTCGCAGGAAGGTATATCATTTCATTTGGGTTGGAAATCTCAATGCTGAAAAATTTCATCTTGCAAATTGGGAATCGATCTCGTGGCCCAAACGACTTGGCGGTTGGGGGTTACTAAATCTCTATGTCTTCAACCAAGCTCTCTGGGTTAAAATTTTATGGCGTCAACTATGTGTTGAGGGACTCTGGAGCGTGGTCATCCGCTCGAAATATCTTAAAATTGTCATGACTATGCTCTGGATTAGAAACCCCAAGCTGCATTACAATAAGGCTTCTTTAATATGGCGAAGCATCATCACCACCTTCCCACATATCAAGAAATTTCTGAGTTGGAAGATTGGTTGGGGTGATCTTGTTCATGTGGGCATTGACTCCATGGTGGGGGTGGGGGCAAAAATACATCCTATCTCATTAGACTCTTAAGTAGGTCAATGATAAGAGGATCTTGGTCCTTTCCCAAGTTTATGACAAAGGGAATTGTATGTGTTCACCACATTGGTTTTCGACCGAGGAGTTGGGGATTGATAGGCGATCGGCTAAAGAATGGAATCTCTACGTCTGAAATCTTAATTTTGCAGGCATTACACTTACTGATGAGAAAGACCTTTTAGTCTAGGATCATCCGGAGGCTAATGGGTGTGTCATGTCCCCTCCCGTCGACCAACGCAAGGGAGGGAGCATGACACTAAAATCTGAACTTTTACAAAACTTAGCCCCATTCATCATGAATAAAACAAATGGCATTATAATAAAATGCATATGTGTGTAGATGCAAACCAAATCAAATGTGCACAGCGGAAGAAAACATCATCCACAAACCTTTCACATGCATCCATCATATCAAGAACAACCATCCATTAATTAAAACAATACAGAAGTAAAACACAATAAAATGAAATATTCATCTTGCTGTAAGGTTGTCCCAAGCAACTAGCTATGTCGCTGCAACGTTCCACCCAACCTTAGGTCTCTTCCTAGCCTGTATCATTTCAACACTCAGAGACCACCCCCGAGCTGGGCATGATATCTACAAGGAAAACGGGGACTCTCAAGCTCAGCACAGCCCAAAGCAATGGATACCCATCTCAACCCCAACATTCTTTTACACACAACAAATTCAAAAAATTGGGCATGGATACATATTTTCAACAATGGATTTTACAATTTAGGGTCCATGGGTTTTCCCCAAATCGTGGCACACCCAAAACGGATTGTGGGAAGAGGAAATCAACCCCGGGGAAGAAAACTGATTTCTCCTACAATATATGAGGATTCAGTGGGCCAAAACGTCCTCTATGAAACCCCCAAATCGATTTACTCTCGTCCCCACTGTTAACCAGAACAAAAACGCCCTTCCCAGCTAGAAAAATGGATGAAAACACATCAAAATCATGGAGGAAAACGCCCAGGTGACTCCCAACTCGTGAGAGAGAAAAACTGATGGGTAAATAATGGCTTGTGGAGCAATTTCGTGGCTCCTTTCTTGCCCAAGAAGCAAAACACGAAATTCTAGGGAGGGTGGCTTGCCCATACTCGAATTTGGATAGCCATACCTCTCCATTCCCCGAGGAATTAACTACCTCAACCAACTCTTGGAAGAAATGAATGATTGGGCACAAAAGTCAACATGGGTAGTTGAGCATTCATGGGTTCTCTCATTGACACTTGGATTGACTTGATTGGCTTAAGGGTTTGAATATTTCCCTCCCAATTCCTTATAAATATCATGCCCCCATCTCTTGTTGGATTGCATAGCTAGTTGTGGGCATTTATATTAAAATGCATATTTACAATTCCCATGGTTTACTAGCACATGGGTAGCATAATATCCAATACTTGCCTCTTCAAGGTTGAGCGTTCACTAGAGGGGCCTTGGCCTTGAGCTCCACACTAGGAATCATACATAATATGCATACAATATTTACATTATAGCCCAAAATATTATAAGGGCCAAAATGGGGGTATGACAGGGTTCCTTACTGTTAAATTGGTATACTGTGACATTCTTTGTGGTAAAACCATTCCTACCCTCGATTGGTGTCACGGTGAAATCTGGAAATGGAATATACCATTCAAGATAAAGTGCTTCTTGTGTCTTTGCTTCACCAATAAGATTCTGACTTGGCCCAATTTGCAGAAAAGAGGATTCCATGGCCCAAATGTGTGCAGCCTGTGTTTGTGAGATGAAGAGGGCATCTCTCATTTATTCACCTCTTTCCCTTTTGTCAGGGATGTATGGACTGAGTTGAAAGTCTTATTGGGATTCTCGGAAGATTGGAATGGTTGGTCCATTAGTGAATGTTTGCATAGTTGGATACAGAGGAAGGACAAATATCGACTGCTTCCTATTTTTACTATCTAGGTAATCTAGAACTGCAGGAACAAAAAAAAATTCAACTCCATATATCCAAATATTTTCAACTCTTGCAGAAATGTTTTGGTCTATGTGAAAGACTATCCTACCTTGGATAGGAAGAAACATAAAAGACTCGTTTCCTACCCAGTTTTGAATGATATTAGATCATATGGATTCTTTGATGGGGAAACAAAGAACATGGTTTGTGGTGCAGGCATGGTACTATGGATTAAAAAAGATCATAAGCTCACTTTGAGAATGGGAGTTGGTAGTGGCACTAATATGAAAGATGAGCTGTTGGCGTTATGGGGATTACTTTGGTGTGCTATTAAATGAGGAATTTTTTGCATCAGATTTTTTGGAGACTCCAAAGTCCTTATTGATTGGGCCACGATGAAATTTGATATTCTATCTATCCATCTGTTGCCTTGGTTGAACCAGACTTCACATCTTATCAAGTCTTTTGAACATATTTCTTTTTGTCATATCTTTCGGGAAGTCAATACTAAGGCGGATGGATTGTCAAAAATGGCCATTGGTCCTTTCGATGGGCATATCACTTTTGAGGAATGGGTGGAGGATAAACTCGTGGATCATGGCTACCTACATGCCATCTAATTTATTTACTGTGTTGTTTACATTTACTATTGGCTAGCAGGTGGTCTTTTGAAATGTTTGTTTGTATCCTGTTATACTAGTCTCTGTTGTTTTCTAGATGTTGATGTAAGTTTTATATTGGAATTTTAGGGATTTGAGATCATGATGGAAAACGGCTGATTGTTTACGCGGTTGATATTTTGACTTTACTATGTAACTTTGATTTTCAAAGAAAATAACAAGTTACAACTTTTTTCTATTGTAAAAAAGTGATTTGAAGGGACATAGGGAAAACTCATATATACCAAGCACAATAATTTCTCAAGAAGTATGTTTCATTCATTCAAGTTAAAATTGCCATATGATATATGAAATCTTACAGATTAAAAAAAAACATTAAGGTCAAAGTATAAAAAGTAGTTACCTAGAGTTATAGGCATACTTACATTTTTAAACACAAGGTGAAAGTATAAATTTATTTTTGTGGCTTAGATGACCCAATTTTATAGCATAAGTTGTTTAGAGTTAAAGGCCTAAATACATGGTGTTACAACTTGAAGATGGAATAGAGATTCCATGTTGATTCAAGGAATAAAAATCTAATGGAATCACCACATTTAGAAGATTTTATGTACAACCAAATGAATTTTATTGCTTCAAGACCTATAAATAAGTTATGAAGTAATTAGTCGAAATTAATTATGCTAGAAAAAGTTGAAAAATATATATACATAGACTTAAATCTACATGTAAATTTGGTTACTAATAAATATGTTAACACAAAGAGACT
This sequence comes from Larix kaempferi, assembly GCA_027924585.1. Taxonomy (NCBI): domain Eukaryota; kingdom Viridiplantae; phylum Streptophyta; class Pinopsida; order Pinales; family Pinaceae; genus Larix; species Larix kaempferi. Next base: position 14,628,308 of record BSBM01000643.1, read on the forward strand.
TAGAACTCAATGTAGGATTGGCAAAAATTTGGAGGACAAAAGAATACGTATTTCATTTACAGTTACAAGGATTTTGTTCTCCAATAAACTATGCCCAATGTTATTAATTTTTTTTAAAGTTCCATACCAACGTTTTTGAGCTTAAATATGTGGTCGTTACACAAATCCATTGCAAACCTTTATATCTCATACTAGGGCATTGCTAGAGGAGGGTGGTACCCTTCCTAGTAGATATTGAGTTACAATTTAGTGCATTTTGTATGGATAGAGGTGAATAATTACCCAACTTTTCCTTGCAAATTTCTTTTCGAATGCATTTTGTTTCATAAGTTACATCCTATAGATTCAATGTTTTTGGGAGTATAATAGTTACAATTCAATTTTTTTCTTTGCATTTTGAAGCATGGAATGTGTAGAATTTTTGTGTGTTTCATGAAGGTACATGGAAAGAAAAATAATAGTTAAATTATTGTTCAAATAATAAATTTAGCACTTTAATTTTTAAAATTTTCAAACTAATTGATTTAACTCTTTTAGACTAAGTTAATATTTTTGTTTTCGTGGATTCAACACTTATGGACATTGTAAACATGGTTTTAGCTTTTATTTCAATGGTCATGACCACACACCAGTTTTGAGATGTTAGGCTTTTCACTATTTAGTTCTCATTTTCTAATCATCTCTTTTGCGACAAAATGCGCATCACAGGAAACTCTTTGGGCACTTCCCCTCATTTCGAGGATGGTACCTGGGGTATATTGTTTTGTTGCAGTTTTGGCAACCTAACCTAAGGGGGACATGGAGTGAGGCCCGCAATATTCATAGAGGCAACCAACCTAGGCTCTTGACCCTATGAACTCTTGCTTTCTATTCATAGCACTCGACCACTTGAGCTGACTCATAGGGTTTCTTTTTTGATGAAACACACATAATGGGAAACCCTCTAGGCACTTAAGAAAATAAAGCAAGATGTTATTATGAAAAGAGAGAATTACCACAACAATAAGAAATCGTAGATAGCAAATTATCACAATTGCAATATCTTTATTGATGGAGGCAATGTTCACTTGTCTCTCCAAGGGGGAAACCTCCAAATGAAGACAAGTTTCAATTACAAAATACTTCATAGGACACCTTGTTTCATTGCTTCTAATCTTATATATAGTTTCTAGTCTTTCTAGTAGGAAGAGCCTTCTAGTAAGCCTTCTTAGTTTGACCCTATGAACTCTTGCTTGCTATTCATAGCACTCGACCACTTGTGTTGACTCATAGGGTTTCTTTTTCAATGAAATGCACGTAATGGGAAACCCTCTAGGCACTTAAGAAAATAAAGAAAGATTTTATTATGAAAAGAGAGAATTACCACAACAATAAGCAATCATAGATAGCAAATTATCACAATTGCAATATCTTTATTGATGGAGGCAATGACGTTCACTTGTCTCTCTGAGGGGGAAACCTCCAAATGAAGACAAGTTTCAATTACAAAATACTTCACAAGACACCTTGCTTCATTGCTTCTAATCTTATATATAGTTTCTAGTCTTTCTTAGTAGGAAGAACCTTCTAGTAAGTCATTTTACAAATATTGATTTCTCACTATATCTACTTTATTGGCCTTATTTAATATAGATGGCCTCAATACATAACAATCTATCTATTAAGGGGGTGAGGGTAGGACCCTAACAAATTTAGTTTAATAGCAGTAGTGACAAGCAAGGAACACATGTAGAGCTACACCACAATAAATTCTTACACTTGAATAAGAGGGATCCACATTTGTAAATGTAGGACACATATCCCATATGGCCCCACATCCATTTTGGCACCAAAAAATAGATCCATTTTCAAACCCAGATTAGTATGTTGATGCTTACTAGAAATAAATTTGGCACCGGTACTTTTAAGGGAAAGAAAGATCAATGCAACTATTTTTGTCATCATCCCATGTCCTTCAAAATAAGCTTTCATTTCATCCTTCTATTGTTCTATGATGTGAATACCCATGGATTGTACTAGTCTCTTCAACTGCAGTTAATGAAGCATAAACTAGAAACACAAGTTACCATGTTTTGCAATTATCTTGACATAATATTGGATAGTTTGCATTGAGCATAGTTACTTCAATGTCTATTTGACTAAAATTATAATAAATATTTATGTAAGGAAGATCAACAACTTTTCTTAAAATCAATCATCAAATGTAAAGGAAACCAACTACCACTTATCCATTTTACAACCTTATATTGAGCCAACCAACATATACAAAATGTAGCTTATGGAATTCATGTAGATATTACTAATGAGCGAGGTAGACTTTGCCAATAGAAGGTTCAACACAATATAATTCTTGTAATACTTTTTCCAGAACTGATATCAATGCAACTCTAATACATGCATACCTTATATTATGAATTCCAAATTGATTTGAAAAAGAACAAGGCCTGAAAAATAAAGTTAATTTGAATACATCAGTGCACCTCGTTCTTCACATAATGAAGTTTGAACATGCATAACTGTGAAAAACTTGTTTTTTCAATGGTTGCATATCTTGAACTGTGCAAATCTTGAGTCCTGCATTATGAAAGGTTATTGTTGCAGAGCACAACACTACAAAGTTTATCATCAGAGTTCCACCAAATGAAAATGCAATCTCCAAAACATTGTAATGACACATTGTCCCTATCCGTATGTTTTGCACATTTTTCTACTCCTACAAAATTGCAATAGTATGACACCAAAGAAAATGTGATAAATGATGAAATTCAATTTTATATACTATATATTATGCTATGCAATAATTTCAAATGCATAGACAACTCCATATGTAATGCAATACCTATAATCAAATATTTTTTAAAATAATTGATTTGCTTAACGTCTGGAAGTAATCATCCACAAATCCCCACAAGATAGCAAAAGAGAATGAAACTACTTCCACAAATCCCCACAAGATAGCAAAAGACAATGAAATGCACACTTTTTTCTTTTTTATGATGAAAAGTTTATGGACATAATGAAAAGGAATATATGGATATTCAAGTATATTTCACCACAAAGATTGGTTGTGTTGAGCAAAAAAAACCAGTAATTGAGAACCTCCTCTCAACTTGGATTAATACATACAGCTCAAGATCAATGCACTTGATGGGTGTGCATATAGGAACCATGGCCCATTTATTGTGGATTGAATCAAATTTTGAAATCCTTAGACATGCGTGCATCATAAGTTGTAGGCAAACAAAACACCTAACTTGTATCGGCAAGGTTTGATGTGCACCAACTATTGTCTTGCGACCATCATGTGGTCATCAAGTATGAGATATGGAAGGACCCATTGAATAAAGCATCTATCATTGGCCAAATTTTTTTCAATCTTTGGCTGATGTTCCTCAAGATTCTTTAGGGGAATATGCTTCTATAAATTAACTCTGCTTGATAAGACCCCCCGCTAAAAAATTGTTTGCATATTCATTATATTGAATGTTCTTTATTTTCAACAAATTTATATATCTCAACTTGCCATTCATCTATGAATATTCAAAGGTATATACCACTTAATATATCACAAGGATTTAGATCTCCAATCAACACACAACAATTTCCGATAATAATGCTAAGCTATGATTGTTGGTGGTTGGCATAAAGAACCACACTAGTTCTTTTCTCAAAGTGTTATCAAATCAAACATTAAAAAAAACTATTTATTTTATGGTTTGAGTAGCATCGTGGTCACTTTTAACCTGCAACCTAACTAGACCCCAAGGTTCCTTACCCACCTATAGAATGAAAGGCCTTCATTCAGAGATATTCCCTTCAAAATATATGTGCATTGATGTTTGCAAAGATACAAGCATAGATTCATGAATCAATTTATTCCAACATAGGTCACTTTATAGCCAATTAAATCAAATTGCAATTTGTCATCATTCTAGACAACAAGTTGATCCTCACAATCAAACTAAAAACTATATAAGTGCTATAATAGGTTGGAGAAATAAAATCTTTTCTCATTGCATTAGTCTACAAGTTGAGTTGGCTCTAATCTACAATTTCCATTCATTGTTGTATCTCTACTAAATACATTAGTGTATTGTTTATAGTTCCAAGGCAATTGATATTGATATTTATATATATATATATATATATATATATATATACACACACACACACACATATATATTGACATATACACATATATTAACATCAATATGTGTATATGTCAATATATATATATATATATATATATATATATATATAATGTAGTCATCACAACCCTGAGTAAAATCACACTCTCCTTTATACTTACAAAATTGCATTTACTTTATACATGGATCTTGAATTGGTAATGACATATATCTCTCATGACAAAAGAAGTGCTCCCTAAGAAAATTAGTCACCTCAATGATTTCTACAACATAGTATTGGTAAAAAATTCTCAATCTATTTATTTACAACAAACATATAGATTTTTGAAAGAAAAGGGTTGCATTGTATAAAAAAAATTCTCAATCTATTTATTTACAACAAACATGTAGGTTTTTGAAAGAAAAAAGTTGCATTGTATGAAAAACATATGGAATCATTTGAGTATAGCATTGATAAACTGCAATGTACCACAACAAGTGGGGAAAAAATACCCTACATTTCTTGCATCATAAGGAAATGGTTGTCATTTTGTCATTTAAAACTTTAGTGGTTTATATCCGATGTCATTATATGTAGATCTATAGATGTATGAATTTGTTTATTTGAATTGTGTTTATTTGTGAACAATGTTTTGATTCCATGCCCTTGAAAATATCGTTGGCATCTCCTTCATAGGAGTGGTCTTTGGACCCTGCACTTAGAAAGTATTCCTAGAACTTGATGTAAAAGTATTTCAGGTTCGACAACTAAAAAATTATCTCAATATATTTTATGGGTTGTTGGTAAATGATAAGGGAAAATATTTTGGGGGACTTTTTGTGGTATGAAAAGTGCTTTCTAGTAGACAAATTCCTTTGTTTCCTAACCACTATCAGTTGCTGCATAATAGGCAATTCGCTTCTCTCACCTCTTTGTAATCAATAGATTTTAAGAAGCAAAACAAGTGATGTAATACTTATAAATTTTTGAAAAGGATATGGATATGGATCTATAGCTAAGGTATGACAACGTGAAACAAAATAGGATGGAGAGCAAGGTAGCATTCCCGAACAGCAGAGTGCTATGGTCAGTGCTCTCTAATTCTCCAACTAACCTTGAAAAAGGAAGAGAACCTAGGAATAACTCTTTCCATGTTGAGATGTGATACAATGGTTGGTAAAAAGGGTCAATTTTGATGATAGGAAAATATATTGAGACATAAGAAGTCCATGGGATATATACATATGCTTTTATTCATACTAGTAACCATATACAAGTTTGACTTGATCAAAATAGGAAATTAGAGCAGCGAATAAAAAATCAAACTATAGCTTCAAAAAGATAGCTTAGATCTTACCTCTTTGCCCACTATGCCCACTATCACATTCACACTACAGATAACCTTGGCAAACCAACCATAAATATCGATTGTCCATAATCAAATCTATAAAATTTCAATGGAACTTCAAATCAAAGTTCAAATGGGTGAGTGAAGGAGAACGCATTAGACATGGATGAATTTTTCCATGTTAACCATGACTAAAGGAAATGTGGACGATTTATGTGTTAAAAAACATCTTTAATCCATAAATTGAGGGAAAACGTTACCGCATTTTTTATTTAGAAGGAAAAATGGATTCCAAAAACCTCTATTTGTGGAAAATGAGGCGAATGGAGGCCATAGCTCGAATTTTAGAGGGAGAAAATGGTTTTTTCATCCCCTCATGCAAATGCAAATACAAGTTAGCTAATCGTTTTTTATATTTTTTTAATAAATAGTGGGCAAACTATAGGAAACCCTTATGTAAAAAAATCCATTTTAAATTTCAAATCCCCTAAAATTTTCTCTATTCAAGGTCACTAGGGAAGGAGAGTACCCATTGGAATTAGTACGTATTAAGGTCAACGGATAGGATTTATTGGAATTGGTAGGAAGGTCAACTGATAGTATTGTTGATTTAAAATGCAAGGCCTTTAATGTTATCTAAAGATCAACTTAGATTTTTCAAAACAAATACGCATCTACATTTAAGGCATTTAAAATAAAAGTTATTGTTATGTTGTTAATAGTTAGATAAGCTTTGATGTTTAATAAACCATTTTTAAAATGGGATATTATTTGAATACCAAAGAGTTTGATGTATATTGTTTTTTTTTTAACAGAAACAGGGAAAAGAGTGTATTTATAAAAGTTGTGCACAACTATTCATTACATGCATATGATAGAGTTTTTTGCAGAAGAGGAAATTTCTAAAAAGACTGTAACTGTAGTTTCTATCAACATATCTTTAAAAGATCTGAGCCTTTTCTTTCTAAAACTGTTCAAAATGGTGCTGGGATAAACCCTGATAAACTATCTGTTTAGGAGAATGCAGAAATACATTGGCAAAATATATGCAAAATTTTGAAACCTGAGCTAAAAAAGAAATTAGCCATAATTCTTGAACTGGGCATAGGCGGCGTCCACCATTTCCTGATTGATCTCTTGATTGACCATGGGGGTTTCCTGCACATAACTTCCCTTGTGTTTTCCCTGTCAACACTACCATATCTTCCTGCAGCATATCGACCTTTCCCATAAGCTCGAACAAATTTTTCTCTAAATCATCAATCCTCGAATCCTGGCATGAAAGCTGAGAGACTGTGTGATTAAGGTTTGTGGCCATCTCCTCGTTTTGCTTCACGCTGGTGCAAACGGCATCATAAGTACTGCGAACCGAGAGTTAATATCCACCACAGTGCAGCTCAGGGCAGCTATGGCCACCATTACACTTTGCATCATTCTAAGGTTAAACGGAGGCAGCAGAAGAGGATGGGGGGATGGAGGGGAGTCCAATTCACACAGGGAGAGCCGACTTAGAGCACAGGAGAAATGAGGGGGACGAGCCATCGCGGGGGAAGAAGGGAATGGAGTGGAGGGAGGAGTTAATATCGACTCGTGGGAGCTGACAACACAGCAGGAAGCCATGTGACAGGTGCGTGGAGGGTCGGGATGGCGTGTGGCAGAAGCAACAGGGATCGGGGGGGAGTGAGGGTAACCGCACTTTGAGCGAGGGATGGGGAGAACCCTCGAGGGTCCAAAGGACCCATCCTTTAAGCTTGTAATAAAATTTTTAACCCTTGACATTGTCTTAGGGGATGAAGTGAAATCCCATGGCACCATTATGATCCTGCACGTGCTCAGCTCTAAAAAGGTGCCTTTGTTATCCTCTAAGTCAACAAGTCGGTTGTTCTCTTGGAGGATGTGGAAAAAAAAGACATTTGGGAGGAGAGCGTTGGATTTTATTCGTTGCATATATCTGTAAGCTTTTGTACCTTGAGGGGCAGAACCCTTTCTCATGATTTGAATAACATGTCTAGAGTCTCCATAAATTCTGAGATTATCGATACTGAAGGAGGCGGCCATATCTAATGAGAGAATAAGGGCTAGCCATTCTGCCTCATTATTTGTCTTACTACCTAGGCCCCAAGAGAGTGCTGCAACTTTATTTCCTCCGGGATCAAAGAGTATCCCACCCGCACCTACCGCCCCAGGATTCCCTTTGGAAGCCCCGTCGAAGAAAATACTGTGACTGTTTTGCTCCGTCCACCACTTGAGGAAAGAGTCTGGATCTTTCCTGATTTCCCAATCGGAGTAGGGATGGGTCTTTTTGGACTGAAGGGAGCTGGCCTTCATGAAGACACTACTCCATTGGAATTCAAACGGAGAGAGAGGTTCCTGAGCTGGGATGGTAACTCCTTTTGAAGATAGAGACTCGGATATCATTGCAATGGCTTTGATGGAAGCTCTATTGTTATTTGCACTCCTACCCTCGAATATACTTTTATTTCGATTCAACCAGATCTACCAGCAAATGTTCATTGGGATGAGGTTCCAAATTCTTGACATTATTCTCTTGGATCTGCCAGGAAAGGAGCGACCCCAGTGATCAGTGAGTTCTTCTAGAGTTCTAGGAAGAATGGATGCTCTCCATTGATTCCCCAAGACTTGAACCCACACTTGCTTAGCAAAGGAGCACTCCAAGAAAATGTGGTGGGAGTTTTCCTCGGCAATTTTACACAATGTGCACCTTGAGGGACCTGCTATTCCCCTGGCTCTGAGATTGTCTGCGGTTAACAGTTTGTTGTGAGCCAGAAGCCAGAAGAATATGTTTATTTTGGGAATACCATCCGAGTTCCAAACTTTTCCCCATCTTTTGTGTACCGGAGTATTAGAGAAGGTGAGTTTTTCGTAGCCGGCCTTGACTGTATATATACCAGCTTTCCCCCATCCCAGGAGATCTTTTTCTTTTATGTTCACCGGGGCTTTCCCATGCAGAAGATTGAGAAAAATTTTGTAATCGTTTTTGAGATTATCTGGGGGACTCATCTGCTTCCAGATCTCCCATTCTCCAGTGGCCTTCCATATCACTAAGTCTTTTAGCTTTGTGATGCCAACATTTTGCAGCCAGGCTCGTATAGAATCTAAACATCGCATTGTTCCAAGTGGCTTGTCGCCATTTATACTGTCGGTCCAGAGATTTATTCTTTTCCCATTACCAGGGATCCAATAGAGGCTTTCTTTGATTAAAGCTATTGAGGAGGAGATGAGTCCCCATATTGCTGTGCCTTTTTTGTTGTTTGGTTTGTCGAGGCATCTTAATCTTGAGCTTCTTGAGTATTTTTTCCTTATTACTTCCTTCTACCATTCTTTCTTTCCAGAAACGATCCTCCATGCTAGCTTGGCGCCCAAAGCTTTTCTTACTAAGACAGGCTCACGAATTCCAAGCCCTCCCGTCTTTTTCTTTTCTTTGACCGTCTTCCAGTTTACCAGGTGGAATTTTTTATTTTGTGTCTTCCCCCCTTGCCACAAGAACTTTCTCATCTCTGTACTAAAGGCATTCAGAGTAGAGACAGGAGCCAACATAATTGATGCTGTGAAGACAGGCAGCGAGGAGAGGACAGATTTTATCAAAGTAACTTTCCCAGCTAATTTCAACCAGCGAGTTCCCCACCAATTTATTCTGTTTTTGAATTTCTCAAGGATAGGAGTCCAAACATAGAAGGAAGGTTTTTTTAGAGAGATAGGAGTGCCAAGGTATTTAAAGGAAGACCAGTCAAGACAGGGTTTAAATTCCATTATGGCTGAAATGAGTCTGACAATGGCAGGCCAGTAGTTCCAAGTGTATATATTGCACTTGTTTTCATTGGTTTTGCCCCCAGAGGTCTTTAGGTAAAGGTCAAGGGTTGATTTAAATCTTGCAGCAATTTGGGGAGAAGCACTGCCAAGGAGAATAGTGTCGTCAGCGAACTGAGCATGGTTTATTGCTGGGACATTTCGGGCATAGGCAATACTCAGGAGAGAGGCTGAAGCTAAAAGGGAGTTGAGTTTTCTGCTGAGGGAATCAGCCATACTGACAAAAAGGAAGGGAGAAAGGGGACAGCCTTGCCTCAGTCCCTAGGAGAGGCGAAAAAAGGAGTAGGGTCTACCATTTAGGAGAGGGGAGATCCATGGAACTCCTATAGAAGCTTTCACCCAGCTAACAAACTTTCCATCAAAGCCAAATTTTCTCAAAACTGCATAAATAAAGGCATGCCTAACTCTATCAAAGGCATTGGCCATGTCTAATTTAATTGCCATACTTGCGTCCTTGTTCTGCTTGCTTGAGTGTATAGCCTCTTGCATTAATAAAATGTTATCATATATTTGCCTGCTTGGGATGAAGCCGCCCTGATTAGGAGAAATTATATTAGGAAGCAGTTTCTTGATTCTGTTTGCTATGACTTTTGTAAGAATTTTGTAGGAAGAGTTGCAGAGCGAGATAGGTCTGTATCTTCCTATAGATGTGGCATTTTTCTCCTTCAGGATTAGAGCTATGAAGGAGGTGTTGGTACCTCTTCCTATCTTCTCTCTATTCATGGTCCAATTTATCATTCTGACAAGGTCTCTTTTCAGCAGATGCCAACACTTTCTGTAGAAGTGAATGGTGAATCCGTCTGGGCCTGGAGATTTTTCCAGGTGTAAAGACCACACAGCTTTCCTGACTTCTTCTTCGGTTACCTGTTCCATTAGCATAATGTTATCTTCGGCTGAGATGAGGTTGGGGATATCTTGACACATTAGATCCAAATCTGCAGCTGGCAGCTCCTCTTCCTCTTTATAGAGAGACTCGAAGTGATTTTTGACTTCATCCTTGATGATTGTGGGGTCTTCTATCTTCCTTCCATCTTCTTTGGTTAGTCAAAGAATGTTGTTTTTCCTGTACCTTTCCTTGCACTGAGCATGAAAAAACTTGGTATTCCTATCTCTAGCTTTGAGCCACAGGCATCTAGAGCGAAGTCTCCACTCTTCTTCCTCTCTTCTAGCCGCCTACCGAATTTGAGCTTCCAAATCACTTTCTTTTCTCACTGTGGCTTTAGAAATCAGATATGTTTCCATTTTGTCTTGTAGAGTTTTCAACTCTCCTTGCAGAGTGATGATTTCTTCTCCCGGACTCTTCATGTTTTGTTTTGCCCATCTTTTTAACATTGTCTTGATATTCTTAAGTTTGGTTTCCCAAATATACCCTGGGGAGCCTGGAATAAACTATTTCCAAAGTGCTTTGACTTCTTCGAAGCAATCTTCATAATCCAACCATGCTGGGTTATATCCAAAGGGGAGGGGACCGAGGTTTCCAGGGAGCGAGAAAAAAAGGGAGATAGGGCGGTGGTCTGAGGCAGCAGAAGCCAAGATTTTGGAGTCGGGCAGAAGGGGTTTGCTTAGGAAGGATGAGCTGAGAAGAAATCTGTCGAGCCTGGCAGCGATATGTCCTGGGCCATTTCTTTTATTATTCCATGTGTAAGTTCCATGCAGGGGTTTTATATCCACTAGATTCCAGGATGCCTGTAGGTCTTCCAGTCTCTCTCCAAACTGGTCTCTGACCTTAGAGCCTCCTCTACGTTCACTTGCATTGATTGTGGCATTGAAGTCTCCAGCAACAATGCAGGGAGAGGGGTTCCTACCAAGTTGTAGATCTATCAGATCGTTCCAAAAAATTTCGTTGAGCCCATGAAGCATAGGCCCGTACACATTTCCGATCCAAAATTTATCATTATTTGACAGATCTTCTATTTCCGTAAAGAGCCAATTTCTGTTGTTAATTGAGGAGTTACACTTGTACTTACCTTTGTCCCACCAAGTGATGAGCCCTCCCGAGGCTCCTATGGAGTTGACTGCTATTCCTTCTCCTTTAGGCCAGATTTGAGTTAAGGTTTTGAGACAGTCTGCCTCCTGTTTAGTCTCCTGGAGCATGAGTATTGAGGGGTTTTCCAACTTTTTGATTCTTTTGATTGCTTCCGTCTTTTGCTTTCCTCCTAAACCTCTGCAATTCCAGGAGACTATCTTCATTATTTTTTAGAGTGGTTGGATACTACTCTTTCTTTCTTTTCCTCTGCTATTCCTTGATTTTGCTTTGCACTGGATAGAATTCTAACATGCTGGTCAAGACTGGTTTGCTTACCCGCCGCTTTGTCTCGAGTTGTTTCTTGTTCTCTTACGACCTTGTTAAGCTTCCTGCCTTTTTTTGCCTGAGGTTCCATTTCTTCTTCCTTGCTTTCTGAGGTTTCTTCTTGAAATAACTTGGCTTTTGCTCTTGTGACTGAGCCACCTAAAGCTTTGGGCACTTCACTTTCAGGCTCCTCTTGTTGTGGTAAGGGTATTACCTGGATTTCCCCATCCTCTAGTTGTTGATTAGAGGCCTCCTGCCTTTCTTCTTCTCTTGCTTTTTCTTTCGCTGCCTCTTGTACTTGGTCGAGCACTTGAACATGCTCTTCCTCAACCACTTCAGAGGATAGAAGCTGAAATTTGTTGGCTTCTCTGGTTGGATTCTGCTGCTTGCTGACCGTTTCCTTCCTTTTTGGTGTTGCTTGATGAGGAAGGGAGTTAGGAAGCTTCCCTCCCTTTTTTCTAGTCACCTCATTCTATTGTCCTTCTTGGGTTTCTTCCACTTCCGGTGACTTTCTTTGAGGGCAGAGTTTAGCAAATGCCCATATTCGTGGCAGACTTTGCACTTGAAAGAGATCTGTTCGTAGTCCACAGTTTGTAGATGATTCCAACCGTCCATTGACAGGCTTATAGCTTCTGGGAGCCCTTTCTCAAGGTCCACTTCTACACATATTCGGGCACAAGAGAACATAGGGGGTTTTGGTTCAGATTTGTCTATGTATTTCCCCAATGAGTTGCCAATAGCTTTTAAATCCTCGTCGTTCCAGCAGTGCAATGGGAGATGCGGCAACTTGACCCATACTGGGACTGCAGAGGGGATATCCTTTTCTAGGTCGAATGAGAGATCCCACTTGTTAATGTACATTCCTCTTGGCCCCATGAAATAGGGTCCGTTTTTGAAGATAAGATCTCTGTCCTCTTTTTTCTCAAAATAGAAGATGAAGAAACCCTTGCCACAAAAGATCTGCTGAACTTCCCCTTGAATGAGAGGACGCCAATTTTTGTTGAGCCAGATCTTAATAGATCTCGGAGAGGGCAACAAACCAATGAAGTGCCCAACCAACCCTTTTTCTGAGAGAGCGAGGGCTTTGCATTTCGAGGCCGTGGAACCCAGTTTGACCTCAGGGATAACGGACTTCTTAACAAACCTCGAGTCAACAGGCCCGACCGGCTTTGAGGACGTAGGTTGAGCAGCTACCAACGAACGAAAGAGAGCATCGAGAGGGGCTTGGCCCGGATCAGGGGGCGGATCCATGAGGGACGGCCGACCCAAACCCTAGACCAGAACTCAAAACCTTTCAGTTTCGCCCAGTCGCCCGATCTTCAGAGCAAACCCTCTTGTTCATTATACACTAGCAATAATGTTAGTCATGAGTTCAGTTTGATGTATATTGTTAATAATTGTATATATAGCAAACTGGAAATTATTTGTGATATCTCTTCTAGGTAATACATGACAGTGAGTTGAGCTATACCTAAAGTGATACGAGGAAGATATAATAGTTTATCTACCTCTCTATGATTTCTATTTAGGTTATTTAGCTTTTGTACAAAAGAAACTATATCTATAAGTGGTGATGGTGGGAGTTGTAAGGTTGTCCACTTAGAGTAAACAATGATTGAGAAAAGAAACATGGTTACACGCTTAGGGTTTTCTAGAAAGCTTGCAAATTGCAACATGTTGAGAAGACGTGTATGTGTGGTTATGATGTATGGCAAAGTAAAAAAAACCATTTGTATATATGGAAATTATTTATTAACCAACCAGCATATCCAACATGGATTTCTCATAGATTTCAAATTGTACAACTCGAGTGTAGTTTTGCTTCCTTCATAAATAACAATTAATGAGTAATGATGAAGTTATGAAGACAACAAATAGAGGCATTAAGTTTGCATATAACAGAGTACATGAGCAACACATAAATATGCCAAATGCCTCCCTAAAAGAGATTTTTAAAAGCATACATATCAAAACATGTGCAGATCCAAGTGTGCTAATACCATAGTCATAAGAATCGCCAATTGAACAATTGCCATATATGAAAACATGTTGGATATGGTCTACACATATCCATCATTGTTCCTTTTTGCTTGAAATGCAAAATAACATCACTATCTTTTTATATAACAAACATCCTCGCAGTACTAATCACATATATAAAATATAAAATAATACTATTGCTTTCATATGACATATTTTTTGTGATACCCATTACCTATAACTGTCATTATTCCATTTTGTAAATATAAAATAATATAACTGCTGAATATAACAAAACTTTTTTGCAACACCGATCACGCATACACGTACCCAGTCCCAATGAGTGAATGCCATCTACGTGCAGTTCATAGTTAGCTACAACATAAATTGGAATTGGTATCTTCAACAATGAATTTTTTTATGTGCATAGACCACTGAGTACACCATGCTACAACAATTATAATTCATCCTTTTCCAATGCATGGTAAGCATGCCACGATTTTCAAGTTCAAAGTCCTATCTTATCTTATCTATTATTGGGATAGAGATATAATGCATGCACAAACTTGGGAGTCCCTACAATGAGATGGCATATAAAAATTCACAAGCATAACAACATCGAGTGTATAATGCTCATGGTGAGGAGACATGCTAGGATGGAAGTGGCCCTTCATCAAATAACTAAATGACGAACCATGGTAAGAAATTATGTGATGGCAGGGAAAGTTGCCATTATTTGGAAGTGTAGAGTTGTCATGAAGAGGTTCAAAACAAATCCCCCTCCATAGATGCCGATTAGTAAAACATTAATACGAAATTTGAGCCTTGCTTATTATCAAAGAAAGAACCAACTAAATATATAAAAGATATCAACTGCTCTAAGTGTAATACTGTAAGACACTACAAAAGTGATTATCCTGAACAAGTTGAACAATGAAATATCTTGACAGCAAATACTTTAGTCATTGGCTGGAATTCACATAAGTAATGATGAACATAAGCCAATAACTACCATGGTTGATTTAAATGGCAAATTTTGCAAGGGCTTGGATTATTCTCCTCCATGAACACAACCCAAGGCTAGATATTTCTCATACTTTTTGACATGAACTCTTTCTATTGGAATTCACATTTAAGGACACCAATGATGTTACTTGATGTCACTGCTTCTAGATATCGAGCACAACATTTCTACGTGTAGGATTTAATTTGGGATAAACCACATTATGCTGGGTGAAGTAGGGGTGAACAAACTTAGTAAAGATATTTTATTCTATATATTTAAGCAAGGAATATGGGTCAGATAGAGTTTGACATGCATAACATACATTTCCTGTAGTTGCAATAGTATGAAATAGAAATGAAAGTTGTTGCCAGTTTATTAGCTTTAAATGTTACTACATGAAATCATTTATCTTCAGATGCACAATAAATATGTGTAACAACAATCATTGCATACAGAAGCATGGTGTGACATAAGAAAAGGTAGAAATAAAAAGTTAAACATTGAATCTTCATTGATTTTTGCATCTACATTAGATCAAAGACATAATTTCCTTCCATTTATATTCTCAAGACATGCTAATTCCTTTCAAATTATTGATACCTACTCTAATAACTGTTTATATGCCTAAATTAATTACATTCATAGCTTCTTTTTGAAGGAAAAAAAGTTGTTATGTTGTTCAAATAGCTGAAGCATGAGATCCCATAATCTAGTAGCCAACCCAAAATCCATGTCATGTGGCTTATTATAAAATATTAGAAACCATTAGGAAAATGACTAGGATTAGGATGCTTAGATCTCTCAAGAAGAGAAAATTATAAAAATATCGTTTTGAAAATTTGTATTAATTGTCAATGATGGCTTGCCAAGTCAGTGGAAGCAAGTAGTAATATAGCCCCACCAGGGTTCAAGTCCTACCAAATGACATGCTTGAGCTTATGCTCACAACTGTGGTTGCACACAAGCGCACCAAATAACATTTGGATCTAGGTGCAATTCCAGGGTGACTTTAGTAGAAGCAACTGAATTGAATGGTGCTAGTGGATCCCCCGTAATGCTAAATCTGGGTGTGTTAACCTCATCATGATGAGAGAAAGCTAAGTTCAAACAAAATTGCATTAAGGACAGACTGCTATCACATTTCAATGAGTAGATTAAGAGAAAGTAACAATCCAGGATCTGGGAATTTGTTCATCTTCTTTATTGCAAAAGTTATGGCTTCCTTGTACATGATTTTATTTTATTCTATATCAATGGATAAATGCATAATTTTTTTTTTTAACCAACAAATTTTCACTAGACAACATCATCTAACTACACTAAATAATAGGGTCTTCTAGTAGTAGTCCACAGAAGCAAACTTACATGGTTTTACTTTTAGTCAAACTCTAATTAATTTAAGAAATTGGAAGGTAAAATGATGATCCCTGGAGGCTCACCTTCTTCCGAACATGATAATTTCTCAAGTGATTTTCTTTTTCCATCATATCTTATAGACAATGCATCTAAAATCAATGACCTTTTTTCTTTCTTTCAAAAAGCAGTAGATTCCAATATTTTTATCCTTGATCCAAATGCATGTAAGTAAGATAAATAGAAGTTCAGAGATATTCAAACCTTTTCATTTCCAAATGGAAGAAAAATTAAATTTCATGTAACACTATAGTAAGCTTAATAAAATGTTACAATTGTTTTGCACAAAAAATAACAAAGTTTTAATCAAGCACATGAAGAAAATTGGATTGAGCTTTTTTGCCCTTAACTGCATGAGTTCCCCATTGAAATCCAGTGAAAGAAATCACCCTCTTTTGGACCACACCATGGATATAATACCAATACCAAAAATTATTGTACCATAGGCTAACCCTCCTCTATGCTTTTATCTGTCGATACCATTTTATTATCCTTACCCTGTCCTTCCTCTCTCTTGTTCTTCTCACTCTCTGTTATTGCCTTAGACATGCAAAGTTCACAGTAAACATGTATAATTTTATCAAGCATATCTAACGCTCATTGCCTATCCTCATTCACTACAACTAAATTTCGTTTCATTTCTCCCATCTCTTTTATCCGTTGCCAAAATATTACCATGCTACACCATGTTGAGTCTACAAAATTGTAGTTTTTCCTATCTTTGGACTAAGCAATTGTTTACACGTTAAACCATCATTAGAAGAACATAATGGTTGTTCCAACAATGGAAATAATAGAACACTACTTACAAGGCCTCTCTTATGTTCAAAAATCCTAAGAAGGCAATTATAACGAATATCCCACATGTGAATAATACAATCTTCAAATGCTAAAATCAAAGAGAATCCATCCCCTCTGAAACTTAGAGTTGTAATTGGCCTACCATGATTGAACAATTATCCAACTATCCCATCTACATTAACAATCCCATTACTTCTCCAGGGATATAATTTCAAGACAACAATATATATCCTCCCATTAGGTCCCTGGGAGTACAATGCATGTTTAGAGGGATCAACATCGACAAAATTGACCGCAATCGGCATGTTAAGGGTTCTTAAGTGGGTTCCCAAACCTAAGCTCTACATCTTGGCAACGCAATCTAATAAACAAGAAACAAGAATGGCATTGCACCCTCCAATGCCAGATGCAAGATCAATCACATACGAGGCATGAACAACCCAACTATACAAACTTAATACTTGTGCCCCCTATTTAGGCCCAGTGCAATATAAGGGGCCAAACATTGACAAACCCATCATCACCACGTGAAATCAAGAATGACTCATTATTAGACAAAATTAATAAACTTATAATTTTTTTTTTGGGCATGCCATGAATGGACCAATTGTCGAGTGGCCATCTCCCATATAGATATTTGGCCTAAAGCTCTAGTTCACATAAGATAAGCTCTATCATTAGTGCAAGACATTAACTAATTTTCTCATAAAGAGATATTGTAGACTGGATTGGATGGTCCCCCAATATCCACAAACAAATGGGTCCAGCTGAAGAAGTGGAGTATGGAGATTGTTTGTGTGTCTGGGATGCTGCAATGGAGGATTTTCCAATGAAAGTGAGAGCATTTATGGGAGACGGATAGACATGGAAATGTGTGAGCTCTAAGCCTATGGATAAATCCCACACCTATTATTCCTGCATTGGATAATGAAGATCCTACCGAGATTTGATTACTTCTCAAGAATGAAGCAGAACCATAGTGACCTCCTTTGTTAACAAACAATCTGCCACATAAACATACCAAATATGTCTAGATTTTGCAATCCTTTAAAACCTTCAAATATGTAATAAACTTGTATTTATATTCACATAGGGTATATCTATTACATATACAATCAGATTTGAATCAATCCACAGATCTAAGGTAACTCTAAGCATATAGACGTTTATGGTCGATCTAATAACCCTTATGCTCAACACTTAGGTTTAATCAACGGATCCATGGTAGAATTCTATGGATGATCGCATAGGGTAAAATCAATAATAGATACACTCTGCCTATAAATTTAAACAACAGATTCATAACCAACTACCATTTGAAAAGTGCATAGGTAGATCTAATAACATATACAATCTGCAATTAAATTTAAACGACAAATTCATAGCAAGCTTCTATTTGAAACAACAATATATTGGTTATGAGAGTACCAACTTATGGCTCGTCGAATATGAGTTTATTATAGCCATAGTTGAAAGGAATCCAACTAGATTAGTTACCAATTTCTTCTTGGATACTTTCTTGCTTTCATATATATAAAACGATAGCCAATTCCTATAATTAATCACAAAATCAAGAAAACACCAACTGCATAATATGAACCCTCGGGCTAAGTTTGTAACCGCACTCTAATACCAAATGTAAGGACCATCCAGGGACCCTACTAAGCCCAACAATTAACCATGCACATATTTAAAATACTAGACCTAAAATTTGTCAAGCAAAATATTTTATTGAAATAATCACATCATATAATTTATTTCCAACAAAATACAAAACAAAACAATATGGTTAAGAACTTTCAATGGTAACTATTCGATCTCGGCACATAGGATTCTTTTTAAAATTGAGAATACAAAGAAAAACATCTCTGAAATCACGGATCTAGTTCCATTCATTTTCCAATAGCAAACCACATATGAGAAACAATCAATAAACAACTCTACTAACTTGAGAGATCACTCTTGTCGTGGAATGTCGAAGGCTATTGAAGTCTGACCGCAAGTCTCCTTTCAAATGCCAATCAAATAATGTCCACCAAAAACCACCCTGACGCTCCCAAAAGGTACTCTTCTTCCCCTGGGACCCTCGAGCCGCAACAGGGATGAATGTAAGAAATCACTAGCATAGTTAAGGTATGTATATTGCTACTAAGAGGATCCCAACCTTGTTTGTACAATGATGAACCAAAACCCCCAACAATCACCTTGTAAACTCAGCATAATATATGCCATCCAACAATAGGGTAAAAGATATGAGAGCCTCATGCTCTCTCATTCTCTTTATAGCCTTTCGAACTTGCCATGCATCACATCCATGCATAATCTCAAATTATTTAATTACTTTTTCTTTTATTATTCATTGACCAAGTGTCACTTCTCTCTTCATTCTTATTTTTCTAATTTTTAATTTGAGATTTACTCTCAACTAATCTCCTAGATTTCCTCTAAGATGATTTATTCAATTTCTCATAATTGTGTGTGTGTGTGTGTTCACTAATACTTGAATTAATTTATTTTTCTCTTTTTTTTTTCACAATTTCATATCTATTTGCAATAAATTATGATATTTTCATTTTAGACATAATTTAATTAAAATCTTTTCTATTTATTTTAAAACATACTTCCTTACCCCCCTTTAGTGTTTTATTTTTACTATTGTGTTCTCATTGTGACCAACGTATTAAGGGTGCCATGCTCTGCGCATGCCTTTCAAATATCCCTTTCATGGTGGGGATTGGTACGAAAACTGTGACCTCGTTAACTCAATTCGAATGACCCTATTGAGGGACTAATGGTTCCTGGGGAACAAGGGTGAATTGTTATTGCGCCCCCCATCCTAAGCCTTGTGAATGACTGAATTGGTGGCCTACCCTCATGACAACATGCATCTGATGATAAAAACCTCTCGCTTTTCAACTCACTACGTGGAGTAATCACTAGTCTTACATCTTCCCATTTATCCCTGTAACCTGATGTGGATCGTTTGGAAATCACAATCGAGTACCTGGACATGAAACACTACACCCATAAAATATGTCTAAATAAAACATAATATATCAATTTATATCAAGTGAACATCAATCCACGCGGTATCGACTCCACTTTACGTCACATGTACCTATCTTTTTCCTGTCACACTCAACAACCCGTCAAAAGTACATGCTATACATAAACATATCTGTATTAATTTAATCATCATTCCATAACCTCATGGAATGATCAATCATTTGATCATCATTTCATAATTTTATGGCAATATAAACATCAAATCATCGTTTCACATTTTCATAAGATAACTTTAAAACATTTAATTTAATCATCAAAGTACTAGTTTCCACACAAGCCGAGTAATTCGAGATCAAATGCCCTCAAATAATAATGTCACAATAATAATCAAAGTTGAAGTAAAAGAGGGGCACTACAACAAGCTCAGCAAAGTAGTAGGACTACTTTTACTTAGTATGATGGTATAAGGAAACCTCCCGAGAGGGGGTTTTGGATGTGTGGAGAGCCACATTTCAAAGGGATTACCCGCGCACATATATAGGAATTGGCACATAATATATGACAAACTACTATAGGTGATTTGGGTAAAGCACATAAGATACATGCAACAATCAATAATTTCCATTCCAAACATCAATTAACTGTACTGGAGACAAGTAAAATGTGGTAAGAAATTTTCATTATTAATAGATCCTAAAGAAATTGATAGTTATATTTCATTTAATGCATATTCTAGATGTGGTTTAATGGCAGATAGTCAAGAAGATTTCAATATAGTTGAAATGGCCTTCAGGGCTAAAAAAGAAGTAGGACAATTACTTAAGGATTGCGACATTGCTCCTAAAGTTTGTATAACTAGGGTATCAATGTATGTTACTACTTTGGGATCCTATGACATATTCATAGGAATGGACTAGTTAGAAGCCCATGAAGAAATATTGACTTGTAAGGATAAGAAATTGCACTTTATTGATGACCTTCGACATAAAAGAGTTTTAATTGGAAGTAATATAGGATTATCTTTAAGATTTATCTCAATGGCTCAATTGATAAAAAGTCTTAGAAAAATATGTAAGTTTTATGTTGTAATCTCTATAAAGAATCAAGAAGATACATAGAATATAGTACAATATCCTATATCTTCATAATTTTTCAATGTATTTCTCAAGCAAATGCCTAGATCACCACATACATTATATGACCCAATGAGAACTTTATACTCAAAACGAAATCTAGCCACAAAACTCATAATTTTTAGCCAAAAACAACCCCAGTATAAAAAAGGGGTGCTCATGATGGCACTTTTTTGTTTGAGGTGGGGGGGGCTAAAATTATAGTTTTTTGAAACCCCAACCAACCATGGCTAGTACCACTACAATTAAGACTGTAAATTGACCTTTGAATCGAAAAATGGTCCTCCTAGAATCATCCTCGTTTTTATTCGAGGTTAAAACTACATCTTGTTTGAAACCATAGCTTTAAAAACTTTAATGTCATTGTATTCAAAACCCTTTCTTTCCTCTGGATCTTGGATCGCTTGTTGTCTATTTATAAAATGATAATTTTCAATTGCTTGGTATTTCCTTTGCTTATCTTGCACACAACAGATAACACCACCCATTCGACAATCTAGCATTATTATATTCCCTTCATTACCCATTTCGACAATAATAAGAAGTTCTTGATGCATTATGGATCAATTAGCTATAATTGTGAACATAGGGGGGCTCAAATTTTTCTAACTGAAGTTTTGGTAAAGGTTGTGCAAGTATGCTCACTTTCTCAATGGTGTGGATTTGTTGGTGAAAAAAACTTGCCATTTGCTTCATCATGGGACAACCAAAGTCTTCCATAGCATATGAATGCCTTGTATGATCATTTTGGGATCAAATAGTTTGAGAATTATGTGTGATTTCTTAGTGGAGTGATTAATGCTATCATTTGGATTAGATAGACAAAAACCAGCTTGGATTCACCCAATCATTGGTAAGCAACATGCAAATTCATCTCCCTTATTTTTTAGATATAAATCTTCTTACTTGTTATCTATTAGAATATTGGTTTTTGAGGTTTGTTCCTATCATCATTTATATTAAATTAACTCCAATTTTTAACTGACATGAATGGGAACTGAGTTATTGTAGTCAATCATTGCAAATTGCATTTGATAGTGTCTCCTTCATAACTGTGGGAGCTCTGTTTGTGTTGGATTTGAATCCCTTATTACCACAAGTCTCATTTTAATTAAATGCCCATGTGATTGCAAAACATAAATTTACTCAGGGCTCACGATTGCAAAACATAAATTTACGCAGGGCTCACGATACTATGTATGTTCAATGCCATTATTCCTTGATTAAGGTAAATCACATCTAAATTACTATTGTATACAGTGCTTTATTTCATATGGGCTAAGAATGTACGCTAATGCCTTTTTTGGGAACATTTTGCACACTTGGGTTCTTAGATGTGAATTGGTATTTATGGGTTTAAAAGATAGAATGCTTCGTAGAATTATAACCATTGTTAAAAACAACAAGTGATTATTGCTTTGGGAGTCCCCATGTTTTTAATTATCAAACTCCCTTTCCCACATTCATTATTTTTCATTTTATTCCTACCAACTCTCGTGAATTTGGCCTCCATTTGGTCCTCTAGGTTGACCCTAATTGAAGGAAAAAACCACAACAATGATGGCTATATATAATATTTTATTTCATGTATTTCAAATATTCTCCAAGAAAAGGGCCCTAACTGACAAGATTTTGTCTAAGAAATAGAAATAACAAGATGCAATAGAGGTTAATTGCACATTTGACCTTCCGTTTTTGCATGAATAACAACTTTTTGCCTATATTTATCCCTATTGAAGTCCAACTTGTAACCATTTCTTGTCATCTTATTCGTGAAAGCTCAATATTTTAGTGATCAATTCGATCTACTTCTTATCCTCCTCATAAATAACGAGCAACAGTTTGGGAAATGTTGCTTCCATAGCCTTGCATCATAAGTCACTTAGTAAGTGGAAGGAAATAATATGAAGAACATCATGTAAGATAGTCAATCAAGGTACATTTAGTAATAATTTGAATCAACCATATTATTCCCAAAACTATGTGGCCTTTTTCAAGACTACAACAAAGGTATGGAAATAAAGGAAAACAATGCATTTTTCTCCTTACCATGTTCCAAAAGTAATGATTTGGGAAATGTTGCTTCCTATAGGTGATAACTCCCGAATTGTATTATTCCATTCACCAAACATTTAATTTATACATTGTTTATGTGTCTTTTGGTATTCGAATTCCAAGTGATCCGTTAGAGTCTCCAAGACTTTTTATCTTCCTTGACTGAAATCATAATTATTTATTTTAACTCCCGTAGGATTCTAACATTCCCCCCCTTAATCCGAAGGGGCATTTGTAAGTCCAATCACGGTTCTAAATCTTTCAAACTTTTCTTGTTCGAGTGCATTGGTGAAGATATCTACAATTTTCTCATTTATGGAACAATGACGTAAATGAACTGTCTTGGCTTCTACATGATGTCGAAGCAGATGATACTTTGTGTTGATGTGTTTGGTTCGATCATAGAATCTAGGATTCTTGGCCAACTTGATTGTAGAAGTGTTTTCAATCAAAAGTGGAGTAGAGTTCTCTTGTTTCTCCTGCAAATCTTCAAGTATCTTCTTGAGCCACACAATCTCTTTGGTTGCTTCTGCAGCAACTACATATTCTACCTCTGTTGTCCAATCTACTGGAACTGATTGTTTGTGTGATCTCCAAAAGACAACTGTTGATCCAAGACTCATCGTGTATCCAGAAGTGGACATTCATGTTTCTTTGTCACCATCGAAGTCTGAATCAGAGTACCCAATAAGTTTGAATTCATCCACCTTAGAATACTTGAGTCCCTTTCAAGTATCTTAGAACTCTCTTTGTTGCATACCAATGTCCTTGCAAGGTTTGTGCATGAACCGTGAAAGAATGCTAACAACATAAGAAATATATGGTTTGGTGGTAGTAAGGTAGATAAGGATTCCTACAAGCTATCGGTACTTGGTTGCATCCTCAAATTCTTTTCCTTCACTTGATGTGAGATTTAGCTTTTGTTCCATTGGAGTTGAGAGTAGGTTGCAATCTGTCATGCCAAATCTGTTCAACAGTTATCCAATATACTTTTTCTGAGAAATGAATATGTACTTAGGATGTTGAGTCACTTCAATTCCTGAGTAGTAGTGAAGATGTCCCAAATCAGTCATTTCAAAGCCTTTCTTTAAATCTTTCTTTATGGATGCTATATAACTTTCATTATTCCCTGTCATCAAAAGATCATCCACATATACTACAAGAAACACAATAGATCTTCCAACTTTCTTTACAAACAATGTTGCGTCATCAAGATTATAATGTTTGAAATTTAGCTTTAGAAGATGCTCAGTTAGCTTTTCATACCATGCTCGAGGTACTTGTTTCATCTCATACAAGGACTTGACAAGTTTTCATACCTCGTGTTCTTGTCCCTTCACAACAAAACCTTCTGGTTGAGACATGAAGACATTTTATTTCAAGTCTCCATTCAAGAATGTTGTCTTTACATCCATTTGATGAACTTTCCAACCATTTTGTGTAGCCAAGGAAAGTATCAGTGGATGGTGCCCCATTTTGTTGTGGGAGAGAACGTTTCTTCATAGTCAATTCTCTTTTTCTGTGCATAGTTTTTTGCCACGAGCCTTGCTTTGGGTTTGTCAAGTGATCCATCTGATTTGTATTTGTTCTTGTATACCATCTTGCTTCCAATTGGTTTGATTCCGATTGGAGGGTCAACCAACTTCTAGGTTCCATTCTTTATGAGTGCATCATACTCATTATGCATGGATTCTTTCCACTCATCACGAGTAACAACCTCTTCAAAGGAAGTTGGTTCAAAGTTAGCAGAAAAATTCAATTCACAATCAAATGAGACATCCATGTCATCACCTGAGTTATCTGCATTTCCTCCATCTTCTTGTCTGCTTGAGATTCTTGTTCCTGTCTTTCCTACTTCATCTCCATGGACACTTTCAAGTGTCTTTGTGGCCCATTTTGGAATCTTCCTTGATGGTCCAGGTTGATCAGCTGGTGGTGCATCTTTCTCTTCAAGGTTCAATCTTCCAATCCTCTCAATCACATCATCCAGTTGAGTCTCTTGTTCAGTTGAAGTAGCAGGAACTTCTTCTTCACCATTTTCTTCATGAGGGGGTGTTGGTGCTGCTTCAAATGGAAATTATATGGATTGATCCAAGATAGGGATCCCCCCTTCAAGGTGTGGAATTTCATTATCACATTCATAATATGTCTTTAGATGAGCAAATCTCTCCAGACGATCAAGTTGTATTTAAATAGATTAGTCATTTTTATTAGTTTCAAGAAAAATGACATCTCTGGAAACAACAAAATTATTGTTTACCTCATCATAAAGACGATATGCCTTGGAATTTTTTGAGTACCCCAAGAAAGTGCATCTTCTAATTCTAGCACCAAGCTTGTTTCTTTGCTCCTTTGGTATTAAGGCATAGCAAGTAGAACCAAAAACCCTGAGATTCCTAATCGAAGGAAGGTGGCCAAATCACATTTCATGTGGAGTCTTATCTTGAAGAACATGAGAAGGACTTATATTTCTCAAATATGCTGCACATAGGACTACATCACCCCAAAACATTAGCTTCACATTCTTGAAAAACATCATTGAGCGTGTTGTATTCATTAAGGTTCTATTCATCCTTTCTACTAAATCATTTTGTTGGGGATTGTATGGAACTGAAGTTTGATGTGTAATTCCATGTTTGCAAAAATAGTCTTCAAACGCCTTAGATATATATTCTTTACCATTATCAGATATGAATGTACCAATATGTGATTGTGCTTGATTTTCTATCAATGCATGAAACTTCTTGAAAGTTTGAAATGCTTCAGATTCTATCTTCAACAAGTATACCCAACACAATGAATTGGCAGAAGGAATTGACATGGGGCCACATAAGTCAAAGTGAACCAACTCATTTTCTACATGCTCTGAATTTAGACTCTTGAAATGGCTACTTACTATGTTTTCCTAGTATGCATGCATCACATCTGTTCTTTTGTTTAGGAATGGCGGGAAAACCAAATACACCATTCTTTCTTAACAATCTAAGATTGTTATAATTCAGATGACCAAATCTAGCATGCCACAGTAAACTGGATGACATATTTCATTCTTCATACTAAGAGAGATAGGCAAAGTTTTGAACTCTTGTAGAAGAGCCTCTCAACTTCAACAATTGTCCATCTTCATAACCAGTCATGATGACCTTGTTGTTAGAGGATTTTCTTATCTCTACAATCCCATCAAACATGTGGATGGAATGGCCTTGCTGTCGAATCTGCACTAAGGACATCAAGCTTCTCTACAACTCTGGAAGATAGAGAACATTATTTAATATGAAATTAGGGAATTCAAGCAACTTTATCCATATTGAGCCAATTCCCTATGGTTTCAGGATAGATTTGTCTGCAAAGTACATTATGCCATTTGCAATGTCATTTAGTTCTTCAAAGCAATCTTTTCTAAGAGATATGAGATGTTGCACCAGTATCAAGCAACCAACAATCTTTGTAAAATGAAAGAGAAGTTATTTCATTAATAACCACTTATACTATGAAACGAGAACTATATACTAAGAACGAGAACTCTAGCCATAAAAACTCACATTTTTGCATAAAAAACACCGAAAACAACCCCCAAATCAAAAAGTGTTGATGCCGGTATCATGTTTTCATAAAAAACACCAAAAAAAACCCCCAAATCGAAAAGTGTTGATACTAGTATCAACGTTTTTTTTCTCTGGTTTAAAATATAGCCATGGCTTAAAAATCTCATACGGTTTTTTACGAAAACCTTGAAATCAACCCCTAAATTGAAATTTTTTGTTTTCAACAAATAAATTCCTAACCTTAACCCTCAACAAACTATTACAAAAGTCTAAAAAAAAATTATAATGCGCCCCTCCTACCTTAACCCCCCTAACAAACTATTAATAATTTTTTTTAAAATTTACATTTAAAAAAATAATTACATATTTGACCCTAACTCCCCAACGAACCATTAATAAATGTTTGAAAAAATTACATTTTAAAAAACAAAGTACATTTCCTAATTCCCTAGCCCCCTACATTACCCCCTACCTTAACCGCCCAAAAATTACATTTTCTAATGCCTTACCTAATGCGTTAACCCCTCAATGTTACCCCATTGCCCCTCACACATTGTTTTAACTAAAAAAAATTAAAACCCAACTTAAAAAAATTAAACAATTAAAATAAAAACCTAAACTTAAAAAATATAAAATAAAACCTAAACTTTACCAAAAAAAAACCAAAAAACAAACTAGACTTTACAAAAAAAAAATTAAAAATTTAAAAAAAAAACTATACAAAAAAACAATTAAAAAACAAATTAAAAATTAAAATAAAAACTTAAAAAAAAAAAATTATAAATTATAAAAAAACTAAACTTAAAAAAAAAAAATCAAAATGACGGGCGGATGTTGGCTCCACCCCCTTGGGCCCCTATGGGCGCCCAAGGGGGCGGCGCCAGCATCCGCCCGTCCAAAAATATAAATTAAAAAACAAATTAAAAATTAAAAAAAAAACTTTAAAAAAAATTTAAAAATTAAAAAAAAAACTAAACTTTACAAACAAAAAAAAATCAAAATCAAACAAAACAAAAATTTAAAACAAAAATTTAAAAATTAAACAAAAATAATTAAAAATACAAAAAAAAAAAACAAAAATCGCCCCCCCCCCCATGGGCGCCCAAAGGGCCGCCCCGCGGGGGAAGCTCGCATCGAGCTTCCCCCGCGGGGCGGCCCTTTGGGCGCCCGTGGGGGCGGAGCCAGCGCCCGCTGCCCACTTTTGGGCGGGCGGGCGCTGGCTCCGCCCCCACGGGCGCCCAAAGGGTCGCCCCGCGGGGGCAGCTCGATGCCCGGCATCGAGCTGCCCCCGCGGGGCGGCCCTTTGGGCGCCAATGGGGGGGCAATTTTTGGTTTTTTTTGTATTTTTAATTTTTAAATTTTTGTTTTTTTTAATTTTGATTTTGAATTTTTTTTTGGTATTTTTAAATTTTTTTTTGTTTAATTTTTAAATTTTTGTTTTTTTTTAATTTTGATTTTGAATTTTTTTTTGGGTAAAGTTTGGGTTTTTTTTTTAAATTTTAAATTTGTTTTTTAATTTTTTTTTTTTAAAGTCTTTTTTTTTAATTTGTAAAGTTTAGTTTGTGTTTTGGTTTTTTGTTGTTGTAAAGTTTAGGTTTTATTTTTTATTTTTTAAGTTTAGGTTTTTATTTTAATTTTTTAAAGTTGGGTTTTAAATTGTTTTTAGTTAAAACGATGTGTGAGGGGTAATGGGGTAGTGGGTAGGGCATTAAGAAATGTAATTTTTGGGTGGCTAAGGTAGGGGGTAATGTAGGGGGCTAAAGCATTAGGAAATGTACTTTGTTTTTTTAAATGTTTATTAATGGTTGGTTGAGGGGTTAGGGTAGGATATGTAATTATTTTTTTAAATGTAATTTTTAAAAAAAATTATTAATAGTTTGTTAGGGGGTTAGGGTAGAAGGGACGCATTATACTTATTTTTTTAACTTTTGTAATAGTTTGTGGGGGGTAGGGATAAGGTTAGGGTAGAAAGGGGCAATGTAATTTTTTAAAATATTTTTTTTTTAAATTTTAATAATAATTGGTTAGGTGGTTAAATATTATGAAAAATAATGTGAAATAGTATCATTTTTATACAAAATGACTAAAAATCTGTTAAAAATGGGTTTAAATGTCTTCTTTTTCTCGATTTGTTTACTATTTTTTCCATAAAAATATATTATTTATGATTAAATTTTAAAGATAAATTTCAAAAATCTATGTGTTTTTCATTATAGCTAGCTTCTAAATGTATGTTTTTTGTTAAATTTCTAAAAAACACACTTGAAAATAGAAATTAAAAATACTTTACAATAAAGATGTGTCAAAGGCCCAAAAAAATGCCTCAAAATGAAAATGTGTGATACTGGCATCAACCCTTTTTGAAACGGAGGTAAAAATAGCTACTAAAATTAGGAGAGAGAAAAACGAGAACTGTGTCAAGTTCTCGTTTCATAGTATAAGTGGTTTAATTCCAAGATTACAATGGGCAACAATACAATGAGCAGAATCAGGGGTTTCACCACCCTCTTGGTTTTTATTCTTATCTTCTTTATTATGATTATGTCTACCTTTGATGGAGTCCCGAGATGCCCAACAATGATTTGCTTCATGTCCAGTCTTTCCACGGCGCTTGCTCTTCAAATCTGATCTTCTACTAGAGTTGTTTCTTCCACCTCTTCCTCTGAAATTTATTCTTCCACTACCTCTTTTGTTGCTATCTCCCTTGGAAGGGTCTTTAGGCTTGTTCTTTGCTTTCTTAGCAAAACAAAGAGATTCTACAGTACTCTCATTTTTCTTCTTTCCAAAAGCTTTCTCTCTGTTTGCAATATTCTCTGCCAGGATGTCAAAGGTGAGGTCTTTGAACTGGTCGCTTGCTTGCAAAGGATTCAAGATAGTTTGAGTAAGTAGGATAAAGAGACTTTACAAATGTTGCAAGTGGGAGGTCTAGTTTCATACCAGAGGCTTGAATATTGTGCATGATTGCTCTGATCTCAAATGCAACCAGCATGGGGTCATTAAATTTTACTTCTAAATTGAATAGATTTAACATTAATTGCACCAATTCCATTTCAAAGTGTGAGTCATACAAATATTTGAGTTTTTAAAGCTTCATAACATGACTTTGCAGGCAGAATATGTTGGCTCACCTCTTCATTAACAGTGGCAGAAATCATGGCTAAAGCTTTCTTGTCTTTGGACTACCAAATAGAAAGCTCTTTCTCTGAGGTTGGAGGATTTGGAGCTGAAGTGATGACAGTGCCTTCTTCGGTGACAGTGCTATTTCCTTCGCAAATGTCATCCCACAAGTTGTTGTAGACGTATGTAGCCTTGATCTTCCTCCACCATTATGGAAATGTGGCTTTGACGGGGAGAGTAGCACCAACTACAGATGCTCTACAATGCATCTTCTTCAATCTGGAACCTGCAACTTATACAATGCTTGAAGACAATATGGGATGCAGGTTTAAATTTCTGCTCCTTTGCTTACAAATTACAATTTTTAATGCAACAATTCTCTATTCAATTCTACACCACTATTACATACAACTTTTCTTCCACACTCTTTATAAAATAAGAGATTACAATAGTCCTTACTCTCAAATACAATGATTTTCATAGGTACAATGAATCTCTCCCTCTCACAATGGTTCTTATATAGGCATATTACACTTGAGACAGTAGTCTTTATTCTTCAAATCTTAATCTTTATTCTTCAAATCTTAGACATCCTTTGGCTAATGACATAGCTCAAATGTTTACAAAGTATATACTCCTTTAATGAAAGCAGTATTAATAATATCCGCCAAAATTAGGGTTGTATTACAAATGTCTTAAAATTATTACCTCAGCAGACTTAAAAATGTAGCTCCAAGTCATGGTTGAGGTAGTCTCCACGCAGTCTTCGGCAATACTCAACGCATGTCGCAGCTCTATTCTGCAAGCTTGTTTCCACAAGCACACAACTTCAAAGAGTAATGCATAGTAGCACTTCAAAATATGAATACATCAACGTGATCTTTAAGCAACTATTCACTTGTCACCTTCACTCGGAGGTCTTTCCACGCAGATCTATTGAATGTTGAGATCGCAGTAGCAATAAATAAAACTTCACAATTGGAAAGCTCAAGGTTGAGCGCAACACCCACAAGCTTGAATAGTGAGATTCAGTTCTTAATGGGCAGATCGTAGCTCTCTTATGCACACATATCATCTCAAGGTCGCAGTTGATGTGGAGATTCACACTCAGAATTTGAGAAGTCTCCACGCATGGATGTAGAAATCAACACTTCATAGATGGACGCAACACTCAACAATCAATGCAGTGCACAAGACTCAACTCTTGAGGCTCAACGCCGAGGTCGCAACTTTGGCAAGGCAGTCGCAGTCCCAAATCTCAGTCTTCGAAAAGAATGATACACAGCAGCTTCGGGTGAAGTCTCACACAACTCCATGGTGTAATATCAATGCATAGTAATACACAACAAATGTCTTCACACTGGTCTCCATACACTGTCACCAAGAGATAGAGAGAAAATGTATTCGACGCATAGCCTAGATCTTCACGCATAGAGAGCCTTCACGCAAGTCTCCAACCGATCACAGAAGATTTGAGAGACTCACACATTCAACAGTTTGTGAGAGTGCAGACTAGGGTTTGTGGAGAGAGTTCCATGAAATTATAGGGTTCTCATTTACACAACAAAGGCTCCACGATCTTGTGGAAAATTATGAAGGGAGAGGGATTAACGCAGAGACTCCAAAATATTACTGCAGCAATTCTAAAGCAATGACGGGAGGAGATAGTTATTTTTAACCCAAAGATTGAGAGTTTAAACATGTGTGATATCACAAAATACAATCTCTTTACACAAACTCTTACAGATGAGAGCATTCATGGAACCAGGGCGTTACACACCAAGCAGAGTGGGAATGAAGCAATGGAACCACTAAGAGAAGTTTGACGGTCAGGATGAAGAGGGCATAAATCATATGGCAGAATGCAGAACTGAGAGGGCTCAGAGGTCAGGCCTGAGAGCCTGAGGAGGAACAAAGAGCTAAAAATGGGAAATCTGACCAGCGCAGCAATGGCAGAACATGAGTTATGTAGCAGCTCTGATAGCACTGTAGGTAATAACTCCCGAATTGTATTATTCCATTCACCAAACATTTAATTTATACATTTTTTATGTGTCTTTTGGTATTCGGATTCCAAGTAATCCGTTAGAGTCTCCAAGACTCTTTATCTTCCCTAACGGAAATCATAATTTTTTATTTACAGAGTATTGCTTTGACGATTTCGCCTGGTGTCCGTCAAAGCGTTATACCCCTCAATTAACGGCACTCCCCTCCTCCACCAACTCCCCTTCTCCGCCAGCACCTCCCATCCACACTGACCCCACCAAATCCTTAGCTCCTCTGACTGCATATCCCCCCGCCGGATCATCCACAGTCCTGGCGCCGCAACTACGTTGACCGCATTAACTCCTCCCTCTGCTACGAGCTTTTGAAATATCCCTTCTGCAGAGAGAACAGAGGAAGCCACATACCCCCAAGGTTCCTGTAACGTTGTTGCATCCCTCAGGTTCTTGTAACAGTGTTGCATCCCTCATCTAAGCTAGTTCGTGACTCCAGCACCCCCCCTCTACTACCGCTTTCAAACTCTCGAGCCGTTGTGACCTCCCCAAATAAAACATAGGAGGAGCTGCCAACGAAAAGAGTAAGACAAAAATCACTTCTGCTGCATCCCCTGTCACCTCCACCAGT
Source organism: Larix kaempferi (assembly GCA_027924585.1). Taxonomy (NCBI): domain Eukaryota; kingdom Viridiplantae; phylum Streptophyta; class Pinopsida; order Pinales; family Pinaceae; genus Larix; species Larix kaempferi. The sequence goes on from BSBM01000643.1 coordinate 14,660,586, forward strand.
CAACCAGAGGTAATACTCTAGAATACTTTCAAACCATCTTATTAACAATTGGGCATCTTGATTTGATCAATATGCTTCCTAAGAATACTACCACTACTGCAACAATGAACTCTGATCCATATATAGATATATTTGTTTTGATCAATGTCCTCTAGATTTTTGACCAGAACTACAACATCAACTTCTGACAAATGTACTTACCTAGTATATTTATTTTCACCAAACCACATACACTGCTAGAAAGTGGGTGCCTAAATATGCGCCCGGCCGAATATCACAATAATCTGTCCTACTTCTAACTTCAATGGACCTTCCATAGCCGGTTGTGCGGTTTTCCATAGAGCAAGGTTCCCCCCAATGCTCCGAATTCAATGGACCAACCACAGCCAGTTGTGCAGTTTGAGATGCCCTGAACCATGACACACTGAATCTTAAATTTGGATTTCTCACCACAAAATTTCGGTTGAGTGTGGAGTGGGATGTGAATGTATCCATAGGTGAAAAAGTTGGTAGTTGGGAAGCAGATTTTACTTCCAAGTGCCCAAAACAAGTCAAACGTCCTCCATATTTGACTGCCACATCCATAGATGACAAAGCTTGACAAATATTTTCCATTCAAATGATGCCTATGGAAAAGATAGTGATGAAAGAACCATACTGTTAGATGCAAATATAGACTTATGAAGATATGAGCACACATATGAACATAGACAACTACACAGACAGAAAACAACAAAACTAAGACACTTCAGTTGATTTCTTCTTTTTGTCGAACAGAAGGTGTGATCAAGTGTATTGAAGACGATAATATAGAATCATGTTTTGTTTTGCAGTTTTAAACTCTAAATCACAACATTCTTCTAGTTACAACTCTACTCCTCCATAGGTTTGTGGAGTCTCTCCTATTGCTTATTCTTCTTATTCTGATCCAGAACATGATGAATTAGAATTCTTATGTATAAAAATTATATATTTTTCCTTCCCATCTGATATCTCTACTGAAATATCTCAACTCAACAACGAACTTGCCTCTATCCCTGTTCAGGAATATTGCAAAAACACTCTTCAACAATGTATACATTCTCTCCAACAACTTGCATGCTTGAGCATGGTGTATTCTCTTCATTCTTCTTCTTTTTCTCCATCTCCACAATACGACCCCACTATTCCTAAAATTCATGTTCCTTTTCATTCCTTGTTACTTCCAAAAAGGCCCTAGTCTTCAACACACGCAGCATACTTGTCATCCACACACACATGCAAACAACACCAAAGAGATTCAAATTAAAGAATTAGAGCAAAGGATTAAACCGAGCATCGACATCTCAGACAATTGGCAGGTGATATTGCAAGCCAAAAAGAAAGACACGAAGTGCTTCGATTAGAAACAGAGTAATCATTTGATGAAGAATTAAGCAGAGTATATGAGGATTCCTTAACAGTTGAGAGGACCAACTTGAAGAACATAGAGTAATATTTGAATTAGAATGTTTGCAGAAAGATGGAGAAAACATAAAAACATCAAAAATGGCATTGAATGGCATTAAAGACAGAGTAGTAAATCTCATGTTCATCAAAATCAAAGATTTATAAGTCTAATGAATTGGATGCTCTGATATACAAAGGATCAATGCTCTCTTGTGTCGAGAGAAAAGCAATCCCTGAATTCTATTGGGAACATACTAATAACAGGGTTAGGGAAATTAATGGTGAGCCTTAGAATATTTATAGGTATGCAAAAGTCTTTCCTATATTTCTTGATGGCAGTTGATGCACTGCCACATTATATGAATATAATATTGGTGTCGATATCCTCCTTGGTCAAGATTTTCTGTAGAAGCATTTATCATTTACTTTTGGCCCCAATTTTGTACATCAATCAATAGAAGGTGTGAAAACACATGTACCATGTTGAAACTCTATCATTTCCAAAATTCGTGATGATACTCCCTCTATTGAAGAAGTGAATCCCACACAAGGAAACATAACCACGATAAGGAAGATTTTCAATAATGTAAAGCTCTATGCAAAAGAAGTATTGGCTCATATCTCTAAAAGATTGAAGACTACTGAATTTCCTGATAGTTTTTGGAAAAAAGAATAGTACTTTGTAGATTTTCCTTACAAGGAAGACTTCAAAGGAAGTTCATAGAAGGCAACATCAAATTTGATGTCTCACTCAAAGCAGAAATACTGCAGGAAAGAGATTTCAAAGTTTCTAGAAAGAAAGTTGATAGAGAAAAGAAAAATATCTTGGGCTTGTCCGACATTTTATGTGAAGCACTTTGAGTCAAAAAGAGGCAAGGCTCGAATGGTGACAAATTATACAAAGTTGAATGATGCATTAATTCCAATTAGATACCCTTTTCCAAACAAAGAAGCATTACTACATAAGATCCATAACTGTAATATGTTTAGCGAATTTGATTTGAAGAGTAGATTTTGGCAGATTGGTATCACTCCTATGGACAGGTACAAAACCAGTTCCCTTGTCCCTAATGGGAAATATCAATGGTGTGTAATGCCATTTGAATTGAAAAATGCACCATCTAAATTCCAGAAGTAAATATATTATATATTTTGAGACCTTCCTTTTGCCATAGTCTAGACTCTACATTGATGATATTTTAATCTGTTCAAAATGTTTAAAGGAGCATGCCAAGCACTTAGAAAAATTCTACCAAAAGGTTTACATGCATGGATTAGTTCTTTCACCTTCAAAGATAGAAATTGGAATAACCAAGATATATTTTAAAGGTTTTATCATAGCTTAAGGAAAAATAGAACTACAAGAACATGTTTTGCAGAAATTAACAAGCTTTCCAGCTGTCTTTATTGATAAAAGTCAGTTGCAGTGTTTTCTTGGTAGTTTGAATTATGTTCGTTACTTTTACAAAGGTCAAACAGAAGATGTTGCGTGTCTGTTCAAAAGACAAAAGAAAGACACCTTGGACTAACAAAATGACTGTTGCTATAAAGAGAATCAAAGTAAAGGTAAAAACCCTGCCAAAGCTCATGTCACCTAAATATTGACATAATTTTGTATTTGAAACAGATGTAACCAGTACTACATGGATAAGAGTCTTACTCCCACAAATTAATCGAAAAGAAGTCTGCATGTATACTTCTGATACAATCAAAGACACATAAATTAATTATATAAATCTTTTTGTGAGTTTATGCTTAAATTTAGTTTTGGTAGGAAAGCCAAAATAATAATTTTAAAAACCATAATTTTAAATTTTGGAGGTTTGCATGCATAGTCCTAAAACCTTTTCACTTTTCAACCATAAGACCGTGGCTCTTAGTTCCTTGGTGATTTTACAGTTAGATCAACTTTGGGTACACTATATTTCAAGTTTAGGTTAGGTTATGCATGTATAAGTAGGAACTAGTTCAAACTGAAACTGAAACTGTGGATGGCTTATTAAATCGATTAAAATTTTGTTAAAATTAATTGAAATTGTTATTTAAAACACAATTTGGATTTAGCTACTATAAAACATACAACTTGTATCTCTGAAATTTTCAAAAAAATACTTTTCATGGATGGGAAAAAATTAATAAAAACAAAAAAACAAAATGATTAACCTGTTATCTTACTCCGTTAAAAATTAGAAAACAGTGTTGCATTTAATCTAACACAATCCTCAAAAGATTTTATTTTAAAAACCCAAAAAGGTGTAGAGTGTGCACAGTTTTTCCACCACTAGGATGTATTTTATGGCTCTGTGTCTCATCATCTCATTGTTGACTAAGGACATAGAGAGTTTTGCATATTTTTATGTGTATCATCTTCCATGTATCATTGATCCTTCTATTTCAGACCCAGTGAAAAAATTGTTTGTGTTATTGTTTTGGTTTTTTCAGGTCATTCAAATCATACATGATGGTGCAGAAATGGACATTTTGCATCGACATGTCCTGTTATCCCAACCTAGTACATAGAATAATTGCTTGTGTCCTATACAAAAATGCTTCACATAAGGTTTTACAAAAAAAAGTGGGATATACGTGGGAGAACCATGAACAACGAGGCATATTACTTTGCCCTTATTGAAGGGCTAAATGCAGCCAAAAACTATGGTGCAAAGGACATTTCAGTCTTCACCAACTCTGAGCTCCTGTGTAACCAGATAAAATTGGTGTATCAAGTTTGGAAAGAAAATTTAAAATTTCTCCATAGAGAAGCGAGAACCTTTGTTGGTCAATTTAATTCTTTTACCATATATCACCACTTAGATATTAAGAGAATGTCCAGTGATCTGTTGTCCGGGGCGTTGACTACTCTAGGGGAGGGTGTCAAAGATGAATTGGTGTCAACATCTATTCCATCAAAACTTGTTGATGGGCACTGTTACACCTCTCTAAGATGGATATGCTCGTTTGTTATAAAAAAAAAATGTGTTTGTCATGGTGTGGCTATTCCAATTAGGAAGAAGGCAATACTATACTACATGTGCCCCACAGTGTAATGACGTTGTATTGTACAAAATTTTGAGTTTTTTATTATGGATTTCTTTCTGGCTCCTTCAATAAAAAAATTTAATGATTTATAAATGTTTTTATAATTCTGACATCTCTTCAGTTGCAATTGTCCAAAGTTTGTTAATACATTTATTATATTTATTATGACTCAAGATTCAGGACACGATTCATTTTTTATTTGTGAATTCATTTTTTATGTGTGATATCTCACTAAGCATCTTATATATCTTATATGCCAGTTTTCTTTCCATATTCATGTGGAAATGTGTTTATTTGAATTGAAAAAAATGAACATTTTTGTATTTTTTAAATTTGCCCATAAATTGCCTCTTGTTTTTATTCATTTCATTTTATGTTTTATACACATATAATGCATATATTTGTATATATTCCCATGTTTATTAACATAAAAAACCTTATGTTCATCTTAATAACAAGCAACAAAAATTAGAGTGCCCACCTTCCAATATACAGATGAAGAAGGCAAGATAATTTGGCCCCAACAATTGCACAACTTATAAAATTCTTTAGCATTGATGCAATGGAGAAATCAACATCATCCAAAAGAGTGAAGAATCTAATGTAACTTTCAACAAAGAAATCATATCAAGGAAACTGAAAGAAATGAAAATGGTTAAAGAGTGAAGAATCTAATGTAACTCTCAACAAAGAAATCATATCAAGGAAATTGAAAGAAATGAAAATGGTTGGCTTGAAGAGGAGGATGCCTTCACATTGACAATTATAATACAACTATCCCAAGAAGACTACTCTTAAGATTATATAAATTAGGAAACGCTTTACAAACTGTTGGTTGTTACTAACTATACTGGTATTGATCTTGGTAGGGCGTACAATTAAGTCTTTGAAGTAGGATTCCATTTGTAATTGCATGATTAGAATTCAACTTACTGCTGTTGATCTGGGAGAAAATATCTGAAGGGTACAATAGCATGAAAAGTTGAAAACCTCATGTTGTATCTCAGATTCACATCAGGTTGTAATTCTCGTTTGGATATAAATGATTTGAAAGCACAATGAAATGAAATAGATGTACACTAACTCCAAGAAGATTCTTTTTTCTCTCTATTTATTGCAGAACTAAGGCTTTGTGTTGATTCCCTTCAATTTTATCTCTTGCAAAATTCAACATGGTATCAGAGCAACATTGTGTAAGGATTAAAAATATTTATCTGTAATTATCTTGGACTGTAATGTGTAAGAGTGGCGAATAAGTCTAGGCTTGTCAAGATAGATGACTATGTGAACTTTCTTGTGCATGGCTGAGTACGTGAGTTGTTGACTAAGTGGTATAAAAACATGGGAAGATTGAAAATTCAAGAAAATGTGCATTGCAGCAGTAAAAATGTTTTTACACCGCCCATGCTTTTCTCTTAGCCGATGATTGTCTTGGCCTGTTCTTGTAATGAAGGCAGTTTGAATAGCCCTTCAGTGATATGAGCTTCAACCCTTACTTCAGTCTCACTTCCAATCATAATGAGATGACTTGCGGCGTGCTTCAGAGTTACAAATCAAATTTGAACCTTAGATCAATCTCTGCACATGATACTTGTGTTCACTGTCTGGGCATAGAGACGAGTCTATTATTGTGAGTATAACTGTGTGATATGGAAGATTACTTCACAGATTACATCTCCATTTTTTTATAACCCCATAGATTCAAGTAGATTTAGCCTCGTTTGCTATGATTTTTGTCTGGAAAGTTGATTGTGTTGGAAGTATTTCTGTGTTATTCAGATTGTAGTGTTTGAGTGCATTTCATCCCCCACAGGCTTCTCATTATCAATGAGCCCTATTTCTGGCAACTATTCTCTGCAAACACTGGATCTCTATGCCTTGGCAGCTCACTCACGACTGAGCTTTAACCTGCATCTGATGATCTTATCTAGCAACATCCTCTCTCCTAAGCTCCTCGATTTATACATAGGTCATGTTTTATTTTTTTTTGTCACAGATCATACAAATAAGGTAAAAGACTAAAATATATTTTGGTTCATTTACTTATCAATGGTTTGTTGTGAGACAATTGGTAAATCCATTGGTTAATAATTAGGAAGACCAAGGTTTAAATGTCCTTGTGTGCATTATACGTTGTTGGTGTTTTTTTGTAGGAAAATTTCTTTGGATGCCCTCCATGAAGGAATTATTAAGGCTTCAGATATGTCGTAAGGAGAAAGAGAGATCATATTGTTTCATTGCAGGAAACCATTGCTAATCTCAATGAGAAGGATATTCAACTGTGGTGAATTTGTCTCTTTCCAAGATACTTATATCTCTCAGCAGGCTATTATTACTCATTTGCAGAATCAAAATGCAAAACTGAAGAACTGCTTGATTCTTTAAAAGATGATGTTAAGTGCCTCTCTCCACAGCCTATTTCTGCTAATGATGTTTATTATGATATTTCTGGTAGTGATGATTATTGCATTGATGAGGATGATCCAAATCATGTCTCGTGCATTATTGGCTATTAATGAACTGCTTTTTCCCAAGGGTGAAAAACATACTAGAGGTTATAGGATCTAGTTGCTTTGTCAGATGGGATATACAGGTGGTGGACTTGGGATTGGGAAGAATGGACAGGGTATTGCTGCTCCGATTCACCCTGTAATGAGACAATTTGGAGCAAACCTTGGATATGTTCCAACTTCCTTGTCAGATGGAAGTCAATCTTCTATCACTGATCTGCAGGAAGCACATCATGCACCATCTGTTGATTTGTCCATTAATGATATGCCATAGATTGCATCTGTCACTTTTGATGATCCTTATATTATTGATACACAAGATTTACATCCTTATATTCTCTCTTTTTATTGCATAGTTAATATTTGTGTTGATTTTAGTCGATTATGTATCTCTTGTGAAACTCAACAATAGGAAGGACAGAGCCAAAAGGGGATTGAATAAATAAACAATGGGGCATCATACATTCACTTTGGGAGGAAATGGACAACCATTTTCCTTAACAAGCAAAGGTATCCCACTCTGGATAACACTAATCAATGTGTATTAAATTTTAATTAAGGATTTCTTGCATCAATGGGCCCATTCGTCCATTTGGATGATGCAAACAAGGAAGGACAAGATGGCCACTTTAAATTGTTCTATGAGCAAGCCCGAAGAGGATGCTGCCAGCTTGTACTGTATTTTTTATTATAGAATTTGAAACAATAGTTACCACACAAATATTTACTACTGTTGCATGATTTTATCTCAAAATCAATACTGTGTAAGAAACTCATTTATATCAATGTAGTTTTATGTGTAATTACTAAAACACCAAATGCAACAACAGAAGCAAAGTTATTAACCTTTGGCAATGAAAAAATGACAATGCATTCACCCAAAATATTGGGTATTTATGCACCACATTGATGCACACTAACCAAAAATGGTATTAATTCTCCACATTGATGCAAACATGTAGCATCTAGGTTAATAACTTGCTTGCAATCGAATGAAATTGGGGTAAAAGGATCATATGAGAATACTTTTATAGAAGATTGTGATGGACAAAATGATAAAGCCGTCAAGCCTAATACATACAGTGATTTTAGGGATATTAAGACTAAATATAATAAAGCATCCACATCCAAATGAATTGAGTTGATCCCCTGAAAACCCCAGTCTGCTATGCCTAGTAATTTTGTATTTAGACTTCAACTAGGATGTTTGTTTCAGTTGGTCCGTCAGGCTATGGCTGGTGTTTGAGACAGGGAGTCACCGTAATAGTGATCTAGGTTTAAACCCCAGGAAGCATTGAACCCTGTTCAGGTGCATCAGTTGGCTGACTTTGTCAGCACTCACAATAAAAAGGGTTTCCAACAATAACGCGCAGTTAGGGTTTCCATACAGTTGTTTGAATACATTGCTTTAGAGAAAAAATCGTTGAAGCTGAAATATTTTACACATGGATATGGATCTTGATAATAATAAAAAAACAGGGTATTCAAAAAAATATCCACAATCATTGGTTTTTCATTCTTATAGTAATAGATTGTTAGATTTTTCATTTATACAGAAACTGAAGTCAAGTAACTTGAAAATTATTACAACATTTCCCACTGTAATGTTGTCGATCTCTTTCAAGACCCAAACAAAACAGAAAATTCTAATTTTTTTTCATTTTTTTGTTGCAGCCCTTGGATTTGAAAACTTGGATCCTGATGCCTAAAATCACAGAAAAATCAAATTCCATGTTCAAATAAAGAGTAATACAAACTTATCACAGACATCCCCACAAAAAAACCATAGATGGCAGAGCGGAAATCACCCAACTTCACTGCTAAGCCAATCCCATGGGAAATGCAAAATGATACCTTCAAAACAATTTTTTTGTAATGGTGTGTATGTCATCCACTAACAGACACGGCACACACAATTTTTTGTTTTTTTCTCGGCTGATCGGTAGATCTTTGATCTCACAAATAATTTCCAGACCTTATCAGGCCACCTTGAAAAACTTCAACTACTAAAAATAACAACTTCTAAGTTCTAAGCCTTCTCTACATATAGGTTTTCCTGCTATATACAAAAGAAGTATTCACTCCATAATTTTCAGAAAATAGGATTACCTTCAACAAGAGAAGCAACAAATCATCCTATATAAATAAGCACTTCCCCTAAAGATGATTTACAATAACAAATTGCAGAATCTCCAATTATAGACCCCATATCACTGGAAAAAGTGTCGAATGTGGGATCTAAGACATCTGTGAAGCAACTTCAAAGACATTAACTATACAAATCATTATCACAAGCCTTGAGCCCTTCTCAATATTCTTGGAATATTTCTTCATAAAAATGTGCATGGCTCATTGGTCATCATTAAAGCTGAAGCCCTTGCATGGTGGGTTTCTTACAACAGAAGATGATGCTCCTCCCCTTCGTCTATAGTCACCTGGCAACGTGTCATGTGTCAGTACAATGGAAAGACTAATAGAACATCCAACACATACCAATAAAGGAAAATGCAAAGCAAATATATCACAATTTCCATGAAAGAGTTTAAACCTTGGAAATCAGCAACTAGATAGTTGGGCATCAACCAAGCATGTTCAATAGAATGAAGATTGCTACGAGAACCTCCTACATCTAAAATATAGCAACCAATTTTAATTTTAAACCATATTTCCGTGTAATACAAACGTTAGAGAAAGGAAATGCCTAAAAAAAGGGTAATTGTCAAAGAGTTGATAGCATAGCATTTTCCAAACCTTGCAAGTCACCAACTGGAGACTTGTCAGCGAATTGGGCATGTTTTGAGGGAGAACGATCCCTCGGAAAATTTCTATAATCTGTAATTAAAAAATGAAATAGTCATTATGAAATGCATTTACATGTAAAGAAATATAGGCATGCAAACGTTGATTACAACATATGAAAGTCTCATCAAACGTACCTAGCATAGCAGAAAGGTTGGATTCCCTTGCATCTCCCTATGGCCTTGAATTGGTACCACAGTTGTGGAGTGTTGCACCTCTGAACACATCAACAAAATACACATTAAATCAGGTTGATGCCGTAAAAAAGGGTAGTTGAAAAATAATTGATAACATATCCTTTTCCAAACCTTGTAGATCAACAATTGGAGAATTTCCCATTAAGTGGGCATGTTGGAACTCCCCATGGATTTGGCTAGACTCCACGGTTGTGGATTGTTGTACCTATACAGACATTAATACACCACGTAGATATGAAACATAAAATAATTCAAATAAATTGCTTTCACAACGTATGAAAAGTAAAATGAAACGTATCCGACATGTCACGAGAAGTTTGATGGTGTTGCATATCCCTTTAGCTTTGGCTTGATGCCACCGTTGTGGATTGCCACACCTCTACAAATAACAACACACCACATGTTAAAGAATGGTGATGAATAAATACACTAGTCTATACTCATTACTCTTGTCAATCTATGAAACTAACCTAAGACCATAGGCAATGCCTTGTTTGCTCGAGGACGTCCCTACTCTTTGAGGTATTGAAACTGAAACGGTTCATATTCAGATGCATGGATATTCAAATCAATTTCCAAACCATTGTTTTGTTTTCTCCTTCTTTGTTTCTTTGTAGGGCTAAGGAAACTCTTCTTCTTCAAAGACGAATCAAAAGTGTCTAACCCAATTGTGAAGTCGCAATCCATAATTTGCAAATTGTTGGCCTCATCCAACATTTTTTTAACCATATCAGTCAATTGGTTGGTCTTGCTCAAAGTAGTGGGGGGGATGTCTTTAATCAACTGCAAGTAGCTAAACAAATCCTCTCTAGCCAACTGAAGAGCCTCAACATATGCATCAACACTGTTGGTGGCCATAAGTGTGGTGTCAGTATCTACATTGAGGTTATGGGGATCCATACTTATTTCAGGGGGGTCATTGAATGTGTTAGGAATTGCATCCTAATGAAGTAATGGATATGAATCACCTAGGTGGAAGAATAACCAATTGAATTTAATGGCATGTTTGCAAATATTTCCACGAATAGACCATGGGCATTTGCAAACTATAAAATTTGTGATATACCGCTTGACAAGGTAATTTTTATCATGATTTGTTTGGCTCCTCACCCAGTAAGCATGTGGTGTGCTCTCGTGAAGGAAACAATCACTATATGGAATTCTTCTATCCTTTTCCACTGAATTTTCAATTTCCTGTCGTTATTAAGGTATCCTTCTTCTTTCAAAATTTCCTTGTACCGATAACAAGGTTCAACACTACATAGGAGCATGTACACCAACCAATCCATCCTGCGTGCACATTTATTCCTTCGATCAGATAGGAAGTTTGTCTTCAAATTACAATGGTATGATTCAAAAGCATTGTTGATCTCTTGATTTGCATGAGGAAACTCTCGACAACCTTTCACCCACATCCCTAAATGTAAAGAACTAAGTTAGTGAAAGCATGTCATATTAATGAAACACAAAATTGAAACATCGACAAGAGTTTGTGCACTTACGGAATTTATCACCCGCAACCCAATTCTTGTGGAAATAGTCCAAGAAATTCTTTTCATTTTCAAATTTGCTAAAAAAAACATGGATTGCATCATCCACATCATCATTTGAAGTGTGTTTCATAATGAAACCCAACTCTTCATACATCTTATTCGCTTGTTCTTTTTTAGCCAAACGATACACATTTTTTTCCACACCCTCCGCACATGCCAAACACACAAGATCACATCACACCATGTGATCCTCCTGCCATATTTAGAACATTTAAGTGTTACATTCTTAGAATAAATGCAAGATATATTGTTGCATAACAAAATTCAACTTACCTCAAAGCAGCAATTTCAGCCAGTGCATCTTCTACCATGAAGGCATTGACTTTCCAATTAGGACGGATTTTGTAACACCTAAGCATCAACTGCTCCAACCATAGCGCAATATCTGTTGAAGCATTTCGGGATGCCACAACCCATGCACTAGCACCTCGCTTTGATTGTCCATCAAAATCCACCAGTGTGTAAAGTTGTTACTGCCATATTGAAAAGAACATGTAATGTCAAATTCAAGTCATCTAATATATTCAATTACTACATCTCAAATAAACATATTAAATCAATCATTGACAATTGACTTGCCCCATATTTATTTGTACTAAAAGTTGAATCCATGGCGATTATGCTATTATGGGATAGCTTGACCATGGTCTCTAACATCCATTTTGTTTGGATTCCCACTATAAAAGGGACTTCTTCACCATTGGGCTTTTGGTAAAAGAAGAAATCTTCTTGTCACTTTTGATGCCAAAGGTTGACACTCATTTCATCCTTTTGGTGGATTTGATATTTTCCTTTCAACAACCGATTTTATATGTTTAAAATATATTTCCTAGATAGAAAGAAATCCCTATCTCGGGTTTTCACATCCATGTCAACATGTCGGTTGATGTGCATTTTATAAGCTGAATCAATAGACACTCCCAAAGAAACAACTCTCCACATATGCCACAATGTCCCTTGAAAGCTTTGGCTTGTGCAATGTCATGCCATTACCTGAAGTGTCACGTTGGCCATGACAAGGCCATCCTTACTCATCTTCATGCTCACACATATTGTAAGTCAGTATTTCTATATGAGGACTTTGAACCATAACCTTCACAATGAAATGGCATTGAGAGCCCATCTTCTTTGCAAATGGGGTCCTTCATTTAGTTGACTCCTATCCTCTTTTTTCCTCTGGGCCATATGAACAATGATAACTACATAGTAATTTTTTAACCATTAGTAAATACAATGAATGAAAAATGTAGTCTCAATGCTAACATGTATACAATGCACTTTTGAAATACTTACAGTTCATATCGCAAGGCAACACTATCTCTTTTTCCTAGTTGTTTGTTTTGTCGACGTACAAAAGTACATGGAGCATCAGGGTTTGTTTCCTCTACTTTGATAAAAGAAGGAACTCTATGTGAAGGTACTAAAGCAACATGATCAATGCTCCTATTTTCTCGGTGTATTTCAAACCAAACTAGGTCTCTACTAGAAAAGGTGATCATGTTTTTGTGGTCCTGCACCTCAAGATCCATGATTGCCTCTCATTTTCCTCGCTTGCAGATTTTGTACGGATGCCTACAAAACAATATGCAAATGCATTAGAAATTTAGATTATGTGGATACATGCAAGAAACAACACTGTAATGTTGGACAACTGGTGAATAACACCATTGAATAACATAAACACAACCCAACTAAACAATCACTGCACATGTGACTTCAACAATTTTTAGCTTGAAAAGTGATGAAATAAAAGAGAAGTGGAAAGGATGAATTTCTTTTAAAAGTGTTGCAGTTAATGCCACCATCCTATGTTCGTGGTGTGAAATTGGTGATCGAGATCATGACCAGCCTGTCTAGGCACCCTAATGTTGTGGCCCTGAAGGCAATCTTTGAGGAGGAGTATGTGCATTTGGTTATGGAGCTATGTGTTGGTGGGGAGCTTTTTGACCAATTGCAGAAACATGGAAGATATTCTGAGCCCGATGCTGCAATATTATTCAAGCATCTTGTGGAAGTGGTGAAATATTGTTATGATAATGGGGTTATGCACAGGGATCTGAAGCCATAAAATATTCTTCTTGCAACAAAGTCTCCTTTGTCGCTGATCAAGCTTGTTGACTTTGTATTGGCCACCTACTTCACACCAGGTATGCATTGACACATTTGATCTCATATTTGAAATCAGGCTTACAAGAGCAGAATTCTTGTTTTAACATTTGGTTCAATTATGTTAGATTTAGGTAGGTTTGTATGTTATTTATTTTTTCTAATGGAATGATGATCTATGCAAAGTGTGCTATATGAATATAGTCTTCTTGTTCTGCAGCATTTCATTTGTTTGAGCTTGAATTGTTAATACTTTTTAAGGTTCATACCTAATTCTTCTCCATTTGGAACAGGGAAGAAACTCAACGGAACTGTAGGCAGCCCCTTCTATATAGCTCCATAGTTTTTGTATGGAGGATACAATCAAATAGCAGACGTCTGGAATGCTACTGTAATTCTTTATATTATTCTAAGTGGGATTCCACCCTTTTGGGGTCAGACCAAATCGAAGATTTTTTTTGCAGTTAGAGAAGCCAAGCTGCAATTTCCAAAGGATTCTTGGAGTGGTATATATTCTTCTGCCAAGGATTTGATCTCCATAATGCTATGCACAGATCCAAAGAAGAGGTTTACCTCTGTGGAAGTGTTAGGTAAATTGGATATAAATTGGACTTAGTATTTGTTTGATATTGTAGAGAATCCTTGGATAACTGGTCAAGTAGAGTTATCGGTGCATAGCACAAATGAGATTAAAGGGGAACATAGCATCATCTGTAACTTTTTGAGGTCAAGGGAACCAAAGACAATGGCTTCATTCAGCTCAACATGCAATACCAAAACATATATTCTATCATCTTTCTCAGGAAAAGCATATTTATATGGATTCTTGGTGAGTGATGAGGGATGTCAGGCGTTGGGAAGCTTTGCTTTTCATAGTTATCCCAAAGCAAATGGGTCAGAATATTCATCAGCAATCCAAAACACTATGAGCTTTGCCTTTGCAAATGTTGATGGTGCATTTAACTCGGAAAATTCTGTATCTTTCTCTGACAATGAAATGCAACATCAACTTTCTCAAAGAGGTAAAAAGAAAATTTGTGATGCATATTGATTCCTTCACTACATTTCAAATTTTTTATTTTTAGGTATGTGATCTAATGGAGCAGTTTTTATCTTTACCTGCAGGGTTGAGTTTTGGACATCTCTTTGCAGCGACAGTCTCTAACAATATAAAGACTGTATCTCAGTATGTGATGTCAGTTGAAGAGGGGGGGAGGTCAAACACAAAAGGAAGGAACTTCTAGTACGAGGTATCTTATTGCACACAAAGAGAATCGTACAATAGGATTGGGGGAGCTTGAGCAGCTGGATCTAAAGGTTTCAGAATCCATAATACAATGGGATTCATGTACTCGCTTGTATGGTGCCACCTCATTTCAATCTCCATTAGTGTGTGTGCCACCTCTTACCTTTTGAAGGGCTGTTTGATGGAGTTTTTAACCAGACCTTTGGCAGTCTGTTACTCCCAAGATTTAATTCACGAGATATGTTGATGAACTAATTTGTATTTTTATGGGTTGTATGCTACACAATGTTATAGTAAAGTTCAGTGGGTGTCTCGTGGAGATCCCTTCATTTTATAGAGTAAAAATGCTTATTCTTATGAGTGGATAATATAATAAAATATCGAGCATGCCAACAGAATCGAAATGGCTACTCTTTTGTTTGAAACAATTGCTCTCTTTCAATGATTTCATGTTGTTTATTATTTGCATGAACAACTCTTAGTTCATGGCTAGTTGGCCTGCATGTGGGATAGCTAATTTTAGATTTTTAAGGTGATAAAGATCTAGGTTATCTTCTACTGAGTTCTTGATGTGATGGGAATGAGGATATCCTCCCATCTAGGACAATTGCTATCTAGGGCCTCTAGTGCTATATGCTTGATCAGGAGATGTCTCCTTTCATGTCTTTGTTTATGTACTGAAGTATATTTTAGATCTGAATATTGCTTCTTGTTGTTGCTTAGGATCCCTAGCCTGTGAAGATGTTTCTTATTAGTATAGAAAAGGTATAATGACTATCTGAAGTCCTATTTTTGTTCTCAGTAATGAAAAGGTATGATTTTTTTCTTTTGAAAAAAAAAATTCTATATACCCCCACACATGAAGGATTTGGTTTGCTTTTAAGACCTACGAACAACAACATCATATTCCTAATATCAGTCGTATCCAAAAGGAACCACAATAATCGATAATGCCAGTATGTTAAAATTATTTTAATTTCACAGAATTCTGATTTTGCTTACATGATTTACAAATGATAGAAAACAATAAAATATGACATTCGGGCCCATCTTCAAACCCGCGAATAACAATATGCAATGCCTCTAGTGTGAATGAATCGACACTTCCTAAAACTGTTCAAAAATAATTCGCAATTTGGGTTTTGTGAAAATTAGTCGAATATAAACATACTGCTTTCTCTAGTCACAAAATCATAGAAAAACAAAATGTATAAAACACAAGTTTTCCCTCAACAACCAAAAATAACAATATGCCATGTCACTAAAGTGATCGTAATAATTAAAACTGCCAAAAATAACTGGCAATGTGGTTATGATAAAATTATCCCAACTTCACAGAAGTAAATATGTTCTCAACACTTGCAAGTCATAGAAAATAAAATTAAATATAGGTTTGTCAATAAATAGTAGTATGCAATGTAAAGACTGTCAAAGATTTTAGGTTTTCGTGGTTTGCATTGTTAATAAGGGTTCTCGTATTATCCGAGAACCCTTATTAGTAAAGAATGTCATTGGGTGAACAAGTATAAACCAGAACCCGGTCAACATTATTGAAGTTACATGTGTATCGAATTTAGTTCAATTTTACCAATTTCACCAATGTATATGCTTACCACCAAATAAATAAATTATGTGTCAAATCATTGCAAATAAGATAACCTGGATCTCTGCTACAAATCTTGGAAATAAGAGTTTCTAATCAACTCCGATCGAACAGGTTCGATATACAGCATTGGGGATTTAACTAGGAAAAATCCAAGATGAACTATGTACTTGGGATGCCTTGCATTCCATGAAAACGATGTACTTGGGTAAACTATGTTGTTTCAGGACAATATTATGGTTTCATTTTCCTGGATAAATGGACAAAGCATTGGACGATAAATGGAGTTTTAACTGGTTATATCCATGAGGAGTCCACTGGCAGGGATCTATTAACTGCTTATGTTAATCGTAAGCGGTAGTTAGTCGTGGCCAGTGATTAGTTGCCATCAAAAAATGCTACAAAGGTTATCGCAGATTATTGTTTAGAACTATAAACAAGTTGGGAAATACCTCTGGCGGACTGGTGGTGGCCTCTGTTTAATGCAGCAGCAACGTTCCCCTAGTTGACTTGTGTGGCGATGGGGGAAACGGCCCTCTAGTTGGCATCGACAGGGATGCAACAGCCTGGTTACTTTGGCCTTAGGGGTATGTTGGTTCCTTTGTTCTCTTTGCAGAGGTCAAACTGGAGTGGGAGATGGAAAGTTGCTGCAACGGAGGAGGGAGGGTGATGGAGCCACCAACCCATGGTGCATGGCGTTAATGCGGTCAATGTAGCTGTGGCGCCGAGATGGTGGATGATCTGGCGGATATACAGTCAGAGGAGATATGGATTCAGTGGGGTCCGCGTGGATGACGTGGATGGGAGGTGCCAGCGGAGGATGGGAGGTGTAGGAGGAGGGGATTGCCGTTAATGGAGGGTCTAATGCTTCGACGGACGCTGAGCGAAATCGTTGAAGCGTTATACTACTCCTTTATTTACAATAACTCTCGTAGGATTCTAACACTTCCAAAGCCTTTGTGTCATAAGTTACTTAGTATGTGAAAGGAAACAATCTTAAGAATACCATGTCAGATAGTTGATCATGGTTCATTGAGTAATAATTTGAACTGTCAACATTCTTCCCCAAGAACTATGTGGCCATTTTCAAGAAACTACAACATAGGTGGGAAATGAAGGGAAACAATGCATTTCCCTCCTTACCAAGTTCCAAATATCACTCTACAACAAACTATATGAAAAGAACATAGACCTCTGTGTTTGGTTACAAAAGTAGTTATGTCAATGTTTAGTACACATTTAAAAAATTAGACATTGATCTTCCATAGCTCATCTAAGGTTCAAAACCTCTAGATTCATCGAGCATAAGTAATAAAGTTCACCCTAACCCCCTATATCTTCATGATTTGAAGCCTAGAGTCGAGGAAAAATATCTCAAAGAAAAAAGAAAGCCCAAATAGAGCTATGGCAAAGGGAAAGACATATTTTGTTGTATCATTGAGATTACACTTGCTTTGTCTTTGATTAGAAACACATGCATAGAAATGTACCCTACCCATATAGGTACATTGCCCAAGAAATGATCGAGCTTTAACTACAAGACATGAAACATATCAAAGATCAAATCCTCCTCAAGCTTGATGTATCCTTTGCACCTACGAAGGATCTTAATAGATCCACACTTTGTTTTTATTAACAACTTTTATTTAACGTTGGGGATAACATGCATCAACTCCAAAAATAGAGGGCACTCTCCCTCATTACCTCCACAACGTTTACATCTGTAATGGACACAATCCAAGATACGAAACAAAAAGAAACCACCAATTGTTTAATTATGACATAATGTTTCATGCACTCATGATTAAGGATGATCAAGTGATGTTATGGAATTGTTTTGTGTGCACACAAAACATTAAGAAAATATGAGATGGAAAGACATGCAATGATTGCCAACATCTTCAAGTCCTCTTTTCAAAACTTTGGCATTGGATTTGCAAGGCTAACCCTCCTTTCTTCCAGAGTGGCTCTCAAGCTCTTTAATCCCTTCAATGATGTGTGAATTAGCAAAGACACTTACGTGAAGACAACAACAAGAAATGGCTAGAAGTATTTTGAAAATAACGAATTCCAATTAGAAGTATCATGAAAAAAATGTACTCTGAAAATGGTGGGTCTAACAAATTATATTCAATGCATAGAATAGTGAAAAAATAACCAATCATAATTGTTAATGTAAATTTAACAAATTACATTATGATGATGATGATGTTTTAACATTCAATGAGACCTACTTAGTCTATCAGACCTTAAGAGAAGAGAGAGGGACTAATTGTATTGCTGTAAAATTTTATTCCTATGATTAAAAAACTTAGAAAGAAGTATTCCTAGGTCGCCATTGTTTTAACATGCTAGAAGAGAAACTTGAAAATATAAAGCCTTATTATCTAAGAGGTCCCCATACTCTAGCTACAAACAAGATGAGACTAAACGCTCGGGCAATTTTCGACCCTTCTTTGAAGAAGAAAAGAGTCATAGATTTAGATAGTTTGTCAAATCAAGAGCCCCAAAAGGCTAAGAAAGCCAAAGTTAAAAGTTCAACTGTGAGGTCAGTTCCAACAAGGACAAGCTTGAGAATTAAGAAGAATCAGGAATTAATGAGTTCAAACCCTAGGAAAAAGGATGAATGCGTGAATACTAAAATAGAAGAACAATTACAACACACTGAATAGATTCAAGAAGATATCAAGCAGGAAGAGTCTGATTCATCCATGGAGGTGGAGAAAAAGGTGGCTGAAATGCTAACCAACCTAGAGAAAACTATAAACGCAGTCCCATGTTCTCCCTTGGTTCGACCAGGTATGCCTATGGTGTCTGATGAGGAATATAGTATGCAAAATGAAGATTTTAAAAACAACATGAAAACATACATTGAATGTTCAACGCCCCAAGCCCAAATGAATAAGCAATTAGATGAAGTGCCACTTGAAAGCATTGAACCCCAAGTAAATTAGAAATTGGAAAACAAGTTTAAAAAATCCAAGACCCAGATTAAAGAGCTGAAGCAAGAGAATAAGAAGGTATAGGGTAAATTGAATGAGGTGAATAAAGAATGGAGCAAATTACTTATTAAACACAATAAACTATGCAGGTTTTCTCAGAGACTAAAGAAGGATAACGAAAGGCTTCTCAGGCAAAAAAAGTACTGGAAAAGAGAGTGTCTACTGGAAAGGAAAAAGCACCAAGTTTTTTTTTTTGACAAGAACATGTGGGAATTGTATTAGTGCCGGTATTTTAGCAACCGAAAGCTATTACATAGAAATTTTAGATACAATACACCTCTGTGGTAGTTCAGCGAGCTTACAGAGTTCGCCCAAAACATGGCAGGGCTCCACTACTCCCATATGCCAGACATTATTTAGCTATAACAGAGGAAAGAGGCGTATTGTGCAGCAGGGTCTGTAATCATTTTTCCAGCTTGTCTTTCAGATTGGAGACTTGAGCTTCCAGTGCTGCAATTCTGTGCCCAAAATTACCATGAGTGTTCGCCACGTCCTTGAAGCCAGTGCGCGTCTCATCTTTTAAATCTTCCATATGTTCAGTGAATTCATCCCTTAGTTGCATGATGTCTTTGTTCAGTAAGTCCCAAGTTTTCTCTCCTGCTTTGGATAGCGCCTCTAACTTAGCCTTCTGATCGTCATGTTTTTCCCTCAAACGCCCAAGGGCCTCTTCCAGGGCTCCAATACGCTCATCTGCTGTGAGTCCGGAACTGGAGGAGCTCGCCATCTCGTGCAGGGGCGCTCGATGAGCCATGATCTGAGCAGGATCTGGAGATAGGTCTCTCAGCAAGCTTGAAACCAAAGGATTTACCACAGAGCTCGCGTTGCAGAATGGAATGAGAACGAGACAGGGGAGGAGCTCCTTTAAGAGCAAGCAGGGAGACTCCCGAGGGCGCAAGGACCTGTCTCTGAGCTGGAGTGCAGGGAATCTCTGCAATCTCATGGAAAACGTGATTTGGGGAGGTCCATGAGCGTGCTGCGTGAAGATACAGGATCTCCTGCAGCTAGGGGATGTCACATCGCTGACACAAACCATTGATTTTTAGATTTCCCTGAGCCAGCTCGACCCCTTTATTGGCTTCCATGTCTGCTTGTTTATTGAGCTCACGAAGCACATGGAAAAATCTAATTCTTTGGAAGTGTTTGCTAACCTGGAGAATTCTTTGAAAAATATGGCGGAGTTGGACGTTCGGAGGAGCTTTCTTGGTTATGATGGCCCTGATTAGGATCCTGGAGTCTCCCAAGACTGTTAAATGGCGAATTCCTTGATCACGCGCAATATTTAAACCTTGCCAAAGACTGCAGAATTCAGCAGTGTTATTAGTTTCATTTCCAAGACCCCAGGAATAATTGATGCCAGTTATCCCTCTTGCTGATCTGATTATACCTCCGGCACCGGCTGGTCCTGGATTTCCTTTTGAGGCCCCATCGAAGAACAGGCAAGGTTCATTTAGGGAGGCTTCCCAACTTCTGAATTCAGCTTCCTCCATCCTGATTTCCCAAGTCTCTAATTGAGGGACTCCGCAGGAGGAACGGAGGGGAAGATTGGTCGTTAGCAGAATTAACCAATTGACCTCCTCTTGCAGAAGATGGGATACGCAATTTAAGGAGTGGCAACCCAGGGCTTCTCCCACGATGGCTCTAGCCTTCACTGCAGTTTTCCAGGGAGGGGCTTCTTTACTGCGGAAGATTCTATTGTTTCTTTCTAGCCACAGTTTCCAGCATATGGCTTTTGGGAGCCATCCCCAAGCAGTTTGAAGCAGGTTCTTGTTGTTCAACTTGAAGGGAGACGGTGACTTCCATGTGGAGAAAAGATGCTGGACAGTCTGGGGCAGGTTAAGGGCATTGTTAAGGCTCATGGCGTGGTTCCAAGCATCTTTAGCATAGGGACACTCCAGCATTATGTGGTCCATAGTTTCATCATTGCTTTTGCAGAGGGGACATCGGGTTGGGCCTTCCATTCCTTTTTTTCTGAGGTTATCACCAGTGAGAATACTCTTATGGGCTAAGGACCAGCAGAAGATATCAATTTTCGGGATGAAAGGTTTGGACCATATAAATTTCCAGACAGCAGGATTTGGGGCAGCATAGGGGATGGACTGGAGTTCATTGTAGCCTTCCGCAGTAGTGTACACTCCTGAGGTTCCCCAACCCCTTCTATCTCTGGAATCCATTTTGGATGGGGACTTACCTTGGAGGAGGGCCAAAAGAGCATCTGCTTCATTGTTGAGAGCAGGGGGAACATGGCCTAAGTCCCAACCATTCCAGTTATCGTTCTCCCAGACAGAGAGGTCCAATAGTGTGATGGATCCTTTTCCAAGAAGCCAGGTTTTTATGTTGCTGATATCCGAATTAGTACCAATTGGGGGGCTCCCCAGAATGGAGTCTTCCCAGATATTGATTGAGCTACCATTTCCAGGGATCCAGTACAGCTTATTATGGAATGGGGGCAGAGCTTTTATGCATAACTTGTAGATTGGTGATCCTTTACTAGGAGGAGGTTGCTGGTCCAGGCATCTCTTCCTCGGGCCAGGGAAGTATTTTCTGCGGAGAGCTTCTTTGCTCCAGCTAGTTTTACCTGAGATCATATGCCAGAGTAATTTAGCTCCCAGAGCTAGATTTTGAGTTGTTAAACTTCTTACCTGAAGGCCACCTTCATTCCGAGGCTTTTTAATCTTTTCCCAACTGACTAGATTAATTTTGTTCCCATTCCCTTTTCCTCCTTCCCAAATGAATTTCCTTAGCAACCCTTCAATCTTGTTAACTACAGAGCAGGGAGCGAGCAGAATAGAAGATTGGTAAATGGGCATGCTATTGAGGACTGATTTGATGAGAGTAGTTTTACCTGCAAGATTGAGCCAGCTGGCCCCCCATTTTTGGATTTTGCGTTTGATCTTGTCCACAATAGGATCCCAATCTGCTGATGTGATTTTGTTTTTACAAATGGGAATTCCGAGATAAATGAAGTTATTCCAGTCTTTGGTGGATTCCATTCCCAACGTTCTGCTGATGTCCCTTAGTTCCCTGGCAGTGCAGTTCCAGCTGAAGATTTTGCTTTTGTGGAGATTTATTTTGCTCCCCGAGACTTTTTTGTATACCTCCAGTTCTCTTTTGAATTGCTCCGAGGAGTGGACAGACGCTCCTCCCAGAAGTAGGGTGTCATCAGCAAATTGGGCGTGATTGATGTCCCTGACATTGTTCACAATTCTGAGCCCTGGAAGCACATGAATGTCTTCACTGAAGTTAAGTTGATAGCTGAGGATAGATGCCTGGATAGCATAAAGAAGGGGAGAAAGTGGGCAGCCCTGCCTTAAACCTCTTGAGGCTTTGAAGAAACGAGTTGGCCTTCCATTTACTAGAGGGGCAATCCAAGGGTCCCCCACACATCCTTTGATCCAGTTAATGAAGTTGGTGGAGAATCCAAATTTAGCCATAACAGCAAACAGGAAGTCATGTCTAACTCGGTCAAAGGCGTTAGCTAAGTCGAGTTTGATGACCATGCCTTTCTCCTTACGCTGGTTGCTGGAGTGGATAGCTTCTTGAACGAGAATGATGTTATCCAATATTTTCCTGCCTTTGATGAATCCTCCTTGGTTCTCCGGGATGATCCGAGGGAGCAATCTTTTCAGTCTGGTGGCAATGATCTTTGTAATTAGTTTGTAGCCCGTGTTAGAGAGGGAGATGGGCCTGAATCTGTTGAAGGAGTTGGCTCCTTTTTCTTTAGGGATCAGGGCCAGGAAGGAAGAGTTCGTGCTGCCTCCTAGCTTGTTGGTTTTCTGGGAGTGCCTAACCATTTTGAGGAGATCATACTTGATGATTGTCCAACAGCAGATGAAAAATCTGGTTGTAAAGCCATCCGGACCCGGCGCACTGTCGAGTTTCATAGCAGCGAGAGCTTTTTTAACTTCATCCATGGTGATAGGCGCTGAAAGGGAGTTGTTTTCTTCCTCACTGATGATCTGGGGGATGAGATCAAAAGGATGGGAGATGGTATCGAGAGGCTCTTCAATGGGAGCAGTGAAGAGATCAGCAAAAGTTTCAACAGCTGCCTTCTTGATTCTATCTGCATCTTGGATCATTTCTCCCTCAAACCGAATTTCAGTGACTGCTTTGTAGTTCTTCCTAGCTTCAGCTTGTTTGTGAAAGAATTTGGTATTTTTGTCTCCGCTTAGAAGCCAGAGGTTACGGGATTTTTTACGATGGTATTCTTCTTCAACCCTACAAGCAGTGAAGAAGTTTTTTTGCAATGTTTCTTCCTTGGAGAGAGTCCAGTCAGACGCCGGGGAGGAACCAGTTAAGGCTTGATGCGTTTCTAGCTCAGCCTGGGCGGATTCTCTGTTGGAGGCAGGAGAGGGAAGATTTTTGGCCCATGCTTTAAGGGCAAATTTGAGTCTTTTAATTTTGGATTCCCAGACAAAGGAGGGTGAGCCAGAGAGGTGTGTGTTCCACGAATCAGCTACAGTTTGAAGAAAGTCATCATGATGAATCCAAAGTGGACTGAACCGAAAGGGGATAGGACCAAGATTTTGATCGGTGGCTAGCTCAAGCAGAATCGGTCTATGGTCAGAGGTGTAGTGAGGGAGGATTTTGGAGGTAGCGAGAAGACTCAGATCGAGAAAGGATGAGTGGACAAGGAAGCGGTCTAGCCTTGCTGCAACATGGCCAGGCCCAATTCTTTTGTTTGTCCAAGTAAAGTTGCCATTAATGGGTTTGATGTCAAGCAGATCCCAATCAGAGATGATGTCTTCTACCCATTCTCTTGAGGGGTCTCTAACCGGATTTCCTCCTTTCTTTTCATTAGCTGCCAGAGTTACATTCAGATCTCCAACTATAATAATGTTATCTCTATTCTGTAATTGAAGAAAAGTTTCCAGAGTGTTCCAGCACTCTTTTTTTTCCGCATGCAGAACAGGGACATAGAGATTAAAGAGACTTACCTTGTTTCCCGATTGCTTGTGGACCAGTTTTGTGAAAACCCAGTGAACAGTACGTTCTTCAGCTTCAATATCATATAGGAAAGGATCCCAGAAGGTGGCAATTCCTCCTGAGGCACCTCTTGAATTGTTGCCAATCCCAACGCTTTTTTTCCAAAATCTTTTCCCGATTTGGAGGGCCTTAATCTCCTCCATTTTAGTTTCCTGGATAAGCAGAATCTCAGGCCTATGTATTCGGATTAGATCTCTCATTGCATCTTCTTTCAGGGTGGATCCAGGCCTTTTAGAGTTTTTTGAGAGCCTTCGAGGACTTCCAGGTAAGTAGCTTCTTCTCTTTGTTTCTTCTTGGATTTCCTTCCTCTTGGGGTTTTGATCGGGAAGGAGTAGAGACCGCTGGATGTCTCTCCTTCGGTATCTTCTTCAGGGTCTGATTCTTGCAGCAGGGGTTCTTCATTGACTTCCTTGGGCGAGCTTGGTTTATCAGCTTCTTCTCGATGATTGGGTAGTTCACCCGGTTCTAGCAGATCTGCGTTCAGGGCGTTAGTATCTTCCCTGTTAGTTTGCTTGGCCGGCAGAGGCACACCGATAGCTGTGGATTGCATCTTCTCGGAGAGGTTGGCCTCTTGCCGTTCTTTAGGACTTGAGACTATGATTGGATCTTCTTTTGTGGATTCGCTGGAGGGTTTTTTTGAGCTTGAAGGATGATTTGGCATGTCCATGACAGTCTTTTCAGGATTCTTTGGAACTGCTTTGCCTTTCTTGACTTTTTGCCATCCTGCCTCATCTTCTGAGATCTGATTTTTCGGACAATTTCTTTGAAAGTGACCATGTTCATGACATTGGCGACATTTGAATGGGATATGTTCGTAGTCGAGCTTTTGGTAGTATGTCCAATCTCCTATTTTGAGTTTAATAGCTTCGGGAAGGCCTGCTTCAAGATCGACCTCGACACATATTCTGGCACATGAGTATTGGCCCTTGTTATCAGCTTTGTCGATGTATTTCCCTAAGGTGTTTCCAATTTTTTCCAGAGTAGGAGTGTTCCAGCAGTGGATAGGTAGGTTGGGGAGCCTTACCCAGACTGGAACTTCTGTCGGCACATCCGTTTCTGCATTGAAGTCAGGCGTCCATCTATTGAGGTACAATCCTTGAGGACCCATGAAGTATGGACCATTTCTGAATATCAGATCTCTGTCTTCTTGAGCTATAAACTCAAAGATGAAGAAGCCACGACCTACAGGGTAACAGGTGACACTGTGCTTTAGTTGGGGCTGCCAGTTCCTTTGAATCCAGTCGTCGGTGGTCTTGGTTGAAGGCCAGAGCCCCATAAACTGTCCGACCAGGCCCCTATCAGCAAGAGCCAAAACAACTTTGATAGGAATTTCACCTGGCAAATCGATTTCAGGGATTGATTCGAGCTTCTTGATGAACTTTGGAACGGCAGGAACTTTAGGTTTTGAGCCAGAGGGGCGAAGGAGCAGGTTGAAGGCGTCAGAAGCGGAGGGAGGGGGAAGCCCTCCCCCAGTCGCCGCCATTGCGACCGAGAGAGCCGAGCAGCGGCTGCGTGCAAGCTAGGGATAGCAGAGCGGCGCCGTCCAGTTAGCTATGCTCCGTTAGGGATAGCAGAGCGGCCCGAAAAAGCACCAAGTTAATCATGATAAAATAGGTATTTTAACAGAGTTGGGAACTCATGTGCTCCAGGACACGTTGCAAAGCTAGAAAGTTGAATCCTCACATACTTAGAGGCCTGAACCAAAATGAACATATCTAATGCTGTATGGATAAAAAATGGATCTCCAGTTGATTGTAGTTTATTCTATGTCTTTGAAGAACGCTTGAAGTTTTGTGCCTAAATTAACTTTAGTTTGCTTAGTTAAAAGAATTGATTAGTTATGGTTATGTTTTATTAAGAAATATTACTGATGATGTAAATACTTTTAAATTAGAGACTTAAGAAACATATGTGATTTTGAAATAATTAATTTAAGTTGCCTGAAGTTAGTTAGTAATTAATATATGATTTCGAAACCCTAAATATGGAGGGATATAGAAGTAGAAGAAGAAAGAAGAAAGGGGTTGAAATTTTTTGGCTGGAACTCTGTATTTTTCTGCTTGAAGAAACCATAAGTCTCGGTTTTTGCAATATATATGCTTAGCATTCTTTCATGAAGAAAATGCTTTGTGCCATTCATTGTGTTTGTTGCTAGTTTGCTATTTAAATGAAAGTTGTATGCACTGCATAATCACTTGTGTCAATTTGATGAAGTTTAAGCTTTACTATTCACTAGATTGAACCAGTCTTTATTTCTTCACATCATAACTTTGTTATATGTTGAGTATTCAAAACTTTTACTTTCTTGCTTTATTTGATGATGAAATGCAATGTGGTAAACCAACAAATGATCTACATATTTTAATTTGTGAAGCCCTGAAATGCGTGTTATATTGTTTTATCTTTTCTCATATTCTTCAAGTCATTACAAAACCAATGAAAAGTCTAAACCACAAAAATCAAAATCTACATTTAAACTGAATCATAACCTAAATGCCCTAGCTCTACCAATAGTAATCTGGAGCAGACCTTAGGGACAACACAACCTCTCTTGAGCCGAAGATGGTCTTGACTGAATTTTAAATCAATTTTAGGGAGTATTTGGTCTCCCATGTTATTTATCTTGTACTTGTACATCAGGTACCTAATCATAGCGATGTTTTCGATGGGGGAAGACCCACTTCTATAAGGATAATATGATATGGTGTGTTGATTTTAATTTTAAGGTTATATGTGATAAATCGCTTCTGAATTTGCTCAATCTTTCTCTAGGATTCTCTAGAGATGCTGCAACTCCAAACTTCACAACCATACAAGATAATGAGAGTGACAAGAATTTCAAAAAGATAATGACAATAATATAAGTACAATTATTGTAGTAACACTAGTTAAGACAACACCATCTTATGCACTTAGATTCTCTAAAATAAAATTAAAAAACCCGTGATTCATCCATCCAGCATTCATTCTCCAACCTCAAAACCCCTATTCTCTATCCAAAAAAAAATCGTAGATAAAAGTATCCATAATAATCTAAAATCCACCAAAATAATTGCTTATAGTGGGTTCTTCATCCCGATCACAAACGTCTAACTCATAACTACAAATGGCACTTAAACTTCTCTCTCTATATAAAAGTTTGATAATGACAATAATATAAGTACAATTATTGTAGTAACACTAGTTAAGATAACACCATCTTATGCACTTAGATTCTCTAAAAAAAATTAAAAAACCCGTGATTCATCCATCCAGCATTCATTCTCCAACTTCAAAACCCCTATTCTCTATCCAAAAAAAATCGTAGATAAAAGTATCCATAATAATCTAAAATCCACCAAAATAATTGCTCATAGGGGATTCTTCATCCCGATCACAAACTTCTAACTCATAACTACAAATGGCGCTTAAACTTCTCTCTCTGTATAAAAGTTTATTGTAAATCTCATCCCATTAATGAGTAAGTGAACACTAATTTAGTGACCAACAACCTTACCATCCCATAAATCTCCCCCGTTATATTGACGTTCTCCCGCGGAGTCCCGCCTTAGGGTATGCCACTTTAAAAAAGTAATTGGCATTGGGATGCATATATTTTTATAAATTGTCTGATAAACCTTTGTTTGAGCAAAGCTTCTAGTTCGGTCCATAATGGCCGCCAAGCTATCAGTCTCCGCCCTGATCGGTGAACGTCTGAAGCACATCCACGCCATTCCTGCCTTCGTTATTCTCTCCTTCTCACGCCCCGTTCAAAGACCAACAAAATTATTCTCAGCATTTTATTCCACTCTCAAAACCCCTATTTCACCCTCTCCATCCTTTGAAACCACCCCGATTGCGAGTTTCCTTCTCAACGAATGCGGATTCTCTGAACACGACGCAAATACCATCTGCAGGAAAAGACCAAAATTATTGGCTCACACATCCTACGATAATTCACGGCAAACCCTTCTCTACCTGAGAGACAAGGGTGTTAATGAAATCGGCGTTCGGAAACTCTTTTCCGTGTGCCCCGAACTTTTACGGTGCAGATTCCAGGACACCGTCAAGCCCAAGGTTGAATTCCTGGAGAAGATCGGCCTTACTGGTCAGAAATTACTCAAAACCCTCGATAAATGCCCTCATATTCTTATTAGTTCAGGTGCTTGCCGTTCACTGGGAACGAGGGTTTGTTTTCTACAGTCTGTGCTTGATCCCGATCTAGCCGCCGTGGTTTCGAACCCAGAATCTGATCAAATTGCCAGAAAAATAGTTTCCAACTACAGCCTAACCTTGTCTGTAATATTTCAATACCCTAGGATTTTAACAAAGCCTGTGGAGAAAGGCTTGGTGAGGATTGTAAAGGATGTCGAGGAGATGGGCATTGAGAAGGGTTCCAAGGCGTTTGCTCGCGCTTTTGTTCAGTTGAGTAAGCTGAACAGGGACACTGTTATGCTGAAATTGGAAAAATTGAGAGAATTAGGGTTTACAGAGGAGGAAGTTCGGATTCTTGTTAGAAAGTTTCCTACGCTTCTGGGGTTGTCCAAGGATACACTGCAACAGAAGCTCAAGTTTCTTGTTGAGGAATGGAAGCTTCCACGCAATGCTATTTTGAGTAATCCGGTGGTTCTGTGTTATAGCATCGAGAAGAGACTGAAGCCGAGGCTCAATGCTCTCAGTACATTGATGATGATGAACAAGTCTTCGAAGAAAACTACAAATTATTTTTCAACAAAGTATATGTCCATGTCAGATGGGGTCTTTAATAGCAAAGTGGGGCTGCCAGTGGCGACACAGGAGAATGAGGACGGAAACTCGTTGTAAGGGTTAGGGTTCGATTGGTTGCTCTGGCTGGCGGGTAGTTCAACTGCATAATTGAGGTTTTGAAACTGAGTTAATATTCACTGCAAAAATGAGGGTGATTCAAAGCTTCTATTTTGTCTTCGGGTATTGCCTTAATGGAGATGCACATAAGTGCAGATAAAGAGAAACTCAGGACAGTGAAGAATGATGCCATTTTGACAACTATTCTCCCTTTGCATTGGTTGCTTATTTGCAGGTATTTCAAAAGCATCTTCGCATTGTTTTCGGTTATTTTTTTCGGATTGCATGTATTGGCTGTGAATGGAGAACATCAGAGTCTCATTTGAATATTCCATATTAGAAACACCTTTGGTGGTGTAAATGGACACACTGTTTTACCTTACCTTGTTCCTGAATATGCCGCACATTTTTTTGGTTTTTTATTTAACTTTTCACACTTAATATTATTCAGAACAGGCAAATCATTACAGTGCACACTTTGTATAGTTTAGATGCTTCCTGAATAGCCGCACAACTATGAAATTAAGTTATTATGATATATGAATAACAAGTATGCAGGACTCTTTAAGAAACAATTTCATTTTTCTTAGATGCGTCCTGCGTATAATATCCGCACAACTATGAAATTAAGTTATTATGATATATGAATAACAGGTATGCAGTACTCTTTAATCAACAATTTCATTTTTTTTTATAAAATAAATAGATGAGTAGATTTTTCTAAGAATATGGATCCATCGCTAATATGTTTGTGCAAGTATATCCATGTTTTCGTTGTGATCCTTTGCAACGGTTGTAGCTATTTTGAGGAGAGAAAGTGAATGTTTTTCTGAACTGAGTAGAGTAGAGTGGACTTCAATTTTACAGAGGGTTCTTTTAAAAAGATTTCTCAAGAAGTATGTCTCGTTTATTTAAGTTGAAATTTCTGCAACCAAATGGATTTTATTGACGGTGAAGCTATTTTGAGGAGAGAAAGTGAATGTTTTTCTAAACTGAGTAGAGTAGAGTGGACTTCAATTTTACAGAGGGTTCTTTTAAAAAGATTTCTCAATAAGTATGTCTCGTTTATTTAAGTTGAAATTTCTGCAACCAAATGGATTTTATTGATGGTGAAGCTATTTTGAGGAGAGAAAGTGAATGTTTTTCTAAACTGAGTAGAGTAGAGTGGACTTCAATTTTACAGAGGGTTCTTTTAAAAAGATTTCTCAAGAAGTATGTCTCGTTTATTTAAGTTGAAAATTCTTCAACCAAATGGATTTTATTGACGGTGAAGCTATTTTGAGGAGAGAAAGTGAATGTTTTTCTAAACTGAGTAGAGTAGAGTGGACTTCAATTTTACAGAGGGTTCTTTTAAAAAGATTTCTCAAGAAGTATGTCTCGTTTATTTAAGTTGAAATTTCTGCAACCAAATGGATTTTATTGCATCTAAGACATCTAAATAAGTTATAGAGTAACTGGTCGAAATTAATTATGCTAGAAAAAATTGAAAAATTCTATATAGATAGACTTAAATCTACATGTAAACTTAGTTAACAACAAATAGACTAGCATAAAGAGACTTAGAACTAAAGATGGGATTTACAAAAATTTGAAGGAAAAATGAAAAAGTATTTCATTTATAGTTACAAATATTTTGTTCTCCAAGAAGCTTTGCCTAATATATCAACATTTTTTTTAAAATTCCATAAGCTTAAATATGCGGTCTTTATGTAATTCTATGCAAATCTTTAAATCTCATACTAGGGCATTGTTAGAGGAGGGTGGGGCCCTTTTTGGTAGATATTCAATTACAATATCGTGCATTTTGCATGGATGGAGGTAATGAAGTGCTCAACTTCTCTATGCAATTTTCTTTTGCTTCATCAAGTTACATTCTAAAAGTTCAATTTTTTGTCCTATAATAGCTTCGATTCAATTTTTTTTTTGAATTTTGATGCATTTTGGAGCATGGAATGTAAAGGATTGTTTTGTGTTTCATGAAGGTATGTGAAAAGAAAAATAATAGCTAAATTACCGTTCAAATAACAAATACAACACTAACTTTTATATCTTCCAAAATAATTGATTTAACACTTTCCTACTATGTTAATATTTTCATTTTCATTGTAAAATATCTTTAATTCTTTTGAAAATTTTAAGGCAATCAATGCATTGGTTGTTTTTTTATTATTCAATGTTAGAAACCTTGCTTAGAAAGTCCTCATCCATGATTTATAGCATTTTTGTAATTTTGGCTTGCATTTCAGTGTATTGTTTAATTATTGTTGTGTTGGATGGACAATAGACTTTGTAAACATGGTTCTAGCTTTTATTTCAATGCTCAACACTACATATAGATTTTGAGATATTGAGTTTTTTACTATTCAGTTCCCATTTTCTAATAATCTTTTTCATGTTGAAATTCACATCACGAGAAACTTTTTGGGTACTTCACCTCATATCAAGTATGGTACTCGGGGTAAATTGTTTTGTTGCAGTTTTGGCAATCTAACCCAACAGGGACATTGAGTGAGGCTTGTTGTCATTTGATACACACTTGGATAACATGTTAGAAATCTTCAAGCCACTTGGTGTGTCCTTGGGGCCAAGTCTCAATTCAAGTATTGTCACTTGATCTTGACTCCTCTGTTTAGGCAAACTCTTAATGAAACCAAGGGGGGTAGACCCTAAGAAAGTTACTAAGGCTTTTAGTTCTTAAACGTTAGAAATGAAGTAAGTTGTTTAGGAGTTTTTTGAAGAAGAAAAAGTTGAAACAAGATTATTGCAAAATAAATGAATTAAATGATCATAGCATATACAGATGTAACATCAAGACACGGAGATAAAATAAACAACAATACACTGATATTAAGCAAGAGAAATGTATTGTTACAATTTTGAGATCAATGCTAATGGTGTCAAAATAAATGTTGTTGAAAAGTAATTTTTTTGCAATTGTATCTTGGTCAGTTTTAAATTATTATGATGAGTTGATTAAGGTAAAGGGAATTCCAAATATACCAACAGGTACGAGTAATATGTTCAGATTCACCAAATGTGGCTTTGCACAAGAAAATGTAGGCTAGATCGGAGTCGCGAGGAAATATCCAACACTACACCAATCAAGGGTGCAGCGTGACGGTACCCTGCGGTCACTATCTAGTTGTTCCTGCTTTCTGTGAAGAATTTGCCCACAAGTAATGAAATTGCGACACCGGATTTTCGTCCTTCAAGGGGATTAGTTTTAGTTAGGTGTGTTGTTTATTAAATGTGGAAGATTATTGAATGCAAGACCCCGTTTCTAATTGTTCCAAAGATTCGACCCGTTGAAACTAGTCAGTGATGGACAAGAGCATACTATGGGATAATGCAAATGTTACTTTCGATTTTGAAATCTAGTAATATTGTAAGTGCAAAATAAAGTAAATGAACTTGAAAAATATTGTGCTAATGATTATGTGTTAACTTTCTTATCATCCACCACTAATCGACAAAGCCTTTGGGTGGTG
The DNA here is from genome assembly GCA_027924585.1 of Larix kaempferi. NCBI lineage: Eukaryota > Viridiplantae > Streptophyta > Pinopsida > Pinales > Pinaceae > Larix > Larix kaempferi. Next base: position 14,693,343 of record BSBM01000643.1, read on the forward strand.
GCAAGAGCATACTTCGTGGCAACAAATCAAGTTTGTTTATTTACTTACAAAAAGAAAATGATATGAACTTTGAAAAATTGAAAGTTAATTTAAAATATTTTTGCAAACAAAAAAGAAACTAAACTAGATTACAAAAAAGAAAAATCTAATTTAAGGGTTAATATCGAAAAATGAAAGCAAAGCAGAAAAGGCACACCAAAAGGAGGCAATACAGGTTTCCACAATGGGGAAGGGGGTGTGGGCACTGTGTATCCCACTTGCTTCTTTTATTAATGATATTACAATGATTAAAAGAGTAGCCCCTTTGATCTTTTATAAACTAGGATTGAGGGTTACAAAATAAAGAGGAAAAAATGCCCTTTGAGCAAAGGGGTTTTGGAGGTGCTTTGGAAGTCTCAAATCTTGAAATTTTCACTAGCACTTCCGCTTGACCTGTCTACAAATTTCAAAAAACAATAAGTTAAAGTTGTTAGAATGTTAGTGGCTTAAACAAAACCAAAAATGAAAAACGTTTCTACTTAGTACTTGATTTTTTTTGGAAAAAAATGCAATAACAAGCATTAAATTATACTAGATCTAGGTTCATGATATAAACTTTGAAATGCAATGATATTATCTTTGAAATGCAGCCTTTTAGATCTAACTAAACCTCCAACAAGTATGATTTTAAAGATGCAACCTCAACACTGATCTATACTTGCTATGAAAAAGTAACTAGAAAGAGAGATTGATTTTTTTTCGATAAAAAAGGTAGAAGAGCCAAAATTGAAAATAAGAAGAAAGTTTGATGAAACTTACTTTGGTGAAATTTTGAGGGACTTTATCCTTGATGTTTCTTGAAGAGGAAGATGATTCAAACAAGATCCAATCCTTCTCTAAGCTTGGCAACCTGAAACTTGACAAAATATTGTACAAAAATTGATTAATCCAAAGAGAGTGATGCCAAAAATAGAAGATTAGAAAGCATGTAATTAAGCAAAATTATCATACACCTCTAATCAGAAAGCATGTAATTAAGCAAAATTATCATACACCTCTAATAGTTCTATTGTTAACAAATCAATAAGAATACAAGTCAAACAACAATGTATTTTTACCCTACAGGGAGGTAACTACCCTTGTAAGCCCATAGATAACCAAATTTGGCAAAACAAAAATCAAGCAGAATTTTACCTTTAAACCATTGATAAATTCATCCACACATGAACAAGATGCACCATAGACTAGCCTCCAAATCCTTCTTATTTTATCAGCAATACAGTAATGATAGTATAACAATTTGGCAGAGGTTCAATCCTTCCATCTTAAACAAGAGGATAAGCTTGCTTTTATAGAAATTTTGGCCTTCAAACCATTGGAGGGCACAATTCCCAATGGAGGAGGTGGATTGGGGGTTCTAGAGAGTGTGGCAAGTGTCTTTCATGTGAGCAATGGGGTTTCCACCTCTCACGAGGTGTTCCAAACACTCATGGGAGGTCGCAACCTCTCCCAACAAACTCCAACAAGAGAGCCAAGTGGGGAAAAACGCTCTCTCTTGGAGGGATTGCACCCCCCTCATGGAAGCACATTAAACCCCCCTCATCTTGTGAGATTATATGCCCAAACAACTCATTTACTGACCCAGACAAGATGCCAACCAACTTGGACATCTCAGAGACCAGCGCCCTTTGAATTAGGAATTGGATTTTCTCCATATTTCCCAATTATTTGATCGAAAATGTCATTTTCAAGAGAAAATCAAAATTAGTAATTGAAAATCACCAATTTGACTCTCAAAAGTGGCCTTAGGGGTTAAGTGGGGGATTTGGGTCCAAAAATGAGCATCTCCATAACAAATTTCCCCCCCTAGACCCACTTTAATGATTTTTTGAAATTTTACAATTAAATCACATCTTATTGATGATTTTATTAAAAAACTGAAAAATTAAAAAATCTTAGGAGGGACTTAGAGCATGTTCATGAAACTTTGGGACTATGACTAGCATGGTAATATACATAGACTCAAGTCTTGAAAATTCGATACCATAGGCTTTAATGACCCTTCCAAGGCATAATTATCACTTTCACCACCCCCACTTTGGATGATTTTGAGTGAAAAACTCAAAAATAATGTGTCGCTAAAAAACGTCACATAATTAACAAGGAAAAAACACTCTAGGGTGATTAGTTTGATAAGTAAGTCCTAAAAAGGCCAAGCCTTTTACATAAGGTCATCATGCTATATCATTTATTACAATCCCCCCAAGGGGGTGTGAACATGTGAAAAACATTAAAATGGCCAAAATGGCCTATATGAACTTCTGATCTTGAATTATGAACAACTAACTTGTTAATTCTTTACAGGCTCACTTGAAATCCAACTAAGTAGGAAACAAGGCCCGCAATATTCACAATGGTATCTAGCCGAAGAACTTGAACCCATGTACTCCTACTTGCTATTCACAACACTCAACCACTCAAGCTAACTCACAAGGCTTATTTTTCGATGAAATGCACATCACAGGAAACCCTCTAGGCACTTCCCCATATTTCAAGGATGATACCTGCGGTAAATTGTTTGGTTTCAGTTTTGGAAACCTATCTTGGTGGGGACATAAAGTAAGGCCCACAATATTCATAGAGGTAACCAACTTGAGGTCTTCACCCTATGACAGCGTACTTGTAAATCGCAACGCTAAACCACTTGAGCTAACCCACAAGGCTTTCTAATGATCTTATAGATATTCATTGATTACTTTAGGAAGACTTTGTTTCATTTGTTAGTTTAACTATTAATCACATGTTTGGGGCCTTCACAAAAGTGAGTTGTACATCATGCTCCAAGTTGGTTTGGAGGAAAAAATGTGATACGTTTCTCTACAATGTTAATAAATTTAAAATAATTAAGGTTAAATTGCTTATTGATTTATTTAACATAAAAGAATAATATAGATTGATCTTGCTCTAGATATGTTTTAGCCACAACATTTACAACTAAGTATTTTTTCTTTTTACTAATTCAAGTTAAAATGAATATTTTTATTATTTATGGACATTAATTTTCTTCACTAGTGATGGGTTGCACTTATATGGTTTACACTTGAAGAAATTTCTTACAATACCTACAATAATAACAAATATAAAATGCATCCACCCAACAAGTCCCTTCTACAAAGCAATCTTCATCATACTAAAAAAAGCACAGAGTACTACTAAATTATTTATATTTCTCTCAAAGATTTTCTTGGGTTACCCCTAGCATCCCACAGACTTGGGTTACCCTAGTTGGCCCCATCAAAAAATCCCCGTGTTATCAATTGTAGAGGTTGATTGTTGCTTAAGGCCTTCAATGTAGGAGACTATTTAAGATCACCATCAATATTTAATACTATGTAAAACTTCAAGTGGGAAAATAATTGTCTTAAACAATATTCCATTCCTAGTGATTTATAGTGCCTAGGAAACAATAAAAGGCATGGTTGTATGATTGGCTAGTGAAGGATCCTCTATCCACTTTTTGAACCCATCCAAAGTGTGTTGCCTTCCTAGCTACTCGCTCTCCCTACTACACTAAAATATTTGCACCTACTTGGCAAAAGGATAGTACATTAATAAGTGCTTATAATTTCACCATTATACTTGCACATGATACGTAAACTTGGCTCGAACCTCCCACGACAATGTTTTTCTATTTAAGGCCAACCAAAAGAAAATTCTAGACTTCATGGGGGATTTCAACTTACACAAATGCTTCCACCACCAATATTCTCCTTAATCACTTGTTAAGAACATTACCTTGTAACTCGAACTAGACGTGTACTCGGTTCCAAGACCAAACCAATCAATTTCCTATGCTCTTAGTTCAATGTAGATAAACTATAATTTGTTGATGTAGCTATTCCATTATTTATCTTCATTTCCTTATAGACGTAGTTCTTTTGCACTTTTCCATCCATTTTGCCATAATTTTCCTCTATGTAGGGAAACAACATCGTTGAGTTAAAAAAAATACCTTGGCCATTTAAGAGAAACTAGAGCACCATTAACTAATAGATGAAAAACAACACTACAAACCCAAGGGTCCATTCCTACCTTATTGTTGGACTACCATTTCCTATTTTCCAAGCTAGCCAATGCCCCAAGAAGGGAAAATCTAGCAACAAGGCCCTCCACATAATAGAAACATTTGTAGTGGATTCATTTCTCAATCTAATTTAGTGTTTAGTAGATAAGGGATCAATGTATTTTAATTTTATCACTTGCTAACACATGCTAGAAGATCTAATTAATGACCACAAACACCTTGCAGCTAGGGCCTTCCCATAGTGACAAATGTTTTTAAACCCACATCTTCTCGAGGGCTTTGGCCTTACAATTATTTTCACTTCAATGAGGGAAGTCCTTTGTCTTTTCTTTTCCTTTCGATAAAAACTAAACATCCTATTCTAATATTTTTCAAAACACTCAAAAAAGTGCTAATAGAAAAAAGTGGCTTCTAAAATAGACTTAATCAATGTTAAACTCCCTCCAATTGAGAACCATCTAGTACATCGTCCAATGATAATTTTCTCTACTAATTAATACAACCAGACTCAACCCCTTGTACCATGATAATTTTCTTTAATAATGAACCCTAAGTACTTTAGACCTTTGTTAAATTCAACAACTTGAAAGAGAAATGCCTAAATGACATCATTTATTTGCCTCTCACTCATACTAGTAAAGGAAATTGGTGATTTTTTATGATTTATTCCCATACACATTACTAGATTTTACAGATCCAGTCCTTCCAAATAACCCTTCTATGTTGTAGACTCAACTCCAAATAACATAACATCATCCACAAACAAGGAATGGGTTAATGACAACTCCCTCCCAATCTTAATCCTTTTTAGAGTACCATTTCTTTTAAAACTGCTCATAATTTGACTCAAACCTTCTGCAACAATTAGAAAGAGCAAGGGAGATAATGGGAACCCTTGTTTGAGTCCACTAGAAGGATTGAAGAAACATGAAGCATAATCACATAAGGACAAAAAAGATGAGGAGGTTAGAGAAACTTTGATTCAATTTATAAAAGGGATGCTAATCCATGTATGGACGAGGATGAGTCTTAAAATAAACACGCTAACCCTACCATATGCTTTTGAGAAATCCAATTTGAATACCATTGAAAAATAATTCTTGGTCTTTATGAAATTGAACCCTTCTTGAGCAACTCCATTGATGTCATGAATTTGTGTACCTTCTAAAAAAATGTATTGTAGATATACGACTTTAGATAAGATTGGTTTGAGCCTTCTTGCAATCACTTTTCAAATTATGTTATATATTGAGCTCCATAGATATATAGGCCTAAGCCCCTTAAATGAAGAAGGATTATCTTTATTTGGAATTACTTCTAAAATGTAGCATTTAAGGCACCTAGTACTCTCTAGTCACCCTCGAATCATCAACAACAACTAAAAGGTCATCTCCAACCAATCATATAATCGTTGATAAAACTCAATCAATTGTGTATTTGGACCCAGACTTGTCTTTTTCAAATGATATAATGCAAAGCTTCATGCACTTGTTGATCCAAAAAAAGGGGAAATTCTTTGCAATTTTAATTTCCTTAAGGATATTTTTTTTAAGGATTTAAATAACTACTTAAAGTTGGATACCCCCATTTTGGTCATTTCCTTGAAGAAGAATCCTTGCTTCCATCATCTTTCAACATTTCCCAAATTTCATTTCTCATTTCCTACCTTTATCAATCTTTTGTAAAAACTTATTGTTCTTGTCTCCTTGGGCCAACAAGACAACCCTGCCATTTTTCTTCTTTCCATTCTAACAAATTCCTCTTCGTCTCAAATAATTTCAATTGAATCCCGTTCTCTTTAGAGAACACAAGTATTTTTTGTAAAGAAAGCCATAATTTTCTCTTCAACCTCTTTCATATCTTGCTAAGTTGAGTTCTATTTTTTTTTCCCGTTCTATAGTGTCTTTCTCCACTCTCTTTTGATTTTCATTGAATTGGAACATTGTTAAACCTTTTAATGTTGGATTAGATCTCCTCAACTCCTCTTTGACTAAACTTATGAATTCAGTCTTTTAATCAATATGAATGAACTTAAATGATGCTAGAGGCTTATGGCTATCATTTTCAAACTAAAATTTATCCATGTGAGAACAAGTTCAACAAGGTCAAGATCACACAAGTTTACCCTCCATTTTTTTCCAAGGATAAGTTTGATAATGGATCCAACTAACTTTACCTCAAACAAACCATTTCTCAACGCAAAATCAAAATCACCTCCAATTGTAACAAAGTCCCTTATCAAAGCATGTAGCTCAAACAAATTCTGCTAGAAAACCCTCCTTTCATCGAGGGCTATAAATATTTCCCAACGATAAGCACATTTCTAACTCATGTGAAAACAATTCTAAGCAACTTTCAAAATAAATAATATCTAAACTCTACAATGTCAAAAATTGATTCCATCATGTTACCAAGTCACTGGGTTGAACAGACCAATATTTTGCAAAGGAAGAGAGTAAAGCCTGAACCCTTTCCCTATCAATCATAGTTCCTAATGTATATGTCTTATTAATAAGAAGTGGAGCACATAAATGACCTCCTAACCCTCGCTCTCAATAGAGCCCTCTTCACTCTCCCTATCCAAGAGTGCCTACATAAATGCTCTCTCCCTATCGGGTCATTGGTCAAGTCAAATTGGTTTCTCAATTCACAACTGAGACTGGTGATTATTTATTATTATAAGAGGTGGAGTGCATAAATGACCTCCTATTGGTTGGTCATTTCCCTTGAATAATAAGAGGTGGAGCGCATAAATGACCGCCTAATGCTCCCTCTCAATAGAGCCCTCTTCCCTCTCCCTATCCAAGAGTGCCTACATAAACTCTCTCTCCCTATCGGGTCACTGGTCGAGTCCAATTGGTTTCTCAATTCACAACTGAGGCTGGCGATTATTTATTATTATATATTAACCACATAAGCCTTGTAAAAAATCGACTTGCCCTCATTAGATATTACCCCCTCGATAGAAAGAACCTCTATCGACCCTCGAGTGCCTCTTTTTTGTTTGTTGAGTTGGGTTCTATGACGGGTGTGCAAATTCATGGTGCCCCTCTAGTATCTCTCAAGCTCGTGAAGAATCTCACATGTATTTGCTCGTTTCGTTGCAAATTGGTTTGTTAGCTTTTTATATCAAAGAGTGTGTGGTGATTTGATGGGCGAGTGACGACTGCTCCAATGCGATGGAATATTTTGTTGAATAAAGGTTCCATTCAATGTTGAATCCCACCAGTTTCATGAATGATTGAAGTGATGGTCCGTTCTTCCACGAATGTTTGAACACTAAGTGAAGATATACATTGTCTCCTACTATGCATGAGCCTTTAGTCCATGTTGTCTCTCTGTGTGACTAAGTATCCACTATTGTGTTCCCTCTCGACACTCTTCACCTTAACTTGAAATTCTTAATGATACAACCTTGAAGTGAGTGCAAGCAAACAAGAGATTTCTTTGTGTGGGTCTCATCTCCTCCAGTGACTTGATATTGGTATCCATATTCTACAAATCGATGGTATCATGTAACTTAGTTGGCATTTCTATTAGCAATGGCATCCTCATCTCCTTCATCACCATGCCCTACGTTTAGAATCATGGGAAGGAGTTGCATCCCATTCTGGAAACATAGATGAGAAGAAGACGAAAGATTAAACAATTTTTTTTTGGTGTGTTTCAATTGTTCATATTTTTGGAACTTTTGGTCTTGTTGTGAGTCTACCTATGAATGCCAAGGAATTGAACTAAGATCCCATCGTGCGCACAATGGGTGCATTGATTTATTGGATTTTTTTGTCACCATTGGCAGTATTGAATATGGAATATGACAGTTGCAAATCGTGGTATCAGTATCATCTCCTCCATCTCTAGGGCATGAGGTTCTATGCACTCTGTGTATCATCTCTAGTTGAAGCACGATTGAATCTACAACTTGGATTTGTGCTATGCGTGGAGCTCTCTGTTGACGGTGAAGCCCCTCTTGCTAACTGCATGAGGATTGTGTGGAGTAACCTTCATTAACTGAGGTGATGACGACAACTACAACTAGGAAAACAACCCTAATTTCCTTTCCGTGAAGTGAACTTGTGCATGTGTTACAATATTATGCAGAAGGTTAAATAATAGTTATACAAAAGGGTATAAGATATAGATATATATGATATTGGAAACTCAGTTATTTCACTGGACAGGCCACTTTCCTTCCCATCATCAAAGCTGAACCGACATTCAGAAACGGCATGAAGGAGTTCACCATGAAACCCGAGAATTTCTAGTTTTGAGTCTTGGATGCCATTTGTATGAATTGTGTATCGCAAAAGTTGATAAGATTGACACTGGCCACTCGTAGCAGGTGTTCTATGTTTTTGAATCTATCCCCAGTCTAACAAATTGGTCGAAAATATTGGTGGATTCCATCCACTAGAGTTAGTGTCGAACTGTTTCATACTATAGAGCCCCAGCTTGTCTACTTTCTTGAGCCTTCCGGGCTCGTTAATCACCCGGTAAGAGCAAATTTGCATAGAGGCAATGTTTGAAGGGATCGAGGTACTGGAAAATGAACCAGTATGAGGAGGGAAGGTAGGATTCATGGCACTTGCACCGGAGGCCGAACAAGAATTCATCGGATTAATGATGTTCGAATTAACACTGTTTCCAGGACAAAGAACAAAACTATTGTTGGCAAGGTTCGTATTTTGTGTTCATAATAGCGTGGAGCAACCTTTGCAATATAGCTTTCACGCTACATTGAAGAGTTATGCCTTGGTGACTTTGTGTTGAGGAGCTAATGTGTGAGACTCCTCTCCTCTACATGAAAACTCATGCTACTTGAAGAGCTGCGTTGAACCTTGAAGAGTTGTGTTGTTGGTATATTGTGTATTGGTTGAGCTGCTTTGAACCTTGAAGAGTTGCGTTTACATTACCACTGAATGCTTGAATATTGGTATAATTTTTTTTTTTTTTTGAGAATATTTATATAGTCAAAGACTTGCAAAATGCACATTACATTAAAGGGACTGTATTAATTTGCAAAGATTATACGGTTTTAGACTGTCATATTGTAAAAAGGTGGTAGATATGTAAACCTGCACCTTCTTTCTACTCTCCCAAACACTATTAAAATTGCATGTTTTATGCATTCTTTGACTTCTCTAGTTGGAGCAGTGCTCATCGGAAAAGACACTTATTCAGGATAGCTGAGAAAGTTAAGGAGTATTTGCAGAATTCAAACAAATTTGCAGTTTCTTCTCAATAGCCTTTAAACCACATCTTTGCACACTCAAGTCCAGAGGCATGTCTATAATCATGGAGGTAAGGCGTTCATCTCTTAAAGACCAATTCATTTTCATATTCTACATTGAAACTTGCAAACTGTGTTTTTGTAAGTTCACTTGTACTTGCAAATTGTTTTTTGAGTTGAGTTGTTTGTAAACGGGTGCATTCTCAGCTGATATCGACACCCTTCATCTTCTGAGCTCATTTGTTGAGTTTGTTTGTAAAAGGGTGGAATTGCATGAATCCCTTCTTTTGAGTGAGCCTTCAGTTTATTAATGGTGTGAATCAATGGCATGGTAGAGTTACTGAACACTCTATTTCTTTCTTATGTCGACAACACTATCATGGTCAACAAAACAACTCTTACTCATATTCAAAACTGTGTACAAGAATCACAAGATACACTTGAGTTTTTATAGCTTGAGTCACAGCTCCTACAATATGAAACACATTCTGAACTTGTTTCTGTTCAGAACAATCCTCTTTATGATTCATTTTAGTAGCCTGCACAGAATGATGCCACTTCATAATCACATGAGCAAATTAGTGGCCCCACTTTAGAAACAAAAGAAAATGAAGATGAAGTTATGCATACAGATGTTCCGCTTGCACTTCTCAAGCCCATCATCATACCTTGGGAAGAGATTGTACACAACAAGCACATAACCAGTCTTAGATATGACAAGGAAGTGACCATTCACATTCTTAATTTGTCCAAGACGGTCTAGTTTTAGAGTGCTAGGTTCTTAAAAGAAAGTCCATCTTCATCTACTCTAGTTCAGAGTTCCAAATGCTAACATTGTGATCAAGTTGGCCATATGAAAGATCAATGTTTTGATCTTCGTCCTTGTAAACATTGTGGAAAGCATACCCGTTCTTCAAACAAATGTTTCATTCTGAAGAAACCTACAGGATAGAAGATTCACTATGGGTGAATCGCTTATTGGCAATAGTCATCAATAGACAAGAAGATTTATAAGCCATACCAAAGAATACATTCTTGAGTAATGGCACATCTTGCACTTGAGACATTCTCTTCTCCTCGCCTTGTTCCTGACAAGGGGGGATGACTAACAACAAAAAACAAGCGAGAGAGAAAAAGTGAGCATCAAACAGTGCCAAAACCTTGTGCAAATTGCCAAAGCCTCAAGCCATAGCCACCTAGATGGATTTAGAGTTGATGCACTGAACTAAATTCAAAGCCATGTTCCATTGAGCTCCATTTGGTTTGTGGTTAGCCTAAAACCACCCATTTAGTAGGAGACATCAACCTCCTGTTGCTTCTGCTAGACATCAATTTGTGGTAGTCCTTAAACCACCATTTCCACAAGGAAACCCTAAGCCATAGAGCCAAGTTCCATACAGAATCATTGAGCAAGAACTTGAGTTAGAGCTAAGTTCCAGAGAACCCCTGAGCCAAAATCGAAGTTATCGCCAAGTTCAAGAGTTTGTCGTCATCCTAAAACCACCCATTTAGTAGAAGACTTCATCTTCTACTAGCCTTTGATTCAGAGAGCACTTTGATCCATTTGTAGCTCCAAATTCCAACTCTTTGCTTGGACTCGCATATACCCCTTTGGATTAAGGGGGGAAATGTTGTAAATATCATGGAAAATTTTAGGGGCGAATTATAGCCCATGGGCGAAATTATAGGGGTCACCAAGAAACCATGGGCGAATTTTTAATATTAAACAGGTTTTTTGAAACTTAAGAAATTAGCCCACATTTTATGAAACCCCACATGGTGAAAAATCGGATAGCCCACCCAGCGAGAGAGGGAAAACGCGATTTATCCCAGTGAAAGATGGAGGAAATGCTCTGTTCGCCCCCGTCATTCCCGTAATGGAGTCCAAAGGTAGTGGGTTCGCCAGTAAATTTTCATTAATGGAGGCGTGAGCAGTTCGTTCGCCCATGGTTTTCATTCATAGAGGGGATTGTTAGTTTTTTCGCCCCGATTTATGGACCATAGGGCATTTTCACTGGTTATTACGCCCTGGATTCGAGGTTTTCATGGACCATAGGGCATTTTCGTTGGTTATTTCGCCCTGGATTCGAGGTTTTCGGTTGAATTCGATGCTGTTTTTGAGTCTTGACCTCCTCATTTCGCGGTTAATGAGAAAATTGGGGTTTTAGCTCCCAAATTGGTTAGTAAGATGGGAAAACGTGCAACGTAAACGGTCTAGAATCCTGAATAAGTGAATCAGTGAAATGGGGACGTTTTTTCCCCTATATAACGCTGCAAAGGTGAACAATTTATTCCATACAAACCCATCGCATGATTTGTATCTTTGCATGAAGCTTGAGTGTAGTTACAATTTTACAGTGGCTGTCGCTGAGTGGAAAGCAATTCACGCCTCACGGTGGCTAAGTGAAAAGGGTTACAATTTTACAGTGGCTGTCCCTGAGTGGAAAGTAATTCACAATTTCACGGTGGCTGAGTGGAAACTGGAAAATATGTTCGTTTTTTCAAGGACAAGTCCAAGGTTCTCGTTGGTGGACAGCAAAATAGGACTTCTGTAAGTCATTCATTAGGGCTACATGCTTCCTTATCACTTAAGAAAATGCCTTGTTAAATGCTAATTAAATGCTACTGTACTATTTAAATGCTAGTCCTTCCACTGCATTTTCCTGTTTAATGTCCTTTGATGCATAATGTTTGTTTGGACCATCACATGTTAGCAGGTTGAAAGCAACCAAAACTTTCTCATGCATTAGAGTCAGGAGACACAAATAACTTCAACCATCAATGTAAGGTCAGAACTGCCCCAAAAGGCTTCATGGAGCAATGATTAGGATTAGGAGAAAAAATTCATGTGCCAACCCGAAAAGATATCCTGTAATTACATAGCTGTGATGTCTCGTAGGCCTCTTGTGATGAGAATCCCTATGTGGAAGTCATGAAAGGGTTCTTATCTTTATATATGATGATTACGAATGTGACTGTGTCCCATCAGGGTTTACATAATCCCATTGTTAGATGCAGTCTATAGCATGCAATAGAGGCAAGGTTGCTTGATCCTATGGAGAGATGCAACTCGTTATTTGTGAAGGAAAAATGAAGGGTTGATAACTTGATACAGATTGCAACACAAGGTAGGGTCAAGGTATGTAATGTTGTTCCAACTTTAGAAGGATGAACTATGTTTCATCCTCCAGTGTAATTCCATGAAGGGCTTGTATGTCAAGTCAAAGGAGCAGAAACCAACAACCAAAAGGAAAGTGCAACAACTGATTGATGAATTGACAGATGTCTTCTGAATCTCTGATATCTACCTCATAGAATGTCACTCAAGATGGGACATGGACACATCATTGAGCTAGAACTGTATCCAAATTGGTCATTGTTTCTCCCTGTATATATCCAAAATTATTTAAGGACAAGATAGAAAGAATACTGCAAGAATGATTGAATATGGGTCATATAGTGCCTAGGAAAAGCCCCTTTGCATCTTTGTTAGTGTCAATAAGGAAGTAGGATGGCTCCTTCCATATATACTGATACATTGATTACATGGAATTAAACAAGAACTATTAAAAATAGTTTCCCTATCCCACATATATATGAATTACTGGTAGAGTTACACAGGGAAACAATATTTACAGAAGTTGATTTGAGATCCGGATGTGGCTTCATGTGAAACATGTCGAAGGGATAACACATATTGTAAAGTCCAAAATTGTTGCAATATTTTCCCATTTCTCATGAATAGTTGTAATCCATTGCTCTGGGTGGGAGGAAAAAAAACTATTTTTTTGGTAATTGATTGATTGGCTAAGCATGATCATTTTATTTCAATACCAAGCAAGATCTTGAGCCAGTGTTCAAAGAATTTCTGCAGGAAAGAGAAGATAAGGTACAATAATTTTATTAATGTCCACAAATGACCAAAGTAGGTCAATAGGACTAGAGTACAATAAGTGATAACTTATAAGGTTGATGTGAGAGTGCCAAGTTTAATATTAAGTGGCAAAAAATACATATAAAATGGCATGTAGAAAGGGATAAAACCATACAAAAGAAAAGACGACTACATTGTTATCCAAAAGGACAAGGATAAAAGAGAGGGTGCTATTTCTGTCATCATCAATCACCATGAAAGTACCAATGCGACCTTGATGGTATCTTCTGGGGAATGCTTAAGGCTGAGAGGACCTGGCTGGGTAATCCTGGGAGGGAGCCTGGGTACAGTTTGCCAAAGCTATCCTAACATTCCAGAAAAGCACTACTTTTGGTATAGGATCTTATGGAGCAGCGGCTCATCCGAGAGCTGCATACATTTTGATCTAGGACTTGGTACCTGACACTGCTGTGAGGTTAAATTAGAAATTGAGGACACTATAAAAACCAATCTTCCAATTGAGTCAGTGAAGAATTTTTGGTTCACTGAAAACATGTTTCCAGAAGTAGAAACTGCCCTCGAAAAGTTGCTTAGTCAACAAGCAGTTGCAGCTGAATAGAATGCTACAGAAGGCTAATGATTGCCAAATTTATGCCTTTATTTTTTCAAGGGTTGTTTGTCTGCAGGTTTCTTTCCATGCTGTGTTGTAGTCTACCTGTGATTTTACAGTCAACCCGGGATTATCTAAATTTATTAAATAATATTGGTTGGCACTATCTTTTCACCTGGCAACAGATAAAGTTGACCCTGCACCCTTTGAGAATGCGAAATTCATTGCACAATACCTTGAAGCAAGAGATTCTTCTTTTTCACTGTTCTAACATGCAATTGAAATATACACGACATCTGTTTCTCTTCCTCACCGTACTTCTAACAGAGGTTCAAACATGTCAACAAGAATATAATGTAAAGGATAGTAATAAATATATGGAGCAAACTCCAATTAAAAGACCATGCCATCTTTGCACCCTTCATTCCATGGTCTATCAATGTCAATAAAATCACAAATTTTATCAGTGGGTACTAGAACTCATATCTAAATGGTAGACGCATATCCAAGGAATAGGAAACATAATCACAATACTTGTTAGTGGGTTTTGGTAATGAGATCTAGCTGGAAGTGAGCTTCTTGGGAACAATAGCTAAGATACACCTGTTTTAATACAGCATATTTCCCTTGACATACTACTGGCACCTTAAAAGGGTTGCTAGAATTCTTTTAACTCAGAAATTTTCTATAAAAAATAGTAGTTCTCATGTAGCTAAACTTTGTATTTAAAAGCATTCTTAGATTAAGCAAACTAAATGCAATTGTAAGTAGAATAGCTAAAAATGATGTTTGATCACTTCTACTCAATGGGAAGGCTTGAAGAGAATTTTGTTCCATCCATAATAGAAATGTAAATGCATATAGAGAACAACCATGACAATATTTGGTGTTTATGTACATTATTTCAGCACAATTAGTAACCATAGAAAGCAAGAACAAGGATTTTCATGGGGAAGCTCACCAAATTTGGATGAGGCGTGGCATATTCATTGTACTTCTGATGTATGTCCAGAAAGGAATGTTTTTCCATACATAAAGTAAACCAGAGATTAGGTAAAAGTTAGAAAGCAGAGAATATCCTTTACTTGCATTAAATTAGGAATTTTGATTCTTATCCTCGGTTCTGCTTTAGTCTTCTGTATGAAATTAGGCACTTGGCAGATACCCTTTCCTTTCATAAATTTATATTTGCAGGCTTTCAATCTGAATTTTTCAAACTTGTTTTCAGTATAAAGAACCCTTGGGATCTTGTCACCAAGAAGTGCAGACTTCCAAGTGATGGAAGTGGGTAAGATGCGAACAACAAAGATTTGAGGACCATTCCCAAGGCTTGTTAAAAGGACAAAACCAGAACACATGTTTTACCATTCCATCTTTATGAAAAAAATGGCATTAATTCGCAAGTATTGAACACATGTAGCAAGTATTGAAGTGACTTGGTTTTATGCATTAATTAATTCGCTGTTGTTATATTGGCTTGCAAGTTTGTTTTCATGCTTGAATTTGATTATTTGGATGTTCTTATTCTTTTGTGTGATATTTTTACCCTTGAATGAGAATGTTTAGCAATGGTTATGTTGATCACATTTTTCTATTTCTCTCATCATAAGACCGTGATGGATTTATGTCTAATTTTGAAGTTAATCTTGGATGGGTTTAGGTTACTAGGTTCAAATTTTCTAGCCTCTAGAATTCATGTCATCATGGATAACTTACAAATTGTACTAATTTTATATCATTTTTCTCATGTAGGTTTCGCTTTGGGTTTCTAAATTGATTTGATATCTTAATAATTGTGGAATATTCAACGAAATGTCAAAGAAGGATTGTGGAAAGAAAGCATCAAAACAGAGGGATGTATTATCATACTTTCAGAAGCCTCAATCCAAGAATCTAGATTCTCTTCATGATTCAAACTCTTTTGAGCAACCCATCAACGAGACAAATGTCAACTCTTCTGAGAATCCAGCTAATAGCCATATAACATATGATAGGATGGGTTCCTCTAGTGAACAAATTGGGATAAATGCAATTCAACCAGAAATTGGCAATGACAATGTTGAAGGTTCCTCTAGTGCACAAATTGGGATAAATGCAATTCAACCAGAAATTGGCAATGACAATGTTGAAGGTTTTACCTTGGAAGGCAACAAAAATGATTCATTATCACGAAAAAGGAAAAAAGGCCAATGGGACATAGGGAGAAAATTCCAATCGGAATGGGCCTCAAAATTTCCATTTATTGAACCAATACCTCCAATAAATGAGAAAGAGGCTTCACGAGAAGTTAAATGCATTGTATGTAGTTGGAAACTTGGAAAGGTAGTAAAAATGCAAATGAAGATAGATACAATAGAGAAGCATGCAGGAAAGTTGTATGTTAAGAAAATTGAAAATGGCGAGGAGAAGTCTACTACCAAATGGAAACCTTCTGATGAATGTCGACATGTCAAATATCAAGAAGAATATAATAAATACTTAATAAGCAAGAGTAAACTCGAGGCAAGTGGAGGGACCATCACATCTCTATTTGGAAAGACAATGGAGAGAAATTTGTTATCCAAGATGACACAATTAAGCACTGTATTTCACATCTTATCTAGAGGTCGTCCTATGATAGATTATCCAAATTACAAGAACTATGTATCTTTTCTTGAAGTATCGAATTTTCCATCTTCTCATTGGTCTATAACGAGTGGTTGGGAATGGAAAAAATATCTAGCTCAAGTAGAAAAAGATGATTTGAAAGAGAAGATTGCAAATGCTAGGTTTTTTTCACTATCTTTGGATGAAGTTACAGCTGTTGATAATACTTCATGGATCTGCATGAGTATTTATATGGTTAATGATCATATTAGGCATTCATATTTACTTGGGATTCATAAAATGAAGAAGAGTTCTACAGCTGGAAATATTTATGAACTTGTTATTAAGACTTTGAAGGAAATTGGTGGTATGGATGATTTAATGATTGCAAAAAGGTTGGTATGTGTCGGAGCTGATGGAGCATCAATCATGCAAGGACAAAGGAATGGTCTTTGTGTCAAACTACAACTATCAACTTCACCATTTATGATTAGTATTCATTGTATGGCTCATAGGATGAATCTTGCATTTAAAATAGTAAGTAAGTTTCGACTGGTTTCAAAAGTTGAAGAACTTGTACGTGAGACTCATGCATACTTTTTTCGTAGTTCCAAGCGATTTACAGAGTTTCAACAATTTGTTGATGGTGTTACAAATGGAAAAAAGCTATTAAAAGATGTCAATACAAGATGGATCTCATTGAATGGACCAGCCCAAAGGCTATTTAGTGAATACCGATCATTGGTAGGGGTGATGTATGAACATCGCTTTAGTGTAGACAAAGCTCAAGAGCTTCTCTTTCGACTAAATAATATAGAGACATTATTAACATTGGTTGGAATTCTTCCTTTGCTTCATGAAATGAATGTCCTTGTGAAAATGGCTCAGAGTCGCACAATGTATATTGTAGAGTACACAAATGCAAGAAAATTGGCATGCCTTGCATTGGATAATTTGTATATGATGCCAGATTCTTTTACGGGTCAAACATTTAACGGTTGGACTACTATCATTGATATAGAAAAGAGTGAAAATTATTTGAAGTTTGATGAAAAAGGGAGACTATGTATGCAAGTGCATGGGTATATGGTTCCCTTTTATTATGTTACTAAGAGGGGACAAACCACCGAAGAGTGCCATGTGTCAAGAGACCAATTCAGTGATATTGTGATTTCAGTGAGATGCAACTTGATACAAATTGCACAATCACTATCATTAGAGATAAGAGAACGATTTCCTCGAGATGAATTATTGGAAGCTATGTCTGTGGTATACCCTCATTATTGGAACTCTGAAAAAGAAATAGATCCTTTAAAAGTCGACTTTCTAGCAAAATTGAATACTTTAGTGCACCACTTTGGCAGGAACGCTAAGGTAGAAGGAGAAGAGATTGGAGGTATATTAGATTCATCAAAATTATATCAACAAGCCACTTGCTTTGCTCAAACAATGTCAGGTCAATATCATGCTTTGCCAAAACCTATAGAATATGGTGCAGTAATCAAATTATGGACTATTTTAGGTGAAAGTCAATACCTACAAGAAAACATGTCAGAGTATTTCAAATTAGTCGATTTATGTCAAACCATGATTTTGGGATCAGTGGAGGATGAAAGAATGTTTAGTGCACTGTCATTCTTGAAGTCAAAGTTGAGGAACAAGCTTGATAAGAATATGGATACTTGTTTAAGATTATATTTAACAAAGTATGACATTACCAATTTCCCATTCAATAGAGCACTGGCACTCTGGCGATCAGATTGTGAGAGAAGAGAAGAATACAATATAACAAATGTCTCCAATGAACTTGATATGGAACATAACGTTTTGGAGGCTCATAATGATATTTCATCTACAGAAGCTCATGTTCAAAATGTAGAAAATGAAGAGCGACATGAGAATTGGGAATTTGATATGCCACAAGATATAATCTAAACCAATATACATTGGCAATGTATAAATAATGAATGGAATTTAATAGATCATGTGATTTTTTTTAGTTTGACTTCGATGTTCCTCTATTCTTGGAGCAGGTTGGAAAAGGAAAATTCTTGATGGGAGAAAGATTACCATACATAAATTTGAAGTTGCATTTCAGGTAAAAATAGGTTCTATAGTCTTTACTTTGTATTAAATATAGTAATATTAGAGCTACATTTCCTTGATGCAAGCTATTTTAAGTTTGATGTTTTGATAGTTAACTAATGCATTGTTTTTTTTTCTTATTTGTGACAGGAAATGAAGTTGGGACCTATCTATCCATAGATAATGTCCTAGTATTAAAGGTTAAGTAATTAATTTAACAATACTTCCGCTTAGCAAGAATGGGCTCATTCAAAAGTTAAAACTCAAGTACATGGAATTGCTTGTATTTCTAGCTTTGATATCTTGGCAAATATGAATGGTTTGCTTGTTTCTTACATTTGGAGCATTTTTTCAAGTTTGGAAGTTTGCATTTATTTTGGTTAAATATATTTTTATTCCCTTGATAATTGATTGCGGTTTGAGCCCTTTGTACTAGTTTGATTCGTTTCATAAATTATTTGTTTTTTTCTTACATTTGGAGCATTTTTTCAAGTTTGAAAGTTTGCATTTATTTTGCTTATATTTTTTTATTCCCTTGATACTTGACTATGAGATCTGAATTGCTAAGCGAAGAGAAAAATGGTCTATGCATTGGCTTACTAGGTTCCTATGCATCCATCGTAGGAGACCTATTGGCACAAGACCGACATTTCTCTAATGTAATTGGCATAATTTTCATATGTCCACATACTGTCAATATAGTATTCACTTGAATCTCAACAGCGACAGTAAATTTTGAAAGCTAGTAGATGAAAATAGATGCCCAACAATTGAAATTAGTCAATTTCCTGCAAATATTGGTTGTATATAAGTGATATTTGTCCAATTAAGCAACAATTTGACAGATCAGGCATAGATTTGTATTTTTTCTGATGTCTTTTCCATAAATATCAGTCTTTGCATAAATTTGGCAGATTCATGGCAAATACAGTGGTTTGGCAATAAATTAGAAGGTTTTTTCAGCAAATGTTTCAGTAGACATCTCCCTATTTCAAATTTCAGTAGTTTGAGCATGTATTCTCTATTTTTCTTCCAGTATTTGCAACTTTGCATAGGAAAGATCATATTTGTAGCTCCACATCTATATTTCAGCAGTAGATATAATGATAGACTATACCATGAATTGTACCAACAATTTCCTGGGAAATACCCTCAACTAATCTTGAAAGGTGTTTCTTTGTTTATGCCCTACACATGACGCTAGACCGTTGCATCCTTTATGGTACAATGCAGTATGGCATATTGTAAAAATAAAATATTAAATGAAAAGGCATAATGTAGAAAGAAAATATTGAATGAAAAGGGTGGGATTTTCTTCACTTTCTCCCGTAACAAAGAGAATATATGGGAAACAATGATTATATGGTTATAATGTTATTGCTACTGCACATTCTAAACATGATGCACTAGATGCTATTCTGGTTTTTGTAGCAGCACTTTTAGAGCTTGTTGTTGAAGTATATATTGTTGTGGCTATTGTTGCTGCAAGTTCTGTGCTTCCCATCGAGGAATATGTTGTAGATTTGTTAATGGTAATGATGTGTGATGTCCTTCTCTCCTAGTTCGGCTCATCAAAGGACTGGCCACCCTTTGATGAGGTACCTGACCTCAGGAAGAAGTTAAGGACCGAAGGATCACATCATCGGGATGATACCTTTAGTACTGTGATGACAAAACTTTCAGTAGATGTATGGAACATGTGAGGACACATACCAAGAGAGAGAGACCTTGTCACCCTATCTTGTTTGTCCTTGTGGTTATCCTGCTTATGGTACTTGACCTTATCGGGTTGGTTGTTTGTCGAGTCACCTTTGTTGTTTTGGTCTCATGATTGACCTTCTAAATGGTCATGAAATCGGGGGGCAAATTAGTTTGGGTTCTGTTTTTTTGGCCTCCTTCTAGGGCATCGTTTGGCAGCTGGTTGATGGAACATTTTTCTGTTTTTGATGTCAAGGTTTGAGCCCTGTAGGGCTGTTTTTTTGCTACCATTATAAGTCCTCTAGGGATGCGTCTTTCTCCTCTGAGAGGTCCTCCTAATTTTGCTGCTATTTGATTATTTGTTTTGCCCTTCTAGGGCTGTCGTTCTCCATTCTTTTTGCTTCTCATGTTAGCTGCCGCCACTTTGGTGTTGGGTCTATTCAGGTTGTCATTGAACTTTTTGGTTAGGGCCTATTGAGGCTACTGTTAACCTATGGATTTCTGGCTACTGTTATC
This sequence comes from Larix kaempferi, assembly GCA_027924585.1. NCBI lineage: Eukaryota > Viridiplantae > Streptophyta > Pinopsida > Pinales > Pinaceae > Larix > Larix kaempferi. The sequence goes on from BSBM01000643.1 coordinate 14,714,005, forward strand.
AAAGACTATTAGAGTATGTTGAGGTCTCACGTTGTATTATGAGCCCTGTTAGGGCCAGTATTGGTTATTGCAGCTTGACTGGTGGTTGACATTGGTTGTCTCCTAACTACATTAGAAGGTCTGCTGGTGCTTGAAATTTGTCCTAACACAACTGTACCTATTGTTGACACTCTTCCTTGGTCTCTCTCTCTCTCTCTCATAGGTATGATGTTGCCCTTCTAGGGCTATTTATGTTTCTATATCTATTATGCCTTATTGGCAAAACTGAAAGCAGATCTGAGTACATTAGAGAAGGGCTCATCCCCAGGTAAGTACTTATAGCCGTGTCATTTACTAGCATTCTTACTTTCAGTTTATTGTGGATTATTGGCACAGTGACCTATTGGTAGTGCCCTAGTTGAAATAAATGAAAATTATTTTTTAAATTTATTGGCACGGTGACCTATTGGTAGTGCCCTAGTTGAAAAAAATGCAAATTATGTTTTTAAATTCTTACAGTTGTATTGTATGATTGATTTACATTTCTGATCTACTGCATCATTGTTTAAAAGTTGTTCTTTATTTGATCAAACCCTAACTTTATAAAAATCAACATGGTATCAGAGCTAGTTTTGTAGCTAACTCTATTTTGCAGCCTATCAGAATCTACAAAGTTCCTCAGGTAAGGGTTTGAGCACTAACAAATTTGATTGCAAAAGATTCAAGTCTGGTCAGTGGAAGAAATGCGAGCTGATGTGGCTCACAACCACAGTGAAGCAGATGAGATGTTTAGGTTCTTGGACAACAATATCCGAGAAGTAAGTCTAATATATTATCTGATTCTTGGGTCTCAGTATTTTGTTTGAATTCCTTGTTTTGTTCATTAATCACTACATTATGACAATTTCAAGGATATTACAAGGGCTGTATTGTTTCCTCCAAATTTCACGATATTCCATTTTTTCCAAGGAATTTAGGATGTTTTTTTCCAAATTTCATGATAGGCAACATTAGACTAAGAATGTCTATAAAATGTCAATTTTGATAATTTGAAAACTATGCAGAATTATTTTTTCAATTTTAAAATTATATAATCCAATTCAAGACTTGGTGCACAAATTTTTATATACTAATGGCTATAAGTCTGAGGTAAACGTTGGTCTCACTCTCCTTTCCTTTTGGATGTTCATACAGGTTAGTGAATGCCTATTAATTCCACCTAATGTAAAATATGGGTCTCACTGTACTTCAAGGGTTCTCAGAGGAATGAAATATTCCTTTCCTTTTGGAAATTCATACAGGGTAGTGAATGTCTATTAATTCCAGTGCATGTAAAACTTTGCTTGGGATGAGCTGAATTGTTGGGAGGTAAATATTTGCTTTGGATGAGCTGAAAGGTTTTTGCATTACCATCTTTGGATGAGTTATTTTGTTGTAATAAAATTATCCTCCATGTGAAATAGAAAGAGATGTGTTTGTTGTCTCCAATTGTGTTGCAGATCGATTTTAGAGGTCTCATGTTTGGGTGATTTTGCTGCAGATTTATTATGGTGATTTAATGAACAACCAGGTTGATGCCAAGCTCATTTAACATGCTTAGCATGCATTTTCAGATTTGATTTTGTTGCTAGTTTAGATTCTATTTGCTAACATAACTTTCAGATCCGATTTGAAGATTAGATCTTGCCTTTAAGGCTACTGAAATGATCTAACAATGATGTGTTTGCAATTTCTACCCTGTGTATCTTAGACCATTTAGGGTTTGAATATACACCATGTACCTCGAATCTCATGAAGCACCCCCAAACATGGTGGAGATACTTTTGGATTAATCCAAAAATCTAACATTGTTGAGCCATAATGGTGGGCCTAATGCATGCTGAAAACCTAAAAAGTGGCCCCATGAAGTGGACGCCCATATAAGTATGGGCCATGGTGATCTCTATCTTTGCACCTCGGAAGTAGAAATGAAAGTCAACGAGAGCACTTTTCTGTGCATTGAAGATCATAACTTTGGTTGTACCCAAGTTTACCATCAATTGTAAATAAATGCAGAAATAGATAGGGCATTGATCTGTCTTTGCAAACCCTCAAGTGAGGAGGCCAAAAGAATTAAGTTGTCAGTGAACCATTTCTTTTATATAGTAGACACAACACAAATACAACTTGCAAAACAATTTTGCTGCATGGATACAAAGGGCAACAGTAGCAGTAATGAGCCCTAGAGAGAAATTTGTTTGTGCCCTAAAACAAAAGACGTTTTTTAGAAGAGAATATATTTAACAACAATTTGATTGAGTGTTTGTAGCTTGCCTAATATCAGTAGTGGAGAAATCAGATAGATAGTCGAGGTGAGTCAAGATGCAACATAGAATCAGTGGGACAACAACAATTCAAGAAAGGCAGCTCAAAGAAACCTCAGATTGTAGAAATCCTTCAGGATGATGCACCTAAGGGACAAGTTGTTGTGAACAAAGTCCAAATTGGTCGACATACCCTAGGGAAGGCCCTCGCAAATAAGTCAGTCCAGTCAGGAACATCATCAAAAAGCCCTTAACTTTTCCATTGTATTTTATTGTATTTGGCAACTTTTATATTCATTTGACAAAGCATGCCGACCTATTAAATATGTAACTTCCTATCCCGTATAGTCATAAACCATTTGGCCTCATGGACATTTAATAGAAATCTATTCTATTCTTGTTAATGGACTTTAATATGCTTATTTTACTTTTTTTCCAAGGAAAAAAACTTATGTTTTATTCTAGGTAGAATGAAAAATACGTTCATTAGGTACTCTGGGTACAATTCAAAAAAATATGATTCTCCTATATTCCTGAAACATTCTATCAGCTACTGAAAATAATCAAAAAGTCAACAAAAATCACTAAGAAGTTAAAATTCGTCACAAAATATGGAGGCTGTGCACTGTCCTTTTTATAAATGTACAGTCATCTTAAAGGTGAGCTGCAAAGTTCAGTAGTCCTCTAAAGTGGTATGTCTGGAATCTAGACTCTGAACACCTGAAGTTGTCCATCAACATACTCCTCCAGAAGAAGCTGGTTAGTCTGTAAGTGAAGGCCCTTCTTTGAGAGTGTATCAGAAATGGTGTTTAACTCTCTTTTCACACGAGAAAATAAGATCCTCTTAAAAGAATCTGAATTAGTCTTCAGCTGAACTGCTAGGGCCTGTAATGAGATATCTTGGATCTACATGAGATTTTTCATCCAGTTTATGGTCATGAAAAAGTCTCCCATGACTTGTAGTGGAAGAGTGAATCTGTGCATGGCAGTTTTAAGTAAGAGGAATAATGCCATCAGTACTCCCACATTATTTGTACCCTTCCCCAAATTTGCTTTATATATATATTTTCTCTTGTTCTTGCCAGGTTTGGGTTTCTTATTTGATTTGCCCCATCTTTTATGAGTTTTTGTATCATAAGTTTATAAGAGATAGTACAATATATTAAGGCCATTAGAGGACATATTTTGCATATTTCATTGTGTAACCAAGCAGAGTGATGCTAAGAAAGAACACTCAGTATTCATGGGAATTCTTTCATGAGAAAGAAAACAACATGAGGCATCAAAGAAAACATTGTGAGAAGTGACAATGTATGTTGAGCTACTTAACACTGTTGTGGGCACTCAGAAACAAGACTCATTATTTAGTGAGTAAGAGAGGAACAATAGTGGGCTGCTAAGAAGTACAAACAAAATAAAATGTTGTTGAAAGATGCCACGAATGCCTGAAACTATTATTTTTTGAACTCATCCTTATCCCCCATATTACTAGTCTTTCAAAGACTGATATGAACTCCTACAAGTAGTACTGCTCCTCACAAATGACCATAAAATTAGTTCCTTACAACAGAAAATGCTCACGTTGACTCAAAAATTGCAACCTATGAATTGCATATAGAAATGCTCAAAAGGAGGTAATGGGAATGTTTTAAAAATGAACTAATCGAATAAACTAGGAATCTTAAAGAGGAGATGAAACCTAAAGCTTTCTATTCTATACATACTAGAGACCCATCATAGAGCCCATGCAATTCAAACGAGCAATGATTTCCATATCCCCTTGCTTGTGAAAATTAACAGTCCATGACCCAACTATTTGCAATCTCTCCAAACATACATTTGCTATGGCAGAGAGTGAAGCTCCGGAGATGTTTGTCCTTTAGTCTCAAGCTTGTGATTTGAGCCCCCTCCTTCCACATAGCTATCAATTGGATTGTGAAAAAGCACATCCCATACCATATCGGTTTATTGCATAGATAGAGATGATTGCATGTAAAAATCAGACTAGCACATCCCATTCCATATTTTTTCTTACTGGAATTTTTCTATCTATTTGTGACAAAAAGACATTGAATTGACCTCATTTATAACATATATTTGCACCTTAATTTCTAGATGGTAAATGTCAACACCCAAATTTTTAAAAAAATTTAATTTTTTTTTAAATAGCATGTAATATTATTAAATGCAGTCATTTAACTGTTTGATTAGCTCAAGTGATCATAATTGTGTCTGAATGATCTTTTATTATACGTAAATTTTAATATGAGTTTCTTTACAGTTACTAATTGTTTTCTATTTTGCAACCACAAGGGGGAATTGCCATAACAGACTGGGCTTACTTAGCTTCCGAGCTAATGCAACATATTTTTTGTCTCTTACAGATATACAGGTAATGTTCGGGTCGCTGCAAACAAATCTTTAAAGTATTATAAATCAATTAGCTGTACCAAATCATTCAGTAAAAAGTCTAAGCATACTAGCCAGGTTATCAAATGTTTAAAGGTAGAACCCTTCCTGTGATCTTCTTATAATCTTACTGATAGAGAGTTGGAAATTACGAGAGAATGTGACAGCTATTGTCCTTGATCAAAAATGACTTAAGTATCCCTATGGAGTATTGTTCCCTTGATGTTATTATTGTGATGCAATAATATCTCTTATCTAGCAATGTAGAATGTAACTGGGTTACCATATTCAGACCAATTTTTACTCATCTGTTGTTACTGTATCATGCCAAGTTTAAATTTGAAATATAATTTCAATTTACAACTTCAAATGCAAAGGAACTATCTGATACATGTCTCCTCTTAACATTTTAAGGGTTTGCATTGATTAGAAACTAATTCTATTTGTATGATCGACGATGAATGAAATCTATAACACCTTTAGTCTTAGTCCTAAATTATCGCGATTGAATTCATTTATGATTTTCCAGACTATACTACCAACAGGAATGGTTATAATAATTCGCATAATTTTGTCTAACATACAATTCACTTATACGTTCTTTGTACTTCTTGAACATGAAGAGTAACAAAGTCTATTTGTTATTACAAATAATCTAAGACTATTAAGAGATTATGAATATATTGATAACAACAAGCACTACACCAATCCTCACCCCATTGTCTTATAGACTTAATAGAATTGTTTTATCTCTTGTCTTTTCACAAGAGACTGGGTATAAGGAAAAATGGTGAAAATTTTAATGAAGCACTTATAGCTAACATTTTAACCATATCCTTATAACCATTATAATTAAAAATCATTTCCTCTATGTCTAAATTACTTTCAAAACTGAAATTTTAAACGATATTTATATTGCAAGGTTTTAATAGAGCAAAGTTTTTAAAGGTTACTATGTAATATTTAATGCATTGTTCTAACATTCGTATTGTTAATAGTATGACAGGGAGACTATGGTATTACGACCATAATGGGATATTCGTGCTATGATTTTGTATACCAAAGCCATGATTTGGTTGATCCATGCTATGATTTGGTTGGAAAACAATCAATGGGAAAAACTTGTCGTGAACATTAGACCTTCGACCCACTGCATGAAATATATTGAAGTGCTACGTGGTCGTTCCATAGCCATGCGTTGATGATATATAAAAGGTTGACTTAACCCTAACTTGGCATTTCTCCATCGCCTTCGGGCTCGGTCGCTCTGTGAATCCTTCTGTCCGAACCTTACTGATACATTGTTTGGTGGCAGCATCTATGCTGCTTCAGTTCTTCGTGCTTGTCTGTTGCATTGTGTGGGAGTTGTTATACTTTGTTGTTGACGGCCCTAAGGTTATGGAAAACCTAGGGTTTTTCCTTTGCTGCCATTGTTAACCTTGTCACTGCGTGACTGCATCTCTCAACTTGGTTCTGTTTAAGACTTCCATTGTGGAAGATACTTCTTTACTCCTGCCAGCTCGTTCCTTTTTGTGACAAGGGTGGGGTTTACACTTATGCTGCTCGTGGTTACAGGCTATTACGGTGATTGAGCTTCTTTCCAACTCCCTGGTAACTTACGTTTGCTCTATCGTGTTTGCAGTTAAACGAATTAATTTAACCATTTTTTTTTATAAGTTTTTAACTGATACCTTCTTGCACTGTAGGCACTGGCTCCTCTTAAAAATGTGGATGGCACAAGCTTCGACGGTTGGCTTTACCCGGTAAGCCTGGTTTTCACCATGGCGTTTCCTCCTTGTTGGTTTGTCAGGACGGTTAGGGTTTGGATTTGAAAGAAGCGACTCTGTGATTACAGCAACTCTGCTCAATCTTTAACTATATGTTTAAATGAAATATTAAGGGTTTAACCCTGTGTTGTATTAGAATGTTAAGGCTTCGGTCGGTATTGTAGCTATTCATCCTCCTTTTGGAATTTAGGGTTTTCTGCAGAAGAATGATATTGTAAATAAAAAGAGAACAATGGTTGTAAGCTTTCCTGTAGATGAGGTTACGGTCTCGTCTTCTTGCTTTCTTTACTGTACTCCTAAATCGTTTAGGGTTTTTACCAGGGTTTTGTACTAAGACTTTAAAATAAAGTTTTCCTGTATATTTGAGCTTGTTTAACGCATGCATACTTAGGTTCTATTTTTTTTGAATCACTTATATTGTGAACTTGCGCTGCGGCCGTAGGTGAAATCGTTGTCTTAAATCTTAGTATTTCTTTTACTTGTAAAATCTGGAGTGATAGGGTTCAATTCGAATTCTACAGTTGTGATTTGTTTAGTTGCTTATTTTGTCATTACGAATATGACTCTGTCGGTAACTGAGAGTCAAGTGAAAGATATTACTATAATGTTTAAGCTCGATATTGAGCTAATACTGTTCTGCTAACCCTACTGTTTTAAATTGATAGCTAAGTTATTTAAACTGTTGTTAAATTCCTCGTGATAATTTTCTGTTAGGGTTTTTGCACATTGATTTATTTGATAGGTAATGACTGAATAATTTTTAACTAGGGTTTGTGTATTGATTTAATTAATAGATTATGATTGGTTAAATTTTTTACTAGGGTTTGTACCCTGATACGAATATTATGACTGTGAACACAATTTTCCTGCATTGTTCTCAATCACGATTTCATCACTGTAATTTATCTTTTTATATTTTAATGTCTCAGAAAATTGTTTATTTTTAATTTTTAATACACAGAGTATAATTGTTCGATACATAAATCTTACTTATTTATTCATTAATTATAATTACTAAGTTTATAATTACAATAATAAATTACTACTTAAGTATTACTTTTATTTTGAATGCATTGTAGGTACATGATTAGTAATGTAATAATGATATTACTTCTTACTAGGGATGCTAAAAAAAAACACAGTAACTCTACCAAATTTAACTATTGCTATTCTGAGATACTAACTTTCTAATTAATTACTCCTCAGACATATAGAAATTAAACACAGCATACATCCATTCATATTTAATAAACATAAAAGAATAAATAGCAGAACTTGTTTAAGCTGTGGACAACAACAGCAATGGGAGGCAGTTCCTCCCTACCAACTCCTGGAGAGTGCTCAGACAACAACTTCTCAGGACCCCCGAGCTTGCTCTGGTCTCCCTGGATGGAACTAGCTGCAGCAAAGTCAATTCTCTCAGCCAAATAAGCTATAATGGAACCAAGTTACTGCAGCAATCCTCTCAAACAACTTCCTTACTGTATTCCCTCTTCCTCAATGGATTTCCTGAATAACATTCACCTGAATGAATTCCTCCTTGAAAAATTCGAGCCCCCAGCTCTATTCATTGAGTTCTTTTTAAAAGATTGCCTAGGTCTTTGTTGGGTTAACTGTCATTAATGAGCCACCTGCTCTGATTCCACTTTCTTGGGGAATCATGACCCCAAATATAGGGAAGTTGCCACCTGCAACTTAGGAAGTGTTTGAGGATGATGCCACTTGTCTTTTGCCTTTCCACCTAGTTCCATCCACCAGTTTGACCAGTAACCTCTTTTTAACAGCTCTCCCATGCTGTTGTCTCCACAATTTATTTATTAATAATAAAATATTCTGAATTACATTCCACTTCTGTTGACTCTGTTGAGTCATCAATCCCTACTTAGCATTAAATTTAACATAATGTCTAAGGAATATAATAAAACAATTACATAATTTTTTACAAAATTGGGTTATGTGACATACACACCCCCTTAAAATGTAACATCGTCCTCGATGTTACTTATTTCTCATCCTCTGCAACCTTCTGGAACAGATTTGGGTATGCTTCCCGCATCTTACTTTCCAGTTCCCAGGTTGCTTCTTCAGGACTAAGGTGCTTCCATTGCACCTTCAGCTGTCCAATTGTGCGGTTCCGCAGAGTAATTTCCCTCCTCCCGAGGATACAATCTGGTTCCACCAGAACTTCCCCTTCTGGTTCTACCTGTACGACGTTCCAATCAATCACATGAGTAGCATCATGAACATACTTTTTCAGAACAGAAATATGAAAAACATTGTGCACTTTTAAATTAGGTGGTAATGCTAGCTGATAAGCAACTTGACCAATTCTAGATAAAATTTCAAACGGACCACAATAACGTGGCGCTAATTTTGCACAAATCCCCAATCTTAGGGAGCTCTTCTTTGGTCTTACCTTTATGAACACATGCTCACCCACCTGGAACTCTTTAGGAGTTCTTTTCAAATCTGCTTGGCTCTTTTGCCGATCTTGGGCAATCTTCAAATTCTCCTGCACTTGTTTCACAATCTGTTCCATTTCTTTTAATAATTCGGGTCCTAGCACTAATCTATCTACTGGATTATTCCAGGAGATAGGAGTGTTACATTTACGCCCATACAGAATTTCAAAAGGACTGAATTTAGCTGACGATTGATAGTTGTTATTGTATGCAAATTCTGCTAAATGTAAATATGCCTCCCACTTACCTGGTTGATCCTTAACATACATTCTTAGCAGATCTTCCAATACTTGATTAACTCTTTCAGTCTATCCGTCCGTCTGAGGATGGAAAGAAGTGCTGAAATTCAGTGTTGTGTTTAATCCCTTAAACAAAGATTTCCAGAAATTCCCTGTGAATTTAGGATCCCTGTCTGAAATAATAACCTTTGGGACACCATGTAACCGAAAAATATGCTTCAGAAATATATCAGCTATGTTTGCAGCCTTGTAAGTGGTTTTAACAGGAACAAAATGTGCTGACTTACTTAATTTATCTACTACCACCATAATTGAATCATTCTGATTTTGATTTTTGGGTAATCCAATAATGAAATCTAAGCTGATTATTTCCCACTTCCAACTAGGAATGGGCAAGGGTTGCAGTAACCCAGCTGGATGTTGATGTTCTGTTTTCACTTGTTGACAGTCCAAACATCTAGCTATATACTCAGCTGCTTCAGATTTCATATTAGGCCAAAAATAATCTTTTCTCAACATGGTGACAGTCTTCTGGTAGCCTGGATGCCCTGAGTAAGGGGTTTTATGAACTTCATCCAGAATTAGCAATTTAACCTTAGATACATTAGGCACATACAGTCTGTCTTTAAATAATAAAAATCCATCTTTATTTAGACTATAACCCTTTATTAAACTTTCTGTAGGTTATTCTTTAGCTGTAGCTTGTAAATTTTGATAAATTTCATCCCTTCAGTCAACTATTCATTTAAATCAAAGGTATAAGTACTGATAGCTATTGTAAAATTCAGCTTTGCATTTCTGCTCAAAGCATCAGCCACCTTATTTTCCTTTCATTTTATGTGTTGGATTTCGAAATCGTATTCACTTAAGAAGGCCAACCATCTTGCTTGCCTTGCATTTAAGTTAGGCTGATCTAAAAGGTATTTCAAACCCTTATTGTCAGTCATTAAAGTAAAATTTATGCCTATTAAGTGGTGTCGCCACATCTTTAAGGCATGAATAACAGCAGCCAGTTCTAAATCATAAGTGGCATAATTCTTTTCATGAATCTTTAGTTTCCTGGACTCACAGGCAATGACATACCCATCCTGAGTCAGAACTCCGCCTAGACCGTCATTACAAGCATCGGTGCAAACCATGAAATCCTTATTAGGATATGCTATTCTTAGAATAGGCGCAATTGTTAATAAAGTCTTTAATTTCTTAAAGCTTTCTTCACATTTTAAGTTCCAATCAAACTTCTTGCCTTTCTTTTGCAAGGAAGTGATTGGGTTGGCTATTTTTGAAAATCCTTCTATGAATCTCCGATAATAACCGGTAATTCCCATGAAGGACCTAACATCTGTTACGTCTTTTGGTACTGGCCATTCTTCGATTGCCCGGATCTTTTCAGGATCAACTGAAATCCCTTCCTTAGTCACTACGTGACCTAAGTACTGGATTTCATCCCTGAAGAAATCACACTTACTGAACTTCGCAAAGAGCTGTTGCTCTCGCAGTTCTTGTAAAACTATCCGTAAATGTTCTTTATGTTCCTCTTCATTTTTAGAATAAATTAAAATGTCATCGATGAATACGACGACAAATTTATCCAAGTATTTATGCATTATGTTATTCATTAGACACATAAAGACGGCTGGGGCATTAGTAAGCCCAAATGGCATTACGACAAATTCGTAATGTCCATACCTTGTTCTAAAAGTTGTCTTGAATATGTCTTCTTCTTTAATTCTCACCTGATGATAGCCCGATCTCAGGTCTATCTTAGAGAACACCGTAGCTCCACGTAGCTGATCAAACAGATCATCTATGCGAGGCAACGGATATCTGTTTTTAATTGTCATCTTATTTAGTTGACGGTAATCTATGCAAAGTCGCATAGTTCCGTCCTTCTTTTTAACAAAGATTACTGGTGCTCCCCAAGGGGACACACTGGGTCGAATGTATTTCTTACCTATTAATTCATTTCACTGTGACTTTAATTCATTAAGATCCAGAATATTCATACGATACGGAGCCTTCGAACTGGGTACAGCACCTGGTACCAGCTCAATTGTGAAATCCAATTCCCTCTTGGGAGGTAATCCTGGAATTTCCTCCAGAAAAACATCGGTAAATTCGTTTACTACAAGAATATCCTCTATTTTTATCTTATTTATTCCAGGATTAACTGCCTCATCTGTAATAGTTATAGCATAGGATTTGCACCCTTTTCGGACTGCTCTTTTAAGTTGTAAGGCAAAAATCTGCCTGACTACAGTTTTCCTAGGAATACCCTTAACCGTTACAGGCTGTTCATGATTATTCACACACGTGAAAGTTTTATCAAAACAGTTTAAAACCACCTTATGCTGTTCTAACCAGTCCATACCAATAAGTATGTCATACAAGCCAAGTGGTAAAATGTTTAATTTAACAGTAGTTTTAAAATCATTCATATCTAGGGCACATTCCTTAACATAACAGTTCATCTTCCTTTTTGCCCCAGTGGCTAGTTGTACTGACCAAGAGTTATCAAACCTTTCAACAGTCGGATTACATTTTTCTACTATATGCGGTGAAATATAACTAAGGCTAGCACCTGGATCTATTAAAATAGTTACAGGGGTTTTGTTAACCATACCTCCTACTTCCACCATGGAAGTTTGATAATCAGCTTGACAGTTCTCCAACGCTGCATTGATTCGGGGCATAGTCCTTGCAAAATCTCCGACAGTCATTTCATCTTGTATGGTATGAATATTGCTGTTTGGTTTCTTCCGATTTTGGCAAACTGAAGCATAGTGTGGGCCATTGCACTCCCAGCACTTAACAGGCTCCTTCTGTTCAAAATTCTGAGTGAAAGTTCCATGATTGTTAGAAACCTCCTTGCTTCCCTTGAAGTTATTGGAATTATTAGAAGCACCATTTTTGCTTCCCTGAAAATTCTTACCATTAGAATGGTTTCTGTCCTTGTTATTCCTGAAATTTTTCTGGGGTACAAACTCCTTTTTCCTGAACTCAAGCTGATTACTATTCTTTTTAGCCTTCCAGTTGGCTATTCCTTCTTTCTTTTTGTTCTGTTCAAAACAGAAATTAGCCTTTCGCATAGCTTCTTCCAGATTTTTGGGGTTATCATATTCGATTCTGTCTTTTATATGATACGGCAAGCAACTGAGAAACCGCTGTACTTTAGGTTTCTCTTCAACAAAATATGGCACATATCTTAACAGACTTAAGAACTTACTGTTTAAGTCCTTCATAGTCATAGATCCTATCTTTAACTCATAAAATTCCTTGGCCCTTTCTTCATAGTATTGTTCGGACAGAAATTTCTTTTTGAAGTACCTTTTAAAAGTACTCCAATTGACCTCTTTTTCTTTGATCCCCTTGACCCTTTTCAAATCTTGCCACCATATATCTGCCTTTCCAGAAAGGTTATAGATGGTCATTCTCGCCTTCAGCTGATTTGAATAATTGTATATCTGAAAATATTTTCTCATCCCGAATAACCAGGATTCTGCCTCTTCTCCTGTTTCAGTTTCTCCATTGACAGTTGGGGGTTTTATTTTCTTGAACTCCCCAGAAATCTCTTCATAAGGCCTGTACTTTTTCTTCTTGTTATACAACTCAGCCTCACTACTGTCACTAATAGTGTGATAGCTTTGTTGTTCCCTTCTTCCTTCAGATGATGAACTGCTATCCGATTTAGCTAGTTTCATCTTTTTAGACCCTTTTTGATGGCTAGCTTCTTCAGATTTAGATCTTTTGCTTCTCCCTTCAGTCTGAAATTCTTCCATCAAAATTTGATTTAACTACTCTTGAGTTTTCAGAATCCTTTCATTATCCTTCTTGACTGATTCTATTTCAGTCTTTAAACCCTTTATAGTCTGCATCAGCTCTGAGGAGTGAGCAATTACCTCCTCTATCACAGGTTCTCTAGACATCTGTCTTGTCTCAGTGTTTAGAGATTCCTCCTCAGCATATTCTCCTAGCTTCTCCATACCTGCCTGTTAGTTTCAGAAAATCTGTTCTTTTACATAAAACAAAAATACAAGTTAGTAAATTATATATATATATATATTTTCTTTTTATTGTCACCGTTCTGCGGAAACTAGTTGGGCCACATCAAGGCCTAGTATTTGAACCATGCTCTGATACCACATGTCAACACCCAAATTTTCCGAAAAATTTAAATTTTTTTTAAATAGCATGTAATATTATTAAATGTAGTCATTTAACTATTTGATTAGCTCAAGTGATCATAATTGTGTCTGAATGATCTTTTATTATACGTAAATTTTAATATGAGTTTCTTTACAGTTACTGATTGTTTTCTGTTTTGCAACCACAAGGGGGAATTTCCATAACAGACTGGGCTTACTTAGCTTCCGAGCTAATGCAAAAGATTTTCTGTCTCTTACAGATATACAGGTAATGTTCGGGTCGCTGCAAACAAATCTTTAAAGTATTATAAATCAATTAGCTGTACCAAATCATTCAGTAAAAAGTCTAAGCATACTAGCCAGGTTATCAAATGTTTAAAGGTAGAACCCTTCCTGTGATCTTCTTATAATCTTACTGATAGAGAGTTGGAAATTACGAGAGAATGTGACAGCTATTGTCCTTGATCAAAAATGACTTAAGTATCCCTATGGAGTATTGTTCCCTTGATGTTATTAATGTGATGCAATAATATCTCTTATCTAGCAATGTAGAATGTAACTGGGTTACCATATTCATACCAATTTTTACTCATCTGTTGTTACTGTATCATGCCAAGTTTAAATTTGAAATATAATTTCGATTTACAGCTTCAAATGCAAAGGAACTATCTGATACATGTCTCCTCTTAACATTTTAAAGGCTTGCATTGATTAGAAACTAATTCTATTTGTATGATCGACGATTGATGAAATCTATAACACCTTTAGTCTTAGTCCTAAATTATCGCGATTGAATTCATTTATGATTTTCCAGACTATACTGCCAACAGGAATGGTTATAATAATTTGCATAATTCTGTCTAACATACAATTCACTTATACGTTCTTTGTACTTCTTGAACATGAAGAGTAACAAAGTCTATTTGTTATTACAAAGAATCTAAGACTATTAAGAGATTATGAATATATTGATAACAACAAGCACTACACCAATCCTCACCCCATTGTCTTATAGACTTAATAGAATTGTTTTATCTCTTGTCTTTTCACAAGAGACTGGGTATAAGGCAAAATGGTGAAAAGTTTAATGAAGCACTTATAGCTAACATTTTAACCATATCCTTATAACCATTATAATTAAAAATCATTTCCTCTATGTCTAAATTACTTTCAAAACTGAAATTTTAAACGATATTTATATTGCAAGGTTTTAATAGAGCAAATTTTTTAAAGGTTACTATGTAATATTTAATGCATTGTTCTAACATTCGTATTGTTAATAGTATGACAGGGAGACTATGGTATTACGACCATAATGGGATATTAGTGCTATGATTTTGTTTACCAAAGCCATGATTTGGTTGATCCATGCTATGATTTGGTTGGAAAACAATCAATGGGAAAAACTTGTCGTGAACATTAGACTTTCGACCCACTGCATGAAATATATTGAAGTGCTACATGGTCATTCCATAGCCATACGTTGATGATATATAAAAGGTTGACTTAACCCTAACTTGACATTTCTCCGTCGCCTTCGAGCTCGGTCGCTCTGTGAATCCTTCTGTCTGAACCTTACTGATACATTGTTTGGTGGCAGCATCTATGCTGCTTCAGTTCTTCGTGCTTGTCTGCTGCATTGTGTGGGAGTTGTTATACTTTGTTGTTGACGGCCCTAAGGTTATGGAAAACCTAGGGTTTTACCTTTGCTGCCATTGTTAACCTTGTCACTGCGTGACTGCATCTCTCAACTTGGTTCTGTTTAAGACTTCCATTGTGGAAGATACTTCTTTACTCCTGCCAGCTCGTTCCTTTTTGTGACAAGGGTGGGGTTTACACTTACGCTGCTCGTGGTTACAGGCTATTACGGTGATTGAGCTTCTTTCCAACTCCCTGGTAACTTACGTTTTCTCTATCGTGTTTGCAGTTAAACGAATTAATTTAACCATTTTTTTTAATAAGTTTTTAATTGATACCTTCTTGCACTACAGGCACTGGCTCCTCTTAAAAATGTGGATGGCACAAGCTTCGATGGTTGGCTTTACCCGGTAAGCCTGGTTTTCACCATGGCGTTTCCTCCTTGTTGGTTTGTTAGGACGGTTAGGGTTTGGATTTGAAAGAAGCGACTCTGTGATTACAGCAACTCTGTTCAATCTTTAACTATATGTTTAAATGAAATATTAAGGGTTTAACCCTGTGTTGTATTAGGATGTTAAGGCTTCGGTTGGTATTGTAGCTATTCATCCTCCTTTTGGCATTTAGGGTTTTCTGCATAAGAATGATATTGTAAATAAAAAGAGAACAATGGTTGTAAGCTTTCCTGTAGATGAGGTTACGGTCTCGTCTTCTTGCTTTCTTTACTGTACTCCTAAATCGTTTAGGGTTTTTACCAGGGTTTTGTACTAAGACTTTAAAATAAAGTTTTCCTGTATATTTGAGCTTGTTTAACGCATGCATACTTAGGTTCTATTTTTTTTGAATCACTTATATTGTGAACTTGCGCTGCGGCCGTAGGTGAAATCGTTGTCTTAAATCTTAGTATTTCTTTTACTTGTAAAATCTGGAGTGATAGGGTTCAATTCGAATTCTACAGTTGTGATTTGTTTAGTTGCTTATTCTGTCATTACGAATATGACTCTGTCGGTAACTGAGAGTCAAGTGAAAGATATTACTATAATGTTTAAGCTCGATATTGAGCTAATACTGTTCTGCTAACCCTACTGTTTTAAATTGATAGCTAAGTTATTTAAACTGTTGTTAAATTCCTTGTGATAATTTTCTATTAGGGTTTTTACACATTGATTTATTTGATAGGTAATGACTGAATAATTTTTAACTAGGGTTTGTGTATTGATTTAATTAATAGATTATGATTGGTTAAATTTTTGACTAGGGTTTGTACCCTGATACGAATATTATGACTGTGAACACAATTTTCCTGCATTGTTCTCAATCACGATTTCATCACTGTGATTTATCTTTTTATATTTTAATGTCTCAGAAAATTGTTTATTTTTAATTTTTAATACACAGAGTATAATTGTTCGGTACATAAATCTTACTTATTTATTCATTAATTATAATTACTAAGTTTATAATTACAATAATAAATTACTACTTAAGTATTACTTTTATTTTGAATGCATTGTAGGTACATGATTAGTAATGTAATAATGATATTACTTCTTACTAGGGATGCTAAAAAAAAAACACAGTAACTCTACCAAATTTAACTACTGCTATTCTGAGATACTAACTTTCTAATTAATTACTCCTCAGACATATAGAAATTAAACACAGCATACATCCATTCATATTTAATAGACATAAAAGAATAAATAGCAGAACCTGTTTAAGCTATGGACAACAACAACAATGGGAGGCAGTTCCTCCCTACCAACTCCTGGAGAGTGCTCAGACAACAACTTCTCAGGGCCCCCGAGCTTTCTCTGGTCTCCCTGGCTGGAACTAAGTGCAGCAAAGTCAATTCTCTCAGCCAAATAAGCTATATTGGAACCAAGTTACTGCAGCAATCCTCTCAAACAACTTCCTTACTGTATTTCCCTCTTCCTCAATGGATTTCCTGAATAACATTCACCTGAATGAATTCCTTTTGGAAAAATTCGAGCCCCCAGCTCTGTTCATTGAGTTCTTTTTAAAAGATTGCCTAGGTCTTTGTTGGTTTAACTGTCATTAATGAGCCACCTGCTCTGATTCCACTTTCTTGGGGAATCATGACCCCAAATATAGGGAAGTTGCCACCTGCAACTTAGGAAGTGTTTGAGGATGTTGCCACTTGTCTTTTGCCTTTCCACCTATTTCCATCCACCAGTTTGACCAGTAAACTCTTTTTAACAGCTCTCCCATGTTGTTGTCTCCACAATTTATTTATTAATAATAAAATATTCTGAATTACATTCCACTTCTGTTGACTCTACTGAGTCATCAATCCCTACTTAGCATTAAATTTAACATAATGTCTCAGGAATATAATAAAACAATTACATAATTTTTTACAAAATTGGGGTATGTGACAGTAAATGAAGTAGTAATATGAAAATAGTCCCAAATTCCCATGAAAGGAGGAGGAACCAAGTGCCTCGAGTCACCAAATGGTACTTTGTGACAATGAAGTTGGCCTTGAAGCATAGTTGAATGTTGGTATTGAACAAATTTCTAGAAAGTTTTAGCAAACTTGCACTCCCATCGAATGTGCTTCAAGGTCTCTAAGCATCTACAATTGGGGAAAAGACCATCCTTCAACCTACTTTTAGCAAATCGAGCTTTGGAAGGAAGCCCTTGATAAACATCTAGATAGGAAAAAACTCACATCTTATACCATGCAGATGAGATCTTTAGGACTGATACCAGAATGAGAGGTCTGATACCCAACATGATGATGATACCTAAGTGTTGTGAAGGGTATCCCTATATATCCCATAATTTATGTGGGCATCTGCCAGCCAAATCCGCATGATCTCATCCTTTTATATTAAGGAGACCGCATCCATTTGATTTTGATTTTATTTACAGTGCCAATAAAACCAAACGCACATCATGGAACATGCTCAGTTACAATATCCCATATGTTTCAGAAAGAGACAAAATCTTGTACAGGACACAAGGACATCATGGAAGAACACATCTTTGGAGAAGACTATGAGAGCCATCATCCAAAGTAGATTCCTTTTTTCCTTGGAAAGAAATCCCCAGGAAAAATCTGGCACTTTCTCCCATTTTGAGGATGGTACCCAGTGTAAATTGGGATGCATAGACTTAGTGTGCAAAACCCCATGGGAATCAAGCCGGAGACCTGTACAGTGTGTTGGATTACCGGGATTGTCATAGAAGCAGTGGCACCAATTGATTGAGCTAACTCTTGGGGCTAACCAAAGTAGATTCTTGATAACATATGGAATTTTTTTATAACTGGCCACTTGGGCATTGTTTGTAAGTTATTTTTGGAGCATTGAATCTAAAGGAGTTTTTGGGAACTGGGAGTAACTAATCACACCCTACTTTTGGCTTTTGGTTGAAAGTTAATGGTTTTGTTTTTATGTATATGAGTTCTACTTCATTGCAATGACATTTCTAGTCACAAAGCAACCACAATGAATACAATCAAAGAACTAATATGGAAATCGCATTGAAGGCAAGACCAAGAACAATGGAATAGTCATTATGTCATTATCTAGTACCTGGAAGGAGCTCTGTTGACTCGATTCTGACAAAAGAATTTATGATTTTCTTTTTTAATACAGAAATATAGAAAGGGACAATTCTCTAACATCATTGTGCTCAGCAGTCCCACTGAAAGGTGCAACTATCCAACATAAATATATCGTTGAGAAGGTGTTTGACCTGTTGAAGGTATTGAAGGGTTGGCCTCATTCGAGATTATGAAAATTTCATCAATATTACATATTCATTAAGTAATGTGGTGGCAGGCTTTGTTTTCTCTTTTAAGTTTTTCATTTTGATTTTATTGCTATTTGGACTTATTATTGACTGTTATTTTTTCATCCTCTGTTTGGGACACAGGAGGCATGGAACAAATTTAATTGAGAAGAGATTTTCTACATTGCAAAGCAACATCTTTTATATATTTCAAATTTAATTGGAAGTGCATTCACAATTTCCAGACGTGGTGGAGGTGTATTTCCATGCTTTGCAGCAGCCGAGTATAGTGACAAGTATCCTGAATGGACTCTGAAGCAATGTGGTGGCACCAAAAAGGTATATAATCAGTTCATGAACTATGATTGAGTTCAGAAATCAGTAATGCATACAATTGGTTTGCATTTGTATTTTCCTGTTGTTGCAGTATCAACTGGCTTATATTTTTTTTGGCTTCTCCAAAAAGAACTTTATCAAAAACATGCCTAACTATAGTTTTCAAAGTTTGATTTTAGTCATGCCTAAATAGGGGAGGGCTGCTTGCTTTTCTCAACAAAATCCGATGCTCTTGTTTGTGAATGTCTAGTAAGGCTTACCTAGCCTATCATAAGGATCCAAGGAAAATAATTAAATTAGCATATAAGTTTTGTCAATTGCTAGCAATTATACCATTCTTGTGAGGTAGGACCCAGAGCTGTTGTAGAACCAACAATCTCATTCTGTCCCACACCAGTCAGTTCCAACCTTTACCAGTCACCAGCTTGCAAACCCACCTTGCCAATTTGGCCAAAAAATATAAAGGGAAAAGCGAGGCATATTTATCTGTTGAATATGCTGGAAGCCATAACTGGTAATAATAATTTTTTTAAGTAAAAGTTAGCATTCTCTTTTATCTTTCCTTTTCTATCTGTATACTTAAATATATTAATAATTTAATATTGCCATTAATTATTCCAGTATGTTTGAGAGTGTTTCCAACCTCATAGCACTTCATATGAAGAAAGTAGATTTTCATATCCCGTAAAAAATTATGTGGGTTTAAAAGTTTTAGGGATTTAAACGTTTCAGGACTGGGAAGTTTTCAATAGATTCACCCTTGATTTATTCTGCAACATTAGCTTGCTTTTCTCCATTATTACCCTGTGGGCACTGGGAAGAGAAGAGAATGAGACCTTTCTTATACGGTGTCAAAGGCTTTTATCCATTTAGGATTATGCCAGTAGTGCTTATGTATGCAATAAGGTTGTATCTGTCACACCTTATTTATGCTTATTCAAAGTGCTTCAATGGTGCATATGATTGGTGAAATGAGTGATAAGGAAACTACTCCGGAATTGCCTTATGCACTCTTTTGCTTTATGAATATTTGTTGTACCTTCAAGTTTCTCTAACTTTTGATTTTGAGCTGGTAAAGCTCAGGGCACAAAAGTTACTTTGCTCTTTATTGGGAACCTGTGTTCTCACCATGGCTTGGGAGATCTACATTGGCTGCTTACAAATTTCTTTCATTGCAGTTCACCTACTTTTGACATTGCTTATTTGTGGCTATTCGAAAACATTAAAATTTAATATATATTTATTATTTTTCATCTCTCTATGCTATGCTTATACACTTGCTTTAGTGTGGCTATATATATATATGAACATTGTTTATGCAAGCACATTCTGGGAAAAGCCTATTTGTATTCAACTTGAATTACTTGTCTTGTCATTGTTGTTGTGTTGATTTCTATAGTCTTTAACCTTTCAACATCACTAGAAGATGTATCATGTTTCAATTGATTAGATATTAGGTATCTTGTTTTCAATAATGGAAATACAAAGGACATGTGCACTTTGAAGTAACAGTTCTAACTTCTGACAATTAACTGCAATTCTTTGCATGCAAGGAAACCAAGTTGAGTTAGATCCTCAAGTCTGAGTCAGCCTTGTTACCTCTAGAACTAGAGTTTCTGCACAACTTGTTTTGGGTTGAAATGTTTCCAGGGCTTAACAATGTGGTAATCTCCTCAAAACACGTCCATTGGATACCTCTTCTATGATGTCAAAAGTGGTGGGGTGTTCCTTAGTTGAATTTTGACCTTGGAGAATGAGAGGGAAGACTTATCAAATTGAAGGACTATGGAGATATGTATGTTAGTTGAATGCTGTCACAGATTCCATGAAAAGTTTTGGAAACTATATATATTAATTTGATGTATATGTGAAGAGCCTTGGGAACATATGAAAAGTTGCATCTTGCTCTACAGAAATATCATGGTATGTAATTTAGCTAACCATAGAGTAAGGATATCTGTCTTGCAAGACAAAATGTCAATTCTTCCTGTTTTTCCAAAATGTTGTTTGCACACAGGCATCAAAAGAAGCAATACATTATTAAAAGCAGCTTTTATAGCAAGAAATGTAGATCTTCTAACCAACTTTGTACTTGACATAATTCAGACTAATCTATCAATATATTAATCATCTGGTTTTGTACATGAGTCCTTATGTTTTGATTTCAAAACAAAAATTAAGATTCCAAATTAAGTGGTAAACCTGTGACACCTAGTCAGTTAGAAGCTAAGCAAATTCCAACTGTGAATTTGCAACTCTGAAAGCAATTCAGTATAGGTTTTCAACTTTTGATATTAAACCAAGCCACATTAACACTTGTGAAATATAGCATAGCTTGTTGTATCGTGTATATCATTGGAACATTCTTGGAAAGTGTTAACACTCAATCTGCCTCAAAGGAGGCAGCCCCAACTTAGTTGTGGGTCAGAGGAATAGTTGTTGTTAGGATATTTATGAGGTGGAATGAAAAATCACATCCGGCTGTTGCTATTGGTGAATATTGGGACAGTGTGGCATACAAAGGTGATAGTTTGTGTTATAATCAAGAGGCTCATCTTCTATGGGTTATTAATAATTTAATTGGAGTAATGCTACAGGAGACATTTCATCAGCTTTTGATGTCACCACTAAGGGGATTCTGAATATAGCATGCACAATCAATATTCGAGACTGATTGATCCTCAAGGAAAGCTAACTGATGTATAGGTATGGTGGCCCTCACAAACAAAAACCTAATTGGAAGATCATGATACAGATTCAACAAAAGCTAACTGTTGTATAGTTATAGTGGCCCTCACAAACAACAACCTCCTTGGAAGATCATGATACAGATTCAACATGGACAATGGACATTTATTCGTGGCAAGCCTACACAAGGATATGCATATATTCTCACACACCCAGGAATTCCTGTAATTTGCTTTGTTTTATGTCTGCTCGATCCCATAAACAGAGCTGACTGATGCTTGTATCCCTACCAAACTTCTTTGTTGTAGTCCTCTGAATATTTCCACGCTGACAATTGTTAAGTTTTTACTTGTTTAGCATAATAACATTTAAAACATTTGCAACAATAGGATCACTGAAACAAAGACAAGCACAGCAACACAGAGAACACAAGATTTTCCTCGGGGAAACCACAAGGGAGAAAACCCACAAAACTTCCTCAACATAGAAATCACCAGGACAGAGTAAAACCCCCAAAACAAGATAACAACTTCTCTCCAAGCTGCTACAGGGTACCTATTTGTCTGACCATCTTATTTAGGGATGCGACCAACCTGGAACTCCTGGAAACTCTCCTTTGCATGCTTCTATGGACTGATTAGGATTGTTTTAAAATGTTTTTCGCCTCCCTTATGACTCCATATATGTTACAATAAAGTTTTGTTGTTGTAGATGACTATTACAGGTTTGAGACATGCCTTCCTTAAGGCAGCTCCATCTGCTACAGGTGGGTATCTTTATTTTTTCTTATGTTAGGACAATTTTTTTAATGATGTAAGACAACCCATGCTAAGTGTTGGTCCAGGTTATTGTTGTCTCCTAACCATGGATCTAATCCTTACTCTGCTACTACCTCAAATTTTCCAGGAAATACATCAAAAGAAATGCCTTAAATGAACGTATAAATACTCATTATGACAAATGATTAACATGTTGGCCCAACATTTCTGTGCACAGGACAGGTCAGCCCCATATTCTCCTTAATGCAAGTCATCCCTTGTAAATTTTATAGGTACCCCAGCTATATTTATCTTCTATAACATTATGTATTTGTCAATGTATGCTGATATTCCAAACAATAGTGAAGATAAGTGGGCTGCAAGTCAGATTTTGCAATGTCTTTGTATATAGGCTTCTATATATGCCAATAGCCGTAGATTGTCATGGCTATGATACGATTTAATGCTCAGCCAACTAATTGCTCTTTTCGAAATTGGATTTGTATTCTTGTTTACAGCTTAGTGGTATTCATTTTCTGGCTTTTGCATTAGACTTTATCTGACATGGATAAGAATCCCATTATGAAGGGAAGGCTTCATAAACATTGAAATATTCCTTTTAAGTAGTAGTGGTGTAAATATAAGTTTATTTGAAATATTTGCAAGTATATAAATAAATGTTGTTAGTGCTTGGAAGTTTGGGTCATTGTGTTTGCAAATATATATTACATGTTGTTAATGCTTGAAAGTTTGGGTCATTGTGTTTGCAAATATATATTACATGTTGTTAATGCTTGAAAGTTTGGGTCATTGTGTTAATGTTGTCTTTATATCCTTTCAGAACATAATGAAGTGTCTAGGGCAAGTAATGAAGTGCCTGGGAAAACATGGACGTGGATGAGGCGTTTTTATCTTTGCCGCGAGAATTTTCAAGTGCTTGGGGAAAATATTGAAGTGTATGTGTGTTTTTATCAGCGTTGGGGGAATTTTGAAGTGGCTGAGGAAAGTATTGAAGTGTGCGGGGCGTTTTTCTCATCACTGGGTGAATTTAGAAGTGCATGGGGCAAGTATTGAAGTGCCTTGAGGGAATTTTGAAGTGCTTGGGGAACATATTGAAGTGCATGGGGAGTTTTGATCATCCTTGGGAGAATTTTGAAGTGCCTAGGAAAATATTGAAGTGCTTAGGGCGTTTTTATCATCTTTCGGAGAATTTTGAAGTGCCCGGGGCAAGTATTGAAGTGCATGGGGCATTTTTCTCGTCACTTGGTGAATTTAGAAGTGTATGGGGCGTATCACTAGGTGAATTTAGAAGTGCCTACGGTTGTTGTTTATCAATGTATGGATGCTTCTATAGTGTTGGGACTTTTTCAAACAGTGATGGGAAAAGTTATCACTTGCCGAGGTAAATTTGTGCGGATTGAGGCATTTTTGTGATTGCTTGGGTGATTATATCATTGTCGGGTGTTTTTCTCTCTTGCCTAGGGCATCTTTATCGTCATTGGATGAATTTTGAAGTGTCTAGGGAAAGTAATGAAGTGCCTGGGAAAACATGGAAGTGGATGGGGGCATTATTTATCTTCTCCGCGCGAATTTTGAAATGCCTGGGGAAAATATTGAAGTGTATGGGTGTTTTTATCATCGTTGGGACAATTTGAAGTGGTCGAGGAAAGTATTGAAGTGCGTGGGGAATTTTTCTAATCATTGAGTGAATTTAGAAGTGCATGGGACAAGTATTGAAGTGCCTTGGGGGGATTTTGAAGTGCTTGGGGAAAATATTGAAGTGCTTGGGGAGTTTTTATCATCCTTGGGATAATTTTGAAGTGCCTCGGAAAATACTAAAGTGCTTAGGGCATTTTTATCTTCTCTGGGAGAATTTTGAAGTGCAAGTGCCCAGGGCAAGTATTGAAGTGCCTGGGGCATTTTTCTCCTCATTGGGTGAATTTAGAAGTGCATGGGGTGTTTTTCTCATCACTAGGTGGATTTAGAAGTGTATGGGGTGTTTTTCTCATCATTGGGTGGATTTAAAAGTGCATGGTGTATTTTTCTCATCATTGGGTAAATTTAGAAGTGGATGGGGGCATTTTTTATCTTCGCTGCGAGAACTATGAAGTGCATGGGGAAAATATTGAAGTGTCTAGGGAAAATATTGAAGTGTCTGAGTGTTTTTATCATCGTTTGGAGAATTTTGAAGTGGTCAAGGCAAGTATTGAAGTGCATGGGGCATTTCTATCATCATTGGGTCAACTTAGAAGTGCATGTGGCAAGTATTGAAGTGACTCGGGGGAATTTTGAAGTGCTTTGAGAAAATATTGAAGTGCATGGTGAGTTTTTATCATCCTTGGGAGAATTTACAAGTACTTGGGAAAATATTGAAGTTCTTAGGGCAATTTGATCATCTTTCAGAAAATTTTACATGCCCAGGGCAAGTATTGTAGTGCCTGGGGTGTTTTTCTCGTCACTGGGTGAATTTAGAAGTGCATGGGACACTTTTCTCATCACCAGGTGAATTTAGAAGTGCATGGGTCGTTTTTCTCCTCACTGCATGAATTTAGAAGTGCTTGGGGTTGTTATTGATCAATGTATGAATGCTTTTATGGTGTTGGGACATTTTAAAATAGTGATGGGAAAAGTTATCACTTGCCAGGGCAAATTTGTGAGGATTGAGACATTTGTGTGATTGTCTAGGTGATTATATCATTGTTGGGTATTTTTCTCCCTTGCCTAGGGAAACTATTGAAGTGCATAGGGCATCTTTATCATCATTGGACGAATTTTGAAGTGTCCGGGGCAAGTAATGAAGTGCCTGGGAAATCATGGAAGTGGATGGGAGTGTTTTTATCTTTGCGGGGGGGAATTTTGAAGTGCTTGGGGCAAATATTGAAGTGTCTGGGTGTTTTTATCATTGTTGGGAGAATTTTGAAGTGGCTGAGGCAAGTATTGAAGTGCATGGTGTGCTTCTATCATCATTGGGTCAATCTTGAAGTGCATGGGATAAGTATTGAAGTGACTCGAGGGAATTTTGAAGCGCTTGGGGAAACTATTGAAGTGCATGGGGAGTTTTTATCATCCTTGGGAGAATTTAGAAGTTCCTGGGAAAATATTGAAGTGCTTAGGGCATTTTTATCATCTTTGGGAGAATTTTGAAGTGCCCGGAACAAGTATTGAAGTGTTTGGGGCGTTTTTCTCATCACTGGGTGAATTTAGAAGTGCATGGGGCGTTATTCTCATCACTGGGTGAATTTAGAAGTGCATGGGTTTGTTATTTATCAATTTATGGATGCTTTTATAGTGTTGGGATGTTTTAAAACAGTGATGGGTGAAGTTATCACTTGCCAAGGAAAATTTGTGTGGATTGAGCCATTTTAAGTATTCATTGACAAATATGCAACTCTCCTACCATTCGACACCAAACAGAAGAAAGTTTGGTGAGAATATTGGTTGGAAGCTTGGAATTGGTCCAAGAACTATCTCTCTATATAAAGGAAGTGGCCTGCTACTAGGATATTCACGTAATTGTATTAGTTTGTTGGCCTGTCAAGATTCATGACCCCACATGTCCATTGGACCATTAAAGGATGAGATAACAAGTACAGTCCCTACTTGCCCTGAATCTAGTTAGTGCAGTCGTGTTTTTTCGACACCTTCTAGTTGTGAGTGGTTAAATATTGCTTGTGAAATGTATAAATAAATCCATCCTCTCCTCATTCATACACTTGTTCATTCGAGAGTCTAGGAGTCAAGAGAGTCAAAAGTTGAGCTTCGGTGTATGCTCTTCTGTCGCACTACCTTAGTAATGTACATAATCAAAAGCTTGAGTTTTATTGGCAAAATATTCGCCAAATTTTTACTATATTTTATAAATCATTGAAAGATTCACCAAGTTTTTACAATTTTTTATAATTAAGTGAAATATTCGCCAGGATTTTACAATATCTTATAATTTAGTGAAAGATTCGCCAAGATTTTACAGCATTATATAATTGAAATGAAATATTCGCCAAAAAATTATATATACATATTATATTATTGATAAAATCGCCTTCAAGTTTTCCTATATATCGGGGAGATTTGCCCATTTTTTATACATATAAATTTTGTGGGGGTTCTTAAAATCATCCCTGGTAAATATAATACTTCGGGTTATGGAATATTGTTGTATTATTATTTACTATTCACAATATTAATGAAAAAAGAATGTGAAGAGTCATAGGTGAATAGGAAGAGTCATGAATGAATCCAAGAGACCACTTGGAATAATAAGCCAAAGGTCACTCGCAATGTCTTGATATGTACATTTGTTAATGACAAAAGCATCAACGCTTCATCTATCTTGTGTGTTTGGATTTGTGTTTGTCAATTGATTGCGTGCCTTGTTAGGCACCCCAACACAAAAATCATAGGAGAGAGATATTTTTGTCAATATAAAAGTCCAACAACATGCATTTCTCAGTCAAATAAGTATTATAACAAACTTATCTCATCAAAAGCAGTGATAAAGTTTAAAATCCTTCCAAATGAACTTTATGATGTAAAACACAAAAATTGTGGCTCGTTTAATCCTAGTTGGCCCATAGCAACTTGTCTAGGTGGTACCAATTTTGGTCAAACTACTAGTGGGATTGGATTTTAAGCCTCTCTTGAGTTAATACATTCGCATCAAAGGAGACTCCCAATTCAAACTCCAAATCTATTTTAAAATGGTCATCCTCCTCCACTCTATAATCCTTTAGAGTGCATATTTATGTTGCTAGTGCATCCTTTGGATTGTCCATTCCTACTTATTCATTGCTAGTGTTACTACCAAAATCTTGTCTCAATATTGTCACCATACTATGGTTATATTGTTAGAATGAAGCTTCAAGGAGTCCCACAAATGGAATTGGGTTGAAGAGAGCCCAATGTGAAGGATCCCTAAGAAGAAAAGGTTAGCAACTCCTTTCAACACACATGAGGCAATATGCTCCCATGTCTATGTAATGCTTCTCTTAATTTGGTTAACATGAATATTTCACTCTCTGTCCTCCCTCAAAATCGATTTCATTTGTTCACATGTTTCAAAGAAGTAGGATATATCTTTGTGTACTAATTGTAGGAGATGTCATTATTAGGAAAAAGTAGAATCTTGATTGATTGTTTTGGTGTGTGGGGGATCATTCGGAGATCACAATAGCCTGCAGATCCACCTTCTATTGCTTGGCTTCAAGGCTTGCATATTGCACAAAGAGATCTAGAGGGTTGCTCCCCATTTCCACACAAACCCTTATCAACATGGTTTTCTTGCTTATTGAGGGTAGGGGAAGACAAAATATAAGTTCCCTTTCTTTTATTATTGTTTGCCTTAGCATCCCAACCCACTATTAAGGGATTAGTTTCTCACATTGCACAAAAACACAACACCAATGGTTATTATCAACATTGTTAACATTTTCAATTTCAATATTTGTCATAGTACCACTATCAGGTGGTGTTGTGATAGATGATGGGTCTTATACGAGCATTTGTGTGTGTGCAAATATCTAGCAGTTAACCCCAAAAAAGACCAAAGTGGCATATCTTTATTTACACTCTCATTCGGTATCAATTACAAAGAAATTTTGAACAATGTTATGGAGGTTATTATTTGTTGCATCATATGATAGACATTATGACCAAACAATCACATGTGTGACATCACCTATGACATTGCTTTTAATGACTCGAGTAGTAACTAAGAATAGAACATGAAAAGCAATGACATTTGTGTATTTAAAAACAAATTTTCTACACATTTTATAACTCTTCAAAATATTCACAAACCACCATTTTAAGACTTTATTTGTCATTTTTTTTTACAAAGCGACTTCTAATTCACATTTACTACAACCAACTTTACAAACCACCATTTTAAGACTTTATTTGTCACTTTTGTTTTTACAAAGCAACTTCTAATTCACATTTTCTACAACCAAATTCCCAACCTTATTGGCAATATTTTTATGTAGAAGATATATCATCTCATATGGAGCATATCCATTAAAACATAATAAAGAGTCTTCCTACATTCTTCCCCTTTGATGTCGATTAAAAACAAATTAAGTTTCCTATTGATAGGATCTCTATCATAAACATGAATTGTTTGATGTGTCATGATACCTTTTCCTGCATGTTTCTTACATGACAATTTTGTTTGAGCTTTTATCAAATCACCAGAGTTGTTGGACTGAATCCCGAGTTCCGAAAGGAAGGATTGTCCATGATCCCAGTTCCGAAAGGAAGGATCACCAGAGTTGTTGGACTGAATCCTGAGTTTCGAAAGGAAGGATTGTCCATGATCCCAGTTTCGAAAGGAAGGATCACCAGAGTTGTTGGACTGAATCCCGAGTTCTGAAAGGAAGGATTGTTTAGGATCCCTAGTTCCGAAAGGAAGGATCACGTGTGTTGCAAGTGATGATGCTCCTGATGATACTCCGGTACTAAATATGAGGATGCTCTAGTGGTGCAGATGATGATGTTCTAGGATGCTCCAGTGCTACAGATAATGATGTTCCAGTACGATAGATGAGGATGCTCCAGTGCTGCAGATGAGGATGTTCCAGTGCTGAAGATGAGGATGCTCCAGTACTGTAGATGTTCCAGTGATGAAGATGAGGATGCTCCAGTACTGAAGATGTTCTAATGATGAAGATGAGGATGCTCCAGTGCTGAAGAAGATGATGATCCAGTGCTGAAGATGAGGATGCTCCAGTGTTGTAGAAGATGATGCTCCAGTGCTAAAGATGAGGATGCTCCAGTACTGAAGATGATGATGTTGTTGAAGAACTTCTAATGATTTATAGATGTATCAACCAATGTTCCAGATGATGTTGATGATGCCCCTCCTCCCTCTGATGATGTTGTGTAGAGTTACACATGCAGATGTTGTTGCCAGTAGAATACCCTTCTTGTTAAGGGGGGTGTTAAATTAATGTAACTTCAAAGAATATTCTACTTGCACTTTATTATTGTAACTCCGTCGGGGATGTTTTACTTCCGCTCAAAGATGTCATTATTATATTTGGTCATGTAAAAGTCATGAGGTAAAGCCTCCATTGTAAGTCGGGTCGTTAGTACCCTAATGAATGTAATATAATATTATTTGAGTCTTTCTAGGAGAGGTCAGCCCAATCAGTTAAAGTGAGGCCAACCTAGCTAGGATAAAATTCAAGTAAAAGGTAAAGTATAAATAGAGAGTGAGTTCCTCTCATTTGTACCATCACTCACTTATGCAATTCGCATTAGAGGAGAGAGAGAGAGATCTGTGAAGGAGGAGGAGGATTGGCTTGGGTCTAGAGTTTGATCTTTTGTCTCTCTTATTTGTGAGACTTATTTTGGGCATTGTACTTTGATCATCTATATTGAGGAAGTTCTTGCCGGGTTTTCTTCCCCTTGAGGGTTTCCCAGGGTATATTGTTTTGTGCTTTGTGATTGTGTATCTTTCAGAGATCCTTATTATGCTGCTATTGTGAATAATGTATTGAATGCTAATGAAGTTAGAATTTAGTCTATAGTAGCATATAATCTTAATAGAGGTTTTGTGCCTAAATTCAATTTAGTTTGCTTAGTTAAAATAATTGATTAGTTGTGGTTGTGTTTTATTAAGGAATATTATTGATGATGTAAATACTTTTAAATTAGAGACTTAAGACGCATATATGATTTTGAAATAATTAATTTCAGTTACCTGAAGTTAGTTAGTAGTTAATATATGATCTCAAAACCCTAAAGATGGAGGGATATAACAGTAGAAGAAGAAAGAAGAAAGGGGTTGAATTTTTTTGGCTGGAACTCTGTATTTTTTCGCTTGAAGAGACTGTAAGTCTTGGTTTTTGCAATATATATGCTCAACGTTCTTTCATGAATAAAATGCTTTATGCCATTCGTTGTGTTTGCTACTAGTCTGCTATTTAATGAAAGTTGTATGCGCTGCATAATCACTTGTGTCAATTTGATGAAGTTTAAGCTTTACTGTTCATTAGATTGAACCAGTATTTATTTCTTCGCATCATAACTCTGTTATATGTTGAGTATTCAAAACTTTTCTTTCTTGCTTTATTTGATGATGAAATGCGATGTGGTAAACCAACGAATGATCTACATATTTTAATTTGTGAAGCCCTGAAATGCATGTTATTTTGTTTGATCTTTTCTCATATTCTTCAAGTCATTACAAAACCAGTGAAAAGTCTAAACCGCAAAAATCAAAATCTACATTTAAACTAAATCATAATCTAAATGCCCTAGCTCTACCCATAACAGTCTGGAGCAGACCTTAGGGACAACACAACCTCTCTTGAGTTGAAGATGGTCTTGATTGAATTTTAAAGCAATTCTAGGGAGTCTTTGGTCTCCCATGTTATTTATCTTGTACTTGTACATCAGGTACCTAATCATAGCGATGCTTTCGATGGCCCAAGGAAGACCCACTTCTATAAGGAGAATATGATATGGTGTACTGCTTTTAATTTTAAGGTTATATGTGATAAATTGCTTCTGAATTTGCTCAGTATTTCTCAAGGATTCTCTAGAAATATTGCAACTCCAAACTTCACAACCATACAAGATAATGAGACTGACAAGAATTTCAAAAAGATAATGACAACAATATAAGTATAATTATTGTAGTAACACTAGTTAAGACAACACCATCTTATACACTTAGATTCTCTAAAAATAAAATTAAAAAACCTGTAATTCATCCATCCATAGAATGAATCATTCATTCTCCAACCTCAAAACCCTTATTCTCTATCCCAAAAAAAATCGTAAATAAAAGGATCCATAATAATCTAAAATCCAGCAAAATAGTTTTTTTTTTTTCATAGTAAAATTTAACTTACTATTAATATACGAAATAGTAAATGTAGCCAGCTGTCAGATTCTTACATGAAAACATTCATCCCTGTCATAATGACCAGGGAAATATCACCCAGAGTGACAAAAGATGTCATCATCAGCAGAAAAAAAACAAAGTATAGATGCATATGCCCACATGTCATACCGGATACCTTCCGGTAGATTAAACAGTTCCAATTGTCACCATAATAATATTGTCCCTATCAATAGAAATATAGGTCTCATATACAGTCATCCAAATGTATCAAAATATGGATCTAACAAATGCTATAAATACCGATCAGCAACCATATAAGTCTGATAAATGCCGCAAAGTAGTGTATGTATACAAAAACGTCCAACAAGAAGTTGGAGCCAGTACCTATATGGGATCTGCACATAGAACTATAATACACATAAGTATATCAGCCGCATATAAAGGATAGAAAAACCAAAAATGTGCAAAATATAAATAATCAAAACATCACATCCAATGTAACATATGAGAGCCATGAGTGAAGAGTGTATCCTCTCGCCATTCCTGCCACATGATGACCCCAACCTGCGAGTCCAGAGCCCGCCGAGAGAGCATATCCGCCTCCCCATTAGCCTCCCATAAAACATGTTCAAAATGTATATGAACAAAGTCACGGATAAGTACCCAAGTCGCATCCATCCAATGGGTAAGGGGAAAAACATTGAGGGATGTCACTCCACAAGCCCAGTTGATGATAGATAATGAGTCACCAAAAACAACAAGAGAGGAGATCTCTCTCAGACGGGCCCAGAATAGTAATAGCCAGAGGGCACATAATTCACTTCTAGTGTTGGTTCCACTACCCAGGTTAAGCCAGATATGGGTGGATACATGGATGGATAGGTGTATAGTAGCACCCGCTCCACCTCTACCATTCCGAGCCACAACAGCCCCATCAAAGAAACCACATGGATATAAGAGCACAGGAGGGGCATATTTGTGTTGTCTCCTCGAAACAGCTCTACCAACAACAGCACCATGTATTGTGATAAATTCTTTGTGTGCTGCCAGTGTTCTAAAGCAAATCCCATCCTTAATAGGTATCCGGTTTTCAAATATATATAGGTTTCGAGCCCGCCATACCTCCCAGATCATGAAATATGGAAGTTCAGTATAGCCAGCAGCATCCCGGGACCATGCTTCCAGGCATTCACCAAGTGTTATATGGTTCCAACTAAAATGAACCCCAACATTGGATGCAATTTGATTCCAGAGGTCACGTATGAACTGGCAGGAGGTGAAAAGGTGGTCAACAGTTTCCTCCTGTGAGCAACAAAGGGAACACCATCCCGGTCCACAAAAACCTCATCGACAGAGGTTGTCCCAAGTGAGTATCTTGTTATACAGCGCCAGCCATACAAAACATTTAATCTTGAGTGGTAAAACAAGTTTCCATATCGCTGTATCCCACCACCGAACCACAGAAGAAGTATCAGCAAAAATTGACTCATATGCCAATTTTGCTAATACCGTCCCACCAGCCACATCCCAAGTCCAGACCAATTTGTCCGCATCCTCAGACAACTTAATATTTGAATAATATATCGGCCTGATATATGCTTCCCATTCATCCCCCAATGAGCCCGATAGTCCCAACTGATCGGCCGATATCCAAAGAGACCGCCCATCCACATTCCCAGTAGCCGCATGTGCCAATGTATAATATCCATTAGCCCAGAGATGTGTCCTCAATTCCAGCGATAGTGTATGCCCCTTTGAACCACCCAAGAATGGGTCCATACCCAGCCTAATGTCACGACCATTGCCCGGCAACCAAGCAACCCATTGTGCAATTACCCAAAAGGATTTAATCAATCCATACCAAATATTAGAAGCACCCAAAGCAGCAGGTTGTTTCAAACGCAGCCAATTTGACACGGTAAGACCTTTCAGGTATTTGGCTCTGATGATCCTGCCCCACAACGAGTTTGCAAAGAGAGCGCGCCAGAGACTCTTTGCATGCAAGGCCATAAAAAAAATTTCAAGGTTTTTTATATTCCAACCCCCCAAGTTCCAGGGTCGAGCCAAATCTTTCCATTTCATAAGGTGGAATTTCTCCTATCCACCACCACCCGACCACAAAAAGCTGTAACATTTCTGCCTTATCAAGCTTAGTATGGTACGTGGGATTTTACAGAGAGAAAACCAATATACACCTAAATTCTGTAAAACAACTTTCACCAAAGTCAGTCTGCCACCCAAGGATAAGTGACGAAAACTCCATTGACCAATACGCATTTCAAATCTTTTAACAAGCCAAGACCAATCATTTTTCAAATATTTAGTAGGCTTAATAAAGAAACCAAGATATTTCGTACCAATCTCAAGTTCCTTAAATGGTAAAGGCATAATATTATAAATCTGCTGTTCCACATCAGTCCTCAGCAAATGTTTCAAGAAAAAAGATTTAAAAAAACTGATAATCATACCAGTGACTTGACAGAAGAGATCAAGTATTCTTCTGTATTGTTCCCATTCCGTATAGGTGCCCATGCCAAATAGCATAACATCATCCACAAACAGTGAATGAGTAGCAGAGATCTCCCTTGTAATGCGAATGTCGGCAATGCGTCCTTCACCACGAGCCTTATTTATAGAAAGACTCAAGCCTTCAATGACCAGCAGGAACAATAGAGGTGATAGTGGACAACCCTAGCGAATATCTCGATATGCCTTAAAATATTCAGTAGGGTGTCCATTAATCAGAATAACATAGTTTACTGAGGATATACATGCCATAATCCATCTCATCACCTTCCATGGAAGACCGATCTGGATGAGTATAAGTCTCAGGAAATTCCAGTCCACCTTATCATATGCTTTCACCAGATCCAGTTGTAAAATAAGAGCTTCCTTTATCCGCTGCTTAATAGTATGAAAGATTTCCTGGGCCGCCCCAACTGCGTCATGAATCTGTCGGCCGTGCAGAAAACCATACTATTCCTTTGATAAGTGTCTTGATAGTAAGGGTTTGATTCTATCAGCAATGATCTTGGATATAATCTTGTATACCAGATTGCATAATGCAATCGGTCTTAATTCATCATAATTATTTGGATGGGAAGTTTTCGGAATGAGAGCCAGATATGTAGTATTTATAGCCCCGGAGACAATGCCTAATTTCCGAGATTCATCCACCGCCAGACGTAGATCATCCCCCATAATATCAAAGAAATAGATGAAAAGTTCCACCGTCCACCCATTCGGACCAGGAGATTTATCTTTAGCAAATCCACGTAAGGTCTTTTCCACATCATCCAGGGTAACATCCAGGAAGATATCATCCCCCTCAACCTCATTAAAAATCCGGGGGTATTCCTTAATAAGCTTAAACTGTTCAGCCAATGATGTATTTTTTGGGTCACAATAATAGTCCTTGAAGTGATGAACAGCCTCATTCATCAATTCTTCCTCCCCCCGGATCCTCCTCCCCATGTGATCATTCAGGGCCCAAATGGAATTCTGCATCCTGCGGGAGTCTGCAAAATGATGAAAAAATTTTGTATTCAGATCCCCAACTTTGAGCCAGATCGCTCTACTCTTCAACCTCCAAGATTCCTCCTGTGTCAGGAGTATTTTCATTTTTCGACACTCCAATGCAGAAAGTTTCGAAGAGTCATCAATGCTGAGTACATTGCCAACATTTTGCTGCAATAGAGATTCCAATTCCTTTTCAATCTCAGCAAGTTCCCGCCCCATCATGGCTTTTTTATGTTTTTCCCACTCAATGGTATAGTCTTTAATCGCCTTGAGTTTCACCATCAGCTTGTCCATAGCAGATCTTTCCCCCGAGACGTCCACTTGAAGCCATAAAGATTTTACCCCCGTAGTGTATTCAACATCTGAAAGCCATGTGGAGTTGAATTTGAAAGGGAAGGATTTATGATAGGGCTCCTCATCAAATTGTAGAATAATGGGCAGGTGATCACTTATTTTTATCTGATGTATCCAGGATCTATAATTCTGAAAGTATTTCAGAAGTGATTCTGATATTAAGAATCGATCAATGCGTTTCTGAATCAGATCACCCTCTTTTCTACCATTTGACCAAGTGGGAGCCAACGGCCGCGGGGCCACATCAACCAAGGAATGCTTCATGAATAAATTAGTGAAGTATGGGCCCAATGGATCCCATCTAGCCAGACACCCCCAAAATTCCTCATCCCCCCACGTATAGTTGAGGTCTCCAACAATAATTAAGTTCTCTAGATCCAACAGATATTCCGACTCAGCTATATCCCAGAAGTTCTCCCGGTTACTATATGGGCCATAACAATTAATAATATTTATGTTCATTTCCGATCCCCGTAAGTTTCCAGACAATAGAATTCCCAGAGAAATGTTTGATGGAATTAGTCTCAAAACCTGTGGGTTCCATGCTGCGAGGAGTCCACCCGAGAGGCCAACCGCATCCACAGAACAACACATCCATCCCGGCTTGACTTTATTGAAAAAGATACGTGCCTTTTCCCCACTAAACATAGTTTCCTGTAGAAGTACCAAATCCGGTTTGACAATTTGCAACACACGTTTAAGGGCCAATTGTTTGGGTAGGACCCCCACCCCCCGAATGTTCAGAGAAAAAAATATCATTTCCGAACCCTCGCAAGGGCTTTCATACCTCTAAGAGCCCGTGTATCAGAAGTAATGGGGGAACTCACCGTGCCCAGGTCACCCTCCTTCCCCCCCAGGGTGACCTTCTTGTTCCTCCGGGCACTTCTAGTTTTCATCGGTGAGAAGTCTTGTGCCAGACCCCCCCTATGTGCCCCCTTTTGAACACAAATGTCTCCTATGGTTTCCGGTGTATGCATTGAGGCCTCCTTATTAACCACTGCATCCAGTGGAGTTTTCCCCCATTCCAATAAGCCCTCCAGGTCCCCATCAGAAGCCCCCGTAGAGTACACCACTCGGTTTCTGAAGTATGTGGGAATGGGTGTTTTCTTCACCATCTCTGAATATGATGGAATGGAGGGTATATGTCCCGACGACGCAGGAATAGGTATTGGTCTAACATTATAACAGTCAGACACCCGCCCCTCAACCGGAATGCTATCACAGGTCCCCGACCCCCCCACATCATTGGCGGTATCATTCATGTTGGAGCAATGTGCACCAACTCCCAATTCCTTCCCCCCATTCAGGGCACTATCAGGAAATTCAGAATCATTTGCTACAAGGGTCGACAAGGCATCCTTTGTGGGAGCACCAGGAGGAATATTGTTTACCAGTGGGTTGACCACAGGGCTTAGATTTTTCATACTCTCAACAAGCTCTGTCCCAGATATTGGGCCATCATCATCAGAAGATTCATTTGTTTTGTTTTCAGTCTCAGAGGAGTTTGAAGCAATGTTGTGTCGACGGCTCATATAGTTGCCGTTGTTGCCATAATTTATGTCTAATGCATTTATAAAAGAAATATCCATTTCATTTAGAGAATGAAAAAATTTAGGGTCCTGAAGTTCCAACTTACGGAACAACGCCGAGTCGGGAGTCAACCGATTGGAGAAGCCATCCAGAGCACCCGTCGAATCCATCTCCAAATCACTGCCATCATCTGACGACCAGATTGGGCCCCCATCATTCTGTCGCCCAGAAGAAGCCGGTGCTCTGCACTGACGCCATAGGTGCCCCACCGCTTTACAATTTGAGCATCTAAAAGGAATGCCCCAGTAGTCAATAATCTGTGTCATCTGCCGGCCCCGCTAGTTGATGTGCAAGACATCAATAAGTCCCAGGGAGACGTCCACCTCAACCAATAACCGCCCCATACGCCTGTCAAAGCCATTTAGATGTTCATCTTCAACATGCAAGAACCGACCAAGGTGATTGCCGATGGCTTTAAAAGCCCCGCGATTCCACAATGCCAATGGAAGAAGTACCCACAAGTGTCTCAGACGAACCGCTGTCGTTTTAGGATTGAAGTCCGTCTGCCATTTCTGGAGCATTAAGCTCCCCGAGCCATATAGCCACATCCCTTCCAGTATACGGTTGCAATGCTCCTCCTGTGTAAATTTAAAACCATACCATCCGCAAGACAATGCATAAATCTGTGGAGTATACTTCAGAATGGGGTTCCACATTTCCGGCTCCACCCATTTAACAATATCCCGACGGTTCATTGCATGGTAAGAGAATTTCCCAACAAGCACAGTCATGTTAAATTCGACCGTTTCTTCAAGCCCTATATCACGACCGACTGTCAACCATGCCTCCCCCGGCCTACTGAAATATTTGCCACAGAGTCTATTTGTCGCACAAGAAGTCGACCCATTTCGGTCGCCGCCAACACGACCCTGTTGAACCCTAGCACTGCCCACCGAAGGGTCCGAGCCCGAGGCTTCCACCTGTGTTTTCCTAAATGCCAGGTGTCCCTTGTGATTCTTTGCATGTGGTGCCACCTGTCGCTCACCGGGGTTTATTACCCTCTTTCCATCCAGTTGGTTTCTGAAGAAGGAATCCCGCTTGAATAATCCGGCTTCTTCAATCATATAATCGGACACATTGAGGTTTTCATCCACCGGCATAAATGTTTCCGGTCTGTTTTCCTCCATACCTACCACCAAATCCGCACAGGACGCGGATCCCCGGAACGTTTTCAACCAAAACCTGTTACCCCCCCTGTCAAATAGATTTAACAATGATAAAACCGGCGTAATGTTCGGACAAAACAAAATGAGAATCAGAGATTTGGAGGTCACGCAGACCACAACCTGACAAAACAATATTTATTATGCATAACCGGGCCAGTATTAGCATAAAACTGATGAACGGTGGTCCAATACGACCCCACCCCCGTCGCCGTAGGAGTTCCGAGATTTGGTGGTCCACAGACCACAATACCACACCCCCCGTGACCGGCCGTCGGCCGTGTAAACCCCACCGCAAGTGACAACCCTTAAGAGCACATATTGCATACCAAAAACGACAACCCACTAGTCATAGAACGGCAACAGTGAGCAGGAGACCATACCCGTGAGCGGTAGAGTAATGATGTATCATAAACAAAGAAATTTCTGTTGTCAAATGACTCTCCACCGACGTTCAGACAGTAATCAGTAGCGTAATTTGGGTGCCGAAGAACATCTCCACGAATCCAGCCCAGAAGATATCTGCATAAACCCTAGTTGCTCATCCTGCCATCGCCGCTATTAATTATAGTTCCTTCTACCTCTAAGGGAGTTGTCTCCATGCAGTAACTTATTTAGCAAAATAGTTACTTAAGCAACAACGAAACTCCATAATAATCTAAAATCCAGCAAAATAATAGCGGGGTTCTTCATCCCGATCACAAACGTCTAACTCATAGCTACAAATGATGCTTAAATTGCCGCTTCTCTCTCTATATAAATGTTTATTGTAAATTTCATCCCATCAATAAATAAGTGAACACTAATTTAGTGACCAGCAACCTTACCATCCAATAAGTCTCCCCGTTACATTGACGTTCTCCCGCGGAGTCCCGCCTTGGGGTATGCCACTTTGAAAAAGTAATTGGCATTGGGATGCATATATTTTTATAAATTGTCTGATAAACCTTTGGTTGAGCAAAGCTTCTAGTTCTGTCCATAATGGCCGCCAAGCTATCCGTCTTCGCCCTGATCGGTGAATGTCTGAATCACATCCACGCCATTCCTGCCTTCGTTATCCTCTCCTTCTCACGCCCCGTTCAAAGACCAACAAAATTATTCTCAGCATTTTATTCCACTCTCAAAACCCCTATTTCACCCTCTCCATCTTTTGAAACCCCCGGGCCCCCGATAGCGAGTTTCCTTCTCAACGAATGCGGATTCTCTGAACACGACGCAAATACCATTTGCAGGAAAAGACCGAAATTATTGGCTCACAAATCCTACGATAAGTCACTGCAAACCCTTCTCTTCCTGAGAGACAAGGGTGTTAATGAAATCGGCATTCGGAAACTCTTTTCCTTGTGCCCCGAACTCTTACCGTGCAAATTCCAGGACAACGTCAAGCCCAAGGTTGAATTCCTGGAGAAGATCGGCTTTACTGGTCAGAAATTGCTCAAAACCCTCGACAGATACCCTCAAATTTTTAGATCAGGTACTTGCCGTTTACTGGAAACGAGGGTTTGTTTTCTACAGTCCGTGCTTGATCCCGATCTAGCCGCCGTGGTTTCGAACCCAGAATCTGATCAAATTGCCAGAAAAATAGTTTCCAACTACAGCCTAACCTTGTCTGTAATATTTCAATACCCTAGGATTTTATCAATGCCTGTGGAGAAAGGCTTGGTGAGGATTGTAAAGGATGTCGAGGAGATGGGCATTGAGAAGGGGTCCAAGGCGTTTGCTCGCGCTTTTGTTCAGTTGAGTAAGCTGAGCAGGGACACTGTTAAGCTGAAATTGGAAAAATTGAGACAATTAGGGTTTACAGAGGAGGAAGTTGGGATTCTTGTTAAGAGGTTGCCTCAGCTTCTGGGGTATTCGGAGGATGGACTACGGCGGAAGCTCAAGTTTCTTGTTGAGGAATGGAAGCTTCCACGCAATGCTATTTTGAGTAATCCGGCGGTTCTGTGTTATAGCATCGAGAAGAGACTGAAGCCGAGGCTCAATGCTCTCAGTACATTGATGATGATGGACAAGTCTTCGAAGAAAACTACAAATTATTTTTCAGCAAAGTATATGTCCATGTCAGATGGGGTCTTTAATAGCAAAGTGGTGAGCAGGCTACCAGTGGCGACACAGGAGAATGAGGACGAAAACTCGTTGTAAGGGTCAGGGTTCGATTGGTTGCTCTGGCTGGCGGGGAGTTCAATTGCATAAATGAGGTTCTGAAACGGAGTTAATATTCACTGCATAAATGAGGGTGATTCAAAGCTTCTATTTTGTCTTCGGGTATTGCCTTAATGGAGATGCACATAAGTGCAGATAAAGAGAAACGACAGTGAAGAATGATGCCATTTTGACAACTATTCTCCCTTTGCATTGGTTGCTTATTTGCAGGTATTTCAAAAGCATCTTCGCATTGTTTTCACTAATTTTTTTTGGATTGCATGCATTGGGTGTGAATGAAAAACATCTAAGTATACCGTATATGGTGGTGCAAAGTCACTCAGTGTCTCATTTGTATATTCCATATTATAAAGACCTTTGGTGGTGTAAATGGACACACTGTTTTACCTTACCTTGTTCCTGTGTGTATGCTGCACATGTTTTTTGTTTTTTATTTAACTTTTCGCTTTTAATATTACTGAGTACAGGCAAATCATTACAGTGCACACTTTGTATAGTTAGATGCTTCCTGAGTATAATATCCGCACAACCATGAAGCTAAGTTATTATGATACGTGAATAACTAGTATGCAGTACTCTCTGATGAACAATCATTTTTCTAAAATAGGTATGAGTTGATTTTTCTAAGAATATGGATCCATCGCTAATATGTTTGTGCAAGTATATCCATGTTTTCGTTGTGATCCTTTGCAACGGTTGTATGCTTGTGCACATGCGGTGGATCTATTTTGAGGAGAGAAAATGAATGTTTTCTAAACTGTGAGTAGAGTAGAAATACAGTGGACTTCAACTTAATGGAGGGTTCTTTTAAAACAAGTTTCAAATTTATGTGCAAGCATGTGTTTTTCTACCATAGAGGGTAGGTAATAAGCACTTCATAGTATAGTATGAATTGTGATATAAATTAGGACATACATGTCTATTAATTGTAATATAGAGTATTATATTCACCATCTAATCAAAGATATATTTTATAAGTAAGATTTGTAAACTTGAGAAGTTAAAGTCTGATATAAATAAAGTCATAATAGAGACATCAAATGCACTCCTAAAAATCTCTGTTTCATTTCTATATTCTAAAAAGTTCAATATTGTATATCTCTATTATCAATAGAATTATGTGTTACTCTATACAACAACAATAATAACAATTTAAATTTTAAGGTCATGATCAAGTTAGACACCAAATTGGTGTATGAGACTTCCTTGTTTCTGGGACAAGGGATCTCCTTGGTGTAGCAATTTGATTGCTAAACTTTATGGAGGTGTACATACCCTACACTTCTCTTAATTTGAACTTGTGAACTCCTAAGAGGAAACACATGTTCCTAACTATTAGACCCACTCAAGCTGCACTTTTTTGTATTCTACAACTATAATATAATCTAACTATCTCTAAATGTTTATTTGTTATGTAGATTGGATTTGGTAAAGTTCCATATTTTGATTGATTTATTTAAATTTTCATTAATGACAGTAGTTGTGTTGTACTTCTTTCCTTGCCTACTTATGAAATAAAATAACAGTTGATACTATTTCTATTCTAATATGTTCCTTCTTATGATTTGGTTACCATGATTTTTGTCCAAAAGTAAAGATACATGATGTGATCATGTAAGATTTCTCAAGAAGCACCCATAAGAATGTGGTCTATTAGCAACCAACAAGGTAATCAGGCTTGTCATTAACATGGAGACTTGGGTTCAAATCCATGAGTGGGCATGATTGTAAATATGACCTTGTAACTTTAAGAAGTATTTCTTAATAAAAAAAGATTTCTCAAGAAATATGTCTTGTTTATTTAAGTTGGAATTTCCATATGATATATGAAATCTTCTAAAAGATTTAAAGATTTCATATACAGCCAAATGGATTTTATTGCTTCTGAGACATAAATAAGTGGTCGCTAGAAAAAATTGAAAAATTCTATATAGATAGACTTAAATCTACATGTAAACTTAGTTGAAATTTTTTACATAGACAGACTTAAATTTACATGTAAACTTAGTTGAAATTTTTTATATAGACAGACTTAAATTTACATGTAAACTTAGTTAACAACAAATAGACTATCATAAAGAGACTTAGAACTCAAGATAGGATTGACAAAAATTTGATTGAAAAATGAAAAAGTATTTCATTTATAGTTACAAATATTTTGTTTTCCAAGAAGCTTTGCCCAATGTATCAACCTTTTTTTAAAAGTTCTATAAGCTTAAATATGTAGACTTT
The DNA here is from genome assembly GCA_027924585.1 of Larix kaempferi. Lineage (NCBI taxonomy): Eukaryota > Viridiplantae > Streptophyta > Pinopsida > Pinales > Pinaceae > Larix > Larix kaempferi. The sequence continues at coordinate 14,756,377 of BSBM01000643.1, forward strand.
ATGTAAATCCACTGCAAATCTTTAAATCTCATACTAGGGTATTGTTAGAGGAGGGTGGGGCCCTTTCTGGTAGATATTCAGTTACAATTTCATGCATTTTGTATGGATGGAGGTGATGAAGTGCTCAACTTCTCTATGTAATTTTCTTTTACTTCATCGAGTTACATTCTATAGGTTCAATTTTTTGGACTATAATAACTTCGATTCAATTTTTTCTTTGAATTTGATGCATTTTCGAGCATGGAATGTGAAGGATTGTTTTGTGTTTCATGGAGGTATGTGAAAAGAAAAATAGTAGCTAAATTGACGTTCAAATAACAAATACAACACTTTAACTTTTATATCTTCCAAAATAATTGATTTAACACTTTCCTACTGTGTTAATATTTTTCTTTTCATTGTAAAATATCTTTAATTCTTTTGAAAAGTTTAAGGCAATCAATGCATTAGTTGTTTTTTTATTATTTGATGTTCGAAACTTTGCTTTGTAACTCCTCATCCATGATTTTACAACATTTTTGTAATTTTGGCTTGCATTTCAGTGTATTGTTTAATTATGAGTGTGTTGGATGGACAATAGACTTTGTAAACATGGTTCTAGCTTTTATTTCCGTGCTCAACACTATATATAGATTTTGAGATATTGAGTTTTTTATTATTTAGTTCCCATTTTCTAATAATCTTTTTACGTTGAAATGCACATCACGAGAAACTATTTGGGCACTTCACCTCATATCAAGTATGGTACTTGGGGTAAATTGTTTTGTTATAATTTTGACAATTTAACTCAACAGGAACATTGAGTGAGGCTTGTTGTCATCTTATACACTTGGGTAACATGGCAGAAATCTTCAAGCCACTTGGTGTGTCCTTGGGGGCAAGTCTCGAGTCAAGTATTGTCACTTGATCTTGACTCCTCTGTTTTGGTCAACTCTTAATGAAGCCAAGGGGGGTAGACTCTAAGAAAGTTACTAAGGCTTTTAGTTCTTAGACGTTAGAATGTAAGTAAGTTGTTTAGGAGTTTTTTTAAGAAAAAAACTGAAACAAGATTATTGCAAAATAAATTAATTAAATGAACATAGCATATACAGATGTAACATCAACACATGAAGATAAAATCAACAACAATAAACTAATATTAAGCAAAAGAAATGTATTGTTGCAATTTGGAGATTAGTGCCAATGGAGTCAAAATAAATGTTGTTTAAAAGTAAATGTTTTGCAATTGTATCTTGGTTAGTTTTATATTATTATGATGAGTTGATTAAGGGAAATGGAATTCCAAATATACCAACAGGTACGAGTAATATGCTCGGATTCACCAAATGTGGCTTTGCATAAGAAAATGTGGGCTAGATCAGAGTCGCAAGGAAATATCCAACACTACACCAATCAAGGATGCAACTTGACAGTACCTTGCAGTCACTATCTAGTTGTTCCGGCTTTCTTTGAAGAATTTTCCCACAAGTAATGAAATTGTGACGTCGGATTTCCGTCCTTTAAGGGGATTAGTTTTAGTTAGGTGTGTTTATTAAATGTGGAAGATTATTGAGTGAAAGACCCCGTTTCTGATTGTTCCAAAGATCCGACTAGTTGAAACTAGTTTGCGATGGACAAGAGCATACTTTGGGATAATGCAAATGTTAATTCTGATTTTGAAAGCAAATAATCCATCTGTTGCGGTCGGAGATACTCCAGTGGATTCGGTCGAAATGGAAACCTTACATCTCCAATATTACTCGGGTCATTGTTCTGGCCAATGGTTGGTTAATGTTTTAGTTCTTATCCGAAGCAGATAGATTAAATATTGAACAACGGTTCTGGGTTTTGGGGCAAGGATCGCTGGTTTTGTCCATGGTATAGTGGTTTTGATCCCCGCTCTGCTAAGTTGGGTAAGCGACACCTTTGGACTATTCTGTCGGGATTCCCCATGCATTGCTGGAATCTTAATGGTTTTATGGCGGTCGCCAATACTATAGGCCGTTTCATTCTTATGGAAGAAGATCAATTGATGGGCTCTGAACAACGTAGTCCGAGACTATTAGTGGAATTTGATATCACGGATGAAAGCTGGTTTGCAACAAGGTGTGTCCATTGATCGGGCTCTTGCTCCTGAAGACGGTCAATGGATCCCTATCCTTTTGGACTCGAAATCAACCACTAGTTTTGTGGGTAAGTTTTTGCAATCTATTCCAATGCTTCTTAAGTTTCTTTCTGTGGAGGATATTCGACTATCTATTTCGTAGGGCGTGAACTTGGGTCGGGGTGATGAGTCCCTGTTTGCGTTTGAAGGGGTTCAATCTAATCCTGGTGATCCTCAGGAGGTCACTCCTACTTTGATGGTGGAGGATCCTACAGATCTAACGCCCATTGAGGATGGTATCCCTTTTGAGTCGAATCCCTTGTCCAGTTTCTCATTTGGACTCCCCTTCATCTCTGGATGGGTGCTCCACTCCCTTGGCTCAACCTCTGGATGGGTTTAACCTGGTGTCTTCTCGGACTTTCTACGAAGCTGTCTCTGTGCCCATCCCCTCTACTATTATCACCGATGGCCCGTTTGCTTTGGTGGGTGACCGTTTCCTTCCCCTATCCACTTATACTCCGGATCCTAGAGACAATACCAATGTTTTGCCCATCTCCTCCATCTTCAACGGGAATGTAACCATTCGGCGACCCCGAAAACCTAAGAAGGGTTCCTTGAAGCAGATGGATGGGGTTGCCTGTCATCAAAATCCTTCGGTCTCATCCCTTTTCGAAAAGGGTCTTCAATGTTCTTCTCCTGTCCGAGCTCTTAGAGAGATTATAGCCCCTGAAGAAGTTCCCCTGTGAAACTTATGTCCCTTAACCTTCCTGGGATTGGCATTGGCCCTAAGCAAGCTGCCCTTAAACGTCTTCTTGAGATTATTCATCCTGTTGTTCTACTAATTCAGGAAATTATGGCTAAGGGGGAGGAGGCTTGTCAGTATCTTCTATCTATTAAGCCGGCGTGGTTTGTCAGTTCCTTGGATGCGAGGGGTCACTCCGGGGGTACGTTGGTGGCTTGGGATCCCTTATGTGCTGATCTCAAATCTTTTGTTACGTGTGCAGGTATCTTGGTTGAAGGTTATTTGAAAGGGCTTAACCGTCCCACCAGAATACTTAATGTGTATGGCCCTTATCGAAACTGCAGGGATTTTTGGGATAGGGTTTCGGAGCCTAGCATACTCTTGGACAACTCGCTTATTTTGGTTGGGGATCTCAATTTGACTCTGAGCCTAGAGGAAACTTGGGGGGCTGGTAATTTGGTTGATCTGTTGGCAGATTACTTTTCAGATCTTTTTTATAATGCTCGGCTTGTGGATGTGCTACCACATATCCTTTACCCTACCTGGTCGAATGGGCGTTGCGGAAAGGTTGGAATTGGGAAATGTCTTGATCGTTTTCTTTTGGCGGAAGATTTGTGTGGGGTATTGGGAAAGTTCTGCTCCTGGACGTATGCGGTTGGGCTCTTTGACCACAAAGCTGTGATACTTGAGTTGGATTTTGATGAACAACACTCTCTGTATCCTTTTAAATTCAATCCAGGGTTACTAGAGGACCCGACTTTTGGTGATTGGCTACGAAAGTCTTGGTCTGATCTGCTGAATAAATCACATGAGACTCCATTATTTGGGCTTCCTCGTAAACTCGGTCTACTGAGTAAGCGGGTTAAAGAATGGGCAAAGAATAAAAAACTAAAGGACCAAGAGATTATGGTGGCTATTGAAAAGGAGATTCAGGTGCTCTCGCAAGGTATTGATGATTCTTTCTTCTCCATGGAACGGACCCTACGGCTCTCTGAGTTGATTGCAACTAAAGATAAGATCCTTGCACAGATCAAGGAGGAATGGCGTCAAAAGAGACGGGCTATCTGGTTAAATGTAGGTGATCGTAATACTAAATATTTCCATCGTTTTGCGAATCAGAGACGTCTGACTAATGCTATCTGGGACATTCAGACTTCTGCGAACCATACTATATCTGACAACGCTTCAATTCAGTGTGAAGCCATTAATCATTTCAAAGGGGTCTATGCGTCTCCTGAGAAGACCAATTTGCTTAATCAGTTCGAGACCATTGCACATTTCCCTTGTTACTTTTCTGAGGATGATAACAGTTTGGTGGGAAGGCCGATTTCAAAAGATGAAGTTTTGAGTACTCTTAAACTTTTCTCTCGAGACAAGAGCCCTGGGCTCGACAGATGGACGGTGGAGTTTTACATCCACTTCTTCGACATCTTGGGGGATGAGCTCACGGAAGCCTTCGAAGAATCTCGATTGGAGGGTTTGATCCCTCATGTTCTGAATAATACTTACATTACTTTGGTTCCGAAATATGATCGTCCTGTCAATTTTGATGAATACCGTCCAATCTCGCTCTATAACCTGATTTACAAGGCTATTACAAAGATCATAGTAGAGCGTATTAAGCCTATTTTGGGTCGACATATTTCGCATGAACAATTTTCTTTCCTCCCTAATCGTTAGATTCTGGACATTGTAGGGGTATTTCAAGAAGTGATGCATTCCATTAAGCTCAAAAAATTGAGTGCATTCATTCTTAAGCTTGATTTACAGAAAGCGTATGATTGTGTGGATTGGGACTACCTTCGTTTTGTACTCATACAGATTGGGCTGTCAGTGGATATTGTCAATTGGCTGATGGTTTGTGTCTCTTCTGCAAGTTTTGTTGTCTTAATTAACGGAGCCACAACTTCTTTCTTTCATGGCAACCGTGTATTACGCCAGGGGTGTCCATTGTCCCCCTATATGTTTATTCTGGCTATGGAAGGACTCAGTTTATTGATAAATAGGGCGAAGGAACAGGGCTATATTGTTGGTATTAAAGTGGCTCATACCTTATCGATCTCACACCTCCTCTTCGTCGACGATGTGCTTATTTTTGGAGCGGGTACCCAAGAGGAATGGACTAAATACCATCAGATCCTTAAGCTTTTCTGTGACGCGACGGGGATGTGCATTAATTCGTTGAAGTCTTCCTTTGTTCACAATTGTGTTCTTGATGATATTAGTACCTTCATTTTGAGTCTTTTTCCTTTTCCTGTTACTGCCTTTGATGAGGGTATCAAGTATCTGGGCTTCACCATTAAATCCAACTCATATAAGGCAGGGGATTGGAACTGGTTGATCCAAAAGGTCTCTCGACGTATTAATTCTTGGGCGCCTTAGTGGCTTACCTTGGGAGGACGCCTGGTGTTGGTTAAGTCTGTCTTGCTCTGTATCCCGGTTTACTGGTTCACACTCTTCCCTGCACCTATTTCAGTGTTGGATTAACTCAGACAAAAAATCTTCCGGTTTCTATGGGGAAGCCGTGGATGCCCCTAAATTCCATCTCACTGGTTGGGAGAGTATTTCTTTGCCTGTCTCTCTTGGTGGCTAGGGCATCAAACGCCTTAAAGAATTCAATCGGGCTCTGTGTGCGAAAAGTCTATGGAGAGGCTTATTTGACCCTGGATTATGGGGTGTTGTCTTAAAGGCAAAGTATTTGAAAGGTCTTTCCCCATGCCATTAGTTAAGAGCTCAGCATTCTCATCATCCCATTTGCTCGGAGGTTTGGCGTAGTTTATGTTTGTCTCTCCCTATCATCAATCATTCTCTCTACTAGGTTGTGGGACGTGGTATCTCTATCTACGTGGGGATAGATCCGATTCTGGATCTTCGGAAGAATTCTTTGCTATCAAAGGAACTTGTCAACATCTTACATAATAATGGACTTTTTCCCCTTCAACAATTTGCCAAAGGATTTGCTGGTGAAAATCCGATTTGGATCAGCTCCTTGGATTTGGCTCTTCCAGTTTCTCTATGTGGCGAATGGGATGCTTTTGTGGGTTACCTTACTGAGGCAAGCATCTCATTTACCTTGGAAGCTGATCGATTGTTTTGGGAGGCCAATTGCATGACGGGGTTGGTATCGGCCAAACATGCTTATAACTATCAATTCGATGATTGGTCGGAGACCCGGGTGGATAAATTTGTTTAAAAAATTGTGGAAAGTGGGTGTGCCGCCTAAGGTGTGTTGCTTTGTTTGGTTATGTTCTAATGATAAGATCCTCACATGGGCGAATTCGCAGAAGAGGGGAATCACTGGTCCAGGCATCTATATGCTCTGTTTAATGGACATGGAAGATGTTAATCACCTCTTCGTTTCTTGCACATTTTTTTGAAGGCTTTGGCGGATGTTGTGCTCACTGGACTCACATCTTCCAGTATGGGATCACAACACTTTGAAAGAAAACTTAGACTCTTGCCTCACTTCGGAGAGGAGCTCTTTGCGTTTGATCTCTCCGGTTGTTTGGGAAGTCTGGTGTGATCGTAACATGGCTATTTTTAGGGATCACAAACCTGTTTTGAATTTGATTCTTGCTCCGAATCGGGCGTGGTTACCTTTTGAAGGTGGTAACTCTTCCTGTCACACATTGCATCGGATTTCTTTTTTCAATGAGTCTCTTTACAACTATCTGCTTGGTTATTTCGATGGTGTAGCACATAATGGTCTCTGTGGTGCAGGGATGGTCCTTAAGCTCTCTCTGGTCCACTATTTTTATCTCCAGCTCCGAGCGGGTAGCGGTACCAATAACAGAGCTGAGCTCTTAGCGCTTTGGGGTCTTCTCTGGTTTTCTAAGCGGGAAAGGGTGGATTTGGTACACATATTTGGTGACTCTCGATGCATCATCGATTGGGCTGCTGGGCATAGCAATCTCAAACCTATCCTCCTTTCACAGTGGCTTCAACGTACATGAAATCTGATCCTTCATTTCGAGGACCTATCATTCATCCACATTTTCCATTGTCACAATGTGATGTCCAATGGTATTTCTAAGTTGGAATTGGGTTCAATGGATGGTCATATGTGGATCAAAGAAATTCGTGGCTTGGTGGTGATGAGACACTACAAGCTGGTTTTAAGCCAGTGACTTATCCATTTTGGAGCTTGCTTTGATTAAAACTCACCTTTGGTTCTCATCCGAATAACTGTAGTAGATGGTTTATATCATATTTTGTGGAAATAATTAGTCTTGCTGTTGATAGGTTATGGGCCTAATGTTTGTTTTTAAATTTTGTATAAATGTTGTCGACGCGTTACGAATCTAAGTTTTGTACACCATGGTGCTGTCACAATGTTACCTTTGGGAAGCTTGTGTTCTGTGAGAAACCTCTTCTCATTGGCTCGGTGAATTCTATAAGCTTGGACACAACTTTTTCAATAATAAAAGGTTGTCTTTTTCTTCGTGAAAAAAAAGGTGCAAAATAAAGTACATGAACTTGAAAAATATTTTGCTAATTACTAATGACTATGTGTCAACTTTCTGATCATCCACCACTAATCGACAAAGCCTTTGGGTGGTGGCGAGAGCATATTTCATGGCAACGAATCAGCTTTGTTTCTTTACTTGCAAAAAGAAAATGATATGAACTTTCAAAAATTGAAACTTCAATTAAAATATTTTTGCAAACAAAAAAGAAACTAAATTAAATTGCAAAAGAGGAAAATCTAATCTAAGGGTTGTTAATTTTTTAGCATTAATTCAATATACTCTAGGATCTTTACTGAGAGAATAACATGTACAACATATCAAGAGTATAACAATGCATATCAATCACACCAAACAATCACATGAGACAATAGACACACAGAGTTTCACTGGGGAAAACCATAAAGGTGAAAAACCCCACAACTTCTTCAGAGATAGAAAGAGCAATGATACAACCCATGTACAAGATTAGTTTTCTACTAGCAGCTACTCCTCCTCCTCAACTAGTGCGCCACTTTTCGAGTGATGTAGAAGTGAATAATGAGATGATAAAATAGAGATCTCCCACTCTCTATTTATACTTGTCCCAACTTGCCTAATACACTAGCAGGGCCGACTTCTCTAGGAGAGTCTAATAACCCATGGTTACATTAATCAAGGCTGACCCCACACTTGGTGGTCTAATAACCCATCACAGCAAGTTACGACACTTGCGACACTTGTCAATACAAATTACGACACTTCTGTATAGAGGAATAATAACATCTCTATAGGAGTACAATATACGTAGGTGAAATACATTCCGAAGTTACATATACATCAACACTCCCTCTTAACTAGAAATGTATTTCTCGACACAGATCTACTAGCACAAGTCTTCTTCTCTGGATCATCGTCATCGTCACTGCTGCTGCTATTTCAATCAATCTCCAATCTACTCGTCATAGGAAGTTCTACAGAGCCAGTCCTTTTTCATACCGGATGTAGGCCCGCCACCTGTAGGTCTTCATCATCACTGGCCATACTGTGGAATCGTCAGGACTGATTACGTGCATCAACAAAACCTAGCAAGAGCATCTCAGGACTGATTACGTGCCCAGCACAACCTACAAGATCTCCCAGGGAGCTATTACATGTGACCAAGCAAAACCTAGCAAGAGCATTTGTCAGATCTCCCAGGGAGCTATTATATGCCATAGGAAAAACCTAGCAAGAGCATCTGCAAATCTCCCAGGGAGACATTATATGCAACCGACAAAACCTAGCAAGAGCATCCCAGGACTGATTACGTGCCCAGCACAACCTGCAAGATCTCCCAGGGAGAAATTATATGCCATGGACAAAACCTAGCAAGAGCATTTACCAAATCTCCCAGGGAGCTATTATATTCCATAGGTAAAACTTAGCAAGAGTATCTATAAATTTCCCAAGGCGCTATTATATGTCCATCCAAGCAAAACCTAGCAAGAGCATTTTCCAGACCTCTCAGGGAGCTATTATATGCCATCGACAAAACCTAGCAAGAGTGTCTGCAAATCTCCCAGGGCGCTATTTTATGCTTATCTGCACAACCTGTCCACGGCCACAGAGTATCAACCTGATACTCATCATACATCATCCTCATGTACATCACATGATCGTCCTGATTATCATCATAGCATCATACTGATGTATATCATCTAGAGCAACATCCTGAAGCTCATCATACATGATCATCCTGATCATACAATGCATCCACCTTATGCATATCTGATACATATCATCTTGAGCGACATCCTGAAGCTCATCATCCATGATCATCCTGATCATACAATGCATCCACCTAATGCATATCTGATACATATCCTCATCCATGATCTACCTAATCATACAATGTATCCACATGATACATATACAAATACATGATCCAACTGATCATCACAAGCATCCAACATGATGCATGTACAGAGCAGTAACTGGAGCATCGTCCTGATGCTCATCATCCAATGCTTACATCCATAGCCATGGGAAGGATCCTCCTCTCACCATGCTTGGAATGGCTCCAGCAAATGTGTCCATTACTTCTTCCTCGAAGTGTCATCAATTTGAAGAACATCAAGCCTCTCTTTGAAGTACTCGAACTTCACCCTGGCTAGTGGCTTCGTCAGCACATTTGCAATATGCTCATCCGTCGCAACATACAGGAGCTTCACTGCTCCTCTCTGCACCATATCCCTAATATAGTGATATTTGATGTCAATGTGTTTCGACCTGTCGTGGAACACCGGGTTCTCAGACAGCTTCACACAACTCTGGTTGTCACAAAAGATACCAGTAGCCTCCAACGGGAGATCAAATAACTCAGACAGTAGCTTCCGAAGCCATACTGCCTCACAACTAGTCGAACAAGCTGCAACATACTCTACTTCGGCTGTACTCAGTGCTACGCAGGATTGCTTCCTGCTAAACCAAGAGATCACACCTAATCCCATACTGAAGCAGCACCCAGATGTGCTCTTTCTATCTGCAGCACTGCCTGCCCAGTCTGAATCAACATAACCCAACAGGTTAAACTTTTGATTTGCATCATACTTGAGCCCATAATCAACTGTACTCTTCAGGTACCTCAAAATATGCTTTACAGCAACCAGGTGAACACCTTTGGGATTCGCCAGGAACTGACTCAATGTTTTCACCACAAAGCAAATGCCTGGTCTTGTGTTCGTCGGGTACATTAGGACCCAATCATCTGACGATACACCGTGACATCAACCAACTCAGATGAAGCATCACACAAAAGCTTTAGGTTCGATGCCATAGGTGTGGCCATGGCCTTGCAGTCCATCATCCCTAACCTCTTCAATATCTCTACTGCATACTTCCCTTGTCCAAAGAAGATCCCATCTACACTCTGCCACACCTCCATGCCTAGAAAATAGTGCATCATCCCCAAGTCCTTCATCTCGAACTCGGCAGGAAGCTTCCTCTTGGTATCGGCAATCAGACCATCCTCACCTGTTACAAACAAGTTATCCACATACAATAGTTGTATCACAGGATTGCCTTCTTCAACCTTGTAGTAAAGGTTGGAATCTGCTTTACTCTTGGTAAAGCCCAAACTGGATAGGAAACTGTCCATCCTACCATACCAAGTCCTAGGAGCTTGCTTCAAGCCATACAAAGCTTTCTTCAACCTGCACACATATGACTCCCTGTCATGTGTTTCAAAACCAAGTGGCTGCTCCACATACACTTCCTCCTCGATTACACTATTCAAGAAAGTTGTCTTGACATCCATTTGGTGTGTCTTCCATGTCATCACTGCAGCCAGAGCAAGTACTGATCTAATGGAAGTGTATCTGGCCACAGGAGCAAAAGTCTCTTCATAATTAATCCCTTCTTTATGGGAGAAGCCACATGCTACAAATCTCGCTTTGTATTTCTCTATGCTACCATCTGCAGCATGCTTGATCTTGTAGATCCACTTGGAAGTCACCATAGACTTCCATTCAGGTCTTGGGACTACATCCCAAACATCATTCTTCATGATCGACTGGTATTCCTCGACCATGGCATCTTTCCATTCTTTCCTTTCCACTGTTTCTTCATAACTGGAAGGTTCTTTGTTCATAATGTCACAAAGTAAGGCAACATAGCTGGTATGAGATCTAGTTCTCTTCCTTGCTCTGTGTTCTTCTTCTGGAATGCCATACCTTTCTGCATCTTGAATGAGCTATTTAGCCCATGCAGGTTTCCTCTTATGAGAGTTCTTCTCACGGGGTGGATCTACAGGTATTTGTGGATCTTCAACTTCATAATCTGCTTCTGGAATTGCTTCATTCATGGTAGTGTCTTGAAATATGGTTTCCTTTGGTTCTTCATGATCTTCAACAGGTGCCTTCCTTGACTTGATGAAAGCTGAGTCTTCATCAAATGTTACATCCCTGCTGACATCAATCTTCTTGAACCCTGGAAAGTATATTCTGTAATCCTTTGAGCTTTCACTGTACCCCACAAAGATACCCTTCTTTCCTGAAGGATCTAGCTTTGTCCTATTTTCCTTTGGAACATGAGTGTATACTAGACAACCAAATATTCTGAGATGGCTGACTTCAGGTTTCTTACCAGAGAATACCTCTTCTGGTGTCTTGTTGTTCAATATCTTGTGAGGTGTTCTGTTCTACACATATACAGCTGTCATAGCTGCTTCTACCCATAGATGCATTGGCAGATCCTGGTCATGCAGCATTGCCCGTGCTGCTTCCATGATTGTTCTATTCTTCCTTTCTGCAACTCCATTCTGTTGTGGATTGTAGGGAGCAGTCAACTCCCTCTTAATCCTCCAATCAGTGCATAGCTTCTTGAAATCACCTAAGGTGAATTCTCCGCCATTGTCAGATCTGAATGTCTTGATCTTTTTATCAGTTTGATTTTCCATCAAAGCTTTGAATTCTTTGAACTTATAAAACACTTCATCTTTGTTCTTCAAGAAGTAAACCCAAGTCTTCCTAGAGAAATCATCAATGAAAGAGACATAGTATACATACCTACTCAGAGAACTGGATGACATCGGACCGCATACATCGGAGTGCATAATTTCCAAGATTCCTTTAACTTTGCTTTCACTGCTTGGGAATGCCTTCTTGATGTTCTTTCCTTTTGCACATCCTTTGCAAACCCCTTCATGCTTTGTCTTGATTTCAGGAAGACCCTCTACAGCTTTACTTGCAACTGGTAGTGCTCTATAGTGCACATGTGCAAGCCTTCTATGCCAAAGTTCACTTGGCTCCATGGATTCATGTACCATAGCATGTTCAGGTTGTCCCTTCAATTTGTACAATTCTCCCTCTTACTCTCCAATCACTACTGCATCATTTATAGTTTTACTTTTTTGCCACATTAGGACTTGTCCATCTACAAATGAAACCCTCATGCCTTTTGCATCCAATGCAGATATGGAGAGTAGGTTCTTCTTAAGCCCAGGTACATATAGAACATCTTTCATCTTCAAGGACTTCCCAGAGTCTAGGTTGTAGGAAGCTTCACCACTTCCTTTAATAGGATATTGGTAGTCACCCCCAAGTTTCACCTTATGGGGTGACTCATGTTCAAATAGATTTACAAAAGATTCTTTAAACCCAGTCATGTGTTTGGAAGCCCCACTATCAATAAGCCAATCATTACATCCATGAGAGATAGTACCTGTGAGAGCAGAGATTAGAACATATTCATTCTCACTTGATGAGTCATCACTTTCTGCTCTAGCCTTCTTCTTGGGAGGTTCATCATCCTCAGCAGCATGAGCATGATATCTTTTCTTGTTGCCCTTCTTCTTATTGATGTTGGAATCGCTTTTGTTCTTTGGACAATCTCGGGCAAAGTGTCCCTTTTCATTACATGTGAAGCATCTACCATGGGAGGTATTCTTACAGTTCTCCCTATGTGTATGGTGAGAAGATTTCCTATGAGATTTTTCCTTTCTTGGCATGTGTCGTGAGAGCTTGATCTTCATTCCCCATCTTTTCTTCTCGGGCCACAAGCCTAGCTTCTTCTTGAGAGCATTCTTCCCACAGCCTATTGAAGGAGATTAGTTTTCTTCTTGCACAGATTCCTTGGATGAAGGAGTCCCATGACCTAGGTAGGCCATTCAATGTGGTCATGACAACTTCACCATTGTCCACTACTTCATCCAAAGCTTCAAGTTGTTCCTTGATTTTAGAGACCTTAGAGAAATAGGATTGAATGGTCTCTCCATTCTGAAGCTTTACCCTTTTCAATTGATTCCGCAAAGTCATCTTCTGATTTATGTTCTTCCCTTCAAATAGCTTGGTTAGGGAATCAAACATCTCCTTGGGTGTCTTTAGAGATGACACATGTGGTATGAGATGGTCTTTGATAGAATCAGCAATGATCCTCTTTTCCTTGATCAAGTTCTTCTTATGCAAGGCTTTAGCCTCTTCTTTCTCCGGGACAGGGACCTCATAACTTATGTAAGTATCCAATTCATTTTCTTCCAGGATTAACCCAATCCTATACTTCCATGCTCGGAAGTTATCAACCCCTTCAAGCTTATCTTCAAGCTTGGTCTGGTGAGACATCTTAAAGAGTACTTCAAATGGAAATAGAAAAGATTTAGGTCTTACCACTTGATTTGCAGAAATCTGGATCTGGTGTTGGATTAGGGTTTGTCAGAGAAACCCTAAAAATTCAAAATGTGAATTTCAACTTTCTGAAATGATAGAAAGATGCGCCTTGATGAGCTGATCATCCTGGTATACTCAAAATTTGAAATCTGCAAAGTTTCACCCTTCAGAAATGCTTTTCAATCTCCCGGAGCTTTACCCAACCAAAAACCTTGATCCAAAGCTCTAAACTTCAATTTTTCCAAGGAGCTTTCAACTATGTCCTCAGATTTCAGAAATTCCTATTTTTGTGGAAACCCTAATTTTTAGGGCCAAAAATGAAAGTGCCCAGAATTGAATTCTGATTGGACATAAAGATTCTCCTTGATGAGTAGAGTCAATCTACCTTGTTGCTTTTCCAAAATCTGTGGAGAGAAACCAAATAAACAAGAAACCCTAGTTTTCGCAACTGCACAGTGTCTTCTTCTCAGGTTAGCTCTGATACCATGTTAATTTTTTAGCATTAATTCAATATACTCTAGGATCTTTACTAGGAGAATAACATGTACATCATATCAAGTATAACAATGCATATCAATCACACCAAGCAATCACATGAGACAATAGACACACAGAGTCACTGAGGAAAACCATAAAGGTGAAAAACCCCACAACTTCCTCAGAGATAGAAAGAGCAATGATACAACCCAAGTACAAGAGATAGTCTTCTACTAGCAGCTACTCCTCTTCCTCAACTAGTGTGCCACTTTCCAAGTGATGTAGAAGTGAATAATGAGATGATAAAATAGAGATCTCCCGCTCTCTATTTATACTTGTCTCGACTTGCCTAATACACTAGTAGGGCTGACTTCTCTAGGAGAGTGTAACAACCCATGGTTACATTAATCAAGGCCGACCCCACACTTGGTGGTCTAATAACCCATCACAGCAAGTTACGACACTTGTGACACTTGTCAATACAAATGACGATACTTCTGTATAGAGGATTAATAACATCTCTATAGGAGTACAATATACATAAGTGAAATACATTTTGAAGTTACATATACATCAACAAGGGTTAATATCGAAAAATGAAAGCAAAGCAGAAAAAAACACACCAAAAGGAGGCGATATAGGCTTCTTTCCCCAATGGGGAAGGGGGTGTGGGAGTTGTGTAGCCCACTTGCTTATTTTATTACTGATATTACAATGATTAAAAGAGTAGCCCCTTTGATCATTTATAAACTAGGATCGAGGGTTACAAAAGAAAGAGGAAAAAATGCCCTTTGAGGAAAGGGGTTTTGGAGGTGCTTTGGAAGTCTCAAATCTTGAAATTTTCGCTAGCACTTCCGCTTGACCTGTCTACAAATGTCAAAAAACAACAAGTTAAAGTTGTTAGAATGCTAGTGGCTTAAACAAAACCAAAAATGAAAAACGTTTCTACTTAGTATTTGAATTTTTTTGGAAAAAATGCAATAACAAGCACTAAACTATACTAGATCTAGTCTCACGATATAAACTTTGAAATGCAATGATATTATCTTTGAAATGTAGCCTTTTAGATCTAACTAAACTTCCAACAAGTATGATTTAAAGATGCAACCTCAAAACTTATCTATATTTGCTATGAAAAAGTAACTAGAAAGGGATACTCATTTTTTATAGAAAAAGAAGGTAGAAGATCCAAAATTGGAAATAAAAAGAAAGTTTGATGAAACTTGCTTTGGTGAAATTTTGAGGGACTTTATCCTTAATGTTTCTTGAAGATGAAGATGATTCAAACAAGATCCAATCTTTCTCTAAGCTTGGCAAACTGAAACTTGACAAAATCTTGCACAAAAATTGATTAAACCAAAGAGAGTGATGCCAAAAAAAGAAGATTAGAAAGCATGTAATTAAGCAAAATTATCATGCACCTCTAATAGATCTATTGTTAACAAATTAGTAAGAATACAATTCAAACAAGAATGTATTCTTACCTTACAAGGAGGTAGCTCCCCTTGTAAGCCCACATATAACCAAATTCAACAAAACAAAAACCAAGCACAATTTTACCTTGAAACCATAGATAAATTCATCCACACATGAACAAGATGCACCGTAGACTAGCCTCCAAAGCCTTCTTATTTTATAAGCAATACAACAATGATAGTATAACAATTTGGTAAAGGTTCAATCCTTCTATCTTAAACAAGAAGATAAGCTTGCTTTTATAGAAAATTTGGCCTTCAAACCCTTGGAGTGCACAATTCCCAATGGAGGAGGTGGATTGGGGGTTCTAGAGAGTGTGGCAAGTGTCTTTCATGTGAGCATTGGGGTTTTCACCTCTCATGAGGTGTCCCAAACACTCATGGGAGGCTGCCACCTCTCCCAACCAACTCCAACAAGAGTGCCAAGTGGGGAAAAATGCTCTCTCTTGGAGAGATTGCACCCCCTTCATGGAAGCACATTAAATCCCCCTCATCTTGTGAGATTAGATGCCCAGACAACTCATTTATTGACCCAGACAAGATACCAACCAACCTGGACATCTCAGAGACAAGCTCCCTTTGAATTATAAATTGGATTTTTTCCATACTTCCCAATTATTTGACCCAAAATGTCATTTTCAAAAGAAAATCAAAATTAGTAATTGAAAATCACCAATTTGACTCTAAAAAAATGAGCTTAAGGGTTAAGTGGGGGCTCTGGGTCCAAAAATGAGCATCCCCATAAAAAATTCCCCCCCCTAGACCCACTTTTATGAATTTTTGAAAATTTACAATTAAAATACACCTTATCGATGATTTTATTAAAAAACTGAAAAATAAAAAAAAAATCTTAGGAGGGATTTAGCGCATGTTCACGAAACTTTGGGACTATGACTAGCATGGTAATATACATAGACTCAAGTCTTGAAAAGTCAAGACCATAGGCTTTAATAACCCTCCCAAGGCATAATTCATTAGAGGAAATTTGAGGTTTAAAATGGGCCTTTTAAGAAAACGAGCCATCATATAAGAAAATGAGCCAACCATAATTTCTTGCTGAGTTGGGATTCAAGAACCAATAGAATTTCAATAAAATAATTCAACCATAATGGTTGACTTGAGATATTTGCCATAAAAAACTATTTTTTTCATTCGTATTTTCAACATATCTCCTTGTGTTTTTACTCAAATTTCGAGTGGGAGCACTCGTTGGATGCATAATTAAATTCCGCATCCAACGAGTATCCACACTACATATTTTTGATGGACCTCGCTGCCCCAAAAACAAAAAATACCCGAAAAAACGTGATGATGATGTATGAGATATGTTGAAAATATGAACAAAAAAAATAGTTTTTTTTAATTTATTCCTCTAAAATTAATAAATATTATTTTATTATTTTAACTATTATTTCATTATTTTAACTATTATTTTATTATTTTCCTTAGGAGGCTCATTTTAGACCTCAAATTTTCTCTAATATGACTTTCACCACCCCCACTTTGGATGATTTTGAGTGAAAAACTCGAAAATTATGTGTCACTAAAAAACGTCACATAATTAACAAGGAAAAAACACTCTAGCATGATTAGTTTGATGACTAAGTCCTAAGAAGGCCAAGCCTTTTACATGAGGTCATCATGCTACATCATTTATTACAATTCCCCCAAGGGTGTGTGAACATGCGAAAAATGTAAAAATGGCCAAAAATGGTTTGTATGAATTTCTGATCTTGAATTATGAACAACTAACTTGTTCATTATTTATAGGCTCACCTAAAATCCAACTAAGTACAATTTAGTAGGCAACTAGGCCCACAATATTCACAATGGTAGCCAGCATAGGGACTTGAACCCGTGGACTCCTACTTGCTATTCAAACACTCAACTGCTCAAGCTAATTCACAAGGTTTATTTTTCGATGAAATGACATCATAGGAAACCCTCTAGGCACTTCCCCATATTTCAAGGATGATACCCGCGATAAATCGTTTGGTTTCAATTTTGGAAACCTATATTGGTGGGGACATCAAGTAAGGCCCACGATATTCATAGAGGTAACCAACTTGAGGTCTTCACCCTATGACCCCATACTTTTAAATCACAATACTTAACCACTTGAGATAACCCACAAAGCTTTCTAATAATCTTATAGATATTCATCGATTACTTTAGGAAGAGTTTGTTTCATTTGTTAGTTTAACTATTAATCACATTCTTAGGGCCTTCACAAAACTGAGTTGTACATTATGCGCCAGGTTGGTTTGGAGGAAAAATGTGATATGTTTTTCTACAATGTCAATAAATTTAAAATAATTAAGGTTAAATTGCTTATTGATTTATTTAACACAAAAGAATAATATAGATTAATCTTTCTCTAGATATGTTTTAACCACGGCGTTTACAACTAAGTATTTTTTCTCTTTACTAATTCAAGTTAAAATGAATATTTTTATTATTTATGGACATTAATTTTCTTCACTGGAAGTTGCCTTTAAAATGATCATAATGATGGGTTGCACTTATAGGGTTTACACTTGAATAAATTTCTTACAATACATACAATAATAACAAATATAAAATGCATCCACCCATCAATTCCCTTCTCCAAAGCAATCTTCATCATATTAAAAAAAGCATGGAGTACTACTAAATTATTTATATTTCTCTCCAAGATTTTTTTGGAAAGACAAATATTTGTCCTCAAATAAATATAATACCCCTAGCATCACACAGACTTGGGTTATCCTAGATGGCCCCATAAAAAAATCCCCATGTTATCAATTGTAGAGGTTGATTGTTGCTTAAGGCCTTCAATGTAGGAGACTATTTAAGATCACCATAAATATTTAATACTATGAAAACCTTCAAGTGGGAAAATAGTTGTTTTGAACATATTCCATTCCTAGTGATTTATGGTGCCTAGGAAATGATACAAGGCATGGTTGTATGATTGGATAGTGAA
Source organism: Larix kaempferi (assembly GCA_027924585.1). Taxonomy (NCBI): domain Eukaryota; kingdom Viridiplantae; phylum Streptophyta; class Pinopsida; order Pinales; family Pinaceae; genus Larix; species Larix kaempferi. The sequence continues at coordinate 14,774,707 of BSBM01000643.1, forward strand.
TGATCCTCTATCCACTTTTTGAAACCATCCAAAGTGTGTTGCCTTCCTAGCTACTCGCTCTCCCTACTACACTAAAATATTTGCACCTACTTGGAAAAAGGATAGTCCATTAATAAGTGCTTATAATTTCACCATTATACCTCCACATGACACATAAACTTGGCTCGAACCTCCCACAGCAATGTTTTGCTATTTAAGGCCAACCAAAAGAAAATTCTAGACTTCATGGGGGCTTTCAACTTACACAAATGCTTCCACCACCAATACTCACCTTAATCACTTGCTAACAACATTACCTTATAACTCAAACTAGATGTGTACTCGGTTCCAAGACAAGACCAATCACTTTCCTATGCTCTTATTTCAATGTAGATAAAATATAATTTGTTAATGTAGCTATTCCATTATTTATCTTCATTTCCTTATAGATGTAGTTCTTTTGCACTTTTCCATCCATTTTGCCATAATTTTCCTCTATGTAGGGAAACACCATCATTGAGTTAAAAAAATACCTTTCCATTTAAGAGAAACTAGAGCACCATTATCTAATAGATGAAAACCAACACTACAAACCCAAGGGTTTATTCCTACCTTATTGCTCCTACCATTTTGTATTTTCCAAGCTAGCCAATGCCCCAAGAAGGGAAAAGCTAGTACTAAGGCCCTCCACATAATAGAAGCATTTGTAGTGGATTCATTTCTCAATCTAATTTAGTGTTTAGTAGATAAGGGATCAATGTATTTTAATTTTATCACTTGCTAACACATGCTAGAAGATCTAATTAATGACCACAAACACCTTGCAGCTAGGGCCTTCCCATAGTGGAAAATGTTTTTAAACCCACATCCTCTCGAGGGCTTTGGCCTTACAATTATTTTCACTTCACTGAGGGAAGCCCTTTGTCTTTTATTTTCCTTTTGATAAAAAACTAAACATTCCATTCTAATATTTTCCAAAACGCTCAAAAGAGTGCTAATAGAAAAAAGTGGCTTTTAAAATAGACTTAATCAATGTTAAACTACCTCCAATTGAGAGCCATCTAGTACATCACCCAATGATAATTTTCTCCAGTAATTAATACAACCAAACTCAACCCCTTGTACCATGATAATTTTCTTTAATAATGAACCCTAAGTACTTTAGACCTTTGTTAAATTCAACAACTTGAAAGGGCAATGCCTAAACGAAATCATTTATTTGCCTCTCACTCATACTAGTAAAGGAAATTGATGATTTATTCCCATACACATTGCTAGATTTTACAGATCCAATCCTTCAAAATAACCCTTCTCTGTTGTAGACTCAACTCCAAATAACATAACATCATCTACAAACAAGGAATGGGTTAGTGACAACTCCCTCCCAATCTTAATCCTTTTTAGAGTTCCATTTCTTTTATAAGTGCTCATAATTTGACTCAAACCTTCTACAACAATTAGAAAGAGCAAGGGAGATAATGGGAACCCTTGTTTAAGTCCACTAGAAAGATTTAATAAACATGAAGCATAATCACTTAAGGACAAAAAAAGATGAGGATGTTAGACAAAATTTGATCCAATTTATAAAGGGATGCTAAACCGTGTATGGACGAGGATGAGTCTTAAAATAAACAAGCTAACCCTACCATATGCTTTTGAGAAATCCAATTTGATTACCATTGAAATAAATTTCTTGGTCTTTATGAAATTGAACCCTTCTTGAGCAACTCCATTGATGTCATGAATTTCTGTACCTTCTAAAAAATGTATTATAGATATATGACTTTAGATAAGATTGGTTTGAGCCTTCTTGTAATCACTTTTGAAATTATGTTATATATTGAGTTCCATAGATATATAGGCCTAAGCCCCTTAAATGAAGAATGATTATCTTTATTTGGAATTACTTCTAAAATGTTGCATTTAAGACACCGAATACTTTCTAGTGACCCTCGAATCATCAACAACAACTAAAAGGTCCTCTCCAACCAATCATAGAATCGTTGATAAAACTCAATCAATGAGCCATTTGGACCAAGACTTGTCTTTCTCAAATGAGATAATGCAAAGCTTCATGCACTTGTTGATCCAAAAAAGGAGGGAAATTCTTTGCAATTTTAATTTCTTGAAGGATAGTTGTTTCTTTTAAGGCTTTAAATAACTACTTAAAGTAGGATACCCCCATTTTGGTCATTTCCATGAAAGAAGAATCCTTGCTTCCATCATCTTTCAACATTTCCCAAATGTCATTTATCATTTCCTACCTTTAGCAATCTTTTGTAAAAACTTATTGTTCTTGTCTCCTTGGGCCAACAAGACAGCCCTGCCATTTTTCTTCTTTCCATTCTAACAAATTCCTCTTCCTCTCAAACAATTTCAATTGAATCCCGTTCTCTTTAGAGAACACAAGTATTTTTTGTAAAGAAAGCCATAATTTTCTCTTCAACCTCTTTCCTATCTTGCTGAGTTGAGTTCTATTTCTTTTTCCCGTTCTATAGCGTCTTTATCCACTCTCTTTTGATTTTCACTGAATTGGAACATTGTTGAACCTTTTAATGTTGGATTAGATCTCCTCAACTCCTCTTTGACTAAACTTATGAATTCATAGTCTTTTAACCAATATGAATGAACTTAAATGATGCTAGAGGCTTATGGCCATCATCATCATTTTCGATTTGAAGAGATGGGGATCCAATCTCTTTGATACCCCATCTCTTCCCAAACTGAAATTTATCCATCTAGGAACAAGTTCAACACAGTCAAGATTACACAAGTTTACCCTCCATTTTTTTTCTAAGGATAAGTTTGATCATGGATCCAACTAACTTTACCTCAAACAACACCATTTCTCAACACAAAATCAAAATCACCTCCAATGTAACAAAGTCCCTTATTAAAGCATGTAGCTCAAACAAATTCTGCTAGAAAACTTGCCTTTCACCGAGGGCTATAAATATTTACCAAAGGTAAGGACATTTCTAGATCATGTGAAAACAATTCTAACGAACTTTCAAAATAAATAATATCTAAACTCTACAATGTCAAAAATTGATTCCATCATGTTACCAAGCCACTGGGTTGAAAAGACCAATATTTTGCAAAGGAAGAGAGTAAAGCCTTAACCCTTTCCCAATCAATCATAGTTTCTAATACATCTGTCTTATTAACCTTTACTAAACAATCTACAATACAAGAGTGACTAACACCGGAATTATTGCACCGAGTGAAACGAGGTGCTCTACAACCCAGTATGGGGGAGATGTTATAACGTGTATGCAGCGTTACATGTAGCGTTACATCTAATAAAATATAAAAAATATTTTTTTTAATTAAAAAAATTCATGTCAGCTCATAAAATAAAAAATTATGAAAATTATTTTAAAAAAATCCATGTTGGTTCATAAAATAAAATATTATGAAAAGTAATTAAAAAATAGATGTTTGTTTCTAAAATAAAAACTTAAAACTTAAACATGGATGTTCGTTTATAAAATAAAGAGAAATCAAATTTCTTGAGTTTAAATTTAAAAAAAGAAATACACCTCAAGAAATTGGATCCCTTTTGATGCTTGATAGATACAGGTTTAAGATGGATCTATATTGGTTAACTAAATTACTAAAGTTAACAACTAGATTATTTCAACTTTAGAATAGTGAAAAAAGACTTGGATAAATTTTTGGTTTATATATATATATATTCAATTGTAGAAAGTGAGTGCTAAGACAAATAAAAACTAAATTTTTATATAAGATGTTAAAAATTGGCATTCCTTAAAGTTTGTACAACAACGAGATTATTTCAACTTTAGAGTAGTGAAAAGAGACTTGGATAATTTTTTGGTTTGTAGTTGATGATATATATATATTGTAAAAGTGAGTGCTAAGACAAATAAAAACTATATTTTTATATAAGATGTTGAAAATTGACCTTCCTTAAAGTTTGTACAAATGACAAAGATTTATTAAAGTTTGCATATCAACATGTTGTTTTCTCAATGATAAGTAAGGTATTTAGAAGTGACGATGGCATAATTAAGATATTAATTAAAAAAAATAATTATGGATTATGTGGAAACAATGGGATACAATGTTAAAGAAAAATAACATTATAATTTAAAAGAATTTGTTATGTTTTAAAAATCTTTATTTAGGTGGGAAAACTTTATCTTAATATATTTATAATTAAAAATATATCTTTTATGGAAGGGTGATTTTATGAAGATGGGTAATTATTTTTGGCTAAATATGGTGATGAAAATGGAAATTTTACCCATGTATTAAATTGAAGCCTTCTAAACTTGTATTTGCCATATGAATTTCGACATGCGGTTAGATAATTATGTTGGCTTTCCAATGAATTTTTTTTTAAAATATACCAATATCATTTATTGTGTCAAATTTTTATTTAATGAAACGTGTGTCCTTAAAAATTTGAAGAGCAATTAACAAGTGGCTTGTGTGTGTGCAAAATAATTTAATGTTAAATTAATAATTTAAAAAAATGAAATATGTGAACATGATCTAGACATAATGCATTAGTGCGTACATATTTTTCTTTTAATTTTTCTTAAAAAATTATATTTATTATTATTATTCGAAACTGACTAGTGAATATTTCAGTCGCATTTTGCACACATGTGCGTGTGTGCGCCAAATCTTTTGATTGTTTACATAATTTGCAAAACTAAAAATACTCTTTTGAAGAGCACACACTGATGTAGCGGTTGTATATTTTTTCATTTTTTTTGGATGTGTATTTTGAATGTTGTTGATTTATCTTTAAGCTCATTCAAAGTTGTTGACGGGGTTTTTTAGGGTAAGCTTTAGCAGAAATTTAAAAAAAAATGACATACAAAGATAAAAATTCGTAAATTATATGTACATGGATAGAGGATTCATTAATGAATCCAATGGTATCTAGTCTTCCCATTAACGTGCATTTAATGACATATTTTAAGCCCCTGAAAGGCAGACGAAATTTTCTTTCTGCAGAGAAAAGGGATTTCGGCCTGTTTTTAAGGCCCTCAATCATGGTATTTGCTTTATCGAGGTTTTTAAAATACCTCGATCGAGGGATAAATAAGACCTCGATAGAGGGTTTTACATAGCCCTCGGTCGAGGTCTCTTTAAGCCCTCGATCGAGGTTATTTGCTCAATCGAGGTTTTGTAAAAAAAAATCGATCAAGGATTTGTCTATGCAAACAAAAAAATAAAAAAGAACCCAGGAAAGGAGTTGGACAATTAATGTTTTCCAACCACCATTCCCATGTAAAAACAACATCCAACCTCTATATAACCACTAAACAATTTCTCAACAACACTTATTTAAATCATTGTTAGTTTAATTTCAAATAGAGCTATGTGAATTTGATGTTGTTCAATTAGAGTTCATTACACATGTAGGAAGTTCTTTGTAGACCTACTTCAATATTCTATATTAACATATTGTTGTTTGTTATAACAATTGGAAGAAATATTTGTTTGTTTTCATTGAAGCTTAATGGGGAGTAAAAGAAAACAACAAAGGAAGCATGCTCGTCAACAAAACGACAATGAAGAGCGTGAGAAGAATAGAGAAAAAATGAGACAACAAAGAGCAAAATTGAGAGAAGAAGAAGATGCACCTTTGGTGCAACAAATTCCAATGGAGGACAACCAAGGTCAATTTTTGAATTACATGCTACCTAATTTAAATTTCATATTTTATATTTCTCTAATAATTAGTTATATACTAACTATTTTTTTCATCTTAGCCTTACTATATTTTGTTTGTAATAAGACTTAACAATTTGTTATTTAGATTACAAAATTAGTGACAATTTTTTAAAAAATAACTATTTCTTTACTATTTGTTTGTAATGAGATTCTTATTTATTTCATAATTTCGTTGTTTATATTTCAAATTTTGTAACAATTTTCAAGTTAAATAAATAATTTTCAAGTGAGTAACAATTTTCAATGTTATTGGAACAATTTTCAAATTAAATGTACACTTGAATCCAATTTTCAAGTTAAAATGTACATATTTAGTTATTTTTCAATTTTCTAAGTTACTAACAATTTCAAGTTAAATGTAATTCCAATTCTTGTTTTGTTATTTGTTAAAAATATATTTGTATAGCCTCATGTGAGCTCCAAGCCTCAACATTTGTTGATTGAAATAACTATTAATGTCTAATTTTAGTAGCCTCATTTTATTTGAAATGAACATTGCGATAGTTATGTATTAGTTGGAAAATTCAATTTGAAAACAATTGAAATGAATATTTTGATAGTTATGTAATAGTTGTAAAATTCAATGACAACAAATAAAATGAACATTGTGATAATTATGTAGTAGTTGAAAAATTCAATTTTGTTGTTTTTAATGTATTTTCAATTCATGTACCAATTTTTTCTATGCATGAATGTAGGGTTAAGTTAAATATTTTTTTCCTTATGGTAAGTATATATGTTATTTATATTTCAAATTTTGTAACAATTTTCAAGTTAAATGGATAATTTTCAAGTTAAATGCATAGTTATGTAAATTAGTTGGAAAATTGCATTTGAAAACAAATAAAATGAACATTTTGATAGTTATATAGTAGTTGTAAAATCCAATGAAAACAAATAAAATGAACATTGTGATAGTTAAGTAGTCGTTGGAAAATACAATGACAACAATAAAAATGAAAGTTGTGATAGTTATGTAATAGTTTGAAGATTCAATGACATGAAAGGGTTGTAGATTTTGTCAAATCTCAAATTCTTCCTATCATTTATCTAATTAGATTTGGTATGTGCTCTCTGGTATGTTTATATCATAATATCTTAAACATGCACTAAAAAAATCAAATCTTGTTCTTCTAAATTTATGCATAACAATGTGTAACAAGTTGTAACAATTTTCAAGTTAAATGGATAAATTTCAAGTCACACTCAATTTTTAATTTGTTAATTTCCACAACAAATTTCTAGTTACTAGCAATTTTAAAGTTCAATGTACAATTATCAAGTTAAATAGAGACTTGATTTTCAAACTTTACTAACAATTCTCAAGCTAAATGTACAATTTCAAGTTACATACATATTTAGTTATTTTGAATTTAAGTTACAAACAATTTTCTTGCTTTTAATATGTTTTCAATACTTGTACCAACTTTTTCTATACATGAATGTAGGGATAAGTTGTATTTTTTTCCTTATAGTACCATAATAAGGAATTACAAAAAATTATTTGCATAGCCTCATGTGAGCTTCAAGTCTCAAGTCACTAGCAATTTTCAATTTGTTAATTTCCATGTAATAAATTTCAAGTTACTAGCAATTTTAAAGTTAAATGTACAAGTTCTATCAAGTTATTAACAATTATCAAGTTAAATACATATACTTGATTTTCAAGCTTTACTTAGAACAATTATCAAGCTAAATGTACAACTTCAAGTTAAATGTACATATTTAATTATTTTGAATTCAAGTTACAAACAATTTTCTTATTTTAAAAGTATTTTCAATTCTTGTACCAACTTTTTCTATGCATGAATGTAGGGATAAGTTAGATTTTTTTCCTTATAGTACCATAATAAGAAATTACAAAAAGTCATTTGCATAGCCTCATGTGAGCTCCAAGTCTCAAGTCACTAGCAATTTTCAATTTGTTAATTTCCATGTAACAAATTTCAAGTTACCAACAATTTTAAAGTTAAATGTATAAATTCTATCAAGTTATTAACAATTATTAAGTTAAATACATATACTTGATTTTCAAACTTTACTTAGAACAATTCTCAAGCTAAATGTACAACTTCAAATTAAATATATATTTAGTTATTTTGAATTCAAGTTACAAATTATTTTCTTGTTTTTCATGTATTTTCAATTCTTGTACCAGTGCATTTCAAAACACTTCAATTTGGTACTTTAAAATTAACCTCCTTGCATAGTGCATTTCTGATTGAAATTCCCTTCACATGAATTTTGATTATGTAGGAATAGATTATGGTCAGTCGTCACATGATTATGATTAAGAATCGCATGACCCTGTTCCCCCTCACGATCTTGATCAGCCATCACAAGACACTTTTCCGTCTCACATTTCAAGTATAATTGGGAGCTGTAGTGGAGTTGGAAGAGGTGGAAATTGTCTAGAGGATTGTGCAATTGTTGTTGCACGAGAAGAGATCGGGAACCCAATCCCTAGTCAAACAGTTAGAGAGCATGTCACTAACATAATTAAGTCATATTTTGCTCAAATCCTACATGGGTTGATAAAACACAAAAAATTGAAACGTGCCACAAAGTTGTTGGGTTTTCAAGATGCTAAAACAAAAAATACATGCGAGAATGCAATAGAAAATGTAAGAACTACATTATCTTCATTTGGAAAATCAAGAAATGATGATATCCGAGTTGCTCGTAGGGAAATTACAACACTGTTGTGGCACAAAGCACCTCAAGAAATCAAATGGTAGCAACAATGGCATCATTGCTCAAAGTTTCAAAAAGAACATTGTTCAAATATACTAAATTCAGAGTCCGGAAAGATGAAAATGATGAAGCTGCTTGTTGGGCATTGGAGAGAAGGTGATATCCTGGTGTTCAGATATCATTTAGCATGTTCAACAAATTGAAACCGTGGAATATTAGGCCCAATACAATTCGCGACACTTGTTGTTGCCGATACCATGTTGAATTCCAACTATACTATGACACATTTTTGGATTTTTACAAAAGGCACTAGAACAATGAACCAACTCCTCACATAGTGCGATAATTTATTTGTATGATACTATGCAACTGGAATCATGAACAAGTGTTTTTCATTAAGAGGTGTGTAGGTGGGAGAAGATGCCTTGAACGCGGTGATTTGATATTGTTCCATAGGAAATTTCCTATCGATCGAACACACCATGGATTGTCAAATATCACAGTTATATGAAAGAGGTATGAGTATGTCTCCATGAATCCATCATCTTATTCATTTGTTCCATCTAAGAGGATCGACTTGCTCAAGGATGAGATTCATGTTTCAGATTTCATGGATAAGTTTCAAAGTTAGATTTATAAATACATAAAGCATTCCCATAGGTCCAGGTGGTAGGCTTCAGAATCCAAACATTCTCGTGAGGTACTTGAGTCTAGCACAATATTATCAGTGGTAGACTTTGTTGAGAACTACACATTTGCTCCTCAAAGAGAGATACAGAGTGCTATCACTCCAACCAGGTGTCTATCTTCGTACATGTATTATACACACATGATTAAGAAAGCATTGATGGTAGGGATAGCACTCCTCGGACACACAAAGTGATCAAGGAGTACCATTTTTATATAAGTGGTGATCGTGAGCATGACACATTGTTCGTTTAACACTGCTTTGGGTTGATTTATGATTCATTCAGATAGAGTGGCATATCATTTACTGAACACTGGATTTGATCAGATGGGTGTGCATGGCAATTCAAATCAGCACGCTCTTTTTATTGGTTGAGTCGTCTTCACAAAGAGACAAGAGTCCGACACACCTGGATATTTTTTGAAACATGGAATGGAAAGGGTGAACATGATGGCACAGGTGCATGTGTGAAACGAGCACTTCGGAGGTACCATATGAGTCATGGTGCAACCCGACTCAAATGCTCCACGGAAGTAGTTGATTGATGCACATGACATTTGGGACATCAAGGTCGCGAACAAGCAAGGCCGATGTGCAGGTAATAAAATCCAAACTCAATTAATAAGATAATAACATTAAATATCATCATTTCCAAAAGAACACCTGCTTAGTAGGAATTTATAAATGACAAATTGAATTTTGTGTTGGTTCTTTTGGGATGTTTCCCTTGGTGATGTGAATAGATCCATGCCGTGGTATTGTGAGACCATACCTAGTACGAGGGAATTACATTATGTTCATAGTAAAGACATGGGTGACATATTCGCCATTAAAATGAGGAAGTATGCTTGTTTTTTCGATTTTTGCATTGATGCAAATGGATGCGGGCTTCATCACTGTGAAAATGATGTATATGTGAAACCATGGAAATATGTCCCTCTTAATCCAAAGGGCCCACATTCGATTCCAACATGGCAATAGATGCACACTGACAAGTCAGTGGTCTCACTAGATCATGATCAAGTTTCTGATGTGGTTAGGGAAGGTACAAGACTGCATTAAGTTAATTAGTTCACTATATATTACACATATACAAATATTCTGTAAACAAATGCGTTAGGTAATGAAGAACCATGAGCAAGTTCAATAGAGTCTTTTACCTGGCAATGTAGAGGTACTCCATTTGGAAATTGGAAAAGGTTATGGTACTCATCAAGAATATTGTCGATATGTTGCTTCTTTCGGGAGCTGCACTGGTTAGTGACTCGACTGGTTACTGTAGTCTTCTTAGAATGTTACGGCTTTATCATGATTAATGCGAACTTTTGAGCATGATTGATGAGCTTCTTCATCTATTTAGCAGATATCATTGCAACCGTTGGTGTAGGTCGTCACTCTGGTATGTCGTACCATTGATTCTGAATTTTGACAATCACCTTCTGCAGTCGTGACTGGTAATTTCCATGGCGATCCCATAGGTAAGGCTTCCCAAACAGGGTGTTGGCTACAGAGAGTGGTGCCACATCGCAAAGTACTTCATCTTCAAAAGGATTTATGAAGTAGGAAAGTTTGCATTATCGGGTTATCCTTATATCTTGTCCATCCTTCATCCAACGAATGTTATAAGGCTGAGGATGCAAAGTGGTAACAAGACCTAGTTTCCTCACAAGTTCTTCAGAAACAAAATTCTTCTGGCTTCCGTTGTCCACAATCAGATGCAATGGATTGTTTTGAACCCATATCTGTGTATGGAACAGGTACTCTCGTTCCTCCTCGTCGACGATAGTCGAGGCTGCTAGAATTGTCGATGTCGATGTCAAAAGAGTCATTGCTTTTGGGTCAGATTCTACCACAGTCTTGTCGAACGCGTCGTATGTCGACACTTTTTCCAAAAAGGTCTTCTGAGCTTTGCATTCAGATGTATCATGCCAAGATAAGTGGTGGTAATCACACCATTTCCCGGTAGGTTGAATTCTATGTTCCCTTTTGTGAAAAGGCTTTTTGTCATGATCTAGATTTGGCAGAGTTGGGTGAGAATATTTTGACTTATCGAATTCAGCTGGTGCCTTGTTGTCGGGTGTTCGTCCTGTTAAATTTTGAGCATTAATTCACAATACTCTTGGATCTTTACTGAGAGAATAAAATATACAATATATCAATGCATAACAATCACAATAAGCATGACAAGCATCACAAGAATCAAAAGCATGAGAGACAAGAGAGACAGAGTTTCCGTGGGGAAAACCCTGAGGTGAAAAACCCCACAACTTCCTCAAAGATAGAGAGAGCAATGGCTCAACCAAAGTACAACCAAAATATGCTTGAGATAGTCTCCTAGAGCAGATGATCCTCCTCCTCACTAGTGCGCCACTTTCTGAGTGAGAGAAGTGTGTCTTTCTGAATGATCCAAATAGAGATCTCCCGATCTCTATTTATACTTAACCTGTTTTCCCAGTTACATTATGGGGGCCGACTTATCTATCTAGATACATCCATAATATAATATATATTTCAGGGCCGACCCCACACATGGTGGTTTAATAACCCATCGGCAAGTACACACACTTGCGACACTTGTCAATCCACATGACAACACTTCCTTATAGAGGAATAACACATCTCTAATAAGGGTACAATAAATATATATGAAATACATTCCGAAGTTACATATACATCAACACGTCCTAATGTCGGTTTAGTCATGAAACATGGTTTTCCTTTCTACTCGGTTTCAAGTTTTCTAGCATAGTGGAATGTATCCGCGAGCGTATTGACAGTTAGAAATTCCATCTCCCACTGAATGTACTGGGATAATCTGCTGACGTACTTTAGAATGAGTAATTTTTCTTCTTCTTGAACGCCAAGTCTAGCCACGAGTTGATAAAACTCGTCGTTGTAACTCTGTACGGACTGGTCTTTCCATTGCCTTAACTGCTGCCATTTCTTATATTGTTGTTCAAGGTACTTGGGCAGGTAAAACTCCTTTGTATGTATTCAAAAATTTCTCCCATGTGTCTATGGGGTCTCCACTTTTCTCCATCTTTGTCAAGAGGTTCTCCCACCAGCAGTGCACAGATGTTGACATCTTTAAGGTTGCAATGGTGATCTTGTCGGCTTCCGAGAGTTGATTCACAGAGTAATAGGATTCCAATTGTTGTACCCAATTGTCGACGGATTCCGCGTCAATATTTCCTTCTACATTCGGTATGTCTAGATTCATTTGCACTTTGAATGGACTAATTTTGTCGGAGTTAGATCTTGTCGGAAATTTTCCTGATGTCGAAGCAAATCACGTGAGAATCTCATTGAACTGGGTGAACATTTCAGTTCGTTATTGAGCTAGCACTTGCTCAATAAGTTGTGCGGTCTCGTTGACTGCATGTCTATCGTCTGTTTCTCCTGCCATCTCTGGAGGTAGTGTCTACTTGGATTGTTGAGTTTGCGAGCGAGTTTGAACATGCATAAGTCAGGTAACTTCGCTGGAAGTGTCTACGCAAAACTTCAGCACTAAAAAAGTTGAATGCTCTGATACCAATGATCCGGACGCGCCCAGGAAGCACGAGGGGGACAACAACTCGAGTGAATGAGTCGGCTCTATAATGGCGGAAGCATAAGAAAGAGAATAAGCAAAGCAGGAATACACTACACAGATGAACACATAGACACAGACAATATGCAGGAATGCAAACTGATTGCTCTATTAATGGATATAAAGACCATGAATCATATATTACAATATTTTACATGCTTATATAGAGAGTGTTGAGACGCTTGGGTGCCTTCCTGTTACGTTCAGTTACAATATAAGTTAGAACGGTTTCGGAAGTTCAACCGTTATAATCGACTGGAAGATAGAGAGACAATCTGTCGAAGTTCGGCAGTCGCAAGTCGCAAGTTGATGCTGCATGTTGATGTCATGAAACTGTTTGAGGCTGTTGAACTTGTCGAAGTTGCTGAGTTTTTCGAAGTCGTGTCGAAGTCGACAACTTGCCAAATTTGTGTCGAAGTCGATGACTTGTCGTAGTTGAGGTTAGCATTCGACAACAATGCCAACTCCTGAGTGGATTAATAACATGCATCAACTCCAAAAGTAGAGGGAACTCTCCCTCGTTACCTCCACAACGTTTACATCTACAATGGACCCAATCCAAGATACGAAACAAAAAGCAACCACCAATTGTTTAATTATGACATAATGTTTCATGCACTCATGATTAAGGATGATCAAGTAATGTTATGCAATTGTTTTGTGTGCACACAAAACATTAAGAAAATATGAGATGGAAAGACATACAATGATGGCCAACATCTTCAAGTCCTCTTTTCACAACTTTGGCATTGGATTTGCAAGCTAACCCTCCTTGCCGCCATAGTGGCTCTCAAGCTCTTTAATCCCTTCAATTATGTGTGAATTAGCAAAGACACTTACGTGAAGACGACAACAAGAAATGGCAAGAAGTATTTTGAAAATAACATATTCCAATTAGAAGTATCATGAAAAAAATGTACTCTGAAAATGGTGGGTCTAACAAATTATATTCAATGCATAAAATACCGAAAAATTAACCAATCAAAATTGTTAATGTAAATTTAACAAATTACATTACACCCTATTTTTGAGAAAAAATGGCAAATGCACAAACAAAAGATTTTGAGTATGTCCCACATCAATGTGACAATAACATTTAAAGTCTAAATCCCACAACAAAAATTTTAAAGTATTTTCTATCATTTCCATATGAATATTTCTAGTTTTCCAATTAAAATAATATATATAATTAAGGATCATGCATTTATTAAACTCTTATTTTCATCATTTCAAGATGTTTTTTTATTTCTTTTTTATGATGATGATGTTGTTTAATGTCCACTGAGACCTATTTGGTCTATCGGACCTTAAGAGAAGAGGGAGGGATTAATTGGATTGCTGTAAAATTTTATTCCTATGATTAAAAAACTTAGAAAGAAGCATTCCTAGGTCGCCATTGTTTTGACATGCTAGAATATTAGGGAGGTTTGTATTGTAGTTATGAAACTGCGATAGAATGTGGGTGTACGCAGGGTACTCTAAGAGAGTGATTTTAATCCTCAACACTCATAGTCTCACAGAGATGACAAATCCTGTCCACCCACGATGTTTTGGGAGTTGTCCAGCGCCCTATTTCACTGTGAAGCTCATGGGATTTTGTTCTTATCTTGGAGATATTAATTTTCTTATTCAAATTGGTTTAGACAGAGAGATACTTTTGATCTTTCGGATTAGGGTTAACGACCTCCTTATAATATCTTAATTTTCTTTTAACCTTTAAATATTTCTCGTCCCACATTTTCTCTTTAAACTTAGATGTGATAGTATTTTTAATGTTGTTGATATTTTGCAAAGTGGCATTTTTGTCAATCCTCCAATGGTTTAACCAAGCCATGGCATCTTCATACCAACCTGTAGTATTAAGGTCTGCATTTCGGATTGTCTACTCCCAAAACCTAAACCTTTGCATTCAATGCCTTTTTCTCGTAGTTTCCTTGAGCCTAATTGAGTCCAAATATTCTGTTGAGGTTTGCTATGACATTGTGATGTTCAACTCCTTGCTTTTAAATTTCAATACTAGTATGTAAAACAATAAAGTGGCACAAGTATTTTGTTATATTTTAATTTGCAGGCATGATTCTCCTTGAAGCTACTTAATTCAGGCTAAATATAACATAGAGGTTAATCAATGCCAATTTAAGTGGCACTACAAAACTGCTAAATGGTGCTACTAAATTACCACTACTACCAAACTGTCCGTTAAGTGCTGCAAAATTGGCATGAATGTTAGAGCCATCATTTTGACAACGCATTCCACAATATCATTTCGGGAAACTCACACCCTCAATAAATGAATTTTGTGGTTGATTATGGATGTGAATGTTCAGTAATTTCCCCAATTTCGTAACTTGTCAAATCGAATTTTTCATTATTTCTCCGGGATATCAATGTAGTCGCTCTAGAAATTGAATCCTCTACAGATATTTCATGGTGTGGCTCATACCTCTGTTATTTCGAGCACTGTATACATGTCTCTCTCATTTTTCTTAGCATTTGAAAAATCACCATGTCTACACATCGAAGTGGGCATGTAGTGAGATATGAGCCCATAGTGGCCGAAATTTTAGAAGCCTATCCAGAATTTGGAGTTAAGTTCAGAAGGGCAAGATGGTTTCGGTATTGTGAGAAACTACAAGGCCACCATGCAGAAGTGTCAAGATCCTTTTCCGAGGGGTTTAATTGCAAAAATGTCACCGTAGGGTATGTAACATTTTCTGTTTCACAGAATTCCATCACCATAGCAGCAGAATTACCTCAGGATGGAAAACAATGGTTTAAACTCCAAGTTGTTGAGGTTGTGCAATGCAATCACTTTCTCCTCAATAAATATAGAGATCCTAACTGGCACAGAGGTATCCCACGAGCTTGGCTAAAACATGAATACAGTGATTTGTCAAAGATGGTTCAGAGGTATATTAATGGAGAAGGAAGGTATGCTACAATTTACCTTTACCATATGCATTTTTTACTACACCTAGATGGTATCGAAAGGATGAATCTACCGTTTTATTTTATGAAAAGTTTGTCTAAAATGGCCTCGAGGGTTAGGAAATACCCTGAAAGTCAGCACAACATTTTCCACCAAGGTTTGATAAAACTGTTGATTATTCAGGAATTAAACAAATTTAATAAATCATGGGATCATTTTATATCATGCTCTAATTTTGGCATGAGATCGTTGTATGCCAGAGGATACTAATAATACTTCTGTTGGTTATAACACCCCTGAAAGTTTGGGTAATCCTAATTCTAATAAAGAACAGATCTTTAAAGAAGAGGAAGTTGAGATGAAATCAAGGATGAGAGGAGCAATAAAACCACCTCCAGTAATTGTGAATACACAACCTCACACAACAAAGGGCTCAAATGATTCTTCGAATAATAACAAGAAAATGGAAGCTCAAGCAGAGAAACTTGAAAATATATTGCCTTATTATCTAAGAGGTCCCAATACTCGAGCTACAAACAAGCTGAGACTAAACACTCGGGCAATATTCGACCCGTCTTTGAAGAAGAAAAGAGTCATAGATTTACATAGTTTTTCAAATGAAGAACCCCAAAAGGCTAAGAAAGCCAAAGTTAAAATTTCAGCTATGAGGTCAGTGCCAACAAGGGCAAGCTTGAGAATTAAGAAGAATCGGGAATTAATGAGTTCAAACCCTAGGAAAAAGGATGAATGTGTGAATACTAAAATAGAAGAACAGTTACAGCACACTGAACAGATTCAAGATGATATCAAGCAGGAAGAGTCTGATTCGTCCATGGAGGTGGAGAAAAAGGTGGTTGAAATGCTAACCAACCTAGAGAAAACTATCAGTGCAGTCCCATGTTCTCCCTTGGTTCGACTAGGTATGCCTACGGTGTCTGATGAGGAATAGAGTATGCAGAATGAAGATTTTAAAAGCAACATGAAAACAAACATTGAATGCTCAAGACCCAAGCCCAAATGAATAAGCAATTAGATGAAGAGCCACCTGAAAGCATTGAACACCAAGTAAATTAGAAATTGGAAAACAAATTTAAAAAATCCAAGACCCAGATTAAAGAGTTGAAGCAAGAGAATAAGAAGGTATAGGGTAAATTGAATGAGGTGAATAAATAATGGAGAAAATTACTTATTAAACACAATAAACTATGCAAGTTTTCTCAGAGACTAAAGAAGGATAATGAAAG
Organism: Larix kaempferi; assembly: GCA_027924585.1. Lineage (NCBI taxonomy): Eukaryota > Viridiplantae > Streptophyta > Pinopsida > Pinales > Pinaceae > Larix > Larix kaempferi. The sequence continues at coordinate 14,791,545 of BSBM01000643.1, forward strand.
GCTTCTTAGGAAAAAAAAGTACTAGAAAAGGAGTGTATACGGGAAAGGAAAAAGCACCAAGTTAATCATGATAAACTAGGTATTTTAACAGAGTTGGGAACTCATGTGCTCCAGGACACATTGCAGAGCCAGAAAGTTGAATCCTCACATACTTAGAGGCCTGAACCAAAATGAACATATATGATGTTGTATGGATCAAAAATGGATCTCCAGTTGATTGTAGTTTATTCTATGTCTTTGAAGAACGCTCGAAGTTTTGTGCCTAAATTCAGTTTAGTTTGCTTAGTTAAAAGAATTGATTAGTTATGGTTATGTTTTATTAAGGAATATTACTGATGATGTAAATACTTTTAAATTAGAGACTTAAGACACATATATGATTTTGAAATAATTAATTTCAGTTACCTGAAGTTAGTTAGTAGTTAATATATGAATTCGAAACCCTAAAGATGGAGGGATATAGAAGTAGAAGAATAAAGAAGAAAGGGGTTGAAATTTTTTGGCTGGAACTCTGTATTTTTCAGCTTGAAGAAATTGTAAGTCTTGGTTTTTGCAATATATATGCTCAACGTTCTTTCATGAATAAAATGCTTTGTGCCATTCGTTGTGTGTGTTGTTAGTCTGCTATTTAAATGAAAGTTGTATGCGCCGCATAATCACTTGTGTCAATTTGATGAAGTTTAAGCTTTATTGTTCATTAGATTGGATCAGTTTTTATTTCTTCACATCATAACTCTGTTATATGTTGAGTATTCAAAACTTTTACTTTCTTGCCTTATTTGATGATGAAATGTGATGTGGTAAACCAACAAATGATCTACATATTTTAATTTGTGAAGCCCTGAAATGCATGTTATATTGTTTTATCTTTTCTCATATTCTTCAAGTCATTACAAAACCAGTGAAAAGTCTAAACCATAAAAATCAAAATCTACATTTAAACTGAATCATAACCTAAATGCCCTAACTCTACCCATAGCAGTCTGGAGCAGACCTTAGGGACAACACAACCTCTCTTGAGTTGAAGATGGTCTTGACTGAATTTTAAAGCAATTTTAGGGAGTCTCTGGTCTCCCATGTTATTTATCTTGTACTTGTACATTAGGTACCTAATCATAGCGATGCTTTTGATGGCCCGGGGAAGACCCACTTCTATAAGGAGAATATGATATGGTGTACTGCTTTTAATTTTAAGGTTATATGTGATAAATTGCTTCGGAATTTGCTCAATCTTTCTCTAGGATTCTCTAGAGATGCTGCAACTCCAAACTTCACAACCATACAAGATAATGAGAGTGACAATAATTTCAAAAAGATAATGACAATAACAGAAGTACAATTATTGTCATAACACTAGTTAAGACAACACCATCTTATACACTTAGATTCTCTAAAAATAAAATTAAAAAACCCGTAATTCATCCATCCATAGAATGAATCATTCATTCTCCAACCTCAAAACCCCTATTCTCTATCCCAAAAAAATCGTAGATAAAAAGATCCATAATAATCTAAAATACACCAAAATAGTTGCTTAAGCAACAACGAAGCTCCTCGAGGCTCCTCATAATAGAGGGGTTCTTCATCCCGATCACAAACGTCTAACTCATAGATTTCTAACTCATAGATACAAATGATGCTTAAATTATCGCTTCTCTCTCTATATAAAAGTTTATTGTAAATTTCATCCCATCAATGAATAAGTGAACACTAATTTAGTGACCAACAACCTTACCATCCAATCGGGACAGTGTGATCTTGGTACACAACTTAGGGTGGCTAAGTTATATCCTAGATGCTTTGATTGCCAAGAAGCCAGGGAGTTGGAAAAGGAGGTTACTTTGGAAGAAATTGAGGAAATTCTAAAACTCTTTGCTAAGGAGAAGAGCCTGGGGCCCGACGGGTGGACAGTGGAGATTTTTTTACATTTTTTTGATATCATGGGAAGTGATCTTTAGAGAATGGTTGAATTCACTAGAAATTTTGGCTATATTTTGGGTGCTCTGAATGCTACATTTATTATACTTATTCCAAAGTGTAGTGATCCCAAAACTTTTGGGGATTTTCGACCAATTGCTTTGTGCAATTTGGCTTATAAGATTGTCTTTAAAATTATAGTTGTTCATGTGAAACCTCTACTCTCAAAGTTCATTTCCACAGAGCAATTTGGTTTTTTGCAAGATCGCCAGATACATGATGCTGTTGGTTTATCTCAAGAGTTATTGCATTCTATTAAGGTGAAAAAATAGAAAGCAATTCTACTAAAAATGGATTTGGAGAAGGCATATGATCGTGTTAACTGGGATTTTCTGAAGATTATCTTGATAAAGATTGGAGTCCCTATGCCGGTGATAAATTGGATAATGGCATGTGTTACAACTATGAATATTGTAGTTTTGGTAAATGGTGCTCCAACTATTTTCTTTTGTTGCTCCAGAGGGATCTGGCAGGGGTGTTCACTTTCTCCTTTATTATTTCTGTTGATAATTGAGGGTTTAAGTCAACTGATCAGACAAGCAAAACACACAGGTGATATAAGAGGTATAAAAATTACAAAAGGACTAAACCTGTCACATATCTTATTTGTGGACGATGTTCTAATTGTTGGTAATGATTCAATGGTAGAATGGCATTGATATTTAGACCTTATTAATGAATTTTGCAAAGCATCGGGGATGCTGGTTAGTATCAGATAGTCTTGTTTTTATAAATTTGGTGTTGAGGAAAACAGGATGAAAGACATTCAAAGTATTTTACCTTACAAGTGTTATGATATTGAGGATGGATTCACTTATCTCGAATTCTTTCTTAAACCAAATGGCTACCATAGCAAGGATTGGAACTGGCTATTGAAGAAAGTTGAATCCAGAATCTTACATTGGACATACCATTTGCTGTCAGTGGGGGGGAAGCTTATTTTAATCAAGGCGGTGCTGACAGGCATACCTGTCTACTGGATCTCACTACTTCCTATACCTATCTCGATTATCAATTCTTTGAGGAGATTGATTTTCAACTCCCTGTGGACTGGGGGTTTGAACCGGTCACAACTAGTTATGACGGGATGAGAAAACTCTCGCTTCCAGAATGTAGTGGTGGGTGGGGTATCAAGGACTTATCGTCTTTCAGTATTGTTTTGCGCTTAAAGAGTTTCTAGAGGGGCATCTTTGGAGTTTCTTTGTGGTCTTCTGTCCTACAACAAAAATATATCAAAATGAAGATCAGTAACTGGTTCCGGTATCCTGGCAAAAAGAAGAGAGGAGCCTCTCCAATGTGGAATGGTTTTCTAAAAGTTATTGTTGGCTAGCAAGTGATCTATACTGGCAAGTGGGGAATGGAAAAGAAGTATCAGTTGGTGTTGATCCTATTTGTGGTATGGAAGATAAATATTCTCTTTCAGCGGATTCACTTACATATATTAAAGAGGCAGGTTTATACACACTGGACTGTATAAAAAATGATGGAATTAAAGGATATTGGTATGATGCAAAAGTCTTAGGTTTAGCTGACAGTTTAGCTACTGAATGGGACACATATATACTATCCTTGAATTATGATGGTTGTAGATTATCAACAGAAGAGGACAAGATCATCTGGGCTGGTAATGAGAGCACTGGCTCAGTGACTGCAAAAACAGCTTATTGTGTTATAATTAAGCGAAAATGCATCTTTCCAAATCATTGGTGGTATAAGGAAATTTGGCAGTGAATGTTACCATTGAAATTTAAATGTTTCATATGGTTTGTATTGCAGGATAGAATGAAAACGTGGGAAAACCTATTATTGAAGGGCTAGATTGGTCTGAGCCAATGTGTTCTATGCAAAAAATGCTCTAAAACTACCTTACATATATTTATGGAATGTGATTTCACGAAGAAAATCTAGGATACTTTTTATATTTCACTAAATATTCAGCAAAGATGGGACGGTGATACTTTTATCACTAGTTTGTGGCATTGGAAAAAATGTGATAAATCTATGATCAATCTGCCAGTTTTCATAGCATGGACAGTTTGGTATTCAAGGAATCAAGGAATTTTTGAAGATATTATCCCAAATACTGAGAGGGCATACACTCTTGCAATGAAACTTTTTTTGACATATCAAAAGGAGAGTTCTTCTCCTAAATGCAGGTCAGTGGGATACATGAATTTTGATTTTAAAGATCCAGTTATATTTTTTGATGGTGCTGCAATTGGAGGGAAATGTGCGGCCGAAGGTATAATAATAATTAGTCTGGAACATTATTATACCTTGAGACTCAGATGTGGTAAAGGAACTAATATGAAAGCAGAGCTATTGGTGCTCTGGTGTGTGATCAGAGTGGCAAATTGGTTTGGATTTGCAAGTGTTAAAATATTCGGTGACTCCAGAGTCACCATCAAATGGGCTAGAGGTGAATATAACCTACAGGTGACCACTCTAACAAGTTGGTGTAGCAGAATCAGAGAAGAATTAAACAAATTCTAAAGCATTTCTCTTGAGCACATTTTCCAGGAAAACAACTCCTTAGCAGATAAAATGTCAAAGTTGGCACTAGAAGGAGAAGATGGCTACTTATTCTAAGAGGAACATTTGGACAACTTTGTCCAGGGACAGAGATCATTATAATTTTTGGACTAGATTTGTTAAGGATATGATTAGAAAACTTTTGATGATCAGAATTTTGAAATATTGGAATACTTTCTTGTAATATCAAGATATGACAGGAAATGAGCCATAAAATTATATATATGACATGAACTATCTTTACACCATTTGATTCAGTAATATGAATCGCAATGGTATATTTTTTTAGGCTGAAAAAAAAAGTCTCCCAGTTACATTACGGTTCTCCCGCGGAGTCCCGCCTTGGGGTATGCCACTTTAAAAAAGTAATTGGCATTGGGATGCATATATTTTTATAAATTGTCTGATAAACCTTTGGTCGAGCAAAGCTTCTAGTTCTGTCCATAATGGCGGCCAAGCTATCAGTCTCCGCCCTGATCGGTGAACGTCTGAAGCACATCCACGCCATTCCTGCCTTCGTTATCCTCTCCTTCTCACACCCCGTTCAAAGACCAACAAAATTATTCTCAGCATTTTATTCCACTCTCAAAACCCCTATTTCACCCTCTCCATCCTTTGAAACCACCCCGATTGCGAGTTTCCTTCTCAACGAATGCGGATTCTCTGAACACGACGCAAATACCATTTGCAGGAAAAGACCAAAATTATTGGCTCACACATCCTACGATAATTCACGGCAAACCCTTCTCTTCCTGAGAGACAAGGGTGTTAGTGAAATAGGCGTTCGGAAACTCTTTTCCGTGTGCCCCGAACTTTTACGGTGCAGATTCCAGGACACCGTCAAGCCCAAGGTTGAATTCCTGGAGAAGATCGGCCTTACTGGTCAGAAATTACTCAAAACCCTCGATAAATACCCTCATATTCTTATTAGATCAGGTGCTTGCCGTTCACTGGAAACGAGGGTTTGTTTTCTACAGTCCGTGCTTGATCCCGATCTAGCCGCCGTGGTTTCGAACCCAGAATCTGATCAAATTGCCAGAAAACTAGTTTCCAACTACAGCCTAACCTCGTCTGTAATATCTCAAAACCCTAGGATTTTAGCAATGACTGTGGAGAAAGGCTTGGTGAGTATTGTAAAGGATGTCGAGGAGATGGGCATTCAGAAGGGGTCCAAGGCGTTTGCTCGCGCTTTTCTTTGGTTGAGTAAGCTGAACAAGGACACTGTTAAGCTGAAATTGGAAAAATTGAGAGAATTAGGGTTTACAGAGGAGGAAGTTGGGATTCTTGTTAAGAGGTTGCCTCAGCTTCTGGGGTTTTCGGAGGATGGACTACGGCGGAAGCTCAAGTTTCTTGTTGAGGAATGGAAGCTTCCACGCAATGCTATTTTGAGTAATCCGGCGGTTCTGTGTTATAGCATCGAGAAGAGACTGAAGCCGAGGCTAAATGCTCTCAGTACATTGATGTTGATGAAGAAGTCTTCGAAGAAAACTACAAATTATTTTTCAGTAAAGTATATGTTCATCTCAGATGGGGTCTTTAATAGTAAAGTGGTGAGCAGGCTGCCAGTGGCGACACTGGAGAATGAGGACGAAAACTCGTTGTAAGGGTTAGGGTTCGATTGGTTGCTCTGGCTGGCGGGTAGTTCAACTGCATAATTGAGGTTTTGAAACTGAGTTAATATTCACTCCAGAAATGAGGGTGATTCAAAGCTTCTATTTTGTCTTCGGGTATTGCCTTAATGGAGATGCACATAAGTGCAGATAAAGAGAAACTCAGGTCAGGACAGTGAAGAATGATGCCACTTTGACAACTATTCTCCCTTTGCATTGGTTGCTTATTTGCAGGTATTTCAAAAGCATCTTTGCATTGTTTTCAGTTTTTTTTTTCGGATTGCATGTATTGGCTGTGAATGAAAAACATCCAAGTATACCGTATATGGTGGTGCAAAGTCACTCAGGAGTCAGGAGTCTCATTTAAATATTCCATATTAGAAACACCTTTGGTGGTGTAAATGGACACACTGTTTTACCTTACCTTCTTCCTAAATTTGCTGCACATTTTTTTGGTTTTTTATTTAACTTTTCACATTTAATACTATTCAGAACAGGCAAATCATTACAGTGCACACTTTGTATAGTTTAGATGCTTCCTGAGTATAATATCTGCATAACTATGAAGCTAAGTTATTACAGTGCACACTTTGTATAGTTTAGATGCTTCCTGAGTATAATATCTGCATAACTATGAAGCTAAGTTATTATGATATATGAATAACAAGTATGCAGTACTCTTTAATGAACAATTTCATTTTTCTTAGATGCGTCCTGAGTATAATATCCGCACAACTATGAAATTAAGTTATTATGATATATGAATAACAAGTACGCATTACTCTTAATCAACAATTTCATCCTTTTTATAAAAGATAGATGAGTTGATTTTTCTAAGAATATGGATCCATCGCTAATATGTTTGTGCAAGTATATCCATGTTTTCGTTGTGATCCTTTGCAACGGTTGTATGCTTGTGCATATGCGGTGGAGCTATTTTGAGGAGAGAAAATGAATGTTTTCTAAACTGAGTAGAGTAGAGTGGACTTCAATTTTATAGATTGTTCTTTTAAAACAAGTTTCAAAGTTATGTGCAAGCATATGTTTTTTTTATAAGAGTGTAGGCAATAAGCACTCTATAGTATAGTATGAATTGTGACATAGATTACGACATACATGTTTAGTAATTGTAATATAGAGCGATATATTTGCTATTTAATTTAAGACATATTTAACAAGTAAGATGTGTAAACTTGAGAAGTTAAAGTCTAATATAAATAAAGTTAGAAGAGAGGTATCGAATGCACTTCTAAAAATCTTTGTATCTTTTTCATATTTTAAAAAGTTTATATTTCTATTATCAATAGAACTATATGTTATTTTATACTACAACAATAATGATAATTTAAATTTAAGGTTATGACCAAGTTAGACACAAAATTGGTGTATGAGACCTCCTTGTTTATGGGACAAGGGATCCCCTTTGTGTAGCAATTTGATTGCTAAAGTCTACGGAGGTGTACATACCCTACCCTTCTTCTAATTTGAACTTATGAACCCCTAAGAGAAAACACATGTTCTTAACTATTAGACCCACTCAAGCTGTACTTTTTTGTACTCTACAACTATAATAATCTAACTATCTTAAGTGTTTATTTGTTATGGGGATTAGATTTGGTAATGTTCCATATTTTGATTGATTTATTTAAGTTTTCATTAATGACAGTAGTTGTGTTGGTACTTCTTTCCTTGCCTACTTATGAAATAAAATGACAATAGATATTATTTCTATTCTAATATGTTTTTTCTTATGATTTGGTTACCATGATTTTTCTCCAAAAGTAAAGATACATGATGTGATTATGTAAGTTTTCTCAAGAGGCACCCATAAGAATGTAGTCTATGAGCAAGCAACGAGGTAATTGAGCTTGTATCAACCTGGAGACTCAAGTTCAAATCCATGAGTGGGCATGATTGTAAATATGGCCTTGTAACTTTAAGAAGTATTTCTTAATAAAAAAATATTTCTCAAGAAGTATGTCTCGTTTATTTAAGTTGAAATTTCTGCAACCAAATGGATTTTATTGCTTCTAAGACATCTAAATAAGTTATGGAGTAACTGCTCAAAATTAATTAAGCTAGAAAAAATGAAAAAATTTATATAGATAGACTTAAATCTACATGTAAACTTAGTTAACAACAAATAGATTAGCATAAAGAGACTTAGAACTAAAGATAGGATTTACAAAAATTTGAAAGAAAAATGAAAAAGTATTTCATTTATAGTTACAAATATTTTGTTCTCCAAGAAGCTTTGCCCAATGTATCAACATTTTTTTTAAAGTTCCATAAGCTTAAATATGCGGTCTTTATGTAAATCCATGTAAATCTTTAAATCTCATACTAGGGCATTGTTAGAGGAGGATGAGGCCCTTTTTGGTAGATATTCATTTACAATTTCATGCATTTTGCATGGATGGAGGTAATGAAGTGCTCAACTTCTCTATGCAATTTTCTTTTGCTTCATCAAGTTACATTCTACAGGTTCAATTTTTTGGACTATAATAACTTTGATTCAATTTTTTTTTTGAATTTTGATGCATTTTGGAGCATGGAATGTAAAGGATTGTTTTGTGTTTCATGAAGGTATGTGAAAAGAAAAATAATAGTTAAATTACCGTTCAAATAACAAATACAACACTAACTTTTATATCTTCCAAAATAATTGATTTAACACTTTCCTACTATGTTAATATTTTCATTTTCATTGTAAAATATCTTTAATTCTTTTGAAAAATTTAAGGCAATCAATGCATTAGTTGTTTTTTTATTATTCGATGTTAGAAACCTTGCTTAGAAAATCCTCATCCATGATTAACAACATTTTTGTAATTTTGGCTTGCATTTCAGTGTATTGTTTAATTATTGTTGTATTGGATGGACAATAGACTTTGTAAACATGGTTCTAGCTTTTATTTCAATGCTCAACACTACATATAGATTTTGAGATATTGAGTTTTTTACTATTCAGTTCCCATTTTCTAATAATCTTTTTCACGTTGAAATTCACATCACGAGAAACTTTTTGGGTACTTCACCTCATATCAAGTATGGTACTTGGGGTAAATTGTTTTGTTGCAGTTTTGGCAATCTAACCCAACAGGGACATTGAGTGAGGCTTGTTGTCATCTGATACACACTTGGGTAACATGTTAGAAATCTTCAAGCCACTTGGTGTGTCCTTGGGGGCAAGTCTCGATTCAAATATTGTCACTTGATCTTGACTCCTCTGTTTAGGCATACTCTTAATGAAACCAAGGGGGGTAGACCCTAAGAAAGTTACTAAGGCTTTTAGTTCTTAAACGTTAGAAATGAAGTAAGTTGTTTATGAGTTTTTTGAAGAAGAAAAAGTTGAAACAAGATTATTGCAAAATAAATGAATTAAATGAACATCATAGCATATACAGATGTAACATCAACACGTGAAGATAAAATTAACAACAATAAACTGATATTAAGCGAAAGAAATGTATTGTTGCAATTTGGAGATCAATGCTAATGGCGTCAAAATAAATGTTGTTGAAAAGTAAATTTTTTGCAATTGTATCTTGGTCAGTTTTAAATTATTATGATGAGTTGATTAAGGGAAAGGGAATTCCAAATATACCAACAGGTACAAGTAATATGTTCAAATTCACCAAATGTGGCTTTGCAAGAAGAAAATGTGGGCTAGATCGGAGTCGCGAGGAAATATCCAACACTACACCAATCAAGGGTGCAGCTTGACGGTACCCTGCGGTCACTATCTAGTAATTCCTGCTTTCTTTGAAGAATTTGTCCACAAGTAATGAAATTGCGACGCCGGATTTTCGTCCTTAAAGGGGATTAGTTTTAGTTAGGTGTGTTCTTTATTAAATGTGGAAGATTATTGAGTGCAAGACCCCGTTTCTAATTGTTCCAAAGATTCGACCCGTTGAATCTAGTCTATGATGGACAACAACATACTTTCGGATAATGCAAATGTTACTTTCGATTTTGAAAGCAAGTAATATTGTAAGTGCAAAATAAAGTAAATGAACTTGAAAAATATTGTGCTAATGATTATGTGCTAACTTTCTGATCATCCACCACTAATCGGCAAAGCCTTTGGGTGGTGGCAAGAGCATACTTCGTGGCAACGAGTCATGTTTGTTTATTTACTTGCAAAAAGAAAATGATATGAACTTTCAAAATTTGAAAGTTAATTTAAAATATTTTTCCACACAAAAAGAAACTAAACTAAATTGCAAAAAAGAAAAATCTAATCTAAGGGTTAATATTGAAAAATGCAAGCAAAGCACAAAAAGCACACCAAAAGGAGGCAATACATTCTTCCACGATGGGGAAGGGGGTGTGGGTGATGTGTATCCCACTTGCTTCATTTATTATTGATATTACAATGATTAAAAGAGTAGCCCCTTTGATCTTTTGTAAACTAGGATCGAGGGTTACAAAAGAAAGAGGAAAAAAGGCCCTTTGAGGAAAGGGGTTTTGGAGGTGCTTTGGAAGTCTCAAATCTTGAAATTTTTGCTAGCACTTATGCTTGACCTGTCTACAAATTTCAAAAAACAATAAGTTAAAGTTATTAGAATGTTAGTGGCTTAAACAAAACCAAAAATGAAAAACATTTCTACTTAGTACTTGAATTTTTTAGGAAAAAATGCAATAACCAGCACTAAATTATACTAGATCTACGTTCATGATATAAACTTTGAAATGCAATGATATTATCTTTGAAATGCAGCCTTTTAGATCTAACTAAACCTCCAACAAGTATGACTTTAAAGATGCAACCTCAAAACTGATCTATACTTGCTATGAAAAAGTAACTAGAAAGAGAGATTGATTTTTTTTTAGATAAAAAAGGTAGAAGAGCCAAAATAGGAAATAAGAAGAAAGTTTGATGAAACTTGCTTTGGTGAAATTTTGAGGGACTTTATCCTTGATGTTTCTTGAAGAGGAAGATGATTCAAACAAGATCCAATCCTTCTCTAAGCTTGGCAACTTGAAACTTGACAAAATCTTGTACAAAAATTGATTAATCCAAAGAGAGTGATGCCAAAATAAGAAGATTAGAAAGCATGTAATTAAGCAAAATTATCATACACCTCTAATAGATCTATTGTTAACAAATCAATAAGAATACAAGTCAAACAAGAATGTATTTTGATCCTACAGGGAGGTAACTCTCCTTGTAAACCCATAGATAACCAAATTCGGCAAAACAAAAATCAAGCACAATTTTACCTTGAAACCATTGATAAATTCATCCACACATGAACAAGATGCACCATAGACTAGCCTCGAAATCCTTCTTATTTTATTAGCAATACAGTAATGATAGTATAACAATTTGGCAGAGGTTCAATCCTTCCATCTTAAATAAGAGGAGAAGCTTGCTTTTAAAGAAATTTTGGCCTTCAAACCATTGGAGGGCGCAATTCCCAATGGAGGAGGTGGATTGGGGGTTCTAGAGAGTGTGGCAAGTGTCTTTCATGTGAGTAATGGGGTTTCCACCTCTCATGAGGTGTCCCAAACACTCATGGGAGGTTGCCACCTCTCCCAACCAACTCCAACAAGAGAGCCAAGTGGGGAAAAATGCTCTCTCTTGGAGAGATTGCACCCCCCTCATGGAATCACATTAAACCCCCCTCATCTTGTGAGATTAGATGCCCAGACAACTCATTTACTGACCCAGACAAGATGCCAACCAACTTGGACATCTCAAAGACAAGCTCCCTTTGAATTAGGAATTGGATTTTCTCCATATTTCCCAATTATTTGACCGAAAAATGTCATTTTCAAGAGAAAATCAAAATTAGTAATTGAAAATCACGAATTTGACTCTCAAAAGTGGCCTTAGGGGTTAAGTGGGGGATCTGGGTCCAAAAATGAGAATCCCCATAACAATTTGCCCCCCCTAGACCCACTTTAATGATTTTTTGAAATTTTACAATTAAATCACATCTTATCGATGATTTTATTAAAAAACTGAAAAATTAAAAAATCTTAGGAGGGACTTAGAGCATGTTCACGAAACTTTGGTACTATGACTAGCATGGTAATATACATAGACTCAAGTCTTGAAAATTCAATACCATAGGCTTTAATGACCCTTCCAAGGCATAATTATAACTTTCACCACCCCCACTTTGGATGATTTTGAGTGAAAAACTCAAAAATAATGTGTTGCTAAAAAACGTCACATAATTAACAAGGAAAAAACACTCTAGGGTGATTAGTTTGATAACTAAGTCCTAAGAAGGCCAAGCCTTTTACATAAGGTCATCATGCTACATCATTTATTACAATCTCCCCAAGGGGGTGTGAACATGTGAAAAACATAAAAATGGCCAAAATGGCCTATATGAACTTCTGATCTTGAATTATGAACAACTAACTTGTTCATTCTTTACAAGCTCACTTGAAATCCAACTAAGTACAACTTAGTAGGAAACAAGGCCCGCAATATTCACAATGGTAGCCATCCTAGGAACTTGAACCCGTGTACTCCTACTTGCTATTCACAACACTCAACCACTCAAGCTAACTCACAAGGCTTATTTTTCGATGAAATGCACATCACATGAAACCCTCTAGGCACTTCCCCATATTTCAAGGATGATACCTGTGGTAAATTGTTTGGTTTCGGTTTTGGAAACCTATCTTGGTGGGGACATCAAGTAAGGCCCACAATATTCATAGAGGTAACCAACTTGAGGTCTTCACCCTATGACACCGTACTTGTAAATCACAATGCCAAACCACTTGAGCTAACCCACAAGGCTTTCTAATGATCTTATAGATATTCATCGATTACTTTAGGAAGACTTTGTTTCATTTGTTAGTTTAACTATTAATCACATGTTTGGGGCCTTCACAAAAGTGAGTTGTACATTATGCTCCAAGTTGGTTTGGAGGAAAAAATGTGATATGTTTCTCTACAATGTTAATAAATTTAAAATAATTAAGGTTAAATTGCTTATTAATTTATTTAACATAAAAGAACAATATAGATTGATCTTGCTCTAGATATGTTTTAGACACAACATTTACAACTAAGTATTTTTTCTTTTTACTAATTCAAGTTAAAATGAATATTTTTATTATTGATGGACATTAATTTTCTTCACTAGTGATGGGTTGCACTTATAGGGTTTACACTTGAAGAAATTTCTTACAATACATACAATAATAACAAATATAAAATGCATCCACCCAGCAATTCCCTTCTCCAAAGCAATCTTCATCATACTATAAAAAGCACGGAGTACTACTAAATTATTTATATTTCTCTCAAAGATTTTCTTTGAAAGATGATTTTTTGTCCTAAAATAAATATAATACCCCTAGCATCACACAGACTTGGGTTACCCTAGTTGGCCCCATCAAAAAATCCCCATGTTATCAATTGTAGAGATTGATTGTTGCTTAAGGTCTTCAATGTAGGAGACTATTTAAGATCACCATCAATATTTAATACTATGAAAAACTTCAAGTGGGAAAATAATTGTTTTAAACAATATTCCATTCCTAGTGATTTATAGTGCCTAGGAAACAATACAAGGCATGGTTGTATGATTGGCTAGTGAAGGATCGTCTATCCAATTTTTGAAACCATCCAAAGTGTGTTGCCTTCCTAGCTACTCGCTCTCCCTACTACACTAAAATGTTTGCACCTACTTGGCAAAAGGATAGTCCATTAATAAGTGCTTATAATTTCACCATTATACTTGCACATGACACATAAACTTGGCTCGAACCTCCCACGACAATGTTTTTCTATTTAAGGCCAACCAAAAGAAAATTCTAGACTTCATGGGGGCTTTCAACTTACACAAATGCTTCCATCACCAATACTCTCCTTAATCACTTGTTAAGAACATTGCCTTGTAACTCGAACTAGACATGTACTCCTTTCCAAGACCAAACCAATCAATTTCCTATGCTCTTAGTTCAATGTAGATAAACTATAATTTGTTGATGTAGCTATTCCATTATTTATCTTCATTTCCTTATAGACATAGTTCTTTTGCACTTTTCCATCCATTTTGCCATAATTTTCCTCTATGTAGGGAAACAACATCGTTGAATTAAAAAAATACCTTGGCCATTTAAGAGAAACTAGAGCACCATTAACTAATAGATGAAAAAGAGCACTACAAACCCAAGGGTCCATTCCTACCTTATTGCTGGACTACCATTTCCTATTTTCCAAGCTAGCCAATGCCCCAAGAAGGGAAAATCTAGCAATAAGACCCTCCACATAATAGAAGCATTTGTAGTGGATTCATTTCTCAATCTAATTTAGTATTTAGTAGATAAGGGATCAATGTATTTTAATTTTTTCACTTGCTAACACATGCTAGAAGATATAATTAATGACCACAAACACCTTGCAGCTAGGGCCTTCCCATAGTGGCAAATGCTTTTAAACCCACATCCTCTCGAGGGCTTTGGCCTTACAATTATTTTCACTTCAATGAGGGAAGTCCTTGTCTTTTCTTTTCCTTTCGATAAAAACTAAACATCCCATTCTAATATTTTCCAAAACGCTCAAAAGAGTGTTAATAGAAAAAAGTGGCTTCTAAAATAGACTTAATCAATGTTAAACTCCCTCCAATTGAGAACCATCTAGTACATCGTCGAATGATAATTTTCTCCACTAATTAATACAACCAGACTCAACCCCTTGTACCATGATATTTTCCTTTAATAATGAACCCTAAGTACTTTAGACCTTTGTTGAATTCAACAACTTGAAAGAGAAATGCCTAAATGACATCATTTATTTGCCTCTCACTCATACTAGTGAAGGAAATTGATGATTTTTTATTATTTATTCCCATACACATTACTAGATTTTACCGATCCAGTCCTTCCAAATAACCCTTCTATGTTGTAGACTCAACTCCAAATAACATAACATCATCCACAAACAAGGAATGGGTTAATGACAACTCCCTCCCAATCTTAATCCTTTTTAGAGTACCATTTCTTTTAAAACTGCTCATAATTTGACTCAATCCTTTTGCAACAATTAGAAAGATCAAGGGAGATAATGGGATCCCTTGTTTGAGTCCACTAGAAGGATTGAAGAAACATGAAGCATAATCACTTATGGACAAAAAAAGATGAGGAGGTTAGACAAACTTTGATTCAATTTATAAAAGGGATGCTAATCCATGTATGGACGAGGATGAGTCTTAAAATAAACACGCTAACCCTACCATATGCTCTTGAGAAATCCAATTTGAATACCATTGAAAAATAATTCTTGGTCTTTATGAAATTGAACGCTTCTTGATCAACTCCATTGATGTCATGAATTTGTGTACCTTCTAAAAAAATGTATTGTAGATATACGACTTTAGATAAGATTGGTTTGAGCCTTCTTACAATCACTTTTCAAATTATGTTATATATTGAGCTCCATAGATATATAGGCCTAAGCCCCTTAAATGAAGAAGTATTATCTTTATTTGGAATTACTTCTAAAATGTAGCATTTAAGGCACCCAGTACTCTCTAGTGACCCTTGAATCATCAACAACAACTAAAAGGTCATCTCCAACCAATCATAGAATTGTTGATAAAACTCAATCAATTATCTATTTGGACCCATACTTGTCTTTTTCAAATGATATAATGCAAAGCTTCATGCACTTGTTGATCCAAAAAAAAGGGGAAATTCTTTGCAATTTTAATTTCCTCAAGGATATTTGTTTTTTTTAAGGATTTAAATAACTACTTAAAGTTGGATACCCCCATTTTGGTCATTTCCTTGAAAGAAGAATCCTTGCTTCCATCATCTTTCAACATTTCCCAAATGTCATTTCTCGTTTCCTACCTTTAGCAATCTTTTGTAAAAACTTATTGTTCTTGTCTCCTTGGGCCAACAAGACAACCCTGTCGTTTTTCTTCTTTCCATTCTAACAAATTCCTCTTCCTCTCAAATAATTTCAATTGAATCTTGTTCTCTTTAGAGAACACAAGTATTTTTTGTAAAGAAAGCCATAATTTTCTCTTCAACCTCTTTCATATCTTGCTAAGTTGAGTTCTATTTTTGTTTTTCCCGTTCTATAGTGTCTTTCTCCACTCTCTTTTGATTTTCATTGAATTGGAACATTGTTAAACCTTTTAATGTTGGATTAGATCTCCTCAACTCCTCTTTGACTAAACTTATGAATTCAGTCTTTTAACCAATAGGAATGAACTTAAATGATGCTAGAGGCTTATGGCTATCATTTTCAATTTGAAGAGATGGGGTATCCAATCTCTTCGATACCCCATCTCTTCCCAAACTAAAATTTATCCATGTGAGAAGAAGTTTAACAAGGTCAAGATCACACAAGTTTACCCTCCATTTTTTTTCCAAGGATAAGTTTGATAATGGATCCAACTAACTTTACCTCAAAAAAACCATTTCTCAACACAAAATCAAAATCACCTCCAATTGTAACAAAGTCCCTTATCAAAGCATGTAGCTCAAACAAATTCTGCTAGAAAACCCTCCTTTCATCGAGGGCTATAAATATTTCCCAATGATAAGGACATTTCTAACTCATGTGAAAACAATTCTAAGCAACTTTCAAAATAAAAAATATCTAAACTCTACAATGTCAAAAATTGATTCCATCATGTTGCCAAGTCATTGGGTTGAACATACCAATATTTTGCAAAGAAAGAGAGTAAAGCCTTAACCCTTTTCCTATCAATCATAGTTCCTAATGCATCTGTTTTATTAATAAGAGGTGGAGCGCATAAATGACCTCCTAACCCTCCCTCTCAATAGAGCCCTCTTCCCTCTCCCTATCCAAGAGTGCCTACATAAACGCTCTCTCCCTATTGGGTCATTGGTCGAGTCAAATTGGCTTCTCAATTCACAACTGAGACTTGTGATTATTTATTATTATAAGAGGTGAAGCGCATAAATGACCTCCTATTGGTTGGTCATTTCCCTTGAATAATAAGAGGTGGAGCGCATAAATGACCTCCTAACACTCCCTCTCAATAGAGCCCTCTTCCCTCTCCCTATCCAAGAGTGCCTACATAAACTCTCTCTCCCTATCGGGTCACTAGTCGAGTCCAATTGGTTTCTCAATTCACAACTGAGGCTAGCGATTATTTATTATTATATATTAGCCACATAAGCCTTGTAAAAAATATACTTTCCCTCAATAGATATTTCCCCCTCGATAGAAAGAACCTCTATCGACCCTCGAGTGCCTCTTTTTTGTTTGTCGAGTTGGGTTCTATGACGTGTGTGCACACTCATGGTGCCCCTCTAGTATCTCTCAAGCTCGTGAAGAATCTCACATGTATTTGCTCGTTTCGTTGCAAATTAGCTTTTTATATCAAAGAGTGTGTGGTGATTTGATGGGCGAGTGACGACTGCTCCAATGCGATGGAATATTTTGTTCAATAAAGGTTCCATTCAATGTTGAATTCTACCAGTTGCATGAATGATTGAAGTGATGGTCCATTCTTCCACGAATGTTTGAACACTAAGTGAAGATATACATTGTCTCCTACTATGCATGAGCCTTTAGTCCATGTTGTCTCTCTGTGTGACTAAGTATCCACTATTGTGTTCCCTCTCGACACTCTTCACCTTAACTTGAATTTCTTAATGATGCAACCTTGAAGTGAGTGCAAGCAAACAAGTGCTTTCTTTGTGTGGGTCTCTGTCATGTCCCAAATTTGGAATTGGGTCACAATGGCCTAATCACATTAGCCATATTCATTAGAGTTTGTAAAATTGATGTTAAGGGTCAAATAATTGCCAAGGAGGAAAATTACTAGTTTCCTAGGTTTGGGGTGGAAGCTTTGGGATTTGGAATAAGGGGGATAATAAATGATGTTTAGACATTAGAAGGGTTCAAGTATTTAATAAATAGAGTGAATAAATAAATTCAAGAGAAATCCTAAGTGACAAATGGTTTTGGAGACATATGGAGGATGTGGGACCCACACTAGCTTGATTTTTCATAATACATGGTATCTCTCTTTTGCAAATTCGAATTAATGGGAATGTGAACACTCTTGGGTGAGTTGGTAATTCATAACACATGTCATTGAGCATCTTAGGTTGAATTTGGAAGGATTGGTAACTTCCATGGAAGATAAAGAGTCAAAGTGGAAGTTTGTGGACACTTGGGCTAGATTCCCTAGCCCCTATGACACCAATGATGGAGCATCTATGACAACTATGACAAATTGCAGACCTGACCTCTGACATCTGACCACTATGACATGTTAGCCCCAAAAATAGGCTCAAAGAAGGCGAATTTGGGAGTTGGAGAAGCCAAAGAGACTCAAAATCGAATTTGGGAGAAGATGGAAGGTTGGAACTAGGAGACAAGTGGCAAATGTGGAATATTTCCTAAATGAAAATCTATTGAATCTATTGAGAGGATTTCAACCCTTAGAAGGCTAATGTTGGTTATAAAATGTACAAATGAAGTATGAGAATGGCTTTTGATCATTTGTAGAATTTGCAATTGCATTTGTGAAGAGGGAGAGCTAGTGGATGACTAGTTTCTTGCCTTAGCCAATTTCGAGGGTGAAAGATTCCCATCCAAGTTGGTAATTGGAAAGGCCATTCAGACCTTTCATTTGGAGCTTTAATGGAGTCTTTATTTGCAGGTGTAAGCTACAGGGCAGCTCATGGTTTCTTCTATTGCAGCTCACTCCTTCAACCATTTCCAATTTTGATGGCATATTCTTGATCCTTGAGGGAGGGCGTTTTTGGTGAGCTATTGTACTCTTTGGGGGAGCTTCTAATGCCCCATTTATTTTTCAATATGAAGTAAATACTCTGTTGTTCATCTCCAAAAAGTTTCAGGTCGAAATTCCAAGTAGAAATGTATAAATCTCATTTTTAATGGAAGAACAATGCCATTTCCCCACTACCTTGTTGTGAGCCAATGTATTGATGATGATTTCGAATGAATGGATGATTCTCTGATATATTTGTGATAAAAATACTTCCATGGATGTCTTATACAAGTTTCATGTACTGTACTTGAGCATTTGAAGCATTTTTACTCAGTTTAATTGCATTGGGAGAAGAAATAGTGCCATTTCCCCAAGGGTCGAATTGGCGATTTTTGCAGTTGAATGGGAGAGGGTGAGAACAGTTGTAATAAACCATTAATGGTGCATATGAGACCTTAATAACATACTTAACACATTACATACCTCTGTTCATAAATTTGAGTGGGTTTGGAGGCATTTGGGAAGCCATTTTCAGTACTTACCTTAGGGGGATTTGAACCCCAAATTACTAGTAAAATTGCATACTTGGTCCAGAATCTTAAGAGAGTTTGCAGAGGTCTTTTGGTGGCCATATGTTGTCCCTGAATATCATATTCAATTACTAATATCATTCATAAACCTTCCTTGAAGATTTGAAGGCATTTGGAGTCAATTTGAGACCTAGAGACCAATACTAGTCAAAGGGAAATCACTAGTAAAGTTACCTACATTGACCAGAATTGAAAGAATATTTGCAGAAGTGTTTTAAAGGTACAAAGGCATCCTTGAAACACATATTTATGTTCTAATATCATTCATATACCTTCTCAGAAGATTTGGGATCATTTGGGGCAAATTTGGGACCTAGAGATCGAAACTAGTCAAAGGTCGAACCAAGGAAAAAAGTGGAAAATTGCAATTTTAATAAAATTCCTAACAAGGGACATTACAGTGGTATCAGAGCATGGTCCTTGCACCTGTGTATTAGGTACATACATTCAAGAATAATTGGCAGCCATGTCTTACTATTATGATGAATCCTATGAGTACAATTCTTATGAGGAATATGCAGATGCTTATGAGCAATATGAAGCAGAATGTGAATGGTATGAGGAAGAGGTGCCATCATGCAACACTTCTTACAATTTCAAGAGAAATGAAGATTATTCTTATGACTTTAAATCTGATGAATATGAGAGTGTCACACCAACCAAGGATAATTCTATGAGTGAGTTCCAAAGATGGAGAGCAAAATATAAAACCTTGCCCCAACAATATCAAAAATATCAAGAATATCTTGCTTTTAGCAAAAATACACAAAATGCCATGTCTTTTGAGTACTATGCTGAACATGTTTTTGAAAATAGGCCCAAAAATGAAGATGTGGAGTTAGTGAAGAAAGGTTTATGCCCTTCTTGTAAAAACCCTTGGAGCGAGTATCATATATGTGTGCATGAAATGATGTCCTCCTTGAGGAGAGCTTTTGAGATTTATTCAAGAAGAGATTCCAAATATATTGATCCTAAGGAAAACAAGGGGAAAAATGCATCAGCTTGCTTTAAGGAGCAAAAGGAAGAGACATCACAAGAGCATGAAGAAGATTCTATTGAAAATATGGAAGAGCATTTCGAGACACCTTCTAGCTTAGACATGAACCAAAGAGCATCTACTGATGGATGCTTAAACTATGAAGGAGTACCTACTGATGGGTGCTCACACCTCTATGTTGGTGACATAGAGATCACTTTTGAAAGTGTTTCTACAAGTACAAGTTTCATTAAGCATGATAATGAAGACCTTGTAGCGGTTGAAGAAGAACTAAGATCAACTTCCCCATCACCACTTGAGCTTCATGAAGTTGGTCCAAGCAAAATTGAAGAAGATGAGGAGGTTCATTTGCAAGAGCCTCATTTTCTTGAAGGGTCCTTAAAGATGAATGAAAATAATATCCAAGAGTCCCTCAGCATTCTCCATGACACTCAAGCATTGGTGTCAAATTCTTGTTGGAGAGCTACTTCATTGGAGGACACATCCTTCCTTGAAGACATGGAGAAGATTCAAAGAGCAATGTGCCACATCAAAGGTAATTTCATGTCTTTGCTTTTTGATAGAAACCATTTTTTTGAGCTTAATGAATTGTTACATGATGCATACTTGAAGAATAATGAGGATATTCATAAGCTCACAATTCAAAATGAGCAACTTCTTGAAAAGTTGCAAGATACTTGTTTTTCCTCCTATGTTTCAGATTGTCAAATGGTAGATTGTTTGGAGGATTCTCATGACATGGTGGATCATGAGAAATGTGAAAATTTGAATGTTCTTGATGTGTTTGAAGATGAACTTGAAGAGATCCAAACACTTGATGTGGTGGAAGAGGAATTTGAATTGCCTCTTGATGAAGGTTATGCAATTTTTAAAGAAGAGCATGATTCCTCTACATTGGAACCAAACTATGACAAAGAGTTCACACTTTTGAAGGAGCTGCATGATACTACCCACATGGATCCTTCCCATGATGAAAATCCTGAACTTTTTGATCATTTGGGTGAGTTAGTACATTCTCCTACATCCTACAATTCCATGTTTTGCAGTATTAGTCTCAATGAAGTATGGGTGAAAGGGTTCTTTTTGATGGTGCCACATGAGGAGTATGGAACTCCTAGATTTAACTTTTATGATGACATGGTTGGAGCACATTCTTATTCACATTTGCAGCAGCATAATTTGTCACTTTATGATGATTCACATCTACATGGATGCACCTATGATATGGATTTGAGTCACTTGAATACTCATGGTTTTTCTTGCTCAACACTGGGTTCATTTGATGTTAGAGGAACTTCATCCAACACTTGGATGAATAGATTTATGATGGGAGAACATTTTTGTTGGCAACCACATACTTTGTTACATATTTATGATTCTCACATTCATGGATGTATGGGCGAGACTTCTTTGAGTCATTTGAAGTCTCCTTGTTTTTTCTGCTCATTATTTGGTTCAGATTCTAGTGGAGATTCTTCATTCACTTCTTGGATGAAAGAATACATGGCTGAATATTTTGATGCATATCACATCCTTTTGGAGCAGCATTATAGGACATGGGATCCTCACCTATGTCATTGGAGCAGATTTGATTGGTCACTTGAAGCTTGTATGCACTTGGAAAATGGTGTTCTACTTGCTTGGAGGTATAAGCACTTTCATGACTCTTTGATGAAGCATATCCTTGATGTACATTTTCATTATGTTGTTATGTACTTTGATGATATATATTTGGTACTCATGATGTTTGGAAGAATGCATACAAGAAAATGGGATCCAGGAATCCTCTTATCTAATGGTGTAGGTTGGAGAGCACTCTTAATTGTTGGGGTGCAATACAAGCAATGGGACCCTGGAATAATTTTTGTCTCATTGGTTTCATTTTTTTGGGGGAAGCAAGCAGCATGGGAGATGGATTCCCCACTTAATAAAGTGATTTTAATAAGAGTAGTGCAGCAGCAAGCATGGTGGTTCCTCTCTAAAATATTCATGGAAACTCAAAGACTCAAGGTTTGGCAATTCAATGGCAACTTCAAAGAATTATACAGAAAGCAGGTTCTTCAACACCCATGTTTGAAATTGCTTGAGGACAAGCAATATTGGGAAGGGAGGATTTGTCATGTCCCAAATTTGGAATTGGGTCACAATGGCTTAATCACATTAGCCATATTCATTAGAGTTTGTAAAATTGATGTTAAGGGTCAAATAATTGCCAAGGAGGAAAATTACTAGTTTCCTAGGTTTGGGGTGGAAGCTTTGGGATTTGGAATAAGGGGGATAATAAATGATGTTTAGACATTAGAAGGGTTCAAGTATTTAATAAATAGAGTGAATAAATAAATTCAAGAGAAATCCTAAGTGACAAATGGTTTTGGAGACATATGGAGGATGTGGGACCCACACTAGCTTGATTTTTCATAATACATGGTATCTCTCTTTTGCAAATTCGAATTAATGGGAATGTGAACACTCTTGGGTGAGTTGGTAATTCATAACACATGTCATTGAGCATCTTAGGTTGAATTTGGAAGGATTGGTAACTTCCATGGAAGATAAAGAGTCAAAGTGGAAGTTTGTGGACACTTGGGCTAGATTCCCTAGCCCCTATGACACCAATGATGGAGCATCTATGACAACTATGACAAATTGCAGACCTGACCTCTGACATCTTACCACTATGACATGTCAGCCCCAAAAATAGGCTCAAAGAAGGCGAATTTGGGAGTTGGAGAAGCCAAAGAGACTCAAAATCGAATTTGGGAGAAGATGGAAGGTTGGAACTAGGAGACAAGTGGCAAATGTGGAATATTTCCTAAATGAAAATCTATTGAATCTATTGAGAGGATTTCGACCCTTAGAAGGATAATGTTGGTTATAAAATGTACAAATGAAGTATGAGAATGGCTTTTGATCATTTGTAGAATTTCCAATTGCATTTGTGAAGAGGGAGAGCTAGTGGATGACTAGTTTCTTGCCTTAGCCAATTTCGAGGGTGAAAGATTCCCATCCAAGTTGGTAATTGGAAAGGCCATTCAGACCTTTCATTTGGAGCTTTAATGGAGTCTTTATTTGCAGGTGTAAGCTACATGGCAGCTCATGGTTTCTTCTATTGCAGCTCACTCCTTCAACCATTTCCAATTTTGATGGCATATTCTTGATCCTTGAGGGAGGGCGTTTTTGGTGAGCTATTGTACTCTTTGGGGGAGCTTCTAATGCCCCATTTATTTTTCAATATGAAGTAAATACTCTGTTCTTCATCTCCAAAAAGTTTCAGGTCGAAATTCCAAGTAGAAATGTATAAATCTCATTTTTAATGGAAGAACAATGCCATTTCCCCACTACCTTGTTGTGAGCTAATGTATTGATGATGATTTCGAATGAATGGATGATTCTCTGATATATTTGTGATAAATATACTTCCATGGATGTCTTATACAAGTTTCATGTACTGTACTTGAGCATTTGAAGCATTTTTACTCAGTTTAATTGCATTGGGAGAAGAAATAGTGTCATTTCTCCAAGGGTCGAATTGACGATTTTTGCAGTTGAATGGGAGAGGGTGAGAACAGTTGTAATAAACCATTAATGGTGCATATGAGACCTTAATAACATACTTAACACATTACATACCTCTGTTCATAAATTTGAGTGGGTTTGGAGGCATTTGGGAAGCCATTTTCAGTACTTACCTTAGGGGGATTTGAACCCCAAATTACTAGTAAAATTGCATACTTGGTCCAGAATCTTAAGAGAGTTTGCAGAGGTCTTTTGGTGGCCATATGTTGTCCCTGAATATCATATTCAATTACTAATATCATTCATAAACCTTCCTTGAAGATTTGAAGGCATTTGGAGTCAATTTGAGACCTAGAGACCAATACTAGTCAAAGGGAAATCACTAGTAAAGTTACCTACATTGACCAGAATTGAAAGAATATTTGCAGAAGTGTTTTAAAGGTACAAAGGCATCCTTGAAACACATATTTATGTTCTAATATCATTCATATACCTTCTCAGAAGATTTGGGATCATTTGGGGCAAATTTGGGACCTAGAGATCGAAACTAGTCAAAGGTCGAACAAAGGAAAAAAGTGAAAAATTGCAATTTTAATAAAATTCCTAACAAGGGACATTACAGTGGTATCAGAGCATGGTCCTTGCACCTGTGTATTAGGTACATACATTCAAGAATAATTGGCAGCCATGTCTTACTATTATGATGAATCCTATGAGTACAATTCTTATGAGGAATATGCAGATGCTTATGAGCAATATGAAGCAGACTGTGAATGGTATGAGGAAGAGGTGCCATCATGCAACACTTCTTACAATTTCAAGAGAAATGAAGATTATTCTTATGACTTTAAATCTGATGAATATGAGTGTGTCACACCAACCAAGGATAATTCTATGAGTGAGTTCCAAAGATGGAGAGCAAAATATAAAACCTTGCCCCAACAATATCAAAAATATCAAGAATATCTTGCTTTTAGCAAAAATACACAAAATGCCATGTCTTTTGAGTACTATGCTGAACATGTTTTTGAAAATAGGCCCAAAAATGAAGATGTGGAGTTAGTGAAGAAAGGTTTATGCCCTTCTTGTAAAAACCCTTGGAGCGAGTATCATATATGTGTGCATGAAATGATGTCCTCCTTGAGGAGAGCTTTTGAGATTTATTCAAGAAGAGATTCCAAATATATTGATCCTAAGGAAAACAAGGGGAAAAATGCATCAGCTTGCTTTAAGGAGCAAAAGGAAGAGACATCACAAGAGCATGAAGAAGATTCTATTGAAAATATGGAAGAGCATTTCGAGACACCTTCTAGCTTAGACATGAACCAAAGAGCATCTACTGATGGATGCTTAAACTATGAAGGAGTACCTACTGATGGGTGCTCACACCTCTATGTTGGTGACATAGAGATCACTTTTGAAAGTGTTTCTACAAGTACAAGTTTCATTAAGCATGATAATGAATACCTTGTAGCGGTTGAAGAAGAACTAAGATCAACTTCCCCATCACCACTTGAGCTTCATGAAGTTGGTCCAAGCAAAATTGAAGAAGATGAGGACGTTCATTTGCAAGAGCCTCATTTTCTTGAAGGGTCCTTAAAGATGAATGAAAATAATATCCAAGAGTCCCTCAGCATTCTCCATGACACTCAAGCATTGGTGTCAAATTCTTGTTGGAGAGCTACTTCATTGGAGGACACATCCTTCCTTGAAGACATGGAGAAGATTCAAAGAGCAATGTGCCACATCAAAGGTAATTTCATGTCTTTGCTTTTTGATAGAAACCATTTGTTTGAGCTTAATGAATTGTTACATGATGCATACTTGAAGAATAATGAGGATATTCATAAGCTCACAATTCAAAATGAGCAACTTCTTGAAAAGTTGCAAGATACTTGTTTTTCCTCCTATGTTTCAGATTGTCAAATGGTAGATTGTTTGGAGGATTCTCATGACATGGTGGATCATGAGAAATGTGAAAATTTGAATGTTCTTGATGTGTTTGAAGATGAACTTGAAGAGATCCAAACACTTGATGTGGTGGAAGAGGAATTTGAATTGCCTCTTGATGAAGGTTATGCAATTTTTAAAGAAGAGCATGATTCCTCTACATTGGAACCAAACTATGACAAAGAGTTCACACTTTTGAAGGAGCTGCATGATACTACCCACATGGATCCTTCCCATGATGAAAATCCTGAACTTTTTGATCATTTGGGTGAGTTAGTACATTCTCCTACATCCTACAATTCCATGTTTTGCAGTATTAGTCTCAATGAAGTATGGGTGAAAGGGTTCTTTTTGATGGTGCCACATGAGGAGTATGGAACTCCTAGATTTAACTTTTATGATGACATGGTTGGAGCACATTCTTATTCACATTTGCAGCAGCATAATTTGTCACTTTATGATGATTCACATCTACATGGATGCACCTATGATATGGATTTGAGTCACTTGAATACTCATGGTTTTTCTTGCTCAACACTGGGTTCATTTGATGTTAGAGGAACTTCATCCAACACTTGGATGAATAGATTTATGATGGGAGAACATTTTTGTTGGCAACCACATACTTTGTTACATATTTATGATTCTCACATTCATGGATGTATGGGCGAGACTTCTTTGAGTCATTTGAAGTCTCCTTGTTTTTTCTGCTCATTATTTGGTTCAGATTCTAGTGGAGATTCTTCATTCACTTCTTGGATGAAAGAATACATGGCTGAATATTTTGATGCATATCACATCCTTTTGGAGCAGCATTATAGGACATGGGATCCTCACCTATGTCATTGGAGCAGATTTGATTGGTCACTTGAAGCTTGTATGCACTTGGAAAATGGTGTTCTACTTGCTTGGAGGTATAAGCACTTTCATGACTCTTTGATGAAGCATATCCTTGATGTACATTTTCATTATGTTGTTATGTACTTTGATGATATATATTTGGTACTCATGATGTTTGGAAGAATGCATACAAGAAAATGGGATCCAGGAATCCTCTTATCTAATGGTGTAGGTTGGAGAGCACTCTTAATTGTTGGGGTGCAATACAAGCAATGGGACCCTGGAATAATTTTTGTCTCATTGGTTTCATTTTTTTGGGGGAAGCAAGCAGCATGGGAGATGGATTCCCCACTTAATAAAG
Organism: Larix kaempferi; assembly: GCA_027924585.1. Taxonomy (NCBI): domain Eukaryota; kingdom Viridiplantae; phylum Streptophyta; class Pinopsida; order Pinales; family Pinaceae; genus Larix; species Larix kaempferi. The sequence continues at coordinate 14,818,616 of BSBM01000643.1, forward strand.
TGATTTTAATAAGAGTAGTGCAGCAGCAAGCATGGTGGTTCCTCTCTAAAATATTCATAGAAACTCAAAGACTCAAGGTTTGGCAATTCAATGGCAACTTCAAAGAATTATACAGAAAGCAGGTTCTTCAACACCCATGTTTGAAATTGCTTGAGGACAAGCAATATTGGGAAGGGAGGATTTGTCATGTCCCAAATTTGGAATTAGGTCACAATGGCTTAATCACATTAGCCATATTCATTAGAGTTTGTAAAATTGATGTTAAGGGTCAAATAATTGCCAAGGAGGAAAATTACTAGTTTCCTAGGTTTGGGGTGGAAGCTTTGGGATTTGGAATAAGGGGGATAATAAATGATGTTTAGACATTAGAAGGGTTCAAGTATTTAATAAATAGAGTGAATAAAGAAATTCAAGAGAAATCCTAAGTGACAAATGGTTTTGGAGACATATGGAGGATGTGGGACCCACACTAGCTTGATTTTTCATAATACATGGTATCTCTCTTTTGCAAATTCGAATTAATGGGAATGTGAACACTCTTGGGTGAGTTGGTAATTCATAACACATGTCATTGAGCATATTAGGTTGAATTTGGAAGGATTGGTAACTTCCATGGAAGATAAAGAGTCAAAGTGGAAGTTTGTGGACACTTGGGCTAGATTCCCTAGCCCCTATGACACCAATGATGGAGCATCTATGACAACTATGACAAATTGCAGACCTGACCTATGACATCTTACCACTATGACATGTCAGCCCCAAAAATAGGCTCAAAGAAGGCGAATTTGGGAGTTGGAGAAGCCAAAGAGACTCAAAATCGAATTTGGGAGAAGATGGAAGGTTGGAACTAGGAGACAAGTGGCAAATGTGGAATATTTCCTAAATGAAAATCTATTGAATCTATTGAGAGGATTTCGACCCTTAGAAGGCTAATGTTGGTTATAAAATGTACAAATGAAGTATGAGAATGGCTTTTGATCATTTGTAGAATTTCCAATTGCATTTGTGAAGAGGGAGAGCTAGTGGATGACTAGTTTCTTGCCTTAGCCAATTTCGAGGGTGAAAGATTCCCATCCAAGTTGGTAATTGGAAAGGCCATTCAGACCTTTCATTTGGAGCTTTAATGGAGTCTTTATTTGCAGGTGTAAGCTACAGGGCAGCTCATGGTTTCTTCTATTGCAGCTCACTCCTTCAACCATTTCCAATTTTGATGGCATATTCTTGATCCTTGAGGGAGGGCGTTTTTGGTGAGCTATTGTACTCTTTGGGGGAGCTTCTAATGCCCCATTTCTTTTTCAATATGAAGTAAATACTCTGTTCTTCATCTCCAAAAAGTTTCAGGTCGGAATTCCAAGTAGAAATGTATAAATCTCATTTTTAATGGAAGAACAATGCCATTTCCCCACTACCTTGTTGTGAGCCAATGTATTGATGATGATTTCGAATGAATGGATGATTCTCTGATATATTTGTGATAAATATACTTCCATGGATGTCTTATACAAGTTTCATGTACTGTACTTGAGCATTTGAAGCATTTTTACTCAGTTTAATTGCATTGGGAGAAGAAATAGTGCCATTTCCCCAAGGGTCGAATTGGCGATTTTTGCAGTTGAATGGGAGAGGGTGAGAACAGTTGTAATAAACCATTAATGGTGCATATGAGACCTTAATAACATACTTAACACATTACATACCTCTGTTCATAAATTTGAGTGGGTTTGGAGGCATTTGGGAAGCCATTTTCAGTACTTACCTTAGGGGGATTTGAACCCCAAATTACTAGTAAAATTGCATACTTGGTCCAGAATCTTAAGAGAGTTTGCAGAGGTCTTTTGGTGGCCATATGTTGTCCCTGAATATCATATTCAATTACTAATATCATTCATAAACCTTCCTTGAAGATTTGAAGGCATTTGGAGTCAATTTGAGACCTAGAGACCAATACTAGTCAAAGGGAAATCACTAGTAAAGTTACCTACATTGAAAAGAATTGAAAGAGTATTTGCAGAAGTTTTTTAAAGGTACAAAGGCATCCTTGAAACACATATTTATGTTCTAATATCATTCATATACCTTCTCAGAAGATTTGGGATCATTTGGGGCAAATTTGGGACCTAGAGATCGAAACTAGTCAAAGGTCGAACCAAGGAAAAAAGTGAAAAATTGCAATTTTAATAAAATTCCTAACAAGGGACATTACAGTGGTATCAGAGCATGGTCCTTGCACCTGTGTATTAGGTACATACATTCAAGAATAATTGGCAGCCATGTCTTACTATTATGATGAATCCTATGAGTACAATTCTTATGAGGAATATGCAGATGCTTATGAGCAATATGAAGCAGAATGTGAATGGTATGAGGAAGAGGTGCCATCATGCAACACTTCTTACAATTTCAAGAGAAATGAAGATTATTCTTATGACTTTAAATCTGATGAATATGAGTGTGTCACACCAACCAAGGATAATTCTATGAGTGAGTTCCAAAGATGGAGAGCAAAATATAAAACCTTGCCCCAACAATATCAAAAATATCAAGAATATCTTGCTTTTAGCAAAAATACACAAAATGCCATGTCTTTTGAGTACTATGCTGAACATGTTTTTGAAAATAGGCCCAAAAATGAAGATGTGGAGTTAGTGAAGAAAGGTTTATGCCCTTCTTGTAAAAACCCTTGGAGCGAGTATCATATATGTGTGCATGAAATGATGTCCTCCTTGAGGAGAGCTTTTGAGATTTATTCAAGAAGAGATTCCAAATATATTGATCCTAAGGAAAACAAGGGGAAAAATGCATCAGCTTGCTTTAAGGAGCAAAAGGAAGAGACATCACAAGAGCATGAAGAAGATTCTATTGAAAATATGGAAGAGCATTTCGAGACACCTTCTAGCTTAGACATGAACCAAAGAGCATCTACTGATGGATGCTTAAACTATGAAGGAGTACCTACTGATGGGTGCTCACACCTCTATGTTGGTGACATAGAGATCACTTTTGAAAGTGTTTCTACAAGTACAAGTTTCATTAAGCATGATAATGAATACCTTGTAGCGGTTGAAGAAGAACTAAGATCAACTTCCCCATCACCACTTGAGCTTCATGAAGTTGGTCCAAGCAAAATTGAAGAAGATGAGGACGTTCATTTGCAAGAGCCTCATTTTCTTGAAGGGTCCTTAAAGATGAATGAAAATAATATCCAAGAGTCCCTCAGCATTCTCCATGACACTCAAGCATTGGTGTCAAATTCTTGTTGGAGAGCTACTTCATTGGAGGACACATCCTTCCTTGAAGACATGGAGAAGATTCAAAGAGCAATGTGCCACATCAAAGGTAATTTCATGTCTTTGCTTTTTGATAGAAACCATTTTTTTGAGCTTAATGAATTGTTACATGATGCATACTTGAAGAATAATGAGGATATTCATAAGCTCACAATTCAAAATGAGCAACTTCTTGAAAAGTTGCAAGATACTTGTTTTTCCTCCTATGTTTCAGATTGTCAAATGGTAGATTGTTTGGAGGATTCTCATGACATGGTGGATCATGAGAAATGTGAAAATTTGAATGTTCTTGATGTGTTTGAAGATGAACTTGAAGAGATCCAAACACTTGATGTGGTGGAAGAGGAATTTGAATTGCCTCTTGATGAAGGTTATGCAATTTTTAAAGAAGAGCATGATTCCTCTACATTGGAACCAAACTATGACAAAGAGTTCACACTTTTGAAGGAGCTGCATGATACTACCCACATGGATCCTTCCCATGATGAAAATCCTGAACTTTTTGATCATTTGGGTGAGTTAGTACATTCTCCTACATCCTACAATTCCATGTTTTGCAGTATTAGTCTCAATGAAGTATGGGTGAAAGGGTTCTTTTTGATGGTGCCACATGAGGAGTATGGAACTCCTAGATTTAACTTTTATGATGACATGGTTGGAGCACATTCTTATTCACATTTGCAGCAGCATAATTTGTCACTTTATGATGATTCACATCTACATGGATGCACCTATGATATGGATTTGAGTCACTTGAATACTCATGGTTTTTCTTGCTCAACACTGGGTTCATTTGATGTTAGAGGAACTTCATCCAACACTTGGATGAATAGATTTATGATGGGAGAACATTTTTGTTGGCAACCACATACTTTGTTACATATTTATGATTCTCACATTCATGGATGTATGGGCGAGACTTCTTTGAGTCATTTGAAGTCTCCTTGTTTTTTCTGCTCATTATTTGGTTCAGATTCTAGTGGAGATTCTTCATTCACTTCTTGGATGAAAGAATACATGGCTGAATATTTTGATGCATATCACATCCTTTTGGAGCAGCATTATAGGACATGGGATCCTCACCTATGTCATTGGAGCAGATTTTATTGGTCACTTGAAGCTTGTATGCACTTGGAAAATGGTGTTCTACTTGCTTGGAGGTATAAGCACTTTCATGACTCTTTGATGAAGCATATCCTTGATGTACATTTTCATTATGTTGTTATGTACTTTGATGATATATATTTGGTACTCATGATGTTTGGAAGAATGCATACAAGAAAATGGGATCCAGGAATCCTCTTATCTAATGGTGTAGGTTGGAGAGCACTCTTAATTGTTGGGGTGCAATACAAGCAATGGGACCCTGGAATAATTTTTGTCTCATTGGTTTCATTTTTTTGGGGGAAGCAAGCAGCATGGGAGATGGATTCCCCACTTAATAAAGTGATTTTAATAAGAGTAGTGCAGCAGCAAGCATGGTGGTTCCTCTCTAAAATATTCATAGAAACTCAAAGACTCAAGGTTTGGCAATTCAATGGCAACTTCAAAGAATTATACAGAAAGCAGGTTCTTCAACACCCATGTTTGAAATTGCTTGAGGACAAGCAATATTGGGAAGGGAGGATTTGTCATGTCCCAAATTTGGAATTAGGTCACAATGGCTTAATCACATTAGCCATATTCATTAGAGTTTGTAAAATTGATGTTAAGGGTCAAATAATTGCCAAGGAGGAAAATTACTAGTTTCCTAGGTTTGGGGTGGAAGCTTTGGGATTTGGAATAAGGGGGATAATAAATGATGTTTAGACATTAGAAGGGTTCAAGTATTTAATAAATAGAGTGAATAAAGAAATTCAAGAGAAATCCTAAGTGACAAATGGTTTTGGAGACATATGGAGGATGTGGGACCCACACTAGCTTGATTTTTCATAATACATGGTATCTCTCTTTTGCAAATTCGAATTAATGGGAATGTGAACACTCTTGGGTGAGTTGGTAATTCATAACACATGTCATTGAGCATATTAGGTTGAATTTGGAAGGATTGGTAACTTCCATGGAAGATAAAGAGTCAAAGTGGAAGTTTGTGGACACTTGGGCTAGATTCCCTAGCCCCTATGACACCAATGATGGAGCATCTATGACAACTATGACAAATTGCAGACCTGACCTATGACATCTTACCACTATGACATGTCAGCCCCAAAAATAGGCTCAAAGAAGGCGAATTTGGGAGTTGGAGAAGCCAAAGAGACTCAAAATCGAATTTGGGAGAAGATGGAAGGTTGGAACTAGGAGACAAGTGGCAAATGTGGAATATTTCCTAAATGAAAATCTATTGAATCTATTGAGAGGATTTCGACCCTTAGAAGGCTAATGTTGGTTATAAAATGTACAAATGAAGTATGAGAATGGCTTTTGATCATTTGTAGAATTTACAATTGCATTTGTGAAGAGGGAGAGCTAGTGGATGACTAGTTTCTTGCCTTAGCCAATTTCGAGGGTGAAAGATTCCCATCCAAGTTGGTAATTGGAAAGGCCATTCAGACCTTTCATTTGGAGCTTTAATGGAGTCTTTATTTGCAGGTGTAAGCTACAGGGCAGCTCATGGTTTCTTCTATTGCAGCTCACTCCTTCAACCATTTCCAATTTTGATGGCATATTCTTGATCCTTGAGGGAGGGCGTTTTTGGTGAGCTATTGTACTCTTTGGGGGAGCTTCTAATGCCCCATTTCTTTTTCAATATGAAGTAAATACTCTGTTCTTCATCTCCAAAAAGTTTCAGGTCGGAATTCCAAGTAGAAATGTATAAATCTCATTTTTAATGGAAGAACAATGCCATTTCCCCACTACCTTGTTGTGAGCCAATGTATTGATGATGATTTCGAATGAATGGATGATTCTCTGATATATTTGTGATAAATATACTTCCATGGATGTCTTATACAAGTTTCATGTACTGTACTTGAGCATTTGAAGCATTTTTACTCAGTTTAATTGCATTGGGAGAAGAAATAGTGCCATTTCCCCAAGGGTCGAATTGGCGATTTTTGCAGTTGAATGGGAGAGGGTGAGAACAGTTGTAATAAACCATTAATGGTGCATATGAGACCTTAATAACATACTTAACACATTACATACCTCTGTTCATAAATTTGAGTGGGTTTGGAGGCATTTGGGAAGCCATTTTCAGTACTTACCTTAGGGGGATTTGAACCCCAAATTACTAGTAAAATTGCATACTTGGTCCAGAATCTTAAGAGAGTTTGCAGAGGTCTTTTGGTGGCCATATGTTGTCCCTGAATATCATATTCAATTACTAATATCATTCATAAACCTTCCTTGAAGATTTGAAGGCATTTGGAGTCAATTTGAGACCTAGAGACCAATACTAGTCAATGGGAAATCACTAGTAAAGTTACCTACATTGAAAAGAATTGAAAGAGTATTTGCAGAAGTTTTTTAAAGGTACAAAGGCATCCTTGAAATACATATTTATGTTCTAATATCATTCATATACCTTCTCAGAATATTTGGGATCATTTGGGGCAAATTTGGGACCTAGAGATCGAAACTAGTCAAAGGTCGAACCAAGGAAAAAAGTGGAAAAATTGCAATTTTAATAAAATTCCTAACAAGGGACATTACAGTCTCATCTCCTCCAGTGACTTAGTATTGGTATCCATATTCTACAAATCGATGGTATCATGTAACTTAGTTGGCATTTCTATTAGCAATGGCATCCTCATCTCCTTCATCACCATGCCCTACCTTTAGAATCATGGGAAGGAGTTGCATCCCATTCTGGAAACATAGATGAGAAGAAGAAGAAAGATTAAACAATTTTTTTTTTGGGTGTGTTTCAATTGTTCATATTTTGGGAACTTTTGGTCTTGTTGTGAGTCTACCTATGAATGTCAAGTAATTGAACTAAGATCCCATTGCGCGCACAATGGGTGCATTAATTTATTGGATTTTTTTGTCACCATTGGCAGTATTGAATATGGAATATGACAGTTGCAAATCGTGGTATCAGTATCATCTCCTCCATCTCTAGGGCATGAGGTTCTATGCACTCTATGTATCATCTCTATTTGAAGCACGATTAAATCTACAACTTGGATTTGTGTTATGCGTGGAGCTCTCTCTTGACGGTGAAGCCCCTCTTGCTAACTGCATGGGGATTGTGTGGAGTAACCTTCATTAACTGAGGTGATGATGACAACTACAACTAGGAAAACAACCCTAATTTCCGTGAAGTGAACTTGTGCGTGTGTTACGATATTATGCGGAAGGTTAAATAATAGTTCCACAAATGGGTATAATATATAGATATATATGATATTGGAAACTCATTTATTTCACCGGACAGGCCACTTTCCTTCCATCATAGTTGAGCCGACATTTAGAAACGGCATGAAGGGGTTCACCATGAAGCCCGAGAATTTCTAGTTTTGAGTCTTGGATGCCATTTGTATGAATTGAAAAGATTGACACCGATTGACACTGGCCACTGCTAGCAGGTGTTCTATGTTTTTGCATCCATCCCCAGTTTAACAAATTGGTCGAAAATATTGGTGGATTCCATCCACTAGAGTTAGTGTCGTCCTGTTCCATACTATAGCGGCCTAGCTTGTCTACTTTCTTGAGCCTTCCGGGCTCATTAATCACCCGGCAAGAACAAATTTGCATAGAGGCATTGTTTGAAGGGATCGAGGTACTGGACAATGAACCAGTACGAGGAGGGAAGGTGGGATTCATGGCGATTGCACCGAGGACCGAACAAGAATTCATTTTTTTTCATTTTGAGAATATTGGTGTCACTATATATATATAGTCAAAGACTTGCAAAATGCACATTACATTAAAGGGACTGTATTAATTTGCAAAGATTACACGGTTTTAGACTATCATATTGTAAAAAGGTGGCAGAGATGTAAACCTGCACCTTCTTTCTACTCTCCCAAACACTATTAAAATTGCATGTTTTGTGCATTCTTTGACTTCTCTAGTTAGAGCAATGCTCATAGGAAAAGACACTTATTCAGGATAGCTGGGAAAGTTAAGGAGTATTTGCAGAATTCAAGCAAATTTGCAGTTGCTTCTCAATAGCCTTTACACCACATCTTTGAACACTCAAGTCCAGAGGCATGTCTGTTATCACGGAGGTAAAGCATTCATCTCTTAAAGACCAACTCATTTTCATATTCTAAATTGAAACTTGCAAACTGTGTTTTTGTAAGTTCACTTATACTTGCAAATTGTTTTTTGAGTTGAGTTGTTTGTAAACAGGTGCATTCTCAGCTGAGACCGACACCCTTCATGTTTTGAGCTCATTTGTTGAGTTTGTTTGTAAAATGGTGGAATTGCATGAAGCCCTTCTTTTGAGTGAGCCTTCAGTTTATTAATGGTGTGAATCAATGGCATGGTAGAGTTATTGAACACTCTACTTCTTTCTTATGTCGACAACACTATCATGGTCAACAAAACAACTCTTACTCACATTCAAAATTGTGTACAAGAATCACAAGATACTGTTGAGTTTTTATAGCTTGAGTCACAACTCCTACAATATGAAACACATTCTGAACTTGTTTCTGTTCAGAACAATCCTCTTTATGATTCATTTTAGTACCCTGCACAGAATGATGCCACTTCATAATCACATAAGCAAATTAGTATCCCCACTTTAGAAACAAAAGAAAATGAAGATGAAGTTATGCATATAGATGTTTCGCTTGCACTTCTCAATCCCATCATAAGACCTTGGGAAGAGATTGTACACAACAAGCACAAAACCAGTCTTAGATATGACAAGGAAGTGACCATTCACATTCTTAATTTCTAAAAGACGGTCTAGTTTAAGAGTGCTAGGTTCTTAAAAGAAAGTCCATCTTCATATACTCTAGTGCAGAGTTCCAAATGCCAACATTGTGATCGAGTTGGCCATATGAAAGATCAATGTTTTTATCTTCATCCTTGTAAACATTGTGGAAAGCATACCCATTCTTCAAACAAATCTTTCATTCTGAAGAAACCTGCAGGATAGAAGATTCACTATGGGCGAATCACTTATTGACAATAGTCATCAATAGACAAGAAGATTTATAAGCCATACCAAAGAATACATTCTTGAGTAATGACACATCTTGCACTTGAGACATTCTTTTCTCCTCACCTTGTTCCTAACAAGGGGGATGACTGACAACCAAAAACAAGCGAGAGAGAAAAAGTGAGCATCAAACAGTGCCAAAGCCATAGCCAAAACCTTGTGCAAATTGCCATAGCCACCTAGCTGGATTCAGAGTTGATGCACTGAACTAAATTAAAAGCCATGTTCCATTGAGCTCCATTTGGTTTGTGGTTAGCCTAACACCACCTATTTAGTAGGAAACATCAACCTCCCGTTGCTTCTGCTAGACATCAATTTATGGTAGTCCTTAAACCACCATTTCCACAAGGAAACCCTAAGCCCTAGAGCCAAGTTCCATAGAGAATCATTGAGAAAGAACTTGAGTCAGAGCCAAGTTCCAAAGAACCCCTGAGCATAAATCGGAGTTTGACCACCCATTTAGTAGAAGACTTCATCTTCTACTAGCCTTTGATTCAGAGAGCACTTTCATCAATTTGCAACTCCAGATTCCAGCTCTCTGCTTGGACTCGCATACACCCCTTTGTATTAAGGGGGGAAATGTTGTAAACATAATACTTCGGGTTATGGAATATTGTTGTATTATTATTTACTATTCACAATATTAATGAAAAAAGAATGTGAAGACTCATAGGTGAATAGGAAGAGTCATGAAGGAATCCAAGAGACCACTTGGAATACGAAGCCAAAGGTCGCTCGCAATGTCTTAATATGTACATTTGTTAATGAGAAAAGCATCAACGCTTCATCTATCCTGTGTATTTGGATTTGCGTTTGTCAATTGATTGCGTGCCTTGTTAGGCACCCCAACACAAAAATCATAGGAGGGAGATATTTTTGTCAGTGTAAAAGTCCAACAACATGCATTTCTTAGTCAAATAAGTATTATAACAACTTATCTCATCAAAAGCAGTGCTAATGTTTAAAATCCTTCCAAATGAACTTTATGATGTAAAACACAAAAATGTGTGGCTCGTTTAATCCTAGTTGGCCCATAACAACTTGTCTAGGTGGTACCAATTTTGGTCAAACTACTAGTGGGATTGGATTTTAAGCCTCTCTTGAGTTAATACATTCGCATCAAAGGAGACTCCCAATTCAAACTCCAAATCTATTTAAAAATGGTCATCCTCCTCCACTCTATAATCCTTTAGAGTGCATATTTGCGTTGCTAGTGCATCCTTTGGATTGTCCATTCCTACTTATTCATTACTAGTGTTACTACCAAAATCGTGTCTCAATATTGTCACCATACTATGGTTATATTGTTAGAATGAAGCTTCAAGGATTCCCACAAATGGAATTGGGTTGAAGAGAGCCCAATGTGAAGGACCCCCAAGAAGAAAAGGTTAGCAACTCCTTTTAACACACATGAGGCGATATGCTCCCATGTCTATGTAATGCTTATCTTAATTTGGTTAACATGAAGATTTCACTCTCTATCCTCCCTCAAAATCGATTTCATTTATTCACATGTTTCAAAGAAGTAGGATATATCTTTGTGTACTAATTGTAGGAGATGTCATTGTTAGGAAACAGTAGAATCTTGATTGATTGTTTTGGTGTGTGGGGGATCATTAGGAGATCACAATAGCATGCAAATCCACCTTCTATTGCTTGGCTTCAGGGCTTGAATATTGTACAAAGAGATCTAGAGGGTTGCTCCCCATTTCCACACAAACCCTTATCAACATGGTTTTCTTGCTTATTGAGGGTAGGGGAAGACAAAATATAAGTTCCCTTTCTTTTATTATTGTTTTCCCTAGCATCCCAACCCACAATTAAGGGATTAGTTTCTCACATTGCACAAAAAAACAACACTAATGGTTATTATCAACATTGTTAATATTTTCGATTTCAATATTTGTCATAGTACCACTCTCAAGTGGTGTTGTGATAGATGATGGGTCTTATACGAGCATTTGTGTGTGTGCAACTATCCAGCAGTTAACCCCTAAAAAGACCAAAGTGGCATATCTTTATTTACACTCTCATTCGGTATCAATTGCAAATAAATTTTGAACAATGTTATGGAGGTTATTATTTGTTGCATCATATGATAGACATCATGACCAAACACTGACATGTGTGACATCAACTATGACATTGCTTTTAATGACTTGAGTAGTAACTAAGAATAGAACATGAAAAGCAATGGCATTTGTGTATTTAAAAACAATTTTTTTCCACATTTTATAACTCTTCAAAATATTCACAAACCACCATTTTAAGACTTTATTGTCATTTTTTTTACAAAGCAACTTCTAATTCACATTTACTACAACCAAATTCACAAACCACCATTTTAAGACTTGATTTGTCACTTTTGTTTTTACAAAGCAACTTCTAATTCACATTTTCTACAACCAAATTCCCAACCTTATTGGCAATATTTTTATGTAGAAGATATAACATCTCATATGGAGCATATCCATTAAAACATAACAAAGAGTCTTCCTGCATTCTTCCGCTTTGATGTCGATTAAAAACAAATTAAGTTTCCTATTGATAGGATCGCTACCATAAACATAAATTGTTTGATGTGTCATGATACCTTTTCCGACATGTTTCTTACATGACATTTTTGTTTGAGCTTTTATCAAATCTCCAGAGTTGGACTGAATCCCGAGTTCCGAAAGGAAGGATTTTCCATGATCCCAGTTCCAAAAGGAAGGATCACCAGAGTTGTTGGACTGAATCCTGAGTTCTGAAAGGAAGCATATTCCATGATCCCAGTTTCGAAAGGAAAGATCACCAGAGTTGTTGGACTGAATCCCGAGTTCCGAAAGGAAGGATTGTTTAGGATCCCTAGTTTCGAAAGGAAGGATCACGTGTGTTGCAGGTGATGATGCTCCTGATGATATTCCAGTACTAAATATAAGGATGCTCCAGTGGTGCAGATGATGATGTTCTAGGATGCTCCAGTGCTGCATATAATGGTGTTCCAGTACTGTAGATGAGGATGCTCCAGTGCTGCAGATGAGGATGTTCCAGTGCTGAAGATGAGGATGCTCCGGTACTGTAGATGTTCCAATGTTGAAAATGAGGATGCTCCAATACTGAAGATGTTCTAGTGATGAAGATGAGGATGCTCCAGTGCTGAAGAAGATGATGATCCAGTGCTGTAGAAGATGATGCTCCAGTGCTGAAGATGAGGATGCTACAGTACTGAAGATGATGATGTTGTTGAAGAACTTCCAATGATTTATAGATGTACTAACCAATGTTCCAGATGATGTTGATGATGCCCCTCCTCCCTCCGATGATGTTGTGTAGAGTTACACATGCAGATGTTGTTGTCAGTAGAATACCCTTTTTGTTAAGGGGGAGTGTTAAATTAATGTAACTTCAAAGAATATTCTACTTGTACTTTATTATTGTAACTCCGTCGGGGATGTTTTACTTCCGTTCGGAGATGTCATTATTATATTTGGTCATGTAAAAGTCATGAGGTAAAGCCTCCATTGTAAGTCGGGTCATTAGTACCCTAAAGAATGTAATATAATATTATTTGAGTCTTTCTAGGAGAGGTTGGCCCAATCAGTTAAAGTGAGGCCGATCTAGCTGGGATAAAAGTCAAGTAAAAGGTAAAGTATAAATAGAGAGTGAATTCCTCTCATTTGTACCATCACTCACTTATGCAATTCGCATTAGAGGAGAGAGAGAGAGATCTGCGAAGGAGGAGGAGGATTGGCTTGGGTCTAGAGTTTGATCTTTTGTCTCTCTTATTTGTGAGACTTATTTTGGGCATTGTACTTTGATCATCTATATTGAGGAAGTTCTTGCCGGGTTTTCTTCCCCTTGAGGGTTTCCCAGGGTATATTGTTTTGTGCTTTGTGATTGTGTATCTTTCAGAGATCCTTATTATGCTGCTATTGTGAATAATGTATTGAATGCTAATGAAATTGGAATTTAGTCTATAGTAGCATATAATCTTAACATAAGTTTTGTGCCTAAATTCAATTTAGTTTGTTTAGTTAAAATAATTGATTAGTTGTGGTTGTGTTTTATTAAGGAATGTTATTGATGATGTAAATACTTTTAAATTAGAGACTTAAGACGCATATATGATTTTGAAATAATTAATTTCAGTTACCTAAGTTAGTTAGTAGTTAATATATGATCTCAAAACCCTAAAGATGGAGGGATATAATAGTAGAAGAAGAAAGCAGAAAGGGGTTGAATTTTTTTGGCTGGAACTCTATATTTTTCCGCTTGAAGAAACTGTAAGTCTCGGTTTTTGCAATATATATGCTCAGCGTTCTTTTATGAATAAAGTGCTTTGTGCCATTCGTTGTGTTTGCTACTAGTCTGCTATTTAAATGAAAGTTGTATGCGCTGCATAATCACTTGTATCAATTTGATGAAGTTTAAGCTTTACTGTTCATTAGATTGAACCAATCTTTATTTCTTCACATCATAACACTGTTATATGTTGAGTATTCAAAACTTTTACTTTCTTGCTTTATTTGATGATGAAATGCGAAGTGGTAAACCAACTAATGATCTACATATTTTAATTTGTGAAGCCCTGAAATGCATGTTATATTGTTTTATCTTTTCTCATATTCTTCAAGTCATTACAAAACCAGTGAAAAGTCTAAACCACAAAAATCAAAATCTACATTTAAACTGAATCATAACCTAAATGCCCTAGCTCTACCCATAGCAGTCTGGAGCAGACCTTAGGGACAACATAACCTCTCTTGAGTTGAAGATGGTCTTGACTAAATTTTAAAGCAATTTTAGGGAGTCTCTGGTCTCCCATGTTATTTATCTTGTACTTGTACATCAAGTACCTAATCATAGCGATGCTTTCAATGGGGTAAGACCCACTTCTATAAGGAGAATATGATATGGTGTATTGCTTTTAATTTTAAGGTTATATGTGATAAACCGCTTCTGAATTTGCTCAATCTTTCTCTAGGATTCTCTAGAGATGCTGCAACTCCAAACTTCACAACCATACAAGATAATGAGAGCGACAAGAATTTCAAAAAGATAATGACAATAATATAAGTACAATTATTGTAGTAACACTAGTTAAAACAACACCGTCTTATGCACTTAGATTCTCTGAAAATAAAATTAAAAAGCCCGTGGTTCATCCATCCAGCATTCATTCTCCAACCTCAAAACCCCTATTCTCTATCCAAAAAAAATCGTAGATAAAAGTATCCATAATAATCTAAAATCCACCAAAATAGTTGCTTAAGCAACAACAAGGCTCCTCATAATAGGGGGGTTCTTCATCCCAATCACAAACGTTTAACTCATAGCTACAAATGACAAATGGTGCTTACACTGTGGCTTCTCTCTCTATTTAAAAGTTTATTATAAATCTCATCCCATCAATGAGTAAGTGAACACTAATTTAGTGACCAACAACCTTACCATCCAATAAGTCTCCCCTGTTACATTGACGTTCTCCCGCGGATTCCCGCCTTGGGGTATGCCACTTTAAAAAAGTAATTGGCATTGGGATGCATATATTTTTATAAGTTGTCTGATAAACCTTTGTTTGAGCAAAGCTTCTAGTTCGGTCCATAATGGCCGCCAAGCTATCAGTCTCCGCCATGATCGGTGAACGTCTGAAGCACATCCACGCCATTCCTGCCTTCGTTATCCTCTCCTTCTCACGCCCCGTTCAAAGACCAACAAAATTATTCTCAGCATTTTATTCCACTCTCAAAACCCCTATTCCACCCTCTCCATCCTTTGAAACCACCCCGATTGCGAGTTTCCTTCTCAACGAATGCGGATTCTCTGAACACGACGCAAATACCATTTGCAGGAAAAGACCAAAATTATTGGCTTACACATCCTACGATAATTCACGGCAAACCCTTCTCTTCCTGAGAGACAAGGGTGTTAATGAAATCGGCGTTCGGAAACTCTTTTCCGTGTGCCCCGAACTTTTACGGTGCAGATTCCAGGACACCGTCAAGCCCAAGGTTGAATTCCTGGAGAAGATCGGCCTTACTGGTCAGAAATTACTCAAAACCCTCGATCAATACCCTCATATTCTTATTAAAACAGGTACTTGCCGTTCACTGGAAACGAGGGTTTGTTTTCTACAGTCCGTGCTTGATCCCGATCTAGCCGCCGTGGTTTCGAACCCAGAATCTGATCAAATTGCCAGAAAAATAGTTTCCAACTACAGCCTAACCTTGTCTGTAATATTTCAATACCCTAGGATTTTAACAAAGCCTGTGGAGAAAGGCTTGGTGAGGATTGTAAAGGATGTCGAGGAGATGGGCATTGAGAAGGGTTCCAAGGCGTTTGCTCGCGCTTTTGTTCAGTTGAGTAAGCTGAACAGGGACACTGTTAAGCTGAAATTGGAAAAATTGAAACAATTAGGGTTTACAGAGGAGGAAGCTGGGATTCTTGTTAAGAGGTTGCCGAAGCTTCTGGGGTATTCGGAGGATGGACTACGGCGGAAGCTCAAGTTTCTTGTTGAGGAATGGAAGCTTCCACGCAATGCTCTTTTGAGTAATCCGGCGGTTCTGTGTTATAGCATCGAGAAGAGACTGAAGCCGAGACTCAATGCTCTCAGTACATTGATGATGATGAACAAGTCTTCGAAGAAACCTACAAATTATTTTTCAGTAAAGTATATGTACATGTCAGATGGGGTTTTTAATAGCAAAGTGGTGAGCAGGCTGCCAGTGGCGACATAGGAGAATGAGGACGAAAACTCGTTGTAATGGTTAGGGTTCGATTGGTTGCTCTGGCTGGCGGGTAGTTCAACTGCATAATTGAGGTTTCGAAACTGAGTTAATATTCACTGCATAAATGAGGGTGATTCAAAGCATCTATTTTGTCTTCAGGTATTGCCTTAATGGAGATGCGCATGAGTGCAGATAAAGAGAACTCAGGACAGTGAAGAATGATTCCATTTTGACAACTATTCTTCCTTTGCATTGGTTGCTTATTTGCAGGTATTTCAAAAGCATCTTCGCATTGTTTTCAGTTATTTTTTTCGGATTGCATGTATTGGCTGTGAATGAAAAACGTCCAAGTATACCGTATATGGTGGTGCAAAGTCACTCAGGAGTCAGAGTCTCATTTGAATATTCCATATTAGAAACACCTTTGGTGGTGTAAATGGACACACTGTTTTACCTTACATTGTTCCTAAATTTGCTGCACATTTTTTTGGTTTTTTATTTAATTTTTCACATTTAATACTATTCAGAACAGGCAAATCATTACAGTGCACACTTTGTATAGTTTAGATGCTTCCTGAGTATAATATCTGCATAACCATGAAGCTAAGTTATTATGATATATGAAGCTAAGTTATTATGATACATGAATAACAAGTATGCAGTACTCTTTAATCAACAATTTCATTTTCTTAGATGCTTCCTGAGTATAATATCCGCACAACTATATGAAATTAAGTTATTATGATATATGAATAACAAGTATGCAGTACTTTAATCGATAATTTCATCCTTTTTCTAAAAGATAGATGACTTGATTTTTCTAAGCATATGGATCCATCGCTAATGTGTTTGTGCAAGATATCAATGTTTTCGTTGTGATCCTTTGCAACGGTTGTATGCTTGTGCATATGCGGTGGAGCTATTTTGAGGAGAGAAAATGAATGTTTTCTAAACTGAGTAGAGTAGAGTGGACTTCAATTATATCGAGGGTTCTTTTAAAACAAGTTTCAAAGTTATGTGCAAGCGTGTTTTTTTTACAAGAGTGTAGGCAATAAGCACTTTATAGTATAGTATGAATTCTTACATATACAAGGACATACATGTTTATTATTGGTAATATAGAGCTATTTAATCTGAGACATATTTAAAAAGTAAGATGTGTAAACTTGAGAAGTTAAAGTCTAATATAAATAAAGTTAGAATAGTGGCATCAAATGCATTTCTAAAAATCTTTGTATCTTTTTCATATTTTAAAAAGTTCAATATTATATATTTCTATTATCAATAGAACTATATGTTACTTTATACAACAACAATAATAATCTAAATTTAAGGTCATGATCAAGTTAGACGCCAAATTGGTGTATGAGATCTCCTTGTTTATGGGACAAGGGATCTCCTTTGTATAGCAATTTGATTGCTAAAGTCTACGGAGGTGTACATACCCTATCCTTCCTCTAATTCGAACTTATGAACCCCCTAAGAAAAAACACATGTTCTTAACTATTAGATACACTCAAGTTGTACTTTTGTGTACTCTACAACTATAATAATCTAACAATCTCAAGTGTTTATTTGTTATGTAGATTAGATTTGATAATGTTCCATATTTTGATTGATTTATTTAAGTTTTAATTAATGATAGTAGTTGTGTTGTACTTCTTTCCTTGCCTACTTATGAAATCAAATAACAATAGATATTATTTCTATTCTAATATGTTTTTTCTTATGATTTGGTTACCATGATTTTTCTCCAAAAGTAAGGATACATGATGTGATTATGTAAGATTTCTCAAGAAGCACCCATAAGAATGTGGTCTATTAGCCAACAACAATGTAATCGACCTTGTATCAACTTGGAGACCCAGGTTCAAATCCATGAGTGAGCATGATTGTAAATATGGCCTTGTAACTTTAAGAAGTATTTCTTAATTAAAAAAGATTTCTCAAGAAGTATGTCTCGTTTATTTAAGTTGAAATTTCTGCAACCAATTGGATTTTATTGCTTCGAAGACATAAATAAGTTATGGAATAACTGGTTGAAATTAATTATGCTAGAAAAAATTGAAACATTCTATATAGATAGACTTAAATCTACATGTAAACTTAGTAAACAACAAATAGACTAGCATAGAGAGACTTAGAACTCAAGATAGGATTTACAAAAATTTGAAGGAAAAATGAAAAAGTATTTCATTTATAGTTGCAAATTTTTTGTTCTCCAAGAAGCTTTGCCCAATGTATCAACATTTTTTTAAAAGTTCCATAAGCTTAAATATGCGGTCTTTATGTAAATCCATGCAAATCTTCAAATCTCATACTAGGGCATTGTTAGAGGAGGGTGGGGCCCTTTCTGGTAGATATTCAATTACAATTTCGTGCATTTTGCATGGATGGAGGTAATGAAGTGCTCAACTTCTCTATGCAATTTTCTTTTGCTTCATCAAGTTACATTCTATAGGTTCAATTTTTTGGACTATAATAGCTTCGATTCAATTTTTTTTTTAATTTTGATGCATTTTGGAGCATGGAATGTGAAGGATTGTTTTGTGTTTCATGAAGGTATGTGAAAAGAAAAACAATATCTAAATTACCGTTCAAATAACAAATACAACACTTTAACTTTTATATCTTCCAAAATAATTGATGTAACACTTTCCTACTATGTTAATATTTTCGTTTTCATTGTAAAATATCTTTAATTCTTTTGAAAAATTTAAGGCAGTCAATGCATTAGTTGTTTTTTTATTATTCGATGTTAGAAACCTTGCTTAGAAAGTCTTCATCCATGATTTTACAACATTTTTGTAATTTTGGCTTGCATTTCAGTGTATTGTTTAATTATTGTTGTGTTGGATGGACAATAGACTTTGCAAACATGTTTGTAGCATTTATTTCAATGCTCAACACTACATATAGATTTTGAGATATTGAGTTTTTACTATTTAGTTCCCATTTTCTAATAATCTTTTTTCACGTTGAAATGCACATCACGAGAAACTTTTTGGGTACTTCACCTCACATCAAGTATGGTACTTGGGGTAAATTGTTTTGTTGCAGTTTTGGCAATCTAACCCAACAGGGCCATTGAGTGAGGCTTGTTGTCATCCGATACACACTTGGGTAACATGTTAGAATCTTCAAGCCACTTGGTGTGTCCTTGGGGGCAAATCTCGATTCAAGTATTTTCACTTGATCTTGACTCCTTTGTTTAGGCAAACCTTTAATGAATCCAAGGGGGTTAGACCCTAAGAAAGTTACTAAGGCTTTTAGTTCTTAAACGTTAGAAAGGAAGTAAGTTGTTTAGGAGTTTTTTGAAGAAGAAAAAGTTGAAACAAGATTATTGCAAAATAAATGAATTAAATGAACATCATAGCCTACACAGATGTAACATCAACACATGAAGATAAAATCAACAACAATAAAATGATATTAAGCAAAAGAAATGTATTGTTGCAATTTGGAGATCAATACCAATGGCGTCAAAATAAATATTGTTGAAAAGTAAATGTTTTGCATTTGTATCTTGGTTAGTTTTAAATTATTATGATGAGTTTATTAAGGGAAAGGGAATTCCAAATATACCAATAGGTACGAGTAATATGTTCAGATTCACCAAATGTGGCTTTGCACAAGAAAATCTGTGCTAAATTAGAGTCGCGAGGAAATGTTCAACACTACACCAATCAAGGGTGCATCTTGATGGTACCATGCGCTCACTATCTAGTTGTTCATGCTTTCTTTGAAGAATTTGCCCACAAGTAATGAAATTGTGACACCAGATTTTCGTCCTTTAAGGGGATTAGTTTTAGTTAGATGTGTTGTTTATTAGATGTGGAAGATTATTGAGTGCAAGACCCCGTTTCTGATTGTTCCAAAGATCCTAGTAATTGAAACTAGTCTGCGATGGACAAGAGCATACTTTGGGATAATGCAAATGTTAATTTTGATTTTGAAAGCAAGTAATATTGTAAGTGCAAAATAAAGTAAATGAACTTGAAAAATATTGTGCTAATGACTATGTGTTAACTTTCTGATCATCCACTAATCGGCAAAGCCTTTGGGTGGTGGCGAGAGCATACTTCGTGGCAACGAGTCAGGTTTGTTTATTTACTTGCAAAAAGAAAATGATATGAACTTTCAAAAATTAAAACTTAATTTAAAATATTTTTGTAAACAAAAAAGAAACTAAACTAAATTGCAAAAAAGGAAAATCTAATCTAAAGGTTAATATCGAAAAATGAAAGCAAAGCAGAAAAAAGCACACCAAAAGGAGGCGATACAGGCTTCCCCAATGGGGAAAGGGGTGTGGGCGCTATGTATACCACTTGCATCTTTTATTACCGATATTACAATGATTAAAAGAGTAGCCCCTTTGATCTTTTATAAACTAGGATCGAGAGTTACAAAAGAAAGAGGAAAAAAGGCCCTTTGAGGAAAGGGGTTTTGGAGGTGCTTTGGAAGTCTCAAATCTTGAAATTTTCGCTAGCACTTCCGCTTGACCTGTCTACGAATGTCAAAAAGTTAAAGTTGTTATAATGTTGGTAGCTTAAACAAAACCAAAAATGAAAAACATTTCTACTTAGTACTTGATTTTATTGGGAAAAAATGCAATAACAAGCACTAAATTATACTAGATCTAGGTTCATGATATAAACTTTGAAATGCAATGATATTATTTTTGAAATGCATCCTTTTGGATCTAACTAAACCTCCAACAAGTATGATTTTAAAGCTGCAACCTTAGAACTGATCTATACTTGCTATGAAAAAGTAACTAGAAAGAGAGATTGCTTTTATTTTTTTAGATAAAGAAGGTAGAAGAGCCAAAATTGGAAATAAGAAGAAAGTTTGATGAAACTTGCTTTGGTGAAATTTTGAGGGACTTTATCCTTGATGTTTCTTGAAGAGGAAGATGATTCAAACAAGATCCAATCCTTCTCTAAGCTTGGCAACCTGAAACTTGACAAAATCTTGCACAAAAATTGATTAATCCAAAGAGAGTGATGCCAAAAAAAGAAGATTAGAAAGAAGGTAATTAAGAAAAATTATTATGCACCTCTAATAGATCTATTGTTAACAAATCAGTAAGAATACAAGTCAAACAAGAATGTATTTTAATCTATAGGGAGGTAGCTTCCCTTGTAAGGCCATAGATAACCAAATTTAGGAAAACAAAAATCAAGCACAATTTTACCTTGAAACCATTGATAAATTCCTCCACACATGAACAAGATGGACCATAGACTAGCCTCCAAAGCCTTCTTATTTTATTAGCAATACAGTAATGATAGTATAACAATTTGGCAGAGGTTCAATCCTTCCATCTTAAACAAGAGGAGAAGATTGCTTTTATAGAAATTTTGGCCTTCAAACCCTTGGAGGGCGTAATTCCCAATGGATGAGGTGGATTGGGGGTTATAGAGAGTGGCAAGCAGAGAAATTTTTACGGGCGAAATTTCGCCAATTGGCTATTTTTGGGGCATTTTTTCAAAAAATAAATTCGCTTTTTGGTCATTTTTAGTCTCTAATATCGCCTATATTTACATAAAATATGTTTTTTTATCATAATATTCGCCAAAATTCACTAGTGTTAGGAGTAAATTGTAGGTTTCATATTTACTATTTGCCTACCAACCTATATATATGTTTTTTTCAATCCAAAATAATCGCCTAGAATACTATACTTAAGTATAATTTTATAATCCTTAAAAAATACCCTGGTGGCAAGTGTCTTTCATGTGAGCAATGGGGTTTCCACCGCTCATAAGGTGTCCCAAACACTCATGGGAGAGTTGCCACCTCTCCCAACCAACTCCAACAAGAGAGCCAAGTGGGGAAAAACACTCTCTCTTGGAGAGATTGCACCCCCCTCATGGAAGCACATTAAATCCCCCTCATCTTGTTAGATTTGATGCCCAGACAACTCATTTATTGACCCAGACAAGATGCCAACCAACCTGGACATCTCAGAGACAAGCTTTCTTTGGATTAGGAATTGGATTTTCTCCATATTTCCCAATTATTTGACCGAAAATGTCATTTTCAAGAGAAAATCAAAATTAGTAATTGATAATCACCAATTTGACTCTCAAAAGTGGGCTTAGGGGTTAAGTGGGGGCTCTGGGTCCAAAAATGAGCATCCCCATAACAAATTTGCCCCCCTAGACCCACTTTAATGAGTTTTTGAAATTTTACAATTAAAACACATCTTATTGATGATTTTATTAAAAAACTGAAAAATTAAAAAATCTTAGGAGGCACTTAGCACATGTTCACAAAACTTTGGGACTATGACTAGCATGGTAATATACATAGACTCAAGTCTTGAAAAGTCAATACCATAGGCTTCAATGACCCTTACAATGCATAATTATCACTTTCACCACCTCCACTTTGGATGATTTTGAGTGAAAAACTCAAAAATAATGTGTCGCTAAAAAACGTCACATAATTAACAAGGAAAAAACACTCTAGGGTGATTAGTTTGATAACTAAATCCTAAGAAGGCCAATCCTTTTACTTAAGGTCATCATGCTACATCATTTATTACAATTCCCCCAAGGGGATGTGAACATGCGAAAAACATAAAAATGGCCAAAATGGCCTATATGAACTTTTGATCTTGAATTATGAACAACTCACTTGTTAATTTTTTATAGGCTCACTTGAAATCCAACTAAGTACGACTTAGTAGGAAACAAGACCCACAATATTCACAATGGTAGCCAACTTAGGAAATTGAACCTGTGTACTCTTACTTGCTATTCACAACACTCAACCACTCGAGCTAACTCACAAGGCTTATTTTCCAATGAAATGCACATCACAAGAAACCCTCTAGGAACTTCCCCATATTTCAAGGATAATACCTGCGGTAAATTGTTTGGTTTCAATTTTGGAAACCTATCTTGGTGGGGACATCAATTAAGGCCCACAATATGCATAGAGGTAACCAACTTGAGGTCTTCACCCTATGACCTTGTACTTGTAAATCACAACTCTAAACCAGTTGAGCTAACCCACAAGGATTTCTAATGATCTTATAGATATTCATCGATTACTCAGAGGAAGACTTTGTTTCATTTGTTAGTTTAACTATTAATCACATTCTTGGGGGCTTCACAAAAGTGAGTTGTACATTATGCTCCAAGTTGGTTTGGAGGAAAAAATATGATATGTTTCTCTAGAATGTTAATAAATTTAAAATAATTAAGGTTAAATTGCTTATTGATTTATTTAACATAAAAGAATAAAATAGATTGATCTTGCTCTAGAGATGTTTTAGCCACAACATTTACAACTAAGTATTTTTTCTCTTTACTAATTCAAGTTAAAATGAATATTTTTATTATTTATGGACATTAATTTTCTTCACTAATGATGGGTTGCACTTATAAGGTTTACACTTGAAGAAATTTCTTACAATACATACAATAATAACAAATATAAAATGCATCCACCCATCAATTCCCTTCTCTAAAGCAATCTTCATCACACTAAAAAAAGCATGGAGTACTACTAAATTATTTATATTTCTCTCCAAGATTTTTTTTGAAAGATAAATTTTTGTACTCAAATAAATACAATACCCCTAGCATCACACGAACTAGGGTTACCCTAGTTGACCCCATAAAAAAATCCCCATGTTATCAATTGTAGAGGTTGATTGTTGCTTAAGGCTTTCAATGTAGGAGACTATTTAAGATCACCATCAGTATTTATAACTATGAAAAACTTCAAGTGGGAAAATAATTGTTTTGAACAATATTCCATTCCTAGTGATTTATAGTGCCTAGGAAACAATACAAGGCATGGTTGTATGATTGACTAGTGAAGGATCCTCTATCCACTTTTTGAACCCATCCAAAGTGTGTTTCCTTCCTAGCTACTTGCTCTCCCTACTACACTAAACTATTTGCACGTACTTGGCAAAAGGATAGTCCATTAATAAGTGCTTATAATTTCACCATTATACCTGCACATGACACATAATCTTGGCTCGAACCTCCCACGACAATGTTTTTCTATTTAAGGCCAACCAAGAGAAAATTCTAGACTTCATGGGGGCTTTCAACTTACACAAATGCTTCCACCACCAATACTCTCCTTAATCACTTGCTAAGAACATTGCCTTGTAACTCGAACTAGATGTGTACTCGGTTCCAAGACTAGACCAATCACTTTCCTATGCTCTTAGTTCAATGTAGATAAACTATAATTTGTTGATGTAGCTATTCCATTGTTTATCTTCATTTCCTTATAGATGTAGTCCTTTTGCACTTTTCCATCCATTTTGCCATAATTTTCCTCTATGTAGGGAAACAACATCGTTGAGTTAAAAAAATACCTTTCCATTTAAGAGAAACTCGAGCACCATTAACTAATAGATGAAAACCAACACTACAAACCCAAGGGTCCATTCCTACCTTATTGCTCCTACCATTTCCTATTTTCCAAGCTAGCTAATGCCCCAAGAAGGGAAAAGCTAGCATCAAGGCCCTCCACACAATAGAACCATTTGTAGTGGATTCATTTGTCAATCTAATTTAGTGTTTAGTAGATAAGAGATCAATGTATTTTAATTTTATCACTTGCTAACACATGCTAGAAGATCTAATTAATGACCACAAACACCTTGCAGCTAGGGCCTTCCCATAGTGGCAAATGTTTTTAAACCCACGTCCTCTCGAGGGCTTTGGCCTTACAATTATTTTCACTTCAATGAGGGAAGTCCTTTGTCTTTTATTTTCCTTTCGATGAAAAACTAAACATCCCATTCTAATATTTTCCAAAATGCTCAAAATAGTGCTAATAGAAAAAAGTGGCTTCTAAAATAGACTTAATCGATGTTAAACTCCCTCCAATTGAGAACCATCTAGTACATCGTCCAATGATAATTTTCTCCACTAATTAATACAACCAGACTCAACCCCTTGTACCATGATAATTTTCTTTAATAATGAACCCTAAGTACTTTAGACCTTTGTTAAATTCAACAACTTGAAAGGGAAATGCCTAAATTACATCATTTATTTGCCTCTCACACATACTAGTAAAGGAAATTGATGATTTTTTATGATTTATTCCCATACACATTACTAGATTTTACAGATCCAGTCCTTCCAAATAACCCTTCTCTATTGTAGACTCAACTCCAAATAACATAACATCATCCACAAACAAGGAATGGGTTAGTGACAACTCCCTCCCAATCTTAATCCTTTTTAGAGCACCATTTCTTTTAAAACTACTCATAATTTGACTCAAACCTTCTGCAACAATTAGAAAGAGCAAGGGAGATAATGGGAACCCTTGTTTGAGTCCACTAGAAGGATTGAAGAAACATGAAGCATAATCACTTAAGGAAAAAAAAAGATGAGTCGGTTAGACAAACTTTGATTCAATTTATAAAAGGGATGCTAAACCGTGTATGGACGAGGATGAGTCTTAAAATAAACAAGCTAACCCTACCATATGCTTTTGAGAAATCCAATTTGATTACCATTAAAAAAAAATCTTGGTCTTTATGAAATTCAACCCTTCTTGAGCAACTCCATTGATGTCATGAATTTGTGTACCTTCTAAAAAAATGTATTGTAGATATACGACTTTAGATAAGATTGGTTTGAGCCTTCTTGCAATCACTTTTCAAATTATGTTATATATTGAGTTCCATAGATATATAGGCATAAGCCCCTTAAATGAAGAAGGATTATATTTATTTGGAATTACTTCTAAAATGTAACATTTAAGGCACCTAGTACTTTCTAGTGACCCTCAAATCATCAACAACAACTAAAAGGTCCTCTCCAACCAATCATAGAATCGTTGATAAAACTCAATAAATTATCTATTTTGACCAAGACTTGTCTTTTTCAAATGAGATAATGCAAAGCTTCATGCACTTGTTGATCCAAAAAAGGGGGGAAATTCTTTGCAATTTTAATTTCCTTAAGGATATTTGTTTTTTTTAAGGATTTAAATAACTACTTAAAGTTGGATACCCCCATTTTGGTCATTTCCTTGAAAGAAGAAGCTTTGCTTCCATTATCTTTCAACATTTCCCAAATGTCATTTCTCATTTCCTACCTTTAGCAATCTTTTGTAAAAACTTATTGTTCTTGTCTCCTTGGGCCAACAAGGCAACCCTGCCATTTTTCTTCCTTCCATTCTAACAAATTCCTCTTCCTCTCAAACAATTTCAATTGAATCCCGTTCTCTTTAGAGAACACAAGTATTTTCTGTAAAGAAGCCATAATTTTCTCTTCAACCTCTTTCATATCTTGCTAAGTTGATTTCTATTCTTGTTTTTCCCGTTCTATAGTGTCTTTCTCCACTCTCTTTTGATTTTCATTAAATTGGAACATTGTTGAACCTTTTAATGTTGGATTAGATCTCCTTGACTTCTCTTTGACTAAACTTATGAATTCAGTCTTTTAACCAATATGAATGAACTTAAGTGATGCTAGAGGCTTATGGCCATAATTTTCAATTTGAAGAGATGGGGTATCCAATCTCTTCGATACCCCATCTCTTCCCAAACTAAAAATTATCCATGAGAGAACAAGTTCAACAAGGTCAAGATCACACAAGTTTACCCTCCATTTTTTTTCCAAGGATAAGTTTGATAATGGATCCAACTAACTTTACCTCAAACAACACCATTTCTCAACACAAAATCAAAATCACCTCCAATTGTAACAAAGTCCCTTATCAAAGCATGTAGCTCAAACAAATTCTGCTAGAAAACCCACCTTTCATCGTGGGCTATAAATATTTCCCAACGATAAGGACATTTCTAACTCATGTGAAAACAATTCTAAGCAACTTTCAAAATAAATAATATCTAAACTCTACAATGTCAAAAATTGATTCCATCATGTTACCAAGCCACTAGGTTGAAAAGACCAATATTTTGCAAAGGAAGAGAGTAAAGCCTTAACCCTTTCCCTATCAATCATAGTTCCTAATGCATGTCTTATTAATAAGAGGTGGAGTGCATAAATGGCCTCCTAACCCTCCCTCTAAATAGATCCCTCTTCCCTCTCCCTATCCAAGAGTGCCTACACAAACGCTCTCTCGCTATCGGGTCATTGGTAGAGTCCAATTGGTTTCTCAATTCACAACTGAGACTAGCGATTATTTATTATTATAAGAGGTGGAGCGCATAAATGACCTCCTAACCCTCCCTCTCAATAGAGCCCTCTTCCCTCTCCCTATCCAAGAGTGCCTACATAAATGCTCTCTCCCTACCGGATCATTGGTCGAATCCAATTGGTTTCTCAATTCACAACTGAGACTAGCGATTATTTATTATTATAAAAGGTGCAGCGCATAAATGACCTCCTATTGGTTGGTCATCTCCCTTGAATAATAAGAGGTGGGGTGCATAAATGACCTCCTAACCCTCCCTCTCAATAGAGCCCTCTTCCCTCTCCCTATCCAAGAATATATTAACCACATAAGCCTTGTAAAAAATATACTTTCCCTCTCGATATATAGAACTTCTATTGACCCTCGAGTGCCTCTTTTTTGTTTGTCGAGTTGGGTTCTGTGACGGGTGTGCACACTCATGGTGCCCTCTAGTATCTCTCAAGCCCGTCAAGAAGCTCACATGTATTTGCTCGTTTAGTTGCAAATTGGTTTGTTAGCTCTTTATATCAAAGAGTGTGTGGTGATTTGATGGGCGAGTGACGACTGCTCCAATGCGATGGAATATTTTGTTCAATAAAGGTTCCATTCAATGTTGAATCCCACCAGTTTCATGAATGATTGAAGTGATGATCCGTTCTTCCACGAATGTTTGAACACTAAGTGAAGATATACTTTCCCTCTTCCCTCTCCCTATCCAAGAGTGCCTACACAAACGCTCTCTCGCTATCGGGTCATTGGTAGAGTCCAATTGGTTTCTCAATTCACAACTGAGACTAGCGATTATTTATTATTATAAGAGGTGGAGCGCATAAATGACCTCCTAACCCTCCCTCTCAATAGAGCCCTCTTCCCTCTCCCTATCCAAGAGTGCCTACATAAATGCTCTCTCCCTATCGGATCATTGGTCGAATCCAATTGGTTTCTCAATTCACAACTGAGACTAGCGATTATTTATTATTATAAAAGGTGCAGCGCATAAATGACCTCCTATTGGTTGGTCATCTCCCTTGAATAATAAGAGGTGGGGTGCATAAATGACCTCCTAACCCTCCCTCTCAATAGAGCCCTCTTCCCTCTCCCTATCCAATAATATATTAACCACATAAGCCTTGTAAAAAATATACTTTCCCTCTCGATATATAGAACTTCTATTGACCCTCGAGTGCCTCTTTTTTGTTTGTCGAGTTGGGTTCTGTGACGGGTGTGCACACTCATGGTGCCCTCCCTCTCAATAGAGCCCTCTTCCCTCTCCCTATCCAAGAATATATTAACCACATAAGCCTTGTAAAAAATATACTTTCCCTCTCGATATATAGAACTTCTATTGACCCTCGAGTGCCTCTTTTTTGTTTGTCGAGTTGGGTTCTGTGACGGGTGTGCACACTCATGGTGCCCTCTAGTATCTCTCAAGCCCGTCAAGAAGCTCACATGTATTTGCTCGTTTAGTTGCAAATTGGTTTGTTAGCTCTTTATATCAAAGAGAGTGTGGTGATTTGATGGGCGAGTGACGACTGCTCCAATGCGATGGAATATTTTGTTCAATAAAGGTTCCATTCAATGTTGAATCCCACCAGCTGCATGAACATTGTCTCCTACTATGCGTTAGCCTTTAGTCCATGTTGTCTCTCTGTGTGTGCTTTCTTTATGTGGGTCCCATCTCCTGCAGTGACTTGGTATTGGTATCCATATTCTACAAATCGATGGTACCACGTAACTTAGTTGGCATTTCTATTAGCAATGGCATCCTCATCTCCTTCATCACCATGCCCTACTTGCAGAATCATAAGGAGTTGCATCCCACTCTGGCAACGTAGATGAGAAAAAGAAGAACGATTAAACAATTTTATTTTTTGGTGTGTTTCAATTGTTCATATTTTTGGAACTTTTGGTCTTGCTGTGAGTCTACCTATGAATGTCAGGTAACTGAACTGAGATCCCATCGTGCGCGCAATAGGTGCATTGATTTATTGGGGTTTTTTGTCACCATTGGCAGTATCGAATATGGAATATGACAATTGCAAATCGTGGTATCGGTATCATCTCCTCCATCTCTAGGGCATGAGGTTTTATGCACTGTGTCGCAGAAGTTGATAAGATTGACACCGATTGACACCGGCCACTGGTAGCAGGTGTTCTATGTTTTTGCATCCATCCCCAATCTAACAAATTGGTCGAAAATATTGGTGGATTCCATCCACTAGACTTAGTGTCGGCCTGTTCCATACTATAGCGGCCTAGCTTGTCTACTTTCTTGAGCCTTTAGGGTTCATTAATCACCCGGCAAGAAAAAATTTGCATAGAGGCATTGTTTGAAGGGATCGAGGTACTGGAAAATGAACCAATACGAGGAGGGAAGGTGGGATTCATGGCGCTTGCACCGAGGGTTGAAGAAGAATTCATTGGATTGATGTTTTAATTAACATTGTTTCCAGTAACAGGAACAAAACTATTGTTGGCAAGGTTCGTATTGTAATAATTGTTGGACCCATGCAGAATATAATTATTTTTAAAACTAGCAAAATCATAATGATCCCCACAAGGGTAAGAATCATGTTGTATATCAGGTATATTATCTAAGGAAAATGATCCACTGTCAGAACATAATGCATCGGTACTGTAATCATTTTCATCTTCACTAGCTAAGGATTTAAGTGCCTTTCCTCTGCTGTCAGCTTTTTCCTTCTTCTTATATGCATTCCAAATTGATTAAAGGTTTCAATTCTTTTTCCGGAACAGATTTGGCTTTTAAATCCTTCGAACCTAAACAAATATTGATCATCCTCTTGTCTCTTTCTTTTATTAAATTAAGGGCTTCATGGTCCCTTTCAATTGCACGATTATTTATTTTTATTAATTCTTTTACTAGATCATCATCATCATCATCATCACGTTTTTTCAGGTATCTCTTGTTTTTGGGGCACTGGGGTCCGTCAAAAGTATGCAGTGTGGGTACGCGTTGGTTGCGGAATTAAATTCCGCATCAAAAGAGTGCTCCCACTCGAAATTTGAGTAAAAACACAAGGAGATATGTTGAAAATACGAACAAAAAAAGTAGTTTTTTTATGACAAATATCTCAAGTCAACCATTATGGTTTACTCATTTTATTGAAATTCTATTGGTTCTTGAATTCCAACTCATCAAGAAATTATGGTTGGATCATTTTCTTATATGATGGCTCGTTTTCTTATAAGGCCCATTTTAGACCTCAAATTTTCTCTAATGATAGCTTTCACGCTACGTTGAAGAGTTCTGCCTTGGTGACTTTGTGTTGAGGAGCTAATGTGTGAGATTCCTCTCCTCTGCATGAAAACTCGTGCTACTTGAAGAGCTGCATTGAACCTTGAAGAGTTGTGATGTTGGTATATTGTGTATTGGTTAAGTTGCTTTGAACCTTGAAGAGTTGTGTTTACATTACCATTGAATGTTTGAAGATTGGTATCATTTTTTTTGTTTTGAGAATATTGGTGTCACTATATATATATAGTCAAAGACTTGCAAAATGCACATTACAATAAAGGGACTTTACTAATTTGCAAAAGATTATACAGTTTTAAACTGTCATATTGCAAAAAGGTGGCAGATATGTAAACTTGCACCTTCTTTCTACTCTCCCAAACACTATTAAAATTGCATGTTTTATGCATTCTTTGACTTCTCTAGTTGGAGCAGTGCTCATCGAAAAAGACACTTGTTCATGATAGTTGAGAAAGTTAAGGAGTATTTGCAGAATTCAAGCAAATTTGCAGTTACTTCTCAATAGCCTTTACACCACATCTTTGCACACTCAAGTCCAGAGGCATGTCTATAATCACAGAGGTAAAGCATTCATCTCTTAAAGACCAACTCATTTTCATATTCTACATTGAAACTTGCAAACTGTGTTTTTGTAAGTTACTTGTACTTGCAAATTGTTTTTGGGTTGAGTTGTTTGTAAACGGGTGCATTCTCAATTGAGACTGACACCCTTCATTTTTTGAGCTTGTTTATTGAGTCTGTTTGTAAAAGGGTGGAATTGCATGAAGCCCTTCTTTTGAGTGAGCCTTCAGTTTATTGATGGCGTGAATCAATGGCATGGTAGAGTTATTGAACACTCTACTTCTTTCTTATGTCGACAACCCTATCATGGTCGACAAAACAACTCTTACTCACATTCAAAATTGTGTACAAGAATCACAAGATGCACTTGAGTTTTTATAGCTTGAGTCATAGTTCCTACAATGTGAAACACATTCTAAACTTGTTTATGTTCAGAACAATCCTCTTTATGATTCATTTTAGTAGCCTGCACAGAATGATGCCACTTCATAATCACATAAACAAATTAGTGGCCCCACTTTAGAAGCAAAAGAAAATCAAGATGAAGTTATGCATACAAATGTTCTACTTGCACTTCTCAAGCACATCATCAAACCTTGGGAAGAGATTGTACACAACAAGCACAAAACCAGTCTTAGATATGACAAGGAAGTGATCGTTCACATTCCTAATTTCTCCAAGACAGTCTAGTTTCAGAGTGTTAGGTTCTTAAAAGAAATTCCATCTTCATCTACTCTAGTTCAGACTTCCAAATGCCAACATTGTGATCGAGTTGGCCATATGAAAGATCAATGTTTTCATCTTCATCCTTGTAAACATTGTGGAAAGCATACCCATTCTTCAAACAAATGTTTCATTCTAAAGAAACCTGCAAGAGAGAAGATAACCTATGGGTGAATCGCTTCTTGGCAATAGTCATCAACAACCAATAATATTTATAAGTCATACCAGAGAATTCTTTCTTGAGTAATGACACATCTTGCACTTGAGACATTTTCTTCTCCTCGCTGCGTTCCTGATAGGGGGGGGTGACTGACAGCCAAAAACAAGCGAGATATAAAAAGTGAGCATCAAACAGTGCCAAAGCCATAGCCAAAACCTTATGCCAATTGCCAAAGCCTCAAGCCATAGCCACCTAGCCGGAGTCAGAGTTGATGCACTGAACTAGATTCAAAGCCATGTTCCACTGAGCTCCTTTTGGTTTGTGGTCAGCCTAAAACCACCCATTTAGTAGAAGACATCAACCTCTTGTTGCTTCTGCTAGACATCAATTTGTGGTAGTCCTTAAACCACCATTTCCACAAGGAACCCTTGATCCCTAGAGCCAAGTTCCATAGAGAATCACTAAGGAAGAACTTGAGTCAGAGCCAAGTTCTAGAGAACCCCTGAGCCAAAATCGAAGTTATCACCAAGTTCCATAGTTTGTGGTCATCCTAAAACCACCCATTTAGTAGAAGACTGCATCTTCTACTAGCCTTTGATTTAGAGAGCACTTTCATCCATTTGCAACTCCATATTCCAACTCTCTGCGTGGACTCGCATACATCCCTTTGGATTAAGGGGGGAAATGTCGTAAACATAATACTTCAGGTTATGGAATATTGTTATATTATTATTTACTATTCACAATTTTGATGAAAAAAGAATGTGAAGAGTCATAGGTGAATAAGAAGAGTCGTGAAGGAATCCAAGAGACCACTTGGAATATGAAGCCAAAGGTCACTCTCAATGTCTTAATATGTACATTTGTTAATGAGAAAAGCATCAACGCTTATTCTATCTTGTGTATTTGGATTTGCGTTTGTCAATTGATTGTGTGCCTCGTTAGGCACCCCAACACAAAAATCATAGGAGGAAGATATTTTTGTGAGTGTAAAATTCCAACAACATGCATTTCTCAGTCAAATAAGTATTATAACAAACTTATCTCATCAAAAGTTGTGATAATGTTTAAAATCCTTCCAAATGAACATTATGATGTAAAACACAAAAATGTGTGGCTCATTTAATCCTAGTTAGCCCATAACAACTTGTCTAGGTGGTACCAATTTTGGTCAAACTACTAGTGGGATTGGATTTTTAAGCCTCTCTTGAGTTACTGCATCCGCATCAAAGGAGACTCCCAACTCAAACTCCAAATCTATTTAAAAATAGTCATCCTCCTCCACTTTATAATCCTTTAGAGTGTATATTTACTTTGCTAGTGCATCCTTTGGATTGCCCAATCCTACTTATCCATTTCTAGTGTTACTACCAAAATCTTGTCTCAATTTTGTCACCATAATATGGTCATATTGTTAGAATGAAGCTTCAAGGAGTCCCACAAATGGCATTGGATTGAAGAGAGCCCAATGTGAAGGACCCCCAAGAAGAAAAAGTTAGCAACTCCTTTCAACACACGAGACGATATGCTCCCATGCCTATGTAATGCTTCTCTTAATTTGGTTAACATAAAGATTTCACTCTTTGCCCTCCCTCAAAATCGGTTTCATTTGTTCACGTGTTTCAAAGAAGTAGGATATATCTTTGTGTACTAATTGTAGGATTTGTCATTGTTAGGAAACAGTAGAATCTGGATTGATTGTTTTGGTGTGTGTGGGATCATTAGGAGATCACAATAGCCTGTAGATCCACCTTTTATTGCTTGGCTTCATGGCTTGAAGCTTGTACAAGGAGATCTAGAGGGTTGCTCCCCATTTCCACACAAACCCTTATCAACATGGTTCTATTGCTTATTGAGGGTAGGGGAAGAAAAAATATAAGTTCCCTTTCTTTTATTATTGTTTGCCCTAGCATCCCAACCCACTATTATAGTTTCTCATATTGCACAAAAACACAACACCAATGGTTATGATCAACATTGTTAACATTATCAATTTCAATATTTGTCATAGTACCACTCTAAAGTGGTGTTGTGATAGATGATGGTCTTATACGAGCATTTGTGTGTGCAAATATCCAGCAATTAACCCCAAAAAAGACCAAAGTGGCATATCTTTATTTACACGCATTCAGTATCAATTGGAAGGAAAATTTGAACAATGTTATGGGGGCTATTATTTGTTGCATCATATGATAGACATTACGACCAAAACACTGACATGTGTGACATCACCTATGACATTGCTTTTAATGACTTGAGTAGTAACTAAGAATAGAACATGAAAAGCAATGACATTTGTGTATTTAAAAACAAATTTTGTACACATTTTATAACTCTCCAAATATTCACAAACCACCATTTTAAGACTTTATTTATCACTTTTTTTTACAATGCAACTTCTAATTCACATTTACTACAACCAAATTCACAAACCACCATTTTAAGACTATTTGTCGCTTTTGATTTTACAAAGCAACTTCTAATTCACATTTTCTACAACCAAATTCCCAACCTTATTGGCAATATTTTTATGTAGAATATATAACATCTCATATGGAGCATATCCATTAAAATTTAAAACATAACAAAGACTCTTCCTGCATTCTCCCCCTTTGATGTCGATTAAAAACAAATTAAGTTTCCTATTGATAGGATCTCTATTATAAACATGAATTGTTTGATGTGTCATGATACCCTTTCCTTCATGTTTCTTACATGACAATTTTGTTTGAGCTTTTTATCAAATCAATGAAAAGAATGAAATAATAAAAGGAAGGTTGAGTCCATAAAACACTTGCACAACTAGGTGAGGGAATTATGATCACATCATTGAAACTATTGTTATTTTATGTTCTATAAATGTTATAATCAAATCTAAAGTGACTATCACATTATTTTAAAATAAAATTCAATTATCGCATAAAAATGTAAAACTTATCATCCATATTTGGTATCACAAAATATTTTCTTTATCAAAATAAATGTGCAAAGAAGCACTACTCACATTACCTAATAAGATCACACAAAAGAAATAGGTTGCTTCAAATCAATTATTCTTACCAGTTGCTTCGAATCATTTACTCATACTTTCAATGACCCAAGGTATGTGGGGCAATTGTTATGCTTTAAGAGTTGATTATCTTCAACATTCTCTTTTTATAAAATGAATTATTTGCACCCTCTAAAACTTGAAGACCTCTCATCCTTTTTTGGTACCACCATATATTAAGTTTCTCAACTAAATGTGCAAAAGAAAACACTACACTCAATAACTACGAAGATGGCACAAAAGATACAAGTTGCTTCTTGAATCATGAATTATTACTAATTGCTTCAAATTGCTCTAGATCTCAAATTGGGATACCACCAAGTACGAGTAAAAGAAGAAGGCATGTAGAATATAACCTTCAAGAGAGGCAAGCTACATTAAATGCAAGCACGCTGATGTTTAATCTTCCACCTTGCATTAACTTCCTTGTAAGCCAAGCAAGCTCTAAAGCAAGCAGCTACTCTTAGGTTAAATATGTCGGTATCGGGTTTTTCATCCTGGGACTACTTTGAATGAGTGAAGGTATTTGGGGCAATTACTAAGCTTTAATAGTTAGTCCCCTTCAACATTATCTCTCTTATATAAAATGCTTCCTTCAAACTGTTAAAAATACATTTTAAAAAAAGATGTATCATAAAAACAAAGATCCACAAGCACTAGCAAAAACCTAGAACTTGGAACAATAAAGATCAATGGGAATAGCATGGATGAAGTGGTTACAAAGCCAATAACACCCCTTTACAAATCATTAAAACCAAGCAAAGGAGCATCCTAATCCTTAGGAGAAATTTTCCCTTGAGCTATGTCGACGATGTGTGGGGAAGGCACACGTAAAATCCCCATCAAATAAATCCACCTTTTACAAAATCTATGCTAAAATGCAAGGGGTGATCATAAACCAGAATCACCAAGCATAAGACAAAGTTGTTGCACAAGGCTGATGCAATTTTTAGCCACTAGATCATGAAAGGAGCTCGCATCACCAAAGGATAAACCAATGCAAAATAGTTGGCCTTGAGCCATAGCCTTGACCACCACAATTCCCATTATCTTAGCCACAAAAAGACCAGATCTAGCTTAAACATGGTTACTTTAAGAGACCCTTGACCAACACTAACAAGCACAACATTGTCCAATCTAGCCAAAAAGATGAACACATGCAACAACTTCAACCATAGAAAGATATCGGGCTAATGTGATCCATGTAACGCCAAACTTTAAGGGAAATCACCTATCCAAAAAGTAAAACAATAAAACCACAACCCATACTTTGTAGATATGGTTGCCATAGGTATCCACAGCCCAACGTCCGAGAAAACTCTATTCACAATGGCAATACCTAACAACGATCTCAAAGCAAGTCACAAACACTAATAGATACAATCCCCTTTACGCATATCCATAGAACCAACCACCACAACACACAATAGAGTTAGATCCAAGGAAATAAAGTAGAAAACAAATGACAAACTCCACATTATTAACAAGAGATATTGCACTTCCTCTCTACAACCCCAAGCAATGTCCTCCCCATACACACTAGTCATCCACAAGCCTCTTTCGACCTCTCATGGATGAAACCTTAACAAGGTTAAAGGGATGACAAGGGAGGGAGTGAAGAGAGAGCTTCAACTCACTCTATTCTCCAACATTCTTTCTAGGGTGCATTTGGGTGCATGCTTATTATTAAAATGTGTGTCAAAATTCTTAGCTTTCTAGTCTTTAGACAACTTAAATCGTGCAATCAACACTTTAAGATAAGAAGTACATGTGTTACTAATAAAAGCTCACTACTAAAGCTTACCTCTTCAAAACCATGGAAATGTATAGAAGGATGATTGATTCATTGTTAAATATTATGCTGGACTCAACTTCTCAAGATGATTTGTTATAAATATATTGTGTAATTTTTTTATATCCTTACAACAAATGTCCAAAGCAATAACACTATCATCAATATTTATACATTTCTCATTTATTTACAACATGTAATTTGAGTCTCAATTTTTTGAATTGTCACCATGGAAGTTAAAAAGCTTCAATGTGATTCCATTAGATGTGTTGATTTTGATTTCCTTTCAATGCATGTTCAAACCGATTCAGCATTGTCCTCAGTGCTATCTTTCGCATGCCTTTGCATCATGTAGTTAACACCCACAATGTGTTGAATTGTCATTGAAGGATTCAATCATATTGATATCTAACAATATTGTATTATCTTCTCCCAAGGAATCTCAACTTCTTTAACTCCTTCACTCCGCCAATTCTTCCTAATGTAGATGTTGCTTTTAGTAAATCCCTATCCTTGATTCCCACTTTAACTCCTTCCTCATGTAGATTTTTCTTTTTAGTAAAGCCCTCAAAATCTCCAACACTAGAATCTCATGTTTTGCTTTTAGTAACAATGGAGTCTCATGTTTTGCTTTTAGTAAAGCCCTCAAAATCTCCAACAATTGAGCCTCATGTTTTGTTTTTAGTAAAGCCTATCTCCAACAGTGTAGTCTCATTCTTTGTTTTGTTATGTCGAATTAGTTATTCTTACAAATTTGTATTTCACAAACAAACAAATGTATTCATTTTCTTCCCATATTCAACTTTTTATTTTCAACAACAAATTACACATGTTTGTTTTTACATTGAGAGATATAATTCTCAATATAATTTTCTTATAATAGTTATTATATCAACATTGTTTTAATATTGAGCTAAAATTAAAAAATAAGGACTATTTCTTGATGTGCCTCCATCTCTTACGAGAAATTTAAATGCTTAAGAGAAAATAATAAAGCCTTAGTTTATACGAGATATATTTAAGAGAAAAGCATATCACCTAAAAGCCTAACATACCGAATGCCAAAGGAAAATCTCATTGAATTTTTATAACAAACATCAGTGTATTTGTTTTAATCTATCGTGATAGTTTAACCATTCACAATTCAATAACTTCACATTAATCTGTCGTGAAAGTTTAACCATTCACAATTTAATAACTTCACATTCTAGAATCTTGTATAGAATGTAAAATACTCATTATAAAGTTGCCTATATTTATGACAAATTTCCTATCGAATAAACACAATAACTTCCAAGGCCACAACAAAACCAAAGTAGTCTCTCTGAGAATATACTAAAGTTTTCAAGGTAGTACTAAGATTTGTATGGTTGGTACTCTACGTCTGTGTGGGAGCTCCGTATTTCAAATTTGACTATAACATGTAATCGACTTATCTCACCATGTGTGCCAAGCTTACATCATCATATCACATGATGAAAACAAATGCATTTTACTAGTTTAGTGGCATACGTTCTTTATATAGAAACTTACAAAACGGATTTGGTAAGATCCAGAAACCAAACAGCTGTAATTTATTTTTTATCTTTTAATACAATATCTGCATTTTAAACCAAAAAAATACAACATAAAAATCATTTCTAGTAACAAGAACATACTTGGGTCAATGGCAGATACTAGACACTGAGGCATCCAACAAAAGAAATCCATGATGCTAAGGGGAACATCACATTAAGTGTGTGTCACCATTGGAAATCACATGGGAAAGCACATCAACAATGAGCTTTTTATCGCTTTCGTGAGTCTTACGACATGTTGCTTAGAAGATGTGCCAATGCTTTATCTCTGTCATTATCATACATAGCTAAAACCCCAGCAACAGTATTAGAAGCGAAGCCCATCTCTCGTAATAAATTGTAAGAATTGACAAATTCGCGAACCTGTGAAATTAATAATTCAGATCTTAGTCCAGTAAAAGTTGCATAATCACATCGTAAATTACATTTCTAACACTTGTCTGCATGTCTATTCCATGTTTTATGTAACAACTTAGCATCTCAAAATGATTCAGATCTAAGGGAGTCAAATATAAAAAGATACATCTAGCTAGCTAAGCTAATAGCTATTACAAGTCAAAGCGAAACAAAATCCTATACAGAAGAGTCAAAATAATAAATCCTCTGTTCCCCATGAAAAATTTTGGAAGCTGTTGGCTTCGCATCCATATGATCAACACTCAAAGAAAGTAGTGGCCAAGGAAGGAATTGGTCGCAGTGAATAAGCATCTTGAATTGCAATCTTTCAATGGGAAGAGTGCAATGCAAGCTAACATTGTGACTAAGGTAGCAAAGGAGCTAATAGTTATTCCAAGTCAAAGCGAAACAAAATCCTATACAAAAGAGTCAAAATAATAAATCCTCTGTTCCCCATGAAAACTTTTGGAAGCTGTTGGCTTCGCCTCCATATAATCAACACTCAAAGAAAGTAGTAGCTAAGGAATTTGTTGCAGTGAATAAGCATCTTGAATTGCAATCTTTCAATGGGAAGAGTGCAATGCAAGCTAACATTGTGACTAAGGTAGCAAAGGAGCTAATAACTATTTCAAGTCAAAGCGAAACAAAATCCTATACAAAAGAGTCGAAATAATAAATCCTCCATTCCCCATGAAAATTTTTGGAAGCTGTTGGCTTCGCTTCCATATGATCAACACTCAAAGAAATTAGTAGCTAAGGAATTGGTTGCAGTGAATAAGCATCTTGAATTGCAATCTCTCAATGGGAAGAGTGCAATGCAAGCTAACATTGTGACTAAGGTAGAGAAGGATCAAAAAGCCAATGTACTGAAGATTCAAATGTGTCTTCGTTGGTTGAAGGTGGGACAAGCAAGCCTCCTCAGCATCACTGAGCCATTGGCTACCAAACATATAACTGACAGTATTTCTACAATCCAAACAACCCAGGCAGATTTACAACAGAAACTACAATTCAATGCTATGCATGAACTACCTGAAACCACCAAGGTTATCACAAACGCTAATACCCCTGGATTGGATGGTTCCTTACATATCCCACAAAGCAACTTGGAGCTTAACAGACCGTCATCTGCTTAAGGTATGTCAAAAAGAATTGAGAAATCAATTTGTTGAGGTCATTAATCAAGATAACATCATACAAATCCTGGAAAGAGATAACCCTGAGCTTATTTCAAGTTGATGACCCATCATTCTCTCCTATAAAATCTTGTCCAAGATACTTGCTCTTCAAATCAAGCACTTGCTGTCACAGATTGTAAGCCGTGCGCAAACTGAATTTGTCCAAGGAAGATACACTTTTGATAATTTAATGGTTTTTTGGGGAGGGTATGGAATGGATCAACCACCAGGCAAGATTCTTACTCATTGAAATTAAGTTGGAGAGAGTTTATGTTAGGTTTATCCTGAGAATGCTCCATGAGTTTGGATAGAGCTTATGCTAGGTTTATCCTGAGAATGCTCCATGCGTCTGGATGTGGCAATTATTGCATCAACGTGATCAAAATGCTTTTCTTTAGTGTAGAAACTTGCATGACAATAAACAATTTCCACTTGGAAGGTTTTGGATTATTCAAATCTCAGAGTTCTCTTCTAGCTTCAGCCTTGTACATACTCTATGTTGATGCTCCGTGCTATCTAATTGCTGAAAATTAGCAAAAGGGAGAATCCATGTTACTTTGCTTCGTAAAGAACATGAAGAGCAGTAGGTCAACAGTTAATTTGTCAACTAGCCATTCTTGATTTTGGCTAAAGAAAATGTGTCAAATAGATGAGACTTGAATTTTAATTAAATCTTTCATAAAGCCAGTGTTTCAGAAAAATGTCAACAAGAGTACCACCAGCATAGATCCATCTTAAAACTGTATCTATCAAGCACCGAGAGGGATCCAATTTCTTGAGGTGTATTTCTTTTTTTAAATTTAAACTCAAGAAATTTCATATCTCTTGATTGATAGACAAGGGTTTAAGTTTTAAGTTTTTGTTTTATAAACGAACATTGATTTTTTAATTACTTTTCATAATATTTTATTTTATGAGCCAACATGGATTTTTTTAAATAATTTCATTAATTTTTTATTTTATGAGCCAACATGAATTTATTAATGGTATAATTTATTACTTTTTACTTTTTTTTACTCGTGTAACGTTACAACATCTCCCTCATACTCGTGTGTAACGTTACATCCATACATGTTACATCTCCCCCATACTGGGCTGTAGAGCACCTCGTTTCACTCGGTGCAATCAGTGGTAGACATATTTTGATTGGTAATAGATTGAACCAAGCCAAATCTCGAATCCTGAGCCATCCCTTTTGGATTTATGATTTTGATTTTAAGCTGGAAAAGCTAAAGGCTCAAACATAACTCCATGTTCATTAGGCTGCTTACAAATTTCTGAAGATCACAGCCACCTTCTAAAATTAGGAACCCACATTCTCACCATGGCATGGGAGGCCTGTGCAAGGCGGTTATGAATTTTTGGTCACTGTAGCTCATCCTCTCACTACAATTTTTTTTCACTGCAACTCACCTGCTCACTTGTTGTGGTTCACCCATTCATTTTTCCATGGTTCAACCTCTTTATGATGTGGTCAAATCATTTATGGCAATATGTCGTACTTGTCCTGGTTCACCTGCTCCATGACATTACAAAATAATTATAGAAATTTGTCACACAAAATGCAAAAGAAAACTGCTTATTCACTAAGAAAGCCAATGTCGTTGGTTGCCAAGTTTCAAAACTGTACCAAAGTTCTTGCAAGCACACATGTCTAATACTCACCTTTCTTGATGCCTTCAAATATCAAAGCTAACTAGGATTTTACTATTTATCTCCTGGTGGCCAAGAATGGAGGCAAAAAGTGATTCCATTCGGTAAGATAGGATACTCACAGCATGACCAAGTTAGAAATCTCGAGATTACTGAGATTAAGCTTTAGGATGCAACTCTCTATGCAAGACAGTTCATCGAGACCATTCAAGGAGGAAGAATTTTTTTTGAAACAGATTCCTCTCATCACAATGCAGCAAGCATGCCCAACCCTATACTAGGATAATTACAATGTAGTGTGACCGAATCACAACATTCAATAGGAAACCTTTGGCTAAGTAGCCACAGGTGAGGGGTATATATTTTCCCAATATCGCTTGGGACTTGCACCTAGCCTCAACCGCATAAAACAGACTCATGGGCCATTCAACATTTTGCCAGCCAGTCCTCTTGTGCATCCTCCCTCTTGGCCAAAAAAGATGCTTTGTGGGTCAAGCTATAAGAATATATATAAACGAGTTGGGGGTGATAGGAAGGCCAAGCATCCTTGCCATTTCATTTCCCATTGCTCAGTCTTTTTCTCTCCTGTTTACTTTTTCTTTTTCTCATTTTTTTAACTTTCGTTCATTTAATTTTTAAAACTTGCATTGTCCTTTTCTTTTTATTTAATCTTCATTAGTTGTTGAATTGCTTGTGGGTACTAAAGTTTTACAACCATTCATTTTTGTTCAAATCCATTTTGGATCACACCTCCCCCCATTTAGAGGCTTTTATGTCTCCAAAAGCTTCTAGGAAACCAATGTGCCTTCCGTCTGCATCTCTAAACTATGGCTCTCAACTCTGGCTCTAGGCTACAGCTCTGACTCTAGCTCTAGGCTACAGCTCTGACTCTAGCTCTGGCTTCTAGCTCTAGTTTTGGCTATGGCTCTAGTTTTAGCTATGGCTTGGGATCCAGTTTTTGGCTCGCTTGTTCTCATGGTGCAAAAGTATGCTCTAGATTCTCGGCTCCAAGCAATTTTCAGACCTTCAATCAAAATTCATTCCCATCTTCATCATGCAAGTCTCTTTCATTCTTAGACTTGGAGATGGTCTATCTTGGCAACCAATAGACGCCAAGTCGAATCCTACTTTGTGCTTGTTCATTGAGATCCCAGCAAGCATATGCCATCACACAGCAAAACCAAGAAAGGAAGTGTGGTCTGCCCTCTTCTGTTAGGATCAATTGCTTCTACCCTCTTTTGCTAGGATCAAATGCTTCTGACATGAAAACAATTATTTGGCGCTTGCATAACACTCCATCTCTATAGCAATGTAAATTTGAATGGCAACCTATGTGTGTGTAATCGCAACACCTTATTCTGCCCAAAACAATTGCCAATTTTTCCAAATGTATGGTTATAGGTGTTTTCTTTATGACTATCATGGAGTTCCAAGGAATCCCCTAGGTCATTGACCTGCACCAATCTCCAACACAACTCCAAGAAGGGAATTTTCTATTGCAATATGGAAGACAACAATTGAATCAAGGTTGCCTTTGATGTTGTCTTCAACCTTCTGTCCACCTCGTTGGTGACGCTAACCTCCTATACCACTATAATTCCACGAACAATCTCTACTCCTTGGGCAAGAGATGCAGCGAGTTGTTCGTCTCTTTTAGGCTTCACCCTTCACACTCTTCTCTTGACTTTGTCGTTTCTGGAGTGAAGCTCTGGATGAAGCCTCCAACATTTCTCTTCCCAATGGACACTCAACTTGCAATGCTGAAAAAAATTCTTGGTGTTGCATGGATTGCTTGGCATGCTCTTCTTCTCCATGTGCTTCTGAGTTCGCAATTGTTATGGGGAAGTATTATTGCCATTCTTCCTCTAAAACCATTCAGGCTTGTGGCACATGGCTTGCTTCTCCCAACAAGATGCCTCAACATCGCCTTTCTTCACACAGAATGGGCATGCCTAAGAATACCAACAGCTAGCAGCATTATGGCCTTTCTTCCTGCAGCAGTGACAAACAAGGGATGTCTTACCTACTACATACATCTTTGTCCTCTTCTTCTTCTTCTAACTAATTGGCTTGCTGCTTCTAAGTATTGGTGCAAGTTGAGTCTCTGAGCTTTTCTCATTGCAGCCCTTCTACAATCTGCCACAAGAAGGATGAAGTGGTAGTGTGCTACTGCCCTCATTCACTGCTGCTCTTTCTTGTGATGAGCAAACAAAATCTGCCATGTCTGTTGCCTTCAAAAAAGTGATCTTGGTGTTCATGGTTTTTTCCTCTATGCCATTGAAACCTAGGCCTCCATGTTTTACCCTCAATTTAACTACAATGGGGCTTATGATGCCTTGACTTCTCTTGCCTGGCCTTATATTCCAAACCATCAATTAAAAACACAGTCGATTGAGTTGTGGGTGAAAAATAAATGCCCAGCAACAATACCATATATAAATTGGCCCTAAGCAATAAAAATCAACTGTGGGCCATGAATTACATGATGGGATATAGAGTTAGGTTTAGCTGTATTGTTGCAGTAGATGATTAACTATTCCAATGCCTTACTAAGTTGAATCTGTGCAATCCATTAAAG
Organism: Larix kaempferi; assembly: GCA_027924585.1. NCBI lineage: Eukaryota > Viridiplantae > Streptophyta > Pinopsida > Pinales > Pinaceae > Larix > Larix kaempferi. The sequence goes on from BSBM01000643.1 coordinate 14,862,808, forward strand.
GGAAAATTTGTGCTATGGAACCAGCATTACCATATGATGATAACCAGAACAGCAAATAAAACATTTACCAAGCAAAGTATTTAATAACACAGCAATTAAGCACATTGCACAATAGAGATTACTCTAAAAACCTAAACGAGAAAACAACAATTGACGGCTATTTTATTATGCTAAGAAAATTGCTACAAATGTTGAGATTGCTTATCTCAGGGATAGCATTCACTCATGCTTGGACAAGCTCAATGTCTTCTTCATCCTCTAATTTTCAAGTGTGTTTCTTCTCCCAAGTCTTCCATACCTTTGTTAGTGCCCTTCTTCTCACCAAGCTACATTTTCCTGCCATCTCTCCTCTTCTATCGTTTGTCTCCAGCAGCATTATTTTTAATAGAGCTACCTTGGAAGGCCAACATCAAGATGATTTGTTTCATCTAATGGCTTTGGCTTCTAGACATTTAATTCAAACTTTGCCAAAACAATGTTTTCATTACAAATTTTGAAAAGTGAGACTATTCAGAGGATCCATTTCAAATCAGTGACTTTTAAATATGCAATGCCAGTGTATGGGCATGAGCCAATCTTCAGAATTGATTGGCTCTATAGACACCATCAAACTACAGATATACATCACAAGTTGCACAAATGTTTCCTAAATGGAAAGGGAATATAAAGATAACAACCTTAAAGTTGTCACTTCTCATAGAAATCACTTAGGATTAAAAATCTAAAATCTATCACGTAATCTAGTCAAATACATGGATGGATACATTGAAGATTAGGTTAAAACAAAGGGGAGATCGCATCATAAACTGCCTGAAATAAATTGCAAGAAGGTATCTCTAGAATCATGTTGCCACCATGGATAATTTTAGGGGCTAAATTTAGCCCATTGGCTAAATTAAGGGGGTTACAAAATTTTAGTGGGCTATTTTTTGATATGGAAATGGTTTTTCCAACTAATATATTTGTTCAATATTTATTAGGAAAAAAATAAATCCAAAATGAATAGCCTCCAGTATATTAATGAGGAAAATGAAAAATACTATTTTTTCCCTAGAAAAATCTCCCTACAATCTATATTTCGCCCCAATTTCTAGAGAAATTCCAGTGAAACCATTCCTTCACGCCCGATTTTCAATAATGGAGGTTCCTAGGAGTTATTCCACCCTCTATTTTCCCTATAATTCAGGCACACGGTTGAATTTACCTGGAATTTTAGTCAATTTCATGTTGATACCTTCTTTGAGCCCTCGATTTCTAACATTGGAGGGAAAATCAAGGGCGATTTTATCCTATATAAAGGCTGCAGTAATTTATCGTTCACCCACATCAAATTGCACTTGAAGATCAAGGTTTTGGTTTATGAAATTCCACTTTTCATTCTTAGTTTTCTCAACATTTTAATCTTCGCGCAACATCTCCATTGTTGAAAGCTCAGGTCTTGAAGGGGCACGCCGCACATGCAATTTATCATAGAATACAGATTCACATCATGATTTTTATCTAGTAATTAATGGGTTATGCTTTTTATCATGCTTTTTATCCCAACAATATATTATTATATTGTAAATTTTCATTTTATCATGCTTTTTATCATGGATTATTTTTAAGGCTTGTTGAATTCTAGGGTGCTCTTGATTCTTAGGGCTTATTTGGTGTTGTCAAGGTTTTAGTCTATCCTAGGACTATTGGTTTTGTGAAAACATTATAGAGCTCAGAAGATATGATTTATTTTATGCCTTGTCGTGTTTAAACCCATCGATTGACATTTATACGTCATTAGTGGATGCTACTCTTGATGAAAAGACACCATATGGTATTTATATATTCAAACTAAATTTGACCCAATTGTTTAAAATGTGCTTTTATTAGGATCGTGCTCTGCAACTATTATTGGATCTGAGGTGTTCATGAGAGTGTGTATGTTGATATTTTTTGTTTGATATTGTTGATGTTTTGGACATATGTAATATAAATGAATGCACACTGCTTATAATGGTGGGGCTACAATGGAATGGCCATTATTTTGCTGGTATTCCTATAGAGTTGTCCAAAGCGTTTTGGTAGATTCTTTTATTTGTATTGAGAAGTTCGTGACTGGTATATTTTTTAATCCCTATTGCCAAGTTCAGCACACTGCTTATAATGGTGGGGCTACAATGGAATGGCCATTATTTTGCTGGTATTCCTATAAAGTTGTCCAAAGCGTTTTGGTAGATTCTTTTATTTGTATTGAGAAATTCGTGACTGGTATATTTTTTAATCCCTATTGCCAAGTTCATCAATTTTATCTGTAACCTAAATTTGTTAGGTCCGATATTTGTTTTACAGTATTTTGTTTTTGTAAGGATCATTTAGAAGTTAAATGTTTTTTGTAAGGGTCATTTAGAAGTTAAATGTGTTTTGATGATTTGTTTTGATTTGTAATTGTTATCATCGTCCAAAAATGGATCTAGTTATGTATGATGAATATATGATTTAGTTGGAACATGATACTTCATTTCCATTATGATTATATATAATATGTACAAGGCATGTTTGACCTGAGATGTAGACATTATGCTATTTGATATCTTGTCTTTTGCATTCAATGAGGGTGCTAAAGCAATTTTACCACATTTTGCATGCTTTTGAAAATTTAAAGGACATGGATACAAACACCACCGGTTCAGTTTATCTGAGAAAGAGTAGTCTTTAACAAGTTCTAATGATTTAAGTGATGATGCATTAATGTGTTTTCTATTCCTGTTAGTGTATGTTCTTATTTCTAATAACCATTGCAAGTTTCTAACTAACCCTAAAAATTCAATCAAATGACATAATTCAGATTTTTTATTATCAACAAAAGAAAGGAAAAAGTGGTATTCCTATATGTAAACAGATAAGCAGGTTATTTTTTCTTAGAGGGTAGCTTAAAAATGGGAGATTTGGAAGATAAGCTAATTGGGAATTCATACACTATAATAAGGTTGTGGGTCTTGGTAAGATTCCACGTTGTAATAATGGTTTGTGGGTGCCATAATCACTCCATAGTGTAAAGTATTTGATTTTATCAGTTTGTTGGTCTGTCAATATTTGGGTCCCCACATGCTCGTTGGACCATTAAGGGGCAAGATAACAAGTGGAGCCCCACTTGCTTTGAATCTAGTTAGTGTAGTTGTGTTTCGCCGACACCATCAGTTGTGAGTGACCGAATACTGCTTGTGGAATGTATAAATAAATCCCTCCTGTCCTCATCCATGCATTTGTTCATTCGAGAGTCTAAGAGTCGAGAGAGTTTAGAGTTCAGCGCTAGTATATGCTTTTTTATTGCACTACCTTAGTAATCTATAGAATCAAAAGCTGACTCTTCTTGGAAAAAAAATTCACCAAGACGTTACAAGGTTTTATAATTCGATGAAAGATTCACCAAGTTTCAACAATATTTTATAATTAAATGAAATATTCACCAAGATTTTACAATATATTATAATTTAGTGAAACATTCGCCAAAATTTTACAAGATTCTATAATATAATGAAAGATTAGCCAAAAAATTATATATACATTATATTATTAATAAAATAGCCTTCAAATTTTCCTATATGTCAGGGAAATTCGCTCATTTATTATACATATAAATTTGGGGGGGGGGGTTTAAAATTATCCCCGATTGCCACCAAGGATTACGCCCACCAAAAATCTGAAAGCATCTGAGGCGAACACTTAGTTCGCTCATGCAAATAATTTACCAGAACACTTGATAAATTAGATAAGCCATAAATATATATATGAATATTGAATATAAGATAGATAATAGATGATAGGATGATTACAATGGTTGATAACCCGCCTATTAAATAAGGCTTGGGCATTGTGAATGAAAGGTCATGCCCTTTCATTCTTGAGTACAATTAATTATGTTTATTAGTAATTATTTATTATTATGTTCCTAGCATTGCCTCTCTCTTAGAAAGGCTTTGTCCTCAAAGCCTTATAATGTTGTCGCATCGTTCCTTGTGACGTCGTAGCTAACGAAACATGTCGATACGAACTACTAAGTGTAGAGCATAACTTCCGACATGTTGACAGATCGATCCATCCCAAATTGATTTGTTGTGGACTGTTGGGATTCCATACTGATCTGTCGTCAAGAGCTTTGATCGTATTAGTACCATTATGTTTCGACAGTTCCCACTTTTTACAATATCAATTTTTTTTATGGTTGGGGTGTCGATAGGGAATTTTTACAATGTCATTTTCTTTTACGAGTGTCGTCTTTTGAGCATTGATCTGAGCTGGAAGTTGTGTTTCCGTCCCTTGAGGTTTTAAGGTTTCATTCTGTATCTTTTCCAACTTGTTTTCTAACTCCATGTTATCATTTTGAAACTTCTTAATCAATTCTACTTGCGATTGTCTGGCATCTTCAGACTTCTTAAGTTTTTCCCTAAGATCTTCGTTATGACTTCTGCTGCAACTATTTTCTTCCTATTTGTCTAGAATTTTTCCTTCAATGTCTTCCGTAGATTGTTCTGTCTTTCGACGATTTTTCAACTTCTTAATTTTTGTGACTAGTGTCTTGTTATGATTTCTTCATCTGAAAATTTCTTCAGAATTGTTGGATAGTGCTTTATTACTCTCTGCGATCTCTGACTTATGTGTTTTTTTAGAGTCATCATTTTGTTGTTGAAGAACTTTTATCTGTTGTCGATACTGATCGACCACTGATTCTTGATCCTCTATTTTCTTTCGTATCTGCGTCAGTTCTTCATCCTTGTTGTTAACGATTTTGTTCAAGCGTATTATTTATGCTTCGTAATCATTTATTTCTTTCTTTATATCTTGATTTTTTAGTCTCTGATTGAAATCACTTTCGTCTTTTAATTCCTCAACTTGCACACACAATTTTTCTATATGATTTTTCTGGTCGGAAATTTTTTGTTCATTGAACTGTTCTCGTATCTCATGTAGTTGAATCATTACTTCTGATTTTGTATTCATGTCTCATAATTCTTCATTGTCTCTTCGATAGCGCTTTAACGTGGCTTCTAATTTCTCTATTTGCAGTCGCAAACCAGCTTCCATGGTCTATGACTTCTTTGATACTAGAATGGTCTTTCTTTTGACTCTGATTTCTTCGACACTAGATGGTTGTCTGGACTATAGATGGTCTTCGATTTTTTTCAATTTTGTTTTCCTTTGACTACTTCTTTCGCGATAATTGGTTTCTTCTTATTAGGTTAAATAACCTTTTTTCTCTTTTCCAAAAATAATTATTATTTCAATAAAATAATAATATTATTTTTTTTTTGTTTCCCCCCCTTTTTTTAATAATAATTATTAATTAATTAATTAATATTATTATTATTAATATTTTTATAAACTATATATATATAGTTTTTTTTTCAAAAATTAAAAAATATTTAAACAAATATAATAACGATATTATAATGTTTAATATTTAAATTTTTATTTTTTTTATTAGGGTTTGGATGGCCCTAATGGTGAAGTGGCGTGGAGCTAGATGAAAGGCGGATGATGGTGAGGTGATGCGGCAGGAGCAATAAGTAATGAGCGAAGGTTGCGCGGGATTGGGCGTTGAGGGCTGGAGCAACGACGGTAGCGTAATATGGAAGTGGAGGGAGGAGGAGTGATAGCGCATAGGGGCGTAGGCAGGTGGAGCTGCGGAATGGTGGAGCGAGGAGCAAGACGTGGACAGCGGGGAGAGGGAAGCAGCGCAAAGGGAGTACAGCGCAGGGAGGACGGTGATGGTGGAAGGAGGGAGATTAGTGCAGAGAGGGCGGGAGCGGGGTTAGGTGCGAGCGGTTGTGGCGGGAGAAGGCATTGGTGGGCGTGGCCGGGGAGGAGGTGGAGGTTGATGTGGGAGGGAGTGGTCAGAGAGGAGGATCGAGGTGTTGGGGATGAGCGTGGAGGAGTGTGGGTGGAGCACAGGTGGAAAGGCCGATTGCGCAGGAGGCCGTGGCAATAGGGACGGGGGAGTTGTTGGGGCAAAGGAGAAATGGAGGGTTGTGCGTGGTGCGGGAGGGTGTTTGTGAAGTGGAGCGAAGTGTTGAGGGGGAGCTACGGGGAGATGGAGGAACGAGGAAGCGAAGGTGGAGAAGCACGATGAAAGAAGGGGGATGAGGACTGAGACGCGCACAGAGGGAGATGAAACGCAAGTAGTGTGGGATGCAAGGAGAGCAACGTGGGTGGAAGAGGACGCGGAGGGAGCTGTGGTGTGGAGTGGTGGGAGTGAACAGGTGCAGTGTGCAAGTGGTTGTGGAGCGGAGAGGGGGCTCGCAAGAAGATGAGGAGTAGGGGCGTAGCTACAAAAGAAGATGAGTAGGGGTTGGAGTGGACAGTAGGGAGACGGTCGAAGGAAAGCTACAACGAGGGCTGTGAAGAACACGGTGGAGAGGGGAAGATGTGCATTGAAGTTGGTCAAAAACCTGTTGCGGGTCAAAGACCCAGATTTGGATAAGCTCCAGAAATAACTGGCCAAAAGCCAGAATCAGGGCGGCCCAAGCAAGGGGCTCTGATACCAAATGAGCCGAACACTTAGTTCGCTCATGCAAATAATTTACCAGAACACTTGATAAATTAGATAAGCCATAAATATATATATGAATATTGAATATAAGATAGATAATAGATGATAGGATGATTACAATGGTTGATAACCCACCTATTAAATAAGTCTTGGGCATTGTGAATGAAAGGTCATGCCCTTTCATTCTTAAGTACAATTAATTATGTTTATTAATAATTATTTATTATTTTGTTCGTAGCAGCATCGTAACAAATGATTGAGAAGGAAGTCGTATCTGTTTGGATTGGATGCCACCAATATTAGTTTAGAAGAATCACAGACCAAATCTAAAAAGTCTTGTAACTCATCACTTTGTAATGGAAATTTATATTAAAATGAAATTCTAAAGTTCAAGTTTAAGGTTTAAAAGGTTGAGAATTGTTCTCGTGAACCAAAAGGTGAATAGTCAATCAATTGAAGGATATAAAACTTAATTATTAGGTCAAGCCACATTAAAAAGTTATATTATAGAAAGAAAAAGGAGATGAATGAAAAGAAAAATATTTATAGCAAGATTTTATTAAAAGTCGGATTAAATTTGCCAAGGTAAGTAAAAAGGGTTTAAAAATGGAGATTAATAAAAATAAGGAATGAATACAAGTTGAATAAATGTGATATTTAATGATCATTTCCAGTGTCTTCTCCACAATACCAAACCCATAGTCACAAGAGAAAACTCCAAACCAAGATATCTCCTCTAGACTTCATAAGGAAACACTAATCACTACAGTTTCCTCCTAGGGTTCATTAGGAAACCCTAGTTCCTCCTAGGGTTCATTACGAAACCATAGCGACTTCCTCCAAGAAGCTAAGTACAAAGAAAAGAGTGCAATAATGATGATCATGAAAGGACTCTCCCCTTCCTCTATTTATATGAGGGGTAAGGGAGGCCAACAATACTATGTGGGCCCAAGCCCTTACAAGCAACCTACAATAAACTCATGTAGACAACACAAGTGAGACGCTACACTCCAAAGTACATTTATCATGCTCCAAATTAATGTCATACACAATAAGGACTCCAATATGATGTAGCTACACAATGTAAGTCCCAATGCATGTTGAACTTTGGTTGTCATTGATGTCAACTAATGTCAAAGAGGATGTCAACTGATTCAGTTTGAGTCATTGACGTCAACTGATGTCAAGTGGATTCAATATTCCCATGCCAATTGAAGAAATATAGAAAAGTCACTTAGAAGAAGTATATGCGCAAGCAAGATGGTGGCGTATATGGATGCCAGTATGAAGAAGTATATCTAGAAGTGCATCTAGTCTGAAAAAGTATATTTCAGAGGTACATCATGCATATCCAGTTTCAAGAAGTATATAAGGAATGCATATCCAGTTTGACGAAGTACATAAGGCACATGTACATGAGCAGGTCACATTTCCTCCAGTCATAGTCCTTCAAGGTACAAGTTAAAGTTTTGGCTGGTCAAAGGTTTGGGGAACGCACAAGCAAGCCAAAGAGTTGATTGAACAAAGGTACAAATGCACAAGCAACATGAAACAAGAAATGGTTGAACAGTTATGCAAGTCATGAAAGCGTGCAAATCTCACCAATCAAAAGAAGCTTTCAATTGTTGAAGAGCGCACAAGTTCCAAGAAAGGTGTAGCGGTTGAAGATCATGTATGCGCAAGTTACGCAAGTCAATGATACATCAAGTGCGCAAGACCCACAAGTGATGGTACCGCAAGGGTAAAAATTCCACCAAGTCAAGGACCATGTATGCGCAAAACCCACAAAGAAAGGACACATCAACAACACAGAACATGCCATGTGGCAGAAGCCCAATCCGTGAAGCAAGGAAGAAGGAATGCCACAACCAACTTGTGTACATACAATCCATGCAGGACATATATAAATAAGGAAGCAAATTGGAGATTTGAAGTAAGCTTGATGGCAAGGATGAAGAGCTTGTAAGTGGAAGATACAGATTTATATTCGGGTCATCAAGGGCCCGTGGAACAAGAACAACAATGATCTAGCAAAAATTCGGGTGCGCAAAAGCAGAGGAATGATATAACATGGTGCGCAGAATGATGCTCTAGATCTGTGACGATTGCGCTAAGACAGAAAAGGCAAAATGCAGAGTATGCGCAAGTGCGTGAAGATCGAATGACCATGTTGCAGGAAGCACGCAGAGTGTCACATAAGTTCTAAGTCAAAAGTGTAGAGACAGACATGAAGTATATCAGAACATGCGTGAAGTGAAGAACTTTGACTGATGTATAAAGACTACGTTGAAGTGTGCTAAGAAGATCATCAAATGTGCAAAAACCGAATAGCAGCAGAATCAAGTATGCACGTCATGATGAAGATGATCTAAGGCAAGTGAGTTAAACCGAAAGGATGAATCATTTGATGCACAGCATGTCGCAGATTGTCTGAAAGACTATAGCACTTAAACCGAACAGACATATCTCAATAAGTGCACAGTTCCATCTGATACTACTGCACCACATCATAATAGCAAGTCATCAGTTGTTGCACAGTATCAGTTGAACGTGCAATTGCGTAGTAGCAGAACGACATAGTGAATCTTGGCGCAAACTGCAAGATCAGTTGAACTAGCACACAGCACAAGAAGTGCGACATCAGTTAAAGAGAAGTGTTGAGTGGAATGAGAAGTCAAGTGATGTATGCAAGGAAATAACAACAATACGACTGCATATGGAAGGTGTGCACAGCAGAACGAGCATCAGAAGATCAGAAGTGTGCGTGTTAGAAGTTCAGCAAGGCAATATCTTATTGTGTATATCTGGGCAGCCGGACGTGGCAAGGAACAGGAGGTCGTAGCTTCCTTCTAGTTGGTGTTGGAGAACATAGGGACCTAGTGCTTCCTTCAAGTCGGTGCCTATAGAACCAAGGGGTCGATGCCTCCTTCCAGTTGGTGCTGGTAAACACAAAAAGTCGGTGCTTCCTCGAATATAATCTTTTCATCATAAAAGAGCATTCTATTGTTTTCTCCCATTTGGGTTTCCACGTCAAAATTCTATGTGTTTTGTGTTTTTTGTCTTGGTGCATATGTGGATGAATGTTTTATTTATGATGGATGTATAATTGAAGATCAAGATTAAGTTCAAACTAATATGTTAAAAAAGTTAAAAAATGCTCATAATTGCGTTAATACTAATTCACCCCCCCTCTTAGTATTAAATAGATTCCAACAATTGGTTTCAGAGCGGGTGTCTTCAGTAACAACTTAACATCTGGAAGATAGATCCGTGAGCAGATATGGACAAACCAAAAGGTCTTTCCACCAACAAAGCACCAAGGTTTGATGGCACCAACTACACCTTCTGCAAGGTTAGGATGGAAGTATATTTGCAATCACTGGGAGCAGATGTTTGTTAGTCCATTGTTGATGGTTACAATGTCCCAACAGTTGTGCCAGTTGATCCAAAAGAGAGGAGAATATATGAATGAAATCAAAGACCATAAATGCACTACTATGTGGTTTGACAGATACTGAATTCATCAAGGTTATGCATTGCGCCTCAGCGAAGGAAGTTTGGGACAAACTCAAAGGTGTCTATGAAAATGAAAGATGAAGAACTATTATGGTTGTTTGAATCCTTGAAAATGAAAGATGAAGAGAACATCACCTATTACTTCTTAAGAGTTGATGAGATAGTTAATGCTATCACGAGTCTTGAGGTCACTCTGTAAGAAGAATCTGTAGTACATAATATACTGAGAACTTTGCCCTCAAGATTTGATGCAAAGGTGTTTGTATTGGAAGACAGAGCAAATCTTGAAGACCTGGAAAAAGGACAAGCTTCAGGGGATTTTAACAACATATGAGATGAGAACTGACAAAGAGATTCCCATCAGAAAGGAAGCTGCTTTTAAAGCCACTAGAAAGGATAAGCACGATCATGACAATGACCCTTGTAATGAATCAGATGATGAGGATTCAAACTTTGTAAGGAAGCTGAAAAGAGGACGAGGTAAGTACAAAAACAAATTGCCTTTCAAATGTTTCAAATGTGGGGGAATAGGCCATTTCACTCGTAAGTGTCCTTATAGAAAAGATGGAGACAACGACAGCGAGTAAGAACCTAGTTCTCACGAACGAAGAACTGTGCGCACTAAGCACGGACCTGAAAATAAAAGGAGTCCAAAACAAAACAAAAGCCTATATACTGAGGAAGGCAGCAATGTGTCTGAAGAAAGTGACTGCGACGAAAATCCCAAAGAAGTACTTTTCATGGCCTTTGTGGAAGATGAAAGCAGTGATGAAAAGAAGAACAGTTCGTCTGTCAAGAAGAATACGTCAATTGCGTAAAGAAAACCAAGATCACTAAACAAATACTTCTTTAGTGGGTCCTTCAAAACGCCTCCAAAGCCAATTACACCTCCAAAGCCAGTTGCAGAAGTTAAGACCAATAATCAATCTAAAGAAGAAGAAGAAGCTGCAAAAGTTGACTGGGAAGGTGTATTGATCAGTGCCCTGGATGAATTAAAGATGTCAAGAAAGATGAATAAATTCTTGTAGGAGCAGTTGTCTTAGTATGAAAAACAGGACAAGCTATTTCAAGAGTCTCTTGATACAAAAGTCTGTGAAAAGGTGACCAACTATGAGAAACAACTGAATTGTGCACAAGACAAGGTCAAAGTGCTTCAAGAAGAGAAACTTGCATTGAAAGCTTCTTTGGAGGAATTAACGCAGAAAATTAAGATACTAACCGGTCAACTTGAGTCGAAGGACAGAGAAATAGCTTGCTTGGAACACAAGTTGGTTGAGATGAAGGGAAAGAAACAAGTCCAAGATCCTATAGTAAATTGCGCACATCCAGATAGCAACAAGACTAGTTTTGAAGATGAAGTAAAAAACAAGTTCAAAGGAAGCACATCAATCCTAAATAAAATCCCGAATGATCAAAGATTACCTGAAGACAAATCAGGTCTTAATTATGAAAAAACATCTAAGAAGGTCTGCGACAATGAACATTGCCCAAATCATGTTGATTCTTTCAGGTATGACAGTTCCTTCAACAACTACAACTCTTTTCAATAACCATAGAAGGATCAATAGGACAAAGTGCGCCAGATGCAATCGCTTGGGTCATGTTGCAAAATATTGTCAAACTGTGAGATGCAATGCATATGATGGTTTTGGACATGAGGCCATGTATTGTTGAAGAGTTGTAAACTGTCCTGATGAAGACTCGTTGCACAAAAACAATCATATTGCAAGGAACCATAGTGAAAATATTCAAGTGCAGAATCAAGATAGAAGTGCGCACATGAAAACTTAGGTAAGGAAATCTTCTCAAAAATGCCCAGAAGAAGTAGACAATCTGGGTACATCTAAAGCAGCAAGCAATTGCTGCTCCTCTTGTAGATCTCAAGAAGATCAGGTGAGACACTTGAATTCAACACAATGCATCTTAGGAATTCAAGGAGTATGTTAGAGGAGGTTATGGTTAGAAGGTGTTTGTTGCAGTATTTATCAAAGTTGCAAAACGTTATGTGTTGTCGCACAAAAGAGTTTTCATAAACATGCACGCATTCAGTTTGTTACTAAGTTATGATTATTACATAAAAAGCTAGTTGTTGAGTTAAGTATTATGGCACAAAAGGGAAAACTCTTGCATATAACTGAATGAAGAAAAAATACAAACATTGTTGAAAGATAGACATGAGTCTACACAAAAGGTATAATTTGTATTTATTCAAAATCGGTGTTGTTACAAAATACATGAGTCTTCTACAAAATGAATATCAGAAGGGACTCCATGCCGAGGCCAAAAAGGTGTGTACAAGAAAACGATTGTAGATGGCAAAATTGAGAATTGCATAATAACTTAAAGTCGCAATTTGAGGTCCAGCTCCAATTCTAGCTAGTGTGCGAGTCGAAGCTCCAAATCTACTGGAACCAGCACGGTACACTCAGAGGTTGGATGCACAGGAAGAAGTTGCAGAGTTGCAAACGACGATTGTTCGTAATGTTGAGACCGAAGTGAAGACAGTTCATCCAGAATTATATGTTGTTGTCGCTCCAGGTTGTCAACCCGATGACTCAGATGAGTCAATTGTTCAGCATGCCCGTAATTCACCTGGGACTGAGCATATTGGTGTTGGAACTGTGTTTCCTCCATTCAGTGTTGCTAGGCTCCCATGTCAACTCTCAGGCGACTAAATTCAGACTGTTGTGACTGGACAGCAAGGCGTACATTCTCAAGAGAATTATTCATCCTCTAGTAAAACGAAGCCATTGGCATGAAATGTGAGAAATCAGGAAGCAATATGACACAGAAGAGCAAGAGTGCAAAAGGTGATGAACCAAGCATTTTTCATAGAGCTCTTATAGAATTGAATGGATGATTTTTGCGCACATGGAATTAAGTTGAAGAGATGTGCATTCAAGACTGCGCGATTCGAAGAAGGTGGTGGAGTTGCCAAAACTTAATGTTGGAATTAATGATCTCAAAAATTAGTACAAAAAATGGTAATCTAATTCATTGCTCCGTGCGACGAATGATGTTGCCCCAAAATGTTCGAGTACGGATGCGACATGTCATTGTTTCCACACGAATTGAATGTCATGTCCGCTTTAATACCGAGCTGGCTGATAGGTGAAAAACGTGCCAAATCTTTTGTTGTCATGGCAAGGAATGCAACGATAGTAAATGTGACAAGGCATGGTGACTGCGTAGTAAATGCGACAAATGAAACAATCAGGCGCAGAAAAGAAATTAACGAAAAACGCAATGCAAATTCAGTAAAACATTGATTTTGGCACTGCACAGTTGGCATGAAAGGATGATTGCATGAATCACTACGCAAAGAATGATGAAGTGTTGTGACAAGAACATGAGATCAAGATACAAAAGTAATACAGCACATGTACAGGGGAGCACAATCAAAGATAACTATGAAATAGATTGCAAGATATCAGCACAGAAAATTCAGCAAAAGAAATGAAGCATGGAGACAGGGGGAGTTAACCCTGTAAGCAGATAAGTGAAGGCTAGCGCAAAACAAAAGGAAGAAGAATCAATAATTGCACAAGTAATGGCACCTCTTTGCCATTGATGTCAAAGGGGGAGAAAGAACATGAAGTTGATGGATGAAGTAACGAAGCTGATCATAAAGCTTGCAACAGCAAAGGAAGAACATGAAGCAAATGCGTGAAGCTGATCAAGGAGAAATAACACAAAGTTGAGCATGAAGTCGATTTAAGAAACAGTTGAAGCCAAGTCATTACAAAAGCATGCAATAGCACAGGAGAATTATCATAAAGCATGTAATCTACACAGAGGTAACAGAAAGCAGAAGAAGCACTAATAGCAGAATGAGCAGATGTCAAAGGTTCAAACTGGCAAAGAACTCAAGGGGAGTATGTACTCGGTGTGAATACTACAACAAGAACAGATGAAGCATACAAGTTCAAGAAGATGATTATGCACGACTTCATAAGGTGTTGACATCAATGCCAAAGGGGGAGATTGTTGAACTTTGGTTGTCATTGATGTCAACTAATGTCAAAGAGGATGTCAACTTATTCAATTTGAGTCATTGATGTCAACTGATGTCAAGTGGATTCAATATTCCCATGCCACCTTGAAAAAATATAGAAAAGTCACTTAGAAGAAGTATATGTGCAAGCAAGATGGTGAAGTATATGGATGCCAATATGAAGAAGTATATCTAGAAGTGCATCTGGCCTAAAGAAGTATATTTCAGAGGTACATCATGCATATCCAATTTCAAAAAGTATATAAGGAATGCATATCAGTTTGAAGAAGTACATAAGGCACATGTACATGCGCAGGTCACAAATCCTCCAGTCATAATCCTTCAAGGTACAAGTTAAAGTTTTGGCTAGTCAAAGGTTTTGGGGAACGTGCAAGCAAGCCAAAGAGTTGGTTCAACAAAGGTACAAGTGCGCAAGCAGCATAAAACAAGAAATGGTTGAACAGTTATGCAAGTCCTGAAAACGTGCAAGTCTCACCAATCAAAAGAAGCTTTCAGTTGTTGAAGCGCGCACAAGTTTCAAGAAGGGTGTAGCAATTGAGGATCATGTATGTGCAAGTTACGCAAGTCAATGATACATCAAGTGCGCAAAACCCACAAGTGATGGTACCGCAAGGGTGAAAGTTCCACCAAGTCAAGGACCATGTATGGACAGAACCCACAATGAAAGGACACATCAGCAGTGCAGAACATGCCATGTGGCAGAAGCACAAATCCGTGAAGCAAGGAAGAAGGAATGCCACAACCAACTTGTGTACATACAATCCATGCAGGACATGTATAAATAAGGAAGCAGGTGGAGATTTGAAGTAAGCTTGATGGCAAGGATGAAAAGTTTGTAAGTGGAAGATACAGATTTATATTCGGGGCATCAAGGGCTCGTGGAACAAGAACAACAATGATCTAGCAAAGATCCGAGTGTGCACAAGTAGAGGAATGATATTTACTGATGGTGCGCAGAATGATGTTGTTGATCTATGACGATTGCGCTAAGACAGAAAAGGAAAAATGCAAAGTATGCGCAAGTGCATGAGAACTGAATGACCATGTTGCAAGCAACACGCAAAGAGTCACAGAAGTTCTAAGTCAAAAGCATAGAGACAGACATGAAGTATATCAGAACATGCGTGAAGTGAAGAAGTTTGACTGATGTATGAAGACTAAGTTGAAGTGTGCTAAGAAGATCATCAAATGTGCAGAAACCGAATAGCAGCAGAATCAACTATGCGCGTCATGATGAAGATGATCTGAGGCAAGTGAGTTAAACCAAAAGGACGAAACATTTGATGCACAGCATGTTGCAAATTGTCTAAAAGACTGCAGCACTTAAACCGAACGGACACATCTCAGTAAGTGCACAGTTCCATCTGATACTACTGCACCACATCAAAACAACAAGGCATCAGTTGTTGCACAGTATCAATTGAACATGCAATTGCGCAATAGCAGAACGACATAGTGAATCTTGGAGTAGACTACAGGATCAGTTGAACTAGCATACAACACAAGAAGTGCGACATCAATTAAAGAGAAGTGTTGTGGAATGAGAAGTCAAGTGATGTATGCAGAGAAGTAACAACAATACAACTGCATACAGAAGGTGCGCACAGCAGAACGAACATCAGAAGATCAGAAGTGTGAATGTGTTAAAGTTTAGTAAGGATATATCTTATTTTGTATATATGGGCGGCAGGACAGGGCAAGGAACCGAAGGTCGTAGCCTCCTTCCAATTGGCACCAGAGAACACAAGGAGTTGGTGCTTCCTTCAGGTCGATGCCTATAAAACCAAGGGGTCGATGCCTCCTTCCAGTTGGTGCCGGTAAACACAGGAAGTCGGTGCTTCCTCGAATGGAATATTTTCATCATAAAAGAGCATTCCGTGGTTTTCTCCCGTTTGGGTTTCCATGTCAAAATTCGGTGTGTTGTGTTCTTTGTCTTGGTGCATATGTGGATGAATGTTTTATTTATGATGGATGTATAATTGAAGATCAAGATTAAGTTAAGACTAATCTGTTAAAGAAGTTAAAAACTGTTCATAACTACGCTAATACTGATTCACCCCCCCTCTCAGTATTAAATAGATTCCAACAATGCCTCTATCACAAGCCTCCACAAACTCTATCGATCCTCCTAAGCAATGTACTCCACTGGGTCAACAACCCCCTTGTAAGAACAAGGTTGCAGCCCAAGCGTCTGTACCCCAATTCTCATGAAGCACTCCAAGCACAATGTAAACACTTTCAGATTAACCCAAAAAACTAACATGAAATAGTAAAAAAGAGACAAATAATGAGAAAGGTGAATTTTCAGTATTTTGCTAAATTAGCATCAACCAATTCAGTCAACTTCAAGCATTTTAGAGGTTAGAATTGGATTAGGAAATTCTGATATTAAGCCATCGCTCATCAAAATGTACATATTTATACAAGTGGATAACTAATGAAAAAAGAAATAGTAGTCAACACCCGCTCATCTATCAATGGTAGGAATCTAGATTGTACCAATAATATTATATAGCCTCCTATCTCTTTCAACTTGGTAAAAAAGTTTCCACTCCCACTCTCGAGTCTTACTCTAATTAGTTACTGCTTTGCACAACATAACAGTCTTGTAGTATTTACTATGTATTGTTCCTGCTACATAAAAATAGTAGATTTTGTACTACCGCTTTCTACTTATCCATTTAGACATGCAATGTACAGGCTACAGAATTTGGATCACTGTTGGATTTTAACTAAGCTACACACTCTTGTATGCATGCCTATAATTAAAAATCATGAGATAAAAAAGATACCTTATTTTGATTATCACCAAAAGTCGCCACTGCAATGGATACGGCCTCCCTATTGAATCCCGTTGCCACATACTTGTTAATAACTTGATCATTGGCAGAGCCCTTCACAAAACAAAAGCATCAATCTCAGCATTTGATGGAAAGATTTACATAAATCATTTGAAATTATTCACTTGACAAATACAAGAATAGAGATGTTTGCTAAGCCTATACAGAATCCAGATAATGAAGAAGTGAAAATTTAAATAATCCAGTTTGTTTTCATTTCCATTTACAATATTTTAATACTAAGTCCATGAGTCACTAGATTTGTAGAAATTATTTTTAGTGGGATTCCTGACAAAAAGTTCAAAAATAATATACATAATCATTTACAAGATGTTCCCAGTGAAAAAGGACGTAGATTCATTTTATCTTGAACGTGTTCTTATCAGGCATTCCTACTAAAAAAGGTTCCCTTTTCTTGGGTGAAATAGCTACTATCTTTTCATTCAGTCCAAGATAACAAAGAGGTAAAGAGGAAGAAGAGATGAAAAAATCATTTGTCTTTCTCCCATCTTGCCTAGAAAATACTTGAGAAAAAGGTATCGATGGCGAGAACTCATCTTTAGAAAATAGACCTTTTGAAACCTGGCCCTTTTCCCACTATGGAGTATTAGTCTTTTTCCCATGTTGCCTTGATATACACAAGGGAAAAACCTTGATGGTGAGACCTCATTTTTAGGAAATAGTCCGTTCGAACCTGGCCCTCTTCCCACTACTGAGTTTATATTCTAGCACTTTTTTCTTACGTATTGAACCTTAACACATTAACACAGGTGCAAAATATTTTGGTCCTAATCTTCATTAAATCAATTTATGCATCAAGGATTTGCTCAAATTTTCCCAGTTTCAAAAAGGCTCATGGGTGGTTGCATCAATGCTTCCTTATACAGCCTGCCACCATTCTTTTGCAGAAGGAAAATGCATATCCTTGGATCTCAAACAAGAGCAGGAAGAAAATACATATCCATCCCCTTTAAATCAAGAGGAGGAAAATACATATCCATGGATCTCAAACAACCATAAAAGTAGCTCCAAAACCTTACCATGACTTTGAATTAGGGTTTCATCAATGGGAGCAATCTTAAAATGTCTTTGTCACTAGTAAAGATGAAAGGGGGCCTCTTGACAATGGCTTTAAAATTCCGTTACTTACTTTATCCCACCAGATTGCTCTCTTCTCCCTCTAGCACTGTGGGTATTAGATGATGGATTAAAGTCATCACTTGCTCTATAATTGCTCCAGCATATAAAAATAAAAAACAAAACCCTTAATTGTTCTCCTAACCTCCAGACTGGAAATGGGAAGACAAGCAACACAGAGAAATAGTTACAGTGGTTAGTGTATGCTTACACAAAAATCTAGTGGAGTATGATGCTCAAATCTGCCATTGTCTGGAGTCTGGATAGTGCACAATCCCCACGCCTATAATGGAAACTATATGGCAAGCCAAACCACCCATGAAGTCCCTCCCGCAATGTTCGACAATCACTATCCTATCAAAAGAGATAACTAGCTATCATGTGATTTTGTCCCTTCACCATATCACTCTGGATGAAATATTGAACCTTAGTGCCTTCAAGGCTCAAGCTACTTACTAGTTACAACAACAGGAAGTAATTGTAGTGTTGTGCTTTTAAGCATGACTGGTCCCAGAACCTCAACGACATTCCTATTCACATGATGTGGCAAAAGAGTAAAGCAATACTATATCATGTAAAAACCCCAAGCAAGTGCTTAGCCAGTCTTAAACTTTGTGACATAGATAAGCTGTTGTGGTTTTATATCATCACCAAAATTAATGGGGTCCATGCTTGACAAATGAACAAGTGGCTGATGGACATCAGTATGTAACTAAAGCACCAATTAAACGTCCAGACTCCAGAGTGATCATGAATGCAAGTTGCTACAACAAAATAGGTATCACTCTGCTCATATAATTCAATCTGTCATTTGAATCAAAACCTTTGGTGGAACTCAGCCAACAGTGAGCCATGATAACTAATAACCGTTTTCAAGCCTTGCTGACATTGGAAACTACTTTAGATTGGAGGGGTACCTCTCATTCAGTGTGGCCTCTTTTCCTCATATCAAAGGCTTCATTAAACATTTTAAATACTACCCTAGTTCAAGTTGTTTGCAGTTTGGACATCCATATTAAATTCTTTGGGGATGGGAATTTAAGCTGTAGCACCCAAAACTGGGAACCCTAAGCATTTTAGCAAAAATTTCCAGTTGCAGACCAATTTCGCAGTATGGGCATCCTAACTAGGAATTCTATTGATAATGCATGCACTTACAATTTTTTTCCATCACTTTTGCATAGCACTTACACTTGAAAGCAATCCTCCTAGAAAAGTATAAAGTGAAGATGGAAAATGGAAAAGGCAAACACATTCGGTACAAATTTGGTTCAGAGATACCGATCTCTAGATCAAGTTAACATGTTGAATTTGTTTCTAATAACATGAAAATTGGAAGTATGATCTGATCCCTAAGCAAGAAGGGTTTGAATTCGGAGACTTATCTTGAATTAAAATCATGTGCTTGACCTGACCTGATTCGCAATGGTAAGCTAATGCAATAATACAAAGAAAAATCATCAGCTGTATCCTGATGGTCTTTGTTATGTGAAAGCAAACACCCTACAATAATAGTATTTTTTAAATACATCACAACAGAGCTGCCTTGAATTCTCACCACTATTGTTTCTTCTGAAGTTCTGACCATCATAACTAATAAAGCCTATTACAAAATAAAATCTTGTTGATCAGCTGCTATAAACAGTCTAGGCATCCTTGTTTCTACAGCAATGCCTAATCTTGGAAAAGCTGTGTGCTCTTTCATCTTACAAGCTGAAAGCCAAATGCAGTCAAGTATCCTTCCTAACTATGTAACCGTCATGTGAGAAAGAAATGCCTACAATTATTTTCTTTGTCATAGGAGTCTTCTGTTGATTTGATTTATAAAAAACTAAAAAGGTTGCATGCCATTACATTGGCACAAAATGCACTGGAAGAAATTATTACCTCGGATTTCCACAATGCCAAAATCATGTCAACTGTACTACAAACATTACCATGAATACCAAGATGTTATTTCAATTTAAACAATTCCCTATCAATTAAAAATGTTCCTTCAGGGAATCAATCCCATGACCTCTTAATCCCTCAAGGAAAAATGAATTGAGGTGCTACACACAATGAGAATAGTTTCCAGAATCCAAAATTATAGGTTCAGAACTAAACCCATTCAACTGATGATATTTTTCTCTCCAGTGTATCAAAGATACACCTGTACTAAATCCACAAACACTTGTGTCTGGCACTTGTGAAATTGGTGTGTCAATCTGAATCTGTTGTTTAGTTCTGTAAAGAGATTTTAAAGGGAATTCAATGAAAAAACAAATTTAAGGAGGTTGGTTTTATTTTGTCCTCAATCGTGATTACATCTTTCAGGACAGAATGAACAAAACGTGTCGTTCAGTTTTCTATATTTTTTCCCATTATCCAGATTAAAGGAGGTGCACATATTTATCCTCGAAAAGGCCACAGCTGATTCTGTTTTGCCTTAGAAACCTTACAAACGGAATTGGCATTAGATACAAGAAGGCGGCACTTTGGATTTGTAGGAAAAATTTTAAAAATGAAAAAATGTCTTGATGAGTTTACATGCAAAGATTGCAAGAAAGATTTTGCTGTAAACATGTTTTGTGCAGTGTTCCATGGGGACGCGTTCCCCAGGTTCAGGAATACTTTTCCCGTGTTTCCTGCGTCCCCGGGATAGGGGAACACTGGGAGAAACATTTCTCTGCGTTTCTCTTCTGGCAAACCTCAGAGAATTGCAGGCAGAAACGTTTCCCCATGCTGCAAACCTTGTATCTTCATGGGGAAACATGGGGGGGGGGGACTTCCTAATATCCCTCACAAAACTCCGAGACTCCTTGATGTCCCTGCCCCGTTTTTTTCAGTTCTCAACATAAACTAAAAAAAAATTAAAAATGAAACCGGAGTATTGGATGTGACCAGCTACACAATGGAATGTGGATCCAGAGAATGATGCACAGATAGATGAGGAGGATGGACAGTATGAGATGCAGCATGGTTTGGTTGGCGTGCCATTGGTTACCCATGAGAGTGACTCTGACTCAGATGGTGACATCCCCATTGATAGTCCTGATGCCTTCGTGCAGCAGATGGATGCAGAGGACCGGTCAACGGAATTGACTCCTTGATGCTCATTTCATGTTTGATTTATTTCAGCCTACTTATAGTTTTCACTTTCAGTTTCCATTGTAACTTGTTAGTTTTACTTTTCACTATTTTAGTTTTGACTCTATATAGTTATAGTTATACTGATGACTGAGTCTTTGACTCTTTCCTATTTTTGAGCAATCTTAATTTACTATTTACTATTTAGTATTTTAATGTCTTTGACTTTAGTGTTTAGTAATTTTAAATTTATTGCAATATCTATTTAAAGGTTAGATTATCATTTTGATGTGCATGCAGTATCATTGATTCATTTTTTCAATCATAATGTGAAACAGTGAAAAGGCAAGACTCAAAAGTCAACTGAAATATGAATATCAAATGACAAAGACTCACAACTACAAGTGACAAATATGATATATCATATATGATCATGACGAATCGTATAATGTGTTTGCATTATTAATTTATAAGATTCTGATTTACATTGCAAGATTGCAAAATGATGAATGTAATATTAAGTAATTTGCATGGGATGAATTGTTATTGTTGGGATTTATATTTTTCATATTTTTATGTTTTTTATGACCCCGACGTCCTCCCCAAATTTCCCTAAAATTTAGGGGTGGTCTCCATGCGTCCCAAATGTGTGTTTCCCCACTCCCGCGCTCCCCCATCCCAGAAACTTGGGGGAACACTGGTTTTGTTGGAAGAAGTTATTTAAGGAAAACTACGTAAGTGAATATAGCAATAGATGAACAAGGAAGCCAAAATAATAAATGGACATAAATTTCTTGACACAAGATGCAACGAATAGAAAATAACAGTTTTCAATTTATATAAGAGAGCCAAGAAGCCACTTGATTAGAGAATCCATGAGAAATTTCAATTCAAGGCGCTTACAATAACTATAGCTACTAATTCCATTTCAAGAAATCAAAGTGTTTACAAAAACTATGGATGGGAGTAAATGCATGCCATGCTTACCAAGGAACTTGTTTCTCCACTCTTTGGACGAGAAACATTTTCAGATGCAATTCTGCTCCAGTTTTGATTGTCCTTTTCAGACTCTGCTAGTATCTTCCGCTCAAAATCAAAGTCAAATTGGAAAGTGCTTCGAGGAATTTCTCCAATTTGAGGAGATAGTTGTGGCTTCTCAAAAAAACAATACTAGAATCAGCCTCACATATATGAATACAAACACAACAACATAGACCTCTTCATGGGAAATGCATCAAATGAGAAATCATAAAGCAGGGTTAGTTACCTTCAAGAATTTCGGTAGCTTTTATTTATATAAAATCAAAAAATTGGAAATTTACCTATGAAAATAGGGATTTTACCTATGCCAAAATCTAAATAACTTTGAATGAAAAATGAATGCAAACTTCATGAGAGGCATACTTAATGAAAGAGTGGATGAGATAAAGGTGCCAATTATTCAATTGACAGTTCAGGTTCCTACTGACCCATGCCCAGCCACCTCATTCCCACCATCAAGGCAACGGGGGCACCCATGAAACTCCAAATCAAAAACAAAATTATTTACAGCCTTTTTGCCTTAACCTTAAAGTTGTAAGGGTTCCACTCAGTGACTCTACTGAGCCAGAGCATGCCAACCTTCTTTCTGGACTATAGTACCCTCATGTATAACTCAGAAATTACAGCTAAGAATGCATTTTAAATGTGCATTAACTCAGACTGTACAGATTTACCAATTACATGTGGAAGCAACTCTACATATACAAATTCTGAAAGCACAATAACTCAAAGGCATAAATTGCAAGTAATTAATATCACGTGAAATATAGAATACAACAGATTTACTATCTGCAAATGAAGATCTGAATGTGTGGAATGCGTAAGGAGAAGAGATTTTGCACCCAGCCATAGGCAATCCTGGCACAATTGCCACCCCTAGTCCGAGGCTATGAATTAGCAAGGGTAATGGGCACTCTCACAATCACACAGCCTAAGGGCTCTCAAACAACTTTTCACACAGGAGACTACGTACCAATAAATAAGAATAAAATTATGCAAGATGGCAATGTCAGATTAACTAGTATTGGTGTGAATCAGCTACATTTTGAACAAGAAGGCTATAGAGTTGAGAACATAGAGAAGAAATCCTGCAAAAGGTTACAAAATAGCATTTACACAGAAAAGACAAAATATGTATGCAAGTGGCGAGGTGTCGGCTTCTCCCAAGGTATGTATTGGTCAAGCCACATATGGAGTGGCGGCGTCTGGCAGTTGACACCTGTCCCTAAACTCTCTCTCTTGCCTGCAGACTACTATCAGGCATCATTTAGGCAGTTTTATAATTTAAGACAAGAATTTGTTTGTTCAAGAGTATATTGAACAGTTTATGAAGTTTCATATTTGAACATATCAACAAGAAGATGGGAAATTATCTTTCATGTACCTTAATGGATTGCGTTTTTATATACAGGATGAGTTGGCTATGGTGAAGTTGCAATCAGTTAATGAAGCAGTCCAGTGTAATAGAAGCAGAAACAGCGCATCAAATAAGAGGGGCTCCAACAGGCAAGCCAGATCAACAGAAAGATCTGCTCCTAATGAAGATAAAGACAAGAAAGATGAGAGAAGGGGATGTTAAGAACAGAAAACGGAAACTGAATTATTTTATTAATGTCCACTGGAAACGAAATTATGTCAAAGGGACTAATGATTACAGCCAACAATAATAGCCAAACCAAAACAAGGGGTGCAAAAGACCCACCCTAAAATTAGATGAAATGAAATGAAAAATGAATACAAGAGTAGAAAGACATGAAATAACATCAGCAGAGGCATACAAATGGGTTCACCCAAGAAGGAAAACCCTATAAATTGAAGGAGAGCCAGTGAAGAAACATAGGTAGGACAAAGATGAAGCTGCCACAAGGGAAGGGAGCTAGCCCTGCTCGTCATCTAAATCAATAGTGGAGATGTCAACACCAAGTGACTGCCAGATGGGGCCATAGGGGTGATCTTGAGAGGCATCAACCTGCTCCTAGTTGTGGTTCAGGCTAAAGAAGAGGTAGGACCTATGCAGGGTTTGAAAGACAGAGCTGCATCTGCATCTGACAGACATGAATTTCAGGAGGTGGAGGATAATGTTCATGATGGTCAGTTTCGAGCACCGATTAGGTATGTTCTGCAGTCCACCAAGCCTGTTTATAGTATGATTCAGATTGCATATACAGATCAGCCTGTGATTGGGGAGGTGTATGAGCAGATAGATAGCATGCTAGGCCAAATCAAAAGCATTGGTGAGCCGAGAAATGTGATCTTCTATAATCATATTTATAAACATTAGGTCAAAAGGTGGGAAAATTTGAATGTCCCACTCCACCCTAGAATATGTCCTTACAACTAAATATTGTTCTCCATCCTGCTTGGCCCAACCAGCTCCTAGGGGTGGGGTTAGGAGAAAACCACACACAAATCAAGAGGTACAAAATGGGTATATGCTTGAATAAGACAAGTTGGTCCCTGATGAAGAGGAATGTGCTAAAGTATGAAGTGAATTGAGCAAGTACATCAGTGAACATGGAGTCTTTGCTAACCTGCATGCAACTAAAGATCGAAATAGGTTCAATTCCCCTATAGAATGGTGGAAAATGTATGGATCCTCTACCACACATCTACATAAATTGGGGGTGAGGGTGCTTTCATAGGTTGTTGACACTTCTACAAAGAGATGTTGGAGCACCTATAGCTTCATCCACAGCATGAACAGAAACAGCTTGAATGTAGACTTGGCAGAAAGCTTGGTTATGTACACTAAAAGTTGAGGTTGTTGTTATTGTGAGGTGGCCAAGAATGATAGAACATATGTGACTTGAAACAACAATCCAGAAAGGGATTAATTTGGAGAGATGGAGCCACAGCTTCAGAGCACTTGGAGGCTGAACTTTTGAGTGATCATGATGTGATCAGATTCATGTAGTAGAGATGCCACCCCCAACCAACAACAGGTTTCCAAATGTAGGAGCCTTTCCTTTAGCTTCACAATGTCCAGCATTGCGTGGGGGCCATGTAGCTAATGCTCGTGTTCCATGAACACTTCCAGCTGCTTCTACTCCTCTTGTTCATAGATCATGGGAAAAGAAACTAGAAGTTTCTCATGGAAAGAGGAAAGCTTAGTAGACAACAGATCTATTTGTCTTTTCCTATTTAGTAGTCTCTAGACTCTAGAGTCTAGAACTTAGTACTTTGTCTTTATCATGGCCTATTTGGTAAACATTATTTGATAATTTAAGTTTGAACTTTGAACTTTGCACCTACCTTTGAAGTTTGAATTGTTGATTGCATCTTACAACTCTTTGGTAATGAATATGATGCTCTGTTTCATTTCTTGGTTGATGTTATCTGCTACAGTTTGTTGATGGTAAATGTTATAAACTTATATGTTGAAACTTGATGGTTGATGTTGTGGTTGATGATTGATCATTTGATGACAATGTTATAAGTTATAGCTGCTAGATGATTGATGTTATGTGTACTAAATGGTTGATCATTTAATGATCATCATTAATCCAATAGTTAGATCTATGTTTTCATGTTTTTGCAGCTAATTCGGCATTCTCTATTTTCTTGTAATATATATGCATCAAAATATATTAAAATATGTTACTATATAAAAAACGATGCCAGAACGCTCTGCTCCCAAAATCTTTTTAAAAATTGTGCCTCCCACTCCCACTCCCCACTACCAACAGCCTTGGGTAGGACCACCCCTAACATACATGACCAAAAAGGCCACAGTATAAAGAAAGAAACTAGTAATGCAAGTGAGGTTAGAGTAAAAGGCCAGCTTTGGACTCAAGGCCCAAATGGTCCAATGCAGAAAATGTGGGTGAAGCTCCTGCAAATATCTGCCAAATTCTAGCATTAATTTCCTCATTTGGAGAGCAGAGGTGGGGAGAATATGCTGGATTTCCGTTACAGTTTGTTGATGGCAAATGTTATATGTTGAAACTTGATGGCTGATGTTGTGGTTGATGATTGATCATTTGATGACAATGTTATAAATTATAGCTGCTAGATGATTAATGTTATGTGTGCTAAATGTTTGATGATTTAATGATCTTCATTAATCCAATAGTTAGATCTATGTTTTCAAGTTTTCTGCAGGTAATTTGGCATTTTCTATTTTCTTTTAATATATATGTATCAAAATATATTAAAATATGTTATTATATAAAAAACACGGCCAGAATACTGTGCTCCCAAAAGCTTTTTGAAAATTGTGCTTCCCACTCCCACTCCCCGCTCCCAACAGCCTTGGGTAAGAACACCCCTAACATCCATGACCAAAAAGGTCACAGTATAAGTAAAGAAACTGGTAATGCAAGTGAGCTTGGAGTAAAAGGCCAACTTTGGACTCAAGGCCCAAATGGTCCAATGCAGAAAATGTGGGTGAAGCTCCTGCAGTTACCTTCCAAATCGTAGCATTAATTTCCTCATTTGGAGAGAGGAGGTGGGGAGAATATGGTCGATTTCATGGAAATGGAAGAGGTCCAAGAAACATTCGAAAGAATATATTTTTCTATAACTGCAAGATTGAAGGACATGGAGCTTATAAATTTCCACAAAAATAAAATAAAATAAATGCTAACAAAACTTGATTGGGAAGGAAGAACTTTGGGATGCAGGAATTGAGCTGAAATGGGAGAAATCTGATGCTGTAGAAAACATTGGTGTTTGCAAGTGACAATACGTAAGAAGCAAATTGGATAAGGAAGAATGTACTTAGAAGTTAGAACCCATTGTAAAACGCCAAGGTAAACAGAAGGTTATTATTGGCAGTGGATCTTCAGAAAACTCAGTAAGAACTGAGATGGTTCAAAAGTTGAATCTGGTTTGTTTTTCTGATCCAACTCCATAAAAAATTCCATGGCTGCAAAAGGGTCATATCTTGTTGGTGAATAAATTGTGTTGTGTATCTTTTACTATTGGACCTTGGATGCTTGGCGGGTTGTGGCAGTTTGATAGAAAAGTATTGCATCATGGAGAAGCAAATACATATGAAGTATAAGGCATCTCTTGAAGCCTTTCAAGGAAGAAGATCAACCAAGTGTGTCTACCTCCTCAATAATGCTCATGGGAAGGAAAGAGTTCCAATGAGATGTGAAGGATGAAGAAGAGTGTTACTTGTTGATCCCAAAGAAGGATAAAATTGTGAATGAACAAGATGTGCTAGTAGAAGTGCTCTAGTTATTGGAGGAATATATAGACATTATGTCAGTGGAACTAACGAGTTAATGCCAAAGCAAAGGATTAATACAGCACATTGATCAGCACAAAAATTAAGCCCAAATGAGAATCAGGAATAAAAAGATAAATCAAATAGTTGTTAGGTAAAGGATTCAACAGAAAATGCACTAGTCCATGTGCAATGACAAAGAAGGGGGTAAGGAGACAATGTGTTGACTCTGGATCTTTGAACAAGAATACATCGCTTTCCAATAACCTGAAAGGAGGATATGTTGGATTGTTTATACAGTGCAAGAATATTTTATAAAATTGATGCGCAAATTGGACAACACCAGATCAGAATCTGCCAATCTGGAAGGGTAACAAGTGGAAGACCAGATTTAAAACTTAGGATGGGTTGTATAAATGGTTAGTGCTGTGTTTTGATATCTCCAATGCCCAAAGTACATTTTATAAGGACTATGAATCACATTCTCAAGTAGTACATTGGTAAGTTTGTGATTGTTTATTTTGATGATATTCTAATATTTAATAAAACTAAAGAGAATCACTTACATCATTTGAAGTTAGTTTTTGAAGTTCTTAGAAAGGAGATGCTTATGAATTTGCAAAAAGAAGAAATTTGAAAAGAAGAATGGTATTGCTGGAATTTGTAATATCTGTTTAAGGTCCAAGTATGGATGCAAACAAGTGAAGGCAATACTTGATAGGACTACACCTCGAAGCGTTACAAAGATTTGAAGCTTTTATAGTTTAGTGAATTATTAAAAAAAATCACCAATAGTTTAGAGGCATGTGTGCACCATTGACACACAGCACCTAGGGGAAGACATTTGTTTAGATGATGATGGTCGAGACGAGTTTTGAATTAATAAAGAAGGTCCCTAGAGCCCTATTTTTAGCTTTGTTATATTTGGACAAGACTTCTTTGTCGAACACGATGCTTCAAGGGTAGCCATTAGTGGGGCATTAAGTCAAGAGGGGCGACCTAATACCTAATACATTCTTTAGTAGAAAAGCTATATGAAGCCAAGGTATTCTACTTATGACATCGAACATTGTATCATTATATAGGATTTAAAGCATTGAAGACATTACTGTTCACATTAAAAGTTTATATTGATGAATAAACATTAAGCTCTTAAATATGTATATTCACAAGGTACTATGTCTCATAAGCATGTCAAGTAGGTATCATATTTTGCAAAGTTACTCCTTTGTATTTCAACACTGACGTGGAAAGTCAAATGTAGTTGTTGATGTCTTGAGTAGGAAATATCACTTGCCCCTGACAATGAAGAATGATGTTGTTGGATTTGAGTCCTTGAAGGAGGCATTTAACACTCATGACCCTTTTGGTAAAATTATCAAGGATTCTTTCAACTATTATTCAATATGTGGAGGGACAAGACTAACAAGAGGGTCTACCAAGTGAATTTGAGCCGTAAAGGTGATATTCATGAGAAATCGAGCTTCCATCCATTGTGGAATTTAGGGGAGCCACCATCTATGCAAAGAACATGAAGAAGAATACCATAAATCAAGCTGGTGTATGATCTAGTTAGTTGTGTGAATCAATGTGAAGAATCATGATTAGAGTCGCCAAGGATAAGTAAACTATTCAACCGACACTATGAGACTATTCCAATTAGTGAACAAAACCTCCATTAGGATTGAGTAAGAAGTCAGCGATGCATGTGAAACAAAGGCAGACCTATAGAAATGGGATCGAGGTTGCACAAAATCATTGAGGCAAGAAAGAACCCTATACCTAGGACGAATTGTAGAGCAAGTCAAAGAACTATCAGAGACACCATCGTGGGACTAATAAGCTAGGACAAATTGTTGTTGTTGATGTAGCTACATGAGGTATCCTCACTAGCCAAGACGACTTGCAAAATTAAATAAACAATAAAATGCGATTTTATTATTCCAAAAGACAAGTCGGCCCAATTGAGAAAAATCACTCAAAAGTACTGTATAAATAGAGGAGTCGCCCTCCTCATTGGTCACTTAACCTAAAGCAAGTTCGCTCAAGCAAAGGAAGTTTGACTTTTGGATTGTAGAAGACATTTTGGAGTTGTTTTCTTTGGCATCTATTCTTCTTATGATTTTATCTTTATTGTACTGAATCTCTGAGCAAGAAAGGCTTGTTGGGTTTTTCCCGAGTTTGGGTTTTCCCAGGATAAAATATTGTCTCTATTGGTTCTATGCATAGTTATTCTTTCAGTGATCCTATATTGTTTATAAGTTGAAATAGATGAAAATTAT
Source organism: Larix kaempferi (assembly GCA_027924585.1). NCBI lineage: Eukaryota > Viridiplantae > Streptophyta > Pinopsida > Pinales > Pinaceae > Larix > Larix kaempferi. The sequence goes on from BSBM01000643.1 coordinate 14,892,407, forward strand.
GCTACTACAATTAAAAAATCTAACATGGTTTCATAGCAGTTCTGAAGGAGACTATTGTCGAAAACTAGGGTTTCGTGCTTCCTCAACTTTCATCCACTGATTTGGCTCGCTCTTAGCATCATTGAGCTCGCTCTAGGAAGGCGAATTTTCCTGTGGAAGCAAATTTTCATTCTGAAGATTTTCAATTTTGACCTAATTACTACATGAGGTCAAGAATTAGGTTTTGTTGTTTCTCATTCTTCTGACCACAGATCAAGAAGAAAAGGAGGTTAATTCAACTCGCCTTGGAAGGGCAAATTCATTTGTGGAAGCAGTTTTCCAAGAATCCAAAGTTCATTTTTAACCTAGCTTCTGCTAGAGTTTCTGATCTAGGTTGCATTTATGCTTCTCAGTCAAGATGTCAAGCATCAAAGTTGAAGATAGGCTTGATGGAGCTTCAAATTTCCATTCATGGAAGTCTAGAGTGCTCATGCTCTAGAAGAAAATGACCTTCTAAATTTTGTTGTGAAAAGAGTACCAGAACCTAAAGAAGAAGCAGAGAAGACTCAGTGGAAGAAGAATGATGCCAAGACAAGAAGGATCCTAATAGATTCAGTCAAGGATCATTTGATACCTCAAATTAGTCAAAAAAAGACAACTAAGGCAATGTTTGACACCTTGAAGAAATTGTTTGAGAACACAAATGTCAATGGGGCCATGTTATCACCTCCATAGTAGCCTGGGCTACCATGTCCTCAGACTAGTTTTGAGCACATTTTCGAGCCAGTCTTTGTGCTATAATATGCACGATATCAGCGGTTGATGAGCAGTTCTTTAATGATCACTCCTTTATCAACAGACCCAGAGCATATAATTTCAGCCTCATGTCAGGACTGAGCCTCATAACCCCAGATTTGATGACCGAGTTAGCCATTTTCTTCCATACAGAGCAGATATGATGACAGTGCCCATGGTTTGTACAGTAGCAGTGTTCCAGTGTTTTCAGAGTTTAGATGCAGGTATATGACCCAACATGGTATATGGTTTGTGCATTGGATATTTGTATTGTGCTCTTTTACTTATCTTGATAGCTTGACTGGGTATAGGGTGGTCATGATTTGGCGATCTTTATGTGGTTCTTGTTGATGGTTTATAGTAGAGGTGATTCAGTTACTTTGGATTAGAGATTCTTGTGTGTACTCGTTGGTCATGCCCTCACAGTAGTATGGACTTGGTCATTTCTCCCATTATGGTTTTCTAGTCATGGCATCATCTGTCACTTTCCTCATGCATCCGTTATCATCCATGTTTGGTTGTATCTTGACTTACACCCTTAGCTAGTGATATCGAGGACTTCAACCACCTATGCCTCTGTGTTGGATAGACTCCATGTTTACCTTTTGTCTTGGCTTTGGAGGGTGTGATTCTAGTCACAATGATAGTTATCCTTTAGTCCTCGAAACCAAGTATGCCTAACAACAGTGTCGTTAGACACTAAAGCATCGGAACTTAAGTGTGTCGTATTCTAAACGGATGCTAAGTCAGCAAAAACAATGTTGCTAAACACTATAGCAAATCTATAATAGCTAGTCAGTGACCAAGAGACGAGCACTCATCCACTGTATGATGTAAGGTTGTTTGCCCCTACAGGGAAACAATGTGGTCACTCCATCCACCTATGGACGGTGGTGGGCAATGGAGGTCATACCGAGTCATTATCTAAGGCCCACAAGGCTATTCAGTGCACCTTCGCTTGGAAGCTAGCTAGTGAAAATATTTACAAATTTAAAGTCAATGTTAAATCTCAAAGGGTTTAAAGCTGACAATAAATCAAATTGCTACAAAGGTTGCTTGTCTAGAGTCTACTAGAAGCAATCTCATCACTCTAACCATTTGTGAGACACCACCATCCCCTTTGTGTTTCTCTATCCAGCATATGTGTAGGTGGTCTTCCCTTATTCCTTCATCCGAGAGGTCATAGTGTTGAGGTTGTTAAGTCATACCCTTTAGCCTAACCTTGTTTCATCCACCTTCACATGTTTCTAGCAAAATGACCATGTCCATAAATGAGTATACACTTGAGGTTCTTCTTTTTAAGTAACTCGTTACTTTGATCTAGACTTATTATTGATGATTTTTATGTATAATCGCCAGTAAAATGCCACTATGCTTTAGTCTTGCTATCAATATAATTAAGGGAGCATATCTTATCCATTTGTACTTGCAGCATCAGTTATTTGCAGCCTAGGTCATTATTTTGATCATTTTTTACTTGGTCAACCCAGTTTGACCAAGTCAACAGCAGGATCCGGGGTGAGTTGGATCGATGATGTTTGAGATTTATTATTCATGGTCCTTTGTTGCCCATTAGATGATCCGATGCTTCAGACAAAGGTTTTATATGATGGTTTGTGAGATTTTTATTATTATCAACAGTTACAGACCATTATTTTTATTTGCGTTCTCAAACATCCGAAATAAAGATATTAAATCCTATTTGTGCAAGGCCCAACTACAACTTGCACACGCAAATTATCCTGATGTTTCCCACATGTTAGATGTATACGCTGCATGTAAAGATCACTTGACCAACCCAGATCAGGGCAACTAGATTTGTATCCCTTATGTAGAAATTTGATAAAACAACAAATTCTCTTTATGAAATTTTATCAAACACTTTGAATGCATAACCTGGTTTATCATTTATCTGAGTTATGATTTATTTAACCATTGTACAAAAAATCTACTGATAACTGAAACATAAACACTTATACATTATCCCAATGACCTAACTGAAGACAAATGCATACACATTGAAAACTCTGAAATTTAGGGCCAAGCCCAGGGCAAAACCCTCACACTTCATGAGGGAAAACCCAGTGAGATTTTTATTAGAGAGCAGCAACTAAATTATAGCAGAGACATTAATGCTAGGCAATTTGAAATACATTGGGAAATGTGCCATAAAAAAGAAATAAAAATACTAGCAATAAATGCAGTTGTATGGCCTTGTTGTACAGCCTCCTTCTACAGCAAACTGCCTTGAAAAACATGCCAGTGACTATCCTCGATTTCTATGCCAATGGACTACTCAATTTCTGCAGCAATAAATATTGTTGTATGGCTTGTACGACCTACTGTACGATCTGTACAGTATGGATTTTCTCGGTTTCTGTGCAAAGGTACAAATCCCTTCTCGATATTTGTGCACAAGCAAAACTCAGTCTCCTTCTTGTTGTAATTTGTGCTCTCTCTCTCACATGTGGGTTTGCTCTCCTTTGAAACCCTTGATCTCTCTCTCTTGTCTATCTTGTATGTTTTGGCTCTCTTCCCAAGGTGTAATATATAGATGACTTTATCCTCCTTGAAACCCTAACTAACTCAAACTAACTTTTGAATGGCTAAGATCACTTTTGATCTAAGGGTTTACATTTAATGCACATTAAATGTCATTTTTAATCATTTAATGCACAAATACATTTAATAAAGTCATCTCACTTTTAAAACATGAAGTTACTTTTTTATATTTCAAAAAGTACATTTCCTAGGAAAGACAACTTATGTCCCCACCATGGTAAACACAAAAACATGGAAAAGGACCTTTCTCATTACAAATTTCAACACCTTAGACGTAGGACAGTTGGCCTCCTTTTGTGGATCCATGGCCTTACTTGTAATGGTATTTATCCCGATCTAGGAGAAGGAGATGAGGGAGGGGAACAAGTTGTGGAAGCTCTGATGTGATTTATTGTATCAGTTATGTTGGAGAAATATGTCTCTCAAAGACCTGATTGTAATTTTTTGCAAACCTGTTAATGAAAGAGGGATCTGTCCTGCATTTGGTTTATGTTATCACACAACTTGTAGTTGTCCCTAAAGGTATCCCATCCGGGATGGTAGAGGAGACAGACAACTAAAGAGGTGACCCAAGAGATGCCACGGTTCCCAATGCAAGCTAGGAGTCACGATAATAGAGGCACTCTTCACTTTAGATCAAGACAAGTCAAAACCAAGGGGGAGACCCTAGCCAATCAAGGAAGATTGACTAACCCAAAGGTTCCTAGGGAAACGTGTCAAAAGGTGAGTTACGGAAACCAATGAGTTGATTCGGACTAGGTGGGCCCAAGAGTTAAGTGTGGTGGTTGAAGACGCTTAATAAGTGATTAATGCTTCAACGAATGAATGAATAAGGTCACCTAATGGATAGATCTAGTACCATGAAAATACACAAGTGGGGCCCACTTCCTTAAAATATGGAAATGGTCCAAATGGGACCCACAAGGTGAAGTTAGGGTGATATGGCACTAAGGGGTGTTTGATGATGTGGATCTATGGATCCAAGATGGATTAAGCAACACCCACATATGGGATCACATGACACAATCCCCAAGGAGTGCGAATTGACCAAGGGAGACTAGTGCCTTGAGATGAGGGGGCAAATGGAGTCCAAAGTATGCCAAAATGTACATCGGGGTAGTTAAGGCAATTATCAAAGTGGGTTTTAAGTGACCCAACTGGGGCTCAATCCCTCAAATTGAGGAATGGGGCCCACAAGGTGAAGCAGTAAGGGTAGGTTATCAAGGTAGACCAATGCAAATCAAGTGGGATTTCACCTACCCATGTCTTGGAAGTAGCAAAACTCACCCTCCCAAGGAGTGCAACCTCACCCAAGGAAGGCTAGGTGCTTTGGGAAAAGGGTCAAATGAAGGCCAAATGCCACCAAACTATAGATCCGGATTGCCGTGGATGCTATAGAGGTGGGTTCTTTTTATTATACCCAAAGCCAAGCTAGATCCAAATAGATCTAAGAAAGTAGAAAAATGAAGGTTTTGATTTTAAGGGTTTTATGACCAATGAAGAAGAATGGATGGATCTAGGTACATACCTTGAAGAACTTACCTCACTTGCTTGTGGCCACTTTGCAAATTGATAACATTCCTTTATGTGTATATTCAAGAGTGAGATCTTAGTGCTCCAAGCCAAAACGTCCTCCTCCAAAGATGCCAAATTGTCCTCCTCCTACAAGACAAGATCCAGTGAAACAAGCCAGGTAAGAAAATTATGAAAATGATGAAGAGATGTAATAGAAAGCATCAACTATGTCACAAAGATACAATAATGATACTCCCTGTCACCAAGATCAACCCAAGAGAGAATATGTGGATCCCTCCAACAATAACCCTCTTCAAATTGTCCTCCTCTCCACCAATTCGGCCTCCCTGCAAGAAAACGCGTAGCCCCAAGATCCACAATGATGCATAGAAGAGATATTGTATATTCAAAGTGCAAAAGAATCCACAAGACAAGAGAAGTATGCTCCACAAAGAAGTATTCTATTCCAATATTCAAGAGCTCCAAAGGTGCTTTACAATGAGGGGGGTCTCCTCCTTATATAGGATAATAAAGACCAAAACCTAGATCTCAAAACCACTTTTTGAAATGAGTGGTTGAGATTAAAAGATCAACAAATATAATCAATGGCTAAGATGAGCCTACAATATATCACATGGATCACTCAAAGAGAGGGTGACGTCATCCCTTAAAAAAACTCATGGAGGGTGACGTCATCACTAAGAGGGGGCTAAAACATATGGGCCCACCTCATAAGACATGGACATGACTCAAGAAGCTCATGGTGGGGCTAGGAGGCATCAATCCTTACTAGCTCATCCCCATGGCACAATAATATAAAATAATGTGTCCAAAATAATACAAATGATCAAATCATGTCTCCAAAACTGATAGAGACATGCAATAAAAGGCCTCCTGTGGCCTCTGTGGACCCCACTGACTGATGATATCTGGCTAGAAGACGGGGGTTTCACCCTGGAAGACCTCTGTGAAGACCAAATGCCAAAACCTTGCCTCAGTTGCCCAAATCGAATTCCTTAGTGACCCTTTTATTCCATTTTTAATCCGCCTCGAGAACCGTGAAGCTGCCCAAACTGACACCAAGAGTACCTGTGTTGTCAAACTGAGCCCACCAAGTTGTCTGGAAGGGGGGGTATAATGGTAAAAACAAGTGGCTGGACCACCCCCTTTCCATACAGCGCCCTAGGTGAAACTGGCCTCTCATGCGTCTGCTGGACAAGCTGGGAAAACATGCCCAAATCTGGTCAACAAGTGGATAATTGCATCTATGCCTATCAAAAGTGCCCGAAACTGAATGAAGTGTCTCAATGGATCCAGAAGACCCAAATCTACTGAAAATGTGTACTCATACACCATGGATTGACCTGAAGGGTCAACAGTAGGGTCCACCATATCCGAATAGTGCATAATCTGATGATCTGGAAATAATAATAAAACTGTTGAAATGCATCAACCATCATCTGAGTCATATGTCCATCATATGGAGTCATTAATAAGAGTATGTGGGACCATCAATCATCATCCATAAGCATACATGGCCCACATCATCACGGATCCCAAGAATGACCATGGTCAAACTATGTTTGACTAGGTCAAAATATAACCAAGGACAAGATTATGACAAAGACTAAGACATGTTCCTTTAGATCACTCTCACAGCTTAACTTAAAGTATAAACATCATTCAGTGGCATTTATCATGTTTATATATTTCATTGTTATTTATATTTACTTGCACAATAGCTTAAATGACATACTCACCCATTGGACATGGCCTAACTGCTAGCTAAGGATGAAGGCTAAAAACAAGGTTAGGCAAAGGGGGTGACTTGACCAAACTCAACTAGGTGACACTTTGGACAGGGAAAGGGGGAGCTACACTCTATGCCGGACAAATAACACAGGGAAGGGTTGTGCCTCACAAATGGATAAGTTGTTTAGAGAGTGTTTATTCAACTTAGGCATCATGTCTACATCAAGCTTGATCCAAGTTCATTAGGATCATTCAATTTCATTCCATGGCCCTTTTCGCCTACATAACCCATCGGATTTCAGATGTGCTGAGAAGCACAACTAGTTGCAGCTTGCATCAGCCTCACTTTGAGGATATGTATTTCATGATGAAGAGTCTCGAAAACTGTGCCACTGTACTTGTTGCTGCCTCGGGATTCATGCTGTGCTAAAACTCTCTTCCTCGAAATCTGTGTTGCTCAATAAATGCTCATGGAGCTGCCTCGATTTTTATGCCCTCTCTCTTCTGTCTTCTTCACTCTCTTCTTCTCCCAAAAAAAAATTGAATGAAATGCCTTCCCTTGCTCTTTTTTAGTAAACCCTAGGGTGAGTGAATGGCCATCTAATCCAATGGCTCAGATAGGTTTAGATGAGTGGATGAGAATAAATGCTCTTTTAATTCTCATAAAAATTAATTTCACTCACCTCACTTAAATTTATCAAAAAGTGACTTTAATCCCTAAAGTCAAATTAAATGCTCATCTTAAGTCATTTAATGCAAGGGTCACTTTATTTCCCCATTTTAAGTGACTTAGGCAAAAGTCACCTAGGGGAACACTTTCCTAGGTACAAAAATCAACACTCCCTCTTACCGAGGAAGGTGTTCTGCACCACTCCCAACTTGTCCCTTAAGAAGACAAACTTGCCCTGCCCCAAGGATTTTGTCAGAATGTCTGCAACCTACTCATCAATGGAAATGTACTGTAACTCCACAGCTCCTCTCTGAACATAGTCTTGGATGAAGTGGTATCTGATCTCTATGTGCTTTGACCTGTCATGAAAAACTGGATTCTCAGATAGCTGGATACAACTCTGATTGTCACAGTAAATCACCGTGGGTCTCAGCTCCTGACCAAATAAATCTACCAATAACTTGCGAAGCCACAATGCCTCGCAACTAGCCTGATTGGATGCCATGTACTCAGCCTCAGCAAAACTCAAAGCAACAGACTTTTGCTTCCAACTAAACCACGACACTACTGCTGAGCCCAAACTGAAGCAACAACCGGAAGTGCTCCTCCGATCCATCTCACTACCTACCCAATCCACTGTCCCTGTAGTCGAAACCAAAATCCACTGTCCCTGCAAGGTATCTCAACACATGTTTCGCGGCTGTCTAGTGCACTCTCCTAGGCTCCACCATGAACTGACTGAGAGTGTTCACCGCAAAACATAAGTCTGGCCTGGTGTTGACCAGATACATCAATGAACCAATGAGTTGACGATATAAAGTAGGATCTACCAACTCTCCCTCAGAAGCATGAAGCTGCTTCCAGTTGGTAATCATAGGCGTGGACATAGGCCTACAATCATCCATCCAAAATTTCCTCAGAATATCAATAGCATACTTTCCTTGTCCCAGGAAAATATGACCAGGCTCCTGCCAAACCTCTACCCCCAAATAATAGTGCATCAACCCAATATCTGTCATCTCATACTCTGAAGCAAGATCTCTCTTGCAAGCTGCAATGAGACGCTCCTCCCCTGTGATAAACAAATCATCAACATACAACAGAAGAATGAGTGGATCCCCATGAACCACAATGAAGTAAAGATTGGGATCAACCTCACTCTTCTTAAATCCCATCGACATCAGATATGCATCAATCCTAGAATACCAAGCTCGAGGAGCTTGCTTCAGACCATACAAGGCCTTCAGCCTGCACACATGAGAATCCCTCCCATGAATCTCAAAGCCCTGAGGCTGCTCCAAATAAACCTCCTCCTGCAGAAGACCATTGTGAAATGCGATCTTCACATCCATCTAGTGGATCTTCCAACCCTTCTGTGCTGCCATGGAAATCACTGCTCTAATAGAAGAATATCATGCAACCAACGCAAAGGTCTCATCATAATCTACTCCCTCTACCTGTGAAAACCCCTGTGCCACAAAATGAGCCTTGAACTTCTCCACACTACCATCTGCAGCATGCTTTACCTTGTAAAGCCACTTGGAAGTCACCACTTACTTCCCCTCTGGTCTCGGTACAATCTCCCATACATCATTCTTCATGATGGAATGGTACTCTTCCATCATGGCATCTCTCCAAAGCTGATGCTAAGAGGCCTCCTCAAATGTAGAAGGCTCTGACTCACGAAGACTAGCAACAAGTGCCATAACCAATCTGTCAAGCATCACAACTGTCCTAACTGGCTCCTGGGGCCTACCAAATGACTCTGCTTCCTTCAAGGTCTCCCGAAGCCATTTGGGCTTCCTCTTCCCTGAAGTTGGCTCCCAAACCGGTCTATCCTCATCTGAAGAACTGCCAAAAGTAGATGGCCCAACAACCTGTGAGCCAGTAGCAGGTGAACCCAAAGATCCAGAACCTGCAACTGGTGAACCTGTAACCTGAGATCCAGAACCTGTCCCTGAAATACCCGGTGGCTGAACCACAGTACCTGTAGAATTTGTGGACCAATAACTTCGGAAACCTGTGATCCAGTACTCTGACTGGAGATACCTGTGTCACCTGAGGTGTGGAAGCCCGTGACTCCTCATACTCCAACTCTCTAGACTTCCTGAAGACTCTCTCCTCCTCAAACCTCACTTCCCGCCTCACAACAATTTTCTTGAGTGCAAGAAGATAAATGCGGAAAGCCTTTGAAGTCTCATCATAGCCCACAAAGATGCCCTTCTCTGCAGTGGGCTCCAACTTTATCCTCTTCTCAGAAGGGACATGATAGTAAGTCAAACAACCACATATGTGAAAATGACCAACCTCAAGCTTCTTGCCTGTGAACATCTCCTCAGGAGTCTTCCTCCCCAAGGCACGGTGGAGACTCCTGTTATGAAGGTAAACAGTTGTACTGCAAGCCTCTGCCCAAAGAAAGAAAGGAAGACTTTGATCATGAAGCATAGCTCTCACTGCTCCCACAATAGCCCTGTTCTTCCTTTCAACCACTCCATTCTGCTTAGGAGTATATGGAATTGTCAACTGTCTCTGTATGCCCTCCTGTCTGCAAAACTCATCGAAACCATTGGAGGTATACTCACCCTCATTATCTGATCTCAAAACCCGAATCCTCCTCCCTATCTGATTCTCCAGAGCTTTGAACTCTTGGAAGGTTCGCAAGACATCAACTGACTTCTTGCTCCTCAAGAAGTAGATCCAAGTTTTCCTGGAATAGTCATCGATGAAAGTCACATAATACTCAAAACCTGTCAAGAAAACAGATGACATAGGACCATATAGATCTGAGTGAATCAAATCAAGTACCCCTGCTGACCTGCTGTCACTGCTCGGAAAAGCAGTCTTGGTGTACTTTCCCAAAGCACACCCTCTGCATACATCACTAAGCTCTGTGCTAAACTCTGGTAGACCTGTAACCATACTCCTCAACAATCTCAAAGTTGGATGATGCAAATAAGCCATCCTCTGATGCCATAGCTCGCAAAGCTCATTGTTACTGCTGTGTGCCAAAGCATGTTGAGGCTGAAATAAGAGCTGGTATAGTTTCCCGCATCTAACCCCAATGTCCAAAGAGGTAGATGGTCCTATAGTCTTGGGGAATATATGCACATATCCATCCACGAAACAAACCCCAAGACCCCTATCCTCAATAGTGGAAACGGATACCAAGTTCTTTTTCAGCCCAAGGACAAACAACACATCCCTCAAAATCATAGGACTCATGGACTCCCTCTAAAAAGTAATGGTCCCACGACCAACTGCTCTGACAATGGTGCCATCTCCCAGTACGACCTCCACATCTACACCTGTCTGTGAAAGCTCGAAGAACATCTCTCGAGCACCTGTCATGTGACTCGAAGCTCCGCTATCAATATACCAAGTGCAGGTGGTGGAAGCACCCATCTGATGGCCAGTCAACAAAGAATACTCCATCTCAATATCCAAATCAGTGTTATGCTGGTAATAATAGAGGCTCTCTCTCTCTCAACATGTCTAGCACAAAGAGAAAACTCTCTCTAAAATCTCTCTCCAAAATCATCAATCTCTGTTGAGGCTGCTGTCTCCTGCTTCTTCTTCTTCTTTGGACATTGTGAAGCATAGTACCCAGATCCCCGACAAGCAAAGCACTTGACTTTGCTTAAGTCTTTCTTCTGCCCACCCTGCTACTGTTGCTTAGCTCCACCCTGCTTGGGGCCCTTCTTGGATTTCTTCTTTCCTTTTGCAGTCAATGCCACATTCTCCTCATCCTCCTTACCCTGTGAAGAGTTGCCCTGCACAAGACCTCTCTTGGTCTCCTCCTGTACAAAATCATCCCACAGTCTATCCCAGGAAGGTAACTTCTCCCTGCCAACTATAGCCTGCACAAAAACAGCCCAAGGCTTGGAAGCCCCATTCACTGTTGTCCACACAAGCTCAGTAGCTGTAACTACCTCCCCAACTGCTGCAAGCTCATCTCTAACCTGAGATATCCTGGTAAGGTAAGATGTCACTCCCTCTCCACCATTCATCTTTATACCCTTCAGCTTCTCTCTTAAGACCATCTTTCGGTTCTCATTAGTGCTCTGGTATAAACTCGTCAAAGCATCCCACATTTTATATGCACGGTCTTTACTTGAAATGTGTGGAATAATATGGTCTTTAACTGCATCAAGAATAATTCTCCTAGCCTTACAGTCCTTCTTGTTGAAAGCCAATAATGTTGCTGCATCTCTGGAAGCTGGAATTTGAATTGGGTTGGCTGTAGTGTTCTTTACCACTTCATCCCAAAGTTCATTTTCCTCCAAAATCAACATAATCCTAGCCTTCCATGGAACAAAATTTACAGTCCCATCTAGCCTATCTTCCAACCTAAGTCTTGTAGCCATTTCACTACCAACTCAACAAGGTGCTGCCCATTGACATAAGAATTCACTAACAAGCTGAAATAAATTTAGTTTTCTGCCCACCAAGCTCTGATACCATGAAAGTTTTATGAGTTTTCAACCAACCCGGTTTTACTGTCAATTTTTCATAGTTTAATGCCCAACCCAGTTTTGCATGATGGCTGAAAATTGCACATAATTTTCAGACATATAAAACACAGCTGGAACTCATATTTACAAATAGAAAATAAAATATAAATGCACTCCACATCAAAATTTCAGACTCAAAATTTTTTGGCTAAACGCCCAGGAAAAACCCACAAGGGGAAACCCTGTTTAGAGAGAGATGATTTTATTTCTTTTAGTCAAAAATTTTACAACAGCAATTTACAGTCAAGATACAATTTATCTCCACTATTAAATTTCTTCTAGAAGCTGCCTCGAAATTTGTGCAATCAGTTGCCTTGATTTCTGTGCAAAACAACACCTCGAAAATCATGCCAGGAAAGGACAATACGGACTATTGTACCTTCCTCGATTTATGTGTTGTGTACGACCTCGATTTATGTGCCTGCAGTCTCGAGATTTGTGCCCAAAAAAATATGCCTGGAAACTCGTGCCATTGCCTCAAGATTTGTGCCCAAAATCTCTCCTCGATTTATGTGCCCAGATACACTGTTGTACGGCCTCGAAAACTATGCCACTGTACTTGTTGCTGCCTCGAGATTCGTGTTGTGCTAAAACTCTCTTCCTCGAAATCCGTGCTACTCAATAAATGCTCATGGAGCTGCCTCGATTTATGTGCCCTCTCTCTTCTCTCTTCTTCTCCCAAAAAAAAGTGAATGAAATGCCTTCCCTTGCTCTTTTTGAGTAAACTCTAGGGTGAGTAAATGGCCATCTAATCCAATGGCTCACATTGGTTTAGATGAGTGGATGAGAATAAATGCTCTTTTAATTCTCATAAAAATTAATTTCAATCACCTCACTTAAATTTATCAAAAAGTGACTTTAATCCCTAAAGTCAAATTAAATGCTCATCTCAAGTCATTTAATGCAAGGGTCACTTTATTTCCCCATTTTAAGTGACTAAGGCAAAATTCACATAGGGGAACACTTTCCTAGGTACAAAAATCAACATGTCCAACAAATGACCACAAGTATGTCAATGGGACTGCTAAGTGCAATAGTGTCGATACAAAGTGGGAGCACTCAAGCCATGCATAATCATATGGGCACTTTCAAAACCATAATCAACCTATTTTAGCAATGTCTATTTTTAGAAACTCTATCTTTTTCCATAGCAGATGACAATTTTGGGCACCCAATTCAAAGTTGTTAAATGGGTACTTTTAAATTTCAAGATCCACAATCTCGGAAAATTTATATAAACAAAAATTTTATCTTTCTTGAAATCTGAAAGTGGATTTGGATAACCTTTGGTGAAATGAGTATGTGGTTCCATTTCTTGTGAAATTCGGAGATCTTTTGGTCCTTGGTCAAAGCTAGTTAAAACTAGGTCTAAAAAAAATTATCTTGTTTTCAAAGATAATCAGCTTTTTAGAGACCAAGTATTAAATACAAAATGGAGGTCAAAATTGATGGTGATCAGAGATTGATAAATGTTAGTCTATTTTTAGTCTGGGTTTTTCGAAGTTTGGTCATATTTTGGAGAACCAATGTTTCAGTAAGGCTTGAGAGTCAAATCTCAAATAATTTCGAGAATTTTTTATTTCGGTCAATTTTATGGGGTCCCATGTGGACCTTAATTGCAGAAAACTTGGACCATATTGGCTAATTGAGTATTTCACCCAAGTTCAGAAGTTGGCATTACTTGCAAATGAGTTTGCCACATATCACCTCATGATCTCATCAAGACGTGCACCCTACTTTAGGAGAAGTCCACTAAAGCTCAATTGACTTGTCTTCAGTTCACTTTAGTTCTGTTGTTCATGGTGTATACACAGATAAATATTCAGAAATGGAGGATGGCTGCGCTGTGAAAGGAACACTCTTGAGTCTCAACATTTCGAGCCTCTAAGTCAGGCTCATCACTTTAGTTCTATTATTGCACATACTATTTTACCTTGGAGGGAAGCACACCACTATTAGAAGCTTCCAAGTGCTATTCTTGGATAACAATTAACTCTCAACTGCACTACTAATTCTAGTTATGCATATCTATTTTAGAGAGAACTCTATACCAAGACTAATTTTATATTTGGTTAGTATGTGTTACCAACTATTTTGTACAATAGTTGAACTTTTTGTGAGCCGCCAATTTCATGAACATATTCAATGTTCATCTTCAAAGTTCAGAAGTCATTTTTAGGGCAATCTTTGCCCCTTTTGTAATAAACTGCATGTTCATACCCCCTTGGGGAAATTGTAAAAAGTTGGTCTAAGCATGGTCCTTTTATAAAAGACTTGGCTTTCCTTAGGTTTAACTATCAGGGGGATACATAGAGTGTTTTTTTCCTTAGGAATTATGCGCTACGCTTCAGTTTCGTATAATTCATGAGTTTTTAACTCACACCTCCAAAGCTGGAGCTTTCTCATGGTGGTCGAACCTAGGGAGGTTATTATAGTCTTCGTGTCTAGGATTTTTTACATGCTAGCCATCTAAATTGAGTCGTATGGACATGCACTAGGTCCCCTAGGAGTTTGATCGATTTCGAAGAAAATAATTTTTTCCGCAAAATTAGACTATTTTTAATGGTTTAATTGGAATTTTTCAAGGTGTAATGAAAACCTCATCTAAAGGCGGATTTTGGAGTGGGGAGGCCCGGTTTGACGCTCGGAGCGTCCTCTTTACCCTAGTGCCCGCTTTCTTCAGGTTTAAGGCGGTTACGTCGCCTCTGGGAGCAGTTTTCACTAAAGATGCATCAATTTGGCATTTAATTGCTAAAAAATCCAAAATTGCACTAAGTGACAAAAATCAAATAAGTCAAAAATTATTATAAAAATCATATGAAAGGGAGGCATAATGTTTTAAGAAGGAGTACGATCACATTAAGTGATAAAACACATGCCCAAATATGAAGATAGGATATACGAATGGTTTTAAAGAAGGATGACGTGAGCATGTTGAAGCATGGGCCTCCCTTGGGTGGATTCAGTTCACGAGAGTAGTAGGCGTTGTTTCTTAAGACTTGGGCAAAGGTTCCTATGGAGAGGGGCACCCCTCTCATGAGGTGGCAGCCACCTCACCACACTCCACCTACCAATCACACTCCAAGCTTTGGCTATCACGTGAATCACTCCATCTTCACGCTCCAATGCGTCATTCACTCCACAATTTGTGCCATTCGCATGCCCTCTCATGCATCCGCCCTCTCCTCTGTAAACTCTATTTAAGCAAGGTCAAGCTCTCCTATTCTAGGTGGATTAGCTTCGAACCTTTGCTCCTATATTCTATTTTTTAATGAGAATTTGTTGAAGACTTTGGAGGTCAAAGAGGTGTGTAAGATCTGTGTTATGGTGTGTGATCTCATATGAGGTAATTTTGTATTTCATTTTTATGCATTTTCTAGTTTAAACATTGTGGATGATTTAGCTAGGAAGGCCTTTAAGCCCATAGAAGTATACATTCATAGGCTTTGAGTTGTATGCTTTTGATATGCTTTTAAAAGAATAGGAAGTAGTATGCGTAGTCAGTTATACAAAGTACTCTTCATAGTTTTTTATCAACCATATCTTCTAGATTTAATCCACTTTGTCTTGCAAGTGTATGAATGTTTGATGCAGGATCTCTCAGGTTGATTTGGAAGCGAACCTAAGTTGGCTTCTCTCCTCTCCAACAAATGATCATGCTCTAATATTGTTTTGCAGATCTCTACAAATCTTCAGCTTCTTCAAACTTGGGATTGGTTCCCCTTTTCACCTCTTTAAACTCAAAATCAACTCTTTTTCCCTTTATGTTGTTACTAAAGTGCAATAGATCATAGGCTTAAAAGTTTTATCTTTCTTTCTATTCGCTCTTCCTTGCTAGTAGTTCAAAGTTTCAAAAGTTTATATTATTTTGTTGATCTACTTTGTATCTAGATCTGAGTTTCTAAAGCTTTCATCTTTTTTTTTATCTAGTTTTTCTTCTTTTTTGTACTTCAAAGTCTCTTGCTCAAATCATTTATCAAAGTACATTAAAAAACTGTTTATTTGTTTATACACTAGCAATCCTAATCCATTAACTAGCCTTTGTTTAAAGCTCTTATCTACAGGAAAGCAAGGCAAAGCAATAGCCCAAAGGCTAAAAAGACAAAGAAAGAAGAGCTAAGGCAAAGCAAAAGGCAACAAAAACTCTATTCTTCCCCTCTTCTTCATTCCCATTTCTATCCTTGTGCCTTCAAGGAGATTAACACCATTCATTGAACAAGTTATCAATAAAGAGCAAGTGGGATAAAGGCTCCCACACCCCACTTCCCCCATTTGGGGGAAGCTTGTATCATCCTTTGTCTTTTATTTGCTTTATACCTGCACAAGTAGATTAGTTGTTGATTGTTAGAGTAGTTTCATTTTTTAATAAGTTGTTAGATCTTAGAATTGATATCTTAGTTTGACTTATCTTTTTTCAAGTCTTTACTTAGTTTCTATTTGATATAAATTGATAAAAAGAACCAAAGACTCTTGAATCTCACTAAAAAGTGGATAAAGAGCACTCTCTGTCGGAGAGGTTTTTTTTTGTTTTCATCGTTATTTGATTTTCCTACTTTGATATAAAACTGCTAAAAAGAACCCAAAATCTCTTGAATCTCACAGAAAGGTGGACCAAGAGTGCTCTCTGTCGGAGAGTTTTATATTTCAAGTTTATTTCATTTTAGCATTTGCTTGTCATAAGTCTCTTGAATCTCGACATAAGGCGGATCAAGAGCACTCTCTATCGGAGAGTCTATGGTTCTTATTTCATTCACACAATAAAATCGGAACGAACATTTACTACACTGTGTATGCTCTACCCACTTGTAGGATACCTAGAAGCAATGTAGATTGCTTAATTCTTCACATCTAATTCCACTTCAACCATAATAAAATTTACTTCCAAGAAAACCAACGAAAATCCGACATTGATCGTCAAACAATCGAAAGTGGGCAAATTTTGCCTGGGGATGCGGGAACCACTGGTATGAGACCTTAAGGGCACAATTAGACTACATCCTTGTTGGTGTAGTGTTGAACACCGCTCTAGAGACTCCGGCCAACCCACATGTCCTTGTACAGAACCACCTAGATTGTTATCCGGACATATCTCCTGTACCACAAGGTATATCTTGGAGATCCCCTTCCCATAATAATCAACTTCACCCCCAAAATTTACAATAAAATTTACCAAGAAGCATTTGCAAACATTCCCAAGCACACCAAAGACATGTTTTAAGCATCCCAAACACTCAAGGCATTGACTCCATTTGGCACTGGTCATTATGCAAAGTATTTCATTTTGTTTATTATCTATCTGGAGGTTTATCTGCTTTAATCATATCATGTCGTGGATGTTTTATTTATAAAGTTGGTTGCGCATCATCTATTTTGCAAATACATGCTTGGACTTAATTTATTATTGTAAATCATCAAAAAACTCCTAAAACAACACCCATCCTCATCACACATTCAAAAACACTTAAAACCATAAGAGCCTTAGTAACTCTTTTTGGGGTCTACCCCCCTTGGATTCGTTAGGAGTTTGCCTAAACGGAGGAGTCGGGATCAGGTGACAGCACCTGACTCTTTGCTTGCCCCCAAGGCCACACTTTTTCCCCTGGGAAACAGCTTTCGAAAGATTTCTGCTGCTGTGTACACATCGGCGGGCAACAGTATGCATGGAAAGTTAATTCCTATTTCTAACATGGAGAAGTGTGCCCTGGTCCAAGAGGCCTTTTATGTTGGCTTTTCCATAATGCGCATGTTTTATACCTGCCTAGAGGTAGGCCTATTAATTTTTGGAAACCAAATCTGATTTTCGTTCACGATAATTAGTTGATTAATTATACACACTATTTTCTTAACTATTACGCATCAAAATAAACAACGGGAAATCACACACACATTTGACACTTCTTTACCCTGGAAAACCCCAATAGGGGAAAAACCAACAAACAATGATTTTATTAAATAAAATCCTAGGCTCCCGTCTTGGGAAAATGGCCCACTGAGGAAAATACAAATCAGATATAGTCAAGCCTTACAAACCTCAAGATCAATCCTTTGATCTTGTTGGTTGGTTGCTATCTCTCTTACTTCCCCTTTACACCTTTCCTCTGACCCTGCTCCTGCACCTGCACACTTGGTTGAAAGTCATTCTCCAACCAATCAATGAGATCTCACTCACTCTATGTGGATGTTGTGTGTCTTCTCTCCTTGGGAATCCTTTTTAATATCTCAATGACCAAAACCCTAACCCTAAATCTCCAAAGTGATCGATGGTTGAAATTAGATCTCAAGCCTCACTTAAGATCAATCACTATGACTTGATCTTAAGTTCACTTCTAGTCATTAACTAACATTAAGTTAATAATGTGCTTTCCCTATGTTGACTCAGGGAAGAGATACAAAAGTCACTTGCTCAACATAGCAAGTACGTAGAGAGGAAATTTGGACGACTCCTGCATGCTTGACACCAAGCCTATGCAGAAGTACCTGTCTAAGCTACAATCATCAACGAAGCCCACTTTGGAGTTCTATTCAGGACACTTCTCTACCTTTTTTTGGCAAAACGTATTTAGGAAGTTAAAACAAATGCTATAGGAAACAACCAAAAAACATATGAGGCATGGGAGGATCCTCCATAGGAAAGAAAGGATTTTTCAAGTTGGAGAGAATCTAATGGTGTGCATGAGCAAGGAGCGGTTTCCCAAAGTGTCTACAACAAATTGGAGCAAAAGAAAAATAAACATTGTAAAAATATTGAAGAAGATAAATGATTGTTCACAACTTTGCACTATATTTGCAACTTAAGGATTAGGGGTCATAGGTACTTTATTATACATTGTAATTGTAACTTTATAATCATTTGATGAGTTGGGGAGGACATAAAGTGACTATATTTGTCATAAACATCAGTCACTTAGGTTGTCATAGTAAATGAATTAGGTAAAAGGGATGCACTCTGGAGTGCATTGTAATGCGCCCCGCCCTATTCCTTCATTCAACATGGAGTAAAGAATTGGAGTTGGGATGTATTGAAGATATTGTTTTCAAAGTTCTTTGTCTCCTTGGGCAAGGGAGACATCCCTGAACATTTTCAAATCATAACAGAAACTAATGTCTCCATTTCTGCATTGTCTCCTTTTCAAATCTTTATGTTTGATTACTTTCTTTGATCATTCCTGCATTGGCACAGATCCAATCTATGAAAAGAATGACTTGCATATGTCAATGTTTCAAACGTTTATACACATCATGCAAGGTCAAATAATGAACCTGATTACACTGAAGCAACTTTCAAGGAGCAATTACAAAGAAAAAAAGAGAAGAAATTGAACAAGTTGTGGTCACTAAGTTGACAACTATGCAAGCAAGAAATTATAATATCTTCTTAGTCAAGTGGAAGGGTTTACTAGATTTAGACAATACTTGGATAAATGAAAAAGAATTGATGAAATATAGTAGAAGTAATCTGACATATAAAATGTATCTTAACCAAGATGTTCAAAACACCGTTGAAAAACTCAACAAGTTTGACCTGCAAGGTCAAACTTGACTTGGTCTCAACTGAGCAGTTTCAATACAGTTGCAAGCTTGACTGGCTAGCAACAAGTTGAACTCACGAGTACTCATGGGTCAAGCTCTAACCCTAGAGTATTCGCAGAGATTTTCCCTACTCAATGAATTTGAGTCATGAACCTAAGGGGGAGCAATGCATGCAAATGCAAAAACAGAGATAAGGCGCAATACAAGAGGAGTTAAGAGCAAGACCATACGTGCACATGAAGATAAAGCAAACCAATGCATGGATAAACACGGTATCCTTGCAGGAAAATACAAGAAATTGAGACATACATATAAGAATTGGAAAAAAGCCAAAGCATGAAGATAATAATAATAAACAATTTTGGCTAAGGTCAGCTTTATTTAATGGTAAGTTTAGATAAGTTAGTAATATTTATCTCAATAGTACATAATAATGAGCAACACTATTTAAAAAAGATGTAATGTACATGTACTTCTAAAGGAGAGGGGAAAGGGATGGTTATAAGGAAGAACTTTGTTAGTCTAATTCAAAGTGCTTTCAAATGTTCAAGCTTTGAGATCAGATTCAATTGTGTTATGAGATGAAGTTTCCTTCTTACAGTTCTACAATGTTTGTAGAACTGATCTCAGATTCCATGTCCTATGGATAGAGCAGCAGCAATTCTGGTAAATAAGGAGGAAGGTGGTGAACCGTGAAACAGAGACTGATAAGAAGCTTGCCTACCCAGCCAAAAGCTCAGTCGGTTGTCAATCTATTGGAAATTTGTATTTGTCAACGTAGAGAGTGGGGCTGTGGGGAACATATATATGCAAAAGGTGGGAATCGATGAAAAGGGCAGTGGCTCCTCTTTTGCAGTTAAACTTTTCAAGAAGGTGATGATTGAAATAGGTCACCAAGGCCACCATGGGCAAAACCATTAGCAGATAAACTGTGATGATCAAAAATCCATAAGCGGACAGTGTGGACCTCCCGAGCCATAGGAGAACACAGGTGACTGCTAAGTATGGAGTTATGGGCATGCAGCTCCATGTGTTGCGCTTATGTTTAATAAGGAATGCATGTAAAAAAATACATGTACATACCGGAGGCGTGATTCGATATTCTGGTTTTATTGCAACTCTGATGCCCGTTCCTGCTGCAAGGATATACATCATGTTCCAAGTTTAGACCCCCAGAAAAATGCAATACAGAAAGACAAATTGTTATAATTTACGGGTTTCCTCGCTTCTTTCATTTGATTTTCATTACAGAAAGATACCAAACAAGAATGCATGAAAAGTGAAATAATAGCAGCTGCTGCAGATATTAGTACCAGAATATGCATATTTTACTTTTCTACTGTATTTGTACCCAACATCAATCGTGCTATGGAAAGTCGGCTAGAATTATTATAGACAGGAGGCATTTTCCAATTCTATCAAATTTGTTTACAGAGGAAACAGAAAAGGGGGCAGAAAATCGGAACTCGACGATAATTGATGCTAAATAGTACACGTTTCATTGCAAATGGTATTCATATGAAAAAACAAATTGCATCTTAAAGGGTTGAATTGGGTTAATTATGTAAACATACGAAATAAAATAAAGGGCATCTGCTGCTTACATGAAGACGATGAAGAAACTGGTACGGGAGGCGGAGGCCTGTTCACAGGTGGACCAACGGGTTGCCCAACCGTTGGATAGTAAGAAGAAGGACCAGGGCCAGGGCCATATGGTGATACTCCGGCTCGATCATATGGCTGTCTATACATGGGTCTGGAGCCATCATATGCAGTAGTACCAGTGCTTCCCATGTGACCTCTCGAAGACCCGCCTCCTTTCCTGTAGTCGTAATCCATCACTACAGGTTTGCTGTTCGATGAATTGGGGCGATGGAGACTCTCAAATTGCACAAGATTATGCGCCTACGCTTATTAGGAACCACGCCAATGGAAGCCCTCGTCTTTCGTATGCGGCCTCGTTCTATTAATCTAGAGCTAGAGAAAATCTCAATTATCTCAATTATCCAGTAGAAAGGATTTTTCCTTGGCGAATTTCCGCGCGGGATAACCAGGTTAGAGGGGCTCGCGAGCTAGAAGAAATCTCAATTATCCAATAGAAAGGATTTTTCCTTGACAAATCCCCGCGCGGGATAACCAGATTAGAGGGGCCCCTGAGCTACTGTGGAGTAGGAATGAAAGGAAGACTGGTTCTCTCTGGTTTGCCGTGTACATTTCTTGCGCTATACGGAAACAAAAAAGTTGGATCTCTATTTTGACATCGGGAGCCTTATGCACTTTGGAAGCGCGGTAAGCCTAAACGTTGGGCGAAATAAAGCGCGTAAGCCTAAACGTTTGACGATTTCGCCTTTACAGCATTTCCCGGTACGTACGATTTTTCAATCGATTAAAATTTTGAACAAATTTTTAAAATCTTGTTTAAATGTATAATCTAGTTTTCAGCGATATTTAAGGATACTAAATTTATTTATGTATTCATAAGCACGATTTAAACAATATAAAATTTGAATTTAATATAAATTTGAATTTAATATAAATTTAATCACTAAATTTTATTAAGGTGTAAGGTTTTCAATAGAATTTACCTCGATATGAACCAATGCAATTTTAGGGACTTAAATGTTATCTTCCCAATGAACGACTTTTGTGTTTTTAACCATGGGAGCAACAACCTCCCAAGGGTATATCCAATAGCCCCCAAGCCAGATATGCCAGTAACTTGTGACTCAGCAGGGGTCGATACGTCCCGAAGCCCACCAAGGTGAGCTTCTATCCCAAGGGTCGCTTACCCTTCGAGTCTTGTCACAACGAACCAATGAGCGACCCTCCCCCCTGATAGTTTTGAGCCTGTGACCTCCAGACAGATAACACATGTTCTTAACCATTAGACCGTTGTGAAGAAATTCAATGATCCACATCATTGAAACGACGCTACAAATGTCAATTCAATGTCCATTTAATACTTTTCACTCCAAGGTATGTTTATATGTCCATCAGACATCAATATCTATATTGTAAAGTACTTGCTTGATGTCATAGCTCGCTCCATGCATTCTCTAGTCTTAATTTTGTTTTTCATTTACTTGACTTAGAGCTCAAAGCTTTGGGATATTTCCACCATGAAAAATGGTTCATTGCATGCACACTTTGGGTGCTTTAACACTATGTTTTGTACATGCCAGTAACAATAGTATCGTCGTGTACAAAGCCATTATATCTAATTAGGGATTGATGCATCATGAAAATTCAAAGAATTGAAAGTTAAGTACCATGCGAAACAATAATCTATGTTAAAGGCAAGGACCAATAAACATGTTCATGTAAATATGGCATTGAAAGAAATGTGTGTGCTACATTTCTCAACCAAAGGTGATGCAGTGGAAGGTTAATTTCTAGAGGGTGTCATAGGATTGAAATTGTAATACCCCGGTTGTTAAGCCCTAGACTTATGTTCTATTTGTTAATATGACTATGGATTTATGCTCATTTGTTTGATGATGTGATTATGGACTTTGGAATTATTATTAATTGTTAATGTTGTTGTTGTTATTATTGTCATCATTGTTCTCTTTGAATGATTGTTGCTATTTAATTAAATAAACAACTGGTTGAGCAAAGGCAACTAAAAGAGTATGGGAGACCATGGATCTCACGGAATGAGTGGGAATGGGGGACATCCCTAGCACCTTATAGCTTGTTGTTGGATGGTAGTTGTCCATCTTAGTTCATTTTGTGCCTTGGTGACTTTAATAGTGTTGGTCACCCAAACATTGTACAACGGAACCCATTTTCAATTTTTATGAACTATAGAGTTATTATTGCACCTTATACATACTTGAGTGGGCCCCTCTTGCTTAGTGCGCCCTCCTTGGGAGTAATTCCCTCCTATTTATGTGTTTTTTTTCATTTATGAGCCCTCTCCCTAAATTATAGGAGTTGTAAGCTAGAATTTAGCTTCCACCGCCTCGATTTATGCCTCCACCTACACAAGTGTGCCCCACTCCTCCATTCATCCCTATTTTTGTGCTTACATGATATTTATGACCCTATTGGATCCCCTCTCTTGCCAAATTCGCCCTACTTCATGTTTTGTAACCCCCCATATGCATTAGTGCACCTCCTTGTGTTCTTCATGGCTCCACTCCTTGATTTTTGGTAACTCCTCCTCATGGTGCTAATATGAGAAAGGGAATCTCCTAACTAGGCCACCACTCCACTAATTTGAGTTATGTTTCCATGATGAAGCCCAAACACACTTGAACCCATTCTAGCTGGCCACCTTGGGTTCGAATTGCCCTCCTTCAGCTATTTATACATGTACTCTCTCCTTGTTGAAGCTAATCTCAAGCCTTGGATCACTTATCTTGTGTTATCTCACCATGTTGGGAATATTGTTAGTATCGAGAGTGTGTTGAGACTTAGAGGTAGTTTAGTCATTTCCCTTTGCTTCCATTATATCACTCTACTAGTCCAGGTTTTCGCACAGGAAGCCAGGAAATGGGTGGTGAGAGGAGTCACTTCCCATAGGCAGTGGAGACAGACAGGAAAGTAGTAGTGGGAAGCATTGTGGTTCATGGAAGAGGTAGTTCCGAGAGTTGTTAGACTAAGTGTGCCTCTACCCGTGGATCCATGGTCTTAGCTCGAGGGTGACCTGTTCAAATGAGGAAGGCTTGACTCTGTCTACGGCTGGGAGGAAAGTTGTCCTATTGCAGCCAGTTGCTCTTATTTTGAGATAAGTATATCTCTTATGTTTCATTTTTTTATTACATTATTTTATTTGGTATATGTGCAATGGAGGATAATTTGGTTGTCTACATGTTCATGTATTGTATGCCATAATCTATAATATGTTTCTACTCTCCTTACCTTCTTAATTCTATTCTTCTTTCTCTTAATCACAAATTGTAATTTTGGCTCGATGGTATTGAGAGGGGCGCAACCATAGGTTTTGGTTTGCCTATTTATTCTCATTTATGAGTCATGAGACCTATTCCATTGCATCCGTAGCAGCATTTCCAGTAAGGATCGCCTTTCGTTTCGTCAAAAAAGCTTTCTGAATGGCCAAGATATGTTTGTTTTGGTCCAATAGTTTTGTCAGTGCCAGGATGAGCATACCAGTTGTTAGATTGGAAATGTTCTGTGCATGGATCTGCTCCTATTTGCATATCTGAATTTGAATAATGTAAAATGATAGTAATATTGATTGATGGTTGGATGGAGGTAGCCATACAATCGAAAATTTATTAGTGAAAAATGGTTGTAGGGGACAACCATCGGTTGCTGATTTTGAGGGTTGTGATTGTATCCAATGCCTTTTGTTTTGCTTGAATGTGGTGTGGTTGTAGGTTATCAGCTACAGATGTGTCTTGATGTATTATATCCAGTCTCACCAATAGCACACACATAACAACACCAGAAATTAACTTAGTTTGTGGAAAATTTATAACAACAATACTCAACTACTTAAATGGTTTCGGTAAA
The DNA here is from genome assembly GCA_027924585.1 of Larix kaempferi. Taxonomy (NCBI): domain Eukaryota; kingdom Viridiplantae; phylum Streptophyta; class Pinopsida; order Pinales; family Pinaceae; genus Larix; species Larix kaempferi. The sequence goes on from BSBM01000643.1 coordinate 14,917,202, forward strand.
TCATAATGCATGAATGGGTTTGGGACCTTATTATCACTAAGGATGATGAATATTATCCTTAATCATGTTTTGTTGAGATTATGACCTTAGGTAATTAATTTAGTTAACTGTCGCAATTAACTTAATTAAGTGTCGTGATTATCTTAATTAAGTAATTAATTAAATATCGCAACTTTAAACAAGTAATTTGACTTTACAATGTGTAGTTGGATTATTTGAAATGTTGAATACTATTATTTAGTCTCAATAGTTTGTGCCTAACTTAACTTAATGTTAGCACCCTTAACATTGTTTAAAGGTCGAGGACATTACAGAAACACAATTGAAATTAGCTAGTGTATAATTGTGTCTACTATGGCAATCATTGGACTAAGAATGTTTGCATGCATACGACCTTAAAGCCTTTCTATGATAGGTTGCCTTAGAGTAGCACCTTTTTATTAGTTGACACTCATTCTAATTTTTTTTCCATAGGATAGAGGGCCCTCCTAGATTGGGTTTGTATTGTGAACCACATTCCCCTTTCTTAACTCTATTTAGTCTTTCTCGTAAAGGATCCCACCCTTTTATTTGGTTGTTTGCCGTCAACATTGATTTGCATTACTCACTTCTATCTATGGCTTGTTGTGTTTTGCCTTTGTCTCCCTATCCACATGCAAACAATCACCATTTTAGAGGGAGCACACACTTGGGTGGTCAGTTTTTGTTGTGTATTTACCATTTTTTTTTGGCATATGGTCTCTCATGTGCTTGAGACTCATTGTTTGCACCATGAACACCCACCTCCCGTCTTGATTATATAAATAATGAAAAAAGTCATAAAAAAACAAAAATGCAAGAGAAAGAAAAGGAAATTATGAATATGGGGCTTTTTTTAATTTCTTATGTTCCCATGAGTCTTACTTGTGTGGTCATTAATGTTTCCCTTCATTAAAGCCTCTACATAAGGTCCCTTACTTGTGTCCTTCCACTTGGTCATCATGCTCATTATGTTCTACCAAAGCCCGATTTCCTAGTAAAACCAAGTATTTATTCATCCAAATTGCCCATTGTTTTTCACTCGCCCTTATAAAGCAACCCCAGATTTGCACCTTTGGTTGACTCTTTTTTCTTCCTAATTTCTTTTGAGGTGGAATATTGCCAATGTTAGTGTTTGCCTTATTGCTCCATGTCAAGGAATGTCTTGTGTCGCATTTCCCATGTTTGGCTAGTGCTTTGATTCAAGCATATGTCCTTATTGTTCACTAGCATCTTTTTACCTCGTGTGGGTTGAAGGAATTCATCATTGTCTTTCCTTCAACAAATCTACTCCCATCAACCTCAACACATTTGTGCTAGGAGTTTACTCCCACCAACCTCAACACATTTGTGCTAGGAGTTTGATCTAGAGACTTGGTACTTTGAGTTATAGTTTCTTTGTTGGTGGAGTTCTTCAATTTTGATAATGGATTATCATCATTAGTCCATAACCAAATAATTTATTTTAGGGTTGACTTCATATCATTTATTCACAATGTTAGGATCGTACTAAGTCATTGGGGGGGATTTCATGATTGATTTATGACTGGTGGTTCTTCCCATGTTTGGCTTCAAGTCATCATCACATGTGGTGGTACTTAATGGTGTTAATGCTCTAGAGTCTAGATTTCATTGAAGACCATGGACATTTATGGTTATTTTCAACAAGCATTAGAAACTTGATTTAGAACTCTTTTTAGTAAATTTAAGTCTTCAACATGGTTTGGGTCCCTCCAACTTCGGGGCTTCATATTCTTCATTATGTTTCATGATTTACATTGGCAATGTTATACCACTGATGTTGGAAGGTGTATGTTAATGATGTGTTGAAATATTAATGCACTTTAGCATGGTCTCTTTTTGCTTAAGCCATGGATTCATTTATATATATATGATGTATTGTGGCATGGCCTTCCCATTTTGTTGTGTAGTGATCCACTTATAATATGTTGTACTTAACTCATACATGAGCATGGGGATGCTTGACTAGTGAAGGAAAGGATGATTATTTTACATTTTTTTCCAAGTGATTTCCTAGGGCAAACCCCCTAGCACTTCCTCTCATTTTGAGGTTTGTACCCAGGGTATACCCTAGATTCTTCAAGGCACAAGGCCAAGTCAACAACAGAGTTCAAAGGTTTTACAACAATATACTCAATTTGAACTCAACATGTCACTTACATGAATAGAACATGGTGGGGAGGATAAGACCCCATCCCACAACCACTCAGGCTATACTGAATCAATATTTTACGTTTTGATATGTTTCATAGGTGGTTCCTTTGTCCTTTACTTGGTGATGATTTACTCCATAGGCTCTGAAACATCCATTTTGATGAAGAAACAACATAATGAATCTTGGCAATTCAATGCTTCACTAACCTCAAACATTATGAAGCATATGTTATTATGGGACTTTTTTAGCATGTACCAAGTTGTCCTAGCCCCAAACTACATTATTATGTAGTCTATTTTGCATGGAGGTCCTATTTTATCCCAAAACTTTGGAAATATTATGCATTTTTCATATTTTTTATTGTTGGCTATAGCCTTTTCCTCAGAAGTTGCATGCAAGGCATAAGAACAAGTTTAATACCCACGTGCATGATTTTGACTTGTTCAAGATTGATAAATCGGTGCTCTATAGTTGATTTAGTTCATCATGATCATTGTTTGTGAGGCCCAAAGCACAAATATCTCATGATTATTCTTGATTGTGGACTTAATCTTGATGTAAAAACCCTATAAGGGTTAAAAAACCTATAAAATGGCCTTCTTCACCCAGGATTGACATCTTTGGTTGTATACATTTAGGTTATGACATTGTGATATTTTTCCTCTCATGTGAGAGAATGCTCAATTTGCATCTTTGTATCCAACTACCCAATTTGTTTGTGGAGATGGTTGAAGGAGAATCAAAGGAGGACACCATTAAATACCATTGCACATGAGAGGACCTTGAAGAGGAACAAAACTAAGGATAAATGATCCATCTCACCATTCAAAGCTATGGATGTAATCTTTTATATTTAGAATGGAATTTCTTGTCTCCCCTCGCCCCCCATTTACTTGCATTGATTCAATGTCGTGACTTGAATGCATTTGTTTTCTCTCATTAAACCTATCAAGTAGGTCTATTAGGGTTTCTACTTAGTTTTGTTAATGGGATCCATGGTTTTGCCACTGTAGGGTAGGGAAGGTGTTTTTGTTTGTCTTCTATGTAGGCAAATTGAAGTTAGGACAACTCATCTTACTCATTCAATCAAGGTCGGAAGATCCACATAGAATTGCAAGTTACATGTTCCTCTATTCCCTGATTTACCAAAGCCCTAATTACTTTCTTGTTTTCTTAGCTTAGTAACATAAAACTTGTTTTTTTGTCATTGACCTTCAATCATCTAGTGAGAATCTAGTGGTACATCAGTATGAAAAACTATGTCGATAAAATGTTTTTTTTTATATATAATACAAATGTTATAGCTTCATTGTTACTCATCATGTTGAGTAGAAGAAGATGACTAGCTAACACTCAACTATGATGAGAATTGATCAAGATCATATAAAATGCTTATGCAAATAAAGACTCATAATGCCTTGGATTCTAAATTACCTATTCTTCATAATGCTTCTTTTCATGTGTCTTTTCTTTATTTTTAAAACTAATTCTAGAGGATAAACCCTACCCTTACATAAACCAAGAAAAAAATTCAATAAACAAATCACCCTAAATGTGTAGGTTACGAGTAATATTAAGCACTCTCAATGGTACAAGCATAGGTTAAGCAACAATATTACCATGAATAAGCATCTACATGTTGTTGCCCTTTCACGTGTAGTGTAATGCATCAATTGTGTCAATCCAAAGAAAGTGAACAAACTTTACCACTAAAGATTAATAAAGAAAAATATTATTTTTCAAACATTATATTGTGTTTGTGTTTTGCTTAACTACACCGTAGGCGTTCACCAACGAGAAGCGTAACCATCCATGTCGGCTAGATTCCTCGCTCATAGAGCGAAAGGAATCCTGCCACGTGGATGGTGCTTTCGGTGGAGAATTTATTAACGGAAACATAAATTTCCTGAACTAACGTTACCTGCAAATAGTCTGAAAATGCTTCATTACCACGATGTGATTTTGTAAATTCTCGACATGCCAAATCAGTTATACTAAACAGAAGCTCCGACATGCCATTTGAACCATTGGAGCCATTGGAATTTCAGCATCAAACACGAAGTCAGCGCACCACAATTCCTCTGAAATTTGAATACACAAAACTTTGTCCAAAGTCTAGCTTCCAGGTTTTTTGTTGGTTTGGAGACTCGGAAGGTGAAATTCGTTGTTCTGAATAGACGAGTAAGGAATTATGTTTTACACCTTCACGTCGCACGATACTGGTCCTGCATTTGTCACTGCTGGCAGCTCTTCTAACTCGGACATCCCAGCAACATTTGACGCAGAAGGTCGATGTCACAAAACTGTCGAAGGTTGCCGAATCCGTCGAAGTGTTGTATGTGTGCCGAACTCGAAACATGTCGAGACTTGTCGAATTGGAACCTGTCAGGGTTGGTCGAGTTGAAACTTATCGAATCAGATATCCGTGAGGTGAAGAAGAGCCAGAGATGTGGCCGTCAAAAAGAGCAAATTATGTAGGGTACTGTGCAAGAGGCCTTGCGAAAGCCACCTTTCTGAGAAGAAGTTGGTCGCCGAGAAACGCGTGATGAGAGAGTTGGCCGCCATGAAGAAGTGTCTTCCCCCCTTTGTGACCATCCAGTAGACTGCCAATTCAACATTGTTGAAATCAGAAACCTTGGAGCATTGATCACCAACTCTGGCCAAGATATTCTCACTACTAGCAGACTGCCCAACGATTTGTTTTACAAGGTATTGAGTTATAATTTTGTTCCAAGAAAAATATTTGTGTTTATCTATACCCATCGACCGTTGGCATGATGGTAAGGTTGGTCATGTTGACCGTCGACACATGATTGGCTGGTTGAAGGCAAGAGCCGACTTGCTCTATTTTGAAGAGCGTATGCCTTTCTTTTTGCAGGTTTCTTTACTTGCTCCTCGAACAGGTTCTTGGCATGTTGCAGTCGACACGGTGTAGTCGTTGCGTGCTTTTGGTCGAAGATAGTCGATTGCCAGTCGGAAGCTTGCTTTGGTTGAACTGTTGATCAACTGAACACACAAATAAATAGTCAGTTAGCTTCCACATATGTTTATAGGTCGATGCGGTCGGTTGATGCTGATAAGATCCATCTACCAATGAATTGTTCCACTGCACCAGAAATAAATCCAGCCATGGGTAAATAACGCAAGGATGAAGACCTACAAACAAATACTAGCAATTGCACCTTGGGGTGCAATAAAAGAACGCCATAATTTAAAGTGAAACAAGTAAATGGAATATCATAATGTTGAAATGTGTATGAAGTAAATGTAAAAGTTGAACGTAAACATATGAGTAAAATGCGATTACATATATGTCAATGGAAAATAGAACAAAGAGATGTAGTTTAGAGACAACAATTTGGTGGTTGAACCATGGTATTTGCAAGGCTTTACAACATTAATCATTTACATAGCTTTGAGTGGACAAGCGCAGTCTCCCAGTCTGTCCATAGTAAGTACAATTAAAACATATAGCCATTCACTTGTCAAGCTTTGGCCTTGAACTTTACATATAAATTTAAACAAAGCATAATTACAATATTTGTAGATGGGGCATAGCAATTGAATCGACTAAATGGAGGTATTTACCTTGGAGAGGAGAGAACTGGACAGACGTAACAGTGATATTTCTTGCACCTATTTAATTTCACATGGTTTGTGCTTCAACTTCATAATTAGAACTGCATATTTATAATTTATGCATAATGATCCAATACATTTTAAGAATCAAAAGAGAAATATTACAACAACAAAGCACCACCACTATGTTGGTAAACAAAGGAATTTTAAGAAATATAGCTAATTGCATGCCACTTGGCCATATTGATGCATGGCAAGGAGGAAGAAAACTAAAACCAACAAACTTAAAGGCCTGCACATGAAAAGTAGAAAAGTTGTTAGGGAGAAGGGAGAAATAGGAGAGAGCTTGAAAGGAGGTTAAGGAAAATGAAATAGTGGAAAAATATAAGTACCTACATATAGAACGTACTTAAGGGAGCTCCATTGAATGTAGCAATGTCTCTGCAACTTTTCTTACCTTGACATGTGGATTATCCTGCATACGTTTGTATCGATCATAGGAAAATGCTGGGGAGATGTGAAGATCCTCTAGAGAAGGGACTCTGGAAAGTGCAGTGAAGGTCAAACCTTGATGCTCCATTGTACCAATGTCTATTGTAGCCTTTGGTAATGTCATGCCTTGAGATTTATGTATTGTCAATGCCCATGCCATTTTAAGTGGGATTTGAGTACGACCCCCCCTTTGTATAGGTGGAAGTGGTAGAAAAGTAGGATTGTTGGTATCCCACGGAGGACCAATGTACTTTTGGAAGTTAACAACAACAAATGTTGGAAGTTGTGGAGGATGATGGTTTGATTTGTAGAAAATATCAACCACTTGTTCGAGCGATCCATTAACGAGTCCTGTTGAAACCCACAAGTTTGATGTTAACATTACTTGTTGCCCAGGGCAAAGCAACACTGCACACTCCAGTTGCTCAGCTTCAACTTGAGAAGTAACATGGTTGTTTATGTGCTCAGCAATAGAGAGTGCTACTAGAATTTGCAAAGACTTCAACATGTGTAGATTATGAAGCGAAGCTAGTTGGTTGGTTGCAAATAAGTGCATGGAACCTTTGAAAGTAGATAACTCATCCTTAGAAAGGAAGGAGTCTGTCCTTGAAATGAGAAGATTCCAATCCTCTGTAGTAGTTGATGCATTTCTGATGTTGTTAAGAAGGTTCATGAAGGTGACCTGTGATGGGTCATTGCCTTGCTGGCGAAAAACTGTTGAAAGTGTTACAACTGTGTTGAAGCTACGCCAAAGTGCAGTACCATGGGAAGAGCCTGCATACAATGGAATGTCCACAACTGGTGGCAATTGGGCAAGGTCTCCGACAAGAATAATTGAGCAACCACCGAAAGAGATGTTTTTATTGTGAGGGAATGCTTCACGGAGACGTTCATCAATTTGGGTTAAAAATGTTGGGCCTAGGAAGCTCATTTCATCAATGAGAATGTAGTGGATATGGTGAAGTTCCTCTTGGAGGTTTGAAAGTGAATTTCCTTCCAAAGGCATGAAATTTATAGGAATATGGAGGGTTGAATGGATAGTAGATGCTTGGATGTTGAATGCTGCGACGTCGGTAGGGGCAAGTACCAATAGTGGGGATTGACTGAAGTTCTTGTTCAAGGAAAGGGATTCTCTTATGCAGCAAATGAAGAATGATTTGCCAGTGCCAGCAGTCCCTTGTACAACCATTCTGAGTGGAGGACTTTTTTTGATGTTTGTGGAGTGATTCATGACAATGGAGTGGGCTTTCATTTGAGTGGGGGACAATGTTTCATAATTTGGTGTATCAGAGTAGGATGGTTGAGGGAGGTGGTGGTGTGAGCGACTAAGTTGGATGAAGTCAATAGCGAGTTCTTGCAAGACGAGGGGGATGGTCGTATCATGCCAATTATGGTTTTTGTCAATGTCACGACGACCTAGGATGTCAAGGTCACTTATTTGCATGTCATTGGTAGGGTGTAGTTGGGAGAGCAATTCCCATTCATCCAATTGCATGAGTTGTAGGTTTTGCAAATCGTTAGAAACCATGGGGTCTTCTGATAAGGAAAGGGGTTCAGATGGTTTTCGGTTAACATGCCAAGGAGTGTAGGTCAACTTCAGTTCGTCCCAATTTGTAACAATAGCTTCGTCGGAGGCACCAATGTTGGGTTGTATATTGCGGAAAGTTTTGTACAACATGAGTTCAGATTTGCAGAAATCAATAAACAAGGGTGTATCTATGGAGGGTATTGAATAGTAACGGGGAAGAACACAGACGATGGCGGGGGGGTCTCTTGGTTTCCATTTGTCTTTTTTCCTATGAGCATTATATGACCAAGATCTTGTAGCCTCAATGAGAGATATGGAATGAAGAGCGGGAGGGCGTGAAAGGTAGGCATCTATGAATTTTGTTGATGTGAAGGATGTGGGATTGTCTGATGTAACATGCTTATAAGTTTTGTGGTTGACATTGAGGGAGAAGAAAGTGCGGCTACTAATTGTGAGGGGTAGTTTTTGCAACATATGGCATGTTTCTTGGGCTCCAATGTCACGATCAACAAGTGTTTCAGAAAGGAATTTTTGAATAGCAACAATGGAAGGGTCAAGAAGTGGTGCAGCATGGACAATTCGTCGAAGCATTTGGTGAAAACTTTCAGATTTTGTTTCTGATTTAGGTGCATACTTAGCAATGTATTTTTGAAGGGCATCTATGTCGAGCACTGGTTGATAGTCAACATTCCCGCGCCATATTGATAGGATGGAAGGGACATGGCTATTCAAACGATCATCATTGCGAGCTGGCTTGTATGTTTTTTTTCCATTGGCATCAATGAACATGGAAGATGAGTTTTGCAAAGGCCACGGTGCATTATAACGACATGTGTAGGAAGAACCTTTTTTCCGAAGGCAAGTATTTGTTGTGCATTTTGTGTGTTGTTGGATGCGATTGAGAAGTTCTGTATAGTCATGCAAAGGGTTTTCTTTTAGAATGTCGTCAGTAGATAACAAGCATGGATCGGGCATAGCAGAGAGGGGTAAGAAGGGGGCTTGTTGGTGGTTATCTCGTGTGTTCCAAGTAGAAATAAAATGATCAAAGAAGTCCTTAGCTTTATCAACCTCAGTAGCATTCCCCCAGTCAAGCGTGTCCATAACAGGTGCATTTGGTAACCATATGAAACCGTGAATATGTGCAGAGCCTCTACTTTTCCATTCATACCTATGCATGTAATATGTGTTAGTAATATGTGGCAAAACAATAGAAGGGGAAAATAGATGTGTTGTTGGAAGAAGGGATAAGAAATTTTACCTATACCATAAGTCATGTGCATGGAGGTGTTTAACCAAGACCTCTTCATGGAATATTGTGAACCTGTGGTGCATGTAGAGCGATGCAAGATGTGGGTTGGAGATGATATTTTGTTCCCGCCATTGTTGGTGCTTGCTTGAAGTAGTGGGTGGTGTCCCAGGCATGACTGCATGTAGGTCGGGCCACTTAGTGTCGGCCGCACTCAAAGTGAAGAAAAAAGTTGGGCACCCAAGCTGGGAAACCAAATCTGTTAATTCGTTCCTTGATTTGTGCAAGAAAGAGCGTGTTCCACAGAGTGTTGCACCAAAACGCATGATCTGGTCTAGGAGTTTGTCTAAAGGTGTTTGTTCCAAGCGGTTGTTGAGTTCATAGATGGTAGTGGGAAAGTTGTCTTCAATGTTTTTTTTAATGAAGACTGCTGCTATTGATTGGCTACGACGACACATGATGAGATTGTAGAGGTAGTAGCGGAATCGTGGGTGGCGACCAAACCTATTATCATAGTAGCGAAGAAGGTGTAATGCATATTCATGGAGATCAACATATTTAAAATGTGGTTGTTTGAACATGGAAGTGCCTTGGGGGAAAAGTGATGGAAATTCCATTGAGAAAAGGCCCTCTGTATTGTATTCATTGATAGGTGACAAACCTATAGGTGGCCATTCCATTGCATTTGTTGGTGATGAAGAAGGTGTTTGCAAGAAAGTTCAGATGTGTTGGAACTCTGTGTCTGTATTGGGGAGAATATTAGCAAAGGACGAACTTTGTTGGGAGTTTGGCTATGAAATTTCAGGTTCATAAGGGTGAACATCTTCAGCGGAAAAGGTAGAATCAAGGGTAGTGGAGTGTGAATGTTGAAGAAAAGGGGAAACATTAGTGGGGGAAATTGGCAAAGCCATAAGTGCAGCTTGGTCAAGATGTACATCTTTATAGTATGGGTCATGTGCTATCTTATATTCCAAGGCTGCAAGAACATGGGATCTGCTGACAATGCAATCATAGGATTGATGGTTGAAGGTTTTGCGAGTGACAACTAAAATGTCCAAGTCTTCAACACGTTGTGGCAAAAAATTGAGGATGGTTGAAATGTCTTGTGGAAAGCTTATTGTATGACCACTATATTTGTATTGTCCACCACGAGCATGGGTTACTTGCAAAATAGGGTTGACACGTGAAATGAGCATTTCTTCGACTTGGGTAAGGATGGATATAACAAAGGGTTGTTCACCAGGGTCCATGTTGTTCCAAAGGGAGAAGTGGTGGCCATTTTTATTTTTTTTTGATTAACATCTGGAACAGGTATGGTGGCCATTTAAAATGCGGAAATGAAGACCAGGATAAGATTCTTTACAGATTGAACAAACATGGATCGATGGTAGCTTATATAGCCTTAAGCGAAAGCGGTGATGTGCTTGAGATATGTTATTGTCATTGAAGGAATGCGTGGTTGTGTTGGGTGGAGGAATGGTATTTGGGATGGTTGGGGAAGAGGTTGTTTGAGAAGTGGAAGGGTAGTCTAATGATGGAAGATTGAGATGAGCATGTGAGGTTGTAGCTTTGGTTTGCATGGAGGGAAGTAGGATTGTTTCATTGTGGTTTGCAAATGGATGGGTGGGATTTGAAAGCTCGGATGTTGTAGGAGTTTGTGTGGGAACATGAAACTCTACCATATGGATGGAGAGGGAATCTTTTTTCTGTTGGTAAATATGTCTCTTATGTGCATTTATGCGGTCTTTGTTAGCCAAATGATAGGCATGTGCACGTTCTTTTTTGGAAGGAGGAGACATATCCAAATGTAGATGAGCAACGAAGGCACCTGAATTTGATTAAGAAAACAAGAAACACACATGTTATATGTAAGACATTTAAAGAGACATTGAAATTGCATTTTTTCATGGACATTCCAAAGAAACAACATGTTATATGTAGGACATTCAATTTTTTTTTTCAAGGCACATAAAATATGAAAAGCATTAAAGGGATGCAAAGTGTTTGAATATAAATAATTGAAAAAATGGCTAGATAAATGAAGTAAATCAATCTCATGTAAAGAGAAGCAATTGTTGAGAAATTACATAGTACGAGTTTTTTGTTTTTGTTTTTCAATGTACATTTAAAAAAACAACATTGAAATCATTGTAAGTGTAAAAAAGAACTAAATAATGTGCTGATAATAAATGTGTGTATTTGGAATAGTGTATAAATGGCTACCATAAGTAAACTGTAGCTAAAAGTGAATGCATGTAAATAAAAAGAGACATAAATAAATAAGAGTAGCTTAAAGTGTAGAAATTGTAGCTATAGTAATACGTAATGGAAATTGTTTGCTTGCATGTATGGCAAAGCTTGCTATGAAAAAATATATAGTTAAACTATTACAAAAACGAAGGCAATGAAATGTTTGTAAATGCCTTCTATGCATGGCCCAATTTGGCAATTTCAACGAGTAGTAAGTTGCTGGTTGCCGCAAAATCAAAAGACATTTAAAGAGACATTGAAATTGCAATTTTTCATGGACATTCTAAAGAAACAACATGTTATATGTAGGACATTCTATTTTTTTTTTCAAGGCACATAAAATATGAAAAGCATTAAAGGGATGCAAAGTGTTTGAATATAAATAATTGAAAAAATGGCTAGGTAAATGAAGTAAATCAATGTCATGTAAAGAGAAGCAGTTGTTGATAAATTACATAGTACTAGTGTGTGTTTTTTTTTCAATGTACATTTAAAAAAACAACATTGAAATCATTGTAAGTGTAAAAAAGAACTAAATAATGTGCTGATAATAAATGTGTGTATTTGGAACAATGTATAAATGGCTACCATAAGTAAACTGTAGCTAAAAGTGACTGCATGTAAATAAAAAGAGACATAAATAAATAAGAGTAGCTTAAAGTGTAGAAATTGTAGCTATAGTAATGCGGAATGGAAATTGTTTGCTTGCATGTATGGCAAAGCTTGATATGAAAAAAATATATAGTTAAACTATTACAAAAAAGAAGGCAATAAAATGTTTGTAAATGCCTTCTATGCATGGCCAAATTTGGCAATTTCAAGGAGCAATAAGTTGCTGGATGCCGCAAAATCAACATGTTCAGAGTGCATGATGATGACCTTCAATTGAGGCTTGTCTTTAAATGTTTCCATTTTAATGGAAAGTGTGAGTAGGAGTTGTGTGCATTCAACCTTAGAGAATATTTCCTTGATGGAGGAAGGATCAGAAGAAAGTAAGTGAAGATGCTTTGCAGCAATACCAAGGAGTTCAATGGATGCATCCTCGAACGTGATGACGGAGTCAAGAGAGGCAGTGTGGTCTTGAAGTTTCATTTTCAACAAATACCTGTAGTCACAATCAGCCAAGTCAACCTCACATTTGGGACAATGCCAACCATTGGTAGAATTCTTGATGATTTTTTTCATGCATTGTTTTGAATCGGAAATTAAAGGGCAAGCAAGGTAGGAGAAGTTGTCAGGATCAATATGTGTTATGGTAACCTTTACGGAAACCCATTCAACTCTTTCAGAAGGACGAATGTTTTCAACTTCAAGAAGGGTTCGTTTCTTATTCATTTGCTTAGGAAAATTTGGATATTGGGTAGTTAAGGATGGGGATGAAGTATGGAAGCCCTCTTTTTCAAACCATTGGGTGAGCTTCTGCTTTTCTGGTATATCTAGGTTTATGAGAATGATGGATTTGGAAGTAGTCCCAACTGTCTTTCCATTAAACTCGGCTACACGACCTCCCTTGATTGCAAGCATAGGGTGGGAATTTTCTGAGCGTAAGGTAGATAGTTCTTGGCCTTCTACACGGCAATGTTCTCCCCACAAAGTAACGTCCATGCTAAAACCTGAGTTGTCCTTTATATGGATTGTTTTTTTGATAGTTTCTGAACCATCTTTCCGATGTATAGGGGTAGTAGTGGATGTGTTTGTGGCAACACCAACGATGTCAACAATGGAATTGACAGGAGATGATTTGATATCTTGAATTGTTTTGAAGTTGAAATGCATCTGTGGAAGTATAATGCTTTCCATTGGAAAATGTTGAACAATGGAGCTTGGTTGCAAGAAGATTTCCCATTCATTTGTAAGATGGCTATACATCTTGTTTGCTGGTTTGATAGTGCCTTTGGAAATGAGGTAGACATGGCCAAGAAATACTTGATCATAAAAAGCATTTGCAGAATCATTAAAGCAAGTGATGTGTATTTCGCCCCCGTCCTTATCAATAAAGTCAAATCCAAACACCTTCCCAGGGCCTTTCTGGTTATTGAAGTGGCGAAGGGTTGATTTATCCTGGACATGACCCTTTATGGACCAGTTTGAGGTGTAGGGGCTCAATGCATTGATAGGAATGGTTGTTTCAACAGTGGATGTTGAAGCACTTTGAAGAAGTGTGCATTGTTTCTTTTGAGGTGGTTCTTGCATTGAAGAGGATGGGGAAGTTGTTTCAAGAGAAGGTGGGCGAGAAATAGCGATTGGGTGGCCAATCAATGATGCGGAGGGCTCGATGACATCAAATTCCTGTATTAAGATAGACCTGTGCAAGGGAAAAAAACAACTAAGAAAACAAAGAAATAATGATTTCACTAAATGAAAAAAGCGAAAACATAGTAGTAGAGTAAAAAATGAAGCTTACATGCATTGGCAGAGAATTGCACATGTCCATTTCTTAAGCTGTATATTAGAACCTGGTTGAAGTCTTCCTGAAGCAATGAGGGAATTGAACTTTGATGGAAGCATGGTGCGGTGCATGTGTGTCCCATCAGAGATTGTTGTACGGTATTGCATGGTTGCGGTGCGAATAGATTTGAGTTGCTCCACATCCAAAATTTGTAGGAACGGTTGCATGTCGGAGGTTAGTGCAAGTAGTAATTCAATGGCATGTTCGGTCAAAGGGGTGGCCATTAGTTCTTACCTGGGAGGAAAAATAAAATATAAGGAAATTGGGTGTAAGGGGAGAGTTAAAAAAGGGGTTAGTTAGATGTTGCTAATAATCAACAATCTTATCAAGAAGAACAAGCATGTATTCCTTAAATATAGAAAAATTGAAATAAATCAAGCCAATCTCAGGAATGCAGTGTCATAACCGATATTTACAAAATGATACGATAAAGAAAATATTAAAATGTCCAAGAAGGTTTTGCGAGTGACATTGAGGATGGTTGAAATGTCTTGTGGAAAGTTTATTGTATGGCCACTATATTTGTATTGTCCACTACAAGCATGGTTTACATGCAAAACAGGGTTGACATGTGATATGATCATTTCATAAACTTTTGTAAGGATGGATAGAACAAGGGGTTGTTCAGAAGGGTTGAGGTGGGTTTCTTGTTTCTAAATAACATCTACATCAGGTATGGTGGCGATTAAAAAAGAGGAAATGGACACTAGGATAAGATTCTTTACATATTGAACAAACATGGATGGATGGTATGAGTGCAGGCGTGACTTAAATTTGTTGAGATTAAAGGTCACGATGATTGAGTTGGAAGGATCGACGGCATGCAGTGCATTGAGTAATGCATTTTGTTGGGGGTTGGCATGACTATAGTAGGTCTAGTGTGGACATTGTGGCAGGTGAGTGATGGAAGCCATCGAAAAAAATGTAACATGTGAACCACAACAAATGCAACAAGGTGAAAAAAGTGAGTGATATGTGGAAAGTTGGTTTAGGGAAAGACTCAGAACATGTAGGTTATGTTTATTTACGAGTTAGGCAGCTTGTATTTATAAAGAAGAATAAGTGCAAAAGGTGTAAAAGGTGAGTGATATGTGCAAATTTGGTTTAGTGAAAGAGTCACAACATGTAGGTTATGTTTAATTATGAGATAGGTAGCTTGTATGTATAAAGAAAAATAAGTGTAAATTACATAAAAGACCTTATGGCCTTCCTCTGAAATGTAACTGGGCCTTCCAAAAGCACAATTGATGGTGATAATCGGATCCACGCACCAATTGACTAGTGAAGGTAAGAAAGAGGCAGTTCTATCGGCAATGAGGCAAATGTTCCAATCTAGAAGACTTGGCAACACCTCCCAATGGCAATAGTTGACTTCAGGAGTCAATTGCACTCACAATTGCTCCTTGGCGATGTCCTAAGTTTGGCCACTAAGATACCTTGCGTCAAGTGTGGATCAGTGGTTCGGCCTGCACGGTATAGTGTCGTCTCCCTACAACGAGTTGAGTGACTCATAGGGGAGAGCAGGGAAACTATACCTCGGCTTTAACCTCCTTGGGCACGACGCACTTCTGATCCGGGTTTTCTCTGAACACTTGCTTATAGAAGGATTTATAAAGCACCCTATAAGTCAACAATGCTATGTTTCAAAATATACCTAATGAAACTAGATTGGAGGGCATTAATGGATGCCTAGCCCAATCAATCGTACCTAACTAAAATAATTGTTTTGTGACCTCATGTGGAGGATTTTAGTTGGTTGGCAATTTACAAAGTTGATTTTAAGGGTCTACTTTTTCTTAAGGAAAGTAACAATAAGAGTGTAAAGTAAAAGTAAAGGAAATTTAATTTTCATATAGCGTAATATCCAAAAGCATGGTCATAATGAAATGTTTTCAATTTTTTTGTTATGAAATAATATAGGTCCTTTAGTGTGTGCAAGTAGTGGAAAAACATGTGGTGCAATTTAAAAAAAAAATCATTTTAAAATGTTGACATAGTGTAGTGAGAAGTGGTTTGATGAAAAAATGTTTTTTTTTTTTTCACTTTGCAAGGAGATAATTCAAGAAAAACCAGTAAGGAAAACATATTTATAAGTATGATATTTTATTTCATTGTTAAATAATATAGATTAAAAAAAACATGTTATGAAAATAGTGAATCGAAGATAGTTTAAATTTATAATCACAAGTAAGTCTATCTTAACAACTCGCTTTTAAAAAATTTGAATATATATATATAAAATAAGGAGGTGTCTTCACGTGATTTTCTAATGTTTATGTATTATGTAATTTTTGTAAGAATATATACTATGAGACACATGCATATAAAAGAAAAGTATACCTTATGTTTTTGGACTTTGCACTTGCACCACAACATTAATTAAGGGGAAATTAATGTTGATGCCCCGAGGGGTTGTAAACATCAACCCGTTAAATAAAAAATAATACTTAACAAATTCAACAAAAACAAATTTGATTTATGTTGTTCAAAATAGTAATGCACTCTAGTGGGCTTGGTGTGCTCTACATCCAAAGAGGTTAAAGAGGCAAGGATAAATTGATAATGATGTATATGTTTCACCAAGAGCATGGAAGTTCTAAAGTTATTAAGATCACATGGATTGACAAAGATGTGTTCATACATACATATATTATTAAACCCTCATTGTTTAAAAGTCTAAATTTCAAGTAATAAAACTTTATTATGCAATTGAATACAATAAAAAGTATTCTTGTCACAAAAATTACCTATATTTTTGTTATAGTCATACATATATTATTAAACCCTCATTGTTTAAAAGTCTAAATTTCAAGTAAAACTCATCTCAGTAATGAATTTTGAACATTCCATCATCGACACTCCAAAACTCTCCATCATCTACCTCAGTGGCTTAATAACATTTGTTATTCAGCTTAACAACATTAATCTCACCTCAGTATGATTTTATGTCCACCTTTTCCTCCACTTTAAACCAAGATTGTGAACAGGTGATGATGCTAGAACTTGGTCTCTCTTTCTTAAGCTTTGTTTTTTACTCATGTTTTGAGTTTTCATTGTCCCTAAATTTCCTATCCAATCTATAATGTAAAAAAATATTTTTGACTTATTCCAAAATTTCAATCTATAATGTAAAAAAATGTTTTTGATTTATTCCAATTTTTTTTTTAAATTTTATATCTCAATTTAAATTTCTTCATGTTGATTCAATTTTCTTTTTTACATTGAATTTTTTTATTATTCACAATGTTCATATCAATGTTTTTTATTTATACAATATTCTTAAAAGTTTGAATATCAAATATTGAATTAATTAACATATTCTCAAATATGTTACTAATTAACATATTCATAGTTTATTGTATCACTGAATTTGGAAGGTATATTTATGTAGTTGAGACCTCGGTTGTCCTAAGTGCTCTTCATTACCTTAAAAAGTACAAGAGAAAAAAAGGAATTTAAAAAGACAAAAAAAACTTGAAAATAACTAAAGTGAAATTCTCAAAACATGACCTTTTCAATATATAAAATTAAAAAATCATTTAATATTATATTTCTATTAAAAAAATAAAAATAAAAACAATCACCTTCATTAGTGGAAAACCTAATCCATCGAAAATATCTTGTTTGTGCGTTTTATAAAAAAAAAACAATCAATGCCATTAGTGGAAAACCTAATCCATCGAAGTAGTGTGTTTTTTATAATCTGTGTTGTGAGTCTTTTAACTAAAAGAATTTATAATACGGTTTATGAGTCTTTTAACTAAAAGAATTCGCTTATGACTCTTTTAATTAAAATAATTTGGTTATGAAATGCATAAATATCAGACACATTTTAAATTAGGTTGAAAACTTATTTAAATTCAAAGAAATTTTATTTCAACTCCAGGTTTGGACTACGTTTGGACATGAGCACACATTTTGCAGTATAATCTTACCTCCAACCTACTCAACTATTCGTTCCAAAACTCGCCACATTTTTTCTTTTTTCATTTTATTTGGACTGTCATGTGAGCCATCATTGTTGTGCACAAAAAATTCAATAGAATTTACCTGTAAGAAACAATTTAACTTAACATAAAGCAACAAAGAATTTGTAAACCGACTTTGCTTACGGGCTCAAATCTACTAAACCTATAATATTCAAATCAAACCTCATACCACTGAAATAAATCATTTGGAAAAGGTGATGTGCTTATGCCTAACATGTTGCCAAATATCCCACTTGTTTAAATGAGAATAAAGCTTCCACGTGCAAATGAGAATAAAGCTTCTACATGCTATGACTGAAGGTAGCTTTCACAGTATATGGCCAGGTGGCACAACAATCCATACTCCTGGCATGTTCATTGCAGCGGGCAGGTGGCACGAGAATCCATATCCGTGGCATGCAGATTTTTTGGTCAGTTTTTCCTTGCAGTGTGATTCTTTTTTTGCAAGGGGCATGGTTTTCTCTTCTCCTGTTATGATGCAGAGCCACGCTTTCAAGGCAGCTCGCTCTCCCTCAACAGATCCTGTTTAGTATACCTTCATTCTTTGCGGCTCGTACCTAGTTTACTTACTGGGTGGATTGTTTGTTATTGTAGCTATATTGATCGAGGGTAATTTGGTAACGAAGGAAGGCAATAAAGACCTCCATGGGACTGATACAAGAGATGAGCAGCAACAATAGCTTCATTGCTGCAGAGAATGTGGGTAAAGTGGGAATAGGGTATGGAATAGCCATTGCAGTTGGGATTTGGATACTGGTTTCTATAATCATCTTTCAATCTTATTTGTGCGTGAGAGTGCAGCGAAGAGGTCATATGAATGGCAATGGGATGGCCAATAGTGCAATTGTAGTTCCTCATTCCTACTCTTCCTCTGTTAATGAAGAAACTGCCATATATGGGAGTAGGGTCTGGTCTGTACCAGAAGACAATAGATTCGTATCCGAAGATGGTATTCTCCAGATACCAGAAGCTGCCTCGTACTTGTCGGGATACATGGTGTTCTATTTGCTTGGGAGAGTATATCTCGCTTGAGGGGGTCAACAACTGTGGGGTTAAATTAGAAAGTATATCTATAAAGGTATATTTTTTGCTCAGTTTTTCCTGGCATGAAGGTGAAATCCCAGCACAGCCTCAGATGCTTCCCATTGAAACAGAGCTATAAAGACGGCCACCTTGCTATGAAGAGTTCAAGGAATGGACGAAATTGTGGAAGGGTGTTTCAAGTGGCTTGTAGAGCAGGCTAAGGTAGGAGGAGCATTAACAGGGTTATCAGTCTTAGCTTCTGTGCAACAACTTGTTACTAAATCGAGCCAATTATTAGCTCTATACGAAGGAACTGGTCGTCTATGGCTGATTGGGATTGCGACGTGTGAAACATACCTGCGTTGCCAAGTATTTCATACTTCTATGGATGACGATTGGGAGCCTCTACCTATTTCCCAGGTTCCCCTTGTTTCTTTTGCTTTCCAAGTTTTGCATTTATTTCAGTGTTTATGAGATATGTCTCGAAATGCATAAAATATTCCATTATTTTAGATTTGGGGGATCATAATTATATTTGCTGTTACTGCGAGCATGTTCAGCTAAAGATTTAACACAATAAGTAGATATTGCATCCATAATGTTATTGAAATTTGACAAATAGAAATTGGAATATGGAATATGGTCCAAACCTGTGTGTCCTGCAGAATATGCTGTGGCTGAAGGCAACTGCAACGGACAGAAACTGCTGAAGGCAACTGCGATTGACTGACAGAAACTGAAACTAACAGAAATTGTTGTGCGACTGGAACAGATAGTGTTGTGTTGTGCTGCTGCGAGGAATACGAAATGAAGGTGGGCAGAGGTAGATGAAGGAGGCAACACCGCCTAAGAGTGTCGGCAGAGAATTGATGTGCATTTAAGGGAGCAGGTGGAGAATTTAAATGGCCATCCCTTCAATGGCAGAAATGCCAGGCAGCAGATCAACGAACCAATTTTTTCCAATCGTCGGACGAACCATCGAACGACTGAAAACTAAAAAAAAAAAATTTCAGGGAGTCGATTCCCACTTGTTGAAACGCCTTACGGCGTAATTAAAGACTGCTCGTTTGTTTTTCTTGAATGAAAAGCATTGATAAACTTATGCATGCTTTTGTTGACCTGAACGTGAAGCCGACCTAGGCACTAACGAGACAAATTTACCATCTAAAGAATTTGTTCTGTCGGCCAGAACATCTTTCATCAGCATAATCAGTCTATATTCGACAATAGTCTACCGACCACTCTTCACCAACTTGTGCAGTCACCTGTCGGCTATGCCAAAGCAGTCGGTGTCTGACCACTTCCTTATCATCCGACCACTTCAGTCGAATTAAATCCGACCAATCCATTCGACACGTCTCATGGGAGTCACAACTTCAAAAGATACTCTTGCAAAGTCTTTTCGCACACGAAAAAGAAGCCTGGGAGAACCCATCGACTAAGCATCTAGTCAAACTAACTGCATATCGACCGAGTCTGCTTGACCACCATAATCTTTCCATCAATCACTAGTCCGCCCATCGACTGATAGTCCGATCGATCACCACAAATTGATCCTGGTTCATGTGTGGGTGATTTGTCTTGTTGTGAGCTTTAGGCATAAAGAATCAATATAGATTCGAAGCACAGTGCATGGAATAAAAAGCTACGACGAGCATGGAGATAGTGACTGGTAGCCTATGGCATGTGGACGCTGACCAACAGCCCATCGAATAGTGGGAGAATGAAGTTGATCAAAACGCCGATGAACTATGGCATATTATGGTAATGGCTCTTTAAAGTTGTAATATTTTTATAAAGTATTCATGATCATAAACATACAAGGCAGTTGACTTTTGAATATGTTAGTAAATCTTGTCGATATGGTGGTCGACATATAAAATTTGTGGTCGATACTAAATCAGTTGAGTCAATTATGGTCGATATGGTCGATATCCAAACTGGTCGATATTGTTGTAGTCGATATCACTTGATGTCACTTTATTTTTAAAAAGGTCGGAAGTGTATATGGTCAGGTCATTACTTAAAAATATGGTCGATGTAACATGGTCAGACTTGTAGTTTGAGTTGATACATCATATGGTCAGTATCTTCATTCAGTCGAGCTCGACATCTTATTAAGGTCCCAATTGATCTTGTAAAGGTCGAATTTTGGCAACATTGTTGGGTTCAAGGGGCGGGTTTAGAGTAAAGATAGAGTTGATGCATAGTATTGGTCAAATCCCATCTGAATATCGAGTTCCAACTTCATTCCCAACATATTTTTATGTCTTCCACCGACAGGGCATTGGAGTTGGGAATACAGACAATGTTGAATGGAAGCTTAATGGAGGAGAATGTGATGATCTCCCTTCTGTGCTCCCACGAGGAACATAAAATGCATAGACGAAGCACGAGGTATTTTGGTTGTAGACAGATCAAAACCGATCAAAGTTCACAAGTTGAAGTATTCCATAGACCAAAAAAAAATAAAAAATCTTAATGGACAAGCTATACATAACCGAGGATCATCACAAACTATTTTGAGGCATGTCGGTGCGCGACCGAAGCTCTTATGTGTGTCTTGGTCTCTCTCAGGTGAGACGACCTTCCTCAAACAAATCCCTAAGTAGAATTGGATCACCACCAAAAGAAGTCGACGATTAAATGCATAAAACTTTATTGAAACTGTCGACCATTGACAAGATCTAACAACTGCAGAATGGTCGATCAATGACCGACTAGTCGGAGTTACTATCGACAATATTGGGTCGTGAGCGGTTGGTTGGTTGGTGTTGCAATGGTAGACTAGGTATTTGCAGTCGATGACGACATGGAGGAAGTCGACCGGTGCAGCATGAATTTTCATCTGTCGACCTCCGACTTGGAAAAGGTGGCAAATTGGTCTGTATTTTAAGTTACGGTCGATCTTGACAATTGGTATGTATTTTAAGCAAGTTCAACTGCCAATTATTTTGTCAAAGTATGCAGCCATCAATCGAGTCTGTCGTCAACTAATGCACAAATATACTCTTGCTTGTCATAGGAATGTGTTTATAGCTATTTGTCGGCTATCGACCAGCAGCAGTTGTGATCAACAAAAAGTATCAATTGCATGACCATGAAGATCACGCCTCTACCAGTTGGTATTTGATATATTAAAATCTGAAGATGATCATGGCCAGTGATTGACTAAGACGATGACGAGGAGTGGAACTGTTGCCGACTTGATTTAATGTCAAAATTTCAATGAGACCTCGTTGTTCTTGCACTATCTTTGCCTACTCCACCTGAACCTTGAGGGACTTTTTTATACTTCCAAACCGTCCACCCGCTCCTTCAGCTACATTAACCTTAGTTGCAGCTCCTTGATGCAATCTCATTTTATCTAGTACCTATCCCCCATCTCTATCAATGACTCTATAATGAGCTTCAACAAGGCGGTAAGATAAATCTTCTAGAGGTTTAAAGTGTGCTCCGTCTCGACCAACTCTCCTTCGTAAATTAATTATATTGTTTAGGCTTCCCCCAGGATACTAAGTGCAACTCCTCTCTCTTCAACCAACTCATTTGTCGATGTGTATCGAGATGACCTATGCATAGAGGTCGACCATCTGAGTCGACATGCCTTGTTTTTTTTTTTCGACTACATCATTGTTGTACGTCGACTTATATTGAAAATGTATTGTCAAAATGGTTCAAATTGTATTAAATTGTTTACAATGGTCATCATGGTCGACAAAGTATTCAAATATTATTTTTTTGGTTGGAGTTCGAAGTTGTCGAACTAGTCGCGTAAAAGTACGTGTCAATATTTTGGAGGGACAAGTCGATATGTTTTTGGTCGAAGTTCGACATGTTCAAGTGTATTTTGTCAAAGTATGCAGCCATCGATCGAGTCTGTCGTCAACTAATGCACAAATATCCTCTTGCTTGTCGTAGGAATGTGTTTATAGTTATGTGCCGGCTATCGACTATGTGTCGGCTATTGCCTATGTGTCGGCTATAAATTAAAGAGTTATAAATTTTTGTTTTTTATAGATTATTAAATCATTTTTTATTTATATTATTGAAGGCAAATTTGTATTATTGTTGTATATTTACAATTTTTCAGTTAACTAAGTTTTCCTACAAATCTCTCAAAACATATGTTTCATGTATGTGCAGTCATTAATTTATATGAAGAAATGTGTAAGATATCTTATATTCTTATTAGTAACCTATGTTACTCATTAGTATTTAACATAGCGTTAACTTGGAAATCAATATATGTGAAGAAGCTCTACAAGGAGGCCTTACAATTATTATGGTAAAAATAATGAACTTTGTGAGAAAATGCAACGTGTGTTTATGGGTTGTGCGAACCTTAAATCATGGTAGTACCAAATTTGACATTAGAAGGAGGCCTTGCAATTATTATGGTAAAAATAATGACCTTTGTGAGAAAATGCAATGTGTGTTTATTGGTTGTGTGAACCATAGTACCAAATTTGACATTAGTTAGGTGTGTTTATAAAAGTGTGCAATGAGTGGTAAGCCTTTGCATGTAAAATTTTGGTAAACCAAAGCTAAGTACATGGGAACTAAAATTTCTCATAAAAAAATGTCATTTCCTCGAGTTTTAGTCTTCCATGCATTTGGTGAAGCATGACAACCAACAATCTCGATAAGTGAAGGTTTGAATCACCTATTGGGGTGTTGTCAAGCAGTAAATCGATGAGATTTTTCCATCATTGTCTCGTGTTTGTTTCTCAAAGGGAGGGTGCTTTTGGCATCTAAAACTAGGAATCCTCAGAGTGACATGTCTCAAGAGTGATAACACATTAACTCCAAACCTTGAAGCCCAATCTTGATAGATGTGAATAGATTCCAGGAGTGGGATAAGGGGATTTTGGGGAAAGTAAGACATTAACTTTAGCTAAAAAAACATGAAGGCTTTCTATTTAAAAAAATAAAAAATAAAAAATTGACTCTTATGAACTCTTTTGTCCTAAATAAATTGACAATCTTCTACCATCCAATATCCATATTCACCAATATCTATATTCTTGACCTTAGAGTTTCTAAAAGGTATGTGTATAGAAAAACAATAGAGGAGGTTTATAAAGCATGCCTTAGACATACTTGGATTTTTGTCAAGGAAGTCACTTTTTCATAAACTTTATCATTATCATTATAATTCTCTCAACATTTAACATGATTCTATTATTACAGAAACTGTTGAAGGCAACTGCGATTGATTGACAGAAACTGAAAATAACTGAAATTGTTGTGCGACTGGAATAGATAGTGTTGTGCTGTGCTGCTGCGAGGAATATGAAATGAAGGTGCGGCGAGGAATACGAAATGAAGGTGGGCAGAGGTAGATGAAGGAGGCAGCACCGCCTAAGAGTGTCGGCAGAGAATTGATGTGCATTTAAGGGAGCAGGTGGAGAATTTAAATGGCCATCCCTTCAATGGCAGAAATGCCAGGCAGCAGATCAATGAACCAAATTTTTCCAATCGTCGGACAAACCATCGGATGACTGAAAACTAAAAAAAAAAATTTCAGGGAGTCGATTCCCACTTGTTGAAATGCCTTACGGCGTAATTAAAGACTGATCGTTTGTTTTTCTTGAATGAAAAGCATTGATAAACTTATGCATGCTTTTGTTGACCTGAACGTGAAGCCGACCTGGGCACTAACGAGACAAATTTACCATCTAAAGAATTTGTTTTGTCGGCCATAACTTCTTTCATCAGCATAATCAGTCTATATTCGACAATAGTCTACCGACCACTCTTCACCAACTTGTGTAGTCACCTGTCGGTTATGCCAAAGCAGTCGGTGTCCAACCACTTCCTTATCATCTGACCACTTCAGTCGAATTAAATCCGACCAATCCATTCGACACGTCTCATGGGAGTCACAGCTTCAAAAGATACTCCTACAAAGTCTTTTCGCACACGAAAAAGAAGCCTGGGAGAACCCATAGACTAAGCATCTAGTCAAACAAACTGCATATTGACCGAGTCTGCTTGACCACCATAGTCTTTCCATCAATCATTAGTCTTCCCATCGACTGATAGTCCGATCGATCACCACAAATTGATCCTGGTTCATGTGTGGGTGATTTGTCTTGTTGTGAGCTTTAGGCATAAAGAATCAGTATAGATTCGAAGCACAGTGCATGGAATAAAAAGCTATGACGAGCATGGAGATAATGACCGGCAGCCTATGGCATGTGGACGCTGACCAACAGCCCATCGAATAGTGGGAGAATGAAGTTGATCAAAACGCTGATGAACTATGGCATATTATGGTAATGGCTCTTTAAAGTTGTAATATTTTTATAAAGTATTCATGATCATAAACGTACAAGGCAGTTGAATTTTGAATATGTTAGTAAATCTCGTCGATATGGTGGTCGACATATAAAATTTGTGGTCGATACTAAATCAGTCGAGTGAATTATGGTCGATATGGTCGATATCCAAACTAGTCGATATTGTTGTAGTCGATATCACTTAATGTCACTTTATTTTTAAAAAGGTCGAAAGTGTATATGGTTAGGTCATTACTTAAAAATATGGTTGATGTAACATGGTCAGACTTGTAGTTTGAGTTGATACATCATATGGTCAGTATCTTCATTCGGTCGAGCTCGACATCTTATTAAGGTCCCAATTGATCTTGTAAAGGTCGAATTTTGGCAGCATTGTTGGGTTCATGGAGCGGGTTTAGAGTAAAGATAGAGTTGATGCATAGTATTGGTCAAATCCCATCTGAATATCGAGTTCCAACTTCATTCCCAACATATTTTTAGGTCTTCCACCGACAGGGCATTGGAGTTGGGAATACAGACAATGTTGAATGGAAGCTTAATGGAGGAGAATGTGATGATCTCCCTTCTGTGCTCCCATGAGGAACATAAAATGCATAGACGAAGCACGAAGTATTTTGGTTGCAGACAGATCAAAACTGATCAAAGTTCACAAGTTGAAGTATTCCATAGACCAAAAAAAAAAGAAGCTTAATGGACAAGCTATACATAACCGAGGATCATCATAAACTATTTTGAGGCATGTCGTTGTGCGACCGAAGCTCTTATGTGTGTCTTGGTCTCTCTCAGGTGAGACGAGCTTCCTCAAACAAATCCCTAAGCAGAATTGGATCACCACCAAAAGAAGTCGATGATTAAATGCATAAAACTTTATTGAAACTGTCAACCATCGACAAGATCCAACAGCTGCAGAATGGTCGATCAATGACGGACTAGTCAGAGTTACTATCGACAATATTGGGTCGTGGGCGGTTGGTCGGTTGGCGTTGCAATGGTCGACTAGGTATTTGCAGTCGATGACGACATGGAGGAAGTCGATCGGTGCATCATGACTTTTCTTCCACTTGGACGATCGACTCTCCACCATCATTTGTATGTGTGTGGTTGATGGTCCGACAGCGGCATAATGGTTGATCAATGACCGACTGGTCGGAGTTACTATCGACAATATTGGGTCGTGAGCGGTTGGTTGGTTGGCGTTGCAATGGTAGACTAGGTATTTGCAGTCGATGACAACATGGAGGAAGTCGACCGGTGCAGCATGACTTTTCATCTGTCGACCTCCAACTTGGAAAAGGTGGCAAATTGGTCTGTATTTTAAGTTATGGTCGATCTTGACAATTGGTATGTATTTTAAGCAAGTTCGACTGCCGATTATTTTGTCAAAGTATGCAGCCATCAATCGAGTCTGTCGTCGACTAATGCACAAATATACTCTTGCTTGTCGTAGGAATGTGTTTATAGCTATTTGTCGGCTATCGACCAGCAGCAGTTGTGATCAACAAAAAGTATCAATTGCATGACCATGAAGATCACACCTCTACCAGTTGGTATTTGATATATTAAAATCTGAAGATGATCGTGGCCAGTGACTGACTAAGACGATGACGAGGAGTGGAACTGTTGCCGACTTGATTTAATGTCAAAATTTCAACGAGACCCCGCTGTTCTTGCACTATCTTTGCCTACTCCACCTGAACCTTGAGGGACTTTTTTATACTTACAAACCGTCCACCCTCTCCTTCAGCTACATTAATCTTAGTTGCAGCTCCTTGATGCAATCTCATTTTATCTGGTACCTATCCCCCATCTCTATCAATGACTCTATAATGAGCTTCAACAAGGCGGTAAGATAAATCTTCCATAGGTTTAAAGTGTGCTCCGTCTCGACCAACTCTCCTTCGTAAATTAATTATATTGTTTAGGATTCCCCCAGGATCCCAAGTGCAACTCCTCTCTCTTCGACCAACTCATTTGTCGACGTGTATCAAGATGACCTATGCATAGAGGTCGACCATCTGAGTCGACATGCCTTGTTTTTTTTGTTTGACTACATCATTGTTGTGCGTCGACTTATATTGAAAATTTATTGTCAAAATGGTTCAAATTGTATTAAATTGTTTACAATGGCCATCATGGTCGACAAAGTATTCAAATACTATTTTTTTGGTTGGAGTTCGAAGTTGTCAAACTAGTCGCGTAAAAGTACGTGTCAATATTTTGGAGGGACAAGTCGATATGTTTTTGGTCGAAATTCGACATGTTCAAGTGTATTTTGTCAAAGTATGCAGCCATCGATTGAGTCTGTCGTCAACTAATGCACAAATATCCTCTTGCTTGTCATAGGAATGTGTTTATAGTTATGTGTCGGCTATCGGCTATGTGTCGGCTATTGCCTATGTGTCGGCTATAAATTAAAGAGTTATAATTTTTTGTTTTTTATAAATTATTAAATCATTTTTTATTTATATTATTGAAGGCAAATTTGTATTATTGTTGTATATTTACAATTTTTCAGTTAACTAAGTTGGTTTTTCTACAAATCTCTCAAAACATATGTTTCATGTATGTGCAGTCATTAATTTATATGAAGAAATGTGTAAGATATCTTATATTCTTATTAGTAACCTATGTTACTCGTTAGTATTTAACATAGCGTTAACTTGGAAATCAATATTTGTGAAGAAGCTCTACAAGGAGGCCTTACAATTATTATGGTAAAAATAATGACCTTTGTGAGAAAATGCAACGTGTGTTTATTGGTTGTGTGAACCTTAAATCATGGTAGTACCAAATTTGACATTAGAAGGAGGCCTTGCGATTATTATGGTAAAAATAATGACCTTTGTGAGAAAATGCAATGTGTGTTTATTGGTTGTGTGAACCATAGTACCAAATTTGACATTAGTTAGGTGTGTTTATAAAAGTGTGCAATGAGTGGTAAGCCTTTGCATGTAAAATTTTGGTAAACCAAAGCTAAGTACATGGGGACTAAAATTTCTCATAAAAAAATGTCATTTCCTCGAGTTTTAGTCTTCCATGCATTTGGTGAAACATGACAACCAACAATCTTGATAAGTAAAGGTTTGAATCACCTATTGGGGTGTTGTCAAGCAGTAAATCGATGGGATTTTTCCATCATTGTCCCGTGTTTGTTTCTCAAAGGGAGGGTGCTTTTGGCATCTAAAACTAGGAATCCTCAGAGTGACATGTCTCAAGAGTGATAACACATTAACTCCAAACCTTGAAGCCCAATCTTGATAGATGTGAATAGATTCCAGGAGTGGGATAAGGGGATTTTAGGGAAAGTAAGTCATTAACTTTAGCTAAAAAAACATGAAGGCTTTCTATTTTAAAAAAAAGAAGTAAAAAATTGACTCTTATGAACTCTTTTGTCCTAAATAAATTGACAATCTTCTACCATCCAATATCCATATTCACCAATATCTATATTCTTGACCTTAGAGTTTCTAAAAGGTATATGTATAGAAAAACAATAGAGGAGGTTTACAAAGCATGCCTTAGACATACTTGGATTTTTGTCAAGGAAGTTACTTTTTCATAAACTTTATCATTATCATTATAATTCTCCCAACATTTAACATGATTCTATTATTACTTGGAGCTATTTTATGGATCAACCATCTTGTAACCTTCACTTTCATCTTGCATAATTTAGTGTCTATTCTCACCATATAAGATTGGACATTGATCAACCATCTTGTAACTTTCATTTTCATCTTGCATAATTTAGTGCCTATTCTCATCATTAAGATTGGACATTGATCATCATATACCTTGTGATCAATTTATATATAAACTATGTAATAAGCAACAACCTTGAATCAAAAGAACACTTCATTTTCTCTCATTTTACTTACTTAGGTATTGGTATACATTAAACATTAAGATCGAGGATTCAATATGAAAACTATAAATAAATCTAATTTCATCTAGGACTCTTGCATTAATATAGTATTATTTGGGAATTGAAAAATAGACATTTTCAAAGAAGCACTCCACTTCAAATATATTCTACAATCCAATGTTATAATTTTCACTTTTTCTCCATTTTAAATATTAAAAGAAATTACTTTTTCTATCTTTTCTCATTGACATTATAACCAATTTAAAATTTACATTTTTATTTAGTTTTAATCTTTAATTTATTTCAAATTCATATACTTAATTTTTTTTAAAATCACTTTCATTTTATTTATTTTTTATATATTGCTTTCCCAAGTATGAGAATCCAAAGTTGATATTTGAGCATAAGATATCTTGAGATTTGTTTTTAAGTATACAAATAATAATTTTATATTTTATTTGCTATCACAAGAAAATAAAAATAAATATATCAATATTATTTTATATTTTATTTGCTATCACAAGAAAATAAAAATAAATATATCAATATTCTTTTATATTTTATTTGCTATCACAAGAAAATAAAAATAAAAATATCAATATTCTTGCAAGGTTTATGGGCATTTAAATATAATATATTTTTAATTTATTAGGGATTGAGATCCAACAACTTTGAAGGACAAACTTCAAATCTTTATGAGGTTTTGCACCTAGCTTTATGGCAATAAAAATACACACAATATATGTAGTTTTCTTCTTATTATCTTCCTAGCTATGGAAAGGTAATTGGATGTCTGGAAATGAGTTTGTTAGTTACAACGTTAGACAGATATGTCCTTGTATTCCACTTACCTAATTCGTCAAGCGAGTAAGTGGATATAAGGACATGTCTAGCTAATTCTTCTCCACTTATTCAAGCTCCCCGCTTTAAGAATGACTCGGCCTCACCCTAGGGTGTAGAGCACCTGTAGAGATGGCGATCAAATTTGACTCTGTTAACATGATTGAATTTAGAGGGTGTGGAGGCTCTATTTTTGAGTTAAATGCATTGAAGGGGTGATCACAGTTGACTCAAATTAATGTTGGAGCGATTTTCAAAGGCTATATATTTATTATGATTGAATGATCTTCCATGACTTTGTCAAAGATCAACATTAAATATTGTAATACCAACTTTGCGTGGAGGCTATATTTTTGAGTTAAATGCATTGAAGGGATGATCACAGTTGACTCAAATTACCGTTGGAGCTATTTTCAAAGGCCATAGATTTATTATGGTTGAATGATCGTCCATGAGTTTGTCAAAGATCAACATTAAATATTTGTAATACCAACTTTATGGTAATGGTATTGATAATTTTTGACACAGTCAGGAATAATCAATCCATTTATCTTCTATTTAAATAGAGGATGAAGAAGAGAAAGGGGTTGCATTCTTGTAGATTAGATCCCTACGCTTAGAGTGCTTCGATCCTGGGATATTAGGGGATTATTTGATGTCATAGTGCCTTCCATCTACTTTCTACTCTGTAGATTGGGCTATTATATCAATGCTGCAACCAAAGGTCTTTTGTGTACTGTCTTGACTCTATCTTTTGTGTGGATTTTGGCTGTTCACCAGGAGTTTGATTTGGTGGAATTCAGTAGTGTGGCTCCTGCTGCCCCTTGCTATTTTGTGCAAGACATGATGTATTCATGATCATTGTCATAATACTATTCCGTTATGAAGCTTTGAATAACAGTATTGTTGGTTATAACTTATGTCTAATTACATGGTTCATGATATGTTTGTGGTTGTGCATAAAACTTCATTGGATTAAATTACTTCCATCCAGTAGTATTATTGACCTAAGATTCTCCCCGGAATGGATCGGCTGTCACGCCAGTCAAGATTCAACAAGGGACACTAACATTCTTCTTCACGCTCAGCACAACTGACACAAAGTGGCTAGATTTGCATTCTTTGATGCTTGGACAAGCTCCGACCACTTCAAATCAACAACACCAATGGAGAATTCACAACCTTATAGCCAATCCACACATTGCATCTCAATACATGGACAATAGATTCAAAATATTCCTGGAAGAGGTTCTTCAAAAAGGCCTTTCTACAAAAGACTACTGGTGCAGGTTGGTAACAAATCATATTCCCATCAAAGTTCAATGTATTCAAAACCTAAAATGTTCGTTCCTGATATTTATATTTTCGATGTAGGTATACATGGCTTCTTATGGCTAGACAATGCACCCAATATCAAGTGACAAAGGGGGAGACCCAGATCTAACCTAGAAGGAAAGACCTAAAGGTAAGACACACGGATCAAACTACAACTATAGAATATGTAAGGTGTATAACTGATGAAACCCTAGACCAATGAGGGATAGCCACCGATGAACGATTTTGGATTGTGAGGCTTTAAGGAATGAAAAGATAACCCAAATATATTATTTTGATGGCTGCATAATGATGCACAAGATCTAGGATGAAGGTGTTAGGTGAAAAATGACTAAGTCACTACTCTAGGGGGATTTGAATGGGAAAACTTAAACATGCCCAAGATAATGATTTAGACAAAGATAGATATTTCCTAACACCTTAAATTACTTGCTTGATGAGAGATATGAGAGTGTCTAAGTCCACAAGAAAAAAGAAAAAGCCCCAGAACGGGAAAATGATCAAAACCCTAGGAGGGTGAATTGCTTAAAGATCAGTGCCTTCTCTATAGGACAGATGGAGTCCCCAATGATGACGCATAAGTGGCTTCCTCATGTCCCAAAGAGCTTATGAAACTTGGACAAGTTTACAAAGTTTCCAAATAGGCTTTAAGAAAACAATGCCTCTCACAAATAAGTGGCTACAAAGGCCGTTATAACATGGAAACATTCATCTTCAAGTCACAATAAATGTGCACGAGTGGTAGACTCTATGGTCCCAAAACCACTACAACATGTGTGCACATGGATAAGTCAAAATTTCGAATACAAGCAGTTGGTGGAAGATGCTATAATCAAGTGCACATGAAAATTCCCTTGGTTACCATTAATACTTATATGGAAACCATTACAAAATATATATATATGTGGCATCCTTTGAAAGTGCTAGGCTTCAATAGTTTTACATATCAAGAAAACTATAATGGAGAGTCCATTAAATAAAGCACTATAATATAATGGGTTACCAATAGTTTAGAACTATAAAATACCCATCTAAAAGGAATTAAAAAGGGACACATGATTTCAAAGCATATCAATACTTTATCCAAGTTGTCGACCTATCTCCATGGTGCGCTTGGACCCTTGATCCTCAGCCTTTATTATTCAATCCACATGGATTTTCCTTAGTGTCAAATGCTTCGGCTTTGCAAGTGACTTGTCCGTGACTTCGCCTCGAATGACTTTGCTCGTTGTACCTGTGTCTTACATTGTGACTTGTCTTCCTTATTGAGTTGGCTCTTAGTAAGCATGCTTATATAGCACCATGGTGGTCCTAACCACCCCCACTTCTCATGGAAACAAACATAACCATGGCCTAAATAAGTCCATTGAAAACCACCACCATGGTATATTATTCCAACATCCATCAAACTTTGGCATACTCGGTAAGAAACAACCAAATGGTGCTAAGTGTGGCCAACCGTGAAAATCGCCATCAAATATAACATATGGTATATAGCCATGGGATCGGCACCATCGAAAGTGTTGTTTCAATGTCCACTAAATGTGGCCAACCGCCAAAGTCATTTTAATGTGCATGATTCAAATGGCGAATATTTGTTGAATCTAGCGCCAAAGATAGTGCTTCCACCAAGACCGAGCCCCAAACATGTTCAACACCATAACCAATTTCCTTGCCAAGTCATATAGTGGATATATCATCCTAACTTCTCCAAAACCATATGGCACGGTTTAGGGTCAAGGGCTAAGCCCTTGGCCCCTTTTAACCACCAAATGCAACTCCAACAAACTTCAAATAGAAGTTGTGCCATATCATGGTAAGAACCAAACCATAGGCGGGCCAGAACGGGTGTGTGGCTTGTGAACAATAGGTTGTGGGTTCAATTCCCGCGACTTCCAATCTTTCCTTGATAAGGAGAACCTATCAAAGGCCAATCAAATTGCCACATGGCCTTGTTGGATTAGCCAACATGTGAGTGATGTCATATGCCAACTCAGCTGTAAGATTTTCCATCTCAGCAAACTATATGCCACGTGTCATCTTGAGGTACTTCCACATTAGCGCATGACTTGTACGACTGCCACATCTCACCCTTTCAGTGGTGCAACGTGGCACTCTTGCCAAATTTTTGCCTATTGAGAGAAAACTTCAGAACTGCATAACTTTTGCATACAGAGTCCAAATGAGAAAATTCAAACATCGTCGGAAACATCTAGATGAGATCTTCGCAATTGTTCTACTTCCGTAAGCATCAAAGGCAATGAAATTTTCTTAATTTCAAAAATCCACTAGGATCAATTAAAAATTATTCCCCTTAGTGATTTCATGTGGAAAAAGGACTTGAACTCACCACCATTGCATATTTATTTAAATATTTGCTTTCAAGAGTTCATTATAAGTGAAATGGATCATTTAAAAAATGCACTAAGTGACAATCATCAATACATTTAGCTAGAAATTTATTAAACATATATTTGAAGGTTTCCAACTAAGGTAAAGTTTGAAAATTATTTTATATAATATTACGAGTTGGAAAATAATGGGTGTCACTAAACAGGAAAGAAAAATTATTGCAACATATTATAGCTTCCCCATTATTCGTTGATCACATCAAAACTAGAAACAAATGCTATAACTTCTATTATAATTCCAATACTTCAAGTATTGTTGAAATGGGGTGTTTCCTTGCCTTGGAAAGGATATATAAATTTCATTATGCCCATCCCTTGATGGTTTAGTATCCATGAAAATCATTGTATCTTAAACATGAACATTGACAATGCTTTATAGTGAAAATATAATATTGGATATAGACTAAACATAAGAATTAAAATTATGTAGCATAATTGAGTAATGCTCTTGTTAGGTGAAAAATTGTTATGCTTTTCTAGGGTTTTGATTTGCGATTAGGGTTTCTATTTTGATTCCTTTTAGGTATCCATAGTTGTGATCGCCATGGAATCAACGAAAGGGGTGGATCTGCCCCCCTCCTTTAGAGACGTTGTTGCTTCTAGATAGCCTCTCCCCTTAACTAGTGAAAAATTGAATCGTCAACAAGAGGTAAACAACCAACAAACACAACTAATTGAAGGAGTGGTAGGTGAAGGAAATATACTCAATGGGAAAGAGCCGATGATGAAGGAATTCATAGCTTCTCATCATAAGAAAGCCACTAGAGGACTGGGAAAGTGCATACCAAAAACATCGATAGTACGAAGGTACGAAATCACTTCCACCTGTCTAAGCTAGAATATTCAATATATGAAGGATTATGCTCTAATAGAAACAAATTTGGGCATATGGCCTTCAGAATGATCCCTTGTGGGATAGAACAATACCAGATGGAAACCCAAAGGGCATTATAACCTCTGCCTTAGATCTAAGGGATTCTCACTGTAATTTTTTACAATATGGAAGACAAAAATTCAACTTTTAATAATGACTCATACTTCTTCAACTCAACTGGATTATATTAAAAAACTAGGTTGAAAAAATTTACCCTGAAAAATAAGACATTACTTATGCGTTGTTCTTAGTCAAGCTTGACTCGTTGCCTATAGAGTACTAGGAAAACAACACCCTGGTAGGCATAGGTACTACTCGGGGAATATTTTTCAAGGCCTCAGATGCCACGAACTTAGGTAGATACACTACATATGCTTATCTTTACATATATATGCACATCTCTCAAGCCTTGTTGGAAGCAATATGCCTAAGCCACCAAGATTCACAATGGATTCAACTAATCAACTATGCACATATACCCTTTCGATGTAGGAAGTTCCATGTGCATGGGAATTTGTTCTGAGAATTCCCTCTCAATGCAATGAATGATAAAACCAAGGAGCAAACCCCCCAATACGAGTTCAAGTTTATACGTTGAGGCACTCGCCACAGTGACTTATATGGATATGGAATTGTTCCTTGGAGATTTCCTCATTATTAGTGCCATGGATATGAAAGTTTATCCTTATATGATGCAAAAATCCATCCAATCCCATATTAATTAATGCCTTGGTTCAATTGGTGTCTTAGTTCAATATTTTTATGTAACCATTCAATACTAGAGTCCCATTAATACTATATAAGGTGTTGAATCAACTTATCTTGGGTAGGTAGTTGGGATAGATAACTCCAATGGTATTTATTGAACGTTGAATAAACCTCAACCTTGATTTCTATTCTCCCATGGAAGGAACCAGGAGGATTACCCATTCACATTGCTAGATGAAATAAAGTGGCAGCAAGTAATTTGTTTGAAGATCAAACCAACTAATATAATTTACAAGGAAAGACCATTTGAAGTCCAAGTGTCACTAGAGTGTATAAGTACATATACATTCATTCGTTTCCTTCTTCATCTGCAACATAGCACACTCATTCTAAACATTAACAAATGTGGAACCAACAACAAATGATTCTATGAATAGACAACTAGTTTGCAAATGAAAAATTATTTGAGTCTTAAATTGCTTATATATTCCAGATATAGTAGTAATCTATAGTGTTGAGCTTACTACTACAAAGATTGTGAGAAAAGCAATTGTAGTTGGCTCACTGTGTTGATGAACTTAACATTATTTTTTGTTATGGGTTGAGTGCCTATGTCTTTGTAATCTAAAATTGTTACAAACTTTGCTCTTTTCCTACCGGCGTTCACTTTTGCCCCTCAAGGGGCAAATGCTAGTATATTGATCTTTCAGAAAAAATATTAAATACTATGAATTTGCACAAAAAGTTTGTCGTGATATGATACTTAAGATTAGTTATTTGCATAGGGGGTTTTACATAATGGACTCCTTTGAAAACCTTATAACTTTTTACAAGTTTATTAATTTGATGATGTGAATATTATAATTTTTATATTAGGAAACAATTAATTTATACTCAACGAATTTATGTTTTACATATTGTGTTATATTTTTAAAAGTTTCTATCTTCATAATTATTTTGATTTAAGTTTTTTAAATAATTACATTTTATTTTATAAATTTATTTGTATTAAGATTAAATTTTTTTAAAAATATTTTTAAAATTATACTTTATCAATGTTATGTATTATGTTATTGTACTCTATCAAAATGTGTTTTATTTAGACAAGTTTCCAACTAGCTATTGGTTGAAAAGGCTTATTGATAGTTAAAGTTTGTTGTTGTTGTTTTTTTTTTAAATAAAACTATATATTATTGCTTAAAACATGAAATACAAAGCGTTTCTTATATAGTTCTCAGAGTTATAGCATTCCTGGCCATACTCGGCCAAACAGGAAGCAATTCATAAACAGTTTGTTCAAAATAAATTGCCATATAAAACTCGAATACAAATTTCTCCCTAATTACCAATAGAGCTACAAAAATTGGTAGGGATCATAATAGACCCCCAAAAATAGGCAAAAAAACAAAAAAAAATTGCTAACCCTGACTTAGACCAGGTTTTGGGGACCGGTACCTCTGCTGCAGCCGTCCACATTTTGCTGCTTCCCTTTGTCAGCGGTCTGGTTTTTAGCAGCTACTGGAGCAGTTGCTGTTGGTGGTTGCTTGTTCCTACGACTGGTACCAATGTGTTCAACATCCTCCATACCCGGATAGTAAAAGGTGACACCCATAAATGAGGCAATGGCATCAATTTTTATATGCATTAACCTGCAATCCGCGTTATGCTCCTTCCAGGAACGCACAGGTTCCTCGTCACCTTGGTCCTTATTGAAGGAGTCCATAGTGACATGAGCCAACATGTTTTTCATGACCGAGTAATGCATTACCATACGTTCGTATGCGAACGCTCTGCCCGCCGTGGTACCAGGGTCAACCACCCAATCTTCCACCTCGCTACGAAGATCTTCCATGGGAATAGACTTCACCGTTTCCCACAACTGTTTCTCCACAAAGTCAATATCATCGCGAATTACTGGAGGGATGCGATCACGATAAAAGAAAGCCACCTCCCGGGTCCGAGATTTAGTCTTTGCCCTGGTAACCTGACCCAAACCATCACCCGGCTTTTCAGTCGCCTCGCCTTTCCCCTTCTGCTTATTAGCATCAAGACCCTGCATATCTTCAAAGCTGACCCTACGTTTGGGGGCCATTACTATCACCCAAAAACTATCCAGAGGACGAACGAAAGAAATCCAGACCTAGAGCAGCCCCCAGACAAACTTACCACCCTCACAGAAAAGGAACACAACCTGATAGAGAAAATTGCGAGTGAAAAAACACATAGCACTGTCGGCATGTAAATTCCGAGTTTTCATTATGACATAATCATGAGTGCTACGATCCTCCTTCACCTGGCACCAATCTGTATTCATGACGCAGAGCTTCCCACTCAGTAACATTAAAATGATACTGATGGTTGGGAATGGAAGCCAATACGGAACTTGCTCTCCGCTCTTCACATACCTTAAACTGTACCTTCTTATAATCATTTTGAGGATCGAAGTGAGGACAAACGTCATTATGCACATGATTGCATGTGGTGACACGGTACCTCAGTAACCACCTCCACCCGCCTCTTGTCACCATCCTACAGAGGTGGAGTCCCATCTGCCATCTGTCTGCTTTTTGCCATGTTAAGGTATGCCAGGTGACGACAATTCAAGATCCACTCTTCATTATGAAACTCCTCCGTGGAACCCACAGCGAGGGCCCTACCTCCATCAATACCTTGGTTAGCAACAAGATCTACCACCTTATTTGCATCCCATTTAACGTGGGAAAAGGATATGGCATTGTGATTGGAGATAAGGGTTCTCAGAAGTTCCAGCCTGTCTAAAAGATGCCAACTGGAAGAAATCTTATCCAGGGATTGGCCGCTTGAAAGCTTCTTAGCCATCTGAATTATGATTTGGGAGTATCCTTCCAGCACCGCCGGGAACCAGGCTTCTCTAATCACAAGACGAATACCCTGAATTAATCCTTCCAATTCTGCAGAATTGTTTGAATCGTGGCCAATGGATCCGAAAAAAACTTTAAGGATGGTGCC
The DNA here is from genome assembly GCA_027924585.1 of Larix kaempferi. Lineage (NCBI taxonomy): Eukaryota > Viridiplantae > Streptophyta > Pinopsida > Pinales > Pinaceae > Larix > Larix kaempferi. The sequence goes on from BSBM01000643.1 coordinate 14,955,278, forward strand.
AGAAGCATTCCTACAAGCACCACCAAAATCAGCTGCACTTGGATTGCCATGAGAAGCTCCATCAAAGTTAATTTTAAACCCCGACTGTAGAGGAGGCGACCACAAAGTCGGGCTGTTCGGACGACACACTCTGTCTTTCCTCCGAAGGCCATCCAAATAAGATTTGGTAAGACCCCAGCCAACTGCTATGCGAAGTTCCCCTTCCAATAAATCTTTGTTCGAATCCAACCATTAGGAACTTCTTATCGTTTCTTGCATATTTTTAACAAGCTTTCTCCATACCTCTTCTTCCTTATGAGTCTTGTCCCTAAAAACGTGCTCATTTCTTTCGTTCCAAATTGTCCATAATACAATTCTAGGAAACATATACCACAAGGTCCCGATAATCAGATTCTTAAAGGCTTTAGTGTTCCATTGCTTAAGAGTTTGTTCCGGAAAACCCCTCACCTTGTCGCTTCTTCTGAAAATCACTGCCCCATTGTCCCAAAGAAAGGAGGTAAAGGGGCAATCATCCAACAAATGCCCCAAAGTTTCTTCCGAGTGGAGGTAAAGGGAACAACGAGATGGACCTAAGATCCCACATTTCCGGAGGTTTTCACTTGTCAGGATTCTCCTCCTAACCACCAGCTAGCAAAAGACGACAATTTTCGGCCAGAGATTCATACCCCATATCTTTTTCCAGTAATCATCCTCTCCAACCTCAAGGTTGGTTTGCATATCATAAGCTTCCTTAATACTGAAGATACATTTCTTCTTATGTCCCCACCTTAGCTTATCGGATCCAGGATGGAACCTAATGAAACGATCCTGAAGAGTGGACTCAAAAGCTTGAAGATTTTCTTCAGAAGATAGGCTTGCCCAACGGCTACAGTTTAGCCATTTTCTACGCCCTTCCTGGCCACTATCCTCCCAATAATTGGACACTTTGAATTTACCTTCCGCCATCCCACTGACCCATATGTCCTGCCAATGGGGATCATCCCCCAACTTGGGAAGCTAGTTCCAAGAATCTTCCCAAAAATTGGCCAGATTTCCATCATGGATTTCCCAAAAACTATGATTCTGGACAAGCTTGCAACCAGCAAAGGCTTTTAGCCAAATGTGGGAACTATTTTTTTCCTCATTGTATCTGATCAAATGTCCCAAAGGTCTTCCCCTCGCATATTTAATATGCCAAAGATGCCCCCATGGTTCCGTGTTGTGGTTACACCATCTCCACTAGATTTTTGAACCATAAACTTCATTAAGAAGCTCGGGGTCTTTGATTCCAAGACCACCACTATCCTTGGGTTTGCAGATTTTGTCCCACCCAACCAAAGCAAATTTGGCCTTTGCTTCTCTACCTCCCCAAAGAAAATTTATTTGAATGCATTGAATTTCCTTAAGAATGGCCTTAGGAGCAGAAAGCATCGAGAAAAGATAGACCAACATAGCTTGGAGAATAGATTTGACTAAAATCAAGCGACTGGGAAGGTTTAAAGGCTGAAGAGTCCAACTGGATAACTTTATTCGCATTCTGTCAATCAGATCATGCCAAGAAACCTTGCGAATGGTTCCCTCAGAAAGAGGCACACCCAAGTATTTAGAGGGGAATGAACCCCGCGAGAAGCCAAGAATCCTTAAAATATTTCGTTGGGTCGGTCCTGCGGTGTTAAAGAAAAACACCTGAGATTTATCCGGATTAACTTCGAGACCCGATGCCTTGGAAAAAAGCACTAGAATTTTTTTAAAGGCTCGGGCCTCTTGGACTGAAGGGTGCCCCATTAACATAGTATCATCCACAAATTGCTGATGAGTTTGCTTTTCCATGCCAACGTGGAGTTGAAGGCCGCGGATCCCTCCTTCAACAACTTGATGCTATAAGAGTTTACTCAGACCTTCCGCCATTAAGATAAAGAGAAAAGGGGAGAGAGGGTCTCCTTGACGAATGCCTCGAGAAGCTTGCAGAATTTTAGAAGGCGCCCCATTGAGGAGAATAGAAAAGAAGGGGGTAGAAACCAGATTCATAATCCAGTCCACCCACTCCCTATCAAATCCAAAAGCTTCCAAGATACAGCGCATATACTGCCAACTGATTTTATCATAGGCTTTTGCTATATCCAGTTTAAATAGCATGCCTAGTTTCTTAGTGACCTTCAAAGAGTGAATGGTTTCTTGCACTAGAATAATACCATCCACAATTTGTCTCCCTTCAACGAAACCTGATTATTCCGAACTAATCAGGGTAGGGAGGAGAGGCTTGAGCCGATTGGTTATGACCTTAGAGATGATTTTATAGATAACATTATAGAGAGCAATTGGTCTGAACTTACCAGGGGTGTCCTCTCCTTCCTCCTTAGGAATGAGGGACAAGAAAGTTGCGTTAAAAGCCTTTAAAAATCCATGACAACGTCGGGATTCTTCCACAATCTAGTGAACCTCTTGCTTGATCAAATCCGAAAAGAAGTGAAATAAATTAGTGGTAAGCCCATTAGGGATAGGGGATTTCCCTAGGGCCATCTGATGCATAGATTCCTCCACTTCCTGCATAGAAACTGGTTTTTCCAGCAGCTCATTATGCTCCCTCGAAACAATCCTGGGGATCAGGTTGGTAATTCTGGCAATGTCCTGACTACGAATAGGCCGATCTTCCTTAAGAATAGTCTCAAAGTGGTTGACCAATTCCTCCTTGATTTCACCTCTAGTTTCCATCTGGACCCCTTCAATTTTCCCGAGTTTGAATATTTTAGATCTGTGGTGATTTTGAACAACATAATCATGGAAGAATTTTGTATTCTTCTCCCCTTCTTGGAGCCATTGGTTCCAAGATTTTTGTTTCCAAAAAATCTCCTCTTTCCTTTCCCGTGCTTCGAGTTGCTCTAAAAGATTATGCTCCTGGTCATGTAAGCCCTCATCTTAACCATCATCCATACCTTTCCACTGGATCAACCCTAAGTCAACAATCAATTTTTCCTTGTCCTGGAAGATATTACCAAAGTCTTCCTTGTTCCAGGTGCAAATTTTTGACTTCAGATCCTTGATTTTTTGCTGGAACTGGTACATCCCTGATCCCGCTAGGGGGACCAGCTCCTACCACCACTGGCCCACCAAATATTTGAAGTCTTTATGCTCCAACCAAAATTGCTCAAATCGAAACGGTTTATATAAAAGGGTGTTCAACCAATCCCATTGAAGGCATATAGGCCAAGAGTCTGAACCAGCCGCCAGAAGAACAGAAGCATTGACCTCCCCCATTCCACGGGCTTTATCTTCAGTGGCTAAGAATCTGTCAAGTCTTGAAGCAACCAGATGGGTACCTCCACGTTTATTATTCCAGGTAAACCATCCATTTCCTGTTTCAATATCAATGAAAGGACTATGACCCAAGAGATCCCGGAAGTCTTCTTGGAATCTTTCCAAAACCCTTCTGCCACCCTTTTTCTCATTGAGAGAGGTTATCAAGTTAAAGTCCCCTTCCACAATCCACGACCCATTGGCTACCCACTCCGCCAACCAGGTCAGGAAGCTTAAGAATGCTCCCTTTTGAGGAAAGGCACTTGGTCCATAGACATTCACAAAGGTACTTGTGACACCCGAATCTAGAACTGAGAAATCATAAGTTAAGGAGAACATATTAGCCTGCCAATTAGAAAAACAGATGGACTGTGGCTTCCATAGAACCACCAAGCCCCCAACCATTCCATTGGCATCAATCGCCATTACCTTACTACCTCTCATGATCTTTTGGCCCAGTTTCTCCATTGTAACAGAGTTGCATTTTGTTTCTTGCAAAAATAAAACATCAGGATTGTCCTGTTTCACCTTTCTAGCTAAGGTTTTGAGCTTCCGCGGATGATTACACCCCTAGATGTTCCATGACATAATATTCATTGGGAAACTTTGTTAACCTCAGAAAAGGCCGCCCTAATCGTAGGGTACTGGCCAGATTCAATGAGTTTCACTCCTATCTCTGTTATTCTCTGTTTGTTCGACTTCCTTCCTTGCTTCAGATCCTCCACCGGGGATTTCCTTCTATTCCCAGAGTGAGGGTCAGCCGCGATACGTAATTGTTGATTGGATTTGGATTTGATGATAGCTTCCTGAAGAATTTCCAGTTGCCTTCTGGAAACATACCCCTTCCCCTTTTCCTCGCATTCTTTTTCAATTTCATCCAGATCTAATTCACCCAGGTCCATCTCTTCATCGCCATCCTCCTCCATTGCAGCGGCTTGATCAATGGGGTTCTTTTCCTGAATCATAGCTTCCTTGGATCCCTTAGCCTGCTACTCCTGAGGTTCCTTCGCATTACTACGATCCTCGCCCTCTTCAACATTCTCACCCAATAATTGAAACGGGTTTTTGCTCATCGAACCTTTATCTACCTTTTCCTTCCCTTTTCGCTGTTGATCGTTAGATCTATTCTTTTTGCGATTCCGAACTTGGGTAAAAACCCCCCTTATCTTTTTCAACATCTTGTTCAGGCCCAGACCAGGGTATTTTTTAAGGATTCTAATAATATACTTAAGTATAGTATCCTAGGCGATAATTTTGGATTGAAAAAAACATGTATATAGATAGGTAGGCAAATATTAAATATGAAACATACAATTTACTATTGAAATGTGTAAATTTTGGCGAATATTATGATAAAAAAACATATTTTATGTAAATATAGGCGATATTAGAGACTAAAAATGACCAAACAACGAATTTAGTTTTTGAAAAAAGCCCGAAAAATAGCCAATTGGTGAAATTTCGCCCTTAAAAATTACCCTGGCCCAGACTAGGGTTTGGATTGAATTAGCTGAGGGTAGTTTCGACCAAAATGGGCATATTCATGGCACAATCTACACGTAAAGGGGAGCTGCTCATAGTCAATTGGCTGGATCCATTCCTCATCATCCCAATTCAGACTAATGGCTTTTGGAAGCTCTTTTCAAAGATCCATATACACACAGATTCTGGCACAGGAAGTGTACCTTTGTTGTTTTGTCTGCTCTGCAACTTTGACAAACTCTCCCAAAGTGTTGCCAATATCTTGAAGAATTTCCAGGTCCCAGTATTCACACGGGAGGGAAAAAAGCCTGATCCATACAGGGGCCACTTTCATGTCCCCCGCTTCTGGATTGAATCTTTCTTTCCATGGCCTAAGGTACAACCCAACAAAAAAAAAAAAGTAGGGTCCTCCCTCAAGCACCCTATCCTTGTCTTCCAGATTAAAGAAAATGACAGTGAAGAAACCCTTGGCCCCCAAATGGAAATCATAATGGCCTTTTGGGTTTCAATTACTCTTGATCCAGCGAACCAAGTCTTTCTCGTGAGGCTAGACCCCCACAAACTTACCAATCAAAGCCTTTTCCTTCTAGAGTTCAACCGTCTCTCTAAATTTTCCAGATCGGATCTGGATAGCCGGAATGGCTGAGGATTTTGGATAACAGCCCCCTGGGCCCAGCCTCCGATTGGCGACATTCTCCGTACCTCCGACCTCACTCATCTTTGCGTCGCCTGCTTGGTCCGCAGACGTCATGGTCTGGGGTGGCATGCAAAACAGCCGCAGGGGATGCGACCCCTACAGCAGGAACCTAAAAAAGGAAAACAAGCAGCCCGCGGCTTCACACGCTCTGAAACCCCAGCAGAGCAAAAACTCCTCGTTCCTATTGATAGAAAGTTCTTGGGGGTAGGTGGCTTAACTAATTTATTTAGATGCCGCTAAAATCCACGGTTAATAAACTAATTAAGGTACTTCTCCGAACGCCTAACTTACTTGTTTTTGTGATTACACCATTATAGGGGTAACTAATTTTGGTATATAGGGGTAACTAATTTTATAGCTTTTAGAGTTTTTTAAAATGATATTTTATTAACATGTAAGTTTGTTACTTAAAAAGGTAATTGAGAATAAAGTAATTTTAGATTTTTTATTTTACTATCAAGAATAATTTTTCAAATTAATTTAAGTATATTGTTTCACTTTTAGTTTTAATTCTTTTTAATTTAGTAATGTTATTTTTTTAACTTAGCAATAAACAAAAAAATCAGTTAAAATTTTTTTAAAATATTATTTTAATTAATTTTATTTTACAATACCATATTTTTTATTAATTTTAAATGTGATAAGGTTTATAATTTTTTAAGTACAAGAAATGAAATATAGAAATGGAACAATTTTTTAAGGAGATTTATAATGTGAAGCCACATTACATTAATTTGCTTTTACTTTTCATAACAATTAGTTATTTATCATTTAAAAGATTATAGACTCGATTTGTCTAACTTTTATAAATTCTAATATAAAAATTAAATAAATAATTATTTTAGGATATAACAAAAATCAAGTTTTTATTAGTTGGGTAAAGTCTGGTAAGAGATATGGTGTTTTGCTTTAATTGAATTTTTTTTTATTGTAATAGGATATAGCTAAATGCAAAATATTAAAGTATTTAATTAATGTTTTTTTAAAATTAATTGGATTTGTTAGTATGCGTTAAGTTTTATTTTTCTTAAATTATTCACCTATAATAAATCTAACTACTAATCTATTAATTTTTTTAATCATTGACTTACTTATCAACATACTTTCTAATCATCAATTACTAACTAACGAATTCACTAATCATTGACCAACCGAACTCACTAGTATGCCTTGACCACTAATCCATTATCTCCCTAATTATTATGGCTAATTATAGTCAAAACATAATAACCTATATATAGTGGAATATCATTATCCATGATTGATGCTACTAACCCACAAATATCTAAGTATTTAAGTGGCTAATCTATACATCCTTTAACCATTTTGCAACCAACTGCTTATAATACAAAAATAATATATATTAATAAATGACTTTAAGAGCTTATTACTATTTTTTAAGACTTTTCTTAGGAAGCATGTACTAAGCAGCTTTGTTGCTAATTTCACTTGTTTAAAATAATGTTATTAGGTGAATTCATACCATGATACATGTTTTTTTGTTTACAAATGTGGAAAGCAATAATTAACAAGACCCCATAGTGGCATATCTTTGTTTGCAATAAGCATGCGATTTTATGAGTAAATACTATTATTTTAATTTATGAGTAAATGTGATTATTTGAATCTTACCTTGATTTTGAGTGATTTCACTTTATTTTGATTATTAGTCACTTTACTTCTTGTGTAAAATTATATGTTCACTTGTTCTTTTTTTTTTTCCCGAAAAAAAAGAAAGTGTAATTCATTATAAGAAATAAATTACATATCACAAAGACATATCGTTGTCTTAATTAACAGTCGTGAAAATTTGCAGCAAGTACATTGGATACTAAAATCCAAAAGTATCCAAGGACGATTAAATACCCAAGAACTTTTAACTAAAAGATAAACATATTTAAAACCAGTCTATTACATAATTTTACATTACATAGACACAAAAAAACCAACATTTATCATTATGAACCAATGGTTTAAAAAGAGTACTCAAAGGCATCTCAACCTCCTTATATTCTCAAAAAATGATTGGACCGGGATCCAATTCATGCAAGTTATCACCAATGTGTTCCCACAGCTTCCAAGACCCTTTAGTTAGTTGTAACCCCTATTTAGAAAGAGAGTCAACCAGAGTATTTCTTTCACGATAGATATGTTGAAAACTGATAGATTGAAATAATCCTATGAGTTGCAACAATTCTTCACAAATAGTCACTGAGTATATGCTATTAGGATCCCTCTTGAATTTTATCCAATCCACAACAAATTTGGAATATCCAAAGACTTGGAGGCTGTTTATGCCTTTAGAATGTGCCAAATCTAAAATCATCTTAAGGGCTAAAAGTTCTCCCCTGTTATTTGAACTCAGTCCCAACCCAACAAAGCAACTATACCAGTGAAGGTCGGATAAGTGAAGCAAGTCACCCGCTCCACCCTGAGTTGGATCTTCTTGGGAGGCACCATCGAAATATGCCCAAAAGACCTATCTATCGATCTCTTCTTCCACCACCTTTCTGACAAGAGGGTCACTACTGATTTGAGGCAGAGATCTAATGATTGCTAAACATTTAGAGACATAGAAGATAAGAGCCAAGTATTTGTCTTCAAATATGGCTTGGTTCCTGGCGAGCCAAAATCCCCACAAGATAAGGGCATGAAGAGCTTTGTAATCTTCAAAACACTCATTAGTGTGCCAATCTTTTAACGCATCATTGACAAGAAGGCCATTCCATATGAAATGGATTCGAGAGAATTGCAATGCTAAGGACCACATACTCCTTATGAAATTACAGTGAATGAAAATATGTTCATTGTCTTCATTGCTCTCCTTGCAAAGAGGGCACCTCCCCGGACCAATACATAATCTCTTAACCAAGATCTCCCAAACTGGAACTTTCCTTTTGAGCACTAACCACGAAAAAAATTTGACTTTCGGTGGACAATTATAGTGCCACAAGACATCATTCCACTAGTCCACCAACTCAATATCTTCTTCTTCTCTCAGAACCCTGTAGCCAATCTTTGGTCAGTATATGCCTTCAACTTCGTTTCGTGATTAAATAAGGGAATCTGCCTTATTTGATAAATAAATATGACACTTATCGAGGTTTTTAATATACCTATCCCAACAAACTTTATCAACTTCTGTGAAAGCCAATTGTTCTGTAGAAAACCAAATTTGTCTATGGATTGTAGAATTGTCTCGATCAACAACTTGGGAGAGAAAAGCCTTACCTTGAATCCCGAGATAATTTATCATATGTGCAGGGAGTCTACGATCAAAGCTTCCTACCCAAGGATCAGATTCTAATCTCACCTTTTTTCCATTGTCAATACGCCAAATCATCCTTTCTCCAATCAAATCAAAATCTTTTAAAAGAGCCCACCAAGAGATAGACGCATTCCTGCAAGGTTTGTCAATTAACTTGAACCATTCTTCCACTGCTAATGGGTGTATATATTTGCACTATGTCACCTTTACCCATAGACCATCATTCTCAAGAAGACACCAGATGCCTTTAGCGGCTAATGCTTTAGCGAAGGAATGAGCATTTTTCAGTCCCCAACCTCTCAACTCTTTTGGAAGAGCTAATTTATCCCAAGCTAACCATGCAAATGACTTACCTTCAGGGCATACCTTCCATATAAAGTTGTAACACAACTTTCTAATCCGATTTAAAGTGCTAATTGGAACATAAACTAAGGAAGTCCAAAAAACTAGAATGGCTTCTAGCACAGACTTTATCAAATTTAATCTCCCTCCTCTAGAGAGCCATTTGTTGCACCATAACTACAATTTATTCTCAACCTTTCCTACCATCCATGCCCAGTCTCTTATGTGGTAATCATTTGATTTCAAAATGAACCCCAAATACTTTATACCTTCTAGCTCATTAACTTCAACAAAATAAAAAACTGTATTAATCCAGTTGGCATCCTCTTGAAGGAGATGCATACAAGACACAAGGGATTTCCTATAGTTGATCGGCATACCTACATCTTTAGAAAAGACAGAAAGGATGGCCTTAATATGCTCTATATCCCTTCTAGATCCATCAGAGAAAACTAAAATATCATCAACGAAAAGTAAGGGAGTAATACAGATTGGACCTCCCATCCGAATACCTTTGATAGCACTGGAAGATCTGGCATTAATGAATGCTCTTCTTAGACCCTCCATAACCATGATGAAGAGGACGGGAGCCAAAGGGAACCCCTTCCTCAAACCCCTTTCTACCTGAAAAAACTCAAAAGCTGATCCATTGATTTGTATTGCAAAAGAGACAGATTGAACATAAGCCATGACCCAATTTACAAACTGTAAATGGAAACTAGCCTGTAAAAGAATCAGCCTAAGAAAAATCCATCTATATCTGTCATATGCCTTGGATAGATCCACTTTAAGAATAACAACATGTACTTTTTAAAATTAACAGTGTGCATTACCTCTTGAGCAATATACTCATCATGAATTTGTCTTCCCTTAAGGAAAGCAAACTATTCACGAGAGATAGAATATGAGAGGAATATTTTCATTATGCTATCTTTAATTTTGGCAATAATTTTATAAACACAGTTGCATAGAGAGATAGGTCTATACTCACCCCAATGCTTAGCATCATTAGACTTTGGGATCAGATCTATAAAAGTGGATTTGAAAGCTACAATCATTCTCCGTTTAATCCTAGATTCTTCAACCACAACCAATAAATCAACTTCGAATAAGTCTAAAAATCCTTTGAAAAATTCCACAGGCATACCATCCAGGTCGGGACTCTTTTTCTTTTGGAGAGAATGAATGGCATCCTTTAGTTCATCAACTGAGACTTCCTTGTTAAGCAGATCATTCTGGTCTTCATTCACCAAGGCTGGATATGTTAATATTTGGGTGAACTTTGATCTTTAATTATTTTAGATGCCGAAACTCGAAGTAATGAGACAATTCAATCACATGAGAAATTAGAACAAAAACTATGAGAACAAAAACACCAGCAAATCTTCTCAGTATAATATAATTTGGATAGTAGAGAATGCTTTATTTTACAACATATCAGATTGCTTTTGGAATATGAAGATCACCAAAACACTCTTGGTGAAGATACATAAGCAATAGAGAAGAGAGATCAATCGGATGTGATTTCCAATGTGCCTAGCACATCAATAACAAGCAAGAACAATAACCTGCACAAAGAGAAGCACCTTTCCTTCAATGGAGAAGAGAATTCGCTTCACACTGAATTCATAAATCCCGTATAACATATTTATACATTCTTCTCATGCATCAACTTCTTCTAACTTCAGAATGAGTTTTCCCTCAGACTTGATGTATCAATCTTGCATGAACAAGTGCACCCCACTTCTCATGCAGTGCTTTATCTCACTGAACTGTCTCTTAGGATGAACTCACCTCTTAACTAAAAGCTTGCCAAATTAGTTAGGTGGCTAACTTAAGTGTCGTCATGCAAGTGTCACAACTCATGTGTTGTCTTTTAGTTTAACATTGGTGTCATCATTCAATAACACTTAGTTAACTATATCTTCTTTGTTGTCACTTAGTTAACTCTCTTTAACTGATTCTTTCTTTCTAACATCATTGTAGTGATAAATTCGAGTTCTCCTTGATTTATTGAAGTTTCTTCTTTTAGTTTAACTAAAGTGAAAACACTTTAGTCAACTAGTCCTTCTTATTTAACACTTAATTAATTGAAATCATGTTGATTGTTTTACTTTTAGTGACCACTGTGGGTTCTTTAGTCAATCGAGGCATACATTGTGGCTTTAACTTAAACTTGACAATTCGAGTTCACTTAGTCATCTCCTGATCAATTCAATTTCTCTTTTTCTCTATGCATTTATCTTTATCCCTTTATCTTTCACTGCATGGTCAATAGTGCTAACTTTAATTATCCATCACATTGCATTATACTAAGAAGAATTATAAGATGTTGTGATCATAGTATATTATTTCGGACCAAATTATCATATGCTGAAGTAATTCACTCAAGAGGTGATCAATCTCTAAAGGAGACTTAATAGCAATCTGGTGATCATGGTTAATAATACATCACACAACATTAAATGCTTTTAACAAGTAAAACATGACCTTTATATGGAAGGTCCACCTTTATACGGGAGGTCCATCTCATGGATACCTTTATATGGAAGGTTCACACCAGAATCATGACTTGACACAAAATTCTGGAGCCTTGTCCAACAAGACTTTACAACATCATTAATTTGATCTATTACCTATATACGGGAGGAATAAACTTTACATGGAAGGCAATCAAAGTGCTCACCTCTATACAAGAGGATCAATCTTGTATGCACAAGATTGGTTTGGAGAATATCTCCTGATGTTGTATATTTAACACTCCCCCTCAGCAACGGAGGCATTCTCTTCCATACCAAGCTTATTTCAGAAGTACCTAAACTTCATCACTAAAAAAGGCTTTGTTAACACATCTGCAATCTACTCATCACTAGCAATATACTGAAGTTTCATTGTACCTTTTGTTAAATGTACAACATCAGGAGACATTCTCCAAACCAATCTTGTGCAACCAAGATTGATCCTCCCGTATAGAGGTGAACACTCTGATTGCCTTCCATGTAAAGGTTATTCCTCCCATATAGAGGTAATTGATCAAAGTAATGATGTTGTAAAGTCTTGTTGGACAAGGCTCCAAACTTGTTTGTCAAGTCATGATTCTCATGTGAACCTTCTGTATAAAGGTATCCATGGGATGGACCTCCTGTATAGAGGTGGACCTTCCATATAAAGGTCATGCTTTACTTGTTAAACACATTTAATGTTGTGTGATGTATTATTAACCATGATCACTAGATTACTATTAAGTCTCCTTTAGATATTTATCACCTCTAAAGTGAATTAATTTAGCATATGATCATTTGGTCCGGAATAATATACTATGATCACAACATCCAATAATTCTTCTTAGTATAATGTAATATGATGGATAATTAAAGTTAGCACATGTTGCCCATGCAGTAAAAGATAAAGAGATAAAGATAAATGCATAGAGAAAAAGAGAATTCGAATTGATCATGAAATGACTAAGTGAACTCGAATTGTCAAGCTTCAGTTAAAGCCACAATGTATGCCTCACTTAACTAAAGAACTCACAGTGGTCACTACAAGTAAATCAATCAACATGATTTCAGTTAATTAAGTGTTAAATAAGAAGGACTAGTTAACTAAAGTGTTTTCACTTTAGTTAAACTAAAAGACGACACTTAAGTAAATCTTGGAGAACTCGAATTGATCACTGCAGTGATGTTATCAAGAAAGAATCAGCTAAAGAGAGTCAACTAAGTGACAACAAAGAAGATCTAGTTAACTAAGTGTTATTGCATGATGACACTTATGTTAAACTAAAAGATGACACTTGAGTTGCGGAACTTGCATGATGACACTTAAGTTAGCCACCTAACTAAGTGGGCAAGCTTTCAGTTAAGAGGCTAGTTCATCCTAAGAGACAGTTTAGTGAGATAAAGCACTGCATGAGAAACGAGGCGCACTTGTTCATGCAAGATTGATACATCCAGTATGAGGGTAAGTTCATCCTGAAGTTAGAAGAAGCCGATGCATGAGAAGAATGTATAAATATGTTATACAGGATTGATGAATTCAATGTGAAGCAAATTCTCTTCTCCATTAAAGGTAAGGCGCTTCTCTTTGTGCAGGTTATTGTTCTTGCTTGTTATTGATGTGTTGGGAACATTGGAAAACAAATCCAATTGATCTCTCTTCTCTATTGCTTCCGTATCTTCACCAAGAGTGTTTTGGTGATCTCTTATATTTCGAAAGTAATTTTCTATGTTGTAAAACAAAGACATTCTTTGCTATCCATTATATTATACTGGGAAGAGTTGTTGGGGTTTCTGTTCTCATTGTTTTGAGGTTTTTCCGTAGGTATATCTTCTGTTATGGTTGTATGAATTTCATGTGATTGAATTGTCTCATTGTTTCAAGTTTCAACATCTAAAAGAATTAAAGTTCAAATCTCAACCAAATATTAACATGGTATCAGAGGTCAGGGCATGAAGGAGCTCAGTTTTGCATGCCACCTAGAGCCTACGTAGATCTTGAGAAGTTGAGCACGAGAATTGAATACTATGGAATCAATCTCTGTACGACCGAAAGACCATCTTGAGGGCAACTCAAACCTCAACACTTGGAAGACTAGGATTCTCAACATCCTAGAGGAACATGACTTGGATAACTACATATCCATTGTACTGGAGGACCCTAAAACTAATGCAGGGTGCATAAAATTCAAGAAGAATCAAGCTAAGGACAAACATATCATCTATGATTCGATAAAAGATAACTTGATTCATGTGATCACACCGCTGAAGACCGCAAAAGAATGTTATGATACATTGACTAATCTATATGAGAAGAAGGCCCTAACTCAAAAGAGGGCATTGAAGAACAAGTTATTAAACCTCAATATGGAGAAGGACGAGACAGTGGCCTCCTTCTTCACTAAGATCTCTCAGGTAAGAGATCATCTTGTTAACATTGGAGTTGTAGTGGATGAAGATGATCTCATTCAAACTGTCATTGATGGTATCCCATTTTCATGGGAGACATTCTTGGCTGCTATCAATGGTAGAAAAGTGCAACCTGGGTTTGAAATATTGTGGCATGACTGTATCCAAGAGGAAGGCGAATCCAGAGCAAAGCTATGTGCACTAAAGAAGAAAATATTTCCCTCACGACAAGAATGAAGAAACGAAAGAAACCCTTCTTCCAAAATAATTTCTCTCATCCAAAGAAGAAGGAGTTCAAAACAAAGGCTTTGACAAGTCAAAATCTAGATGCTTCAATTGCAACAATAAAGGCCACTTCTCAAGAGAGTGCAAAGCAAAGCAGAAAGGAAAGTTTCATGCTTCTACCGCCATAGATGATGAAACCACTCAAAAGAATGAATCCGAATAAAAGGAGACAAGAAAGGAGTTTTATCTTGTCTCATCCCTTTTGGAATCCGTAATCACAAGTGCAGACACATGGTTGATTGACAGTGGTGCATCCAAACATATGAATGGTTACAAGAGTGCCATAACTGACCTAAAGGATAAAAATTTCACATGCATGGTAGAGTTGGGGGACAACTCAACATATTCGATCTAAGGAGTTGGATCCACCTTATTCCAGCTGAACACCGGTGCTATTTTACACGTGGAGGACATTCTATATGTTCCAGGATTGACGAAGAATCTCCTTTCAGTTTTGGTTCTTGAAGACAAAGGCTTCCAAGTTATCTTCATGGATAACAAAGCACTTTTATGGCCGAAGAACAAAAGCCTAGAATCTGCTGCTGTGATTGGAGTTTGAGAGGGAGAACTCTACATTGTACTCGAGAAGTACATTCAAGTTATGATTCACCACACTATCAGTCCATGTGAGCTATGGCACCGAAGGCTTGGACACCTACACTACAAAGCACTACCAAGACTTCAAAAGATGGTAAAAGGTATGCCCGTATTTTATTTTTAGCATGGTAGTGTATGCTGGGATTATGCACTTGGGAAGAATGTTAAGAAAAGTTTTTTCCAGTAGTACTATTAGATCTAAAGGGATTTTAGAGTTAATAAATTCTGATGTATGTGGTCCCATGTCATCCCCCTCCCTGAGTGGCTTCTTATATTATGTATTGTTCATAGATGATTTTTCTAGGAAAGGATTTATTTCATGAAGGATAAAAGTGAAACTCCTAGCAAATTTAAAGAGTTTAAATCCCTAGTTGAAATAAGAAAGAAAAGCACATCCGTGAATTAAGGTCTGATAATGGAGGTGAATTTGATTCGCATGCATTTAATGATTTATGTAGTGATGTAGGCATATGTAGACAGTTAACAATACCATACAACCCTCAGCAAAATGGGGTTTCCAAAATGAAGAATATAACCATATGCGAGGCTACAAAATCCATGATGCATGATCAAGATATGTCTACCTTATTATGGGTAGAAGCTTCAAGTACAGCTGTGTACATCTAGAATAGAATCCCGCATGCCATTCTGGATGAGAAGACACCCATATAAGTGTTTATCGGTGAGAAGCTAGACATCTCACACTTGAGTATCTTTGGGAGCCTAGTATACATTCATGTACCAAAAGAAAAGAGAGCGAAGATGAAGCCTTCTGGAAAGAAAGGCACCTTTGTGGGTTATAGCGATTCATCCAAAGCATACCAAATATATGTACCTGGTGAGAGACACATTGAAGTCAACCGAGATGTTACCTTCCATGAGGAAGCTGCTTTCAAAAGATCGAAAGAGATTCAATGTCATTCAGATATAGAGGATCCCAAGTTTCGTCCCCCCCCCCTTTAGAGTTTGAGAGCGATAAACCAAAAGATGCCTCAGATTCGCTATCTCCTGAAGAACCAGTAGAATTGATTGAGAGGTCACCTGATGAACCTCCCGCTAAAATAAGATCTGTTTGGTGCCGAGATATCTTACAAAATGCAGAGAAACATGGAGCAGCAACATGCTCATCTAGAAAGCGCAATCAATAAGATAGATATTCAGGGTATGTGGCACTCATGAGTCACATCAGTGATTCAGAACCATCTTCATATGAAGAAGATGCAAAGTAGAAATTTTGGAAAGATGCAATGATAGAAGAGTACAAATCTATAATGAAGAATGATGTTTGGGAGGTTGTTCCCAAACCGGATGGGAAGTCCATTGTGACTTCCATATGGATTTACAAGATAAAGCATGTTGCGGATGGTAGCATTGAAAAATATAAATCCAAATCCATTTCCAGAGGTTTCTCTTAGAAATAAGGCATCGATTATGATGAGACCTTTGCCCCTGTAGCAAGGTACACCACAATCTGAGCAATGATTGCACTTGCATTTGTTCTAGGATGGAAACTTCACCAAATGGATGTGAATACGACCTTCCTCAATGGTGAGGTTGAGGAAGAGATTTATATTCAGCATCCTGAAGGATCTGTGGTGCATGGGAAGGAGTCCCATGTTTACAAGCTAAAGAAAGCTCTATATGGGCTTAAGCAATCCCCCAGGGCTTGGTACTCCAGAATTGATAACGACCTTCAGAAACTGGTTTTCTGCAAGAGTGAAGCTGATCCAAATTTGTACTTCAAAGTAGTGAAGAACCAACCATTGATATTGGTTCTGTATGTTGATGATTTGTTTCTCACGAGAGAGGAACATCTGATTGCTTGGTGCAAGAGGGAGCTCACCTCAGAGTTTGAGATGAAAGACTTAGGTTTGATGCACTACTTTCTTGGCCTTGAGATTTGGTAAAGAAAAGATGAAAATTTTCATCTCAAGGGAAGTACACTATGGATATATTGCGCAGGTTTGGCATGGTAGATTGCAAATCTATGACTACAACGATGGTTTCCAATTTGAGTAAACTTCATGAGTCAGGCTTTGGATTAGATCTAGTAGATCCCACTTTATATAGACAACTTATAGGCTTTCTAATGTACTTGATACATTTGAGGCTTGACATATGTTATGCCTTGAGAATTCTAAGTCAATTTATGTCTGATCCAAGACACAGACACTGGATAGCTGCTACTTGGTTATACAGACTCAAACTAGGGAGGAAGCATTGTGGATCGTGAGAGTACATCCGTCTGTTGTTATAGCCTAGGATCAACTATGATATCTTGGTCCAGCAAGAAGCAGGGCTCCATAGCCTAGAGCACCACAAAGTCATAATACATAGCTGCTAGTGTTTCCCGCCGAGAAGTAGTGTAACTCAGAAAGCTACTTGTAGGGTTGTTCGGTGAAAAGCTTGAGCCTACAATTATTAGATGTGACAATCAGAGTTAGATCAAGATTTCCGAAAACCCAATGTTTCATGACAAGTCGAGGCACATTGAAATGAAGTATCACTTCATCCGAGACATGGTCCAGAAAGGTACAGTGAAACTTCAGTACATTGCTATTGCTAAGCAGATTGTATATGTGTTAACAAAGCCTCTGTTAGTGATGAAGTTCAGGTACTTCCAAGACAAGCTTGGTATGGTAGAGAATTCCTCCCTTGCTGAGAGGGAGTGTTAAATGTAAAGCATCAGGAGACATTCTCCAAACCAATATTGTGCAACCAAGATTGATCCTCCCGTATAGATGTGAACACTTTGATTGCCTTTTGTGTAAAGGTTATTCCTTCCATATAGAGGTAATTGATCAAAGTAATGATGTTGTAAAGTCTTGTTGAACAAGGCTCCGGACTTGTGTGTCAATTCAATATTCTCACGTGAACCTTCCGTATAAAGGTATCCATGGGATGGACCTCCCGTATATAGGTGGACCTTCAATATAAAGGTCATGCTTTACTTGTTAAAAGCATTTAATGTTGTGTGATGTATTATTAACATGATCACTAGATTGCTATTAAGTCTCCTTTAGAGATTGATCACCTCTAAAGTGAATTAATTTAGCATATGATCATTTGGTCCAGAATAATATACTATGATCACAACATCCGATAATTCTTCTTAGTATAATGTAATATGATGGATAATTAAAGTTAGCACATATTAACCATGTAGTAAAAGATAAAGAGATAAAGATAAATGCATAGAGAAAAGAGAATTCGAATTGATCAGGAGATGACTAAGTGAACTCGAATTGTCAAGCTTCAATTAAAGCCACAATGTATGTAATATCCCTAATTTGAAAGTTGCTCAAATTCACCCAATTTTGATTCTAGGAATGTTGTACACAAATTGTTCCAAACACCTCCAAATGTTTTCAAATTGTGGAAGGAGGGACTTGGGAGGAAATAGAGCACTCTATTACACCCTTTAGACACCCAAACCTCTGTTATAAACCTTCACGGTCTCCAATTTTAAGGAGAGAAGACTTAGGACAAAACTAGTCAATTGGATTAGTGAAAATCCCCCCTAGGTCTCCCACTATTTTGCATTCCAAAAACTGTACAACCTTACCTAATATTCAGTATGAGAATTGGTTCTATTAGACTTAATCAAGGACAACATGTTTACATCACTATATAAGGTTTTAGGGTCAGATGAGTCTCCCAAAGGATAGCAACTTCTAAGGCATACAATTAATGTGAAAATGGTGGACAAGTGAGCATGACTTAATGTTACAAAATATAATATGAATCGAGGGGTATGAATACAATAATTTGGACATCCATTTAACTTCCATAAGAATCTTAAATCATAGGAAACACCTCCATAAAATACTGATATCAAATTGATACAAAACATGCTACAATCACCATGAGAATATAATGAGGATACTAGCTCAAACATCCATGTTACTTGGAGGAATAGTACATGAAGTGCTTAGTATTTTGAGCTGTGGATATCATGATCTATATATTATAGAGTTATGCATCCATTAACAAGTTCATAAGGTCGAAACAAAAACCTTCCATTATCTATATGCAAAAAAGAGTGTGATATCTCACTTTACATGAACATTGAGAGAAAGATAGTAGAATGAGAGAAGAGAAAAAATAATGAACACGAACTCCAACTCACATGGGGGTTGAAACTGCACCAAAACATATCCATGAATCTCTGTTGAAATTTCTGAATGGCCTCTCCATCAACCAACTTGGATGGGAATCTTGCACCCTTGAAATTGGTTCTAAGGTAGGGAGGATGAACATCCACCGTGCAAGGACAAGCTTGAAGATCTCCCAAATTGCAAAGATGCAAATAAAAAATGACCAAAAGCTGCTCCCTTTCGACTTGGCCTCCTTTTAAAAACTTTAGTTGAATCATTTGCCTCCTTAGAACTCAAATTATCACCTAATTACTCATGAAATTCAAATTAGTGGGAGTTATGACCCTTCATTGGCCCCACATGACACTTGGCTCATCTTTTGTCTCCAACTCCTCCATGAATTCGAATTGGGGAATATTTTGGATGCTTTGGAGATGTGTAACTCCTCTCATGTGATCTCTTGGTCTATTTTTAGCTCTTACATTGTCATAGATGTCATAGAACCTGTCATAAGTGTCATAGGTGTCATAGAATCTGTCATAAGTGTCATAATGCTTGTCATAGTTGCCATAGAATCTGTCATTGCCTATTTTTAGCCCTATGAATCTTCCTCTTTCTTCATGAATGTTACCTCTTCCATTCCAACTCTAATTTAAGGATGGATCCATGTTTAAAGGAGGAATATTCTCTCATGTGGACCCCACATGTCCACTTATGCACCCCCAAGTCCAACTAGGACCTAATGCCACTTCATTTTGGAGCATTTAACATTTATTCCATAATTTATTGGCCTATTTTTACACCACAATTTAGAATATTGAATTTTCATGAGAAACTATAGACCTTGGGGTTAAATGTCAATATTTTAATTCTTCTACATAACCCTTAGGAACTGGGTAGGCCAACTTAATTATTTATCTAAAAATCATTTAATTGGGGACATGACAGTCCTCCCCACCCAATATTGCTTGTCCTCGAGCAATTTCAAACAAGGATGTTGAAGAACCTGCTTTCCTTCCAACTTTATTTCCAACTTGTTTCAGAAATCATTTGAACCTTCATACTTGCACTGAACAACCTCTTGAAGTTGCCACTGATTTGGCAAAATTTTCAAAATTTCATGTTTCCAAGAAAAGTTATGAGAGGAAATGCCATGCTTCCGTTGATCCACTCTAATACAATCACTTTCGTAAGTGGTGACATGAACTTCCAACTACTTGATATACCCCAAATTTGAAACCAATGAGACCAAAAGTGATCCCAGGGTCCCAAATGATCCTGTAGTATGCATGGTGAGAAATATCTGCAACTAAACTCCATACACACCAAGCATATGAAAACTGAGTCCAACTAAAGAAACTAAAAAAATACTCATAAATGAACTCAATGAAATGAAGATTAGATTTCTCCATCGAGACAACAACCAAGGTATTGTTCCAAATGAACTGAAAACAAGCAATGCCAGGATCCCATGGCTTGTGTTGCATTCCAAAAGATAGGAATGCTCTACCACAAAAACTTGCAGGCAAAATATTGCTGAGATCCCACTGCCTTAGTTGCAAATCTTGGAGTGGCAGTGTCACATGTGGAAAAATAACATTCCGAAGAATGCCAGGATCCCATTGTCTCATCTGCATCTTTCCAAACATCAATAACAACAATAAAAATTCATCACTATGAAAAATGAAAGGAAGTATGTAAAGATCATACCACCACATTGGAAGTTCAACATTTCTAGTGCACAATTGAAACTTTGAGGGCCCTTGCATCAAAATATGAACTTCTTCAAGGTTGGGCCGAGACCAAGAGAGACTCTCCATCATGAAATACATATACTCAAAGTGAGGCTGAATGCAAACAAGTCTCCCCCAATCAACCAGATAGTCCTCATGTGCCAAATGCACACAAGAACCAAGAGTGAGACCATTGAAGCTCAAAGGACAAGGGTGAAAGTCCCATGTCTCATCACCAAAAGAGTAGGAATCATCCAACAAGAAAATATGTCCATGCTGCTCCAAAATAATGTAAGATGCAACAAAATAATCAGCCATGTGTTCTTTCATCCAAGAAGTGAATGAAGAACCTCCACTAAAATATCAACCAAGTAAGGAGCAAAGAAAATAGGGAGACTTCAACTGGCTCAAAGAAGTCTCATCAAGACACCCATGGATATGTGTATCATCAAGAAATAACAAAGGATCTTGCTGCCAATAAGAATTTGTTTCAATCATATATTTCTTCACCCAAGTATTGGATGAAGTTCCTCCAACATCAAATGAACTAAACAAGGAACCAGGAAAATCATGAGTCTTCAAGTGACTCAAGTGAACATCATAGGTGCATCTATGTAGATGTGTACCATCATAAAGTAACAAAGGATGCTGCTGAAAATGTAAAGAATAAAGTGCTCTAGTCATGTCATCCTAAAAAAGGGAGATAGTATTTTTATACTCCTCATGTGGCACCTTCAAAAATAAACCTTTCACCCATACTTCATTAGGATGAATGCTGCAAAATATGGAAGTGTAGGATGTCGGAGAATGAACCAACTCACCCAAATGATCAAAAAATACAAAAGTGTCATCATGTGAAGGCTCCATAAGGGTAGGATCATGCACCTGCCTCAAAAGTGCAAAACTTTCCTCATAGGTTGGTTCCAAGGTAGTGGAATCATACACTTCTTCAAAAAGTGTGTAACCATTTCCAAGAGGCAACTCAAGTTCCTCTTCCACCACAACAAGTGCTTGGCTCTCAGCAAGCTCATATTCAAACACATCAAGCACCTAAAAGTTGCCATGTTTCTCATGATCCATCATGTCATGAGAACCCTCCAAGCAATCTACCATTTGACAATCTGAAACATAGGAGGAAGAACAAGTATCTTGCAACCTATCAAGAAGTTGTTCATTTTGCATTTTGAGCTTATGAATATCCTCATTATTCTTCAAGTATGCTCCATGTAACCATTCATGAAGCTCAACCAAAATGTTTCTATAAAAAATCAAAGACATGAAATTACCTTCGATGTTGCACATTGCTATTTGAATCTTCTCCATGTCTTCAAGGAAGGATGGATCCTTCAATGAAGAAATTCTCCAACAAGAATTTGACACCAATGCTTGAGTTTCCTGGAGTATGCTAAGGGTCTCTTGGATCTTCTTTTCATTCATCTTTGATGACCCTTCAAGAAAAATAGGTTCTTGTAGAGGGACCTCCTCTTCTTTGTACTTTATGCTTGGACCAACTTCATTAAGCTCAAGTGGTGATGGGGAAGTTGATCTTGGTTCTTCTTCAATTTCTACAAGGCCTTCTTTTTCATGCTTAATGGAACTTTGGATTGCAATAACACTTTCAAAAGTGATCTCTATGTCGCCAACATAGAGGTGTGAGCACCCGTCAGTGGGTACTCCTTCATAGTTCAAGCATCCATCAGTAGATGCTCTTTGATTCATGTCCAAAGTAGAGTGTGTCTCAAAATGATATTCAGTATTTTCAATGGAATCTTATTCATGCTCATGTGATGTTTATTCATCTTTTTTAGAGTCACTTAGGGAGTGAATTTCGACCCTCTTCATGTAATGCTTCTTCTGCTTTACCTATTTCAGAACTAGGTGGCTCATGGGTCACCTCCTTTTCACTCAAACATATATGATTTGCTCTCCAAGGTATTTTACAAGAAGGGCATAGACCTTTCTTCACTAACTCCACATCTTCATTCTTGGGCCTATATACAAACACCCAATCGACAAAGTCTTCAAAAGGAATGGTCTTTTGTGTATCTCCCTTCAAAGCAAGATATGCTTGATATTGTTGAGGCAAGGTTTTACATGTTGCTCTCAATATTTCTAATTCATTCATAGGATTAGCCTTTGGTGGTATGAAACATTCATCTTCATCAGACATAGGGTTATATGAATAACCTTCATTCCTTATGAAATTGTAAGAAGTGCTGCATGATGGCACCTCTTCCTTGATACCATTCACATTCTTCTTCATATTGCTCACAATCATCTTCATACTACTCATAAGCATTGTACTCATAGGAGTCATAATAATAGTAAGACATAGCTGCAAATTATTCTTTAATGGATTATATTAATGCACAGGTGCAAGGACCATGCTCTGATACCACTTTAATATCCCTAATTTGAAAGTTGCTCAAATTCACCCAATTTCGATTCTAGGAATGTTGTACACAAACTGTTCCAAACACCTCCAAATGTTTTTGAATTATGGAAGGAGGGACTTGGGAGGACATATAGAACTATGTTACACCCTTTATACACCCAAACCTCCATTATAAACATTCATGGTCTGCAATTTTTAAGGAGAGAAGACTTGGGACAAAACTAGTCAATTGGATTAGTGAAAATCCCCCCTAGGTCTGCCATTATTTTACCTTCCAAACATTGTACGGACTTCCCTAATATTCAGTCTGAGAATTGGTTCTGTTATAGGACGTAAAGGACAATATGTGTGCAACACTATATCATGTTTTAGGGTCGTATAAGTCTCCCAAAGGATAGCAACTTCTAAGGCATACAATTTATGTGAAAATGGTGGACAAGTGAGCTTGAATTAATGTTGCAAAATATAATATGAATTGAGGGGTATGAATACAATAATTTGTACATCCATTTAACTTACATAAGCAACTTAAATCATAGGAAACACCTCCATAAAATTCTGATATCAAACTGATACAAAACATGCTACAATAACCATGAGAATATAGTGAGGAAAATAGCTCAAATATCAATGTTACTTAGAGGAATAGTACATGAAGTGCTTAGTATTTCGAGCTGTGGCTCTCATGATATATCCATTACAGAGTTATGCATCCATTAACAAGTTCATAAGGTCGAAACAACATCATTCCATTATCTATATGCAACAAAGAGTGCACTATCTCACTTTACATGAACATTGAGAGAAAGATAGTAGAATGAGAGAAGAAAAGAAAGAATGAACATGAACTCGAACTCAGATGAGGGTTGAACTTGCACCAAAAATTCTCCATGAAGCTCTGTTGAAATTTATGAGTGGACTCTCCATTAACCAACTTGGATTGGAATCTTGCACCCTCAAAATTGGTTCTAAGGCGGGGAGGATGAACATCCACCGTGCAAGGACAAGCTTGAAGCTCTCCCAAATTGCAAATATGCAAATAACAAATGACCAAAAGCTGCTCCATTTCAACTTGGCCTCCTTTTAATAACTATATTTGACTCATTTACCTCCTTAGAACTCAAATTATCTCTTAATTACTCATGAAATTCGAATTAGTGGGAGTTATGACCCTTAATTGGCCCCACATGACACTTGGCTCATCTTTTGTCTCCAACTCCTCCATGAATTCGAATTGGGGAATCTTTTGGATGATTTGGAGATGTGTAACTCCTCTCATGCGCCATCTTGTTCTATTTTTAGTTCTTACATTGTCATAAATGTCATAGAATCTGTGATAAGTGTCATAATGCTTGTCATAGTTGTCATAGAATCTGTCATTGCCTATTTTTAGCCCTATGACTCTTCCTCTTCCTTCATGAATGCTACCTCTTCCCTTACAACTCTAATTTGGGGATGGATCCATGTTTAAAGGAGGAATATTTTCTCATGTGGACCCCACATGTCCACTTATGTGCCCCCAAGTCCAACTAGGACCTAATGCCACTTCATTTTGGAGCATTTAACATTTATTCCATAATTTATTGGCCTATTTTCCCACCATCAATTTAGAATATTGAATTTTCACGAGAAACTATTGACCTTGGGGTTAAATATCAATATTTTAATTCTTCCACATAACCCTTAGGAATTGGGTAGGCCAACTTAATTATTTATTTGAAAATCATTTAATTGGGGACATGACAATGTATGCCTCAGTTAACTAAAGACCTCTCAGTGGTCACTACAAGTAAATCTATCAACATGATTTTAGTTAATAATAGCTAACTAAGTGTTAAATAAGAAGGACTAGTTAACTAAAGTGTTTTCACTTTAGTTAAACTAAAATACGACACTCCAGTAAATCAGGTAGAACTCGAATTGATCACTTCAGTGATGTTATCAAGAAAGAATTAGTTAAAGAGAGTTAACTAAGTAACAACAAAGAAGATCTAGTTAAATAAGTGTTATTGCATGATGACACTTATGTTAAACTAAAAGACGACACTTGAGTTGCGACACTTGCATGATGAAACTTAAGTTAGCCACCTAACTAAGTGGGAACGCTTTCGGTTAAGAGGCAAGTTCATCCTAAGAGATAGTTTAATGAGATAAAGAACTGCATGAGAAGTGGGGCACACTTCTTCATGCAAGATTGATACATCCAGTATGAGGACGAGTTCATATGAATTTAGAAGAAGTTGATGCATGAGAAGAATGTCTAAATATGTTATACGAGATTGATGAATTCAATGTGAAGTGAATTCTCTTCTCCATTGAAGGCAAGGCGCTTCTCTTTGTGTAGGTTATTGTTCTTGCTTGTTATTGATGTGCTGGGAACATTAGAAAACAAATCCGATTGATCTCTCTTCTCTATTTCTTGTGTATCTTCACCAAGAGTGTTTTGGTGATCTCTTATCTTCCGAAATCAATATGCTATGTTGTAAAAGAAAGACATTCTCTACTATCCATTATATTATACTAAGAAGAGTTGTTGGTTTTTTTTTCTAATTGTTTTGAGGTTTTTCCCTGGGTTATATCTTGTGTTATGGTTGTATGAATTTCATGTTATATAATTGTCTCATTGTTTTAAGTTTCGACATCTAAAAGAATTAAATATCAAAGCTCAACCAAATATTAAAACCTTTTTGGATCATGTCTCGGATGAAGTGATACTTCATTTCATTGTGCTTCAACTTGTCATGAAACACTGGGTTTTCAGAAAGCTTGATGCAAATCTGATTGCCACACCAAAGAATTGTAGGCTCAAGCTTTTCACTGAACAACCCTACAAGTTGTTTTCCGAGCCACACTGCTTCTCGGCAAGCAACACTAGCAGCTATGTATTCTACTTCTATAGTGCTCTGGGATACGGAGCCTTGCTTCCTGCTGGATGAAGATATCATAGCTGATCCCAGGATATAACAGTAGTTGGATGTACTCTTACAGTCCACAATGCTTCCTCCCCAGTCTGATTCTGTATAACCAAGTAACATGACTCCTCCATTGGATTCATATCTGAGTACATATGAAATTGTACCTCGAAGATACCTAAGCACATGCTTAGCATCTATCCAATGTCTATGTCTCAGATTAGACAAAAATTGACTTAGAATGCTCACAACATAACATACATCAGGCCTCGAATGTATCAGGTAGATTAGCGAGCCTATAAGTTGTTTATACAAAGTGGGATCTATTGGATCTAATCCAGAGCCTGACTTATGAAGTTTCCTCAAATTGGAAACCATTGGTTTAGTCATAGATTTGTAATCTATCATGCCAAACCTGCGCAATATGTCCACACTGTACTTCCCTTGAGGTAGAAAAATTTCATCTTTTCTTTGCTAGATCTCAAGTCCAAGAAAGTAGTGCATCAGACCTAAGTCTTTCATCTCGAACTCTGAGGTGAGATCCCTCTTGCACCAAGCAATCAGATGTTCCTCTCTAGTGAGAGAAAATTCATCAACATACAGAACCAATATCAACGGTTGGTTCTTCACTACTTTGAAGTACAAATTTGGATCAACTTCACTCTTACAGAAACCCAGTTTCTGAAGGTAGATATCAATTTTGGAGTCCCAAGCCTTGGGAGCTTGCTTAAGCCCATATAAAGCTTTCTTTAGATTGCAAACATGGGACTCCTTCCCATGCACTACAAATCCTTCTTGCTACTGAATATAAACCTCTTTCTCAACCTCACCATTGAGGAAGGTTGTCTTCACATCCATCTGATGAAGTTTGAATCCTATAACAGATGCAAGTGCAATCATTGTTCGGATTGTGGTGTACTTTGCCACAAGGGAAAATGTCTCTTCATAATAGATTCCTTCCTTCTGAGAGAAACCTTTGGCGATGAATCTAGCTTTATACT
This sequence comes from Larix kaempferi, assembly GCA_027924585.1. Taxonomy (NCBI): domain Eukaryota; kingdom Viridiplantae; phylum Streptophyta; class Pinopsida; order Pinales; family Pinaceae; genus Larix; species Larix kaempferi. The sequence continues at coordinate 14,982,267 of BSBM01000643.1, forward strand.
TATCAATGCTACCATACTCAGCATGCTTTATCTTGTAAAGCCATTTGGAATTTACAATGGACTTCCCATCAGGTTTGGGAACAACCTCCCAAACATCATTCTTCATTATAGAATTGTACTCTTCTGTCATAGCATCTTTCCAAACTTTCTGCTTTGCAGCTTCTTCATATGAGGATGGTTCTGAATCACTAATGTGACTCATTAGTGCAACAAACCCTGAATAACTGTTAGGTTGCTTACGCTCTCTAGATGATCCTGCTGGTGCTCCATGTTTCTCTGCATATTGTAAGATATCTCAGCACCAAACATATCTTATTTTAGCAAGAGGTTTATTAGGTGACCTCTCAATTAGTTCTACTGGTTCTTTAGGAGCTAGCGAATTTGAGGAATCTTTTGGTTTCTCCCTATCAAACTCCGAAGGGGGAGAATTAGACTCAGGATTCTCCATCTTTGAATCACATTGAATCTCTTTCCATCTTTTGAAAGCAGCCTCTTCATTGAAGGTAACATATCGGTTGGCTTCAATGTGTCTCTCACCAGGTACATATATTTGGTATGATTTGGATGACTTGCTAAAACCCACAAAGGTGCCTTTCTTTCTAGAAGGCTCCATATTTGTTCTCCTTTATTTTGGTACATGAATGTATACTGGGATCTCGAAGATCCTCAAGTGTGAGATGTCTAGATTGTCACTGGTAAACATTTATTCTTGTGTCTTCTAATCTAGAATGGCACGTGGGCTTCTATTCTAGATGTACACATCTATACGGGTGGCTTTTGCCCATAATGAGATAGACATATCTTAATCATGCATCATGGATTTTGCAGCCTCACAGATGGTTCTATTCTTCCTTTCGGAAACCCCATTTTGTTGAGGGTTGTATGGTACTGTTAACTATCTACATATTCCTGCATCACTACATAACTCATTAAATACATGTGAATCAAATTCACCTCCATTATTAGACCTTAATGCACAGATGTGCTTTAGTTTCTGATTTTCAGCTAGGGCTTTAAACTCTCTAAATTTGCTAAGAGTTTCACTTTTAGCCTTCATGAAATAAATCCATGACTTCCTATAAAAATCATCTATGAACAATACATAATATAAGAAGCCACTCAGGGAGGGGGATGGCATGGTACCACATACATCATAATGTATTAAATCTAAAATCCCTTTAGATCTAGTAGTACTGTTGGAATTTTTTTTCTTAACATTCTTCCCAAGTGCACAACCCCGACATACACTATCATACTCAAAACCAAATATGAGCATACCTTTTACCATCTTTTGAAGTCCTAGTAGCGCTTTGTAGTGTAGGTGTCCAAGCCTCTGGTGCCATAGCTCGCATGGACTGATAGTGTGGTGTTTCATAGCTTGAATGTACTTCCCGGGTACCTTGTAGAGTCCTCCCTCTCGAACTCCAATTACACCAGTAGATTCTAGGATTTTGTTCTTCAACCATAAAAGTGCTTAGTTATCCACGAATATAACTCGGAAGCCTTTGTCTTCAAGAACCAAAACTGAAAGGAGGTTTTTCTTCAATCCTGGAACATATAGAATGTCCTCCACATGTAGAATATTACTAGTGCTTAGTTGGATTAATGTGGATCCAACTCCTTGGATTGAATATGTTGAGTTGTCGCCCAACTCTACCATGCATGTGAACATTTTCTCCTGTAGGTCAGTGATGGCACTCTTGTAACTAGTCATAGGTTTGGATGCGCCACTGTCATTCAACCATGTGTCTGCACTTGTGATGACAATTCCTGAAAGGGATGAGATAAGGTAATACTCCCTTCTTGTCTCCTTTTCTTCGGATGCATTCTTTTGAGTGGTTTCATCTTCTATGGCGGTAGAAGCATGAAACTTTCCTTTACGATTTTCTTTGAAATCTCTTGAGAAATGAGAGAACTTCTTTTGGAAGAAGGGTTTCTTTCCTTTCTTCATTTTTGCCGCGAGGGCAATATTTTCTTCTTTAGTGCACATAGCTTTGCTCTGGATTCGCCCTTCCTCCTGGATACAATTATGCCACAATATTTCGAACCCAAGTTGCACTTCTCGACCATTGATAGTAGCCAAGAATTTATCCCATGAATATGGGAGACCATCAATGGCGGTTTGGATGAGATCATCTTCATCCACTACAACTCCAATGTTAACAAGCTTATCTCTTACCTGAGATATCTCAGTGAAGAAGGAGGCCACTGTCTCGTCCTTATCCATCTTGAGGTTTTGTAACTTGTTCTTCAATGACCTCTTTTGATTTGGGGCCTTCTTCTCACATAGATTAGTCAATGTATCATACTATTCTGTTGCGGCCTTCAATAGTGTGATCACGGGCATCAAGCTCTATTTTCCTGAATCATAGATGATCCGTTTGGACTTAGCTCAATTCTTTTTGAAGTTGATGTGCCCTGCATTAGTTGTAGGCTCCTCCAACATAATGGATATGTAGCTATCCAATTCATGTTCCTCTAGGATGTTGGGAATCCTAGCCTTCCAAGTGTTTAAGTTTGAGGTGGCCTCAAGACAGTATTTCGGTCGTACAAAGATTGATGCCATAGTATTCAAATCTTGTGCTCAACTTCTCAGGATCTATGTAGGCTCTAGATGGCATGCAAAACTGAGCTCCTTCACGTCGTGAGCTCTGATACCATGTTAATATTTGGTTGAGCTTTGAGCTTTGAGATTTGATCTTTAATTCTTTTATATGTCGAAACTTGAAGCAATGAGACAATTCAATCACATGAAATTCATACAACCATAACACAAGATATACCCTAGGGAAAATCCTCAAAACTATGAGAACAAAAACCCCAACAATTATTCTTAGTATAATATATTGGATAGCAAAGAATGCTTTCTTTTACAACATAGCAAATTGATTTCGGAGGATAAGAGATCACCAAATCACTCTTGAAGAAGATACAAAAGAAATAGAGAAGAGAGATCAATCGGCTGTGTTTTCCAATGTGACCAGCACATAAATAATAAGCAAGAACAATAGCCTACACAAAGAGAAGCGCGTTGCCTTCAATGGAGAAGAGAATCTGCTTCACATTGAATTCATCAATCCCGTATAACATATTTATACATTCTTCTCATGCATCAACTTCTTCTAACTTCAGTATGAACTTGCCCTCAAACTGGATGTATCAATATTGCATGAACAAGTGCGGCCCACTTCTCATGCAGTGATTTATCTCATTGAACTGTCTCTTAGGATGAAATCGCCTCTTAACTGAAAGCTTTCCCACTTAGTTAGGTGGCTAACTTAAGTGTCGTCATGCAAGTGTCGCAACTCAATCGTCGTCTTTTAGTTTAGCATAAGTGTCATCATGCAATAACACTTAGTTAACTATATCTTCTTTATTGTCACTTAGTTAAATCTCTTTAACTGATTCTTTCTTGATAACATCATTGTAGTGATCAATTCAAGTTCTCCCTGATTTACTGGAGTGTCGTCTTTTAGTTTAACTAAAGTGAAAACACTTTAGTTAACTAGTCCTTCTTATTTAACACTTAGTTAACTATTATTAATTGAAATCATGCTGATTGATTTACTTGTAGTGACCAATGTAAGTTCTTTAGTTAACTGAGGCATACATTGTGGCTTTAACTGAAGCTTGAAAATTCGAGTTCACTTAGTCATCTCCTAATCAATTCGAATTCTCTTTTTCTCTATTCATTTATCTTTATCTCTTTATCTTTTATTGCATGGTCAATATGTGCTAACTTTAATTATCCATCACATTACATTATACTAAGAAGAATGATTGGATGCTGTGATCATGGTATATTATTCCGGACCAAATGATCATATGCTAAAGTAATTCACTTTAGAGGTGATCAATCTCTAAAGGAGACTTAATAGCAATCTGGTGATCATGGTTAATAGTACATCACTCAACATTAAATACTTTTAACAAGTAAATCATGACCTTTATACGAAAGGTCCACCTCTATACTGGAGGTCCATCTCATGGATACCTTTATACGGAAGGTTCACATGAGAATCATGACTTGACACACAAGTCTGGAGCCTTGTCCGACAAGAATTTACAACATCATTACTTTGATCAATTACCTCTATACAGGAGGAATAACCTTTACAGTGAAGGCAAACAAAGTGCTCACCTCTATATGGGAGGATCAATCTTGGCTACACAAGATTGGTTTGGAGAATGTCTCCTGATGCTATATATTTAATAGTATATGCATAGGTAATTTTCATCATCTTATCCAATTGTAACCTTGCTCTTCTCTATAGAAACCTTTGAAATGATTAACACCATCTCTGGCCAGATTCCAAAAAACATACACCTGAGTTCCATTTTCCCCAGTAACTTTTAGATATAATTGGTGTTCCTTCTTTGTTGACATAATTATGAAAAAGATTTTTGTTATCGTATCCTTTTTGGATCCATATTTCCATACGTTTAAGCCTCCATAAGGCCTATTTGTCATCCAAATTTTTTAGTTCTCTGAGTCTCTAACTCAATAATCTACTTCTTTTGTTCCATATTTACGAAGCTCGATAAATGATTGAAATCAAACTGATCTAAAGCATCTTCAATGTTCATGACATCCTCATTTTATCTTTTCCTTCTTTCTGCTTCCTAGGTAATGGATTTGTCCTTAATCCTTTTCTTGTTTTATAGAAACTGTAATCTTGTTGAGACATTGGTTTCCTCATTGTATGGTAACCATAAGCTTTTGGCCATGTCTTTATAATTTATCTCATTCAACCAAGCATAGTTAAATTTAAAGGAGACGAGAGGCTTTTCCAATGACATAACAACCTCCATAAAAATAGGGAAGTGATCGAAATCACCCCCTTCACCCACCCACTATCTAAGATTGACTGTTGAATCTTGAACACTTTCATTAACAAGAAATCTATCTAACATTTTAGCTATTCAGTCTTGATGTACCCTCTTATTCCTCCAAGTAGGTCTTAGCTTTACCTGATTGATATCATATCAAGAAAACTCATCCAATATACTGATGAAATAGTCATACAATGGGTCCTTTTTGGAATATGGACCCCATATTTCCCCTTCCCCAAGAGGTAAATTTAAGTCACCACCAATGATAATTCTATCACCTTTCAAAATGGTCGATCAAAGTAGAATCTTTCCCAGTAATTCACTCTGTTTTGGTATGGACCATAGATGTTAATAACAGTAAAAACCTAACCCACTTCTCTTGAAAAGAGGACACCTAAACCTGATAAAACATCCAACAGTCCAGACAAAGAAACTGACTAGTCTTCCATCCTATAACCAGTCCCCTTGATCTCCCAAAAGCATCAACACAAATGAAGACCAATCGTGGCAGTGTAGACCTAAGATCCCCTATGATCTCATCACCTCTGGCTAGGGATTCTTGTAACATCAAAATAGATGGAGAATACAAAAAAAGAGTCGCTTTAGGGCTAAATTTTTTTAGGACAACCCTAGTCCTCTGCAATTAAGGGACATTAATAACATTAAGGAAACAAAGACAAGGGAAGACTCTCTCTAAGAGCCCCAATGATGGTTTGCTGGTGACCAACCTTAACATCTCTAGCTGCTTGCTCTTTGTAATTCTCCATTATGGATCTTTTCCCTCTTAATCATGGAGATGAACAAGATGAATCCTTAATAAAACCCCCCTAGATGTAACAAGATTAAAACCCTTCATCCCAGAACGAGGTCGAAAATTATACCTCGGCTCACATTGCTTAACATCAGGTACGATATTAGGGCGTGTAACTATACTTGAGACCATCCTTACCTCAAATCCATCTCTGCTCTCAAAAGAGCCTTTAGGATCCATAAACTGGGAGGAAGAAGAGGGGAGTTACTTAGAAAATGGAACTAAACAATTCAATCTATCTACCCGATCAACCACCAAAAGATTGCTGAACTCATCACCTTTAAGACAGATTAAATATGGTTTAGAGGGGGGAGAAGGGGATAAAAGCCTTCCATTAGAATTTTGAAACACATTAGCAAAACCTTTAAAAAGATCATTACACCCTATCAACTTGTTATCATCATATGTAGTAAAAAAAAGTGAATGTAATGAGACAGTCCTTTGCAAATCTGGTTGAACGATAAAATGAATATATGGTTGATAGGGAACATGATCCATATAACCTTTGATACTGAGAAAAAGGGACAAAAAAATCCTCCATAATTACCAACCAAAGAGGGGATCTCGGGCTTCTAGACAAAAATCCTTTCACCGACTAAAAAGAGGGGCAGGATGTAGGGCGACTTCCCAAGAGGAACAATAGGGATACAAGTCAGAGACTCTACCAAGGGAACCTAGGGTAGATCTCCCACCATATTAAGGGCCACGGGACATCTCATAAAAATTTTATTCCATAAATATTCCCCCTCTGCACATACAAAACTTAAAGGCATATCAACCAAAGAGACGACATAATCCGAACTTGGGATAGAAGGATTATAATAAGACTTACCTTTCTTCCGAGGAGTCTCATCTACCGAGTCACTGAGTCCTTCCTCAACTTAGACTAGAGATGGAAGCTCATTAGGGGTTAGCTTAGGCTTCCGTGGAAAGACCAAACCCAAATGCAATGAACCAGGCAGATAACTGGAATCACCAAAAGAGGGATGAGGGTTGCTGAGAACTAAATGGTCGAAATGCTACACGACTCCAACAGAGGATGCACGCCACTATCAATCAAACCCTCTTTGGTTGGACAAGGGATCTTCTCTATGGGTTTCATGTGCTAATGCCTATTCTTGGTTGTCATCTTGCATTCTTTCTCTAGATGTCCAGTCGAATGGCATCTATTGCATCTAAATGGGATACCAAAATAATCCAGTGATTGCAAGAAGGACAACTCTCCAACCTTGATGATCAATGCCCCCCAAAGGCCATCTCTAAGGTCAATATCCATCCTAGCCACAATCATAATCCTCGTCAATAGGAAACTAAGGTATGCTTCTAGATAAGTCCCAAGAAGTGATCCAATCTTACTAAGAATCTCTTTGGTCTAGAACTCTGGAAACAATCCTAGGATTTTGACCCAGATGGGTTTTTTGTATGTAATTTATTTTAAAGCATCAAAGAAAGGCGTCCATGGTTGAAGCTTTAGAGCCATATTACCCAAGAACCAGACCTTTGATAACAACAACTTAACATGCTTCTCTTCTATTAATCACTATCAATATATATTTTTTCTAAGGATGAATACAAGTTAGTTTGAATTTATGATTTGAATGTATTTAAAAAAAACTTAAATATACTTGTTAATTTGTTATTGGATAGAATGACTTGAAATGACTAATTCTACTTTATATAGACTATATGTTCCACCTATTTATATTAATCACTATCAATATATTCTTTTCTCGAAGGAAGAATAAAAGTTAGTTTGAATTTGTTATTTAAATGTATTTAAAAAAAATTACACATACTTGTTAACTTGTTATTGGACATAATGACTTGAAATGATTAATTTTGTTATTAACAACTATTAAAAATTATGAAAATAAAAAATAAAAATAGTCATGATATGTTGCCATCGTGATATCTGACATGAGTAAATGGTCACTATCGCCATACATATGTACTAGTGTAATATTTGTCATATAGTAAATGCTTACCCTATTTTCTCATTGGTAGCACTTTAATCCCGTCTGTCATTACCTGCGCAACAAGTAAATGATTGTCGTGTTTTGTGTCAATTCCAACTACCATTTTCTAAACAAGGCATCAAGCTGGAATGGATTTCCATATGCATTGTCCATTCCAGAAGCAATCAAGAGCCTAACAATGCTTATGAGGAGGATACCTCATAATAAAAACACTACAGTTTTGTAGATCTACGAAATGGACCAAAGGTTTGCATCTGATTTATGACTGTTCTTTGTGATTAATGTTGTTATTAGCCTTTTAATTATTATCATTTGGATCATAGTTGCATATTGTAGCTAGATTTCATTATGGATATCACTTTTTCTAGTGAGTATAAACCTATCATGTCATCAGTAAAATGAGATTTAGAAAAGGAAGAATTGAATATTACCTAAGTTGACCTTGGCAAGATTTGTAGAGTGAGATATCGATATCGTGGGGATTGGGAAGGGCTTCCATGCCAAATATGACTCAATACATGAATGGATTTTTGTGATTCTTTTCCAAGACAGTGATTCAGTCAAATTCCCATCCTTTTCTCCATTGTGGTGGCGTCATGTTATTTCAATACAGAATGGGTACATGTCGATCTAGATTCTATGTTGTTATTGTTGTTTTTGAAGAAGGATTGGAGGGTTGAATCCAACTATGAGTTACAACTTTATGGAAATAAGGTGAATTCCCCTATCATATATATTAGTCGTTACGCCTTATGGAGATATCTTCCCATGTAGATCATATATTAAACATTTTGGGAAATCGCAGTTGGCATGAAAAGGCCTCCCTTCACCTCCTTTCTCTCCTATTAATAATAGGAAACATGTGGTGGTAGCTGCATTCTTCCAGTGTAAAGAAAGGTGTTACAACTGACTATGATTGAAGGTACCAGTCATATAAATGCTCGGGCCACTAAGCAATTCATATATATATATATTCAAATTTCATATTGTCTGGCTCTAACTTCAGAAGTCATGAATTTAAATATAGAAATGGATTTCAATCTCAATTTCAATAGAGAATTGAGCTTAGCTCGCTATTTCCATACATCATCCCATAAGAGTGCAGTTTGGCCATTGCGTATTTCCCAGAAAGAAAGTTGTTGGATTAAACCTTTGTTCTACCAGGACATGTTCCATATCAGAGAACATGTGCTACTTTCCTGTAAGTAGATGAGATCCTAGTGAGCTATGTTTCTTGCGTATTTGATTTTCCATATTTAGGCCCAAAGAGCCCTGGGGAAGTGACCCATCTCCACCACATTTTTGTGGTCATGAATTTATTTTCAATCTCAGGATCCTTTAGATCGATACCACCCAATAGTTTAGGTCGACATAGTTTGTCCTAAGAAACAAGAGCCCATTTCCTCCCTTTGTCTTTTGAACCCCCCAAAAAGGAAAGACCTTTGTCAATATTTGATTTCATTTAGGAATTTTTTGGGGACTACGACGATGGAAAAAAGGTAGGAGCACGTACTTCAGAGAACAAAGTTGGGAAGAATTAGCCGACCAACAATGTTAAGAGAACGAAAGGCCAAATTTGAAAGGATTTGCTCCATTCTTGTGAAGAGATTGGACCATGATCTATTTCTAATGGCTGAGGAGATTAGAGGGGAGCCCAAGTAGGAGGAGGGGAGACAAATTATTCTGAAATAAAGAAGTCTAGAGATTCGTAATTGCAGACTGATCAAGGTGTTGAAAAAAAATCTTCGGCTTGTCGTTATTTAGGGAGAGACCCGAGGCCTCTATAAAAGTTGAGAGTAGAGACTAAGGAATTTTGCTTCCCTCATGGTCACTGCAACCAAAATCATAGTGTCATTGACAAACAGGAGATGAGAGGGTTTTTTATCATCATTAGTGAGATGCAATCCAGAGAAGAGGTTATTATAGACAACAAATTTCAGAGTTCTACCCAAGCCTTCAACCATGATAACCAACAAGAAAGGGGAAAGGGGATCTCCCTGTCGAATTCCATGAGAGGAGAAAAAGGTTGGGGAGGGGGAGCCATTGACCAAGATGGAAAATAATGCATAAGAGGAAAGATCCATGATCCAATGCCCCATTGTGGGGAGAATCCAAATGCCAGCAAGTTCCAGTTTCCATATAGTGCCATGAAATCTTGTCAAAAGCCTTAGAAAGGTACAACTTGATAAGCATGCTGATTTTTTTTTTTATATTTTAAGGGCGTGGATGGTTTCATGAGATGTCAGAATGCCATCCAAAATTTGGCCACCCTCCACATAGCCAGATTGTTCCTCAGAGATTAGGTGAGGCTGAATGGGCTTTAATCCATTGGCAATAAATTTGGTAAGGATTTTGTAATTGACATTGCATAAGGAGATGCATTGGTTTGTTGTAATTGGGAATAAGAGTAAGAAAGGTAGCACTGAGGGCTAGGAGGACATCATCCATCCTAACCCAAAACTCTTCAATAGCTTCCCAAACTTCTTGTTGCACAATATTCCAGTAGTGGTGATAAAATTCCATGGTGAATCCATCCGGGCTTGGGGATTTTCTTGTAGGCATGCCTTTGATTGCTTCAGTGACCTCTTCAAGAGATATGGGCATTAGAAGGATTTTGTTCTGCTTAGCCGAGACCAGATCTAGAGTATTCTGGGGGATGGCATCCATAGATCTGTCCCGATTGATGTTATCTTCAGTGAGAAGATTGTGATAGAAGCTTATAGGATCTCCAACTATTTCATCCTACTTAGTTAATTTCTACCCCTGATCATATTGGAGCAGGGAAATTCAATCGTGGGATTTGTGTTGGATCATGGAATCATGGAATCATGGAAGAATTTAGAGTTTCACTCGCCCTCCCTCAGCAATCGAACTCTTGATTTATGCCTCCATAACATTTATTCTTGGTACAACCTTTGATTTATTGCTTCTTGAAGCTGTTTTTATTTTTGAAGTAGACTTTCAGTGTGACCCCTAGAGATGGTTCCTTGTTGAACACTATCCATTTCCTCCTCCAACTGTTTCATGGCCTCAAAGATGTTACCAAAAACTTCCTTATTCTAGGTTTTGGGATTGCTTTTGACCAATTTTAGCCTTTGCTGAAGCTTGTACATCTTGGAACCTTGAGGCGTTGGGGCATTTTCCCACCATTGAGAGAGGGTTTCCAAAACGTCTGGGTGATCTAGCCATAAATTTTCAAATATGAAGGGGCGATTATGGGTCCTATTGTGTTCATTAATTTCAAGACTGGTCGACCAATGATCCAACCCAACTCTAGGGAGGATAAAGTAGTCCAGAATGGAGCCTGATCTAACTAGGTTGGCTGAAATTAAAAATATGTCAAGTCTAGAGGCAACTTGGTGAATTCCCCTTCTTTTGTTGTTCAAGGTGTGAACACCATTTTTGGGTCTAATGTACACTAGGTCCAAAGAGTTGATAAGAGTACCAAAATATCTGTTGGCCGCATCGAGTTAGTTGATACCTCCTTTTTCCTCTAGAGGAGTGGAGATAATGTTAAAGTCCCTTCCAAGAATCCACACCGAATCATGAACAAGCTCGAGAAGATGGGAAAGGGAATCCAAAAAGGAATTTTTAGTAGCATGAGTGGAAAGGATGTAGACATTGGTGAGGGTAACATAGAACTCAGAACTAGGGATGAGGAAGGAGGCTAACAGAGAATAGGGGTGGGAAAAAAGTTGGAGAGGTGAATGAGTTATGGATTCCAAAGAATAACTAGTCCTCCAGCAGCTCCATAGCATCAATAACCATTATATTACAACTTTTCCAACAAAAGTGTGAGAAGGAGTTAAGAGAATGGTAAGAGCACTTAGTTTCTTATGGCATGACAACTGTTAGCAATTCCTGATGTATTTTGGATTGAAGAGTATGCCTTTTACTATTCCCTCCAGGACCATATATATTCCAGGATAAGATTTTCATCAAATAAATTATTGATGAGTGGGGAGGTACTGGAGCCAGTCAAATAGGGATTTGTGATTACCTGATGCTATCAAATGCTCCCCAAGCTCCGCTAATTGCTACTAGTTTGTTTTTCTTCCTTGTTTTGGCTATTTCTTACTTCCCGTTAGGTTGTGTGGCTGGTGTGATGGTTGAATTTCCAATTGGTTTCCTTGCATATCTATGTTTTCCATTGAATGGGAGGATCTAGATGCATCTTATTAGAGATCCTTCTGGATGAGCTTGATGTGAGGGGAAGGGATTGCCACCAGGTCTCCTCTTTTACAAGTTTCAATGATATTTTGGAGCTCATGATCTGTGATTTCTGTTTCATGATCCTCCTCATTTGTCATAGGGGCATAACTTTCTTCCATGGTTCTATATTCATATGGGTCAAGCTTCCTTCTTCTTACTTGATCATGATTTGTGGGCTCTCCTTCTAGGATTTCCCCAATAATATCTAATCCTTGAGGGTCTTCTTGTTCCATTTCTGTGTCTTCTAAAATTTCAAATTTGTTAGAATTATTAGCTCTACTGTTTGAGTTAGTAGAAGATACCTTTGGAGTGCCTTTCAATCTTCTATTGACAATGGTGAAGCCATATTGGGTTGGCTAGGGTTGTTGTAGTTGGGGGGGGGGTAGGAGGTGGAACAAGAGGGCAGTCTATAAAGAGATGCCCTTATTCATGGCATTTTCTACATCATAATGGAATGTGCTGATAATCAAAGGTTTGTATCCATTCTTCATCTTGGAATCTCAAGCAGATGGATTTGAGAAGAGTTTTAGAAACATTCATGTCGACACAAATCCTAGAAAATGAAATGTATCTACCTCTTTTCATGATTTTTGAGATTTTAATGTATTTACCTTGTGTGTTGTTGATGCCCATTAAGGTTTCTTCCTCCTAGTATTCTAGAGGCAGTGAGTAGAGCCGAACCCAAAATGGAACCTCGAAGAAGTCTTCACAATTTGGGTGAAGTTGTCCTTCTAGTATCTCATGAATAAGATTGCATTGTTGGAGAAGTACTAAGGGCCTTGCTCAACTATTCACTCTTAGTCTTCCGGATTGGAGAAAATTGTTGTAAAGAAACCCTTTGAACCGAGATTTAAGTCTATTTCCTCTTTGGGATTCCATTTTTGGGTGATCCACCCTTGAAGAGTGACGCAAGGGCGGTTCGGTTGAACCCTCTTGCTTAACTATAACACACAACAAACACACAATCACTCACAAAGACTAGATGTGAACTGGAAATGCCAAGAAGTTGGATTCTATTACTTGAATCAATTACAAAGTTACATGCAATCTAATAAACAAGTTGGACTTATCCTACTACAATATACAGACGTAAATGTCTATTTTCTCAGTGTGTGTGATCCTCTCCTTCCTCTGATCCTTTGTTGAATGAATAATGAATGAGTGATCCCTTCCTCTGTGCCTCCGCACCAGTCTTCTACTCTGATGCTCTTCCCGAGGTCCACTCCGACTGGTTTCCCTGAGACGTCCTTCTTTGTCTGCCGCTCGATCTGTGACCCGATGGATCCTGCAGTTGTCAATGCCCCCTGATTGTCCTGTACAACCTCTTCCTGTGGAAACACCTGGCATGGTCTCAACCACCTTCTTAATTTCCATTAACTTCCTCAACAATCTTCAACGGATGTAGGTATGTTGCCTTTGAATTCTGCACCGCTATAACTTTGCTATAGTGGCCAGTCTTATCACTATCCTCTTCAACATGTCAACCATTCTGTGTTTTGTCAGTCCTCGATGTAACTTGTCGGATTCACTTAGTCTCTATGGCTGCCAGTCCGCACCATCTTCCTTTCTTGTCCTATGCCACTTTCGTCGGTGTCGATGTTCGAAAACTTTGAATCCCGACTCCTTCGACCTCCGATCCTGTCGAACATACTTCGATAGCTTCTTGCTCGACTACCTGGCTTCGACTGCCAATATTCCTTGCACCAATGGTTGTCAACAACCCCCCTAGTTGACCTTCTTCTGTCGATCAACTTCGACTATTTTGCCTAGGTCCCGATGCCCCTGCATCACTCTCCCCAGGTGAAAAAGAACTTTATTTCTCCATCAGTATCCTGTATTCTTCTTCTGAAATCCATGTCGCCTCATTCAAGTCATCATCCCTCTATTAGACTAAATATTCTTTCTTCCGCGAACTCCTTGTGCGTCTGACTTCGCGTTCATCCACTACTTCGACGATCTCTTCTTCGTGTCGACCTGGAATTTTTTCGGTCCAGTCGATATTCGACACTTTTGCGCTGCTTCTTGTTGAACCTTCTTCATACTTGTACAGATCTAGGACATTGAACGTAGGAGAAATGTTCAATTCCTTTGGTAGCTCCAACATATAAGCATTGTCCAAAATCTTCTTTAGGATCTTACATGGTCCAATCTTCTTCAGCTTCAACTTGTTGTATGTTCCTGTAGGGAACCTCTCTTTCCTCAAGTGCGCATAGACCAAGTCTCCTTGACTGAATGACTGTAGCCTCTTATTCATGTCCTCTCAACTTGTATGCCACGTTACTTTTTTTAATGCACTTGCGTACATATTCATGCACTTCTTTCATATGCTCCACAAATGTTTCTGCATTTGCACTCTTTCTGATCTCCGTTGGTACCGTAACCAAATCCACCACACCATGTGGACTTCGACCTTGAACAATCTGGAATGGGCTCATAACTGTCGATCGATTCACATAATTGTTGTATGTGAATTCAGCTTGCGCCAACACGTTCTCCCACTACTTGGGCCTGTCGGCCGTTAAACATATCAGAAGGTTTCCAAAACTTATGTTTACCACCTCGGTTTGTCCATCAATCTGCGGATGTATGCCGAGCTAAACTGCAAATTTGTGTCCATCTTCTTCCACAGGGTTCTCCAGAAATGACCCATAAACTTGGTATCTCTGTTCGATGTTATACTCTTCGGCAACCCATGCAATCTGACTATCTCCTTGAAGAATAGTACAACAATGCTCGTGGCATTACTTGTCTTCCAACATGGAATAAAGTGTGCCATTTTCGAGAATCTGTCGACTACCACAAAGATTGATTCGTTAGCTTGCCGTGTCTTCGAAAATCCCAACACAAAATCCATGCTCAGGTGCTCCCATGGGGTATTTGGCACTAACAATGGTGCATATAGCCCCGTATTTTGACTTTGCCCCTTCGCCAACTGGAAAATTGGACACTGTCGTACCCACCTACCTACATCTGCCGTCATCCTTGGCCAATAATACTTCTCTTCGACCAACGCATTGGTATTGTCGATGCCAAAATGACCTGCTAATCTGCCACTATGCAGTTCTCGGATTAGGTTCTCTCTTACGGATCACCTGGGAATAGATAACTGTTGTCCCTTGAATAGGTATCCTTCTTGGATAAAATAATCCAAGTATAGAGTTCTGTCGACACTCCATGGTTCCGACTAGCCTTCCATGCTTTCGTAAAATCCTCGTCGATCTCATACTCTGTCTTCACCGACTCTATTTCTGTCGCCTGAACTGTCGTCATGTTCAACAATGCAACTCTTATACTCAGCGTATCGAGAACCTTGTTCGACTTGCCCGACTTATGTCCCAACATGAAGGTATATCCATGCAAGAATTCAACCCACTTCATGTGTCGCTGATTCAACATCGACTGAGTATTCAAGTACCTCAACGCTTGGTGGTCTATGTATAACACAAATTATTTGGGCAACAAATAATGCCTCCATTTCTTTAATGCTTGGACAATAACATATAACTCCTGGTTGTAGACCAAATATTTCCGCTTTGCTTCATCCAACTTTTCGCTGAAGAATGCAATTGGTCGGCCCTCCTGGCTCAACGCTGCGCAAATTGCCATTCCACTCGCATCGCAATCGACTTGGAAAAATTTGTCGAAATCCGGGAGAGCTAACACTGGGCTCTTTGTCACCTTCTGTTTCAACTAGTTGAAGGATTTATGGGAAGCTTCGGTCCACTTGAACTCCCCTTTCTTCATGCACTCTGTCAACGATGCACATATCCGACTGAATCCTCTAATGAAATTCCTGTAGAAACTAGCAAGTCCATGAAAAATATGCACTCCTATCGTGCTTATCGGTTCTGGCCACTATAGTATAGCCTTCACCTTTTCTGGGTCCATCACTAACCCTTTACCCAAGATTACGAATCCCAAGTACACCAGTTCTTCCTTCATGAAGAAGCACTTCTGCAGGTTCACCATCAACTTCTCTTCCTATAGCATCTGCAACACTTGTCGAATGTGCTCCAAATGTTCGACTTTGGTTTGACTGAATATCAAGATGTCGTCGAGGTACACTACGACGAACTTTCCCAAGAATGGCTTCAATACTTCGTTCATCAACCACATGAACGTATTGGGTGCATTAGTAAATCCGAAGGGAATGAATAACCACTCATATAGTCCTTCCTTCGTCTTGAAGGTTGTCTTCCATTCATCGCCTTCTCTGACCATGATATGGTGATACCCACTCTTCAGGTCAATCTTCGTGAAGTATCTTGATCCACTCAAGCAATCCATCAAGTCATCCATCCTTGGCAATGGAAACCTGTACTTGACCTTGATCTTGTTGATAGCTCTAGAGTCTATACACATCCTTCGTTCTCCACCCTTCTTTGATGCTAGTACAAGTGGTACCGCACATGGGCTCAAACTTTCTCTGATCAATCCTTTGTCCAACAGCTCCTGGACTTGTCAATTGAGTTCCTGACCCTCTGCTGGAGTCATTCTATGTAACCTCCCTCAATTTTGACCCTTATTGTTATTATATTTATAAATGTAATTATGATTGTATAGCGGCCCTGGTGAGGAGCTCAAGGCCAAGGCCCCACCAGTGGACTTTGAAAGTAGTGATATGTCCTAAGTGTGAATTTAACCTTAGAGGCTTAAGAGCGGTGACACATTTTGACAATAACAACTAAATTTACTAAGGGTAGGAAAGATCGTCACCGAAAAACCACTATCAAGTGATTTGCCTAAAAACTAACCTGTAACACTAGATAGACTAATTAATTGCATCAAATATTAAATAAAGGTACATCAAAGGAAAATACTCTCAATTATTCCTTTACAAAAATTGAGGAATCAATATAAAAAGGTTTAACACTTTTCTTACATACATGTTACCCAAATGATTTATGAAAGAAGATAACATATTAGAATATATAATTTGTAAACCTATATAATTATATAATAAACAAAAATGTACAATTTTTGCTAGTACTTTTTAAAAGGGAAACTTAGCTTATTATAAATATAATTGATGAGCTTATCTTATTTTGAATGATGTTTTTATTAAAAGGTATGACAAGATGAACCATCTATACATTATAGGAGATATTAACAAGATATGAAGTATTAAACAAAGCACACCTCCATATATAGAGATATAGTGATTTAAAGAATTTATGTACTACATATAAATGGTTGTAAAAATAAATACATAGTAGTTTAGAAAACATTTATATACATATTAAAAGTATTCCTAAATATATGCTAAAGGATTTTCCTTGAGCTTACAGGTGTAAACAATTAAACTTTGAATAAAGTTTCATTGAAGTAACTTGGTCACAAGACTAAAGTACCTAAGGTTCTATATGTACCTAAGGTCCCTTGATTTGAAATGATAGTATTTTACATATATTTATATTTTAAAATTCTAGTCTTTTAGAAGACATGTAAAAAAAAATAGCCGAACTCTGCCAGAACTTCTATGTTGGATGAATATCAAATTTATCACTACATCTATGCGTGTTAAAGGTTACTCAAAAGGTTGTGGTTACGAGTTCTTTAAAGGCATATATGCTGCTTGTGCATTCTCTAACTAGCCTTCAGAAAGTAGTTCCATGAAAGGAAGCTTACACATAAGAGCTTGGCGGATTATAATAATCTTTAGCTCCCAATTTGAAATAAATACGTATGTTCAATACCGTAGGGATCACTATAAGCTGAATATTACGCTGTTTATGTGGAATCCAGCGTATATATCTATATGCCTACATAATTATATATATTATTAAATCGAAGTATGCTTACGTTATGGTTTAAACTTGTAAAATTATATGAATGTTATTTTGTATCATTAAAACTCTATGCATTAATTTGGCTATCGTTAAATAACCCTATCTTTTAGGTGAGTTGTATTTGTTTTAGGATTGGATAGTATTAAATAATCCAACAAGAGATTTAGTTTGTGTTGGAATAAATCTCCTTAAGCTTTAAATTGTGTAAGGAAAAGTGAAATGATTCCTTAAATTAATATATTGAATGAAATAGGAACTAAGGAATACGCTTACTCAGAGATAAATAGGTCCATCATAAGAAGGTGTGAAAGTTAGTAGGGTCTTAAGAAGATTTCTTTTCATATATAAATAAATAGACCTTTTTAAATATATATTGAATTATATGATCCTCCGGGTAAAGAGTTTGAATAAAATATGTTAAACAAAAAATGATTAAGAAAAACAAAAGTTGTTTCCTTGGTTTACATATATATATTTTTATATATATCTTCCCTTAGTTAAAACTTGGTTAGATACATCATCCTTCTATATAAGATAGATGAAAAGGGTATAACCCTAAGAATAATGAAAGGGGGGCTACAAGGATAGAATCCAAATGCTTTTACAAAGTTGATATGTTACGAGGGTTAATATAAGTATTGGTATATATAATTGGTGAAGGATAGCAACATTCATGTTGTCAGATGTAACCTTTACAATGAAATAAATTAAATAAAAACAAATCTTTGGTGGACGTAGCTCAAGATACGGGTGAACCACGTGAAAATGTTCTCTTGGTATGTATTCCTTGTGTATCTCTTTTTTTGTATTCCTTTGATAATGCGTCTCAGTTACTCTTCAGTTTTGTTTACTTCCAATTTATGTACCTTAAACACTTTATTAATATGATGGTCGTTATTTATATCTTTTGATAAATATGTCTCCAGTTTTACTGAGTAACTGCAATTCAAATTTTGTAATCTTCGAGGGTGAATAAATTCGAATATGTTTTGTTCATTTCATTTTTTATATATTTAAGTTAGCAGAAGGGATTGGTTAAAGTGGAATAAGTGTTAGAATATTATTCATGCTATCAAAAAAAGATATGATATAATGAGTCGTAGATTTATGATTGGGGTCGCATGTGGAATTTTAGAAGACCTTGTGTCGACAAGAAAAGTTTCATCAATAAATTATTAATGTTAAAAAGATATGAGGTGTTATAATAATGTAATGAATATAGATGTTGTGTATACATTTTATCTTCCGCATAGCATTTAAGGAATATTGGACGCTTAGAATTTTTTTGAATTTTTGGGTATGTGACATATGGTATCAGAGCTTTAGGTTACAAACACTAGGGCCTGTTGGGCTCAACTCGAGATAAATGATTTTTGATGCTGATGAAATTGTTCTTGTTTGGTTTTGGATACATGACTGATGGGGCGAGGGGGAAATAATGTCCGAGTTCACCTCCAAAGTTTCTCTAAGGAAGTAAGGGTAAGTAGTTTGTCCTCATACTTACAATAGATTCTGAGTGAGGGGAAATTTGTACATATTGCTCAGAAGGTGCCATATTGCAATATCCATAACTGGTTCGGCTCTGTACGCTCACTTCTAATTCTGATATGCACGGAGGAAGCGACCATGAAAAGCATTATTGACTGCGCCTCCGAGGTCATTATCAATCCTGACGGATTTTCGAAGTTTAAGCTTAACTGATCACCAACAAATTTCAATCATATTGTAGATCTTTCTTCACGTGATTGATCTATGCAGCTGCAGAACATGTTAACTAACATAAATATCATAGTACACGTATCATGTTAATTCCTATCAATTCCCTAAAATCAGTGTTAATGGGATTTATTCCATTAACTAATCAACCGCTTTGCATAATTAACAAAAATTAGCTATGCAGAAACACGATCCATTTCTTACCAATTCAACTTAATGAACCTTCTTCCTACAACTATATTTCCTCCGAGATCGGATTTGGCACACTGATCACATGTTTTGTCATAACTTCTGCAGCCTCCTTTTGTATAGGTTCATGTATGGGCCTTTGGCTGGATGTGTGATGAAGCTTAGGGTGAAGCTTCCAACATTTCTCCTCCCAATCCCCGCTCAGATTGCAATGTGTGCAAAAATTCTTTAATTTTGGCTCTCTTTTGACATTTTCCTTCTTCAAACGTAGAGTAGAATCATCTTGTCGCGGCTTGCTGTGAGTTGCCGTGACTTTTCTGCAATAAAATTTATGCTTCCAACACTTTGAAACACAATGGTTATCCTTGCCACATAAGGTACAAGGAATTACACTATTTATGTTGTCGGAAAAATCAGAAGAGTTATTGGAATAATTTGACTTATACCTTGAAGATTTCTTCTTCTAAGGAGACCCCTTAACCGGATCTCTTTTTGGTGATTCACTTTCATATTTTGAATCACTACGTGTATACACTTTCTTTTTACCTTCCTGAATTTGATACCATTTCAGCTTCAATTCTGGATTCAGATCCCAACAATGTGCTTCATCATGTCTTTGTTTCTGACAATATGAGTAAGTTACCCAATGAATTTCATAGGATGCTTCTTCATGATATCCCAATCCCTGGTATCAAGGTTGTTCTTCAACCTTGATGGGTTTTGTAATCCCTTGACCATGTATGCCCAAACCTTTTCCTTCCTAACCTATTTTCAATAATAGTTTCGATCCAATTCCTCGAGTATGTTTCTCGAATGAACCTAAACCAACATTTTTAAATGATGAATTTGATCTTGAATAATTACTACTTACATCATTATGATTACTTTGACTTGTTGCAGATGAGATATATAGAATATCATCCTCCGAATGTGGACTGAATGTGAAAATTTCTTCTATTTCTATCTTGGCAGGACTTTTTGCAGAAGCAATTTCTCCAACTTCCTCTAAGCTCCTGCAGAAACTCGTGAATCATTTGCTTCTCATCTTCGGAAGCTGCTAACAATCTTCTAAGCTCAACATTTTCTGCTTGGACACACTGATTAATTTCCTCCAACTCTTGAACCCTTTCACGCTTCAATATTTTTCCCACGATTGAATTCACAATCTGCAAAATTGATTAGACCAGCTCTGATACCACTTGATTTGAAAATTTACCTGAGAACTTTCTCTAATATTAATTTTCGACAAAGATCTTTTACTGACACTTATTTGCTTGTGAAATCATGAGCATTCAATTCTTATTCATCCATAAACATAAAAAAATTGTCACAATTATGTATGTAACTTGAAATGACATCACTACTCAACAAAGTGAGAACATAATCAAATACATACATACCAAATGATGACAACCAAATGATAATGAAGTTTGTCAGGACTCCTGACTACATCTCCAGGTTCCTCAAAACTCTGAACCGTTCTTATTAATTCTCCTTCAAAACATGCATGCATTTTACATGGACATAATCACGTGGCATTCTCTCCCATCTTGGGAAGCCTTCTCCTAAGGATCTCACATGAAATTGAACAAACAAGAACTCCTTGCTTATTCTCTCCAAAAAAAGAAAAAGTTTCCAAAAGCTCCTCCTCTTTCCCTCTCATCACGAGGGAATTTTATATCCCTCCATGGATAAGAGCCAATTCCACATATTAAGGAGAATATCCCTCTCATGATCCTCTAAATTAGGATCTACAGACACATCAAGGGATAGGTGGATAAATGAACTCAACATTCTCCATGAAGATCTCTACATTTCCAAAAAGATCTCAACACTCCCTTAAGACTAGGAAACTAAGGGTGAGGTGGATTCTCACACCATATTTTAATTTCCTTTTACAAATTTAAATGAAAAATACATGAGCAACTCATACTCACCTAAAGTATTAATCATTTATAATTAAAATACTTGATTCAAGGATTCCATGAGCTTCTTTTTGATGTCTCGAAGAGTTGTTTGAAGACTTGTTGTTGAAGGTGGAGATCCTCTTGGATCATCCATGTTAGCCAACAATTCCGCCATAAGAAGTGGTCCGCTATTGCAGGTATGTGGACCACTTCTGATGGAGATTGTTCTATATCTGAGGTAGCTCTGATGACTGGTGTCTCCTTGATCTCAACAAAGTAGTGTTGGAAGGTAATCTCACAAAGTGGGAAAATTGTTCTCTTCATGGTTCGGTTAGAAGGTAGACGGAGGGTCACTGTGACTGCAAAAACCTCAACATATGGTCTCTCTACCCAAAAAATCAAGTGAACAAGATTGTCGAGGAATACAGAGATATATTTGCCTCGCCTAAAGGGGTTCCTTTGCACTGCCAGGTCAAAAATTCATTTGATTTGATACCTAGTGCTCCTCTACCTAATGGACGAATATGTAGGTGCTCTCTTCTAGAGACCGAGGAAATAAAATTTTAGATTCACGAGATCATCCAAAAAGGCCAAATTCGACCGAGCTCCTCATTTTTCGGGAGCCCAATTGTGTTGGTGAAGAAGAAGGATGGGACATAGAGACTCTATATTGATTTCCAATCCCTGAACAAAATCACCATAAAGAATTGATACTCAATCCCCCGAATCGATTATCTTCTTGATCAGCTTAAGGGTGCCAGGTTCTTCAGTAATATTGATATAAAGTTAGGCTACCACCAGGTCCTGATTGAGTAAACTGATATATGGAAGACAACCTTCAAGTCTAAAGAAGGCCTTTTTTAGTGGTTGGTCATGCCTTTTGGCTTGACTAATGCTTTAGAAACATTCATGAGGATGATGGATGATATATTGAGGTAATTTACAAAATATTTTGTGGTCGTATATCTGGATGACATCCTCATCTTCAACAGAACTTGGAAGTAACATTTGCATCACATTCAGGAGAACTTGAGCACCCCACAACAACACAAGTTATATACCAATTCAAAGAAATGCTCATTCAATATGAATATAATTTAGTATATTGGATGCATCATGGATGAACATGGGGTGCATGTGGATCTAACCAATATCCAATTCATTCACGATTGGCCTACCCCAATGACTCTAACAAATATTTGTAGCTTTCTGGGCCTGACCAACTTTTACTGTAGGTTTATGTTGGGGTTCTTTCATATTGCTCGACCTTTGAGAAAAATGACCAAAGGTGGAGTTGATTCCAAGTTTTCTTGGGTTTAGGCATAATATAAAGTATTTGAGGATCTAAAACAATGCATTTAGGTAGCACTAGTCCTCACTCTACTAGACCTACAACATCCTTCTGAGATTGAGACAAATTCCTTCGACTATGATATCAGTGCAGTGTTAAGATTATTCTAATTTGACTAGCAAGATCACTGAAAGAAACATAATCACAAGATAGACAAAGATATTACCCTGGGAAACCCTCATGGGGTAGAAAACCCAGCAAAGCTTTCCTCAATAAGATGATCAACCAAAATACAAGATGTGCTCCAAGACTTGACCTCCTTCTTCTCTACCTCCTATGTAGACCTCTCAAACACAAGTGCGCTACTTTCTAAGTTGAGAAAGTGTGTCAAATGAGGAGCTCTCCTCCTCTACTTATACTGATTCCCGACTGACCAAAATCCCTAATGGGGCCGACCTCTCCTAGTGAAGTCTAATAACCCCTAAATAATAAACTCAGGGCTGACCCCCACCTGGTGGGTCTAATAACCCTGGTTACCACAATTCATCGGAGGAATAAACATCTCCGGATACATAATAGAATTACCTCGGAGGGATGAAACATCTCTGGACTAATAAAGTACAAATATAATATTCTTAGAAGTTACAATATTCAACACTCCCCCTTAACGAGAAGGATATTATAACAACATCTGCAGGAGCAAGGAGTCATCGACTACATCATACATGATACATCTGTAAATCATCGAAAGCTTTCTTCAATACATCATCATCAGTAACTCAACCAGTTACTGGAACATCAACATCATCGTCATCGTCATCGCACGATCATCAGCATCATCATCGCACGATCATCAGCATCGTCATCACACAATCATCAGCATTGTCATCACACGATCATCAACATCGTCATCGCACGATCATCAGCATCATCATCGCATGATCATCAGCATCGTCATCGCACGATCATCATACAGGATGATCAATCATGATCTCTTTAGGACATAGGTCCATGGATGATACAATCCAAATCACATATATTTTGAACCGAGGTCCAGGGACGATATAGTCCTATCAACTCTAGTGATCCTTCCTTTCGGAATTACGGGCTCCATCACAATCATGTTTAAGACTATCCTTCCTTTCGGAATTATGGGATTTACGGTCTAAGGAAGATTAATCCCACACCATTCATTTAGGACTATGTCCAAGGATGATTTAATCCACACCATTCATTTAGGACTATGTCCAAGGATGATTTAATCCCCACATGTCCATCAAGGACTTCATTCTCGGAGACATATGTCTACGGCTCACTTTAGGACTGAAGTCCAAGGATGATCCAATCCCATTCGTCCACTAAGGACTTCATTCTCGGAGACCATACGTCTACGGATCAATTCAAGGGACCGAAGTCCGGGGATGATACAATCCCCACTCGTCCACTAAGGACTTCATTCTCGGAGACCATACATCTACGGATCAATTCAAGGGATCGAAGTCCGGGGATGATACAATCCCCACTTGTATCCTCATCAATACAGATATCATTAGTACATCAATAGTACAAGTACATACAGGTATCCTCATCAATACATGTATACATATGTATCCTCATCAATACATCAATATAAAAACAAGTATCCTCATCAATACATGTACACATATGTATCCTCATCAATACATCAATATAAGAGCATATATTAAAGCATGTATTCTCATCAATACATATATCATCAAAGCATGTATCCTCATCAATACAAGTGCATATATCATCAAAACATGTATCCTCATCAATACAAGTACATATATCATCAAAACATGTATCCTCATCAATACAAGTACATATATCATCAAAACATGTATCCTCATCAATACAAGTACATATATCATTAAAACATGTATCCTTATCAATACATCAATATAAAACAAGTAGTGTAAGTATTCTAAGTATAAGTGTCCTAAATCTAAGTAATCTAAGCATACATAAATATCTAGGTGTAGTAAACAGGTATCCTCATTATCGACCTGGCTATCAATGAGGGCAAACTCATCATCAGTGACTATATCACTCACCCTTTCGAGGAGGGTCCTTTTGAACTACACTAAGCTTGTCTCAGAAATATTCAAATTTTACTTGAGACAGAGGTTTGGTAAATATATCAGCAATATGTTCCTCAGTGCTCACATACTCGAGCTTAATAGCTCCTCTCTGCACCATATCTCGTATGTAGAAATATCGGATCTCTATGTGTTTTGACTTATCATGGAAAACTGGATTTTCTGTCATCTTAATATAGCTTTGATTGTCACACATGATCATAGTGGGATCCATTTCTAAGTCAAACACTCCAGATAATAGCTTCCGAAGCCACACTGCTTCACAACTGGCATAGCAGGCAGCTATATATTCTGCTTCAGCAGTACTGAGAGCCACACTAGATTGTTTCTTGCTGAACCATGGCAGATCCAAGACCATAACATCCACCTGATGTACTCTTTCTGTCTGAGACACTTCCTGCCCAATCAGAATCTAAGTAACCATGTAATCTGAGTTCATGATTTCCAAGATAATATAGACCAAAATCTAATGTACCTTTTAGATATCTCATTACATGCTTTGTAGCTATTAAGTGAACCTTTCTAGGTTCTACTAGATACTGACTCAGGGTATTTATAGTAAAGCATATATCTAGTCTGGTATTTGTTAAATACATCAATGACCCAATGATTTGTCTATATAGAGTTATGTGCACTAATTCTGATGGGTCATTAACTAATAACTTCAAGTTGGAGTCCATGGGAGTGGCCATGGCTTTACACTCCAACATATCAAATCTTTTTAGAATCTCCACAACATACTTAACTTGATTTAGAAAGATTCCTTTTGGTTCTTGCCATACTTCTAGAACTAAGAAGTAATGCATTAATCCGAGATCTTTCATCTCAAATTCTGAAGAAAGCTTCTTCTTGCATTCGATAATTTGTTTCTCATTTCCGGTTAGAAATAGATCATCTGCATACAACAACAATATAACTGGTTCATCACCCATTATCTGGAGATAAAGATTAGGGTCAGCTTTACTCTTGGTAAAGCCCATGCTTGTTAAGGAATTGTCAATCCTTCCGTACCAAGCTTAGGGAGCTTGCTTCAATCCATATAGTGCCTTTTTCAGTTTGCATACATGTGTTCTCCCATCTTTAACCTCAAACCCTTGTGGTTGCTCTATGTACACTTCTTCTTCAATTACACCATTCAGAAAAGCTGTCTTAACATCCATTTGGTGTAATTTCCACTTCATCATAGATGCAAGTGCCACGATAGTTCTAATTGAAGTGTACCTAGCAACTGGTGCAAAAGTTTCTTCATAGTCAATTCCCTCTTTCTGAGAGAATCCTCTGGCTACAAATCTTGCCTTGTATTTTTCAATGCTACCATCTGCAGCATGTTTTATTTTGAATATCCATTTGGAAGAAACCACACTTTTATCTTTTGGTTTGGGAACTATATCCCAAACATCATTTTTCATTATTGAATGATATTCTTCTATCATTGCTTCTACCCACTCTTTCTTCTGAGCTGCCTCTTCATAGCTAGTAGGTTGTTGATCCACAAGATCACATATCAAGGCCACATAGTTGGATACTAGATTTGGTTTCTTTCTTTCTCTAGTGGAGCCTTCAGGAGCTCCATATTTTTCAGCTCCTTGACTAATGTCTCTAGCCCATGCTAGCATTCTTTTCCTAGATAAGTTTGTAATAGGGGGTTCTTGTGGTTCCAACATGTCATGATCCTCTGGTGTATCATATTCAGGGATGGGCACATCTTCTATGATTCTAGGAGGTGTATCTTCTTCATAGATTTCTTCAAGTTGGCACTTCCTAGATTTCTTGAGAGCTGCTTCTTCATCAAATGTTACATCTCTACTTATTTCCATATGATGAAAACCAGGTATGTAAATTCTGAAAGCTTTGGATGATTCACAATATCCAACAAATATTCCCTTCTTACCAGAGGGATCCAAATTGGTTCTCTTTTCTTTTGGAATGTGAATGTACACAGGACATCCAAATATTTTGAGATGACTTACCTCAGGCTTCTTTCCTATGAACACTTCTTCTGGAGTCTTGAATTCAAGAGCACTATGGGAAGTCTATTTTGTACATAGACTGCCGTCCTAGATGCTTCAGCCCATAGATACATGGGTAGATCTTGGTCATGTATCATAGTCTTTACAGCTTCCATGATAGTTCTATTCTTTCTTTCAACAACCCCATTTTGTTGGGGATTGTAGGGAGTGGTTAGTTCCCTCTTGATTCCAGCTTCTTTACAAAAGTCTTCAAAGTCCTTTGAAGTATATTCTCCACCATTATCTGTTCTGAGAATCTTGATTTTCTTTTCTGAGAGATTTTCTATTAAGGCCTTGAACTCTTTGAACTCTTTGAATTTTCCAAAGACTTCATTCTTACCTTTTAGAAAGTATATCCAAGTCTTCCTTGAATAGTCATCAATGAAAGAGAGATAGTATTCAAACCCACTTAGGGATGTGGTGGGCATTGGTCCACATACATCTAAGTGTATTAACTCCAAAATATTCTTAGTCTTTGTTTCACTCTTTGGAAAAGTGTTCTTGACATTCTTCCCTTTTTCACATCCTTTGCATGAACCAATATGGTCAATCTTTAAGTCTGGTAATCCTATGACCACCTTGCTCACATAGGGTAGGGCCTTGTAGTTAATGTGAGCAAGCCTTCTATGCCATAGTTCACTGGGGCTAGTGGTTTCATGGACAAGGGCAGCTTCTGGGTGACCCTTGAGTTTGTAAAGACCTCCTTCTTCTTCACCAATAACAATTGCATCCTCAATTGATTTTCCTTTGGGTCACATACGTACTTGACCATCAATAAATGCAATTCTAAATCCTTTCTTATCTAGTGCTGAGATAGAAAGTAGGTTCTTCTTCAAACCTGGAACATATAAAATTTCTTTCATCTTCAAAGGTGTTCCAGAATCAAGCTTGTAGCTTGCTTCACCAATTCCCTTGATGGGATATTGATAATCATTTCCTAGAGATACCTTTTGAGGAGAAGACTTTTCTTCAAGTCTTGAGAGCATTTTCTTTTGACCTGTCGTGTGCTTTGAAGCACCACTATCAATGAGCCATGTATCTTCTTCAGGAGACATAGATCCAGAGAGTGCAGAAAATAGAACATACTTTTTTGCATCTTCTTCTTCATTCCTTCTAGACCTTTTCCTAGGGAGGGGCCTTTCTTCTTCTTCTTCATTTCTTTTGGATCTTTTCCTATGAGGCCTTACTTCCTCTTCTTCTTCTTCTTCACTATCATCTTCTGTAAGATGTGCTTGATGTCTTTTATAGTGAATATTTTTCTTCTTCTTTGAAGGACAAAATCTAGCAATGTGTCCTTCTTTATGACAGTTGAAACATTGGAAGGAAGAGAACTTTCCTTTTCCTTTCTTCTGAAATCTTTGTGGAGATTGAGACTCCTTGTGATTGTCCTTCTTGAAGTAATATTGATTCTTCCTTCTCTTATTGTGTGTAACCAAGGCTTGGTCATCCTCCTTGAGAAGGGCTTCTCTGTTGGCTACCCTAGCTTCTTCTTGAACATAATCCTCCCATACTACATCAAACTTCATACTTTCTTTTCTGGCACACATGGTTTGTATGAATGACTCCCAAGGTCTAGTGAGACCATTTAGAGCAGTCATCACAAGTTCATCTTCATCAAGAGTATCACTAATGGCATCTAGTTGCTCCTTGATTTGGGAGACCCTTGAAAAGTAGTCTTGAATGGATTCTCCTTTGTGCATCTTGGTACTCTTCAACCGAGTTCTTAGATTCATCTTCCTATTGATGTTCTTTCCTTCATACATTCTTCCTAAGGCATCATACATTTCCTTTGGAGTCTTCTTGGATGCCACTTGGGGAATCAAGTGGTCTTTAATAGAATCAGCAATGATTCTCTTTTCCCTAATCAAATCCTTCCTATGCTTTTCTTTGGCTTCATCTCCTTCAGGTTCTGCAACTTCATCCTTGATATATTGAGCAAGATCATTCTCTTCAAGAATGAGACCAATTCTGTATTTCCATGCCCGGAAATTCTCTATACCTTCAAGCTTGTCTTCAAGCTTAGTGCTTGGAGCCATCTTCTCTTAGGGGAATCCAAGAGATAAATGATAGAGTAGAAAACTTTACCTTTTCACATTTCCGGATCTGCAATAGGATTTCTAGTTTATCGCACTTTTGGTAAAACTAGGGTTTGACTTTCCCAGAGTTCTACCCAACCAAAAACCTCGATCCAAAGCTTAAAAGATAGATCTTTAGAATGGCTATTCAGCCATGCAACCAGAACCCAAAAATACTAACTTTTGCAGAAACCCTAATTTTGGGAGAGAGAGAGAAATATAATTTCACCTTGTGAAAGATGTTCTATTTAGGCTAGCTCTGATACCATGTTAAGATTATTCTAATTTGACTAGCAAGATCACTGAAAGAAACATAATCACACGATAAACAAAGATATTACCCTGGGAAACCCTCATGGGATAGAAAACCCAACAAAGCTTTCCTCAATAAGATGATCTACCAAAATACAAGATGTGCTCCAAGACTTGACCTCCTTCTTCTCTACCTCCTATGCAGAACTCTCAAACACACTTGCTCAACTCAGAAAGTAGCGCACTTGTGTTTGAGAGGTCTACATAGGAGGTAGAGAAGAAGGAGGTCAAGTCTTGGAGCACATCTTGTATTTTGGTTGATCATCTTATTGAGGAAAGCTTTGCTGGGTTTTCTACCCCATGAGGGTTTCCCAGGGTAATATCTTTGTCTATTTTGTGATTATGTTTCTTTCAGTGATCTTGCTAGTCAAATTAGAATAATCTTAACATGCAGTCCTCACTCAGGATGGACATTTGATGGACTATCACAATAAGACACTCTCTGATTCTATTTATAGGTATCCCACCTATGAAAAGGATATTTAATCCATTGTACAAGATTGTATCCAATGGAAACACTACACTAGGAAAGGAGGTGATCATCCACATTGATCACAAGTCCCTGCAATTCATGCAGACACAAGGAAACTTATAGAACGTTTTCCATCAGAAGTGGTCCACATACCTGCAATAGTTTTTCATGAACATCAAGTATAAGAAGGGTAGCACAAATTGAGTTGTATATTGCCTCAAACGACCTCTAGTTTCCACAATGACTACTATGCTCAACCATTGTGAGAACAAAACCTCTGGTGGGCCCGATTGAATGACAATGACATGGAATTTGTTTTTACCTATGAGGCATTACGTGCAGGAAGAATAGTCTCAAACTTTCATCTCTAGGATGAAATTTTATGCCATCTGGGGCATCTCTGTGTCCATTCATTCGAGTGTGAGAAGTTGATTTGGGAAGCACATTACAATAGAGTGGAATGGAACTTCGGGGTAGAGAAGACAATGGTAGTATTGTAGAATTACTTCTACTGGTCGAAAATCCGACAAGATGTTAGAAAGTATATCGCGCACCGCTTGTGGCAGTGCCAAACCTGCCATCAAGAAGCAGGGTTTGTACACCCCTTTTCCTACCCTAGACAAACCCTGGGAGTCTATCTCAACGGACCACATGTACGGTCCTTCAACCAAGCATGGAAATGAATGTGCATTTGTGGTTGTTGACTGGTTCTCTAAGATGACAATTTTAACTCCTTACTAAAAAGAGAATCACAGCAAAGGCCACTGCTAAGATCTTCTTCGATTGTGTTTGGGTTGATTTTGGCCTCCCACAGACCATTCTCTTATAATGTGATAACATGTTCTTGAGTACCTTCTGGTCCAACATATGGTCAATGATGGGCACCAATTTCACCAAATTGACTACCTTCCACTTGCAGATTCATGGCCAGATAGAGGTAGTCAACAAGATGATTGTGCATATCTTGAGAATTTACAAATCCAAAAATCCACGCACATGGGACGAGAGCCTTCTTTCTATTCAACATATATACAATATAACCCTCCATAGCTCTATTGGACACATGCATTTTCAGGTGTGCTTGGGGTTCCAACCACTAGCCCCAATTGATGTAACATTGCCCAATATTGCAGATACACAGGAAGAATCCTCCCATGCTCAATCTTAGGATGATCAAGAAACCAAATTTGTTGAATGAATCCATCACATCGAATAACAATTTCATGATATTTTACAGAAATACAATGCCAAGTACAAGCATGGTCATGATTAACATCGAGTTCCACACAAGTTCCAAGTGGGAGATAAAGTATGGTTACATTTTTAGCAAGAGCGCCTTGCAGGACCGCATTGCAATATTCGACCACTTTGATATGGTACTTACACCATTACCAAGGTTGTAGGTGACAATGCTTTTAATTTAAGTATTCCCCCATTCCTTGTCTTGTACCCAGTCTTTAATGTGGAGCTCCTTTGACCATATTTTCCACCTTTGTTGGACACTTTGGAGGTATCTAAGCACTTGGTCCCTACAAAACCCAACCCTAACTACCTAGAGAAGGATACAACTGATCAAATCATGGATACATAGATTAAAGAAACCCACCAACATAACATACAACTCTACCAGGTCGTCAAATCAAGGCAAATTCTTCACCAAGGCAAGTGGATCACCAAGAGCCAAATTTAATAGAAGTTTCCCCATCTAATGAGGAAATTGATGCAATGGAGACCATGACCATGGATTCTTAGGGTGGGGGGGGAACTGATCTAGTTGTATATCGTCGATATCCACCCACCGCTTCCAGTGGCTAAATGGTTCTCTATCTTCTTGGAAATTTTCTATGGTTTTTCAGGTACCAAACTTTCGAGGGATTTTTGAGGCCCTAAATGGTCTCAGAGTGGTAAAAGTTTTTTAGAGTTGCCAGAAGTTGTTCTTCTTTTTGAGATATTTGCAATGATCTATTGTACGCCCCAAACGTAGTTTCTATGTGGAAGTTACACCTCCGAAAGGTTGATGTGTCAACTAGACTCATCGAAGCCCACATTGCTTTTGTCGCTTCACCTCATAGGGTTAGGGTTTTGGATATTTTAGGCTTTTTCCTCTTAGGGTTTCACACTTCATGTTAAAAAGGAACTTTGTCCTTTTGTAATGGATCAATTGGCGAATGAACACAACTGACACATTTGTCTTGAGAGATAAGATTCCACCATTCTAGCTAGTTGTATTGCTTTGTAGTTTACAATGTTTTTCCATTTCATTCATTTAATATAATATGGGTTTTACTATAATATTATGTTCTTTGAAACACATTTGTGTGTTTGTTTTCACTTTATATTGTTGTCATCATTTCGTTCTCCAAATAGTCTAGATCAATTATCATTAAGATAAAGTTAGTATAATGGTACATACCACATATATCCATGGGCTAGAAAGCAACAAAGACGGAAGGATAGTAGTGAAAGAGACAAGCTTTTACATAAGTGATGATGAGTTCCATTACCTACATTATGTGCAACATTACTTTAAAATGTTTTATGATAACTTGAAGGAGAGAGATATACAAATGGATCGACATTGGATATGGTCACATGGTTGTGCAGGCCAATTAAAAACTGCCAGTGTATTCCAATGGTTGATTATTTTGAGACTAAGAATAGGAAATGTGATCATGATGGGGCTAGTGCATGCATCAAATCTACACTATTAAGGGAGGATATGAATTTTACATCAAATCGTCATATCCGGGATGGCAAATCTATAGTTCATTGGTGCTCTACAATAATGCCAAATTGATATCAAGAGCAGTGGAATTTAATAGGGACATGACATGTACTAAGAAATTTATGAGAAGTGGTCAATACATATTTTTCCCTTTCATATCATTTCAACACAGTACAAGGAACTCATGGATTTCATTCAATTCGAAGCTCAAACAACCCTTTATTTGAAGTATGGACTCATAAACTGACTTACTTTTGTGGAAATTCTATCACTAGCGAATGAGATGATTGTGAATCAACATACTAAGTTGATGAATGGGACTATATATCACTTGTGTTTGACCCAACCCAATTAGAGGAGGGCGAGTCATCTATTTCCGTAGACTATGATCATAACAAGGTATATATATCTTAGATCACATCTAAGAATTTAATTTATTTTCAATTTAATTATGTTATCAAAATCCTACACATTTGCATTTGACCATACATTGCATTTTTGTAGGACACATATATGTAGTTGTTCCCCCAAAAGACAATGAATGAGGCATTGATTATTGGTTGGCACGATGCATACAAGGGAAGCAAACTCTCAATACATATTTAACTAATGATGAAGTCAATGATATTCCAATTGCTCGATGGTTGTTAAGGATGAACATATAAGACAATATGAAAATTCAAGAAAGAATGGTGGTTACGTATTTATGGATTACAGATCATGTGCAGTGGTGTATAACATTACAAACCTGGCCATTGGTAAAAATATCCAACTAGAGACAATGTATATAAAGATATTGCACAAGGTACTCTACTAACTACCTCATTTAGAGCACGAGAGATTGATGGATACCATTAGCAACAAAGAGGATCCAGATGGTCTACTTGACTAAAATCTCCTTATTATTTGTTGGATGTTCTTAAGGCATATAGGATCCTGCATCGTTGTCAAACTTATCATCTCTACTTACAAATATCTTGTATTGACATGGAATGTAGGCTATGTAAGCCTTAAAAGTCTCATTGTATCCAACCGAAAAATATATATGGGAATATAAAGGATGTGCAAGATTTACTCATATATATATATATGGAAACTGAAAACATGAAAATGTCATACCTATTGTTTCTTACTAGTAAAAGTTTGTTTTGATGTCTTTTTGTTCAATATTTTATGAGGATACTTGTTTAGAATGTATATTCATATTCAAGACCTTATCCTTGGTATTTATGTAGTAGATCTAGTTGTTTGAAGGGAAATCATTATAAATGAAACATGATAAGTGTTACTTGATAGTTAAGTTGAAGTCACAGGTCCACACGTATATAAAGGCTTGAGTTCAACAACCACTCTTTACCTATACTTATTTCCTGGGAAGGAAACATTAGAATTCTTGGAGTGTACTACTCTTGCGCAAACTTGTCTTCTCAATCTTGGAATCTAGAAATTCCTACAACATGTCCTTAAATATTGACAATTATTTATAGTGAATATGACCTAGCCTCTTACTTCAAAGGCTTCACAATTTGTAACTTAGCAATAATACTAGGTCTAACATAAAACTTAGCAATACATACTAGGTCTAAAATAATTTAAATTGCAAGTGCATTAATAGTAAAAAAATTAGATGTATAAAACACCACTAAGCTCAAGATATGTGGCATGATCAATAATATCCACCTATATCCCTTTCTGTTACTCATGATCAAGAATCTCCACCTATATTCCTTTTTGTAAAATTTCATATGTTTGGATGCTACACTATTTACATATCATGGGATGCCAAGCATAGTGTTAGATAAAATGTATGATATGCAAGCTCATCCATTTTAGTAGAGGATTCTACATTTACAACAAATTTCTTATGCAATTATTGTTTTCCCTTACACTTATTATTCTTAGGAAAAAGAGAAGCACAGTGGCCAAGCTTCTAGAAATTCAAGAACCTATTGTTTCTCATGTCCTTCTTACCCTAATTTAAGGAAGCTAATTTTCCATACTTATCTCCTCCTAGAAATCCTGGAATATTATATTGGGAATAAAAACCAATTTCATGTAATTGGTATGTTGTACAATCTAATATCCATGAAGTCACAAAGATCATACTCCTTCAACAATGTTTGTAGTTGACACCTCAATGGAACCAAGTTGGAGGGGATTTACAATCTATTCTCATATTTGATATTGAATATAGTCACACTACTAATCCTAGAGCATGCTATTAGAAAAAACTTACAGGCAACCTAAAACAACCTACCACATGTACATAATGGTTTTTCGAAGCATGATTTATGGTATCTCATCCTTGAATTCTCCTAACAACTCCCTAAAAGGCTATGCAATTTTGGCATGATGAGTTCAACTATTGGAAATACTCGACCTTAGGACCATGGGTAATGTTCCCACCTTGGACATGCCAAAACACACATGCATGAGCTTAAAAAACTCAATTCCAATGCTCAGTTGGGTTTTTATGCCCCAGTGACAGATTCACCAAATGTCCTTGAAAGGCTTAAAGAGGCGAATTGCAACTCGCCATAAAATTATGATCGTGGCTCGGTTTGATGAACCATTGAATTCATTGGACTCATGAAAATTCATTCCAGTTACTGACACCTCTCTCCCATGGGCCCATCGCCTAATGCTCGTCTTGTTAAGGGATCTCAAAAACTAGGTTTTTGCTCAATAAGAGACTATGCAATTTTGGCATGATGAGGTCAACTATTGAAAATCCTCAACCTTGGGACCATGTGTAGTGTATCCATGTTGAGCATTATAAAACACACATACAAGAGCTTACATAACTCAATTCTAATGCTTAGTTGGGTCTTTATGCCCTAGTGATAGATTCACCAAGTGTCCCTAAATTGCTCAAGGAGGTGAGTTGTAACTCACCATAAAATGATGACCATGGCTCAGATTGATGAAATACTAATTCCATTGGACTTGTGACAATCCATTACAACTAGGGGAACCTCTCTCCCATGGGTCCATCACTTGATGCTCGTCTTGTTAAGAGATCTCATAAACTAGGGTTTTGATTAATAAGAGACTATGCAATTTTGGCATGATAAGTTCAATTATTGAAACTCCTCAACCTCGGGACCGCGGGTAGTGTAACCATGTCAAAAATGCCCAAACATACATGTAGTAGCTTTAAAAACTCAATTATGATGCTTGGTTGGTTTTTTATGCCCTAGTGACAATTCACCAAGTGTCCCTAAAAGGCTTAAGTAGGCGATTTGCAACTCGACATAAAATGATGACCGTGGATTGGATTGTCAAACCATCAATTCTGTTGGAATCATGACAATGAATTCTATCTAGGGGAACCTCTCTCCTATGGGTCCATCACCCGATTCTCGTCATGTTAAGGGATCTCAGAAACTAGATTTTTGCTCAGTAAGAGACTATGCAATTTTGGCATGATGATGTCAACTATTGAAATTCCTCGACCTTGGGGACCGTGGGTAATGTGCCCATGTCAAACATGCCAAAAAACGCATGCAAGATCTTACAAAATTCAATTTCAATGCTTGGTTGGGTTTTTATGCCCTAGTGATATATTCACCAAGTGTCCCTGAAAGGCTTAAGGATGCAAGTTTCAACTCACCATAAATGATGACCATGGATTAGAACAATGAAACTTTGAGTCCATTGGAATTGTGATAATGCATTCCAGATAGGGGCACTTCTCTCCCACGAGTCCAAGGCCTAGTGCTTGTCTTGTTAAGGGATCTCAAAAACTAGGGTTTTCCTTAGTAAGAGACTGCAATTTTGGCATGATGGTGTCAACTAGTGAAACTCCTTGACCTTGGGACCATGGGTTGTTTTCCCATGTTGAACATACCCAAACACACGTGAAAGAGATTGAAAAACTCAATTTCGTTGCTTGGTTTGATTTTTAGGCACCAGTGATAGATTCACCAAGTCTCCTTGAAAGGATTAAGGAGGTGAGTTTCAACTCACCATTAAATGATGATCATGGCTCAGATCGACGAATCATTGAGTTCGTTGGAATCGTGAAAATGAATTATAACTAGGGGAACCTCTCTCTTGTTGGTCCATTGCCTGATGTTCATCTTGTCAAGTGATTTTAGAAATTAGGGTTTTGCTTACTTTATAGAAATTAATTTATGGTTGTATTGGTCATGTGTGACTAATAACAATATTTGAGCTTCTGCATGAGTGGAATATAGGAATTATGTCTTTCCTTGGATGACTTAAAGTAGTAAGGATGATATGTATCTATACATTTTGCTTACCGAAGAAAAAAATATCATAGATGAGTTGTGTTGAATGGTTGTGTAAGTGGTTGCTTAATGTATCTGAACTTTGTGGAAATA
Source organism: Larix kaempferi (assembly GCA_027924585.1). NCBI lineage: Eukaryota > Viridiplantae > Streptophyta > Pinopsida > Pinales > Pinaceae > Larix > Larix kaempferi. The sequence continues at coordinate 15,019,050 of BSBM01000643.1, forward strand.
CCCTATTTTAGTCAAACACAACATATTTAATAGAAGAATAGGCTTCGAGAAGAATACATGTTCAGTGACATGATGTTTAACAAAAATATATACCTTGATGGTGAGAGAAATATCAACCACATTACTCTCTTAAAAGATATCGATATTAGGAGTTTGATTTTTAAATGAATTGATATATTTTGGAGGTATGGAATCCTTTGTTTCAACATAAAACTCATCAAAGGAATTATTTAAGTGAATGTATTCTAAGGGAGAAATTAAGCACAATGGTGGATATCATCCCATGGATACTAAAGTATGGTTATGGATTATCTTCATTTGAGTTAAAAATAGGCCACTAGAGACAAATTTATTAGGTATCACCATCGAAGTAACCTAGAGGTAATAGTTTTAGGGATGAAACCTAGATCAACCCCATAAGAGTGTGAGGCATGGATCACATAAGGAATACCAAATAAATGATGATATGGAAGACATGGATGAAAAATACACCATTGGTGATGTCAAAGGTGCCGAATTAAATCAGGAGGTGCTCATAGAAATGTCTAATAAAAATTAGGGATGTGTTGGTTTATGATACCTATTTTCAGTGGTTATCCATATGATTCACAATTATACATAAAGCAATGAAACACAACACATCAACACAATACAAAGAAATTACCTTGGAAACTTCTCTACCGAGGAAAACTGACAAACCATTGATATTTTCCACTCATATATTATCAACACTCTTCACCACTATTTACAACCATGATTTACTAGACCACAAAATTACTACGAGCGTCTAGGCGTTGGGGGAAAATTACTATTGTGATGCAGAATACACCGTTTACTGGTTACTACTGTTTAAGTAAGCTATGCCTATATAGATTACACAGAGAATTCCTGCATCATTTGGAAACTATTAAATTTATTTATGTAAAATGATAGATATTCTTGACATTGTATCAAGAAAGAAACAAGAACTGATTAACTTGTTATTCAAACAATGACTGAATATTGTAGACATTGAATTTTTCACCTTAAAATGTTGAATATTTCCAAATGAAAATTGCACTTTTCAAATAAAAAAATGCATTTTTTGATTTGAAATTCACACTTTTCAAATAAAAAATTGCATTTTTTTATTTGAAATTCCAACTTTTCAAATGAAAATTTGCATTTTTTGATTTGAAATTCACACTATTCAAATTAAAATTTCCATTTTTTGATTTGAAATTCACACTTTTCAAATCAAAATTTGCATTTTTTGATTTGAAATACACACTTTTTGAATTGAAATTCATAGTTTTATAACAAAAAACTACAATTTTAAGATTCATAAGTAGTAAAAAAACACACTATTCGAATATAAAAACACACTTTTCGAAACCAATATTTCCATTTTCAGAACCTTATTTTGCACTTTAGAAAGGTTGATATTGACACTTTCAAAGTCTAAATTCACACTTTCTTAGTCCAAAATTTGCCTAATATGTCCAAATTTAATGAAATTGACATTCTATTTGCATAGCCATTACATTTTATTTATATATGAAATACAACCAACTGCTCATTATTGGAAATCCATAACTTCCTAACCACTTTTAGTTGTTATGTTATAGTCGACTTGACTAATTTAACCTTGGTTGATCACTCGTTGAGCTTCTGGTAATTCCATTGACTTCCCGTTGACCAGTCACTTGTCTTATACCAAACAACTATTCCAGTTTGCCAATCAACCAGACTTCCACCATCTGCTGAATTCCAACTCTCATCAACTTATACTTGTTGACTATTGACTTTGATTGTCGGTTTCATGCAAAACAAGATATTTCAAAACTTTAGTTCAATTCTGCAAGGATGATAAGCCCATCCATTCCCTACACCAGAAAACTTCTTGGTACTCACTGATATGGTCAATGACTGTGCAACATTCTTCAGTGTCTATTTTCTCCGACAATAGTACCAATTCTCTCACAAAATGGTATTGTACTTCAATGTGATTTGTCTTTGAATGATATGCTATGGTTCTTTGCCAGGAAGATTGCACTCTGGATGTCACAATCCAACCCAAAAGAACACTGACCTAATCCAACCTATGAATATAATATCTACAACCAAACAACCTCCTTACATGCATGAGTAGCTATCATGAATTCCGCCTTAGTAGTCAGCAGTGCAACAACCAACTATCTCCTATTCATCCAACTAAATGCTCCACTAAATAACTTGAAAACTGTAATTTCCACTTCTTCTTAAGCACATGGAACATCCCGCTAACCTATATGATTCCCATAGGTTCGAGCGAGCACTGACATTCAGGGAATTAACTAAGGATTGATTCCATTTATACCATAAGAAGATCTTAAGCAGGGTTATTATATCATCAATAGATAAATAGGGGCCACAGGAACTATGAGACACCTACATGCATGACATGTGAGCCATATTTCATGTTGCATGCACTGAATCTCCTTCATTGAGCTTTCATGCACTCTAGAAGCACTGCATGCAAGTCAACTGGAAATTAGAAGATAAAGCAACCTAGTCATGCAAAAGTTAGGTCAAAATTTAGGTCAGGCCAAGTGAATGTTATAAAAGAAAGGTAAAGCGAGTGAGTAAGGATGCTTATATGATTATTTATTTGAGAAGTCGATTTGGAGAGCTTCGTGAGCTATTTTGGGTTGAGTGCACACACTCAACTATTCAGTGTATTTCGGCAGTGAAATCTATCTTCCCTAGTCAATATCAGGTTGGATAATCCATATTCAACATTTCCATTATCATTTGGTATCGTTCTTCAACTTCTTATAGGGTTCGAGCTACAAATTAGACTAAAGGGATTCTCCCTCCTTGCATGGGTGAATTGCACAAGCAGAGATAGATTCGTACCTCAGTCTATAGGGTTCCTTTCTTCTGCATGTTGGCCCCATTCTTCTGAGAGCATCACTGTTACCCTATCCCTGGAAGAAGGGATTCTTATTTGGTCTTCCGAGCAAGTTATCTGCATCTTCCCCTTTCAGAAAACGTCATCTCTTGCATTGGTGACTTTCTCATAGGAGGGCTCATGCTTTAGGTCTCAAAGCTGGTGCATGGTTTTCACGCGGTCTCCATTGTTATCAGAGGGGGATTATAACCCCAGTGCACACCTTCCAAAGTTATCTTCCATTAGTATGCCCTCCATACTTCCTTATCATCACTGAAGAGGGCGCATTATTACTAAGGGCGCATTATTGGAGGAGAAGCACTCCGTATCTTGTTCATCCAACGACACAATTCTTGCATGCTAGTCTCATATTGACGTATATCCACTCCTTCATCTGATGGTACATACATGCACACTCTCTATCCCTATTTTATAGCATTTATGATTATTTGGGTTATTTAGGGGTTGGAAAACCCATGCATTTGCATGCAAGCGCATCCAAGCTTAGTTCAACACATGCATTCATAATCCCTTCATATACTGAGCCATAAAGACTACTACAAAGCAACAAAACTTCATAAAAAGAAAAAGATATTAGTTGGAATATTACAGTGGTATCAGAGCATGTTCCTCTCCAGCTGTGGGAGCATGTAGTTGTGAACAGTAAATGTATACAAAGGACCCACACAATATTACTTACAGGAGGCAAAGGTTTAGGAACAGTGGAAGAAGAGAAGAAGAAGAGTTAGAGGATATAGAACTAGGAGACACAAAGTCTCAGTTTGGAAAAGGTAAAGGAAAAGAAACAATGGAAGATGATGATAGAATGGATTTCACTAGCCTCCTTTCCGTTTAAAAAGAACTAAATTCATGACATAAAGAGATGTTGACGACCATCAACAAATTGGAGGATAAGTTAGGGCTCACCCCACACAATCCTCTTTTTCCCAACAGTCACTACAACAAATTTGACATTTAGGGGCAGTTGTTTTCCGCCTCCAAAAGTGACTTTTGGGGGCGGTTCTACCCCCCCCCAAAAAAAGTTACTTTTGGACTATCGGCGGCGGTTTCCTTCCACCTCCAAACGTTACTTTTGGGGGCGGTCTTTAGAAAACCGCCCCCAATAACACCGACGCTAAAAGGTTTGACTTTTAGGGGTGGTTATGGAAGAGATCAAAATCGCCCCTAAAGTGACTGTTGGCGGCGGTTCTAAACCCCCCCAAAAGTCACTTTTAATGGCGGATATAAACCCCGTTGTAGGTACCTACGGGAGCGGTTTCGAACCGCCCTTAAAAGTCTTTATGAAAAAACTTTGGGGGCAGTTTTAAACCCCCCTCATAGGTACCTATGGAGGCGGTTAAAAAATGCACCTAAAACTCTTTACAAACATTTGGTGCGGTTATAAACCCCCCTCGTAGGTGCCTACGGAGGCGGTTCAAAACCCCCCCTAAAATTCTTTACAAACATTTGGGGGCGGTTATAAACCCCCCTCGTAGGTACCTACAGAGGCGATTCAAAACCCCTTCTAAAATGATTTACAAACCTTTGGGGGCGGTTATGAACCCCCCTCGTAGGTACCTACAGAGGCTGTTCATAACCCCCCCTAAAATGATTTACAAAACTTTGGGGGCGGTTATGAACCCCCCTCGTAGTGACATATGAAGTCATCTTAGAACCCCCCTCATAGCCATAATAAATCATAATAAAATATATTTTATTTAAAACATCAATATTGCAATATTATTAGGGCACTAAGGAATCGAACCTTCAACCTCCTGCTTGTAAAAGCAGGCGCTCTACCATTGAGCTAGAACCCTTTAAGAATTGGGGAAAGGGGCAATATAAACACCAAGATTGCATCATTTGTAATTCTAAGAAAATACTAATAATCCAAACATTGTTTCTGACTCGAGATACCTAAGAAAGTAGTCTGAATGGCTCTGACCTTATAAGTTGGCTGAACTTGAAAGGTTTCATATGCAGCATTGATTCAATAAAGAAAACAGTAATACATAAATGTTTTGCAGGACAAAGTTGGCATTCAAGTTCATACACATACTCATATAGTGAATATCTAACTAGAATTTCAAGTATTCATGGATAAAAACGAGCATCTTTTCTAATGGTTGCTTGATGGATCCATGTAAGAGTAGCCTTCTCTTGAAATTTATGTCAGTAGATCAATGGGTTCTACAATTATAACATATTTAGACCCAACTCAATCGAGTCTGGTGATATAAATAGCATTCAACTATAGGATGGAGAATACAAATATTAAAAATTGCATAGCACAGATAAATCTATAAGCTTTTCTAAGATAAACAACTGATAATAATGCATTTATAGATATAGAATACTTGCAATTGATCTAATCACGAATGTACACCACCATCACTCAAAAGGCCAATGAGATGAAGTGTGCCATTTTCAAAGGACTCCTTAATGTATTTAAACCCTGCTCCCTCGTATATTTTTCTAGAGGCAAGAGCATAATCCACTAATTTTGCTTTGCACCCAAAGTGAAAATCATAGTTAATATGTTTCCCATTCTAAAAGATGTAGCAAAAATAAATAGTAGAAATATCCTTTCAGTTACCATTTATACAATTATAAAGTACATCTTATACAAATATCATATGATATCACCCCAATTTGTAAGGTGGTCAATAAATTAACTATTACACAACCATGATTTCAACAAAATGTTAATGCTTACCAAATCTTAATAATGCAGGGAAAAATACCCAATGTATAGGATTCTCATAAGTCACTCTGAATGCATAAATGATCCACATGCAAGATATTCCTCCTTCACTCTAATCCTTGACAGTTTTTATCAATAATTTTCCAAAAGTAAAAAAACCACAGTAAGCAAAAATAAAATGAGCTGCTTGTTTACCATACTGGAAAATAACAGATATCAAGCATAGTAAGTCATAGAGGATAATAGAGTCGAATAAGGACTTTGTTCCTTCTTTGAAGGATCTCAAAAACAGAGTAAGCGTTTTATTTAATCCAGTTGTGTCATTTAGATGGATAGCTCAGCTTTAGCTTAAAGAGCTTGTTAGCTCGCAAAAGCTTTTAGGTAGCTTAGTTAGCTCAAGGAAGGTTCGATCAAGAGGAACAAGCTCAGAGTTTTGACTCTTGGAGCTTACACAGAGAGAGAGAGGTCTCTGTTTGTAATGATCGATCTGTTGTATTTAGGTTCAGATAAAGGACCATTGTGAAATAAGATCGTATGCCTGTATTTTTGGCTTAATTGAGTTTATTGATTGAGTTTGGAAGCAATTTACCATTTGAATCATATCTTGTGACCACGTTGACTGAAGAAATGTCTTGATTATTGACATTTACACAAAGTAGTCAATGGGATCGCTAACTACATTATGTAAAATTCTTTAATAGTGGTCAGGGCAGCTTCAGGAGACCTATAGGTGATACTCCCAATGCCTAAAAGGAAACCTATCAGTGATACTCCCAAATAATGTTGAAATTGTATTGATAATAAGGATCTATACCTCTTAATCCCGGCCCAGCTGGCTACGGGTGTGTTCTCAGGGATACATAAGGGTTAATGGTCTGCTTCAAAATTGGCCATCTGGGGCATGAGACTAATAATGCAGCTGAGCTGGAAGGTCATCTTCAGGGAATCCAACTGGCTTGTACCCATAATTGTACTCCCCTTGTTGTGGAGTGTGATGACCGGATTATTTTCCACATGGCCTCTGAGGTTCACAAGGGAAAACACAGCTCAAAGGTGGCGATGTCGTGGCTGTTGGAGGGCAAGCTGGATAATTTATCGTCTCTGCTATCTCTGGGGTTGGCTATTTCTTTCTCCCATGTTAAGCGCAATGGGAACAAGCTGGCGGACCTGCTCGCTAACCTTGGGGCGGTGAATCACTTGGACCTAAGCGCCCAAGCGTGGGAAAACCTACCGAATTCGGATATTCTTTCCCGCGATATGATGAGTTACCATGCTGATGACGAGGGGCGACGTCAGGCGAAGGATCCTACTGCCATGTGATCCATTCCTCCCTCGTTCTTTTTCCCTTATTTTAAAGGATGATCGATGAGCAGTCTTTTCATCCCTTTCCTGTGGAGTTTGTTGCCTTCTCACTAACTCGGAAAGGCACTTCTACCATGATTACAGGAGGGAAGGATTTAAGTGAAGCACGATTTTCCATTAATGGACAGTGTGAAAGGTCACCACCTTCAGTTGCAATACGATTTTCCATTAATGGAATGTGTGAAAGATCACCACCTTCAGTTGCAGTACGATTTTCCATTAATGGACAGTGGGTGGCGGAACTCTTTTTAAACCCAAGGAAGGTGGTAGACATGAACGTAGAGTTCAGAGATTTAGTTGCATGCACTACCGTTGTTTTCTGGCTGTGAAAGAGATTGAGGTCTGTAAGAGTTTAGATAGTATGGGTGATCATGGTAATTGGGATAGACGCAGTGCCACTGCAGGCCGTCATCATTATCGGGTGGGAGACTTCTCAGGGTGAATCCGGTGGGAATTTCTCTTGTGCCCAGCAAAAGGCCCATTGGGAATCCAGTGCCTTTGTTCGGGATGTTCCCCCAGATCTCCAGAAAGAGATTTGCACTGTGGAACGAAAAATTTGGAACCATCTTGATAAGGCAACTTTGGATGCGGAACGTCATCAGACTGCAAATTGAGTTATGGATCCAGGAAACACCATAGGTCGTTTCAGCCTGTATGAGCGCACCATTGCGCTCTATTGGGTAATGAAAAATATTATGGGTTATGCTCTCCGAGATAAGATGGAGCATCCGTTTGTAAATGAGATTCTCATCTATGAAAGAAGCATTATGGAGGAAGCCAGGGACGTCCACCGTAAGCTAGATTTTCTCCTTCAGGCTACGTAGCTTCAACCTGCTCCTGCGTAGCCGACGACTTCTGCAGTTCCTCCTCCTGGGCGCTGTCTTGATTTCCCCTACATTCTGTTCTAAGATGGCGTGGGGGATGTTTAGTGTCTGTTTTGTTGGGTGTCGGTTTATGTCTGTTTTCTAAGCTATCGGCTGCTTATGGTAAAGAAGGTCAATAGTGTGGGGATTTGGTTTTCATTTCTATTTCATGAGGTTTTGTTGTGTAAAGGAGTGATAATGGGAGTCAAAAGGCCCGCGCGCACATGTTTTGTTTTAGTTTTGCAGTATCTGTAGTATTCGTCTTTGTAGTATGTATGGTCAGGCGAAGTCCTCTTCGGAGGTGATTTTGTTCAGTCAGGTGACTCAGTGTGATGGCAGGTTATGACCTTTTTGGGTTCAGTTGTAAATCTTTCTCTTTTAATATAAAGTTCTCTCTTCTTACTTCCAAAAAGAAATAAGGATCTATACGGCCTCAAAGTTCAGCTCTGATGCCAATAACGTCAGATGATCTTGGCATCCTCTATGCTTTACACAAATATTTCACACAAATTTGTTGTTACACCATCAATCTGATATACTTATGGTTGTAATAAATGTGCTGCAATTAAATTTGTTGTAATCAAATACTTTCAATATTGTTCATTACATTACCTGCCCATTCTCAATAGCTATCCCGCAATCAACTTTTTTCCTTCAACAAATGTGCAACAAAATCAATTCATAAAAAAGACAAGTACAACTGTACTTAAAATGAAGAAATCAACACGTCATAATCAATGAAACGACAATAAGATATCTAATTTACAAATTCGTTATGGTGATAACTTACAAATATGCATTAGAGAACAATACAAATTGTCATTATATTGCTTTCCATTGCGAAGACCTGCATATATCATGACAAAATGGTATTTTCATATAAGCGATTGATAGATATGTAAAAAAATGCATAACATATATGAAATTCTAAAAAAACGAAATGAAAATACCTGAATGAGCTTCTCTTGGTTTCAAGGATATCTTATTCTCTACTAAATAGGGCCAACCACATGAAGGTTGAAGCTCATATGGCCCCTCCCCCCCCTCACATCACTCTCAATTCCCCACACCCAATCTATCTACTGTAAAAATAAATGAAAGTTACATAACACAATAAAACAGATAAGATCCATGCATAAACAGTAGCAAAACAAAAAACATATGCATGAAAGTTAAATCCAAGTAATAATCTAAGATATAAATTTTCACAGATACAACTTAAATGAGAACTAATGTCCGACTATGTGTTCATCACCATGTGTAATTTCTCGAGGCAAATCATGCATCTATGTTGTGTGGCATTTCTTGGTCTTGTCAAATATATAGTCCTGAGTAGGAACTCTCTCTCCATGGAAAAACCAAGTTTTATATGAAATTATTATACCATGAATCATCAAGTGGTCTTGTACTTCCTCAAACGTCAATATTGCAACATTGCAACATTTTTTACAAGGGCATCTTGTGATGTTATTATCCTCTGAATGTTTTTTTGCAAACTCTGAATTCTTCAACCCCGACTTGATATTCCTTTGACATCCTACAGAGAACCAATTTGCACATCACGTAAGAAAAAACCACTAAAAATTACAATGAAGACATATGTTATAATATCATATTGAAGAATCAAATTTAAAATGTATACCTCATTTTCAAATTTGTCCAATCCCTTTTTTTGGCCATTTGAAAATAAAACAACCCAATTTCTCGAATTGGCTCCTCGAGAGTTGGCCTCTCAACTTCCTTCCAATATACAGTTATGAATATTCTTGTAGTACACCCATATGCTTTCCAAAATAGCCTTTACCAGCACATGACAACCATATATTACACCATACAAGCTTCCACCTTATAATAACCAAATCCAAACATCAATTACATAATATTTTGGTTTTAACTTGGAGCCGAGATACGAATTTTGGGGAAGCTACAGTCTTGATGCTGATCGAAGGATTAAGTATAAACGAACGTGCCTGCAGCGTTGATTAACGCCTATAGACGGTTTAGATCAAAAGAGGGGGAGATCGACGGTCATGAGCCTCCTTCGCGGAAAAAGTTGAAGGTCTTTTAAACGCTGGCGGGGTGCTAGCCAGCGGGCAGGTCAAGGAAGATTGAAGGCGGAAGGCTTAGATCAACGGTCATAAAATTGTTCACGATTTAATCATGTGTAAAAAGGGTTATGATTCAAATCCGTGAACTTTTGATAAAGTTCGGCATCTCCCAACGGTGCAGATCTAGTGAGATGAAGATCGACGACTCAGGATTAGTTTGCGGATATGACTTGCGTGTGAAATCAACAAACCCAAAATTCACGAACTCGGTAAAGGGCGCATCCTAGGACGGTCAAGATCCAGGAGGAGAGCGGATCGACGGCTGAATTTTTTTTGCAGATTAAAGGTGCCGTTGAGTTGATATGTGGCAGGTAAAGGTCAAGGAGATCTATGGATGAGAGTTGATCGTATGGATAGACGACTGACATGACTCCGTCGCTGTCATAGCTGTAAGGGTGATATAGCATGTTTATAGTATAAAACACCCGTCTGCACGAAGATTCGCATCCCAGTTGACTTGTGTGCATTGAAAAGCAAAAGGAGCGGATCGTTCAGAGCCGACCAACCAACCAAAGAACCAGAAGCTCCACCCAGTTGTCAACCAACCAAGTAGGCCATCCACCTCCACCCTAAACTATTTAAATGGCCGAACCTGTGGTACCCCCAGGCTTTGAGTCTCTAAATCTAATTGACCTATTAGAGGATAAAGACTGCGAGGTTTACGATCCCATGATGATGAATAACACCATAGAAACTACCAAAGAAATATTGGAGGTCATAAGGGCTAGACAAGTGGATGTCCATAAGATTTATTAATCCCTTTTCCATTTGTTTACAACCAACTAAACCCCTAGTTGCCCTGAATTTGTAGACTAGTGTGCTGACCATTACTCCTCAGACCGAAGAGTAATCATGGATTCCTGAAACTCTAAAATCTTGTACTATGTAGACGCCCCTACTATTAGGAAAGATTTGGCCATTCCAGAAGAATTCCGCCAAAAATACCCAAGTTACAGAATGGAAACCCTAATCCAACATTTCCATCAAGCCCCAGATGACTTCAAACAGAGCTTTTATCATGCTTCCCTGCTACCAAATACCTCCTCTCAGGGCACACCTTTTCCTGGTGAGGCTAGCCCTTTTAGGGAAGATTTGAAGTGTGTTATCTCCATGCTGGACCAGTTCCTAGGCTTAGATAATGACCTATACATAACCGAGCCCCTGATAAGTTTGATGTTTGTTCTAAGCACTTGTCCTATTGAGCCAATAAGCCCAAATTCGCTTACCCAATGTGCATTCCTAAAGTTTTATGAATCCTTGGCAGACAACATCCACTCCCAGCTCATAGAATTCCCTAAGACAAGAACTTTCAGGTTCCAGTCTTACTTGTTAAAAATGTTCCTGGCAGCTAATGAAGAAAATCTGCAACCTCCAAAGTTGCAGTTGACTAAGGAGATGTATTAAGACTACAAAACCTTCATGAATGATCTTATGGCAGAGATATATTTCATCTTTTTCCAGAAGAGACTGCCTGAGATGAAAGACCTACTGCAACCATCCATGGAGAAGAGGGTTGGGGATTGGTTCCTGCTGGAGCATGGGACTGTGATTGGATTTTATGGCTACTCCCATGCCCCCTATGTGCTACCTACCTTCCTAACCCCCAGAGTACTCACCTTGGAATTTATAAGACACAAATTGAAGGTGGAGTGTGAACATTTCTTGGATGACAGGAAGTCTTCGGACATCAGATTTCCATGGACATTGGGCTCCTTCATTGTAAAAAACAAACCAACTCTCCCAACTATTGAGCGAATGATGGGTGATCTAGGATTCCCATCCAAAGCGGCCATAAACTATGATCCTCACTAGATTATCTCAGAAAGAAGGAAGGAAAGTAACATGAAAGGATATGAGCACTTCAAACTGATAGGTCTAGCTGAGATGGAAAACTGGTTAGAATACATTGACAAAGGCCAGTTGGAAGTAGACCCACCAGAAGATTCTTCATCTTTAGCATTCATTTTTCAAAGTAGCACATCAGCAGTGCCTGGTTCACCTGGTAAAACCCCAACAATATCAGCAGCCATGTCCCTTACCATTCCTCCAGAAAAATCTATAAAGGAAGGGGGTAGTGAGCCCATGGATGTAGATAGTGATGCTGAGAGAGACTTGAAGAGGCAAAATGTAGAGGATCCTGAGCAGCAATTAGTACAGGTACAAGCAAAGCAACCCAAGAAAAAGCAAGTTAGATCCTCGGTGCCATCCTTCGAGGTTAAGCAACATGTGTTCAACATAACACCTACTGGAGTTGCAGCATCAAGCCTAAGCAGGGCTACGTTACTAGAGGGATATGAGGAGAGCCCAGATACAATCTCAGAAGAAGCTAAAATGTATGCTGATGCAAGAAAAATGTCCAAGAAGGATGTAGCCTTGGTGGCAAGCAGGAACCTTGCCCATAATACCTTGAGTCTTGCCTTAGCCACTAAGAGTAAGGCCACATAACTAAAAGTAAATCTGGAAGACATCCCAGTACCTGATGTGATCAATCTGCACAAGGAGACAGGTGAAGTCATCTATAACAAGTTGTTGAGGGCTGCCATAGAGCTATCAAAAGTGTAGGCCAACAAAACCAAAGTGCAAAAGCAGTTGGGATTGGAAAAGGTGGAGAACAAGAGCCTGAAGGCACAAGTGAAAATGTTCCAGGCTTCACTATTGGCCATTGAAACTCAAGAAGATAAAAGGGCTAGCATTCATAAGCTATTAGATGAAAAAGATCAAGAAATTATGTCACTAAAGAAGAAATTGAATATTCTAGCTACCCAACTAGTGAATGCACTAGAAATTGCAGAACTAGAAGAGGAAAAAGAAGAGCTGCAGGGTAAGTTGACTGATTGTAAAGCCAGGCTAGTAGAGTTTGAAGAAAGAGAGAAAAAGTGGCAAGTAGATATGAAATTGATAATGGACAGTGAGGAAGCTTTGAAGGCTAAAGTTGAAGGGTTTGAGAAAAAGTTGAAAGACAAAGAACAAGAGATAGAAATCATGGTCACACCCTCGGTGGAGGATGGAGATTTTTCTATTGTAGGGAAAATATACAAGGCAAGTTTGGATAATGTAGAAGTGGCAAGATTGAAAAAGCAGAATGCCAACCTCAAGACCATGTGGGATAATGTCGAAAGGGACAAAGAGGCTGCAGAGAAAGACAATAAAGCTTGGGAAACCAAGTACCAAGCGATGCAGGGTGATTATGACAAGCTGAAGCAGCAAGTTATAGGGAAAAGTGCATTACAGGAGGCAAAGAGATCATCTGGGATGATGTTATTGTACAGGCAGAGGAGCTGAGGCCATATTTGAACTTCATGGTAGATAAGGAAGCTGTAATCAAACTGGCAAGGTCAGCTGTCACAGTGGAAAATGAGAAGTTAAACAAGAAGCCTAAGGATTATGCACAAAATGCAATAGAGTTCTTAAATGGTCTGTTTGAAGAGCAGGCTCAAGCAACCAATATAAAAGATAGAGTGACCACAATCATCAGTGCTAAGAAGGTAATACTCAAGCACCAACAAGTGAGCACTGTCCAAGCAGGTATAGATGTCCTGGCTAACCAAGTGAAGTTGTCCAGGGAGGCATTTGATCCATTATTTAAGAAAGGTCTTCCTATGTTTTGGGAAGAAGATGGAGCCATGAGGACAAAGGAGGGATATCATGGCAAGCTATGGGAGTGCAGGTTAGACTAGGAGTGCTTTGCAGATATGGAGCAGCCTCTAGCAGGCAAGACGGTGGTGGAAAAACTAATGAAGGATTTTGAGTTGGTCTCTACATTTAAAGAAGCTCTTACACTCCTCATAGGCTATTCATACAAAGAGAATATCGAAATGAGAGTGTGGCTTAAAGAGATTTCCGCATTGGATTTACCAGCAGCCGAGCAATGGAAACTCATCTTAAAGTATGGGAAGGCAAAACTGAAGCTGAGTGCATGAAGTGTCAAAGATAGTGGAAGAGGTCGAATGGAGGAGCATTTACCAAAACATTTTGTCTTTTTGCTAGAGTTTGTTGTGCTGTGGTAACTAAATTTTTCAATGTAATTAATTTTGATGCCCTGTTTTGAGATGCGTCTCGGGGGTAAATTGCACTATAAATTTAACCTCTATGGAGGAGGAAGGGTTCAACTTTCATTTTTGAAGCCTATGTGGTTGGATTGTAGCTTTGTAAACTTTCTTGGAAGTGTTAATGAAAAGTGTTTTTTTGAGTTTCTGAGATTCATCACAGTGTTCATATTTAGTTTGTGTTTCCTGTTTGCGTCATTTTCATATGTGTAAATTCTGCTAATGCTTTCTAGAGAAAACCATGACTTGTCTTGAGCCTGCTAAAGGTTGTTGTGACATGTCTTAAGCTTGCTAGGACTGTCGTGACTGGCTGAAAGTGCCTTGAGGACTATTAAGGGTCCCAATCCTATGTATGAAGGTACTGTGACCTACTGTGGGTTACTAAGGGTTTCATGAGGGTGTGTAAATGTGTTGGAATCCTAATTGTGTACTGCTTGACTAGGCTATGACCTGTTAGTATGGATGGAAATCTATGTGAGGTCTAGTACGTGGGTCGCTACCCTTTATTGGACTAGTTGTGCAACTAATGAAACCCATGAGTTATGCCTCTCACCCATGTGCTGCCTACCAAGCTGGGAGCAAAGCTCACAGAGGTCAGAAAGAATGGAACCTACTCCTGGTTGAGCCCTAATGGAAAAACACAAGTAACCATTGAATATAAAAATGACAGTGGTGCATGGTTCCTTTTCACATTCACACAGTTCTCATCTCCACTCAACATGATGAGACAGTGACCAATGAACAAGATTTATCTAAAGGAAGTCAGAGGGTTCGATTTTATACAAGGGGGATCCTGCTGATTTTTTTGGCTTATTTGCTTATGTAATTTGGTTAAGGGATTTATAAAAACACTTGTAAAAAATACCATTGAGCTGTGCCAAATAGTCTTAGTTGGTTTTTGTATTCAATGTATTGCTGATACGTTGGTGCAGGAGCATAGGATCAAGAGGGTGAAGTCATGAATGACTTCACAAGGTCAAGGGAACTCTTAAGAGACCTAGGGTCTCGTACATTTGTAATTTGCTTTATTTTGTAAACGCTGAATAAAATGGATAAGGAATCTATATCCTTTTCCACATGTAATAGTCAGGATTGAGTTAATTGTGAGTCATAGGGTTAGCAGAGATCAATAAGGACTGTACTCCTTTGTTATGGGATCTGGAAATAGAATCCTCTTGTATTTAAATCAGTTTGAGTTATTTTCTTAGCAGATTAGTTAGTTTACAGATCTTGTTGGCTTGCAGAAGCTTAGGTTAGCTCACAGAGCTTAGGATAGCTCATAGAGGTTTGAGGATAGATCAAAGAAGCTTTTATTAGCTCATAGAGCTTGAGAGGGAGAGAAATTCCACATAGCATGAATGGAGGAATGAGAGGTCTGTGGACAAAAGAGTGAGCGAGAGGTGAACAAGTAGAGTTCTCTGTGTGTATTTGAATTTCCGGTGAATTGAATAAAGAACAGAGGATTAGACTTTGCGTGTGGTTTTGATGGATTATAAGTGGTTTTTATTGATTAGAACAATTCATCCTGCTTTCACTCCATATAACCCTGTGTATAAACTCTGTGGCTTTGGATTGCCATAGTTTCCGAATTGCAGAGAAGAATTGATCTTGTCAGTGATCAATTAAGTGAATCTTTGTAGAGGGTTAAACCTTAACCAATCACTCAAATAAAACAAGATCGTAGAGTGGGGATTGCTCGTGGGGAAGATCGACGGTTTATAGTGATATCGCTGGGAGAAGTTGCAAGCTTTGAAATTTTTTTCATGTGCGCGATATTCTATGGAATGCTCTTAATAAATTTTGGAATCCACCGTTGATTTGGTGGGGACACTGATCAAATGATCAGAAAGCCATTTCGTCGTGAAATTGATAGATCAACTATTGAGATCGAGATCGACGACAGGGAAGAAGTGTTGTGCGGAAACTCTATTCCCGCATTCCGGAAAGAATTCCGCTGTAGAAGAAAGTTAGACAATGCCGAAAGAGTTTGTTTCGGATATCAAGGGTTTCAGATCTTGATTTTTGTAGCGCTAACAATGAACAATAAATTCAATAGAGATTGCTTTGCATAAATAACAAGGAAA
This sequence comes from Larix kaempferi, assembly GCA_027924585.1. NCBI lineage: Eukaryota > Viridiplantae > Streptophyta > Pinopsida > Pinales > Pinaceae > Larix > Larix kaempferi. The sequence goes on from BSBM01000643.1 coordinate 15,035,128, forward strand.
ATAAACCCTAAATATCATATTCATATAACTTTGAGTTTACAATGACTGTAACAACAGTTCTAAGGTGGACAAACAAATATGAAATTACTTTAACTCTAACCTGTAGCCTTCTAATTTGGTGTCTCGATTTTTCTTTGGTGTCTGCAACCAGCTCCTCAAAACAACCCAAATTGTTTTCTTCTCAGACTCCCTTATTATGCTTCAACGCCCTCCTTCACTACCCAGAAATGTTATGCACAGTTGTAACAAGAAGGAAGACTATAATGAGAGTACCCAACAACGCCGTAGTAGATTCCTGTAGGTGTCAATATGGATTGCAGCTCCCTTTTCGGCTGTAACAACCCTTGATATTGTCCCAGATGAAGCGTGGGGATCACTATAGATGTGGAGCTGTAAGGATATGCACCCAACAGAAAGTAAATCATCCTCACAAACAAGACTGTGTCCTCTCCAAACGATGTCACGGCCCACGTAGTCCAAACTCAACCAACAAATCAAGAATACGGCCTCCACAAGATGAAATCGGCCCCTTTGTTACTCCTTTTTTTTCAAAAACATAAAAACCAAAAAAGACGAAAAAAAGAATTTGCACGAATCTATAGCATCTTATATCTAGATGGTCCTGAAAATTTGTTGTATGTATAACCACGGCATGAGCCTATAATCGTAGGTATAATATAATATTGTTACTTGTTAGGCTCATAGGAAGAACCCCTTGGGCTAAACCTTATTATAGAATATGCTATGGGGATGGCGCCAGGGAGTGCTAGTTTCTTATAATATTCTTATTTTACTTATTGCATAATCGTTTCTAGCTTTTATTCTATTGCTTGTAAAGGATATTTATAACTTACATCGTAGGGAGGCTCTATGGGTTAAATATAAATATGTTTCTAATGTGGATATATCCCAACCTTTAGACTAACTAATATATGTTGTATGTTTTTAGTATGATAGGAGATCAAGATGTTAAAGTCGTCACCACCATTTTAACATATCAATGTATTTTTTGGAGGAGTTAGAACTGGCTTCAATCACCTCGTTTAATGGCTTGCAAGGTATGGGAAACTTCATTTCCTTTAGAGCTCAAGAAATCTCACTTGGGAGTGAGTAAATTACTCAAAGGTGCAGTGCAATGGCCATAACATTATTAGAGATCACTTGGTTCAATAATTTCATATGCCACCTATCGTTGACTCTCCGATGACCTAAATAGAAATTCCCATGCAGGCATCTGTAAAAACTACTACACTTCCACCACTAAAATGGTTCATTGAACAATGCAAATACATAAATGAGGTGGAGGCTATAGATTGGCATCGCATGATATGTGGTAGTTGTAAGGTAGGCATCATTGAAAATCGACTGGAGGGACATCTTAGCAAGTAATCAGATTTTCATTAGGAGAATAGTTTCAATGGTATAATACTGGTCTAAAAAATCTAGGTTAATGGTTCAAATTCCTTTTATCTTTATAAGAATTTCTTATGGTTGGAAGAGGTAATGATAAAAATTCTTAATATTTAAAAGGATTTTATAGGTTCTTGTAGTGTCCAAGTAGGACCTTAACCAATGTATTGAATTGTCAAACTTATGGAGAGCATATAGAGAAAATGTAACACCATATATCTCTTCTCATCATTCTAATATCCCTAGTTACCTAATTGATATGTCAATTAAGAAAGCAGATTTGTAAGGCATACCACCATAAATTTTTTAGCTCATATAATTTCCATAAGAAGAGAGACCATAATGAGTCATAATTTTTTGAATGCATATGGTAGATCTCTTTGTAAGGATACAAGAAACAATAATGAGTCATATCATGGCACTAGTTAGAATTAATAGCATAAGGAGGAAATATCTTGTGTAGAATCATAAGAGAGTCTATGGAAATAGACTAATTTAGTACAATTATTTTATCCTTATGGTATCCTAATTACTTATTGGCATGGGACCTTGAATGGTATATAAGTAATTTGATCAAGTAACCGATAAATCCACCTAGGTATAAATGCAGTAGATACCGACTAGAAATAATACTATGTTTGGATGTAACCTCAACATCTAACCTCAGATTAAAATGACATGATCCCTTATGTGGTAAGCTAAAATTGATTACTAGTCATGCACTTGAATCCATTCAAATTAACAAACTCACTGTCCCCATCCTTCTAGTACAAATAAACCTCACAATCAATGCATTAGAAGCCATGCTTATTACATTATTTAACTTCATGTCATCCACCACAATAGGCTAATATGCATGTTCGATTTCATGGTATACCCTCTCAACCTCCTTATTTGTATCAAGTCATTTTCCTCGTGAAATCCATTCATCAAAGGATTTTAAGTATGAATACTTGCTTCACAACCATTTTCCTTCATATGGTGCTCTACTAGTGCAAGAATATAAATGGAAACTTAGCCTCCTTTGCAATGTCCATAAATCAAGGTAGTATATGTTACTTCATTTGGTGTCAATCGTTTTTCAGGTAGGTGTTAAGGTATTAACCGTGGTTGGTGTAGGAAGCTCATGCATTGGGATGTAGAGGAAAATTTTAGGCTTAAAGGTCTAACAATGATGTCTCCAACCACCAAAGCTAACCTCTTGAGGGGATATTTGTCCCTATAGTCAGAATATGGGAATTGTTAAGAAGTTTCTGAGCATTAGGTATGGGTCTTGGGGTTCTAGACATGGTTAAGGAATGGAAACTGGGCCTTAGGACCTAAAGAAAGCTTCTAGGTATATATAGCCAAGAATGATATGTTGAAATACCACAATAGACCTTTCCACGATATCTTTGGCCTATGAGTGGGTTTTTTGTGGAATAGTGAGAATTTGAAGACTAATTATAGGTTCGAACACCTTGGATATGGTTGGGGAGAAAAGAGTGGGACTTAGGTCCTAAAGGAAATTCCAAGCATCTTTGGCTAAGAACAATTCCTACAATCACCAAACATGACCTCCCAAGAGCATATTATTCATATAAGTGAGGATATTAGTGCCATTAGAATTTTTTGAGAACTTGGTATAGATATTGGGTTCCCTAAACATGCTTGAGGGAGAAAAATTGGGCCTTAATCCCTGAAAAACCTTTTGAGAATCCATGGCCAAGAAGAACAACTTGAACAAACACACATAGATTCTTGAGAGTAGCTTTAGTGTTTGAGTAGGGATGTCTATGTCATTAGATGGTTTTGAATAGTACTTAGGGGTCTTGAGGCTCTATACATAATTAAGGAAGGAAGTCAGAACTCCAAAGGTCTCAACTTCGCAGAATTGCGCGACCTCCAGCTTCTGCGATCCGCAATCCGCGATGCGGGAGTCGGAAGTCGGAACTTCAACGCACCACACTGAGAAATCACACCTCCGACTTCCGAAATCCTCAATCTGCACTGCGGGTTTGGAAAGTCGGAAGTCGGCCATATACCATTGTTACTGCCAACTTCTCAAGCTAATAACTTTCGCATCCTAAGTCCATTTTTGGAAAACTTAGTATCATATATTGGAAAACTCTCGGAGATCCCCATGCAAGTGTATGTCAATATTCTTCCAAACCTGAGAACTCCGAATTTTCCTTCTTCCAACCAAGGTGTTTCCCCAATCCTCATCCATGCCTCATTACCACTCTGTAAAGAGCTCTGATCCACTCTGCCATGTCTCCTCCCTTCATCTGAACCACAGAGGGAACATGAACACATAAGGGGTTTCTATTTCTCCCCCAAAGTCATGACCGAACATTCTGAACCTCCTGGGCCTCAACAAGACTTGGCCCTATTCATCAATGAACAAATTCATAAAAACACATGGATGCATATGCATACTCAAATAAACACAACTGAATGAAACATGAACAATTAAACATTCAGAACACATAATGAACATGATATAAACCGCAGAGAGCAATTACCCATTTATTGAAATATCCAAGCAACTAGCTATGGAATGCAACGTTCCAACCCAACCATAGGTCTCTTCCCAACCTGTATTGTTTCAACCTCACTCAGAGACTACCCCCGATATGGGGCTATGTATCCACTAAGGATGAACCAATCAAGTCCACTCATAGCCTTAGGCACAGTCAATCAGGGTCATACAACACAAAACTGGCTCTGGAAAGCAAGTGAGGAAACAGGGTAGGAGGTTTCTAAGTTAATGAGCTCAACACACAGAGCTATAGGCATATCCAATTGACTTCAGATCACAGTCCAAAAACCCCTATCCTTCCTATTTTACCGCAGCTGCAACACCGCCAAGTTTCCCATATTTCCTATTTCGAGCAGCTGCGATACCTCCAAAAGTGCCTATTTTTCCTATTTCAAGTAGTTGCAACACCTAAATTTGTCCATTTTTCCTATTTCAAGCAGCTGTGACACCTCCAAAAGTGCCTATTTTCCTATTTCGAGCAGCTGCAACACCGCTAAAATTGCCCATTTTCCTATCTTTAGCAGCTATGATTCTGCTAAAGTTGCCTATCCTTCCTATTTTACCGCAGCTGCAACAACGCCAAGTTTCCCATTTTTCCTATTTCGAGCAGCTGCGACACCTCCAAAAGTGCCTATTTTTCCTATTTCAAGTAGCTGTAACACTTAAAGTTGTCCATTTTTCCTATTTTGAGCAGCTCTGACACATTTAAAAGTGCCTATTTTTCCTATTTTGAGCAACTGCAACACCTAAATTTGTCCATTTTTCCTACTTTTGGCAACTGCCTGTTGATGTATTTGTAACTTCGGAATGTATTTCATATATGTATATTGTATTCCTATAGAGAGGTTATTATCCCTCTATACGGAAGTGTTTGTATTCCTATAGATATGTTATTATTCCTCTATACATAAGTGTCGTCATTTATATTGTAAGTGTCGTAACTTATACTTGATGGGTTATTAGACCACCTTGTTGGGGTCGGCCTTGTATAAGTCATGTGGGTTAAAGGGTTATTAGACCACCCTGTTGGGGGTCGGCCCTGTCAGCATTATGTTATGTGGTCAAGTTAAGGCCGACCTAGTAAAGGTTATTAGGCAAGTCAAGTCAAGTATAAATAGAGTGTGGGAGGCACTCTATTTGATCATTCACTTACTCACTCTTACACTCATTGGAGAGTGGCGCACTAGTGGAGGAGGAGAAGCTGCTACTAGGAGTATATCTCTTATGCTTGGGTTGTATCATTGCTCTATCTATCTCTTAGGAAGTTGTGGGGTTTTTCACCTTTATGGTTTTCCCCAGTGAAACTCTGTGTGTCTATTGTCTCTTGTGTGCTTGCATTATTATGTCCATGATTGATATGCTGTAGATATGTTGTTCTCTTAGTTAATATCCTAGATCAGATTCAAGTAAATTCTGAAAAACTAACATGGTATCAGAGCTAGCCTGAAAGAAGGCATGGTATGGCATTTATGACACTTGTTGCACTTGCGAAGCTAGGGCTTGATATAGCAAAAACCAGTCATCGTAGCACTTTCGCTATAAATTCATTTTGGCAAGGTTTCAGGATCTAAAAATATTACAGGTCGAAGATAAGATCCCCATGTACGTTGTGTCCGAAGGAGAGCCTCTAATTCGTTGTACTTTCAGATTTATGATCTATACAATATAGAGTTTCTGCCTCTTCTAGATCTCAGTCATAAACATGTGACCTAGGAAAAAAGGTCACAACTTGGGCTAGGAATCTCCAAATGAAATTTTGTAAAACATGGCAAGTAGGGAATGGACTGTACTTTCACAAGTACAATGTTCAGAGGCTGAAATTGAACCAGTGACACGTGGTACTCCGTACAAGTTCGCTCCCCTGTTTTATCCCATAAACAGGTCACGTTGTGACACTTGACATAACTCTCTCTCAGAGAATCCATTTGAGGTCAAAACTGTGGGGTTGGAAAGATAACAGGTCAGGCTACCACAAGAAGAATTGTCAGACCCTGTAGATCTGAAATTTCAGAGTTACACCAAAAACAATCAGGTGCATATTTCTGTCAAAACATAATTGGATTTTGAGCACCTTCATTCATGGCTTCGGGAATTTAGGGTTTCGAAGAATGTTGAAATTTTGTATCGGAGACCACGGCTGAATGCTCCTCATCAAAATCGAAATTTAGAGATCAATATCGAATTTTTTGGTTGGGCAGAAGGCCAGGCTTGATCAAACCCTAGTTCGGGACTTTGATTGGAAAGGTGAAAAATTAGGACTTCTGTAAAAATGGGAATTTTTGAAATCTGTGACCATAGATGGAAGCTCCTTGGAAAATCAAAGTTTAGAGCTTTGGATCAAACTATTTGGTTGGGTGAAGCTCCGGGAAATGCAAACCCTAATTTAGGGTCCTCCCTAGTGAATCCGGAAGATTGAAAGCAAATTTGAGGGGTGAAACTTTGCAGTTTTCAAATTCTGAGTATACCAAGTTGATCAGCTCATCAAGGCGCATCTTTCTATCCTTTCAAAAGTTTGAAATTCAAAGTTTGAATTTTTAGCGTTTCCCTGACAAGAAGACATTGCTAGACATAACTGGCAAATATGATAACCAGGTGTGTTTTTCCTATATCAAGTTAGAATCCTACCTTGTGTTAGGATCTTATATTGTTGTATGGTTGATAATGATTATTCATGAAGTTAGAAATGTAAGTAATCAAGGGTTTATGCATATTATGATGATATGACTAACCAGAAAAGTCATTTGGTCAAATAAAGAATATGCATGAGTAAAAGAAGTATTCCCCGAAACCTTGAATACTAATGTTTGTTATATATGTTTGAAATGATCATGACTATACATGTTTAAGATTATTGTGTTTTGATAGTATTGAGATTATACTAATGAATGTATGTATCAGACCTCGAGGATAACACAATGATGATACTAGTAAGTATGCGTAAGTGATCGATGATGGATATAAGTTCAAGGACAGGTAATCCAGGAAGCAAAGATCAAGAGGGAGCACACTCCAGTAGTTCCTGCAAGGAAGCAAATATTGAGAGGGAGTCCACCCTACAAACCAAACAAAGATAAGTATTTGAATTGTCATTTATTGCATATTTGTTTGTTTAAATAATATTGTTCAATGATGTATATGCTTATGTTCCTAGACTTAGGGTGTGTATTATGCATATTAGAATAATTGCATTAATGAACAGTATACTACTAATATGCATGTGATGGGTAGGTGGCCTATGGAAATGTACAACATTCCATTGCTACTTATCTAGAATGAAACCTCTTTGCTGACATGTTGGGAGTTGTGCACACTCTTAACAATGTTATAGTAGAGATTGGAAGGCATCTAGAAAGTTACAGGATATGGATAAATGTTGTATTGAAGCATTGGCTAAAATAATTGCATGACTGGTTGACATATTTCTTTATGTGTAAGAATTTGTTCTGAAAACTATGAGATGTTTCTAATCATGCAATTTAACTTTCTTTGTAGGAAATATCGTATACAATCACTTACAAAAGAAGGACTACAACATTTGTTCCAGCAACGAAGTTTAAAGAAATCTATCTATTGAAGATATTGAAGAATCTGAAGTTTCCAGGATACGGGATGCAGTAATGGAAGGATGCCATGATCTGTTGATCATGAAGAATGATGTTTGGGATGTGGTCCCAAGACCCGAAGGGAAGTTTGTTGTAACTTCCAAGTGGATCTATAAAATCAAGCATGCTGCAGATGGCAGCATAGAAAAATATAAGGCAAGGTTTGTAGCCCGTGGCTTCTCCAAGAAAGAAGGGATTGATTATGAAGAGACCTTTGCTCCTGTGGCCGGATACACTTCCATTATATCATTACTTGCTCTGGCTGCAGTGATGAAATGGAAGGTACACCAGATGGATGTCAAGACAGCTTTCTTGAATGGTGTAGTTGAAGAGGAAGTGTATGTGGAGCGGCCACTCGGGTTCGAGACACATGAACGAGAGTCACATGTGTGCAAACTGAAGAAATCCCTGTATGGTTTGAAACAGGAACCCAAGACCTGGTATGGCAGGATAGATGGATTCCTATCCAGTTTGGACTTTACCAAGAGTAAAGTAGACTCCAACCTTTACTACAAGGTTGAGGAAGGAAATCCAGTGATACTACTATTGTATGTGGATGACCTATTTGTAACATGTGAGGATAGATTGATTGCCGACACAAAGAGGAAGCTTGCTTCCGAGTTCGAGATGAAGGACTTGGGTATGATGCACTACTTTCTTGGTATGGAGGTGTGGCAGACTGCAGATGGAATATTCCTTGGACAAGGGAAGTATGCATTAGAGATCTTGAAGAGGTTCGGGAAGATGGACTGCAAGGCCATGGCCACACCTATGGCATCGAACCTGAAGCTTCTGTGTGATGCTTCATCTGAGCCAGTTGATGCTACGATGTATCGTCAGATGATTGGGTCCTTGATGTACCTGACGAATATAAGATCAGATATCTGCTTTGCGGTGAACACCTTGAGCCAATACTTGACAGATCCGAGACATGTTCACCTGATAGCTGCAAAGCATATTCTGAGGTACCTGAAGGGTACAGTTGACTATGGGCTCAAGTATGAGGCAAATCAAAAGTTTAACCTAGAGGGTTATGTTGATTCGGATTGGGCAGGTAGTGCCATTGATTGGAAGAGCTCTTTGGGGTGTTGCTTCAGTATGGGATCGGGTATGATCTCTTGGTTTAGTAGGAAGTAGTCCTGTGTGGCACTGAGTACAGCCGAAGTAGAGTATGTTGCAACTTGTTCGGCTAGTTGTGAGGTAGTATGGCTTAGGAAGATACTGTCCGATTTGTTTGATCTCCAGTTGAGTGCTACTTGTATATATTGTGACAACCAGAGTTGTGTGAAGTTGTCGGAGAACCCAGTGTTCCATGACAAGTCGAAGCACATTGAGATCAAGTATCACTATATCAGGGATATGGTGCAGAGAGGAGCAGTGAAGCTCCTGTATGTTGCGATGGACAAGCAGATAGCCAATGTGTTGACCAAGCCGCTAGCCAGAGTGAAGTTTGAATACTTCAGAGGGAGACTTGGTGTACTTCATATCGAGATACCTTCCAAGGGGAAGTGATGAGTCCGGAGACACAGATGCACACAAGCCATTCTTACATGATGGTAGGAAAGTCCTCCCATGGTAAGATGTAAGGGCTGGAGCCATTCTCACATGGTGGTAGGTATGTCCTACCATGGTGAGATGTAAGGGATGGGCATGGATTTTCCGACATGGTGGCAGGCATGTCCTCCCATGGTCGTTGATGTAATTGCCAAGCCTTTCCGACATGGTGGTAGGTGTGTCCTCCCATGGTCGTTGATGTAAGTGTTGTGCCTTTCCGACATGGTGGTAGGTGTGTCTTCCCATGGTCGTGATGTAAGTGCTAAGCCCTTCCCGGATGGTGGTAGGTAGGTCCTCCCATGCCGGTGTATGTAAGTGTTGTGTGATGTGCATCTGGATTGTGCTCCGTGGACGATGACGATGATCTGAAGACGATTATGTGACAGTATGGTACACAGGTTTTGCAGAGGCATATGATCAGTCCTAAGATGCTCTTGCAAGTTTTGCAGAGGTAGTGTAATCAGTCCTGGGAGATCTTGCAGGTTTTACAGAAGTAGTGTAATCAGTCCTGAGGTGTACCTACTTGATGGCTTGCTCGCAGAGATGTTGAAGACCTACATGGAGGCTAGGCCTACATCCAACATGAAAAAGGGCTGGCTCTGTAGATGATGAAGACCTACAGGTGGTGGTCCTACATCCAGTTTGAAAAAGGACTGGCTCTGTAGAACTTCCTATGACAAGTAGATGAGAGATTGATTGAGGTAGCAGCAGCAGTGACGATGACGATGATCCAGAGAAGAAGACTTGTGCTAACATATCTGTGTCGAGAAATACCTTCCTAGTTAAGAGGGAGTGTTGATGTATTTGTAAATTCGAAATGTATTTCATATATGTATATTGTATTCCTATAGATATGTTATTATTTCTCTATACGGAAGTGTTTGTATTCCTATAGAGATGTTATTATTCCTCTATACGGAAGTGTTGTCATTTATATTGCAAGTGTCATGACTTATACTTGATGGGTTATTAGACCACCTTGTTGGGGTCGGCCCTGTATAAGTCATCTGGGTTAAAGGGTTATTAGACCACCCTGTTGGGGGTTGGCCCTGTCAGCATTATGTTATGTGGTAAGTTAAGGCCGACCTAGTAAAGGTTATTAGGAAAGTCAAGTCAAGTATAAATAGAGTGCAGGAGGCACTCTATTTGATCATTCACTTACTCACTCTTACACTCATTGGAGAGTGGCGCACTAGTGGAGGAGGAGAAGCTGCTGCTAGGAGTATATCTCTTATGCTTGGGTTGTATCATTGCTCTATCTATCTCCGAGGAAGTTGTGGGGATTTTCACCTTTATGGTTTTCCCCAGTGAAACTCTGTGTGTCTATTGTCTCTTGTGTGATTGCATTATTATGTCCATGATTGATATGCTGTAGATATGTTGTACATGTTTTTCTCTTAGTTAAGATCCTAGATCAGATTGAAGTAAATTATGAAAAACTAACACTGCGACTCCGCTAATTCCTCATTGAATACTCATTATTTCTTTGCTCATCGATATCAGTGCTCTCCATCAGCGATGTGATCGTGGAAAGGCGCCACCTTGCAACATGATGGTTTGGCATTACATTTAAAGGTATGACGTCTTAATCATAAACATCATTAGGCATGACTAAATGCAGTAATCAATAATGAATATATTTTTTCGTTAATCCATGTCAGTTATCCTTAGCCAATCCGCTGAGACGGAAACTACGTCTGATTCGTCCTTTGCTTTTGGTTTTTTACCGCCATTCGAGAACATGTCATCACATTTACCAAAAATACCCTAACCAACCTTTAGCTATCCATCGCTCGTTTTGCATGCAGTAGCTCGACGTCTGAGACTGTAACTCATCCCGCTGGAACCATAATTTACAGACAGCTTCGCAATATGGGTATCCCGGTGCAACACGAGCCTGCCAGGATAGTGCCTCTGCGTGCAAATAAAGAGGTTTTTACTATCTTCCAGGAAGCTGGTTGGATTGACTATTTCCTGCGTTTGAATGATTTTCATGTAGAAACCGCACTTGAGTTTGCTCAAAATCTAACCAACACTCATTCATAGGTTCGAGGTATCCGAATAGATGTTTCAGAAGCAATCATGGTGGGGGAAACAAGATTTCCTAGAACCAGGATGTAATGGTTTGGTCGGAAGTGCCATAATCCAACTGCAGCAGAAAAATTTTTGGCAGTCGGAGAAGTTGTTCGGCTGCATGGCCGAGGAATAGCATTGGAATCCTTGCCAAATCCTTGGAACCAGGTGGCCACCTTCATAAAGAAATACATTTCCTATGAAGGTAGGTACAAAGTGGTTTACATATATGAATTCTTCCTCCTTTCACATTTACGCCACCGCAGATTGTTAAATATGCTGTTTTATCTTTTAAAATATCTGCAAATTATGGCTGGGTATGTCAAGCGTGCTCGACACCCTTTATCTTCCCTCTCAAACCATAGGTTGATTAAAATATTAATCTTAAGGGACCTATTATCACACCATAGTAGCAGGGTTACTATTCTTGTTTAGCAGATATCTGCACATTCTAGAGCTTCCATTATTCAGAGCATGGCTATGATGATTGTATATTTTGTGATCACTCATGATCAAAGCAGTGTATTATTCAGACTTATGTCAGACCTTGTGTCAAGGCTGAGCCTTGAGAGTTCAGATTTGATGACCGACGTGACCCTTTATCCCATACAGTTTCAGTTCAGTGCTTAGAGATATACTTCTAGCAGTGTTTCAGATGGTATATGAAGTTTATTACTATGATGATGTTATATGATCTATGGATGCTTTATCACTGACTGTGGATTATTATCTTGTTGATTTAGTCATGATCACAGCATCTGCTTGGTATATTATTCCTGATGTGGCAAACTGTTTAAAATGAACTATAAATCATAAAATGGACAATTGCTTGCACATTTAGGTTGTTTGACAAAACCCACTGGTTTTCCACCTTACATAGATATGGTCTTTCCTGACACTAGTTATCTGCTAGTGTAGGCTCCATATTCACTTGACTCCATCCATACATGACTTTCCTATTTGACTTTAAACCTTGACTTGTCTCATTTGAATTTCTGATACTGAGGACTTCCCCATTTTTCTACCTCTGTGTTTGGACCGCATCCCTGTATGTTCAGTGTCTCAGCTCTAAGTTGGTGACAAAACTTGCCTAAGCTACTTGGATCCACATAGATCGGTGCCTAAGCTACTTGGATCTGCAATTTGGTGGCCATTGGACTTGATTTGACACACCTTTTCCACCTTTTATCCCTCCTTGAGCAAGGTCGCACTTCCTTGGGTGACTGAGTTTGCCCACTTCTAGGACCTGGGTAGTTGAGATTTCAGTGGATTTGGAACGGGCATACCTTGAAACCTATATCTAGAGTATCATTTTGTGATGATCTGCCTTGGGGGTAGCATTCCTTGTTTTAAGGGATTGTGGTCCACTTGGGTCATTTCATGAAATCCTAGATCTAGCAAGATCCAACCACTCTATCTCAATTAGCCCACTTGTTTTGGCTTCTAGGTGTCCCGATCTACACTTTGACATATCTTTTGACTCCATTAACCCATCCAACAAGGCACTAGTCCTCCTTAAGCAAGTCGCACTCCTTGGGAATTGTGTCAAACCTTAGATCTAGTAAGTGGGTACTCCTAATTTCAACTTAGATCCATAGATCGACTCATTACATATCCTCTAGTGCCAATTGCATCCCTTAATTTCACCTTGTGGGTCCACTTCAAGCCATTTCACATATCCCAAGAAAATAGGTAGGTCCCACTTGTGTAACACATGGCACTAGATCTTGTCATTATAACTAATCATGTGGCCTAAATCATATATTGGTTGAAACATTAATCATCTCTCAAACCATCATCAACCATACTTTAACTTCTAGGTTCACTTAACCTTACATTGGTTTCCGTAACTCATCATTTACTCATCCCGAGGAACCTTTGTTTGGGTCCAATCATCTTTGATTGGTTATAGGGTCTCCCCCTAGGTCTTGATTTATCTAGATCTAAAGTGAAGAGTGCCTCTGTTGACGTGACTCCCACCTTGCATTGGGAACCGTGGCATCTCTTGGGTCACCTCTTTAGTTGTCCATCTCCTCTACTGTCTCGGATGGGATACCACTAGGGGCAACTACAAGTTGTGTGATAACAGGACCTTGTGCACTAGAATTCGACACGGGAAGAATTTGTTGCTCAGCAAAGGGGGCCCCGAGCACCTGCCGTGGCAATAGGAGGTGTTGAAATGGTAAATGAGGACCAGATTTCCTCTGTAGGACCCCGGTCCTAAATTCCAGAGTTTATAATATCAAAACCATGTTTACTAGGTTTTACACTGTTTCAAGTTTCTATTTTCTGTGTTTTCATTTTATTTTATGGCTGTGAAAATATAGCATTTACATTTACAGATTTGAACAATTATAATTCTGTTTTTATCTACTTCTAACCATTTATTGTTTGTGCAGGAGTAGCAGATATAATAACAACATATAAAATTTTGTAATTTAAATTTTTACATAATTTGACAAGGTAGAAATGATAAAATATACTTGCTGGAAAATCCCTGTTGATAGCTAGTAGATCCACCCTTCAGGCTGTCCCCATTTGTTGAATGCCTTGCTGATTCCCTTTGCTTTTCCCTACAACCAAACCTTCCCAAAACTTTGAAACTCAACCAGCCCAAAATAGTTTTTCCACCCTACCAACTGACGAGGTCTTGCCGACCACCCAGCTCCAAAGGTACCTCTTGGGACCCCCAAGCCCAAACCGAGTACAAGCCAACCTACTCTCCCTTTTGAATTATCTTCAGCAAAACCCCCCTTTCATCTCTGCTTTGAAAATCCTATCTTTGCGCTCCAAACTTCTCCTCGAAATCACTAAGGTAAAAAGATGATCCTCCTCTTTCTTCCCTTCACTTCTCCCTTTATCCTATGTTTTCCGACTCTTCTTCCCCTCCATTAATGCCTTATCCTAAACATAAATGCATCAACCCCCCATGTCAGTCCTCGAGCCCTCAACTTGGACTCTTATTAATCATTAATAATATATTCATGGACTTTGTAACTCAAATTTATCAATTAAAAACTAATAAATCATTATTCCTTGTCAACATCCAATTACTCATATTAATCACTTAATTAGTTACTTAATACTAATTGTCAGTTGATTAATTAATAATAACCTAATCATCTAATTAATGATTTAACATACTTCCATTATGTTAATTACCCTCTAATTTTACATTCAACTAATTTAATTTATTAATTACCAATAATAATGCTGTGTTCTAATTAATCTTAAGCATGATCCTTATAAAACTAATGGTTTATAACTAATTCTTATCCATACTTCTTAATTAATTATCTAACCTTGCAATTAATATTTACTTATCAAATTAATACTACTTAATTTTACATTACAATAATCATTTAACCATTTTAACCCTTAGTTTTTACTAAACAACTCATTAGCATTCGATTAATCATTACTAACCAGGTTGCATTATTTGCTACCTAATTTAACCGTAACTTGTTTATTAATCAGCAATAATTAATCATTAATGTACAATAATTAACATTAATCAACATTAATAACCTTAATTGACAGTAATTAACATTAATCTACATTGTTAGCCTTAATCATCATTATTAACTTTAATCGACATTTTTAACATTGATCAACAATAGTTAATTACTAAACGACAATAATTAACATCATTATTCAACAATATTTTTCACAATTTATAAATATGTAGGCGAGTTATGTAAGCATAGCTACTGCTTACATACCTTGCGTAAGTACACTAACAATAATAATTCACACACATCGATCATAATCACGAAACTTATTGTTTACTGACACATGCTTTAACATAGTTTGCAAGGTACAATCCTTTAACTAACTGAAATCTTATTAGTTACGACAATTCATACCTTTCTGAGTTACGACACATACTCAATCAAGGGTTTTACACACCTACAGTTAGATCTTTTTTTCACCCCTACTTCACGCTACACCTATCTACCTACATCGTCACTAACTTCCACATCCTATCCTGTTCTCTGATGGACTACCCTGAAATGTCAAGTCATGACCGGTTCCAGCTAGAACCCGTAAGTGGAAGTGTCGACTACATTGACCAAGATTCCCTAGCAGGAAACCACCAGTCATCATCACACACCTTGGGGTGTGCGCCATAGCACAACCCTCCCATGACTCTGGGTTTCGGGGATAAACGGTGGGTAAAGCCTCCACCCCCTAATGGAACAAGGGACTATGTCTACCTGACATAACAAAAACGTTGTACTTGTACTCAGTTTGTCATCGTATAACCAATCTGGGCGGTTGAGTTTCCTGAAACCCTACCCCACCCATATCATAATATACATGATGATAATAATCATGTGAAAGTAAATAATGCATCACTCGCATACCATTTATCTTTCGAAGTCCATGTCCTCGAGGGTCTCCCACCTCGTAGGATCCAGCAATCACTTAGCCATTTTAACCTGTAAGTCAGTCCTCGGCATACAATATAGAATATCGTGCATAAATCCTCAACATATACACATACATTTCATAATAACATGACAATAATAAACTCATTTATTCGCCATGCACCTGGCATAACATTCCTTTATTCAACATATAACTGTAACGGTATCCACGTATCCATCATTCAATAACTTGCATATCTAATTAACACATGATACATATCTAAACATGACTACCAATGATAATACCAACAACACACATACACATATATATATCGACAAAATAATAGAACCATATGTCCACAGTGTCGTCGAATCGACGACGTCTCATAATCAAGCAAATGCAACATATAATAGTAGTTTATGTAGTAATGACAAAACGGGGCGTTACATCTTCCAATTGAGTTGGGGGGAGGGATGGAGCATTGGCAGAGCAGGTGGAAGAGGTAAATATGGGGGAAGCTACAACAACAACGAACCCTGTTGCAGAAGGGGATATGATGGAGCCAGTGGCGAATGAGGTAGTGATATTGGAACCTACAACAGCAGCAAATCCTATAGAGGAAGAAGCAGACCCAATAGAAATTGCAGTTAGGGTGGCAACTAAAGCAGTAGGGATGGCGTCATTAGCAGCTACAACAGAGGAAGCTGAAACTGGAGCAGTTGTTAAAGCTGCGATAGTGGAAGCTGTAACTGCAGGAGTTACAATGCAAGGGGAAGAGCATCAAGCAGAGGTGGTAGAAGGAGGAAATATGGAGGTGTTGGATGTCGAATCCTCCCCTGAAAGAAGGAGAACCATCATTGAAGAAGAGGAAATGACCCCTCTTTCTAAAATTTTAGAAACCCATGTGTCACAGAAAAGAAGAAAAAGGTCAGGGAGTAAGGGTCAGACATCTAGCTCAACAAAGAAGAGAAGAGCCAGAGCTGTTACAGTAGCAACAACAGTATGCAGTGAAGGACAACCATCTAGAGTTGTGAATAAAAGAAGGACTCGTTCTGTTGCAGTAGCCGAAACAACATGTGCAGTTGGGGCAAATAGTGAAATTCCCACAGCAGAAGCAGCATGTGCAACCGGGGTAGGCATAGAAATTCCTATTTTAAACCCCAAATCACCGGCTGTTACACAAGAACCTGCTGTGGAAAAACCCCAAATTGAAAACCTCCTTTTTGAAAATGAGCTGCTGAAGGAGGAGGTGGAAATGCTTTAGAATGAATTGGAGAAATGGAAGGAAGTGACTGGAAAACAAGCAGAAAAGAATTTGAATATATTAGTGGAGGCTACAGATCTGTTAGAAAATTCATCTCCTGTTTTGGGAAATGAAGAACAAGGAGAAATAGTATGCCCAAAATGTGGAGACATATTTAATTCGGTAGGGCACAAAGTCATAGTGCTGGGTTTGGTAGCACAAAAGCCTGCATGGGCAGAGAAAGAAGGAGAAAAAGCATCGACAGTGGCGCTGATGGAGGGGAATGATCCAGAGATAGACATAATCCCTGATTTGGAATTAGGAGAAGATGAGGAGATGCAATCCCAGCCAATCGGAAATACTGAACTATTCCAAGACCAGTCTCATCATCCAGAAGATATTGAGGTAATTCAAGAACAACCTCAACAATCTGAAGAAATTGGAAAACAAGATGCTGTTACACAAGAACCAACATCCTTGACAATATTTAGTGAAGTTGCAACCTAGACAGCAATTGTTGATATTGAGGTACAAGAGGAAGACGATGTTACAAAAGAACTAGTGTCTTTAAAAATGTTTGCTGAAGTTGCAACTTAGATTGAGGTTGCTGAGATTGAATTGAAGAGAAAGGATGCTGCCACACAAGAACGAGCATTCCTAAAAGTAGTTGTTGATACTGCAACTCAGATTGAAGTTGCTGAGATTGAATTGGAAAGGAAGGATGCTGCCACACAAGAACCAACATTCCTAAAAGTATTTGTTGAGACTGCAACTTAGGTAGAAGCTGCTGAGTTTGGTATTCAGGAAGAGAATGCTGTCACACAAGAACCAGTGTTCTCGAAATTAATAATTAATTCAGCAACAGAAACTGAGGCTGTTGAGGTACAGGAAGAGGATGTTGTTACACAAGAACCGGCATCCTCAAAATTAACTGCTAAGATTGCAACACAAGCAGAGGCCATTGCAACACCGATGGAAGAGGAAGTTGCTACATTGCCAACCGAAAATGAGGAAGATGGAACATCTAGTGGCAGGGTAGGAATGCATTTTTCTCAAGAATTTGTTGCTTTAGACTATGATGATGAGAAATATGTGGAGGATAGAAGGATTCAACGATTGGAGAAACAACTTTCTTTGTTACAGGTGGACTTAGATAAATGGGAAAAGTACATTGATTAGTGTCAAGCAGGGATGGTCCCTCTCTCTGAACATAGGAAGACTATCAAAGAATTAAGGGATAAGTGGGAAGAGGAATCAACTCTTCAGAAATCTCAATTGGAAGAGGTGCAAAAAGAATTGCAGGAGTTGAAGGAATTCAAATCCATGCAAAAAGAAAAAGACCAAATGTACGCCCTCTCTCGGGAGATGCTGAGTTCAAGAGCCCCATCTCCTTCCTACCCAGTATTCCTGTATGAGAAAATGACCCTGTTCAAATTTAAAGCTTTACAAGAGGGACCTTATCAATTGCTGATCCCTTCCCAGTTTGTAGAGACCTTTTTGTCAAGCAGTTTTCTTGAGCAACACCTATTGTGTGAATTGTATTTGCACAATATGGCATGTTTTGGTGATTCTTGCTCTAATCCTATTCCCTATGTAGGGGATGTTCAGTTGAGAGCCTTTTCCTCTTTTGTTAATAATCATGTGTAGTGGGAAGATTCCTTTCAGACAATCTCTAGGAATGAGGCCAGTGCCAATTTATGGATTAGGAGTGAACCCCAATCTCCTCGTGCTCTCATCATAAACCATGGAAGATGTTTCTTATCTCCTCCAAAGACTCAACATCTACAGAAGATGCAAGAGAAACATATCTCTACCTGTGTTGAACTTATCTCCAAACAACAACATCTTGCCTTAGAGGGTATCAAGCACAGGTGGCAGACTTCTTCTCCAACTTTGAAGAAAAGGGATCCTTACTGCCTTAAGAATTTTAAACAAGCTCTTCCCAGGGTAGCAGGGTATGTCAATTGCATGAGAATGTGTGGGTTACACTGGCTGGGACTCAAGTTCAAATTTCCATTGATATGGTGGCCAGGAGGGCAGTACAAGGACAATTATACACTGACCAAGGCAGAAGAGAAGCAATGCTGGGAATATTGGGCTGCTTGCAATGGGTTTTTGGAAGCAGGCAAGGAACCTGACATTTCCTTGAACTTTTCCTTTCAACATGAACGTGGACCAGATTCAGACTCATATTAGTTGGTTGTTGCATGAGGACATGCAATTGGATAGCTGGGGGAGATGTTGGGCCCCAAAATAGCCCCTTTTTTCCTACACCTATCTACACATTTTTCCCTGTTTTGCCTCACTATTCCCTGATTTGGAATTAGGAGAAGATAATCATTCAAGACTACTTATGGCTATAACAGTTCCATTGTAAATCGACAGCTTGAAGATCATAGATCTTCATGGCTTCCCGATATTTTGTGAAACGAATTCATGTCATCAGGGTATAAATGTAAAGAGTCGTTTTGAGCCTGGGGTTGGAGAATTTATAATTGTATAAGCTGAAACAGAGAGTTGTGACCGTAACTCATTATTTCTAACACAAGGAGTAGAGTTTCTTATATCTTGGTGTTTTAATTTGTGTTAGGACACGACATCTCTGTTAGAAGGCCAGGGCCCTCCTTCTCACAGAGATCGCCGAGTTAAGTAGGTGGTTTAATTTCTTTCCTGTTGTGTGGTGTGGAATTGCATTAAATGTGTTACTGCGAGCTGCAACAGTGAAATGATAATTGCATTATTCTTTGGTAGTTTATGATTGCATCCTGAATGATTCATATCAATATCATGGACATATACCATGCTATTATGCTAATGCTTCATATCAATATCAATATCATATATGTAATTTGAATTAATGTGCAAGCAACAATACCAATGTCAAATGTGTGTTACTTGTTGAAAACTTATTAACTTAATAATAAATATATTAATATAATTATTAATTATACTTTAAACTTGAAAATTATATATATCTTCCGAATGGAAAATATCCATCACCCTAAATAAATAATGCAGACTTGTCAACCAACAAAATGGATATAACTAAACAGTAATAGCAAGTAATATCAAACTCATAATCCTCTACTTAGTTATGAACTCAAGCTAATTCATCAGCTGCAAGGGAATGTGTCCTTTCATGCATTCGTTCAGTTATATTCCTTGCTTTTTATTCCATAAGTTGCATCACTTGTATTGCTGAAACTCTAGTGGAAAATTATAGGTTGATTACAGTCACATTCAGAATTCATCCAATAAGAGTTCAATACTGGTTTTTTGGTCTGCTGATCCTTATTATGCACTCAATCGATTTGCTTAAACTGTCATATGGTTTTTTTGGACTGTCAATGGGGTGTCTTCAAATGTGATTAGACTCTTTAACCAACTTCATATGTTCTTAATTAATTAATCCTAATGACCAAACTTGACATTCCATGTATGAAATCTGGAATGGCATAATTACACATTTATGAGCCTACTCATCCATGAATTAGCTCTTTCAAATGGGTGAAGAAAAGTGCATTAGACAAATTAATAACATCAAGAAGAAACCATGAAGAAGAATTTATGGACCTGCCAAAACTATGGCTTAGGGAAATTAGACCAAGCCTAGGAGAAGATAAAAAATTGTCCAAGTATGGAATTATTGGTAAAATATGCCTAATAGGCCTTAGGGAAATGCCCGCCACAACTCATAGGATGATGATAAAAATATTCTGAGAGTGTGGATCTCTAGAGTGTTGTATGGTACATCCAACCATATCATTATCCTGACCAAAAAGTATTTCAGGAAGAAGATATCAATCTGCCAAAAGTGCCTCTCAGCAATATTTGCACTGCTCTAGAAAAATGCCCGTCGAGGAGAGAGAAAGAAGCTCCAGAAGATGAAAGTGGTCTTGATGGATTCACCTTGTTGGCCTCTACCCATTGGGTATCTCACTTGCCAAGTTTGAAGGAAAAATGAAATCACCTTGGTGACCTGGGGTTTGAAGAGAACTGGTTAAGTGTTAGAAAAAGAGTTTGAGAGACCATTTGGAAATGCCTGTAAGGGGGTGTTCCTTTGATGATAACCCCAGCATGGGGTCCAGGTACCCTTAAGAGGATGCCCGACACAAATTGTGTGTTGAAGAAAATGCCTGCAGCACATGGGGATATTGTAGGCTATTGTTTTGTCTACTCAACCATGGTCTTAGTTTGTCCAAAGAGATCACCCTGAAGAAGAATTTATGGACCTGCCAAAATAGTGGTTTAGGGAAATTAGACCAAGCCTAGGAGAAGATAAAAAATTGTCCAAATATGGTAAAACATGCCTAATTAACCTTAGGGAAATGCCCGCCATAGCTCATAGGATGATGATAAAAATATTCAGAGAGTGTGGATCTCCATTACCCCCCCCCCAAAAAAGTCCAAAAGTCCAACGAGACTTTTGGGGGGGTCTTTCCAAACCCCCCCCAAAAGTCCAAGAGTCCAACAAGACTTTTGGGGGGGTATTTCCAAACCCCCCCCAAAAGTCCAAAATTCCAACAAGAATTTTGGGGGGGTTTTTTAAACACCGCCCCCAAAAGTCAAATTCTAAGGACGTTTGAGGGGGGTTTTTAAGGATCGCCCCCACAAGTCAAATTCTAAGAACTTTGGAGGGGGGTTTTTAAGGCTCGCCACCAAATACCTTTAAAAATTGTTTTGGGGGGCGTTTAGCAAGACCTCCGCAAGCCACTTTTAGGGGGGGGGTTTCCACAACCGCCCCCAAAAATATTGAAAATTGGACTTTCGGGGGGGGGGGTTAAACGACCGCCCCCAAAAGTATTGAAAATTGGACTTTCGGGGGGCCGGGGGGGGGGGGGGGGGGTTTAAACAACTGCCCCCAAAAGTATTAAGAATTGGACTTTGGAGGGTGTTTTTACAAAACCGCCCCCAAAAATCCTGACAATTGGACATTTTAGGGGGGTTTGTTAAAAACCGCCTCCAAAAGTCCAATTTTCGGGACTTTTGAGGGGGGTTTTGAAGAACCACCCCCAAAGACCTAAAAAACATTTGGGGGGGGGTTTAGCAAAACTGCCCCCAAAAGGGTATTTTGTTGTAGTGAGTGATAAAGTATCCACTAGTAGCAGTGAGGAACACTTACACATTAATATGCAGAGTCACCCTCACCTCTACAATAGGTCATCTAGACCTACCATGCCACAATTCTTGGATAGCCCGATAGTAGTGCCAATAACACAGGTAGATCCAGAAGAGCCCATGGGGGGATATCTACGTGAGTATAGAGAACTAGGAGATTACTTTCAGTCAATCATGACCTTCACAATTTTTTTCCATTTTAAAAGTAAGAACAGGCCGAGAGCTTTTAACAGGCCTTTAAACTAGAACTATGAGTTACAACGCACAGTAGGGAAACTGACCATTCCTACCTTTGAGGGGACCTAGAGCGGCCCAACGCGGAATTGGGTGCAGAAGTTGGACACTTACTTTCAACTCAACCCCATGATGGAGACAAATTCCATTAATTTGGATACTTTGCATTTGGACGGGGAAGCCCATGAGTGGTGGTACCACAGGATAATGACATTGGGTCACAGTACCATCACCTCGTACACAGATTTTACATAAAGGCTCATCAAGCTCTTTGATAGGAAAGACCCTGAGGTGCATTTCAAAGTTCTAGCACAACTCAAGCAGACAGGCAGTACATATTCATTCATATTAGAGCTCCAAAGGGTATCAGTCATGGTGACAGACATTTTAGAGAGCAGGTTAATTATGTTGTTTACCGAGGCTCTCACTGAGCCCCTACG
The DNA here is from genome assembly GCA_027924585.1 of Larix kaempferi. Taxonomy (NCBI): domain Eukaryota; kingdom Viridiplantae; phylum Streptophyta; class Pinopsida; order Pinales; family Pinaceae; genus Larix; species Larix kaempferi. The sequence goes on from BSBM01000643.1 coordinate 15,057,694, forward strand.
TGGATGGGTTAAGGCTTATTGACCCACCACCCTGACAGATGCCATCAGTCATACCAGATATTTACAGGATTCAGTTCCCAAAAAGAAGTTTCCTCCCAGAACCAATTTTCCTATGAAATATAAGGAGAAGAGACCCTTCCAAAAAGAATGGCCCAAGAAAGAGTGGATGGATAATGATATCCACTAGGACCTTAGAAGAAAGAAACTATGTTTCAGTTTCCAAGAACCATGGGTACCAGGTCACATATGTTCATGGAAGGGGAAGGCTCACTACATAGAGGTATATTCCGACAATGGAGAGGATGAGGATTATCAGGATCAGGAACATGGAGAGGCACTTGAGGCAGTAGAGGAGGAGTAGTCTCCTGAGGGTACACAGGGAGGTGTCATTGCTACATTATCTGGAGTTCCTATATTCCACACTCTCTGAATCATAGGTGTCATACATGGAAACAATGTTAGAGTGTTGATATATGGTGGGGCATCCCACAAATTTATTGATGCTGCCTGGATAAAAAGAAAAGGTATTCCGACTGAGAGATTTGATGGATTTACAGTAGCCGCAATAGGTCACCACACCATGGAGTGTATTCAGAGGATCCCAAAATTGCAAGTAAATATCGGGAACTATACAGTGATCGAAACATTCTATGTGGTTGACGTACCAGAAAAAAATGTGGTATTGGGATTTCAGTGGCTTTATTCCATAGGAAATTATTCTACGAATTACCAAACCATGGAGATGGAATTTCAGGGAACAAAAGGGAAAATAGTGGTTTTGAGAGGGATGAATACCTACCCTCCCAAAGCAGTATCATCACAGAGGATGGAGGTTGTGCTCCTACAGGGATACATAGAGTGGGCATCAAAGTTCTTGGTTACTTTCAGGTAGCCACTAGATAAAGCCACGCAACAACCAATAGATATACAAGCACTACTGCAGAAGCACAAAATAGTATTTGGAGACCTTCGAGTAGGTAGACCTCCAGATCGGGGATTTGAGCACATTATTGAGTTAGAGGAGGGGACTCAAGCAGTCATCACCACCCCTTACCGACACCCGAAAAGATATAAAGATGAAATTGAAAGTACAATCAAATAATTGCTCAAATTAGGTTACATAAAACCTAGCTCTAGTCAATTGGCATCCTCAGTGGTGCTAGTGAAGAAGAAGGATGGAACCTTATGCATGTGCATTGATTATAGGGCACTTAACAAGAAAACAACTAAAAACATGTATCCAATCCCCAGGATCGATGAATTGATGGATGAACTACAGGGGGAAAAATGCTGTTAGCTTTTTAGCTCATGAGGCACTCTGCATAGTTTTTTCTTGTATGTGGAAGTGACCTTACATTACCTAGGCACTTGACTTTATAAAGTTGTAATAAAGTGGCTCTTTATGTAATGTTCCTAGTTTATTTTTATAAAGTGGCTTTATGAAATAAAAGTGCACGTATTTCATAAAGTGAAATTACTTTATTAAAAAGTGTAACCGATTCATTTTTGGAGGGAATGAATCTTGTCCCTTGATGTCAATATTAGATCTTGTCCATTTGAATTAGGGATGGGGAAGGTGAAAAGTCATTTTACTGTTATAAGAGCAAGCCTAAGGTAGTGTTCAATTCACAGTTTTCCAAGAGTGTGAGCATTTTGGCATTTTTGAGTTTTTTGTGAGTGAGAACAAGTTTCTCTAGTGGGTGGCTCGATTCCCTAGGTGAGGGATTCATCCCAAAAGGAAGTGGCTCGAATCCCAAGGTAATTTGCTGTTATTTGTTGGGCCGTACATCTTAGTTGGCACGCAGTTATAGAAATTTTGCTGCTACACAGAAATCGAGGAGCTGCATAGAAATCGAGGAGCTACACATAAATCGAGGTTGAGGCCGTACAATACTGTTGGGCCGTACTATTGTTCTGGGCATAGAAATCGAGGCCATACTGTCTGCTGGGCCATACATCTATTCTGGGCACGAAAAATTGAGGTGGGAACAAATTTCAAGGTGCTGGTACAGTCCATTAAATGTCGATTTTTCTTGCTGTCGTAACTCTATTTTATGCCTAAGAATGCTTAATAAAAAATTTCTCTTGGATTGGTTTCCCCTTGTGGGTTTTTCTAGGGTATTTTTTGACCAAAAATTCACTGTGCATGCAATTTTTAGACTGCTGTTATGTTAATTTTCCGCTGCTAAACTGTCTCAGCATGAGTGTTTCAGCTTGTTGTTCATTATTTTAAGTGCCTGTAAATTGTCATTTAACTAGTGACTACCTAAGTCTGAAATATGAGTTTTGCTGGGTGGTTGAATTTTTTATCATGGTATAAGAGCCGAGACTCTGAGATAACAATATATTATTATTGCTACAATGTATTGAGTTGTTAGGCAAGGATATTGTTGATTTTGACAACTTGTGTATTGAAAAAATCTATCTGCAAGTGTTTTGCAGGTGTTGGGAAAATTTGTGTTTGTTTTCTTTTGGACTAGCAGAAGGACATGGCTGTTTGCATCAGATTTGAAGACCGGTTGGATGTTATTTCCAACTATTTGCAATGTAAGGTTAGAATGAATGTTGTGCTTAAATAAAGTAGAGTGTGGGTAAATGTTAGCATTGTGATAACTCCTCCCACTGCTGATCCTATTGCTCTTGACATTTATGAAGTAAAAGAGGCTAGAGCACAGAGGGTTATTCTGGGTGGTGTCAAGGACCATCTCATCTCACACTTGGCTAAGAAGAAGTCATCTTATGAGATGTGGAACACACTGAAAAAATTGTATGAGGCAAAGAATGAGAACCAAAAGATGGCACTCAAGGATAAATTGCATGCAACCAAGATGGCCAAGGGTGAGAGTGTAGTATTCTATCTTACCCGGGTGGCATAGGTGAAATATGAGGTGGATGCAGTTGGGGAGGTCATCTCTGATTCTGATTTGGTGAGGATATCCTTGAAAGGCTTCACCAAAGACTGGGAAGTCTTCGTGAATTGTGTGGTTGGTCGTGAACATCTTCCAGATTGGAGCAGATTGTGGGATGATTTGACTCAGGAGGATATCTAGGAAGGATCTCAGGGTAGTGGATAGATGAAGGGTGTTGTTGAAGAATTTTTTTCTCTTTCAACTAAGATCAAGAAGACATCCACTAAGGACTTGAGAAAAGTCAGATGTTTTGCTTGCAACCAGTATGGCCACTTTGCTTCTCAGTGTCCTGAGAAGAAGAAGAAGAAGGAGGAGGAGACTATTGCTGCAAATGCTGAGATAGATGACTTTGGGGAAACGTTTGAGAAAGATTTCTCGATGTTCTCTCTTGTATTGAGTGCCGTCAAGAATGGATTTGTGATGAACAGTAGTTGGTTCATTGACAGTGGATCCTATCATCACATGACCAAAATGTATCATATATTCTAGAGAATTACTAAGATAGATCCAGATCGGATGGTTGAGAGTGAAGGGGGAACGACAAGTTCAATGTGTGGATTTGGGAGAGTCAGATTCCAGGTTCGACAGGGTGAAATCCTTCAGCGTGATGGAATTCTATTTTTTCCAAGGTTGAGTGTGAACTTTATCTTTGTGTTATCCTTGGAGGATGCAGGATATTCGACATTGTTTCAGAGGGGAGATGTGTACATTTTTCCAGAGAGGGTAGTTCTGGGAAATGTTCTTATATACTCAGAGGGAGAAGAACTAATCCAGCCACAGTTGATTAGGGATCGGTTTGGTGAGCTGTACAAGTTAGGTGGACAACCCATGATTTATGATCTAGAGTTGGAAGAGGAGCAAGAGGCTCCTGAGGCTGCAATGGCACCAAGGTTTCAGTCTCGATTTCCGATTGAAGAGAGGGACTCTCTTCAGAGAACCAGTAGGAGGCTCAACTAGTATGAGAGGACCGATGCTCAGGATTGGAGGATGGATTCTCCTAGGAGATCAGGGTTCAGGGTTGCTTCCAGGAGGGTGTCTTCAGATTCGAGTTCAGTGCAGGTGGTGGCGTTAGCTCCAGGTTCAGAGGGAGCTCCTACCGTGAACAATGTGATGGACCTGAGGACCAAACCAACTAATGGTGATGGAAATGAGTACCTCCCTCGCGAAGAGGGAGTGTTATCTTTTTTATATCAGGAGGCACTCTTCATAGTTTTGTCTTGTATGCGGAAGTGACCTTGCATTACCTAGGAACTTGAATTTATAAAGTTGTAATAAAGTGGCTCTTTAATAAAGTGATTTTTTATGTAATGTTCCTAGTTTATTTTTATATAGTGACTTTATGAAACAAAAGTGCACGTATTTCATAAAGTGAAATTAATTTATTAAAAAGTGTAACCAATTCATTTTTGGAGGGAATGAATCTTGTCCCTTGATGTCAAGATTAGATATTGTCCGTTGGACTTAGGGATGGGAAAGGTGAAAAGTCATTTTATTGTTATAAGAGCAAGCCTAGGGTAGTGTGCAAGACACCGTTTTCCAAGAGTGTGAGCAGTTTGGAATTTTTGATTTTTTTGTGAGTGAGAGCAAGTTTCTCTAGTGGGTGGCTCGATTCCCTAGGTGAGGGATTCATCCCAAAAGGAAATGGCTTGAATCCCAAGGAATTTTGCTGGGAAGTACATCTCAGTTGGCATGCAATTCTAGAAATTTTGCTGCTACACAAAAATCGAGAAGCTGCACATAAATTGAGGTTGAGGCCATACAATACTGTTGTTCTGGGCAAATAAATCAAGGCCTTACTGTCTGCTGGGCCATACAATTGTTCTGGGCATGAAAATCGAGGTGGGAATGAATTTCAAGGTGCTGGTACAGTCCATTAAATGCTGATTTTTCTTGCTACTATAACTCTGTTTTATGCTTGAGAATGCTTAATAAAAAATTGCTCTTGGACTGGTTTTCCCCTTGTGGATTTTTCCAAGGTCTGTTTTGACCAAAAATTCACTATGCATGCAATTTTCAGACTGCTGTTATGTTAATTTTCCGCTGCTAAACTGTCTCATCATGAGTGTTTTAGCTTGTTGTTCATTATTTTAAGTGCCTGTAAATTGTCATTTAACTAGTGGCTACCTAAGTCTGAAATATGAGTTTTGCTGGGTGGTTGAATGGATATTCCAAGCATGTTTTTCATCAAATGCTTCTCTAATATTGACCTCCGATCAGGTTACCATCAGATATCGGTAGGGAACAATATGTTCCAAAGACTGCTTTCCGTTGTCACTACGGACACTATGAGTTTCTAGTGATGCCATTTGGGATCACTAATTCACCAACTACTTTCCAGTCATGCATGAAAAACATCTTCAAGGATCAGTTACGCAAGTCACTCTTCTGGTATTCTTCGATTATATATTGATTTATAGTATGACTTGGGAAGGTCATTTAAAACACCTAGATGAAGTACTCAGAATCTTAAAGGAACAATCACTATATGCCAAGCTGTCCAAATGCGATTTCGGTATGAAAGAAATGTTATATTTGGGACATGTGATAGGAGAAAATGGGGTATAGGTACATTTCAAAAAGATTAAAGCCATACTGGATTGGCGTACACCTAAAAATGTGACAGAATTGAAAGGATTTTTGGGCCTTTGCACCTACTACAGGAGGTATGTCAGCGGGTTTTCACATATGACCGCACCTCTCACAGATCTTATCAAGAAAGGAGCATTCAATTGGTCAGAGACAACACAACGAGCATTTGAAAAAATGAAAAAGGTAATGAGTTCGTGACCGTTACTAGCACTAACAAATTTTACACAGCCATTCGTATTAGAATGTGATGCTTTGGGAGAGGGTATATGGGAAGTACTGATGCCGAAAAATCACCCAATTGCAATTGAGAGCAAGAAATTCAAGGACTATGAATGCCACTATTCAATATATGACAAGGAAATGTTAGCCATTCTCCATGCGCTAACCAAATTCAGGAAATACCTAGTGGGTGGTAAATTCAAGATTAAGACATATCACAACAGCTTAAAGTACTTCCTGGAACATAAAGAATTAAATGAGAGGCAACAAGAATGGGTGAGTAAGATTCAAGCCTATGACTTTGAGATTGAATACATAAAGGGAAAAAACAATGTGGTAGCAGATGCACTTTCTATACGACTAGCCACTTTATCCCTTTCGAGCATTTTGTCAGATTAGAGATCTCATCTTTTGGTCAAGTACTCCAAAGATAAGTTTTCTTTCGAAGTATTGGATGGACAGATTCAGGATGACAGGTACAGAGTAATAGATTACATCATATTGTTGGTCACTATAACTGCCTATTAATTTAAGTTAACAAACAGAGTGCTCAATATAAATTGTCAACCCAGGGAAGTCTGGTTATTTCAAAGGTAATCAAACAAAATATATGTGTAAACATTTCAGTAACTGATCAACTAAATGGAATTCACCCAATATACCTAGTTTCTAAGTCTATGCTATGCTTATTGCTTAATCCAACTTAAATCACCAATTTTAAAGATTAAGAGGGTTCACACTCCTTCTACAGTATCAATTTTGGGATTAACTGCTTCAAGAATAAGTTAGCTAAATTGCGTTTGCAAGAAGTTAAATCCTAAAACATCAGCATAAAAGAGATTCAAACCATCATTGCAATATTCAACCATAAAAGAAATAGATCCTCCTTCTACTCTTGTAATTCTATATATGATATACCTATTTCAGCAATTCATGAAAGGGACTTAAACAACAGTAATATGCAGGAGCAGAGCACAACTGTAACATCAGAAATAATAACACACTTGCAAAAAGAAACTATTCACTACTTAGTCGAATGTTTCAGCAATTAGCTATGAAAAGGAAATCCTATACTTAATGCTCACACCATTCAGTAAACCAAGTGAAATTATAATCAAGGAATCCTGCGCCTAATAATCAAACTGTTGCAGCAATACAAAATAAATCTAATTGCAATTCCAGAACAATAAAGCAAAGGAAACAAACAACTACTTAACTCAAAAAATCTGTGATAAGGTGGGCCCTTTCCTTCTAACAGAGATGCCGCTAAAGGCTACCAAAACTCAGTACACAATTAGATCAGGAAAATGCTGCTTCTTTCATTGATATAATGAAATCCAATTACAAGGTTCTCCACTCCTGTTACAAATTATCTCCAAAAATAAGCCTAACCTTTTGAATGATCTCATCTTCCCATAAATACTTAGACGAGACAGTTTAGGTTCCCTTAATTTGGGCATTCATGAAGATCGAAGATATTCAGGATGTCAAATCTATAATTTAGAAATAGAAACAATTACACTAATTATTACATTGAAATGAAATCTGTTTCATAACCATTTATGCTTTCACAGCTCGAACTGATCCAACGCCAAATGAGTTTCAGCTGGCCGCGTGGAAGGATAACCTGAGCTGTTTCAGCAACAACTTGAACCGAGCCCTGAAGATGTGCAACTGTCGCCAAGTACTTCTTCACCCATGTGTATCAGCAAGCTGATATACCCAAATGCTCTGTGGTCTCCAATCACTTCTCATCAATCTATCACAAGTCAACATGATTAGGAATAAAATCCATAAACACAGAAAATCTTAAGTATTAATATAACAAAGCAATAATGAATTATACATGTTCGAATCCATGCTTGTCCTTGGGAAAGATAATGACTTGGTTACAAATAAAAGGTAAAAAAATGGAAAAAGGGTCTCAATAGAAGTGAGCAAAAAGGGCCATTTCTGGCACCCAACACATATACTATAAAAACAGAATCTACTTGGTTCCCAAGTATTCATTTAAGAAAAAGATTCTGCAAGCTTCTCATGACTCACCTTTAGCAGGACATCGAGGATTTCTTAAGACTTATAGGAAGATTGGAGAGAGGTTCTCATGGAAGGGCCTCAATAATGATGTGATGTAGCATGTGAGGGAGTGCAGTTTGTGCCAACAGAACAAGATAGAGAATACTCACCCAACCGGTTTACTACAACCATTACCCATTCCCAAGCAAAAATGGGAAAGCATTTCCATGGATTTTATTACAGTGTTGCCCAAGGAACAAGGTAGAGATTGTTTGTACGTAGTGGTGGATAGGTTGACCAGGTTCACTCACTTCTTTGGCATTCCTTCAGACTATTCAATTGCACAGGTAGCCGAGCTATTTTTCAGAGAGGTATTCAGATTACACGGGTTGCCTAAGACCATCGTCAGTGATATAGATAGCAAGTTCATTGGAGCCTTTTGGAAAGAAATTTTTAGGTTGGTGGGGAAAGCATTAGATATGATCACGAGTTATCATCCACAGAGTGAAATACAGACAAGGATATATAACAAGTGGATTGATGGATACTCGAGGAACTATGTAGCAGGTCAACAGAGGACATGGATTAAATGGCTACACCTAGGGGAACATTGTTACAATACTACCCACCATATGACCATCGATATGACTCCCTTCAAATCCTTGTATAGTTATGATGCGTTATCTTTTGAAGATCTGATATTTGGTGATAACAGCACTCCAAAAGCCAAAGAGTGGATTCAAGAAAGTCAAGATATTCTCAAAGTACTCGAGGAAAACATACAGGTTGCTCAGAATCAACAAAAGGTATATGGAGATAGACTCATGATTGAGTGCAGTTTTGAGGTAGGGTACCTAGTATACTTACATCTACAACGTTACTGACAATTGTCCCTTTAAAAGAAAGGAGCAGAGAAACTTAAGCCTCGCTTCTATGGTCCTTACAAGATAATCCGAAAAGTTGGAGAGGTAGCATATAAGCTCGAATTACCACAAGAAAACAAGATTCATAACGTGTTCCATGTTTCTAACCTTAAAAAGGAATTATGCCAACATATTGTGACGTCATCCGAGCCTCCCCCCCTTGATGACGAGGGGAAACTTATTTTTGTTCCGGAATGAATTCTAAAGGTTTAAGAAAGAAAACTAAGGAACATGATCATTAGAGAATACTTGGTTCAATGGAAATAATTGCCTATAAAAGAGGCCACTTGGGAGGGAGAACAGGTATTACAACAACCAACATTACAGTTCCTTGAGGAAAATAAATTTCAAGCGGGGAGGACTGTAATGTCCTCTTCTGCTTAAGCATAGAGGACCATCCTGCTAACCTATCTGATTCCCATAGGTTCGAACGGGCACTCACATTTAGGTAATTAACTGAGGATTGATGCCATTTACACCATAAGAAGATCTTAAGCAGGGTTATTATATCATCTGTAGATAAATAGAGGCCACATGAACTAGGGGCCACCTGCATGCATGACATGCGATCCATATTTCATGTTCCATGCATTGAATCTCCTTCATTGATCCTCCATGCACTTTGGAAGAACTGCATGCAAGTCAACTGGAAATTAGAAGATAAAGTGACCTAGTCAAGTAAAAGTTAGGTAAGGCCAAGTGAATGTTATAAAAGAAAGGTAAAGTGAGTCCATAAGGCTGCTTATATGATCATTGATTTGAGAAGTTGATTTGGAGAGCTTAGTGAGCTATTTTGGGTTGAGTGCACACACTCAACTATTTGGTGTATTTTGGAAGCGATATCTATCTTCCCTAGTCACTCTCAGGTTGGATCATCCAGATTCAACATTGCTATTATCATCAGGTATCATTCTTCAGCTTCTTGCACGGTTCGAGCTACATATTAGACTAAAGGGATTCAACCTCCTTGCATGAGTGAATTGCACAAGGAGATATAGATTCATACCTTAGTCTACATGGTTCCTTTCTTCTACATGTTGGCTCCATTCTTCCGAGAGAAACACTATTACCCTATCCCTGAAAGAAGGGATTCTTATTTGGTGTTTTGAGTAGGTTATCTACATCTTCCCCTTTCAGAAAACGTCCTCTCTTGCATGGGCGAATTTCTTAGAGGAGGGCTCACTCTTTAGGTCTCAGAGCTGGTGCATGGTTTGCATGTGGTCTACATTGTGATCAGAGGGGGATTATAACCCCAATACACACCTTCTAGAGTCATCTTCCATCAGTATTCCCTACATACTTCCTTATCATCACTGAAGAGGGCACATTATTACCAAGGGAAAATTATTGGAGGAGAAGCACTCCGTATCTTGTTCATCCACTGACACAATTCTTGCATGCTGGTCTCATATTGACGTATATCCACTCCTTCATATGATGGTACGTACTTGCACACTCTCTACCCCTATTTTATAGCATTTCTAATTATTTGGGTTATTAAGGGGTTGGAAAACCCATCCATCTACATGCAAGCGCATGCAAGCTTAGTTCAGCACATGCATTCATAATCCATTCATATATTGAGCCATAAAGACTATTAGCAAGAAAAAAAACTTCATAAAAATAAAAAAATATTAGTTGGGATATTACAAAAACATATCCACTGGTCAAATGTCTGTGGTTAAGATCTCCAGCCCAACCGAAGTCGAAAAAACCATGTACATTTATTTCCTTGTTGTTCTTAGGTTTCCCTTGATAGAAAATTTCCAAATCCTTCGTGCCACACATGTACTTGAATAATCTCTTGATTGCAATCAATGCTCTTTTCTAGGTGTTGACATGTACCTACTCGATACTCCCACTACATGGGTAATATTTGGTCAAGTATAGATAGTAGCATACATCAGAATACCTGCAACACTAGCATAGGGCACATGCGACATGTACTCTATTTTTCACGTGTCTTAGGAAATTGGTCTATAGATAACTTGAATACCATAGGAATAGGAACCTTGGCATGTTTGACTCATTGAAGCGTTTCATAACTATCTCAACATATTTAATCTAATTTAACTAGATCCTTCTACATGCTTGATCTCTCTTTATTTCGATTCTAAGAATGAAATTTTCTGCATCAATATCCTTGATGTCTAACTTGGAGGACAACTGCACTTTTACACCCTTAATCAGATCCATTTTGTTTCTGATCAACAACATGTTGTCAACATACAAAACTACAAAAGCAAAGTGATCACCAACTTTATTTTCATACACACAATGATCAGTATGACTTCTCACTGTTAGGATATTTAGACACTTAGGAGTTAGTTAAGATCAACTTGTGTAATAGATCCATTAGGTAAAGTGTGTTTCTTTAGTTTGCATTAATATGCATTTGTAAATACTTAATCCGACGGTCACGATATGTTCCCAACATAGAGTGATCCGACGGCTCAACTTCTCTTAGATCATACCTACCATTGATCCGTGGCTTAACACCCGATTGGTCCATGATCTCTATTTAAAGAGCATGGAGGGTCATTGGAAAGTTGATCGATTATGAGAAGCTCATTTGTAACTTTCTTTCTTTGCATAATAAATTGTCCCGTAGAAGCTATTTGGCCGGGGCCGTGGAGTGTTTCCCTCACGAGGGTTTAAACCACGTCAAAACATCGGTGTATCGATCTGTGATCTATTTGTGTGAAGTGGTTGCTCTAGGTGTTTGGTATTTTGGTAGTGCCCTGTGTACCCGAACACTCACAAACCCCAACTACTGCATATACATATCAAAATTTTGATACCACATCCTAGTCGACTATTTTAGACTGTAGAGAGACTTCTTGAACTTGCAGACCATCTCCTTTTCTTCTTCCATAGTAAAACCTTTAGGATGCTTCATATATATTTCCTCTTCAAGGTTACCATGAATAAATATTTTCTTTACATCCATCAGTTCTATCTCAAGATCAAATGTTGTAGCTAAATACATTAGTACCCCAATGGAATTTAACTTAGCAACAAGAGATACAATATCACTAAAGTTGACTCCCTTAACTTGGGAATATCCTTTCTCTACCAGTTGAGCCTTGTACTTCTTGACTTGTCCTATTGTATTCAACATTTTCATGAATACCCACTTAATACCAACATGGTTCCTTCCATTTGGTAACGCAAGCGGATCCCATGTTTCATTCTTTCTCAAGGATTCAATTTCTTCTTCCATGGGCCTTTCCAGAGTTTACCCTTTGTCAAGTTGATCGCTTCCTTTACCGACCTAGGATCATCTTCTATGGCAGTTAATGAAAAAGCAGAGATACATTTGGGTGGACTATACCTTTCTGGTTGTTTCCTTTCTTGACAATACCTCCTGACTACCTGAGTATGCTATTCCACCTCTTCGTTAGATTCAATCAACTCACCTAAATCCATATTTTCGTCCTTCATTTCAAACTCTTTCTTTTCTAGTTCCTTTTCTCTTTTAACGTCTTCATCCCTCAAAGTACCTCCGAATTCCTTGAATATTAAATATCTACAATAAAATACCTTGCTTGTGATAAGATTCCACAACTTATACCCTTTCACTCCATCCTTCTACCTGATGAAGATGCGTTTCTTCGACTTGATTTTGATTTTGCTTCTTTTCTCCTTTGGGATATGCACAAAGGCATCACACCCAAAACCTATGAGATGTATACGAGAGGTATTTTCACTATCCCATGCCTCATATGGAGTCTTGTCGACTATAACCATCAAAGAAGACCTATTTACTAGGTAACATGCCGTGTTGGTTTCCTCTACCTAGAATTCTTGTGTAACACTACACTATTGAGCATGCCACTACAACAAAATAGCCCTTTAGGGGCGGTTTTGTCTTGCGGGGGTCTTGGTAAACCCCCCCCCTAAAAGTTTTTTCAGACATTAGGAGGCGGTCTTCTAAAACCGCCCCTAAAAGTCATGGAAATTGGACTTTTGGGGGTGGTTTTGGGAAACCCCCCCCAAAAGCCCAATTCTCGAAACTTTTGGGGGCGGTTTGTCAAAAACCCCCCTAAAAGTCATGAGAATTGAATTTTTGGAGGCGGGTTTTTGGGAACCCCCCTTAAAAGTACTAAAATTTGACTTTTAGGGGAAGTTTTGGGAAAACCCCCCCTAAAATCCCAATTCTCATAACTTTTGGGGGTGGTTTGTCAAACCCCCCCCAAAAGTCATGAGAATTGAACTTTTGGAGGCGGTTTTTTTGGAACCCCCCTTAAAAGTCATGAGAATTGAACTTTTGGAGGCGGTTGTTTGAAAAGCCCCCCTAAAAGCCCAATTCTCATAACTTTTGGTGGCGGTTTGTCAAACCCACCCTAAAAGTCATGAGAATAGAACTTTGGGGGGCGATTTTTTTGGAACCCCCCTTAAAACTCATGATTGAATTGAACTCTTGAGTAATGATTAATTCCTTGCGACGTCACATAATCTCTAAATAGTGAATCTAATTTCAACTACATGTGGGATATGTTGGTAATTTTTAGATCTGTAACACCAAAAATGAAAATTTTCCTGCCAATTTCAACATGCTAGTAATTTTCATTCTGCCATTACCCTTTCTTCTCATTGTTTTCCCCTTTTTGTGAAGGGTGACTCAAGTGGATTCCAATGGACGACAATGGCAACAAGAGAGCATAACATAACACACACATGCATATCCAAGGCCTAGAATATATTTTAAACTAATGAGTTGAGTGAAATCAAGATGCAATTACAATAATTATTAGACAAATTAACGTTCATATGATGAAGTGCATCACCTCGGATAGAACACATATTGGTAGTCAATAACAAGGATGGAACCTTTTGGATGTGCATTGGTTATTCAATGTTAAATAGGGTGACAATTAATTAAGAACAAGTACCTTCTACCCAAATTGATGATCCTCTTTATTAACTTAGATGGGAAAAGGTTTTTTCAAAGTTGGACTCAAGTTTTGGGTATCATCATATGAGAGCAAAGAATCACGGTCTGCATTATTTAAGATGTGCCACCACCTGTCGCCTTGCTGTAGACACATGTTAGTGCATACCAGTACCGACTCAATTAACTGTGTGAAGAATGAGCTCTCCACCATCGTCATCGGTGCCTATGATTGGTGACGGTCAAGGAAGAACTTTAGGTTAAACATGCCCGATAATGGCACGGTTCCGAAGTTTACATGTATTGTTACCGAGGAGTTGTTGTTAACACGAAGCTTTGGACCTAGTCTAATAAAATACGAGGAGACACAATTTTAAAGTTAACCAAAATTTAAATACATTGGTTAGGGTCGATGCTATATTCAACTTCATCAGTTTCATTTAATCAGTTGCCATGTGTGCCTTATAACAGTGAGTGGAGGTGTCTTTCACCAAAATCCTGATTCCACTTTGATCCTTATTTGTTGCACCATCGAAGAATCCCATGGGTGAATTACCAAATAAAATTGGTCGATTTATCAAAAAAATTACTTTGTCCGCACTTGGATCTATGACGAATTCTGCTGATGCTTTAATAATCCTTCTCCCAACCTCCTCTAGGTTATGTCTGTAGCCTTAAAAAAGAATGGCATTCATTAAAATCCATAAGCCCCATGTGAAAATAAAGGGAATTGATTTTACCTTGGGTTTTGTTAAAAACCAGAGCTTTAAATTTTCTTAAAGGAGTTGTAGATGCCAATTATTTTTGACTTGACGAATGTTACAAATCAAAGTCCAAAGCTCCTAAGTAATGCTGCAATCTATTGCATTAAGATGTTTTATGGTCTCCTCACTGCTCAAACATAATGGATAGGCTGAAGGTCCAATTCCACCCCTTTCTCAGTAAATCTCCCCTGTTAAGACTTTATTTCGTAAGCATAACCACATAAATAGAATTGATTTTGGAGGAGATTTGATTTTCCATATCACTATATACCACCACTTCAAATCATCATTCTCATAAAGATATATAAATTCATTATATGCCTCTTTTACTGTCTGCACAATCCCTTCTGTTTTGTTCCAAGTCCAAGCCAACCTATCTGGTTCTGTAGACAGAGTGATCCCATTTTGGTAAATTCCCTGTATGCAGTATGTGTTCCATTCACTGGCTAGAGTTCCTGTGAGTCCGAGGATCTTATGCAGAGAGCCAAATACTATTGGAGATATTTGTCTTATGTATATATGCAAGATAATAAAGGCTCCGACTGTGTAGGTGTGGTAGCAGTTCTTCTGATAGTATAAAGCCAGATCCTCCACCCAGAAAAGGATCCAAGCCTAAAAGAACTCTCGTACCTGTACCAACCTTCCAAGCAATCCACCGCTTAACCACAAGTAGTGTAGTCAATATATATTTCTATATAATGGAGGCTATTGGGAAAGCAAAGTGTTTCTTCGACCTCAGCCATGATACAACATCAACTCCTTTCAAATATTTCCTTCTGATCATAGTGACACTCCAAATACCATCATGAAAAAGTTCCCTCCACAGTGATTTGGTAGCTAGCTAGGGCCTTATTAAAGAGATTGAGATCTCTTATTCCCCAACCTCCCTTATTTTTTGGCTTTGCTATCAGACTCCATCTTGCCAAATTGTAACCCCCCTGAAAGTCTAACTGGTTGTCGCAACACAGTTCCATGCATGTCGGACAAACTTTTAGAAAAAAATCTTTAGCTCTAACATGATCCATCATAGTCTCTTGAAGAAACACAACATCAGGTTTAACTGTAGACAAAAGATCCTTGAGGGATAGCATCTTTGACTAGGCACCTACAATCCCCCTAATGTTAAGAGAGATTAAGACTAGCATTAAGGAACCCTCATATCATGGTTCAATGCTCTAAGTTGCCCAGAAGGAGAAGGAACAGAAACAGGGTAATTTGAAGAAACCATTATGGGGTATGTTGCCAACCCTCCCTGATCAACAACTCCCATGTCTTTTTTCCTGTTAGTGGATTTGTTTTTAGGCTTCTTCCTGATAGTGACATTTGAAATATCCATAAGGCCAGCTCTGTCTGCAAAGGAGACGTTATAGGTCTGAAGAGGCGCTTTATTAATAAGAACTTCTTTGTATGAGGGTTCCGAGGGTTTGGTAAACAAATTTGTATCCAATGGAGGGGGAGAAGCCAAGGTGCATTCACTGTGTAAATGAGGGGTAGTGTGAGGTCCCTGAGGAGAGGTCTCAGTCAAAATAGGGCTTTTGGGATTTGTAACAACCAACAGTTCTGTCGATGAGGGGGAAATCAAAGGAGGGTTTTATGAGATGACAGGGTTGAAATGAGAAGTAAAGGGATGGGAATTGTTAAAATTTTCCAAGAAAATTTCCCAGAAACCCTCAAAAATATCGACTAGCCACTCCTCATTACTACTTAGCAAAATAATATCTTATTCAGTTAAAGAAGTACTAAAGAAATTTGGAAAGAAAATATTTAACTTACTAATGAAAGATTCAGTAGAGGGGAATTGACTAGGCACCTCCATCTAAGCATTCTGAGTCCTCCCATTTAAGTCTTATTCTCCCGCTTTTGAAACCAACTCCAGTGACTGAGCCTCTCCAACCACTGAAGGACAATTTGTTTTTATATGGCGTGTGGATCTTCATACATGACACTGAAAGGGTTCTCTCCAATACTCTAGGGTTTGAATGAAGGACCCCTTTTCAGTGACAATCTCAACTTCTTCTGGCAGTCCTAGGTCCATGTCGAACTCCACTAAAATCCAGGCCATGCGTTTGTTATTCCACCTTAGGTCCCTTTCATCAAAGAAAACAAATATGCCAACAACATCTCCTATCCCTCTAAAAACTGCTAGATCCCAGTATTCAATGGGGATGTCGGGCATTAGTATCCATAAGCATCTCTTTTGGAAGATCAACACTGTAAAAGGGTTGAAATAATTACCCGGAGACCAACGCTTAACCATAAGCACCCCTCTGTCTATAATCCAGGTTTTTTCTGCAAATTTTTCCAAATCTTCCACTGACAAGAAGTGGAAATTAATCCAATAGGTGGACAGTAAATTGAACTGTGGCCAGTAGCCCAAAACTTGTTTCCATTAAGTGGAAATCCAGTTTTCAGTCGTAGCCTTTGTCACCCGGACAATTTAGGCTATGTTGACTACCATTTAGGTCATTTTTGTAACCTGAAGTGACTAATTTGAAACCCTTAAGAGGTTGGGTCAATACCAACATATACCTGTGAGCCTCTCCCCACGGTCCATCCAATGTGATGATTAATGAGGGGGAAGGACTTCAATAGACTCCTCCAAAGGTAAGACGCTTTCGGTTCAACTTTTCCACAATGTAACCACAACACCGTAGGAAGGCGACCAAGATACTTAGACTGAACCACCTTGCCCCAAAGGCCACCATCAAACAGACTACGCCAAAGAGACTTAGCACAAAGGGATAAGTTAAATACTCACAAATCCTTTATGCCCCATGCGTTAAGAAATTTAGGTCGAGCAATAGACTCCCACACCACCAAATGGAATTTTGAGACCCCCACAACTCCAGACCACAAAAAATTGGCAAAGATCGTGCGGAGTTCATTGAGCACAGACATTGGAACCAAGAAAAAAGAGAAGCAAAAGACAAGGATGCTTTGAAGAACAAAACACAGAAGTGTGAGATGTCCTCCTATAGATAACAGCCGGAATGCCCAAATGTTAAGTCTCCAATGCACTATCTTTATCAACCACTTCCAATCGGCAGCCAAATAACCATTTGGTTTTTAAAAAAAGCCAAGATATTTAAGACCCAACCCATCTCCCTCATCTGAAAATCGAACAGATGATTGATTTATGATAGGATAAGGGGATCCTTACACTGATATATAAAAGAAGTTTTGGAAGAGCTAACCTCCATGCCCGCCACCGAACATAAACAAGTAATGATATCCTTGAAGTGCGCCCACTCAGAAAACTTACCAACTCCAAACAGAAGAACATCATCGACAAATAACAGATGTGTTAAGTTGATATCCCCCGCCACCTTAATTCCTTTAATCTTACTATTGCAATGGGATTCGTTAATACAGGAACTTAATCCCTCAATGGCCAGAATGAATAGATAGGGTGATAAAGGACAACCTTGCTTAATC
This sequence comes from Larix kaempferi, assembly GCA_027924585.1. Classification (NCBI taxonomy): domain Eukaryota; kingdom Viridiplantae; phylum Streptophyta; class Pinopsida; order Pinales; family Pinaceae; genus Larix; species Larix kaempferi. Next base: position 15,075,443 of record BSBM01000643.1, read on the forward strand.
CCTTTGCCACCCGAAAACTGCTGAGACGGAGAACCGTTAACCATCACCACATGGGAAACCGAAGAAACACATGCCATAATCCAATTCACAACCTCAAGTGGAATCCCAGACTGAATAAGGATAAAATGGATATAGGCCCAATCAAGCTTGTCATAGGCCTTCACAAGATCCATCTTTAAAATAAGAGCATCCAATTTTTTCTGCTTGATGGAATGGAGACCTTCCTGTGCAATGCTAACAATGTCCAAAATTTGGCAAGAGTGCAAAAAAACAAACTGTTCAACTGAAATATTCCTTTACAGACAAGGTTTTAGGCGTTCCGCAATGATCTTAGAGACCACTTTATACAATAAGTTACACAAAGAAATGGCCCTGTAATCCCCAAAGTTCGTCGGTTTGTCAGATTTAGGAATCAGCGAAATGTAGGTGGAATTTAGCAGAACAGGAATATGGGTCTTCAGACGAGAATCCTCAATTGCCAATGCCAAATCACTACCAAACAGCGGAAAGAAATGGAGAAAGAACTCAACTGTCCACCCGTCCAGTCTCAAGCTTTTAGCCTTGGCGAAAAGCTTAAGAGTCTGCAACACCTCCACCTCTGAGACCTGCCGACCAATAGAGAGACAGTCTTGTTCATCAAAGATGCGAGGGAGATGTTTTGTGACATTGAGATGACTTTCCAATAAGGTTCTATGGTCCTTCTGAAAGACCCCTTTAAAATGATTAACCACCACATATTTCAAAAGAGCATTATCATAGACAATATGACCACTGCCATCATCCAATTCCCAAATGGAATTGACCAAACTACGCTGATTTGCATAACGGTGAAAGAGCTTAGTGTTGTTATCGCCAGCCTTAACCCATATGGCATGACTCTTTTGCCTCCAAGACTCTTTGAGTTTCCCTAATAAACATCGCTTCTTTCCTTCCAACTTGGCCAAAAGGTTTAGCCTAGCCGGATCAAATAGGTCATCGTTGACAGACTGGGATAGCTCTTGTAATTCATCATTGATATCCAAAAGGAGCTTATGGTTATCCCATTTCTTTTCCTTCTTCCATCGAATAACCACCCTCCTGTGACACTCAAGTCTCTGAGAGAGAATATAAAGAGGCGAACCCCGGAAGGAATCCACACTATCATACCAACCATCTCTAATAAGTGCACAGAAAGTGGGATCATCAAGACAATAACCTAGGTGGGGAGGATAACACTCCATCCCATAACCACTCGAGCTAGACCCAATTAACCAGTGCTGAATCCATTTATGTATTAAAAACAATAATATATTATCAATCCAAAATTGCAATTTGGCAAAGATTACAAAATTGGATTACGGTGATTGTAAATTTGAAAAGTTGAAATTTGGAGAACTTTTAGCCTTCTTCATTCATTATGAGGTGTGAGGGTTGATTCAGGACAATATATAACTCCCAACAAGGAGGGCTTAGCCATGTAGGTGGATTGGCAAAGCCTCCCTCATCCAATACTTTAAGGTTTCACGAGGTGTTAGGTTTAAGTCCAAGTGTTGATAAGTGGTCTCCTCATGCTAGCATTGGCCAAATCCCAACCCAAAAGGACCCTGGATTGCTAAAAGGTATGATCCCCTAAGTGGTGACCGATGAGTAATTAATGGATACCCAGAGGAATCAGACCAAATTAATTATGGAGGTTGAATCTATGAATGGAAAAAACAAAGAATTCCCAACAAGTAATGACTTCTAATAACATAACAATTAATTGGTTGTTGGGTGAGTATGCTTGCGCAACAAGGGAGTGGTCTCTGCTATTAACATAATGGTTAAGTATCAAAGCCACCCTCCTTTGGTCCTTTGGTCCTTCAAGAGGTCTCAGTTTCAAGTCCATGTTCTTGTAGACAATCTCATTGTGCTAGTTGGCCTTTTCTTAGCAAGGTTGTTGGATCCCAACACAACATGAGGACCTTGGATTCACTAAAAGGTACAAACCACCAAGTGGCAATGGAAGAGTAAGTGATCACTGCCCAAAGGACTTATATCAAGGTAATTGTGAAGATCAAACCTTTAAATGGAAAAAAAAAATTAATTGGTTGTAATTATGCTTGCTTACTCAATTTTCTCCTCCTCATGAGATTTGTGTGGGTGAGAAAATAATGTTGAATATGTCATGTGAATTCGTATGTCAATAAAATAATGAATTACAACATATTTTAACATTTTGAATAATTTCTACAACTATAAAATCCCTTCTCTCTTCACAAGCCCTATAGCCTTAACACCACTTCACTTCCCACCATACGTTCGATAGGCTAAAACAACCCAACCCATATGATGCTTTCTATTGACCTTTTTTATTTAACCTTGTGTGTAAAAGAGACACACTTGAAAGATTGCTCACTCAACCTTCCCCTCGTGATAAAACTTGTGTAAGTGTGAAAATAATATTAAATATTAAATAATTTGGTGGCCTAATGGTGGGTAGTTGTGAGTTTCACTATCCTCACCAAGGTTCAAATTCGCAATGAGACATGGGTAGGTGTCCCCTAGAGTGGGACCCTCACTGGGTGTGTCTCTTGACATCTCGGCTCTTGCTAAGTCATAGGTTACCTACTGGTTGGGGCTTATGAGCTGTTTACAACTAGCATAGGGGTTATAGTGGCAGCTAATTGGATTTGAACCTGGATCTTGCCTAAGTAATCTTTATCAATTATTGATTCCTCTAGTTGTAAAAAAAATAAAAATTTACTTATAAATCCGTATATAAAAAATAATAATAATGAAATACATATACATAACTCTAGGGGTTAGCTCAATTAGTCACGAGTTCAAGCCTTGAATCCTTTGGGCTCTAGAAAGGCCAACAATTTACCACCCTTACCATCCATAAAAAAACAATAATAATGAAATACACCCTAACATTTTGAATAATTTCTACATCTATAAAATCCCCTCCATTCACAACCCCGATGACGTTTCCCATCATATAAAATCTCCTCTCTTCATATCTCCTACAACCTTAACCTTTCCCACTTCCCAGCATATGACCGATACGGTAAAACAACCAAACCCATCTGAGTCGGCCAACGTTCAAATTTGAAACTTTCCCGGCCTTTCCAAAGGGTTCTACCCCTTCCTAGAAGTGTAAAATTAAAATTGCCCTTCAAAAAAAATTTAAAATCTGAATTTTACCCTTCCAATAGGAAGGACATAATTTATATCAACATTTCAAAAGAAGGGCAACATTTTAAATTACCCATCCATATAAATTTCAATTTCTATGTTGAAATTCCTATGCTATAAAATTCGACTCGTCATTCAAAATATTGGAAATATCATAAATTATAATCATTCACTCACTGCTTAGCTTTACAAGGTGACGAGTGATGACTGACGACTATGAGGTACTAGCCACTGGGATTTGACTTTGAATCCCAAGTCACTTCGGACTGAGATCTAAGGTGTGAAAATGTGTCAATGACTATGGTTGTAACAATAGAGAACCACTACTAGGCCCAAAACAAGGCCAAAACATTGTGCCTACTACATATGTGAACCTGGCTACCAATGTCCACTCGTTTTTCGTCAAAATGAAATTCAAATATCCGCTTTGATGAGTCCTCCTCTACAAGACTTCATTTCTTGCATGAATGTCACAGAATCACAACAACTCTAAACAACACTCAATGGCATGCAACTATAAATAATGACATGCAGCTAGAACCACAAACCAAACAGAGGTTGATTTATGCATTGATATAGAGAGGTGGCACTAGGCACACAATATGGGGAAACAATGAGTTAGAAAAAACATTTGGACCAAAGTACCACAATGGTTATTAATAAAATTAAAAAAAACAATTTTTGGCTCAGGAATTGTCTTCAATTTGATGGGTGGCATGATCATGATCATTGCACTGAGTGAAACGAGGTGCTCTACAGCCCAGTATGGGGGAGATGTTGTAACATGTGATGTAACGTTTGTGATGTAACAAAATAATTGAAAAAATTCATGTCGGCTCATAAAATAAAAAAAAATATGGAAAGTATTTTAAAAAAGTCCATGTTGGTTCATAAAATAAAATATTATGAAAAGTAATTAAAGAATAGATGTTTGTTTATAAAATAAAAACTTAAAACTTAAACTCGGATCTATCAATCAAGAGAGATCAAATTTCTTGAGTTTAAATTTTAAAAAAGAAATACACCTCAAAAAAGTGGATCCCTCTCGGTGCTTGATAGATACGGGTTTAAGATGGATCTATGATGGTGTAATCTCCCTCTATCCTTCCAAACATATGTGGTTTCTCACCACGTTTGTCTTTGACTCTCGCCACCAAAATACATATAAAAATTACATGTCTTAGCATACTCTTGCATTTAAAGCCTCATCGCATAGTCATAACTAAGGATTATTATGCATGCACATCCTCACCTCATAATATCAATTGGTTCAAGGTGCAGAGACAACCATAAATTATCAAATGTGTCAAGACGCAAAGAGTAAGAGACAACTATAAGTAAGTCTTATATTAAATTTACCATATAAGTCTTTAATTGGCACTATCATTTGAGATTTGACACGTTGGATTGTTGTGATCTTCTTATCACTCCTTACCAATGTGATTGTAAGGCTTCTTTGATGGTGAAGTCCATAATTTTAAGCCTTCTTCCTCATTCTCATGCCTTTTGGTAGGACAATAAGGAGGGCAGTGGCCCGCATTAGCATGGAAAACGATTTCTACATAGAGGTAGATACATTAAATAACTTAAATTCCATGCCAGTGACTACAAATTCACCGAATTGTGGATTGGTAAAAAACACATCAAATTTTAGAGCCTCAAGCTCTTAATTACTCATGTATCTAGAATTTTCGCAAATCGAGCCATTAACAAACTTTTTTTGTTGTTCTGGTTCAATTTAAAAGGTAGATTGTCGAGACTCAAACATGTAGCGAGTTGCAAGGTTCTATTTGACTTAGGCTTGATTCCATTTCCCCTCCATCCCATACTTGTATGTTGTCGCGACAAGTGTCGAACAACAAAATTTGATGCCCAGGCCCCTATGATGCTAGCGTTGCTAACTTGCTTGGTATGGAGGATTTTTTTTTATTGTATTTTTGAGCTATGTATTATTTTTTCTTAGGCACCTAATGTCTATCATTCTTACATCTCTCAATATTGGATGGTTGACCTCTCTCCGGTTTGAATTAAGGTTTTGATTGGTTTTATATGTATATTTTGGTTGTAGGTTTATTATAGCCTCGTTTTGCTTAGTGGCTTATTTTTGTACATAGTTAACAGTAAGTAATTTTCTCATGGTTCTAGTTTTATTTTAAGACTATATCTAGTTACAACGTCTTACACTATGGATAAGATAATGCAAATGATGCCCCAATATGGTTATTGCATAGTCTAAGTAGTTTTTTTTGTATAATGAAGTGTGGTCTAACCCAAAAAAATACAACAAAATAGTAGTTATTTTAATAAACTGTAAAATTAATGTTACATATATGTCAAATTCAGTTTTATTGAAAATATATCATTTTATCATGTTGATATTAAGGATTGCTTAATTGTTTAAGATTGTAAAAATTTAGATGGACAATATTTGTTTTGTGCAATTTTTGGGAGGAAAGGTTTAGGAAGATGGACTCAACTATAGAGTCCAAAACGCGTCGAGATCAAAAACTCCACACAGGTTTCCAATTTCCCTTGAAAATAATTTATACTCGTCGATTGAACTACAATTATTTATATGTGGCTCCAAGAACAAATGCCCTTCCAATAAAAATTAAGACCCATCGTTCAAAAAATTTGATCACTGCATTTGACCCCTCGACTGGCCTTTTCGTCCGACCTTTTGTTTTGTGTAAAAGAGACTTTCCCGTCAAGGCTCAGGGTTTGTACTCAGTCGTGGCTGGATAGGTAAATGGACAGATAGTTATTTTTTCCTTGTGTATTTTCATGGCGGCAAGTCCATGAAAACCACGATCACGCCCATTCTCTATTCAAAAATCTCATACTCAGTTGCTTACTTGAAAGTGGCCTACCTCTGCATTCGACTCAGCCAAGGGTTTTGAATTTTACGGTGACAGAAACTTTGATTTCCGTGGAATCAAGCAAGTTCACGCAGTTTTTAGTAGATTTTCTCAGCGAAGGCAGATAAAATAATTATAGATTGGGATAGTAGGGGAAATTTCAGGATCTAAAATTGTTGGGATACGACGGAAGGTATGAAGGAAATGGTGGGGGTTACGATGAATGGGGTTGTTCTCCTCGTACGAAAGAAGAATACTGGGAACTTTCTCCATATGATACTTTTGAAGACAGAGACACGCAATGCCAGGTATGCTTATATTTGTTAAAATGATTTTACAGAGGATAGGGTTTATTTATTTACTTATCTATATTTTCTTTTTCCAAGAAGCTTATTTAGGGGCCCTTAATTTGCCACTAAATCAGACGAAATTGTGTCAAGGAGTCAAATATTTAGGGTGCTTCTTGTTCGTTTCTAGTCCTGGGTGTTTCTAGTTCGTTTGTAGTACTCTGCCTGTCAAAACGGCCGAATATCTTAAACTGAAACATTGCCATTTCGGACCAAATCATCAAATTATCAAACCCTCATGCGCTTTGAACTTAAGATATGAAGCCCAAAACTTCGGTTTTTTAATACATCCACACAAATAGTTAATGAACTGAATCCTGTTAGATACATAATATTTTAGTATGGAAAAAGACGAGCATGCCATGGATGACTCATCTACCCTTAGTGGTAAGTGTGACTTTCATCGGAAAGAAACCTGTAAGGGCAGATATTTTCTTTGTATGAGTGTTTTGTTCCTGTGGACATCCAGTCCATCTTCTAATTTTGGGATTCTATCATTTCCTTTTTTATCTTGTACAAGCATCGTCTTTTAAGTATAAATTAACTTTCAACTTTCCAATGATCCGGAAGCTTGTGCCAGGCAAAGGCAATTGCTTCAAGGTTATCCGATGAGCATTTCATTTTCCCAAGATATCTACATCATTTAAATAAATTGCGTTGTAGGAAACTAATACTTGTCCACGTTTTTATGGAATAATGCTCCTGGAAGGAATGTGATAGTTCAGTAGTTGGAAGGATTAGAAAATTTGCCTTCTTCATGCCTGTCCAAGTCACTTACACTGATTTTAAATAATAGGTTTTATGGCAGAATAATCCTGTAACTTAATAGGTATTAGTCAATAAGGTTTATTTTATTCCAAGTCACTTGTGGTCATGATGTCCGACCTCCCTCCAATCACGGTGTCCTTGCCAACCATCCTCTTCAATCCTCCCATTTCCTTGTTCCCTTTTGTCCAATATCAAGGTTGGCAAGGTTTGATGTACAGACTTCACACTGTTATTTAAATTCTCCAAAGGTGTTCTTAGGACTTCTTCCACTGATAATGCACTTTCTGATTTTAGGTCATTTCCTCACTGAATCGTTGAGTATGAAGCCAAGGTTGACGTCTATCCATAAGGACAATAAAGTGATTTTAATACCACTGTTAAGAAGCTAACCAAAATTTTGAAAATATCTTTGAAATTCTGAAATAGCTGTGATAAACCCCAAATATGGAACTAAAGAAAAAAATATGAACTAAGAACTGCAAAAATAACCAAAGTTTCTGGAACTTCCAGAAAGTCTAAGAAAAGAAACTACTATGAACTGAAAGAACTGAAATTACAAAATTGAAATCTGGACTGCTAAAGAAAAATATGAAACTAAATTTTTTGTTTTCCTTGTTTTGATTTAAAAACAGGACAAACAGTATTTTAATATCTCTGGAAATATAGATCTTGAGTCTCTTGACAGTGCATAGAGGAGTAGATAAGAATCTAAGATAACCTTATTAATGTCCAACAAGTTATCATAAATAGGTCAAAGGGACTGCTAGGTACATAAGAAACAATACATGGTGGGAGTGTGAAAGCGGTTCCTTTAAAAGCATATCTAACCTTTGAAGTCAAAGACCTATAATCTAAAGTCTATCATCAGAAATAAAAAGATACAAAGTTGGGAGTTCCAGAGAAGAAAGGATTCCTCTCAAGAACACGAACAGGAAAAAATTGTCTCAATTGAATATGCCTAGAGAATGTGCTCAGGATATGGAGGAGTCATCGCCCACTGAGGTAGGAAGGGAAGCTGTTAACCCATGAATTTATAATCACAATGGATCACTGTCTAGAAGAACTAGAAGATCTAGAAAAACAGGAAAATATGGGTACAACATGCTGCCTGGAAGAGGCTGATCTCTGCTATGAACAAAAGAACTGTCATGGGCCGGACCTAACACTACTGCAAGGGTCTCACAACCAAAGGTCGGGGGTATCCCTGAGATCTCACAAATCTAGAAGCTAAGATGGCATTGCTCTTTGGTCTCTTGGTGCCTCTATATGTGAGCACCAAGAAGGAGGTGATTGTCCTAGTAGTGTCCAGTGGTGGGGATGGTCTGAGCATAAATGAAGCCCAGAACCTCCCTCATGTATAAAGCCAAGCACTGCTAATCCAAATATATGAAAAAGATGGATAGGAAGTTTTTGGACTCCCTGGAAAGGCAGTGCCATCAATCTCAGACCTCATCATAGATGGGGCATCAAAAAATAAAATGCTCCATTTCGGTCTCCTGTAGGTGGCAAAGTTGAAAACCCTGTGCACTAATGAATATGGGGATAGGCTTCCACCCAAAGCCAATAATAACCAACACAGAACTGGCCAAGAAGTATCCTAAGGCCGTGCATCCAGCGACAAAGTGTATAGGCTAGTTTGAAAATGAGGCCATCTCTCATCTCCATGAAATGTTCTACATAAAAGGCAACATTGGTTTTGAGCCGTAGGGTGGATCTGCTCACGTGACCTCAATGTACTTTCCTGTAAAATGTCCTCCCTAATGATCATGTTCAACTCTTGCTTGTTTGATAGGAGATGGCCAAGGGTATCCTAGGAGTACCTAAACAAGGGGAGCTTGTCCATCGAGATGCCCATTAATTCTAATAGGCACATAATAGCCACAAACCAACAATGGAATTGCTTGGAGGAATCAGTCGAGACAATGGCAATGGCCTCCAAGGAGTGGTATGCAAGGTTAGGGCACAGATCTCTATCAGAGGCCAAATCAATGAAGTTCCAAACTCAATGAAGTAGTGAAACCAATCCAAATATGGCCTCAACTCCATAAAGATGAGCTGCAAAATCGAGCTGGATAATGTGCTAAGGAACAATCCTCTTGCAACAAATGATGTAGCGAAGCAAGAGAACTTGAACCTTCTCCATCCTATCCCAGTCCTCCTCTAACAAACTAAATCCCCAGAGCTCGGAATCATACAAAACAAAAGTTAAAACCATGGGACTGATAATGTTGTACAAAAGTTCCATCTTGGTTGGAATGTCCTAAAAGTGGTTATGAAAATGCTATTGCTCCAAAAAGGATAGGGAACCATAGCCCTTGTTGATCCGAGGCTAGAGAGTTGGTCTCAAACTAAACTGAGGCAACTAATTCGGCCCATTTGAATTTTGGCAAATTTCCATACTAGAAGCTGTGATTCACCCGAGTTTGGTAACTACATTGTGGGAATGGAGAATTGAAACTTGAAAAAATGAAAGTCTACATCTGGTCAATAGAATGGCCTCAAATTTTGGCATTCATGTGGCTAATGGTCAAAGGATGGATAATAACTCAAGGGTGTTTTAGAAGAAAATGCTTCAAGGGACTAAGCAGGAATATGCTTCAAGAGTCTAAGCAGGTGCATCAGTTGTAAAAAAGACAACGAAGAATCTCATAAACTCTTCTCAACATGTGAGTTGGCACAACTATGGAATAGTTTATTTAAGGCAACTTGTTACATAATGGAAATCTTGGCCAAAGTGGACCAGTTGATAAAAAATATGGCCCAGGGCACAGTGAAATCAAAGAATCTTCAAAGCTATGGAAAGTTACCCAGATATCTTATGCTAGAATATTTGGTTACAAAGAAATAAAAGACTTCTTATGAGTGATCTAGGACCATAAGACAACTTTACATAAGAATAATGTTAGGCATAAAGGAGACAGGTGTCTCAATCAATTTATAAGATATTTGAACATTCGAGGACGGAGAGAAACTTAGCCACACATATGCTAATTTGGCTCATTGATTACTAAGAATGCATTAATAAATAGCAAAATGACACCATTATGTCTGCACTCTTTGCAGACTAAGTAAAATAAAAAAGAATTACAAAAATAACAGGCTCACTACTCAAAGGAATGGTATCCATAGAAAAAATCAGGGGGAAAACCAAGTTTGTATGAATAACTAAAAAAGCTTGTAGCTTGCTGATCGCCCAGTCACCTGCTAGTGGTGGGCCCTGATTGTGGCCATTAAAGTCACCATAGCCATTAATTATCGGTACATTGCTAGTGGGGTTGTTTCCTTCAATTGTTTTCTCAAATTACCTTGAAATTGATACAACAAGGTGGATAGTGGTATGCTTGTCTGATTGCCCTGATAATGGTTATGCACCTGTTGATTTGTCCTAACCCTTAAAGGAAGAAAGGGTTTCTGTTTGTGCCTTCATGTTTTCTTAGTCAAGTTGTCTTCAAGTGGGAATCAACTAGCACTATACCAAATATTGCCCCAGTGCCTTATTAAATTGTGCAAGTGGTCATGGTCCATGGAAATCTTCTTAGAATGGTTTTGGGTTTGTGAGCATAATTGGATATAGTTAAAAATCAATTAATATTGATATTAATAGCCGTGTTGCCACTCAAACTAACACCTTCAATATGCAAAGTCTCCACTAGGCTCAAGCTCAAGTGGAACTTGGAAGAGTCGGTACTGTCCCCTTAGTAACTACTTCGCTTACTTTAGGTTGGATAATCCAACACAAGAGGGGCTTCCCTATCCTAACCAAGTCCAAAACATAATCCCAACTCAATTGACTTAGCTATTCTTTTTCTTATCAAGTCTGAATGATTTTTAATGTAGAATAGGTTGATCTAATTAATTGTTTCAGATCTAAATGAAAGATGCAGCAATTAAATGGATTGGAGACTTCAAAAAGTAACTTTATAGAAGCAAATTAACCTCAATTTTCAATTCTGGAAAGTTTATATTAGGGCTGCAATAAACTTGTTTAAATAAATCTTTTATGGACCAGCAAGCTTAGTTTGTTACAGTAGAAAGTTTAACCCTGTTTTAGATGTAGAAACAAAGTGGATCTAGGGCTAAGCTTAGAGTAGATCTGAGCTATAAAAGCCATTTATAAATCTGGAAATTTTGTTCAGATAAGTCAGCCTGTTCTGGGAGGGATTATCTTGGATTTAAAGGAAGATTTCACATTCCCCACAGTAAATTTTCAATGTGTAATTTCCAGCAAAATAACTATAGAAATTGGCCAAGTATTTTGAGGGATTTAAGATTTATTAATATGACTTTTAGTGGCTGTAAATTCCAGATCCACAGAACAAAACATAATGGAATAAAAATCAATTATTTTTGGTGGCTAAGAGTGTGACTAGAGTGCCTTGAAGTTGAAACCCTAGCATTGGGCATATGGGGTCAACCAAGGTTCTGTGGGGTTCTTTCTAAATGATAAGAGATGATATAGATGAAGAATTCAAGCTATACCAACACTCCTATTATCTTTTCAAATTCATAAATTCAACAAATGGAAATTATTAGTGAAGGCAATTTCAAGTGATCCTAAGAGCAGATTTATCATGAAAGGGATAAGAGAACAGACAACCAAGAATTGAAAAATATGCATTTTACCTAGCTCTGCCAATGACAATTGTTGGGTCTCGGTTGCGTGTGAATGCTAACAAAGGGATTTTTCTCATAGTGGGTCATTAATGAGTTAGTTGGGTCAATGTTGAATGTAATAATGACAAAACTGGAAAAAATATTTTTATGTAAGTGGAGTTACTGGAGCATTTGTTGCCCAACTCCATTGGGCACGTGATAAATAGGGGTTCCGAGAGGGTAAGAGGGTAGAGAGTTTTGTCTTGTATCTTGTATTGGAGAAACCCCTCTCAGTTCTAAGGGAGTTGTGGGTGCATTCTAAGTGTTCAGTTTTTTTTCCTACCATGGGCAAGGGAGGCTTATATATTCAGTCATCTTGTTATGAATAAAGCAAATTTGAGATTATTTCTATTTATTGTTTGTTGTTTTGCTGTTATTGTGTGTTTTTTAGTTGCAGAAGACTTCACGAGTTGTGAAAGTAACATTGTGTGCAATATTTAGTTAGGGTTTTATTTATAATAAATGTTGGTGCTATGAAAAAGTGCGAACAATTTGCACCAGCCGGGAAGGTGATCTGCATTCTCTCCTCCATGGATGAGTGGCAACAACATCATGGGGATGAGATCGCTGTATGAACATGGAGTCAAAAGGAAACCTTTTGCCTCTATTGGAATAGGAAGGAACGTTGTAGTGGATGGATGATCTATTTCTTTGCTTCAAAATCCAAATCTACATTCTAAGATGAAGGTGGTTGTTTTTCATATACACTTTAAAAGGCAGAAAATGGGTCGTTCTGGTTACTAATGCCATCAATATGGAAATGGGGATCCATACTACGGATTTTGGCATGGTGATGCAATTCCAATAGAATCAAACGGATTTTCACAGATGACTGTAACATAACTCTTTTATAAAGGTCTGAGCAGTTGCTTCTAGAGAATGCAATCTTTTACCATGCTATGGATGGTGTAATAATGATAGGTATCTGAGGATGTGTGTATTGTGTTGAATATTTGCATGGATACCCTGTTGCATAATTGATTTAGTGCACTGACGCAGTATGACAGAACCTGTAACTATCATTAAGAGAACCTTGCTATATTGCATTAGGATAGTAACTAGATTAGACTTGAAAGCAAGACTAATGGGTATATAACTATGTCAAAGATATACATACCTTTAGATCACTATATTTGTGTTAGTTTCTTTTAACTAGTCACGGAGGTGTTGCAATATGCATGCAAATGCTGTAGGATGTCTAGGAGGTTGTGGTGGAGTGAGGAAATCCTTTAGATCACTATATTTGTGTTAGTTTCTTTTAATTAGTCACAGAGGTGTTGTGATATGCATGTGAATGCTGTAGGATGTCCAGGAGGCTGTGGTGGGGTGAGGGATTCCTATGAACACATGAAAGGAATCCATCCACGACCTCAACATCAAATCTAAAACCACGAGTAAGAGAATTGAGGGTTGAGGTAGAGCCCTGTTGCATGAATGGGGTGATGGAATGTATTTCTCCATTGATCATCAATCAATTGCCATATCAATAGTCGTTTGTCCTCATGTTTTTGCTACTCCAGGGGGTACTGCACTTCCAGCGAAGCATGTAATGTAGTTTGGGTCTTGGTATGGAGTAGTGTGTCTTTTGATAGTGGTGTTAGGAAATACTCAGAAAATATACTTTGTGTCTTGCATGTTCACTGACCACTAAGGGTGTATAATAAATTGACTTTTGCGAGCCATTGGAGTCACAAGTTAATTTAGCCAACATATTTCCAACATTTCCCTTTAAGATTGATTTGAGTATACAAATAAGGACACTTGAAATACATGATATTTGACCAAGTAGATATTACATCCTAACCTCCCCTCTTAATATACACTCGGGGAAAATGTGGTAAACCAAAAATTTGGCCAAATAGACATTATAATAATTCCCCCTTAGTGTTTAATTGGGTAGAGAATCCAATGAAGATTGACTATGATGAGGTCATAAACATCTCTCAATGGATAGTCCATATGTAGAACTGCAACCTATAAAACACCTTCACACAAACCTCTTTGGAACTGATGAAGCAAACTTGTGTTTAAATGGGAAGTCTAGCTTAAAAAATGTAGCCTCCAAAATACCTTCACAGGAACTCATAATTGGTGAAGCAAACACAAGTATAAACCAACATATGCACAAGTGGTTAGAGTGGGAACTCAAATCTATGCATGCTGTCAAAGAACAATGTCCAAAAAATGACATAGATGGTGAAGAGCCTTGAAGTTGAGAGTGATCCAACCATGTTGTAGGCAAGTGTCAAACTTTCAAAGATCATCAAGAATTCTTTTAATGTCACCATGACCAATATTTAATTCAAACATAATAAATCTTAATTGTGTGTCTTGATATAAGATTTTTCCATCTATGTTCTTCACATTCAATCTGTCAGAAGAGCGACTATTATACCAATGATTGTGCTGATAATAATGTCGATACCTGGGTAGATTGTGAGAATGGTTCTCACTGTGATTAAGATGCTGATATGGCTAACATGTGGATGGCGAAGAAACTAGTTCTTGTTGATCGAGAAGTGCAGGGTGTGACTCTTCATAATCATCAGATGACATAGGTTTAGGTTCCATCTTATCATAATTAGATGAATCATCATATTTGTGCAAGATCTGGTTCTTGCAACACCATACTAGCACAAGATGCAGGGTTAGGTTACTATGACACAATAACTGCACAAGTATCAGGGTGACTTGCATCCAACAATGAAATCTCAACATATCCAATGCCCTCTTTTAATGGTCTCATCTCAGTTTCAATTTGAGTAATGATATCCTGTCCATGTTTAACAAGTCTACCACATCTATAACCCATCAAACTAATGCCTCTAGTATGTTTCTAAAAGTTAGGAAACAACAATCCATGTGTCCAATAGTGCATGAGAATATGCTCAAAAGAAGGCTGAATATTCTTTTTGCAAGGTATTAAGTCTGTCTTTGCTCTCCCTTGATTCAAATTGGGAGTGTTTGAAAGGATGGAGCATGGGTTTCTTCAAGCTTATTAATACAAAGCATCAATCTCTCGGCAAGTGCATCGTACTTTCTAAAAATAAAAAAATTCAATCCTTTAAGTGAGGTGGTGTAGATTCTAGACAGGCTTGCCCTTCCCGTAAAATTAAGAAAGTGGGAGGTCATAAAAAATATGAACATTATCATCCTGAAGTGGGACAACCTCCTCACAAAGCTAGGCAATAGAGTCTTGGAATGAATTCACCTCATTATAAATCCTGCAATGAATTGACCTCATTATAAAGTTGGATATAAGTTTCTTGCGATGAAAGATTATGCTCATGAAGACTTGATGTATCATTCTACAAAGAATTAACTTCATAAACAATTTCATTATGAAGTTGAGCAATAGTATCTAGCTGATTGTTATTAATATGTTGCAAAGAAACTTCATTATGAAGTTGGGTACGAGAATCTTGCAAAATAAGAAATCTACTCATTAACATTGGCAATAGTGTCCTGTAAGGAAACAAATTTCTCCTCATAGATTTTGTGGGGCATATTTTCCTCACATTGTTTGAGGATAACTTATATGGTTATTCTGCTTCTTCATGATGTTTTTGAAGAAGCATTTTTTTCCACATCAATATTATCCATGATAAAATATAAATGTAATTTGCTATCGTCAGTATGCTGGGCTTATGCTGCAAAGCGTTTGGGAGGAATACATGGATTGTGACGGCCTACATGGAAAACACAATGTAATCCTCCTTTAATGTAATAACCCTTATCACTTTATCTTAGTGAAATTGATTACATAGAGACTTCGTAAGTCATAGTGTTATATATACCTTGTCAGTTGTCCCATTGTAGATATGAGATTAGAAAATTGGAAATTTTTAGGCTTGGGCATTATGGGTATATAGGCAATTTTTTCCATTATCAAAATCATTTTTCATGAAATCAAATATACACAATATCAAATAAGTATGTAGAGGTTATCTCAGTCTTCTCCTCTATGTGTTGAGATACGTTATATGTATGACACTCTAAGTTAATTTCAGCATTTGGATGGGTTCCATCCTCTTCTTATCACCCACCATACTCTGACAAAACAAGCCTCATAGTTGTTTGAGCCACCTTATTGAGTCACCTCCTCCATGCATTGTATTGGAATATTTATCTACTTCGGTAGTTTTTTTATGTTTCATATAGATTACTTGAAATTCTTTAACTTTTGGGTAAATTTTCTAACTTCCAAGATTTAGCCTTTGGACAAGTGGCATCACTTGTATGGGTTTGCTTGGCTGTATTTATGGCTTATGCACCATAAGTATTTTGTCTCCCATTTAGCATATTTATTTCCAGCATGAGTTCAAAGTAAATTCCAACTATCTTGAGGATAACACATGCTCTCCAAGTGCGATAAAAGTAAAAACCAATCAAATTTTCAATGAATCTTCATCTAAGTTGGTGTCTTTATTTTAATACAGCACGATTCTCCTGGCAGGTCTATCATCCATTTGTCATGGAAGAAACCAGAATTAGATGTTTGAATTACTCTCCATTTGAAAACTGCACTTGTACAAATTGTGCTAACTGTGACAGCTGATCTTTTGGTAAAGGCTTTGTATTATTGCTCTCATATATTTGAAAATTGCATACATAACACTGGAATACAACATTGATTGTAGGATTTGATTCAACAAGATGCTGATTTTAATGGTTTTTGTCAAATCTGAATGTTGTGGTTTGTGAAGTGATTGGAAGTTATGAGCATTGGTCAATATCAACTATGAAATGACCCTTTTGAATGTTTGTCTAATGGTAGGGATTTGATGGCATTAGCCCAAATCATTCCTCACTCAAAGAAAAGAATGCTCTCGCTCTTGCTATTGTTGCTAATATAGGTAAGATGTTTATCATTGGTGCATATTGACCACACCAAGTTATTTCCATATAGTTGTCTTCATTGGCATTTCTTATTTTCTATTAAATTGTAGATAATTCTTGAGATTGATCTTTAAACAATGCTGAAGATATTCAAAATGGAGCCATTAGTTGGAAACTAGCTCTTGTCACCACTTCAAGCTCTAATTATAGTGTGCAAGCATAAAGTAAATTGGTAATACCAATTTTCTATATAGTTTGTCGTCTCTGGAGGCCTTATTGGTGTGGGTACAACAATAGATCCACACTGACACGTGTTGACAAGATTGTGGGGCAAGTCCTTCAAGAAGTTGGAGAGCTACTTGATGCATTTATTGAGTTTGAGGCATATTTATTTATAGATTAGTGTTCTATTCATTCTTTAAACAATTTTTTTTTGAGGTGTGTATGGAGTTGTGTTTTGTTGAGCTATACCATGATGTCTATATAACTGGTTGTGTGCCTTCCCACAAAATTCTCCTCCATTATTAGTTCTCAACACCTTGATATTTTTATCAGTCTAATTCTCTACAAGAACCTTGAACTCTTGGAACTTCTCAAATATCTTAGATTTCTTCTGTATAACATATAACCATGTCATTATGGAGAAATCATTTATTAAAGAGGTGTAATACTATGATCCTCCTAGCGATCAAGGGACCAACATTGGTCCAAACAAATCACTATGTATTAACTCTAGTATTTCCTTAGCCCTAGTAACACTATATGAGAAACTTACGTGACTCTGTTTACTATAAATACAATGTTCACATAAATCGACTTCTTCAAGATAGTCAGAGAGACCTTTGACCATACCTTTACTTTGCATAACATGAAGAAATTTCTCAACAATTTGTCCCATACAACGATGCCACAACATGGTCGAGTCAACTAGACAAGAAGATATGTTGTTGAATTCTAGAAAGACCACGTTATCAGATTTTTCGGTGTCTGTTGTAATGTCCCCATTCAAATAAGTGCATAGTAAGACAATCCCATCAATCCTACTAGTTTCCTAGGTTGGATGGGCACATGTGGGATGGTAATAAGGAAACTAATAAATGATATTTAGACATTAGAAGGGTTCAAGAATTTAATAAATATGATGAATAAATAAATTCAAGAGAAATTCTAGGTGGCAAGTGGTTTTGGAGACATATGGAGGTGGTGGGACCCACACTAGCTTGATTTTTCAATGACACATGGCAACTCTCTCTTGCCAATTCGAATTCATGGGAAGGTGAACACTCTTGGGTGAGTTGGTAAGTCATAACACATGACATGGAGCATATTAGGTCGAAATGGGAAGGAATAGTAACCTCCATGGGAGAGGAAGAGTAAAATTGGAGACTAGTGGACACATGGGCTAGATTCCCTAGTTTTATGACAACAATAATGAAGCATCTATGACATTTTATGACAAAATTCAGACCTGACTTCTTACACCTGACCATTATGACATGTCAGCCCCAAAAATAGGCTCAAGAAGGTGCTCATGGAGTTGGAGGAATCTAAAGAGACTCAAATTCGAATTTGGGAGAAGATGGAAGGTTGGAACTAGGAGACAAGTGGCAAATGAGGAATATTTTCTAAATGGAAAATTATTGAATCTATTGAGAGGATTTCGACCCCTTGAAGGCTAATGTTGGTTATAAAATGTAGAAATCAAGTATGAGAATGGCTTTTGATGATTTGAGAAAAATTGCATTTGTGAAGAGAGAGCTAGTGGATGACTAGTTTCTTGCCTTAGCCAATTTCGAGGGTGAAAGATTCCCATCCAATTTGGTGTTTGGAGAGGCCACTCAGGTCTTTCATGGTGCTTTAATGGAGTTTTTATTTGCAGGTATCAGCTACAGGAAGTTTCATGGTTTGGTTTAGTGCAGCACTTTCTCTCCACCGTTTCCAGTTTTGAAGGCATATTCGTGCTCCTTGAGGGAGGGCGTTTTTGGTGAGCTATTGTACTCTTTGGGGGAGATTCTAATGCCCCATTTATTTTGTAATATGAAGTAAATACTCTGTTCTTCATCTCCAAAAAGTTTCAGGTCGAAATTCCAAGTAGAAATGTATAAATCTCATTTTTAATGGAAGAACAATGCCATTTCCCCACTACCTTGTTGTGAGCCAATGTATTGATGATGATTTCGAATGTATGAATGATTATATGATATATTTGTGATAAATATATTGCCATGGATGTCTTCTACAAGTTTCATGTACTGTACTTGAGCATTTGAAGCATTTTTACTCAGTTTAGTTGTATTGGGAGGTGAAATAGTGCCATTTCCCCAAGGGTCGAATTGGGGGTTTTTGCTGTTGAATGTGAGAGAGTTAGAAAATTATTAAAAATAAATTAATGGTGCATATGAGACCTTAATCACATACTTAACACATTATATACCTTTGTTCATAAATTTGTGGGAGTTTGGAGGCATTTGGAAGGCCATTTGCAGTGTTACCCGAGGGGGATTTGATGCACAAATTACTAGTCAAAATTACATATATTGATCAGAATACAAATCAAGTTTGAAGAAGTATTTGGAGGGCCATAAAACATCCCTGAACCTTATATTCAAGTCTAAAGATCATTCATACACTCCTACAGAAGATTTGGGAGCATTTGGGTTGATTTGGAGGTCAAAACAGTAAAACTAGTCAAAGGTCGAAATTGGGAAAAAAAGTGGAAAATTGGGCATTTTAATAAAATTTGAAAAAGGGATATTACAAGTGGTATCAGAGCATGGTCTTGGCACCTGATGGTATTAACAAGAAGCCAAACAAATAAAACACCACCCTTTGAATCAGTAGTTGAAGAAGTTTTGGTTGAAGAAGAGATAGTAGCAGAAAAAGAGTTCTTTTCTAAAACAATGGGTAGAGAGGAGGAGAAAAAATTAAGACATAAGGAGGAATTTATTGAAGCCTTAAAACCATGTTTTGAAGGACTTACCATGGTTATGCTAGATATGAATAAACAAATGATGAAAGGTTTCGAATTGTTGGGTAGCCAACTTTCAGGCAAAGGGATGATAGGAGATAATAGTGGTTCACACTCAGGGGAAAAGATGAAAGGGAATGAGCATATTTTCTCAAGTACAGGACCTCATAATAGACCTGATGAATTTCAAAGCACACAAAGGCATACTGCACCTAAATTTCTCACACCCAAAGAAGAACCCAATCTTGAATTGGATTACAAGAAACTAGTAAATGATTGGAATGATTTGAATGAAGAGTGTAAAAGAGGTGTACCACTCAGTGACTACATTGATGCTATGCAAAAGATTAAAATGAAGGGAGACAATAGGAGTCCATTCCAAAACAAAGAATTGAATAGTGCTATTGGAAAAATGTCACTTCCTACTTTTGATGGTTCTTCTCAAAATTCTGCTAACACTTGGGTGCAAAAATTGGATGTATATTTTCAGCTGAATCCTATGTTGGAAGAGGATGCATTAAAAATGGCCATTTTGCATCTGGAAGGAGATGCCAATGAATGGTGGTTTCATGGGCTGAAAACCTTGGGTCATAATCAGGTTAAAACATATGGAGAATTTGTTGACAGGGGTACTAGAAAGATTTGAACAAAAAGATCCAGAATTGCCTTTCAAAGAACTAGCTCAATTGAAGCAAACTGGGTCCCCTACCGAATATATGTTGGACTTTCAAAAATTATCAGTCAAGGTGGCTGATGTATCTATGGGAAGATTAGTATTGCTGTTCACTGAAGGTTTGGCTGAACCCTTAAGAGGTTTGGTCAAATCCCACAAGCCAACTACATTAAAAGATGCAATGAGCTTGACTAGGGATCTCCAAAATGTGCTTCCTAGAACGAGATTTCCTCCTAAGCCTAGCTATAAATTTGAAAAGAAACCTTGGAAAAGGGATGGATATGATAAGAAACCTTGGCAAAGAGATTCATTTGAGAGGAATAAAAAAGAGGGACTAAACAGGGATGAACTTAGAAAAAAGAAACTATGCTTCACATGCTTCCAACCATGGACACCGGGGCACAAATGTACCAAAGGAAAGGCTCAATACATAGAAGTATTTTCTGATAATGAGGGGTATGATGGGGGCATGGATGAAGATGGACATATTTCAGATCAAGAAGAGGCATATGAGACAGCAGTAGAAGAGGAAAGACAAGAAGAAAATCAGCCTTCACCGGACAAAGCAAGAATGGCAGTGCTTTCAGCAGTACCTCGCTATCATACTATCCGATGCAAAGGTGTGGTACAAGGACAAAGAACTTCAGTTTTGGTAGATGGAGGAGCCACTCATAACTTCATTGATGCAGAGATGGTAGAGAAAAGAAAGATACCTATTGAACCACTTGATGGCTTCACAGTTGTCATTCCCGGTCACAACACAATGCAATGCAAAACATGGGTTCCAAAGCTGCAAGTCACCGTAGGTAACTATACTTTTGTTGATAGTTTTTATGTGGTTGATGTTGCTGATACTAATGTGGTTTTGGGAGTGCAATGGTTGTATTCAATAGGAGAGCATACAGTAAATTATCAAATTCCTGAAATGAAATTCCAAGATTCAAAAGGAGTACAAAGAGTTGTGAGAGGGCAACACACTTATCCAAATCAAGTAGTGACTTGCAATAGCATGAGATCTATATTGAGGCATGTGGATATAGAAAGGGCTGTTGAATGTCATATTACATCTCCCAAGCCAACTATAAATATTGTCAAACACCCAAAGGAGATAGAGAGACTTTTGCAAAAATATGAAAAGGTTTTTAGAGACCTTCCACATGGTAGGCCACCAGATAGGGGGGTTGAGCACAGTATTGTTTTGGAGGAGGGTACTTCACCCATTCAAATACCACCTTATAGACATCCTAAAAGGTTTAGAGATGAGATTGAAAAAGCTATCCAAGAACTCCTAGAGTTGGGGCTCATTAGACCAAGCTCTAGCCCTTATGCTTCTTCAGTAGTGCTAGTGAAGAAAAAAGATGGAACATTGAGAATGTGCATAGATTTCAGAGCCTTGAACAAAAAGACTATCAAGAATAGGTATCCTATTCCTAGGATTGATGAGCTCATGGATGAGCTACATGGGGCCAAATACTTCTCAAAAATTGACCTTAGATCAGGGTATCACCAAATTCGAATGAAAGATGAAGATGTGCAAAAGACCGCTTTTCGATGTCATTTTGGCCACTTTGAATTTCTTGTCATGCCTTTTGGGTTAACTAATGCTCCAGCCACCTTTCAAGCATGTATGAATAGGATATTTTGCAAGCAACTAAGAAGGTTTGTTTTGGTTTTCTTTGATGATATTCTCATTTACAGTAAAACATGGGAAGAGCATTTGCAACAGTTAGAGATTGTGTTGAAAATCTTGCAAGAAGAGTCCTTATTTGCTAAATTATCAAAATGTGAGTTTGGGATGAAAGAACTACTGTATCTTGGGCACATTATTGGGCAAGAAGGAGTGAAGGTACACATGGAAAAAATCAGGGCTATCTTGGAATGGCCATCACCAAAAAATATTACCGAATTGAGAGGCTTTATTGGCATATGCACCTACTACAGAAAATTTGTGAAAGGGTTCTCCAAGTTGACTTCTCCACTCACTGATTTGACTAAGAAGGATGCTTTCAAGTGGGATGAAGAGGCTGAAAAAGCATTCCAAAAAATGAAAGAGGTAATGAGTAGTTGTCCCATACTTGCACTTCCTGATTTTACTAAACCTTTTGTTGTGGAATGTGATGCTTCAGGTGGAGGAATAGGGGCTGTCCTAAAGCAAGGCCAACACCCCATAGCCTTTGAGAGAAGAAATTTGCAGCCTCATGAAAAACTTTACTCCATCTATGATAAAGAAATGCTGGCCATTATGCATGCATTGGCCAAATTCAGACAATACTTGGTGGGCAGCAAGTTTGTGGTGAAAACTGACCATAATAGTCTAAGACACTTTCTCACCCAAAAGGATCTAAATGAAAGGCAACAAAAGTGGGTAAGCAAGATTCAAGCTTATGATTTTGATATTGAATATGTCAAAGGAAAGAATAATATAGTAGCAGATGCTTTGTCAAGAAGGCCTTCCTTTTCTCTCATGGATATTGCCAAGGATTGGAAAAACATGCTACTAGTTGAATATGCCAAAGACAAATTTGCTTGTGATGTGTTGGATGGAATCAAAGGGGATGATAATTATAGGATTTTGAATGGGCTGATATATTATAAGGGAAGAATTTATTTAGTTCATAACTCCAAGCTCAAGTACCGAATTTTGCAAGAAGCACATGATTCCCCACTAGCGGGCCATCCGGGGATCTTCAAAACTTATAGACAGTTGAGACAAAGATTTTTTTGGAAGGGGCTGAAGGAATATGTTCAGAAGTATGTGAATGAATGTAAAGCATGTCAACAAAACAAATCAGAACTTACATGTCCAGCCGGCCTATTACAACCATTGCCCATTCCGGAGCAAAAATGGGACAGTATTTCCATGGATTTCATCACCGGATTGCCTAAATCCTTAGGTAAGGATTGCATCTATGTGGTAGTTGATAGGTTGACAAAATTTGCTCATTTCTTTGCTGTTACATCATCTTTTAGTGCTGCACAAGTGGCTGATATTTTTTTTAAAGAAATCTTCAGATTGCATGGGCTCCCCAAGAGCATTGTCAGTGATAGAGATAGTAGATTCATGGGTTCTTTTTGGCAAGAACTTTTTAGATTGGTAGGCACTCAGTTGACTCCAAGTACCAGCTATCATCCACAAACTGATGGAAAAACAGAGAGGGTAAACCAATGGTTGGAAGGATACCTAAGAAACTATGTGGGAGGGGCAGCAAAAAGCATGGGCAAAATGGCTACACTTGGGTGAGTTTTGCTACAACACCACTTATCATATGTCAATAGGAATGTCTCCTTTCAAAGAATTATATGGTTATGATGCACTTACATTTGCTGACATTATATTTGGTGATAGTAGAGCCCCAAAGGCTAAAGATTGGGTGGAAGAGAGCCAAGAAATTTTAAAGCTCTTGAAAGACAATTTGCAGGTTGCTCAAAATCAACAAAAACAATATGCTGATAGACATAGAGAAGAGAGAACCTTTTCAAGTCAATGATTTAGTATATTTAAGGTTGCATACCTATAAACAAACATCTCTAAAAAAGAATGGAGCAGAAAAATTAAAACCAAGGTACTATGGGCCATACAAGGTAGTGCGGAAGGTTGGAGAAGTAGCATATGAACTAGAACTTCCGGAAGGGAGTAAAATCCACAATGTATTTCATGTTTCTTGTCTTAAGAAAGCTCTTGGTCAGAAAATCATCACTTCAGAAATACTTCCTCCTTTGGATGATGAAGGTCAGCTCACACTTGTTCCGGAAAAGATTTTGAAGACACGGGAAAGAAGGTTGAGGAGTAGAATCATCAAAGAATATTTAGTGCAATGGAAGGACTTACCAAATGAAGATGCCACATGGGAAGAGGAGAAGATTTTGCAGCATCCAAATTTGAAATTGCTTGAGGACAAGCAATCTTGGGTGGGGAGGACTGTAATGTCCCCATTCAAATAAGTGCATAGTAAGACAATCCCATCAATCCTACTAGTTTCCTAGGTTGGATGGGCACATGTGGGATGGTAATAAGGAAACTAATAAATGATATTTAGACATTAGAAGGGTTCAAGAATTTAATAAATATGATGAATAAATAAATTCAAGAGAAATTCTAGGTGGCAAGTGGTTTTGGAGACATATGGAGGTGGTGGGACACACACTAGCTTGATTTTTCAATGACACATGGCAGCTCTCTCTTGCCAATTCGAATTCATGGGAAGGTGAACACTCTTGGGTGAGTTGGTAAGTCATAATACATGGCATGGAGCATATTAGGTCGAAATGGGAAGGAATAGTAACCTCCATGGGAGAGGAAGAGTCAAATTGGAGACTAGTGGACACATGGGCTAGATTCCCTAGTTTTATGACAACAATAATGAAGCATCTATGACATTTTATGACAAAATTCAGACCTGACTTCTTACACCTGACCATTATGACATGTCAGCCCCAAAAATAGGCTCAAGAAGGTGCTCATGGAGTTGGAGGAATCTAAAGAGACTCAAATTCGAATTTGGGAGAAGATGGAAGGTTGGAACTAGGAGACAAGTGGCAAATGAGGAATATTTTCTAAATGGAAAATTATTGAATATATTGAGAGGATTTCGACCCCTTGAAGGCTAATGTTGGTTATAAAATGTAGAAATCAAGTATGAGAATGGCTTTTGATGATTTGAGAAAAATTGCATTTGTGAAGAGAGAGCTAGTGGATGACTAGTTTCTTGCCTTAGCCAATTTCGAGGGTGAAAGATTCCCATCCAAGTTGGTGTTTGGAGAGGCCACTCAGGTCTTTCATGGTGCTTTAATGGAGTTTTTATTTGCAGGTAGCAGCTACAGGAATTTTCATGGTTTGGTTTAGTGCAGCACTTTCTCTCCACCGTTTCCAGTTTTGAAGGCATATTCGTGCTCCTTGAGGGAGGGCGTTTTTGGTGAGCTATTGTACTCTTTGGGGGAGCTTCTAATGCCCCATTTATTTTTTAATATGAAGCAAATACTCTGTTCTTCATCTCCAAAAAGTTTCAGGTCGAAATTCCAAGTAGAAATGTATAAATCTCATTTTTAATGGAAGAACAATGCCATTTCCCCACTACCTTGTTGTGAGCCAATGTATTGATGATGATTTCGAATGTATGGATGATTCTATGATATATTTGTGATAAATATATTGCCATGGATGTCTTCTACAAGTTTCATGTACTGTACTTGAGCATTTGAAGGATTTTTACTCAGTTTAGTTGTATTGGGAGGTGAAATAGTGCCATTTCCCCAAGGGTCGAATTGGGGGTTTTTGCTGTTGAATGTGAGAGAGTTAGAACAGTATTAAAAATCAATTAATGGTGCATATGAGACCTTAATCACATACTTAACACATTATATACCTCTGTTCATAAATTTGTGGGAGTTTGGAGGCATTTGGAAGGCCATTTGCAGTGTTACCCGAGGGGGATTTGATGCACAAATTACTAGTCAAAATTACATATATTGATCAGAATACAAATCAAGTTTGCAGCAGTATTTGGAGGGCCATAAAACATCCCTGAACCTTATATTCAAGTCTAAATATCATTCATACACTCCTACAGAAGATTTGGGAGCATTTGGGTTGATTTGGAGGTCAAAACAGTAAAACTAGTCAAAGGTCGAAATTGGGAAAAAAAGTGGAAAATTGGGCATTTTAATAAAATTTGAAAAAGGGATATTACATCTGTACTTTGCAATATATTGTACGGGGTTCCAGTTTGAAATCCTCTCATAAGTACCATCGCTCTTGGCACCATCATGCACATATATTTCTCAAATACATATTGAACACCTGCATTCCCCATATTACTAACCAAGATCAGGTTTCGATCCAAACTTGGGATATGCAGTACCCCTATAAGTGTTCCCATCCTTCTATCTTTTATTCTCAATTGAGATTTTCCTCGACCGACAATCCTAGTTGGCAAATCATCTCCCAGAATGACATCATGGCCATTGAACTTCTCATATTCACATAACCATTCTGTGCGAGGTTTCATATGATATGAGGCACTAGAGTCAATCAACCAAGAGTCAGTATCTGATTGTGTACTTGTGGAGGCCAAATACACCTTTCTCTTCTTGTGAAGACTTACAATCAGTTGAATGTGCTTCTCAGATCCTTTATTTTTCTCAACTTTTGTTTATATATAGTTTTGTCTATAATTCCTGACTTTACTGCATCTCTAGCATGTGCTTTCATCGTTGGACCAGGGGATCTGGTCTTAGATCAACCCCTTGAATTTGATCTTTTATCAGGTGTTTTACCTTTTCCCCTATCTACCAGTCAACCTCTTACCATCAAGGAGTCATGGATTGAACCCTCCATGTTCTTTCATATCATCTCTTTTGATAGAATAGATGCAACCACATTGTTGATATTCAATGTGGTATTGTTGCTTCCAGTAGCCATGACTAGGCTATCTTAGGAATCTGGCAAATAATACAACAGATTGATACATTTTTCCTCCTTAGTGAGTTTAATATCCACAGATAACAACTAATTAATCAAAGTGTTGAACTTGCTGAAATGTTCTATAATTGTGTCATCTTCACTTATACTCAGAAGATATAACTTCTTCTGAAGAAACAACCTGTTAACCAGATATTTTGATTGGAACAAGATTCCAAACTTTTCCATAGCTTCTTTGCAGTGTCTTCTTTTGAACATTCAACAATACATAATCTGCTAAACAAATTCGGATTGCACTCCTTGCCTTCCTGTTGATTTTCTACCAATCTTCTTTCGACATGCCAATTGGATTTGTCCCTGGTTCGAATGCAACCCATTTTTCTCGATCCACAAGGAGATTCTCCATTTTAACCTTCCAATGCTCAAAATTATAACCACTAAACTTTTCAATTTCTATCCTCAACGTGTTATCCATTCTAACTATAATTCAACATTTCCAGAAATTTCCACTAAAAAATGTATTCACTAGATCCAAGACCAAGCCAAACCCTCAACAACAAAGGAATCCCTTTGTAGCCAAATATAGCTCTGATACCAATTGTTGGGTTATGATACCTAGTTATGGTGGTTATGCATATGATTCATTATTATACATAAAGCAATGGAACACAACACATTAACACAATACACAAAAATTACCCTGGAAACCCCTCCAACGGAAAAAAAAAATAACAAACCAATGAGATTTTCCACTCATATATTAATCAACACTCTTAACCCGTTTTTACAACCATGATTTAGTAGACCGCAAATCACACTTCATTACATACTATTTGATTTGCATAGCCATTACATTGTATTTATAGATGCAATAAAATCAACTTTTCTTTAATGGAAATCCATAACTTCATAACCACTTTCAGTCATTTTGTTTCAGTTGACTTGACTGGTTCAACCATGGTCAATTTCTTGTTGAGATTCTAGTAATTCCATTGAATTCTCACCGACCAATTTTTTTTCTTCAATCAAACAACTATTCCAGTCGGCCAATCAGCCATACTTGCATCATCTATCGACTTTCGACTCTAGTTGACTTATACCAGTCGACTATCAACTTAGATATTCGATTTCATGCAAAGAATATAACATTCCCGACAGGATGGGCATAGGACAAGGAGCTTACTGAAGTGGAAACACAACAAATGGATATAGACTCCACACCTATAGTATTAGGTGGAGGAACCTTTTGTGAAATAGGCATGATTCATTCCTCAAAAATTATTTTGAAATTGCAATGTTGAGGAATATACAACAACTAAATTAGGCCAGGGTACTACTTGTCTAGAGGCATTATTTTAGAGTACCGCCATGAGAGTATTTTAAAACTTAGGGATTTTAGGAAAATGGTGTGAAAAATGGCTATATGTATCACAAAAGGCATAGGTATGGTTCATTTTCAAATTATCCTTTGATATCATATTCAATATTTATCATCATCCCAATAATTCAATAATAGTGTGGGGTTATTCACATTGGATCCAACTCTAAGAGAGAGCCACGTGTTTTCCTATAAATAAAGCCATTAAGTTCACTGGCCATACCACTCATCAAAAGCCAAGGTTATGTTGTCAAATTCCCTATAGAGTTTCCTTTTATTTATCTCATGAAGGAATACATATTTCACCATCTAAATCTTGGAGTGGAGTATACATTGTTATTGACAATATACTTGAGCGGGCGCAAGCTAGATCTCCCTAGTTTAATGTGAATCTAGAACAAACAGGAACATAATACAACACTACTTTCCTAGATCAATTAGAGATCGGGTCAAATAGATATCTTACCTTCATATCTGTAGATATATCTCCTCGTTATTGCTCCAAGCTCCGTGGTCGTCAGATCCGTAGCTGCAAGACCTATCAAAACACATAGAGACAAAACAAGCAGTAAAACATATCTAAACACTAACTGATCTAAGTAAACAGTTAAGGAAGTAAACAATTAAGGAAATAAACTATAAACATCATCAACACAATGACATTTATGGAAATATTTTATATTACTGTAAAAAGAGTGAGAAATACAAAGTAGATAGATGATTACAACCAAAGCCTTAACGCTGCAATCTTCCACCAACAAGCCAAGCCTATGCCTCCAAAGGAAATGTATGCCTCCCAAGAGATGGATAGGGATCACCTAAGCTAATTCCACCGGCATGTAAGTCATATAGAATTCCTCCCTTTGGAATGGAGAGGAGCTTTGTATATATAGGACCAATTGGATATAGTAGGTTGAGGATCATGGGGAGAGGACTAAGGGATCCTCCCTTGATGTTAGGGAACCGTAGGATAGCTCAGCTAGGAGTTAGGGATAGGGATCCACCTCATCCATCTTCTAGAAATCGCTCGAAAGCCACCTTTATCCAAATTAACCAACCTCAGTGCAAGCTGCATGAGGGAAACCTGCGCCTGAGAGGGAGAGCATAGGATGCACAAAGGAAACTTGAGACACCGATGCAGTCTGCCAGATGGAAATCTGTGCCTAACCTAGTTGGGCGCTCCTTGTTAGAAGGAAACCTGCGTCGACCCAACTAGACATTGTAGACAAAGGGAAACAACTTGCTCTAAATGACTTCTTGATCAGGGAGACTTCTAGGGTCAAGGCATTGAGTTGACATGAGTCCCATGATGACGAGATTTAGGTGTAACATACATGGAGACAAAAAAATCTCCATTGAGGTAGCTATGGATTCCACCTTCCATCGAGAATTATCATCAAGATGCTTGTCACATATTTTGTTTCCCCTTTTTAAACTAAATAAAAGTTCATATTCTTTGCTATGTCGTGTATGGAATGGCATGTGTTTGAATTTGTTTATTTTAAATAAGGTATAGTAGGGAATTACTTACTTAGTGGATCTTAGATATGATTTATATTTATATTTGGTACTTGATTGACATAACCCTCAAGTAGGTATCTTTAGGTAAATTTAGGTGTCAAAACATTGACATTGGATTGGCGACTATTCTAAGGATGAAAACCTTATTCCATCCTTGGTTGCATGTGTGCCCCATTAAGCAATATATGTCAATTATGTGGTATACATATGTTTTCATTGGCAATAGTTCTTCTTAAACACTCCCTAGATTTGGATCACTTACTTGGTGCATCATCAAATTTAAGACATGTCATTACCACTACTGTTGATTTTTACAAAATTTCCTTGGAATTAGTGCTACTAAAAAGCTTGTTGTTGGAAATTCATACTTAAGAAAACCTTGAGCATTGCACCTAAGCACACACTTTGGATAGAAATTAAATCAATCCCCCCACCTTGGTCAATAACAATGCCCATTATGTGTCCTCCTTATGTATGCAGGTGTGATTAATCTTACACATGTGGAAAAATTGCTTGAAGTTGTTATATGATAAACAATTTGGATAGTGTGAGGTATTGTTTCACCCTGATAGCTCTAAAGAGTGGAATCACCTAGAAGCATGTGAACTTGGTACTTGGTTTGATGCTCCTGGTACACACACACATGTGTGTGTGTGTTTTCCTAAGTGCTAAGTAGATTTTCCTGAAAAAGGTGTGTTGTATGAGTGTACCAAATCCACATTGAAAATTGGATGCAAATACAAAAATGGTACTATGTCCAACCCAAATGCATTGCCACCAATTTGTATGAAAATTATCTAAGGTCCATAAGGAATAGCTATAATCTTACAAAGAAGGTTTATGGGGCCTTGTTATTATCTTGATTTCAAATACAACTTGGTAAAATATTTGGCATCCTTCCGACTCTGAATAAGGTCATAAACTTATTGCATTGAATTTCGACTCTTCACTTTGATCATATTCAACACTCTATAGTGGATGCACATTTTATTTAAACTATCTTTCTTTGATATTAGAACAATCAAACAATCAATGGAATCAACCTAATGTGCCACTTGTCTAAAAACTCATAAATATATCCCTTCCTCTGTCATTCTCTATTAATGATTTGCAAAAGATCAAAACCATTGAACAATGTTGTTATTATAGTTAGATCAATGTTGATCATAACTAGGAATTGATGTAAAGGAATGCCAATAGATTACTTTAAATATATTCCTTAAACACATATGAGTACTTTCCCAAGCAAACACGTGTATTCAATTGTCTTTATTGTTAAACCAAATAACCCTCTACCTAGCCACCTAGACCTTGACCTAATGACTCTAGTGGCACAAAAACCATCCAAATTGACCACTTGAGTCATCCCTAAGATGGATTCCTAGAATTGGGGGTACATTCCTTGATTTGGGGGCACATTCCCTGATTTGAGGAACTGTTCCCTAACTTTAGGAGTGAATGAGCTTGGATATGGTTGAGGACTAGATGCACTCCACTAATCTAGGTCCTAACTGACCCTAACAAACCCTATTTTCCCCAGTTGAGTGTTTTTATGGATTTTCATGCACATACAGTCAATTGCTTGTACAACACTCAGTTAGAACGAGTGACTGGGTAGTCTTGGGTCAGTTAAATTCACTCTAGGTGAGTGTGCATTGATAAGTAAGGGTATTCTTGACTATTCCCAAAGCACTTCATGACAAATTCAAATAGCCTCTTGACCTAATTCAGATTTCCTTGCAATATATTTTGTTCACCTTCATTCATTACAATTATTGAAATACATCATTATTTTCTTCTTATTTGCTTCTGGTTTTTGTGTGATTATATATGATATCTCATTTGTTACATGATTAGTTGGTTTTTGATTTAATTTTCACAATATATCTCTCTTGTTTATGTTCCTAGATCTATATGCTCAAGTTTTACATGGTATCAAAGCTGCATGGGTACTAAACTAGCCAGTGTTTTAATGACCTTTTTTCAGGGATCAAGTTTTTGCAGGTTAAAGAAGGGATTTTGCTTCCATCAAAGAAATAGGCCCCATAAGCTTCACAACATATGGACTACAAGGACATATGCACATGGACATGATTTGCCACTCAGATCACGAAGACCCTTTTAAAGGCCCGAAAGAAGAGGTGATCTACAAATTTCTTTTATCCATTAGAGAAATTGTCCCAAATCAAGTTTAAATTAAATAATCCATTGGAGAACTTGTCCCAAATTAGCCTCTTGCTAAAAAATACCTCCAGAATGTCTTCTCATTCTCCAGATCTACAACCTTTACTCCTACAGTTCACCAAGTTCCACAGAAAGATGCAAGGGATTTTTAAATTCCATTCGAAGCAAGGAGTGGTCAAGAACCGCCATTAAAGCACTTCAAAGTGTTTGGATATCGTGAATGGGCACACATGCACTTCAAAATAAGGAGGAGTCACAAAGTTTTGCAGGGATCTTCGCAAAGCCCTTCATCAAGAAGTAGTTCACCCACTTGAGAGCTACTTTGGGAGTGAAGGCATATTTTTAGTAGGCTTCTGAAATATTTCTCTTCACACTCTCTTTTATGGGTTATTTATTTTGCATGTGTTTTTTTCCCTCTTTCCCAATTTTCAGATAATTTTTATGTGTGCATGGGTACCTAATATGGCTGCAAATTGTTAGGACTCATTTTTACTTTTTTATTTTTATTTTTTCACCTAGTTAGGCATATGGGGGGGGGGGGGTGCTAGAGAAAATAACCCTTTACCTAGCCACCTAGAACTTTACCTGATGACTCTGTCACTCTAGTGGGACAAACCCCATCCAAATTGACCACTTGAATAATCTTTGTGATGGATTCCTAGAATTGGGGGTGCATTCCTTGATTTGAGGAAATTTTCCCTAATTTTAGGAGTGACTGAGCCTCGAAATGGTTGAGGACTAGATGCGCTCCACTAATATAGGTACTAAGTGACCCTAAATATCCCTACAAATCCTGAGTTCCCCAATTGAGTGCTTTTAGGGATTTGCGTGCACATACAGTCAATTTCTTGTACATCACTCAGTCATAACTAGTGATTGGGGAGTCTTGGATCAGTTAAACTCAATCTATGTGAGTGTGCATGGCTAACTAAGGGTATTTTTCTCTAGTTAAGCTTGACTAGTCTCCAAGCACTACATGAGCAATTTGAATCGACTCCTGACCTAATTCAAATTGCCATGATATGTATTTTGTTCACCTCCATTAATTATAGTTAATGAAATACATCATTATTTTCTTCTTATCTGCTTCTGGTTTTTGTGTAATGATATATGATATCTCATTTGTTACATTATTAGTTGTTTATTGATTTAATTTTCACAATATATCTTTCTTTTTTATGTGCCTAAATCTATATGCTCAAATTTTACATTTATACCTTTTATAATCCTCCTAGCCATTCATTTCCATTAGCAAATATTAGTATATAATTAATTTAATCAAACTATGTATAACTCATTACATTCACCATGAGCAATGCATAATTAATAGTATATGACATCAAATGCACATCATGAATGCAAAAATTGATAAACACATTGTCATATACACATGATGATAGTCATGTATTTGTATTAAAAATAGGTCAAACTATACATTTTTATACAAAATGGAACATCATTCCAAATATATATAATGGAATGTTATGCCATGGCAAAAATGGAATAACTATAGCTTGTGGCCTATACACAAATTTGCCTCTCGTGCCCAAAATTCCACATCATGGCTAATGTAAATAGTGGGTGTCTCAATCACCCTGGCCACCCTCGACAATCCCATGCTTGTCTCCAAAATCAATCTTCCTCCTCTTTGAGCTAGAGGAAGCTTGGGCCTTCTTGCGTTTGGGTGTAGAATGCCTCTCTAGGCTATGAAAGGGAAACACCAACATATCAACCTTTTCCCATAATTCTATCAGTTAATACATATAAAATATACAATTAGAATTCAAATCTTAAATACTCACCTAAAAGGAGATAATATATCATGATGGGGTTTCTTGCCTCCTTGATCCAACCTCTCAACAATGCTTCCCTGCAACAATTACGAAAATCAATTAATTCAAAAAAACAAGATGTGTTATTTTATCAATTTTATTAATGCTTTTAAAGATTTTAATCAACTGATAAATCTCACCATGAATATTTGAGGCAATGGGGGAGATTTCCCTTCCTGTCCAAGAAGTGGAGCACTCAGGTGGACAACAAGCTTCGAGGCAATGGTGGAGGAGGGGGATAATGTAGGTACATGGGAGGGGGGAGATATAAGTGCAATGGATGGAACATATGTAGTTGCAAAGGATGGGGTGGAAGTAGGTATAGCAACCATAGATGAAACCACTATAGATGTAGATATAAAATATGGAACACTAGTTGCTGGAACACTAGTCGCTGCAATGGTGGGTGCAATGGGGGGAGGGTTTTGATGGTGTATTGGTGAAGGTTGGATAGGTGTGTGACTAGCAAGAGGGGGTGGGTGTTGGTGGAAAAACACCCCCACTAGATGTATAATGGATGGAATCACCCTAAGGGGGGGGAATGGGTATGTCAATTTCTGGGGCAGGCTGCCCAACCACTAGACTTCACATGAATTGTGGAAATAGTGGACTAGGTCGACGATGGGAAAGAATGGGTGGATATGGAAATGGAATGGTGAATGATGGCACCTGCATAAACATATGCAATACGTTTGATTAATACAAAAACATGTAAACTAACCATATCGAGACAATGAAATTCACATCAAATATATAATTAATTTAACACCTATTACCTTGGTGAGGGGTGATCTTCTTACCCCAGATGGAGACCCCTGCTCAATCTCTTCAGAAAACGCCTACGGAAACACATTAACATTACGATTGATTTCTCATAAATAACTTTGAAATTTTCAAATAAACTAATTTTTAAATCCTACAATCATAAAGTCATTTAAATACCTGTGTGTGAGGTGCTGCAATGTATCTTGCTACTACCATTGATGCATCAAGGTTGGGAGAACTAATGTCATCCCACCTCGATGGAGGTGTGTCATCTTGAAACAACTGTACATGCCAAAAGACACAAGTTAGATAGAAACACTTTAAGTTATGTTTATCTAATATTTTTCAATTGTACAATTAAGTATATACTCATTGATTTACCGTCATTTAAAAATCATACTAGCCTCATCCAAACAGCTCTCTCATGTAGGATCCTTCATTTGGCCATGGAAAGCATGCCCATAGTGAGTGCATCAATGCGGTAATGCTCAGCTCTGTGAAGAACCCCTTTACTCACCGCCTTCCATGGAAGGCCCATGCTTAGTGGGCTAGAAGGATTTGCCCCTAAGGGTCTTCCACACTTTTTCTAATGGCTCATGTCTAGATGATGTCACGAATGCATTGTGCTGCAGTACAGTACATGTAAGAAAAAATATGACAGTGCCAGTGTTAGCTAAGCGATCTAATAATCGAGGTGTCTGTGGGGGGGTAGGTGTATTCCTAGGAGCAGGTGGCCCTCTCATTGGATTATACCTAATTGTCGGTTGATTTGGGCAAAGCCAAGACCAACCCCTTGAAACTCACTAATGTAAAAATAGTTCACTTGGAAATCCAACACGATCTCATCATATAGTTTCCAAAGAAGATATAATGGAACCTCCCTATTGTTGCAAGGAGGTTTGTAAAAAACCATGAACCAATGACTCATCCAATTTTGTTTCCATGGATCGTATGTACACCAATCCATGCAAAGGCACTTGTTTTGCAGATTGAGGGGTTGGTTGCTTTTGGGGTAAACGAAAAATTCAACAATCATTTGTTTTGTAATTTTCAAATCTTTGATTTGTTCTTTACTAAGACCATTGGGGTAGAACTTGCTCATCGTGGCCTTATATTTATATATGCTCTACAATTGATCGTGGGCATGGTCAACAAAGGTAATGATGCTATCAAAAGATCTGGCTAATAAAAGTATTGATGGTTCCCTTATGCTATCAACTTTACGTGGGTACCCATTTAATAAATTTAAAATAAAAATAAAAATTAAATAAATCTATCATTATATAAGAAATTACATTTTTCACCCTACATAATTTTCATAAATACTTATGATATTTAAACAATTGAAAAAGTTTGTAATTTTCATAAATGCTTATGATATTTAAACCATTAAAAAGTTTGTATTGCTTGAGAAAGACTCAAAACCCAATTCATTAATCTTTCCTAAAATGTCTCTCAAACCTAATTCTCAATCCCATGTCAACTTTATTCTCGATCCCATCCCAATATTTCTTTTCA
The DNA here is from genome assembly GCA_027924585.1 of Larix kaempferi. Lineage (NCBI taxonomy): Eukaryota > Viridiplantae > Streptophyta > Pinopsida > Pinales > Pinaceae > Larix > Larix kaempferi. The sequence continues at coordinate 15,111,324 of BSBM01000643.1, forward strand.
CCTTTTCATTGTATGGCTGAGAATTATACACATCACAAATGAAGTCTCGGCGAGTAGTTCAACTTGCCTTTTTTTTTGGTTGAGCTTGTTTATTTATTACATATGATATTATTTTCAACTCATGACAACTCCTTTAAAATGGAGTCTCATTGAGTAGTTCAAATGGTCTTCTGAATTTGTTTATTACATATAATACTAAAGTAGAGCTCTCACTGCTTGCACCCATTTTTTTTATAAGCTTATCTATTTACTAATAGGTTTAAAAAAGCCCTCACGTTTCAAAAAATATTATTTTTAAATATATATATTTTTAATTCGATCAAAATATTTATTGAATGCTATTTAAATATATGAACATCGAAACAAAGTATAAGAAAGAGTGGAGCTTTTCTAAGGATTTGGGAATTGTGATTAAAATGTTGGTATTAAATTACATTGTTTCATGCGTAAAGTAGTGAAGTGATATATATTTTTAAACATAAATGATTATATCCATTTAACAAAGCAATACACAATATATATAAACCAAGTCTATCATATATTCTTTAAACATTATAAAAAATTCATAAGTACTTCCTATAACATGTGCTTAAGGAAACCACTTATCCACGTTAAAATGAAAAGTATGCTCGAGAGAAAAGTCGAAAATGTTAAAATAGAGTTCGGTAATTATTATATTTCTTCGATTCATGAGATTAGAATCTACAGTCTATCAAATTACATTGCAAAAGATTTTCTGTGTGGTGATTTGATTCTCATCCAATATGAGGCCAAAAAGATATATAATAAAAAAATACAATAATACGACAACTTCGTAGATTTGTTCAAAAAACCTACAATAAAATGAAAACCTTGTAGATTAGTTTTTCTTTATTTGACAAATTTTACTGGTATATATGAATTTACAATTTTTAAAAGTCAACTAACTCTTATAACAATTTGCGAGTTGCCAGTTGTTTTACGTTTCTTCCTCCAACACAGAAGTATTATAAAAGTATTATAAATAAATGCAGACAGATATTGTGATTCAAAGTCATGGACTGTACTTAGATTACTCATATAAACCATGTTCTTCCAGAATTGAAATTAATCTGTTGAAGTTGTAGGTTGCAGAGCTTTAACAATAAGCGACGGGATTTTCTCCACTAATTTTCATGGCGATTTAAATGGGAATTGCGAAGAAGCTCCTCGTAACGGGTCTCCTGATACTCCTGATACTGGTTCTCTGTCAATTAAGAGAATACTGTTTTTATATTGGATGTTAGGATGCGTCCTAACGGGTAAGATTGGAGACAATCTCAAGCAATGTGGTTCTTGCTATATGGACACGATAACCAGCGACAGGGCTCGTTGCTCTTGACACAACTCATTGACGTCTCGATTGCTGATTTCCTCCATCCAACGAGAAAGGACGAAAATTAACCTTAAACCTTGCTCCATCCATCCAGCTCCATCCATTTAACGTTGGATGAATTGGATGGAAAAAATCAATAATATAGATAAGTTCAAGTCTCATTGAAAGAATGAGTAATTGAGATAAGTTTAGGCCTCATTAAACTGTGTGATGATTCTTAATAAGAAGATATTGTGACAAATGCTTTTTCAAAGTTCCGAAGGGAAAGAACGTTTCTGGTAGACTTTCCACTCATCTTCCAGAAATCAAAGAACAAGAAGCTATGAATATCCAATAGCATTTTGACACAATCTTATTTACTATTCAAATATTGCAACCATATTTCTTAAGATCTATGCAAGGTAGATGTAGGCTTTAGTTTTGAGTAGAGATAAGGAAGTGTCTTAGCTAGATGTACAGGGTGAAGATGTGAGGTGAAAATTGTTAAAAAATAAAAGATTTAATGTAAAAACTTAGATTCTTTAGAATGAATATGTAATTAGATTAAGGTGTTAACTGGTGATTATATTAACTGTGGTACTGGAATTAAATTAGGGTTTTAATTTATAATTATTTATTTATGGTGATTTTTTGAATTATATTAGAATTTTAATTTTTAAGTGTGGTGATTTTATTTAGTCAGCTACATATGGTAATTTAATTAGGTTTTCTGCTTTCATACAAAATGTAATATCACTAAAATAAAATCAATGCATCTTAACAATACTATTACATCATATTGCATTTCCCATTAGATTTCAAATTAGAAGGATGTTAGATTATAATGCAAATGTCCATGTCAATATATAGATCAAGAAATTATATATATTCCTTAGTGGAAGCAATGCAACTAAACAATACTAGAAAATAACATTTCTTGGAATCAAAGCAATGTAAAAATGATATTAAATAAAATATAATATAAACTAAATAACAATAATATTAGATCAAAGTTGCATAAATTTAAAATTATAGTAATCTTAGATTATAAAAATAAAATCTCCATTAAATACATAGATAAATAAATCTGAACCATACTAAAAAAATTGTTTTAATATACTCAAAACAATTGAATTCAATATAATAAAAATTAAAAATGATTAAAGATAAACATCCGAATAAATAAGAGCCACGAGGTGGCAATGTCCTCGATCTTGGAAATAGCGAGGAACTATGGTGTAGAATCAACAACACTTTTGCAACTAGAAAAGCCTTTGCAACTGAGACTCTAGAGACATTTTGCATTTTGCATTTTTTTTTATAGAGGAATTAAAACTTCATATGTCAAATTAATTTTCTAAATATATAAATATTCATGAGATTTGCGGTTAAGCAATTCATTGTTTTGAGACTTAAAAAGGAGGTATTAGAGTTTTGTGCTAGATCTTTTTTATATTTGTTCTGGTTTTTTGGCAAGCAGGCTATACATAGATGGTCTTTGCACATCTTTACTTAAAGGACAACCTTGAAGATCTGGATGAAGGTCTTAATTTGAATTGGGGGTTAAAATCCTCCTTTGACATAACAATCCTCATTTGAGATAAATTTTTGATTGAGAATTTTAAACCAAGATCAATGGTCCAAGTAAAAAATATGCATAATGCTTGTTTATATTACTCATTATTTTTCTAGGTTTAATGTAGAAGTAGCAATAACCAAATGTATTATTCTCATGTGATAATGCAAACAACTATTGAAATAATAATCCTGCAACAAATCATGGAATAGAGACATTTAAAACACTAACCAAGCATTTAATAAAATACCATTTTTTTAAAAGGTTGATTAAAAATTCTATACACCGAAAACCAAATAAAAATAATAATCTAAGTGGTTACTATTGTAGAAACCACGCTTCCATAAAGGTGCTAAGCCTTAGTTTTAGCTATGAGCCTACCATTGATGGTAGATTGCTAAATTGTAAAAGGAAAGAGAAGACATTGCTTTTGTGGAAACTGAAGCTACCTTCAACCATAAATTATACTAGAGAGAGAAGCACCAAACCTATCTATAATGACTATTTCAAATTTCGGTAAAAACTCTTCAAAAAGTTGTTGGGAAATCACATAATCATGTGTCATTGTTATGTAAGGCAAAGGTTGAAGATTCTATATTTTTTCCACCTATTGTTAGAGAAGGGTCTCATTCATGTCTCTAGGGGAATTATGAGAAATTATTGAGAGTTTAGGGTTTGAATCAAGATGTCAATTGTCATTTGCGAGGTTCAATGTTGATCTTGACTTTGTTTTCACCCAAAAAACATCTTCAACAAAAAGAAAAAAATAATTACAAAAAAAAAATAAAAATTTGAAAAAAAAAGATAAAATAATTAATTTTTTTTTTGTAAACATCAATACAAACATATGAATGATATCTTATTTGTTTTTCCATTAACCAAAAAGGAAATAAAGAGTTTTTTCAATTATTCAATTGTATTTTTCCCAAAAAAACAGTAAAGAGTTTTTTTTCCATTTAATTGTATTTTTCACATTAAGGAAATGCACACAAATAACTACCATCCAAATTAACCCTTTTGTTTGAAATAGACTTGAATAAATAAAATTTAATTCTCAACCAATAAACCTTTTCTTGATAAATATAAGTCAACATGGAAAACATATATGGGTAAACACAAGGAAATGAATATATTCCAATCAAGCACCTTTCATCTGAAAAGTCAAGCAAGTTAAAAATATCGTTTAAACTGATAGTGATTAATATCTTTGTGGTATAATTTATTATCGAACAGGTACAGTTATTTCTAGGCACATGAGATTTTCAGAAAATTGATTAAAAGATCTATTAAATCTATCCACAGCCGATAATAATAAACCTATCCACAGCCGATAATAATAATAATGGGTAGAATTATTTAATTATCAAACGGGTAAATTTAATTCTATCTATCCACAGTTGATAATAATAATAATGAGTAGAATTATTTAATTATCAAACAGGTAAATTTAATTCTAGGTGCTTGGTAGTTTTAGAGATTTAGAGTGAAAATGAAATTAGTACTGTTAGACTGAAATATTTTGGATGCGTGGATGCAGGAAATACCTGAAAACCCAAATTCTAAGCCAAGCTGCAATAAGCTCCGTGTATATAGGAAACATGGAGAATTCTGAATCCGTCTAGTATTCACTAACGGTTGAGCTGCCATTCACGAAGAAAATTTAATGGTCATTTCTATTGATTTGCTAAAGGATCAATGAATTAATCAACTCCGGCAAAATATTGAAAAGGTAGGTACCGGACTTGGGTAAACATATTAGACACACCTGCAGCTAGTCCAACTGTAGGGAATATGCGTAGTATTAGCATCAAGTGTTGTTTGCACATTAGGGCGTTTATAATATATCTATGCATAGTTTTCAATGCAAGGATCGTAGCCAGCCATCTTGCTAACGATCTGTTAGATAAAAATCATATAATGTGAGACCTGATGTAATGCCCGCCTCGGTACCTTAACTGTTTAAAATAATGAGGTACTAGTTTTGAAATGAACCGGCTAAGTAAAACACGAACCATTTGAATTTACTTTGAAAATGCTTGAACGACAGTTATAGAAACTATTACTTTACTTAATAAATGAATGTTGGATATGCTTGACTGATATAGAATGACTAAATGTTAGATATGCTCGACTGATTGAGATAGAATGACTGAATGTTGGATATGCTCGACTGATTGAGATAGAATGACTAAATGTTAGACATTGTAGTGCCCCTAGACTATTATAGACATTGAGGGCACCTACTGAGTCACCTAACTGTTTGAAACATTAATAAAATAACCCTACGATTTTATTTTGAGTATATTTATGATTACGATTGATTGATATATGTGCATTTGGGTAGTTATTGTGAATGGACAATTTCATGTTGTTTAACGATTAACTTTGATATGAAAACTGTACATATGAATGATGCTTAAACGACTAGCTGTGCAATTGATTATGTGATTAGACGAATGAGTAATGATTAAGTAAATTATAGATGCTTAATGAAGCAACAGATTTATAAAACAAATTGTGATTATTGAGGACAGTGCTACTAATTTACGTTTGCGAGAAATGTGTGTAGCGACAGGTGAAACGGTTCACCAACGGACACACAAAGGAATATGAAGGGTCGTAGAGTACGAGTAAATCACACACAGGGAGAGAGACGACGATGTCGACTTCCGACGGAATACCACGCTTGAGCAGATAAGCACTGATCCGCTTGCTCAAGAGGAAAGCGTGAGGGCGTACGAGGTGGGCCACGACGGAGCTGGTCACGTACGAGTTGGGGGGCGCGCAGTGAGAACGGACTCACTCCTCAATGCCATTAGTCCCTAGATAGCATGTAGACGGAGGATGGATGGTAACGATTCCTAAAATCCCTACAAGAATTCCCGCAAGTCAAAACGGAAAGATGGTGGCAGAAGGGCCCGACGATGCGGTACCCTGTCGAGAACGGAAAGAATGGATGCAAGGACCCAACGATGCGGTACCATGCCAAGGAATGGAAACCATGGATGACTGGACCCGACGGAGTGGTGCCATGTCAGGGAATTGAAATTAAGGAACTAGGAGCCCAACGGCGCGGCACCGTGATCCTAGTGAGTTTGATTGTTAAATTTAACTACATAAAAACTTATGAGAATAACTCTAGATTATTACTTAGCAAATGCATAAAAATAATTTAGGCATTTGCACATGAATAGTTATTTTTGTTGAGCATTTAAAATAATAGAAATCATTATTTAGGAGCAAAATAGAATCCTAAGATTAGACACCTAGTCAACTAAAAGCTAGGAGTTAATTAAAATATCTGGGGGACAAACTGGAGCAAACTTAGGGGTGTTGGTGCACTTCCTAGAGAAATTGACACTTGGATGGGTGAGTGTTTTAGTTAAATAATTAATTAAAAATATTTAATTATGCATGAAGCGACATGTGTCGCATGAGATTTTCCTTTATAAGGAAGTCTTGGGGAATGGGTAAAGGGCCCATAATTTGGACGATTGTCGTAATTTTCGAATGCCTCAAAGACTTGCTGCTATCTAAGGGTTTGGCTTAGAAATCCTGGTGGGAAGGGAAGCCCAAGCTGAATTTCTGAAATACTTGTGTGAGCTCTACGACCCAAAGCTCGGGGGAGGCCATGCGACTGAAAGCATGAGCCTATGGTTGGGTGGCGGAGCTAACGGTTGCTCCGCCTATGGTTAAACGAGCTTTGCTGGAGGGATCCTACGGAAGACGAAGGCGACAATGGACCAGTCGGATCTGGTTGACAGGTTAAGGTTTTGCTTATTTTTGTTAAGTTATTCACGCTTTTTATTTTATTTTTTTCAATAACTATGATGGCTAATTTGTTTGTATGAAGTTGTTAAAGTTTCAGGTTCAGTTCAAGGAGACCCTAAAGGAGGGACCCTACATTTGGTATCAGAGCGAGGTCGAGCCTTGAGGGCACTAGACTCATGATACCGAGGGGTTGTCGGTATTTTCATCAAGAAGGATTGACCTGGACAGCCGAATCGGTCGCTACTACAACAGTCTATCCATCCCCTACTCGACAAACAAATCAGGTTCAATGTTCTTTTAATTTAGTTTCCTTTTATTTTCGGTATTTGAGATTAGTACTGTAGTTTTAATTAAAAAAAATATACAGTGACTTGAGAATTGATCTGCCCTCCTCCAATTATATCGGTTTTGATTTCGATCTTTATACATTTTTAAGTTCATACAATTTTATGTGAAAACTCTATAAATTTCGATTGGAATCTCTGTACATTAAACGTGAACCTTGGTGCGGGTTGTCTATTTGAACTCTGTGTATTACTCTTATTTTGACGCTGCTGTTGAATTATTGGTCATACCCAGAAATCGGATTACGGATCTCTGTGTGTTTTCTTTAAATGATTTGCTTCCTGAGCAATTTCTTTGACCCCTGTTGATGAGATCGTGTTCCTGAGTCAAAGGATTATGGATCTCTGCGTGGATTATTAAATCCCAAATCTCCGTGCTAAACAGGAACTCGATTCCGGTTGTATGCTAGTGATCTCTAGACATAGATCGGGGTCATCTCTGAGTTTTAGCCCAGAAACATATTCAAAACCGATCTCTTACTCAGGATTTAGGTTTATACCTTTATGGGTGATCCCTGTCTGCTAGGGTAGTTGGCCTTTTCTTTTTGGATCTATGTTATGCATTGACCTCTGTAAGAATCGTAGATAGGAGAATTATTTTTCATTTAAACCCTGTTGATATTATATATACACGGTTGCAAACCAAATTTGAACATTTTCTTCTCTCGATCTCTGTGGATGAAATTGTACAGACCGAATTGGAAACACTATCTAATCGACCCCTGTCTTTGCTTTTGAAATGAAATACCCGACATCTACATCGTGGTGTGATTTTTTGAGATGTACCAAATTTACCTCTGTTTTTCCGATCTGAAAAATTGAAGTAACATATTTCAACTCTGTATCTCTGTCATTTATATACTCGTGTAAATTATTCCTATCAAGTGAAGATCGAATGTCTCTATCTGTATTTAGCCATTGAACTTTTCTGAATAGTCTCTGTATCCATTTAAGATTGGACCTCAGATCCATGAGATCGAAAATCCAGGATTTCGCTATCGCTATAATTTTACTGTGTTTTCGTTGAAACATCCTGAGTAGTCTATGTCTAATTTAAGGGTCGAATCTCCGATTTCTTGATCAAAATGATTGAGTTCATAAATGTCCCTGGGATCCCCAAGTCTCCAGAATGAGGACACCTCGCAGAACTCTACGATCATACTGATACTTCATTAATTACATCATACTGTGTATGTCATGCAACCAAATCATATCTTAGCCTATGCATAACCCTGCACATTCACAACTGCACCTTACTACTAGACTCGCTGACAGACTTGATCCCAGCGTAGAAATAGATCCCATACAGCTCATTCCCGGATCTGATTCGCAAATATATTTATGTAAACTCTGTTTTAAATTATTCATTTTATAGACTGCTGCACATATAAGTTAAAACTAGGATCCAATTTGCGGAAGTGGATTTTAATAAAGCCAAACGGAACCGTTTCTCAATTATGTGTTCTCTGTCTTAATCCTTCATTTTATAGATTGTTGCATACATTTGCTTGTAAACCAGGATCCGATTCTTGGGATTGAACCTAATGAAGACGAACCCATATTTCCATTCACTGAAACTCTGTTTATATTTTATCAGCATTCCATAGTTATTTCATCAAGGTCGAATTGGTTCAAGAATATTTAAACTCTGTTTATAGTTTATCAGCCTCTCAGAATTTATTTATTTTTTATTTCAAAATCGAATTGATTGAAAGATTACCCGACTCTGTTTATAGTTTATTAGCATTTCCAGAAGTAGGGCATCAGAAGACGTTTTGGTTTAAAACTATTCAAACTCTGTTTTCTTTCCATTAGCGTTTTTCAGAATTATGTCATCAGAAGTCGATTTGAGTTACTACTAATCAAACTCGGTTTGCAATTGTGCAAAGTAAACTCTGTATAGTTATAGAATACAAGCCTTAGATCGAATCGACGGTGTCTTGGCAACATTCTGGAACTTAAACTTATGAAGGCTTAAAGATTAAGTCGAAACCCTCTATTTTGATTACTTTAAACTCTGTTTACAACCGTGCATGGGATATGATCTAAACACCTAAATCTCCACGAATTTAAATCGAGGAATCTCGGATCTCTGTTTGCTTGACTATATTTTTACTTAGTTGTAATTATTTTGGGGAAACTATGTTTTGTTGGTGTATATATCATAAGATGGCTCAAATATTGTGACCAAGCTCCAACTTAATTTATAAGGACACTCGTATTTGCTCGGGTTGTGATCCCTGTGAGTTTATTTCAAATATCTCATGTTTATTACCGGATCTTGAAATCGCCCTCCCCAACTTTCTGAGTTCTAAATCATCCAAGTATGAACCTTTCGAACTCTGGTATTATGTTTATAGTCTATTCAAAGTTCGGTGATCAGATATATTTTAGGGCATGTAGCATATATGTCTTCAGTATGAGCCATTTGGATCCCAGCGCAGCTTGCCCACCACAATCAACGGCTGGGTCAACACCTCAATCAAGACCACGAAGATCTCTGTGTCTAAAACCTCTCGACTCTATCTGTAACTGATGAATACCCGACGAATTGTGTAGATGTTTGCATAATCCTTCCCATTTTGAGGTCGATAGGTAGATTAGATCTGTAAATATCCTGCGTCTCCCCTACACTGAGTGATCTCTCTCTTGATTTTTGAGAACCCCATATGAAGATTTCACACATGTTCAAACTGCTTTTGTTGTAGTGTATAAGAATGCTAGGCCTACATTTCCAGAACATTGTCCGCTTGCAATCCAGAAGCTAATTGAGAAATGTTGGATTCAAAATCCAAAAAAGAGGCCAGAGTTATGGGAGATTGTCAGTATTCTAGAGCAATTCGAAAGCTTCTCTTCTTTTTTATGGCACATTGAATATGTGTCAAAACCTCTGCTCTAATGAACAGAAGCACCGGCTACCACAATGGTTTGGCATACGAAATCCTGGAAATGCAACTATATCACCATCGCCACCTAATTTAAACTAATACTCTTTCATCCCATTGTTCTCTTATGATGATGACGAATATCTTCCAAAGACAATCATTGTTTTTTATATTATACTATGAAATCACATATCAGCTTGTATATATTCTTTTATTGCAACTTATGTAACTTCTAACTAACATTTCCTTTGGTCAATTTGTCCTTTGATCCGGGAAGGATGATTTGATGAAAGGAGCAGCTGCTCCTGTCCTGTACCATATCCAAACCTTTCTTCCATCACTATCTATGCATCACTATTATTTTATAGTTAATAATATCATTCATTCAAGTCGTCCGTTTTGCTTAGATACTGCATTAAAGCGATGATTAGAATCTCTTGTAGCTGTATCAATCCTCCAAGCCCTGACTGTATATCTGAAGTAATGTATTTCCAATCAGAAGCAATGATGGTGGTACATGGATGTCTGTTTTCAGTTATGACTCATGAGCATGTCTGAGAACAAAGACAATTTCTTCTGTAATGGTTGGGGAAAGATACCTTTTCCAGAAAACCAACAATGTATAAATAATTTAAAGAAAAGTTGTCCAACACAGCAAAACCTATCAGTTATTCCAGGATCACGTTCAGACTAGTATGTACTACTTGAACATAAGGTGAGAATCTGGAATACCCAGCTCCCTGTCTAAATAATTTTGGATGTTAAAGGGTATCTTTTATTAAAAATTATTAAGGGTTGATTAAGTATTGACCCTTTATTGAGATTATTGAATGGAGATTAAAGTATGGATCTTTTATTGAGATTAATTGATTAAATCGGTACTCTGCCCATGCACCGAATACTCAGACTATCATCACGATTGTAACTTCCTGTCTATGCACTAAACGTTACTTAAGCTCTGCGTTTGACTGAGTTCCTGGAAATTATGATTCGAATTAAGCATTTTGATCTTGAAAACCCTCTGCGTTTCCAGATCCAAGTAAATTGGTTGTGTGTGCTCCTTAAAAACCTGTGGTTACCCATTTCTTATGGCGTTTCCAGATCTAATTAAATTGACTATGTTTGCTCTTAAAAGTCTGCGTTTTTGAAGGTTCGTATTCTTCCATTTACAATAGCAATCTCAGAATTTATTATAAATTGTTATTTTACAATCCGTTTGGAGTTCCAGATTTCACAAATTTGTATGACTTTTCCTTCAACCTCTGCGTTTCTATTTCTATTGGCATTCCATTATCTCTCTTTCAATTGAGTCATGATGATCTCTGCGATTTAGCATTGGATTCATTTTTATTTATAGCAGTGATCTTGCCATTTAAACCCTGGAATCGTGGCCCTTTATCTCTCTGTCATTTCGAATTCATGTGGTGTTCCAGATCTCATGACTTGATTTATAAATTACTTATTTACAACTCTGCCTGGATCCATTCCTTCTGGGCATTTCCAGAATTTATAAAAAGAATTGTATTAATCTTAAAAATCGGCGTGGATCATTTCTTTTGAGCATTTCCATAATTTATAAAATGATTTGCAATTGACCTTAAAAATCTGTGCAGACCCATTTACTTGGCTTTTCCAGAATTCATGTTAGGAATTGAATTGAGTTCTCTGTATTCTATTTCTAGAATTATTGATTTTGGAATATGGTAAATTATCTCTCAGTTAGGAGGAGACGTAACAAAAGCAAATTTCCATTTGTTGGGAATCGTAAATAAATTAGATTGATGTATATTACTTTTACCATATATAATTACGAATTGGGATGGGAGTTTTGTCATATGTGGGAATAAGAGAAGGAATAATTATGCTTGATTAAGGTATAGGCTGAGGCTATATTTTTATCATAGACATCTATAATTTTGGATTATTCTCTATTAGAAAAAGCATACATACATGGGAATGAATAGGTTACTACTTAATTAGTTATTGGGATACTTTGTAAGTTGATGATTATTCTTCCATGTGAAACGTTGGGATTATGAATACCATATAAAATGAATATTTATGCATACTTGTAAGTTGACTACATCATTCCATGTTGAAGGTTATATTGATTATTACCCTTAAATTGAAAAGTCGATTACATCATTCCATGTGGAAGGTTATACTGAAATTGAAAAGTTGATTATGAACACTTGCTTAGAGTTATCACTCAAATGTTGATTATGAATACTTGCTTAGAGTTATCAAGAAGGAATAGATTATATTAGGGGCACATGATTGTAGTGTGGAATTCAATTATTTGAATCCTAGTATTATTTAAAATGAATATGTGTACAATGTTAGTAAGAAGATGATATGTGTATTAAATGATTTGTTTGAAGTTATGGATTAAAGTAACTAAATCATGAGCTATGATTCTTATGTTAATTATGGTTCTATAAAAATATTGGATACTAATGGTGATAATTGTCTTCCAAGCTAAGTTCATGACCTACACTTGATACGAAGGATGTTAGTACAATTTTTTTTATTTTTTATTTTTTGCTTGCTCATGAGAAGATACCCTACATTTGGGTTCGTTGGTGATGCATAAAGATCGACATAGAAAATTTAGAGCTACGGTTTTTACTTCTTCATCCTCGGCAAGAATATTTCCAGCTTCTCGAACAGGTTAGAATTATTCTTCACTAAATTTGCTAGTATAAAAGTTTGAATGATATTCAGGGGTCATATACTTTGATGAGGAGTCTTGCATCAAGAATTTTATCGATTGGTTGCAAATGCTTATTTTCTGAAATCAAGGTGATGGCTTCGCAGGTATGCACTACTAGTTTGTAATCATGCCTTGGATTGCGAAAAGAGAGAAGTTAAACTTACTTGAATTATAGAATCTTAACTGTACTCGAGTTACGAAGAGAATAAAAACCTTACATGACTTTGTTTATAAAAAATTGATATTATACTTTTAGCTATACTAAGTAAATGGCACTCCAGTATTTAATTATACTTTGGATTATGAAAAGAGAGAGGTTGCATGTAAGATTGGTTTAGGAATGGATAAGGTATGCATTGAAGAACCGAATTCGGAAGAGTTAATCCTTATTTTGAAATTCAGATATTGTTTAAAATATATGATAGTTATATGTAACCATAGAAAATGAAGAAATTGGGATTGAATATTTTATCCCTTATGTTGAAATGTGTCAGTGCTTTAAGGATTTTCGTAAATGATGTACTTAATAGTTTTGTTGAATGGAAAGAATTTGTCGTAGACGATTTCAATCCCGGTTACAATTAGCGATGTCAAGGGAGAACTGCTGTGGGGATTGCTACACTACGAAAGGTACGATTTAGTTATATTACCAATTATGCGATTTATACTTATATGAGGGTAGAAAAGAAGAAATGAAATTTTACTATCAATTGTGGATATTTTGAAGAAATGAATGTGAAAAGGGAGTGAAAACTTACCATGGAAGCACATGAGACTTAACTTCGGGACGAAGTTTTAATAAGAGGGGGTGTATGTAATGCCCGCCTCGGTACCTTAACTGTTTAAAATAATGAGGTACTAGTTTTGAAATGAACCGGCTAAGTAAAACACGAACCATTTGAATTTACTTTGAAAATGCTTGAACCACAGTTATAGAAACTATTACTTTACTTAATAAATGAATGTTGGATATGCTTGACTGATATAGAATGACTAAATGTTAGATATGCTCGACTGATTGAGATAGAATGACTGAATGTTGGATATGCTCGACTGATTGAGATAGAATGACTAAATGTTAGACATTGTAGTGCCCCTAGACTATTATAGACATTGAGGGCACCTGCTGAGTCACCTAACTGTTTGAAACATTAATAAAATAACCCTACGATTTTATTTTGAGTATATTTATGATTACGATTGATTGATATATGTGCATTTGGGTAGTTATTGTGAATGGACAATTTCATGTTGTTTAACGATTAACTTTGATATGAAAACTGTACATATGAATGATGCTTAAACGACTAGCTGTGCAATTGATTATGTGATTAGACGAATGAGTAATGATTAAGTAAATTATAGATGCTTAATGAAGCAACAGATTTATAAAACAAATTGTGATTATTGAGGACAGTGCTACTAATTTACGTTTGCGAGAAATGTGTGTAGCGACAGGTGAAACGGTTCACCAACGGACACACAAAGGAATATGAAGGGTCGTAGAGTACGAGTAAATCACACACAGGGAGAGAGACGACGATGTCGACTTCCGACGGAATACCACGCTTGAGCAGATAAGCACTGATCCGCTTGCTCAAGAGGAAAGCGTGAGGGCGTACGAGGTGGGCCATGACGGAGCTGGTCACGTACGAGTTGGGGGGCGCGCAGTGAGAACGGACTCACTCCTCAACGCCATTAGTCCCTAGATAGCATGTAGACGGAGGATGGATGGTAACGATTCCTAAAATCCCTACAAGAATTCCCGCAAGTCAAAACGGAAAGATGGTGGCAGAAGGGCCCGACGATGCGGTACCCTGTCGAGAACGGAAAGAATGGATGCAAGGACCCAACGATGCGGTACCATGCCAAGGAATGGAAACCATGGATGACTGGACCCGACGGAGTGGTGCCATGTCAGGGAATTGAAATTAAGGAACTAGGAGCCCAACGGCGCGGCACCGTGATCCTAGTGAGTTTGATTGTTAAATTTAACTACATAAAAACTTATGAGAATAACTCTAGATTATTACTTAGCAAATGCATAAAAATAATTTAGGCATTTGCACATGAATAGTTATTTTTGTTGAGCATTTAAAATAATAGAAATCATTATTTAGGAGCAAAATAGAATCCTAAGATTAGACACCTAGTCAACTAAAAGGTAGGAGTTAATTAAAATATCTGGGGGACAAACTGGAGCAAACTTAGGGGTGTTGGTGCACTTCCTAGAGAAATTGACACTTGGATGGGTGAGTGTTTTAGTTAAATAATTAATTAAAAATATTTAATTATGCATGAAGCGACATATGTCGCATGAGATTTTCCTTTATAAGGAAGTCTTGGGGAATGGGTAAAGGGCCCATAATTTGGACGATTGTCGTAATTTTCGAATGCCTCAAAGACTTGCTGCTATCTAATGGTTTGGCTTAGAAATCCTGGTGGGAAGGGAAGCCCAAGCTGAATTTCTGAAATACTTGTGTGAGCTCTACGACCCAAAGCTCGGGGGAGGCCATGCGACTGAAAGCATGAGCCTATGGTTGGGTGGCGGAGCTAACGGTTGCTCCGCCTATGGTTAAACGAGCTTTGCTGGAGGGATCCTACGGAAGACGAAGGCGACAATGGACCAGTCGGATCTGGTTGACAGGTTAAGGTTTTGCTTATTTTTGTTAAGTTATTCACGCTTTTTATTTTATTTTTTTCAATAACTATGATGGCTAATTTGTTTGTATGAAGTTGTTAAAGTTTCAGGTTCAGTTCAAGGAGACCCTAAAGGAGGGACCCTACACCTGATAATTACTTAAATTCATACAAGACCCGAAATCATAGTTTCAGGATAGATAATTTGTACCAAATTTTTAAATATGGCAAACTTCCGATCCCCTTTTAATTGTGTGCATGTTCAGGTATAGATACTATAGGGATCTATGTTACCGAACTCATAATCGAAGGCATAGTTAATGTAATCATTACAGGCCGATGAATAATTCTGTTCCTTAAAATTCCAGTTTTCAAGAAAGCCATTATACGTTGCATCCGATATCAAAGCATGAGACCACCAATATTGAATAGTGCCCATGTTATCATAGTAATAGTTTATGATTCCATTTCCCACCTAGTGCCCAGTACAACAAATCCTCCTTAAATTAATCCAAAATCCTAAAACAATATCTATTACTCAATGTTCTCAGAATTGAATGAAACGAACTGAACATAAATATTTGAATAATAATCATTGCGCTCGACACAAAACAAGGTTTTATAGTTACGTTCAGCTATAGAGAGAGAGCATTACATGAAAAAAAATCTCATCCCAACCATGCTGTAGAGTTGACGAAAAAAAAGCAAAACAATAATTTTAAATGCTGTAGAGTTGACGAAAAAAAAGCAAAACAATAATTTTAAAATACTGATATATACCATAAAACCCTTGAGATTTATGAAGGGATTAGAAATTGTTAGTTTTTTCCCAAGCTAATATTTTAACCATGCTGTAGAGTTGACGAAAAAAAGCAAAACAATAATTTTAAAATGCTGATATATACCATAAAACCCTTGAGATTTATGAAGGGATTAGAAATTGCCGTTTTTTCCCAAGCTAATATTTTATGGATAAATCTAGTTTCTTTCTATCTAAATTTAACAACTGTGTTTTCGGACATAAAATTGTAATTTTAATATGTTTTGAGGATTTTCAATTAGATTCAGCTTACCAAAATTGCAATTTAAGGCAAAAAAATTACATACTAAATTCACACCCAAAAACAAATTGTTACATTCCATCAATATTATTTTACAAAATTTCCAAAATTGTTACATTCCATCAAAATTACTTTACAAAATGTCCACGTAACAACAACAAACAAAAATTAATAATCTTAAAAAGATGACGAGTCATATTTTCGCGATCAGATAAGAAAGATGATCAATCAACCGTTTTGGACTCATAGTGACTTGAGATCCCATCAACTTATTTTGTTTCGCCATGCTTCCCATTCTCCCATCAGATCCTTCTAGATTGATAATGACAACTCGAAGCTTTCATCGCTTGTTCTTCAGAATTGGAAACTTAACTTTAAAACAACATAACTGACGTAGCAACATCATTGGTAAGGCATCCTCCCTACATATTGCAAATAGCTTGTAAGCAATTTTCTTTTCATGGAGTTTGCAACTGATGCTAAATTGAATCTACAAGGAACATTACCTTTTTTTGTTTCAAATAACTATCCGCATTCTGCAATAAACATTGGCACATTATTCAAACAAAACAGTATGTGTGGATTACTTTGGAATTTGTTTCTACTAGAATTGACCATAAAATGCAGCAGTCGATCGACACAAACGATCTACAATGCTCTTTCATACGCAGACTCCTCAATAGATACCAATGTTTCCATACTTTACAGCTCTTCTTCCATCTTACCAAGAGTTGCGCCAAGCAAAGGAGAAGGCCACCCTCAAATGAACCTTAGCGGACGAGTTGCAAAGGTCCTCTTGAACCCTAATCACCGAGTTGCAGAGGTCCATCAAAGGAGGATCGAGCCTCACGAACCAACATCGACTAACGTCCCAACCAAGACTATCGACATAATCCAGCCTGACAGAAGTCTAAAAAATATAATGGATGCCTTCTGTGAGGACGAAGACCAGGTTTTGCATAGATCACAGGGCGTAGAAGAGGAGTTGGAATGGAGCGGACTGCAGCAATGGAATGACCAAAACCCATATATATAGCATCAAGTTGCCACCACCTTTCCTGCCATGCAGAGCAAGCATCACCTTCCAGGTGGAATGTTGCATGCACCTCGAGTACAGGTTCCATCAATTGTAGATTGTCAGCGGAGGGTTTCCAGGGTAGGAGAGCCTGGGACATTGTCAGTGCAGCAGGTTGTCAGGGTGTGAGAGCTGGGAAAAATGAAAAGGCAATCACACAATAAGAGCCCGTAGGCCAAAAGCATAGTAAAAATGTTTGATTTAAGAATGAAAATATAACCTAAAAATAAGGCTGCATCACACATAGCTTGCAATGCAAGCGGTTTTCCGGCAGACAATTAAATTTCATGATATCGAGAAATCTCGCACGATTGAGACGTCTTTTCCGGGGCTTTAAGGAGGAGAGAGAAACGAGTCCCGGCAATCGAAACCCTCATTCCGATCGCCCTGCCATCACTGCTCCCCGCCATAGGATCACGGCGATGGTGGGTCACCCCGGAGAACGACCACTTTCTACCGTAACGTGGCGGTGCATAAAATAAAGACTCTGCATAAAATAAACACTGAGCATGCGTGTGCACTGTGTAGAGGATCTGCACCACCTTACATCATCCTGTCACCCCTCCACCGCCCCCTCCTGGGAACCAAAAATCGATGATTACATCACCTTCCTGCACCAATCAAATTACCAGAAAAAACATTTTTAATAAATTATTCAATATCATGAATATGCTAAACTATAGCAAAACTATAGTTACAGCAAAAAATTATAAAGTGTAGCCCAAATTAATAGGAAGTCAACGATCTATATATGATCCCCTTCGGGGACATAATAAATAGGATATACAATTTGTATTTTATAGAATACATTTAACTTAATCATAAATATATCATATTATTAATTATATATAAAATTAATTATGAAATTGTGATTATAATTGCATATATATAAAGAAAAGTTGTTCCAATCAATTACAAGTACGGTAATAATAATTGATAATAATTATTTATAGAAGAAAATATAAATAAATAAAATATTAAATTATTTAAATAATAATAAATACAATGGTAAATAATAATAATTAAATAAAATAATAATAATTAAATATAATGGTTAACCATAGTAGACTATGGTTGACCATGGGTGACTTTGGTTTACCATGCTTAACCACGGTTGACTAGGGTTGACCATGGATGACTTTGGCTCACCATGGTTGATCTTTGCTGACCATGATCAACAATGCTTAATAAACAACCATGATTAATAATAATATTATTATTATTAATAACCAACAATAGTTGGTTATTATTATTATTGTTATTATTAATGACCAACAATGGTTAACCAAAGTCAACTATGCTCGATCATAGTAAACCATGGTTGACATTGGTTGACCATGATTGACTATAATTGACCATGGTTGAACATGGCTGACCATGGTTGACTTTGGTTGACCATGGTTGAACATGGCTAACCATGGTGGACTTTGGTCAACCATGCTTAATAACCAACCATGGTTCATAATATTATTATTTCTAATACCAACCATAAGTGGTTATTATTATTATTAACCAACCATGGTCAATCACGATCAACCAATGTCAACCATGATTGACTTTGGTTGACCATGGTTGTCCATGGTTGATTACGGTTCACTATGGTTGACCATGGTTGACGTTGGTTGACTTTGATTTACTATGGTTGACCGTGGTTGACTTTGGTTTACTGTGGTTGACTTTGGTTGACTACGGTTAATCATGGTTGACTTTGGATGACCATGGTTGACTTTAGTTGACCATGGTTGGAATTGGATAACTATGGTTAACCATGGTTGACTGGATGACTATGGTTGACCATACTTGACCATGGTTGACTTCAACCCATGGTTAACTTCAATCCAAGGTTGACTTCAATTCAAGGTTTACTTCATTCCATAGTTGACATTTAAGCAAGGTTGACCTCAATCCAAGGTTAACTTCAATTTGAGGTTGAGTTCAATCCAAAGTTGACTTCAATCCCTTGGTGACTTCAATCAAAGGTTGACTTCAATCGAAGATTGAATTCAATCCAAGGTTGGCTTCAATCCATGGTTGATTGTTGTAACGCCCCATATTTTGACTAGGTATGTTTACGAGTTAGACACCTTTCACTTTATTTGCTTGTTATCTGTTCGACTCAGCTAGACAGAATGAACTATATTTCCGGCATGTTAGACATGATGATATGTTGCTACTATGTTTATGATGTTACTATATTCATGCAGTTATTAAGTTATGATTATCATGAGATTCATTGCTTTTATGATGAAAATATATGTTTTAGCGTTTTCATTGAGCAAATGTGAAATATATGGTGTTATACGTGAGTGCCATCCTATGATGAAATTGATAGCACTGTTATATTCCATACATACCTGTGATGCGATAAGATTGTGACGTGAAATAAATGATGTTGATGATATGGATCAATTGGTGATCGTATGGAAATGCTTGTTATAAAATGTGTATTTTGCGGAATACTAACTTACAGGACTCAAGGGCTATGGGATAGCCGGATACTTGATCTGATATGTGGATAAGAACCTATCCATGCAGTAAACCTTAGCAATCGAAACTGATGATACGATGACATGGACCGATAATCTCGAGAGCAGCAAAGTATGAGTCGATAAGGGCGTAGGCCTAGTATGTTGAGAGGGATGGATGTGTTTCCCACCCTATGTTCCTATGATACCCGAGGTCGTGGGAGGGCCGTGCTGAGACACGCTCCCCATGTAGTTGTGATGACGATGGTCGGATGCCTGGAACCATGGTCGGATGGTCGGATGCCTGGACGATGGTCCCCATGTAGTTGTGCTGACGATGGTCGGATGCCTGGACGATGGTCGGATGGTCGGATGCCTGGACGATGGTCGGATGTTTCCTATAAAATATTATTTAGATATTTTATTAACATATTTATTTGAATTTCAAAAAAAAAAAAAAAAAAAAACTTTTGTCGAGACTTCAACGTATAGTCGAAGAGATGAAACAAACACTTAATCTGAAAGCAAGGAACCGCTAAAATGAGCATGGCAAGCTGAATGCTAAGACGCTAATTTCACTACATGACAAAATCATTAATGAAAACGACCATAGATTTCAACACGTTGATCCTAACAAACTGTTCCTTGCACATAAGTATAAATATGGGCAGTATAAATATAGGCATTTTAAGAAACACTGCATTAGGTTTTCCTCGTGATGTAAAATGACAAGGTAGAAACGAATTCCTTTATTTTCTTATATCTCTTCTCTAAGTACTACAAAGAATGGAAATTTTTATATATCAACTAAGAAGGGAAAAGTTGTGTTTTAATCTATTAATGAAATTCCTAGATTACATTAGTTGCAATGCCATGTAACCTCATCTAGTTCTATTGAATAGGTTTTACATGTTGGGTAATTAACATGTTTAAGGGTTATGTGAATGTGTGATTTGTTAGGACAACCACATCTACACTTTGCTTGTGATTAATAAGAGAACTTGGTTAAATAAACATGGAGTGGTATTTGAGCTGCTACTTCCCCATAACAAATTACACAAACATTAATGTGTGTATATAGATAACTTAGTACAAGGTACAACTTAAAGTGAAAACTTGTGAACCTCTCATAATTATATTTACAAATAAAAGTTTCATTTAAAAATGTAAACAAATGTTATATAAGGGAGAGAGACTTAGAAAAAAACATTATATATTATTGGGATAAGATAATGGATGGAAATAAATTTGTTGGATACAAGGATAGGTATCCTTTTGAATCACATTAGGGAAAACACCATGTATTTAAACCGGGGGATTGCATATAAAGCTTATTAAAAGACTATTTTATTAAGGGGGAACATGGCTTAGATTAATTCAATTAAATATTGGTGTAATGGTGCGAAAAGCTTTCGAAAAAAAATAAAAATAAAAATTATTATTATTTCAGATTAATCATACCTAATATAATGACGATCTCGGGTAATAATAATATAGAGTCATAAGAATCTCAACACAGTCCTCAACTTAACTCAATTAAAACGATTGTTATGAAGTTCTGATATGATTGAACATATTACGCAATGATGTTCTCGTTCAAATTGTAGGAGTAGACCAAGGCCTTCACAAATACATAAAGGTCGCTTGTGTGGGTAGGAAGAGTGGTGATGTACAATTACAATGGCATACTAGGATAAATACTAGTAATTACCTTTGTGATGGTAGGGGTGGGAACAAAACTAGCTATGAGATTCTTAAGGAATTGAAGAAGTAATGGTTTCCCGACAAATGATATTGGTTTGAAAATGAGAATAATAAATAAACACGATAACAATTGTATTTGATAAGAAATAGCCATGAAAACCTTTTAAATAATAATAGTTCTCCTAATTTAATAATGCTACGATACTTTTGCTATTGTTTATTACCAATAAGTGAAATGGTAAGGTGATATACCTTAAAGATTGTAAGGAATGAAGAAGCGTTCTAGTTCTATTAGTTAATTATGATGATGGAGTCCACTTACGTTTAATAATGCGTCGATTTGTCGAATAAATAAACATTCGTGTTCAAATATTAAGGGAAGATGGTTACCACTATTAGTGACTAGGATAATTGTGTTGCTTCCCATTATGTACAGGATCCACGGGTTATATATATATATAAGGGAGCATCATCGATAGAACCGAGAGATGCATTAACCAAATATAATAAGGTAGTAAATGAAGTAAGGACACGGTAGGAAGGTAATAAAATGAGAGATAATTGAAAGTCAATAACACTTGACCAATGGTCTAATAACCGTTATAAATCAAGTACTTGGAATTTGTATAAGACTATGTTTTAGGGAAATAGTGCATTTCCAATTATGAGAAATGATGAAATTAATTATTGATGAGGATGAGTATCTTTGCAAAACTGGCAAGAAAGGGGGTAAGATTATATGTGTATCTCATGTCTAGTGATAATGTGTAGTTGTATGAGGCACCCCAAATAGAGGTGGTAAGTCACTATTTAAGGTATGTGTGAATGGATTCCCCTATTGGAAAATTTAATTAGTATTAAGATATGGGAGATATCTATGTATTAAAATCAACACCGTAAAATTTCTATGTGTAATGTGCAATTAATCATGTTTCGATGTAGTAAGTGGAAAGAGATTGAAGTAACTAGGTATGTGCGAGAAAGGGGTAAGGGTTATATGCCGCTAGTCTTGCTTGGGATAAATTGTCATGATGGGGGAAATATTATTGAGAAACAACTAGGATTTAATAATTACAAAATGAACGAGCAGTAAATTATAAAAGTAGGTAAATTATTGAGGGACTAATGAAGTTACCATGAATGAATATGCGCCGAACCCTCAACCAGGTTAAGTGAACTAGTAATACAAGTAAATGGGGTAATAATGGAGGCAAAATAGGGACCGATGTGCACCTCAATGAATAAAGTTATGTTGTTTAAACCCCTAACAGATACTATCAGTGAACTTAAGCATTTTGGTAAGATATAGTTACTAAAAACACTCGAATAAATGATACTTCCCCTAATTTAATATTTGTTACAATACTTATGGTTATCAAGGATGCAGATTGCTTATTAACACTAAGGTAATAAGAATGTTTGACCTTAGGAGAGGTTAGGCATCAAGATTTTGCCCGCATCAGTATGACCATAACTTCGGGACGAAGTTTCCCGAAGGATGGGTGTATGTAACGACCCATATTTTGACCAGGTATGTTTACGAGTTAGACACCTTTCACTTTATTTGCTTGTTATCTGTTCGACTCAGCTAGACAGAATGAACTATATTTCCGGCATGTTAGACATGATGATATGTTGCTACTATGTTTATGATGTTACTATATTCATGCAGTTATTAAGTTATGATTATCATGAGATTCATTGCTTTTATGATGAAAATATATGTTTTAGCGTTTTTATTGAGCAAATGTGAAATATATGGTGTTATACGTGAGTGCCATCCTATGATGAAATTGATAGCACTGTTATATTCTATACATACCTGTGATGCGATAAGATTGTGACGTGAAATAAATGATGTTGATGATATGGATCAATTGGTGATCGTATGGAAATGCTTGTTATAAAATGTGTATTTTGCGGAATACTAACTTACAGGACTCAAGGGCTATGGGATAGCCGGATACTTGATTTGATATGTGGATAAGAACCTATCCATGCAGTAAACCTTAGAAACCGAAACTGATGATACGATGACATGGACCGATAATCTCGAGAGCAGCAAAGTATGAGTCGATAAGGGCGTAGGCCCAATATGTTGAGAGGGATGGATGTGTTTCCCACCCTATGTTCCTATGATACTCGAGGTCGTGGGAGGGCCGTGCTGAGACACGCTCCCCATGTAGTTGTGATGACGATGGTCGGATGCCTGCTAGGGGAGGATAGGTCTGCTGTTCAGCCGACGCTATCGCTCTCAAGTTCTATGTGGATAGGTCGGTGAGTCCGACACCCACTTTTGTACTAGCAGAGGAAGGATAGGGAGGATGTGGACGTAGGTTAGGATGGGAGGATATGATAGTAGTACTGTTGAGGGTTGGGTATCCGTTGATCTTGAGTAGTGGTAGTAGGTAGCTTTCCTTATACCTGATTGATTGAACAAATGTCGTCACAAAAATAATGAAATGAAATCTTAAAGGTTAACTGGTAAAGTAACCGACGATGTTTTAGTAATATTATGATGAATGTATACTTGTTCAGTTTGCATAAAGTATTATTACTATTAGTTAGTTGTTATGCATAGGAATATGACGTATGTTTATAGTACATGTCCGTCTTGAGCATACGCTGGCCACGCATGCACATTATGCACATGCGCGATAATATTGGTTTACAACATACTTATCAAGATTTAACAATGTTCTAAGTTATCATAGATAAGTCAATTAAGTATTTAGTGAATGACTTAATTAGTAAAAGAGTATCAAGTTCTAATGTGTAAAAGAAGTTAATTAGTCTTTGTATGTAACCATGGAATGAACGATTAAAATAAGTGTCATTAATTGCAAATACCCTCAAGTGAATGTGCCTTCAATATGAAGTATGATAGTTAAATATCAATACTAGAAGAGTGTGCTATATAATTGTTGATCATGATTAAATAAACCACTAAGTATATTTCATTAATTATACCTAGAGGTACTGTGCTGACACTTATCAATTAAACAAATAAATATTTTAATTACTATTCACAATTAAATTAATTACTATTATTATTAATTATTATTGTTATTATTATTACATTATTATTATTATTTAATTAATAATAATAATGATAATAATCCTTTTTATAGAGCATAGTGGATTGAATAAATTATTAAATAGATGATTCATTCAATTAATTAACGGATCCATTCCAAGTAAATAAAAAGGGGTTTGCTTAAATAAATTATGGAATAATTCCACTGCTCGAGAGAAATTGGAGGATTTAAAATAATATATAATCCTCATTTTACCTTGAAAAGGTGGATGCATTAATGAATTGTACTTCCGAAAACCATGACAGCTAGGGCGGTGGAGTGATAAGGAAGTTTGACTTTATGATGGAGGAAAAGATTTCTATAAAGAGGAGTTTTAACCTTGTAGCGAGGGGGGTTTTTTTTTTTTTGGTTTTGGAGGAGAGGAACACTTAGTATTTTGAGAAAAAGGAGGAATGCCGAGGAGGGGGTTAACTCGATGCCGAGGAGGGGGTTAACTCGATGCTTTGAGGAGGTGGGAAACTCAAAAGGAAAGATTGAGGAGGGGGTTAACTCAGCGAAATATTACCATTGAGTGATGGAAAGTTGCTGTCGGGATTATCGGTCTGTGGGCTCGGGGGCTAAGAAATCCGTTGATTTCCTAGGGTCAGCAAGATAATAGCTGATCGACAGGGTGGACACATCATTTCGGGTTGTTAAGGTAACCTATAGAATCCATTACAGAAATCTTCTTATCTTACTGAAAATCGACGGATTCAGGTTTTTTTTTTCTTTCTAAACCAACTTAAATAGAATGTATTTTCCTTTATTTCCAAGCTATGCATGTCAAAAGAACAGAGTTAAATGAAAAGTTTTAAGATTATGTTTATTGCAGAGGCATATAACATATAGAAAACAGACATTAAAACATTTAGAAAACAGAACCATAGACGGTTGAATCTTTTGTTTTCAAATAAAAATTTAAGGGAAAAACTAGGTATTTACTGATAAATGGAATAGAGACCCAGTGCCTAGGCAGGGCACTACAATTCTAATCCATGGTTGACTTCAATCGAAAGTTTACTTCATTCCAAGGTTGAATTCAATCCATAGTTGACTTCTAAGCAAAGGTGACCTCAATCCATGGTTGACTTCAATTGAGTTTGAATTTGGTTGGCTAATTCCCTTTGGTCGACTATGGTTGACCATGGTTGGCTATGGATGACCATGATTGACTATGGTTGGCCATGATTGAACATGGTTGAATTTGGTTGACCATGGTTGACTTAGTTTGACCATAATTGAGTATTAGTGACCACGGATCACCATGGTGGAATATGGTGTACTATGGTTCACCAATGTTGATCGTGGTTGACTTTGGTTGACATTAGTTGACCATGTTTAACTATGGCTGACTCTTGTTTACTTTCTTTGACTATGGTTGAATTTGGTTGAATAATTGACTATGGTTGACCATTTTCGACTATGGTTGACTTTGGTTGGACATAATTGACTTTGGTTTACTATGGTTGACCATGATTGAATATGGTTAACTTTTTTTGGTTATGGTTGACTTTGGTTGACTAATTGACTATGGTTGACTTTGCTTAGTTGTAATCGACTATGGTTGACTTTGGTTGGATAATTGACTATGATTAACTATTGTTGACTGTGGTTGACCATGGTTGAATTTTACTTAGGTTGAATTTTGTAGACCATGGTTCAGTATGTTGAATTTCGTTAAATATGGTTCATATTGGTTGCTAATGGTTAAGTACGGCTGACCATGGTTGACTTTAGTTGACTATGGTTAACTTTGTTTTTCCATAAATTACTATTGGTTGGCCTGGTTTGACTTTTGACTATGGTTGACTGTTGTTGTCTTTGGTTGGCCATGGTTGACTTTGGTTGGCCATAATTGACTTTGGTTGACCATGGTTGACCACGGTTGACTGTGGTTCACTTTATTTTTCCATAATTGACTATTGCTTGAATTTGTTTAACTTTTGACGATGGTTGACAATGGATGACTATGGTTGGCTATGGTTATTTTTGGTTGACCATGGTTAACCATGTTCGACTATGGTTGACTGTGGCTAGCCATAATAGACTTTGGTTTACATTGGTTGACCATGTCTAACTATGATTGACTTTGGTTGGCCATAATTGACTTTGGTTTATTATGGTTGACCATGATTGACTATGGTTAACTTTGTTTGACTATGGTTGAATTTGGTTGAATAATTGACTATGGTTGACTTTGTTTGGCTGCAATTGACTATGGTTAACTTTGATTGACTATGGTTGACTTGGTTGGTTAATTGACTATGATTGACTATTGTTGACTTTGGTTTACTTATGTAACTTTTGTAGACCATGGTTCACTATGTTGACTTTCTTTGACTGTGGTTGACTTTGGTTGATCATGGTTAAGTATGGCTAACCACAGTTGACTGTGGTTGACTATGGTTAACTTTGTTTTTCTATAATTTACTAAATTAGTTGATTTTGTTTGACTTTTGACTATGGTTGACAATGGTTGACTATGGTCGTATTTGGTTGACCATCTTGACTTTGGTTTACCATGGTTGAATGTGGTTGACTATGGTTGACTCTGTTTTTCCATAATTAACTATTGGTTGACCTTGTTTGACTTTTGACTATGGTTGACTTTATTTAACTATGGTTGAATTTTGTTAACTTTGTTTGACTATGGTTGGCTTTGGTTGACTGTGGTTTACTTAGGTTGATTAATTGACTATGGTTGACCATGACTGACTTTGTTTGCCCATAATTGACTATTGGTTGACCTTGTTTGACATTTGAATTTGGTTCAATTTGGTTGACTTTGGTTGGTATTGGTTGACTATGGTTGAAAATGGTTGACTTTGGTTGAATTTGGTTGCCTTCAGTTGAATTTAATTGATTATGGTTGCCTTCGGTTGAATTTGGTTAACAATGGATAACCATGGTCATCTATGGTTTACTTTGTTTGACTGTGCTTGACTTTAGTTGACTAATTCATTATGCTTGATTATGGTTGACTATGGTTAACTATGATTGACGATGGTTGACTATGGTTGGGAATGGTTGACCATGGTTAACTTTGGTTGGCCATGCTTGAGTGTGGTTAACTTTGTTTTGCCATAATTGACTATTGGGTTACCATGGTTGACCATGGTGGAATATGGTTGACTATGGTTAACCATGGTTGACCATGGTTGAATTTGGTTGACCTTGGTTAACTATGGTTGGTTATGGTTGACTATGGTTTACTTTGTTTGGCTATGGTTAACGCTGGTGGACCATGTTTAACTATGGTTGGCCATAATTGACTTTGGTTGAATATGGTTGACTTTATTTGAATATGGTTGACCATGGTTGACTATGGTTGACTTTATTTGAATATGGTTGACTTTAGTTGACTAATTGACTATGGTTTCCCATGGTTGGCTATGGATGACTTTGTTTGGTCGTAATTGAGTATTGGTTGACCTTGTTTAACTTTTATTTATGGTTAACTATGGTTGACTAATTGATTATGGTTAACTATGGTTCACCATGGTTGACTATTTTCGACTATGGTTGACTTTGTTTAGCCACAATTGACTATTTGTTTACCTTGTTTGACTATTGACTTTGATAAACTATGGTTGAATTAGGTTAACCACGGTTTACTATGGGTGATTGTCATTGACTAATTGAATATAGTTGATTGTGGCTGACCATAGTTCACTAATATTGGCTATGGATGACCATGGTTGACTGTGGTCGATGGTGGTTGGGAAAGGTTGACTTTGGTTGAATGTGGTTGATATTAATATCATATGGTATACTTATTGGTTTAATTAAGTGACATAAGGGTTGACTTTAAAATCAAATGGTTGATTATAATTCCACTATTATTTGATTATGGTAGAATTTGGTTAACAGGTGGTTGACAGAAGCGTTGAATTTAAAATCATATGTCTGTTATGGTTGTTCATGGCTCACTATGGTTGACCATGGGTGACCCTAGTTAGTTTACTATGGTTGACTATGGTTGACCTTATTTGTTTGACTATGGTTGGTTGATGATGGTTGTTCATGCTTAACTATGGTTAACCATGGTTTTTCATGCTTTCCTTATGTTGACTTATGTTGACCATGGTTATTGATGGATGACTATGGTTTACCATGGTTGATTATGGTTGAACATGGTTATTCATTATTGACTATGGCTAACCATGGTTGTTCATGATTTCCTTATGGTTGAATTTTATCATTGTTGACTTATGTTGACTCTAGCTATCGTTGGTTGGTCATGGTTCACTTTAGATGATTTTGGTTGACTATGGTTGAGCACAATTTATCATGTTTGACTATGGTTGACTTCTGTTTAATGTGTTTGAATTTGTTAGACCATGAGTTTCCATGGTTGATAATGGTTAGGACATACATCAAGGGTTATTTCAAATTGCAACATTCTTGAAAAAGTATGTTTGTTTATGATGTTCCCATATGGCTCCATATGACTATATTGCATTATAATGTTAAAATTTGTTGACTTTTTTCAAACTGATACTTTCCTCATTAGTTATGACACATTGAAACGAGTGTTATGTTTCAATGTTAATATGTTGAATTGTTATATTCCTCATGGTTATATCTCATATAATGTTCATTTAAAGTTATGTTATAATGTGACATTCATCATGAGTTTTGTTAAATTGCAATAATTGTGAATAATTATGTTAAGAATTTATACCCAAAACAAGCAAACAATGTCATATTTAAATTTGACAAAAAGAATGTTAAAATAAAATTTCAATTTTCAAGACAAAGCTAATATTTTAACATAATTTAGGAAAAACATACAATGAATAGATTTATACTAACAATTAATTAGACATTATATGAAATGTGTTTTTTATTATTATAAATTATATCAATTTTTACTTAACAAAGCAACTTAATTTTAAATTCCAACAATCACTTCAAAATCATCACTTTTAATAGTTCTATAATATTTATATTATAGATAAGTAAATATAAAATATTAATAATTTAAAATTAAAAAAGATAATAATAAATTAAAAATAAATAAATCAATAATATATATATGTAACCGAATTATATTATAAATGAAAAAATGATTATATATATATATATATTTGTAAAAAAAAAAAAACACACATATATGTGTGTTTTTTAAAGTAAGTTTTGATTATATATATATATAAGATCTTATTAATTATATTGAAATGCTTAACTTTAACAAAATGATTTCTATCTACATATATTTAAGTAAATCATTTTTATTTATGATAGAGCATTGTTTTAAAATATTGTTTGTTATCTTTTTAATTCTTTATATTTATATATCTATATTTAACATATATATAATTGCATGATTAATTATATTGAGATGCCTAACTTTAATAAAATAATTTTTATCCATATAAATTTAAGTAAATTATTTTAATTTAAATAATAAAAGATAAAATGATAGAGCATCATTTTTTTTTCAAGAGAAAAAAAAACCAGTACTTTTGTTATTTCTATGGAAATAAAAAATTAAATAGATCTCTACTTACAGAGCTAGAACGGAACGTTCATACACCTTTCAAAACTACTGTCAAAAAGACTTATAAAGTACAAAAACTTTTAAGACTTCTTCCAACTATACAAACAAGACTAAGAAACCATACTCATCTACTACTGTCTACAGTAGATTTAAGAGACATCATCAAAAAACCACAAAGAACCTTTTTGGGTGATTGTTCCTTCCACCCACTCTTCCCAGTGTAAGTGTAACATCCCAAAATTTCATAATTTTTTATTTTATTTTTAAATGTAGGATAACTGTCTATAATATACTGAACTTATACTTCTAGAACACTACTTATCTTTTAATTGCATGATTTTTAACACTACTCGTAATCCAACTGTCTCTTATTTAAATAGTCCTGTAAGCTTTGAATTGTTCCTAAGGATCTCTTGACTATGTTGGAAACATTATTGGTCATTTATATTTGTTGTCGATAACGATTCTGTCTTAAGTTCATTTATCATGATAGTTAGACTATTTTTGTCCTTATGTCAACATTCAGTTTGTCGGAAAGTAAACATAGTGCGTCTTAATGCTTATTCTACCTTTTATAATTATTATTGTTGGGAAAAGATAATCGCATGATCTCGTTGTCGTAACATGATTTCTTAACTTGTGATGTTTATAATGCTGATTACGTTTTTCTTTTAATGAAGGGTGTTCTCATGATGACCCCGGGCTTACTTAGCTTCTGTGAAGCTAACGCATGTTGAAATGTTGTTCTTGTTCCAGGTAAGGATCCAGTACCAAAGACTTGGATAGGAGATCGGTTCACCTATTAAAGTGGACGATAGACTAACTGTGATTTTTAATATTTTATACAAGTGTTAAAAGGATTTACCAACTATAGCAATAGTGGTATCCTATCTAACGATGAAATGTAAATAACCCAAAGTTGGGAATGATATGAACTCGACCTAGGAGGTCAAGTCTTAATTCAAGCAATGAAGTTTCTTTTTGAGAACTAAGTTAAACTACGGAAAAAGGATGAATTGAATAATGGATTTCGTAGTATTAATCCAAGTCGAGAATGTAAATATTTAACTATATAGAGGTGGATGCGTATTAGATTCGAATTCTATTACAACTAGCTGCATTAATACAACCATGTGATGGCCATGTGATGGTACTGCGTGGAGAGACGAGTTGGCTCAACCCTAACGCTTTGGAAAAAAGGAAATCTCGAAACCCTAACACTCATTTGTGTTTTGTGATGGAAGCTAAGCTCTCGGCCGCCAAGGCTTGGAGAGCTTTGCTCCAGGCTTCATTTGGAAGTGATAAAGCATGGTGAAAGGGTAGAACGCTCTTATGGAGGTCGTTATAAATCTGTTCGTGGCCATGAGCCATGCTATCATGCAGAGGTGACTCACAACGATGGCACACAACTCACAGAGGTAATGTTTGCACCCTTAAATGTTTTCTTTGCATTCTTAAATTTTTATAATATAAGTCTTGTTAATGACCGATTGAATATTGTCATGACAGGAGGATTTTACGCACCCCAAAGAGTTTCTCTGCTCAATCTATGAATATTCGGTGAGCATGGAACTCGATGGTGGAAGTTTACAGGACTCCAACCAAGGCTTGGTAAGCCTCGAGCTGTCGTGGACTTCCTCTGTGCAAACAATGTTCTTGTTTACTATTGAAAAAATTATGGATAGTTTTTAAAATGGTTCAGCTCTATGCAGCATTGCTGTTTTGTAAAAATGCTTATGGCTATATGCCCACAGCTTGGGTTTCACCCAACTTATAATTACAATACTCAGGATTTGTTGAAATTTACTGTGTATAGTTTTCTTGTTTGAACTTCTAGGTTTTGGACGAGTTAGTTATCATTTGGCTTCAAAAACCACTTCTGGCGTATATAACTCCGTTCTACTGTTAAATATATGTTTCATATGTTCTGAGCTAACCCTAAGTGTTTATATGGTTTTTTTTATACTCTGTAGAACCTTACGACTCTATTTAATTTTAAATGTTTTCAGGGCTAAGCCCTAAAATGGAAATGCTATATTGTTTTTATAAAGAAAAATCTCTGTTATGAATACGATTTAATTGCATAAGTTTTCTTTAAACCTCAAGCCATTACGGCTCTGTAAATGATGAGGTCTCGGCTTCGTCTATAGTATTCGTTATTTCTTGGGTTAACTTTTCTTGCAACAACGTTTGAGGTTTTGATTTATTTATGAATACAGTTTCCTTTTGTAAATGTTTTATAATAATATTTCTGAGCTAACACAGGCTCCGTAGATGAAGTTCAACATTATTCATTTCAAAATGACCACTGCAATTACTTGTGAACTTGATATCCTACAATCTTAGGTGGAAATTATGCTCTGTATAATGCTTTAGGGTATATTTAGCTTAATGAGAAACACCCTATGTGTTTAGATGTGAAACTCGTATGAGTTTTGACCCCTCGACCGATTTTGATCTTTAAAAGAACATTTGATAAATCTCATTCTGTATAATGTTATGCTATTTATTTATTTGATGTACAAGGCATCACCCTAAATGTATATACATTAACTTATCCAAAGCGTGAAACTATTATGGTTCTGTTTGCTATTACTTAGTATTCGACGCTGTAAGAAATTCAAGAAGTAAATATGGGGTTTTATTTCATAGTTGAAATGAAATGAAAATTCATGTGTGCCAGTTGTGTATTAATTCATTCTATTGTTTGATTATTCTATTTCGATAATGGTTGAGTTCTTATACTTCTATTAATTGAAAACTAGTGTGGATTTCATGATTATAAAAGGATTTTATTTATGTACAGGGTTACTCTGAAATCGGATTATAGAAATATGATATGCATATTTTATATACATAGTACCTATAATAGATATCTTGTGATGATAAATGTTGAGATAATCTACAGCTATAAAAATTTATCATAAACAATAAGATTCTTCCAACATTTGTATATGTTTACTTACTACTATTTTTATAACTATAAGTACTATAAAATAAGAATTATAAACTGTAAATTATTTCGTTTTCTGTGTCTTAATGCATTATTCAATTAACATGTCTACATCTAAAAATTAGTTCACTATTCTATCTATCAAATCAGAACATCATCTAATCTATTTTATTAAACACACTCTCTGTACTAGAGTACATCACTTTAGTGACAGGAAAAATACAGAGAGGATTAGTATTCCATCATTCTTCATTTTCCAGAATTCAATCATTCAATATTCTATGTAAAAAAAATCTATCAGTCTTGTTTAATAACTATTCTAACAGCTAACTAATACATAAGAAAGACATCTAAAAATATGATAACTTCAATAAATACATTCTTCAGAAGTAGAATAACAGTTAGAAGTAAATAGATTAAAAACAAAATAGAACCTTATAATTGATAGGATGGACAAACACCCCAAGAGGACCGTTCCTCCCAACCTTTTCCAGAAAGCAGCCAAAATCACTTGCTTTTGGACCCCTGAGCTTGTTCACTAAACCACCAAGATGAGGATACTGTGTAGAAGCAAGACAATCTGTTTGTACTTCAACAATCATGAAGACTTGCATGCAAACACTCTCTTTGTACTTCAACAATCATGAAGACTTGCATACAAATCACTCTTATGTACTTCAGCAATTATG
The DNA here is from genome assembly GCA_027924585.1 of Larix kaempferi. Taxonomy (NCBI): domain Eukaryota; kingdom Viridiplantae; phylum Streptophyta; class Pinopsida; order Pinales; family Pinaceae; genus Larix; species Larix kaempferi. The sequence continues at coordinate 15,145,113 of BSBM01000643.1, forward strand.
AAGACTTGCATACATAACACTCTCTCTGCAACTTAACAGCATAAGGCAGTCTTACTCTGCAACTCATTAGCTAGCTTCCCCTCATCGAATCTCTTGTGTGCCCAACATAGTAGTTTTCCAGCCAACACAAGGAAAATGTTGTGGCCCTCTGCTCAATTCAATGGTTATAAAAGATTGCCTAGGTCTTTTGGGTTAGTTTCTCATTTAATGAGCCACCTACTCAGTTCCACCATCCTTGGGGAACATGACCACATTTTTAGGGAAGTTTCCCCTTGCAAAAGCTAGTAAGTGAGTGTAGATGTTGCCACTTGTCAATTGCCTTCTACACTAGTTTCATTCTTCCTAGTGGGTTAGTGAACACTCTTCAACAGTCTCTTTGGGTGAGTGCCTCCTATTTTAATTTATTAAATAATAATATTATTCATTTACAGTCATCCTTGATCATCCTTGGTCATTAGCATAAAACTTTACAATAAAAATTAGAGTAATATTTTTCTACAAACATAAAATGTTTCAAGTACTAGGTAGGTTACAAACACCCCCTCTTAAGTTCAATATCATCCTCGATGTTTCTTATCCATCATTAGAGTCTTCCTGGAACAAAATTGGATATTCTGCCTGCATATGACTCTCCAATTCCCAGTTTGCTTCATTTGGACTAAAGTGCTTCCATTTCACCTTTATTTATCCAATGGTGCGATTCCAGAGTAAAATTTCTCTCCTGTCGGGGATACAATCTGGTTCCACCTGTATGTCATTCCAATCAATTACATGAGTAGCATCATGTACATACTTTTTCAAAATAGAAATATGAAATACATTATGTATTTTCAGATTAGGTGGTAAGGCTAACTGATATGCCACTATTCCAATTCTTGATAGTATTTCAAATGGTCCACAATACCTGGGTGCTAATTTAGCACAACTCCCCAGCTTAAAAGAGCTTTTCTTGGGTTTTACCTTAACAAAAATATGCTCACCTACTTGGAATTCTTTCTCATTCCTTTTTAGATCTACATGACTCTTTTGTCTATCTTGTGCAATTTTCAAATTGTTTTGTACTTGCTTCACTGTTAGTTCCATCTCTTTTAATAATTCAGGTCCTAACATCAATCTATCAACCGGATTACTCCATGAGATAGGAGTAATACACTTTGTACCATACAGAATTTCAAAAGGACTAAGTTTAGTTGAAGCTTGATAGTGATTATTATAAGCAAATTCAACTAAGTGAAGATACTCTTCCCATTTAGTTGGCTGATCTTTAACATACATTCTTAACATATCCTCTAGATTCTGATTTACTCTTTTAGTTTTTCCGTCAGTTTGTGGATGAAATGATGTGCTGCAATTTAATTTAGTATCCAAACCTTTAAGCAATGATTTCCAGAAATTTTCAATAAATTTAGAATCTCGATCATAAATTATTACCTTAGGAATTCCATGCAAACGAAAAACTTGCTTCATAAACACATCAACAATGTTAGCAGCCTTAAAAGTAGTTTTGACAGGTATAAAATGAGCCTCTTTTCTAAGCTTATCTACTACTACCATTATTGAATCATTCTGCTTTTGATTTTTAGGCAAACTAGTTATAAAATCAATGTTGATAATTTCCCACTTCCACTGTGGAATTGGTAATTGCTGTAATAGGCCAGCTAGGTGTTAATGCTCAACTTTAACTTGTTGACATTCAAATCACCTAGCTATGTATTCAGCCACCTCATTCTTCATATTTGGCCAAAAATAGTCTTTTCTTAACATTGTTATCATCTTTTGGTAACCAAGGTGTCCTGAATAAAGACTTTTATGTACTTCATTTAAAATCAACAACTTAATTTCAGGTACATTAGGCACATATAGTCTGTTTTTATACAACATTAAACCCTTTTCATTTAAATTGTAATCTGTTATTAAATTTTCAGAATTATTTTCTGCAACTTTTTCCTGTAATTTCTGATAATTTTTATCCAGTTTTATCCCTTCTTCAAGCTGATTTTCTAAATCTATTTATAAGTACTGATGGTTGCCATGAAATTTAATTTTTGATTTCTGCTTAAGGCATCATCCACCTTATTTTCTTTACCTTTTATGTGTTGGATCTCGAAATCATATTCGCTAAGGAAAGCTAACCACCTAGCTTGCCTTGCGTTCAGATTTGGTTGATCCAACATATATTTTAGACCTTTATTATCTATCATTAATGAAAAATTCCTACTGATTAGATGATGGCGCCACATATTTAAAGCATGTATCATGGAAGCCAAATCTAAATCGTAGGTAGCGTAGTTCTTTTCATGAATTTTTAACTTTCTTGACTCATATGCTATTACGTGACCTTCTTGTGTTAAGACTCCACCAAGGCCATCATTGCATGCATTAGTGCATACAACAAAGTCCTTGTTTGGATTTGAAATTTTTAGAATAGGTGCAGTAGTTAACAGTTCTTTAAACTTCTTAAAACTTTCTTAAAACTTTTGATCCCAAACAAATTTATTTCCCTTTTTCTGTAAAGATGTTATGGGATTCGCGATTCTTGAGAATCCTTCTATAAATTTTCGGTAGTAACCTGTAATACCCATGAATGATCGTACATCTGTTACATCTTTAGGGACAAGCCATTCGTTAATTTCTCTTAATTTATCAGGGTCAACTGAGATTCCATCCTTGGATATCACATGATCTAAATACTGTATTTTATCTTTGAAAAATTCACACTTACTGAATTTTGCGTACATTTGATGTTCTCTTAATACTTGTAATATTATTCGTAAGTGTTCATCATGTTCTTCCTGAGTGTTTGAATAAATCAAAATGTCATCAATGAAAACAATTACAAATTTATTCAAATACTTATGTAAGACATTATTCATTAGACACATGAAAAATGCTAGAGCGTTAGTTATCCCAAAAGGCATAACTACAAATTCATAATGCTCGTAATGGGTTCTAAAAGCAGTTTTAAAGATATCTTCGTCTTTAATTCTGACTTGATGATATCCAGATCTCAAGTCTATTTTCGAAAATATCATCGCTCCGTGTACTTGATCAAACAGATCATCTATGCGGGGCAAGGGATATCTGTTTTTAATCGTCATTTTATTTAACTGATGGTAATCTATGCATAAATGTAGAGTACCGTCCTTCTTTTTAACGAAAATGACAGGTGATCCCCAAGGAGATACACTTGGTCTTATGTAATTTTTATCAATTAATTCTTTTAACTGTGATTTTAATTCGTTAAGCTCTAGGATGTTCATCTGGTAAGGAGCTTTTGAGTTGGGTACCACACTAGGTACTGACTCAATGGTGAAGTCCAATTCTATTTTCAAAGGTAATCCTGGAATTTCTTCCGGGAATACATATGAAAAGTCTCTTAGGATTGGTATATCTTTGAGTTTTAGTTTATCTTCTTTAGTAGTATGTTCATCATTTATTACATTTACAGCAAATACTCTACATCCTTTATGTACAACCTTTTTTATTTGCAATGCAACAATTTGTTTAACTAAAGTTTTCTAGGGATTCCTTTTACTGTTACTGTTTCTCCTTTATCATTCAAGCATGTAAATGTCTTTTCAAAACAATTCAGAACTACCCTATGCTTTTCCAACCAATCCATTCCAATTAAAACATCATAAGATCCTAACAGTAATACATTCAGCTTTACTTGTGTCTTTAACTGACGCATAAGAAAATCATAATTTTTAACAAAATCAACTACCTCATTTTGGTTCCTGTAGCTAACTGAACCAACCAAGACTTTTCAAACTTTTCTACCTTCAATTTACATCTTTCTACTTGTTGAAGCCTTGGGGGTGTAGGTTGCTGGAATGGGTTCCAAGGCTAACAACAGAGGGTGAAAACCCAGATTGAAAGCCTTCAAAAGACTCTGCGCAAGAGCAATTCTATTCCCAACCTGTTTGATGTAGTTAACTCCCACAGATACAAAGGCCTCCACTGGAACTTATGGGGTTTGATCCTGAAAGGATCGGTCTTTCTGTGAGGGAAGATTAAAGTGTCCTAACTCTAAAGTGGATCTAAAACTAGAACAAATCTACCTTAAAGGAAATCTAAACTAAGTCATATCTAATCTAAAAGAAGTGTTTTGATTGAATGTAGGATAACTTGGTTTGGGTTTTAATAAGTCATTTCACCAGCTTAACATAAATGTAAAATTGGATCTATTCTTATTACTTCAAAATACAATCAGGCAATGAAAATTGACTAATATAGTCTAAAGATTAAGTGCATGGAAGATTATCCTGTAGCTCTGATGCTAATTGAAAAATTACCATGAATTATTAATTTCTGTCAATCATTTGCAGAAATAGATAAATGTTTTAATTAAATAAATTCGCTTAAAACATTATAATACACACAGATCATCAATTGAGACAAATATAAACTGTGGATCAATGCATGTATTATTAATTGCAAAAGTTAAACAATATTCATTCAATAATTAAGGTGAAGAAATCAGATATCATCAAAGAAATTTGATAACATAAACAAAGAAGATGTCAAAAGAAACTAACTTTGATTCAATAAGTTTGCAAAAAATTACAAGATGTCAAGTGAAGCAGCGTTTCTCCAGTCCTTCTCTGGTGATTTTCTCCCCGCTCTACCCCATGAGACCTCTACCCTTTAAATAATAATTACAAAATAATTATAACAGGATAAGGTTCCCATAAAACAGGGATTACAAAATCAAGTTCCACTGCTAATCTTCAAGACCGATTAATACTAAACAACTCCTGAAATTCCAAAAGGAATTCATTACATACTTTCGGAGAAATATCCCGTAGTGAATTGTGAAAGATAACAACAACCCACTAGCTGCCTGCGACAAATAATAAGGGAATTGGAAGATATTTCTTAGAAGATTCATGATGATCAACAATGTCCTCGAAAACTGAAAAGTCGGCCACTTGTTCCTCTTTCAAAGGGATTGATGGAGTGACATGTACTTCATTGATTATAAAATCCTGGATAATGGTATCGTCTCGATCAACTGGTTTTTCAGTGATCTTCCTTCTCTTCCTCTGAGGGAGCTGTATGCACATGGATTGAATTTCAGAGTCCTCTTCTTCACTGTCAGTGCTTTCATCCATAACACTTGCATCAAAAGGTGGCAACACAGGTTCTTGGTATAGAAGAGGATGAAGTTCTTTCTCTTCACAAAATCTGACCGAAGATTTGTGACTTCTCCGCATCTTGCTCACAGTATGTAACTGTTAGAAGGAAAACTTCTGAAAATTAACTAACAAGACTTTTCTATTGCAATATGACTACCAACAAATTGCTCATGTTTACGTCTGTATTTACAAGAAAACAATAAAGATTCCATAAATGACTAAGCGTAATGAATTGCCATGATTTAAATCTTATGGCCTGGAACTTGCAATTATCACGTCTGTATTGAAATAACACATAGCATGTGTCAACAAAAATTGGATTAAGACAGAATAAGATTCTTCATTAATTCACGTATGATTTAATGTCAAATCTTATCATTCGACCATTGTGAGTTAGTTGGATCAATGATTACCTTTTCATGCTTGGCCGAAGGTGAAAATCGCAGTCAAGAACCTGGTTGCAATTTGAAAAATGGTGAAGAGAAACAAAAAAATGAAATGATTACTCAAAACAAAATAATCCAATATCGACCGCAGGATCAAGGAAAATCAATGGTTGAGATTAGATCCGTAGGATGCAGGATAAATGTCGCAGGCGTTTAGTTTACGAATATACATTCTTTCTGCAATCTGCAATCCGCAATTGCGGGTTGCGGGTTGCGGAAGCGCAAACAACACAATATAATATAATGACCTTTCCGTAGTCCGCAATCTACAATTGCGGGTTGCGGAAAAGAAAGACGTGAACTTATTATTCAAACACTTTCCGCAATCCACAACCCACAATTACGGGTTGTGGGTTACGGAAATGCAAAACGCAAAATATTTTAAAAGGTCTTCCCGCAATCCGCATTGCGGGTTACGGGTGCGAACAACCATAATTATTGAAAAACAATTCCGCATCCACAATCTGCATTACGGATTGGGGGTTGTGGAACAAAAATGTTTCAAAACCAAAAACCAAGCTTTTGCAATCCGCATTGCGGATTGCGGAAAGACTTAACTTTTGGGAAAATAAAAGCTTTCTGCAACTCACAAAAACACACAAATTCAAAGACATTTTCAAAAAGGAAAATTATTAACTTAATCAAATCATAGCAAAGCAATAAAAACATGATGAAAAACCCCAAAATGACCATGGAATTTAATCATTACTTTTACATATGAAAATTTGGGGCTCCCATGTTTTGATGAAAACATGGGATCTATTGTACCTACAACACTACTATACCAGGTGATACATAAATTAAAATAGCACATGGGTCGATTAAAATAGAAATAGGTCTATTCTGTAGCATACCTTCTATTTCGACCATTGAGGTTTGATGATCAGCCTGTTTATTTTCCAAGGCTGCATTGATCCTGGGCATTTCCCTTGCTAAGTCACCAACTATTGGTTCTTCCTGCACTGTATGGATGTTGCTGATGGTTCGTTTCTTGTTAGGACAGTTTATTGAATAATGTGGTCCTTGACATTCATAATATTTTACAGGTGTCTTTTGTTCATTATTTCTAGCATAATTATTAGGCATGTTTCTTGCAGCTGTAAACTTCTATGGTGTATTAATTTTAAAATTATTTCCTTGAAAATTTATGCTAGTGAAATTTCACTTGTTATTTCCATCATTTCTATTAAATTTAAAATTTTTCCTTCGTTGTTCAAAATTACTTGGTTTATTACTCTTCCAGTTAGATACACCTTCTCTTTTTCTGTTCTGTTCAAAACAGAAGTTTTCCTTTCTCATAGCTTCCTCAAGAGTCTTAGGGTTGTCGTACTCAATTTTGTCTTTGATATTAAAAGGTAAGCAACTCAGAAATATTTGTATTTTAGGCTTCTCGTCAACAATGTAAGGTGCATATCTTAATAGACTTAAGAATTTACTGCTCAATTTTTTCATGTTCATAGAGCCTAGTTTTAAGTCATAGAACTCTTTAGCTTTTTCCTCGTAGTATTGTTCAGACATAAACTTCTTCTTAAAATATTTCTTAAATGTACTCCAAGTTACACTCTTTTCCTTAATGCTTTTTACCCCTTTTATATCCTGCCACCAAATATCTGCTTTTCCAGTCAGATTATAAATGGCCATCTTAGCTTTCAGCTTATCGGAATAATCATAAATTTGAAAGAATTTCTTCATACTTGACAGCCATGCTTCGGTTGCTTCTCCCTTTTCATTTTCACTGTTAAACGTTGGGGGTTTTATCTTCTTGAACTCCCGTGAAATCTCTTCATATGGTTTATAATTTCTCCTTTTTGGTCTACAGTCACTTTCATTGCTGTCACTGGAATACTTATGTTTCTTTTTATGTATTTTAACATTAATTTCGGAAGAAGAGCTACTATCATCATTAGAGAATTTTAACTTCTTACCTTTGTGTTGATAGGACATGGTTCCAAATTCAGAATTAAATTCCATTCTTTTATCTTTTTCGTCATTATGAAATTTATCCAGTAATATTTGATTCAGTTCTTTTTGTGCTTTTAAAATCCTTTCATTTTCTTCCTTAACAGTTTTCATTTCATCTTTTAGATCTTTAACAGTTCTAAGTAGTTCAGATGAATTATCATTTAATTCCACGTAAATATTTTCTTCATTAACATGTTCATGTTCATTATGATTTTGATCATTATGTTGGGATCTGTCCTTAGCAAATTCTTCTGGTCCTTCCATTACCTACAATTTAGATACAAAATGTTATGTACAGAAAGAAATTAAAACAAAAATCAGTAACTGTGTTTTCTGTGTAAATTTTCAGTTGCGTGAGTGAGCCACTTTCCAGCCTAGTGTTTGAACTTGTCCTCTGATACCACATGTAACATCCCAAAATTTCATAAAATTTTAAAACGTAGGATAGTTGTCTATAATATCCTGAACTTATACTTCTAGAATGCTACTTATCTTTTAATTGCATGATTTTTAACACTACTCATAATCCAACCGTCTCTTATTTAAATAGTCCTATAAGCTTTGAATTGTTCCTAAGGATATCTTGACTATGTTGGAAACATTATTGATCATTTATATTTGTTGTCGATAACGATTCTGTCTTAAGTTCATTTATCATGATAGTTAGACTATTTTTGTCCTTATGTCGACATTCAGTTTGTCGGAAAGTAAACATAGTGCGTCTTAATGCTTATTCTACCTTTTATAATTATTATTGTTGGGAAAAGATAATCGCATGATCTCGTTTTCGTAACATGATTTATTAACTTGTGATGTTTATAATACTGATTATGTTTTTCTTTTAATGAAGGGTGTTCTCGTGATGACCCTGGGATTACTTAGCTTCTGCGAATCTAACGCATGTTGAAATGTTATTCTTGTTCTAGGTAAGGATCTAGTACCAAAGACTTGGATAGGAGATCAGTTGACCTATTAAAGTGGACGATAGAATCACTATGATTTTTAAGATTTTATACAAGTGTTAAAAGGATTTACCAACTATAGCAATAGTGGTATCCTATTTAGCGATGAAATGTAATTAGCCCAAAGTTGGGAATGATATGAACTCGAACTAGGAGGTCAAGTCTTAATTCAAGCAATGAAGTTTATTTTTGGGAACTAAGTTAAACTATGGAAAAAGGATGAATTGAATAATGGATTTTGTAGTATTAATCCAAGTCGAGAATGTAAATCTTTAACTATATAGAAATGGATACATATTAAATTCGAATTGTATTACAACTAGCTGCATTAATACAGCCATGTGATGGCCACGTGATGGTACTGCATGGAGAGCCGAGCTGGCTCAACCCTAACGCTTTGGATAAAAGGAAATCTCAAAACCCTAACACTCATTTGCGTTTTTTGATGGAAGCTAAGCTCTCGGTTGCCAAGGCTGGGAGAGCTCTTCTCCATGCTTCGTTTGGAAGTGATAAAGCACAGTGAAAGGGTGGAAATCTCTTATGGAGTTCGTTATAAATCTATTCGTGGCCATGAGCCATGCTATCACGTAGAGGTGACTCGCAGCGATGGCACACAACTCACAGAGGTAATGTTTGCACCCTTCAATGTTTTCTTTGCATTCTTAAATTTCTATATTATAAGTCTTGTTAATGATCGGTTGAATCTTGTCATGACAGGAGGATTTTACGCACCCCACAAAGTTTCTCTGCTCAATCTATGAATACTCGACGAGCATGGAAATCGATGGTGGAAGTTTACAGGACTCCAACCAAGGCTTGGTAAGCCCCGGGCTATCGTGGACTTCCTCTGTGCAAACAATGTGCTTTTTTACCATTGAAAAAATTATGGATAGTTTTTAAAATGGTTCGGCTCTATGCAGCATTGCTGTTTTGTAAAAATGATTAAGGCTATATGCCTACAGCTTGGGTTTCTCCCATCTTATAAATACAATACTCACAATTCGTTGAAATTTAATGTGTACAATTTTCTTGTTTGAAATTCTAGGTTCTGGACGAGTTAGTTATCATTTGGCTTCTAAAACCACTTCTGGCATACATAACTCTGTTCTACTGTTAAATATATGTTTCATATGTTCTAAGCTAACCCTAAGTGTTTATATGGTTATGTTTATACTCTATAGAACCTTACGACTCTGTTTAATTTTAAATGTTTTCAGGGCTAAGCCCTAAAATGGACATGTTATTTGTAATAATTTGTTTTTATAAAGAAAAATATCTGTTATGAATACGATTTCATTGCATAAGTTTTATTTAAACTTCAAGCCATTACGGCTCTGTAAATGATGAGGTATCGGCTTCATCTATAGTATTCGATATTTCTTGGGTTAGCTTTTCTTGCTACAACGTTTGAGGTTTCGATTTATTTATGAATACAGTTTCCTTTTGTAAATGTTTTATAATAATATTTTTGAGCTAACACAGGCTCCATAGATGAAGTTCGACATTATTCATTTCAAAATGACCACTGTAATTACTTGTGAACTTGATATCCGACAATATTAGGTAGAAATTGTGCTCTGTATAATGCTTTAGGGTATATTTAGCTTAATGAGAAACGACCTATGTGTTTAGAGGTGAAACTCTTATGAGTTTTGAAACCTCGACCTATTTTGATCTTTAAAAGAACATTTGATCAATCTTGTTATGTATAATGTTATGCTATTTATTTATTTGATGTATAGGGCATCACCCTAAATCTATATACATTAACTTATCCAAAGTGTGAAACTATTATGGTTCTGTTTGCTATTACTTAGTATTCAACGCTGTAAGATATTCGAGAAGTAAATCTAAGGTTTTATTTCATAGTTGAAATGAAATGAAAAGTCTTGTGTTCCGGTTGTGTATTAATTCATTCTATTGTTTGATTATTCTATTTCGATAATGGCTGTGTTATTATACTTCTATTAATTGAAAACTAGTGTGGATTTCATGATTATAAAAGGATTTTATTTATGTACAGAGTTACTCTGAAATCAAATTATAGAAATATGATATGCATATTTTATATACATAGTACCTATAATAGATATCTTATGATGATAAATGTTGAGATAATATACAGCTACAAATTTATCATAAACAATAAAATTCTTCCAACATTTGTATCTATTTAGTAGCTGCTACTTTTATAACTGTAAGTACCATAAAAGAAGAATTATAAATTGTAAACTATTTTGTTTTCTGTGTATTAATGCATTATTCAATTAACATGTCTACATATGAAAATTAGTTCAATATTATATCTATCAAATCAGAACATCATCTAATCTATTAAATTAAGCACACTCTCTGTACTAGAGTACATCACTTCGGTGACAGGAAAAATACAGAGAGGATTAGTATTCCATCATTCTTCATTTTCCAGAATTCAATCATTCAATCTTCTATGTAAAACAAATCTATCAGTCTTGTTTAATAAATATTCTAACAGCTAACTAATACATAAGAAAGACATATGAAAATATGATAACTTCAATAAATACATTCTTCAGAATTAGAACAACAATTAGAAGTAAATAAATTAAAAAAAAATAGAACCTGGTAACTTATGGGGTGGACAAACACCCAAAGAGGACCGTTCCTCCCAACCTTCTCCAAAAAGCAGCCAAGATCACTTGCTTTTAAACCCCCGAGCCTGTTCACTGAACCATCGGGACGAAGATACTGTGTAGAAGCAAGACAATCTATTTGTACTTCAACAATCATGAAGACTTGCATACAAACACTCTCTTTGTACTTCCGCAATCATGAAGACTTGCATACAAATCACTCTTATGTACTCCAGCAATCATGAAGACTTGCATACATAACACTTTCTCTGCAACTTAGCAGCATAAGACAGTATTACTCTGCAACTCATTAGCTAGCTTTCCCTCATCGAATCTCTTGTGTGCCCAACATAGTAGTTTTCCAGCCAACACAAGGAAAAAATTGTGAGCCTTTGCTCAATTCGATGGTTATAAAAGATTGCCTAGGTATTTTGGGTCAATTTCTCATTTAATGAGCCACCTGCTCAGTTCCACCATCCTTGGGGAACATGACCACATTTTTAGGGAAGTTTCCCCCTGCAACATCTAGTAAGTGAGTGCAGATGCTGCCACTTGTCAATTGCCTTCTACACCAGTTTCATTTCTTAATTTTTGAGCATTAATTCAACATACTCTAGGATCTTTACTGAGAGAATAACATGTACAACATATCAATCATATCAATCACAATAAGCAATCACATGAGACAATAGACACACAGAGTTTCCTTGGGGAAAACCAAAAAGGTGAAAAACCCCAATAACTTCCTCAGAGATAGATAGAGCAATGATACAAAACCCAAGCATAAGAGATAGTCTCCTAGAAGCAGCTTCTCCTCCTCCATTAGTGCGCCACTCTCCAATGAGTGTATGAGTGAGAAAGTGAACGATCAAATAGAGTGCCTCCCGCACTCTATTTATACTTGACTTGACTTGCCTAATAACCTTTACTAGGTCGGCCTCAACTTAACCACATAACATAATGCTGACAGGGCTGACCCCCAATAGGGTGCTCTAATAACCCTTTAACCCACATGACTTATACAGGGCCGACCCCATCAAGGTGGTCTAATAACCCATCAAGTATAAGTCACGAAACTTACAATATAAATGACGACACTTCCGTATAGAGGAATAATACCATCTCTATAGGAGTACAATATACATATGTGAAATACATTCCGAAGTTACAAATACATCAACACTCCCTCTTAAATAGGAAGGTATTTCTCGACACAGATCTGCTAGCACAAGTCTTCTTCTCTGGATCATCATCACTGGATCATCGTCATCGAATCATCGTCATCGTCACTATTGCTGCTATCTCAATCAATCTTTGATCTACTCATCATAGGAAGTTCTACAGAGCCAGTCCTTTTTCATACTGGATGTAGGCCCACCACCTACAGGTCTTCATCATCACTAGCCATACTATGGAATCCTTAGGACTTATTATGTGAGTCAACAAAACCTTGAAAGAGCATCCCAGGACTGATTACAAGCACACAGCTCAACCTATCGGATCTCCCAGGACCTTTTACATGCCACTGCACAACCTGTCCACAACCACAGAGTATCATCCTGATACTCATGATCATACTGATCATAACATCGTGCAAGAAGCACAGCCCAGATGCATATCACACATCACTTACATACACCGGCATGGGAAGACACACTTCAACCATCCGTGAAAGGCTCAGCCCTTATATCTACGCCATGGGAAGACACACTTCAACCATGCGAGAATGGCACAACACTTATATCGTAGCCATGGGAGAACACATCTACAACCATGATCAAATGGAACAACACTTATATCAAAGCCATGGGAGAACACATCTACAACCATACTTGAATGGCACAACACTTATATTGCAGCCATGGGAGAACAAATCTACAACCATCCTTGAATGGCCCAACACTTATATCGCAGCCATGGGAGAACACATCTACAACAATGCTCGAATGGCCCTAGCCCTTACATTTGCACCATGGGAGAACACGTCTACCACCATGTGAGAATGGCTCTGGCAATTACATCACGACCATGGGAGAACACATTTGCCACCATGTCGGAAAAGCCCAACAATTACATCGCGACCATGGGAGAACACATCTACAACCATGTCTGGAAAGCTCATGTGCATCTGTGTCTTCGGAACTCATCACACATAATCCAAATGATTATGTAATGTATCCACCTGATACATATCATCACATATGATCATCCTAATCATCACATAGAATCATCCTGATGCATATCATCCAGAGTATCATCCTGATACTCATCACACATGATTGTCCCGATCATCGTCACTGCATCGTCCTAATGCATATCATCCAGAGTATCGTCCTGATACTCAACATACATGATCATCATGATCATCATCACTGCATCATCCTGATGCATATCATCTAGAGTATCGTCCTGATACTCAACATACATGATCATCCTGATCATCGTCACTGCATCGTCCAGATGCATGTCATCTGGAGCAACATCCTGAAGCTCGTCATCCATGATCATCCTGATCATACAATGCATCCACCTGATGCATACCAAGTATCTACCTGATACATATCATCATACATGATCTACCTGATCATACAAAGCATCCAACTGATGCATATACAAATACATGATCCAACTGATCATACAAAGCATCCAACTGATACATATACAAAGCAGTAACTGGAGCATCATCCTGATGCTCAATACATAGTGCTTATATCCATAGCCATGGGAAGGATCCTCCTCTCACCATGATTGGAATGGCTCCTACAAATGTTTCCCATCACTTCTTCCTCGAAGTATCCTCAATCTAATGAACACCAAGACTCTCTCTGAAGTACTCAAACTTCACTCTGGCTAGTGGTTTCGTCAACACATCTGCAACCTGCTCATCCGTCGCAACATATAGGAGCTTCACTGCTCCTCTCTGCACCATATCCCTGATATAGTGATATTTGATCTCAATGTGCTTCGACCTGTCATGGAACACCGGGTTCTCAGACAGCTTCACACAACTCTAGTTGTCACAAAGGATACAAGTAGCATCCAACGGGAGATCAAATAACTCAGATAGTAGCTTCTGGAGCCACACTGCCTCACAACTAGCCGAATAAGCTGCAACATACTCTGCTCCAGCTGTACTCAATGCTACGCAGGACTGCTTCCTGCTAAACCAAGAGATCACACCTGATCCCATACTGAAGTAGCACCTATAAGTGCTCTTCATATCTGCAGCACTGCCTTCCCAATCTGAATCAACATAACCCTGTAGGTTAAACATTTGATTCACATCATACTTGAGCCCATAATCAACCGTACCCTTCAGGTACCTCAGAATATGCTTTACAACAACCAGGTGAACACCTCTCGGATCCATCAGGAACTGGCTCAATGTGTTCACCGCAAAGCAAATATCTAGTCTCGTATTCGTCAGGTACATCAAGGACCCAATCATCTGACGATACATCGTGACATCAACCGGCTCAGATGAAGCATCACACAGAAGCTTCAGGTTTGATTCCATTGGTGTGGCCATGGCATTGCAGTCCATCATCTCGAACCTCTTCAGGATCTCTACTGCATACTTTCCTTGTACAAGGAAGATTCCATCTGCACTCTGCCACACCTCCATGCCTAGAAAGTAGTGCATCATCCCAAGTCCTTCATCTCAAACTCGACAGCAAGCTTGATCTTGTAGATCCACTTGGAAGTCACAACAGAATTCCCTTCTGGTCTCGGGACCACATCCCATATATCATTCTTCATGATCGAATGGTACTCTTCGATCATGGCATTCTTCCATTACTGCATCTCGTATCCTGGGAACTTCAGATTCTTCAATATATTCAATAGATAGTGAACTTCGTTGTTGGAAAAAATGTTGTAGTCCTTCTTTTGTAGGTGATTGTACATGATCTTTCCTACAAGTCAAATTCAATTGCATGATTAGAAACTTCTCATAGTTTTTCAGAACCAAAATCTTACACATAAGAATATATGTCATACAACCATGCAATTATCTTAGCCAATGCTTCAATACAACATTTATCCATATCCCATAACTTTCTAGATGCCGTCTATCTCTACCAGAACATTGTTAAGAGTTTGCACTACTCTCAACATGTTAGCAAAGAGCTTTCATTCTAGATAATTAGCAATGGAATGTTGTACAGTGCCATAGGCCACTTATCCATCATATGCATATTAGTAGTATACTGTTCGTTAATGCAATTATTTTAATATGCATAATACACAAACTAAGTCTAGGAACATAAGTATATACATCATTGAACAACATCATTTAAGTAGTCATATATACAGGAAAAAACAATTAAATACTTATCTTTGTTTAGTTGTAGGGTGGACTCCCTCTCAATCTTTGCTTCCTTGCAGGAACAACCGGAGTGTGCTCCCTCTTGATCTTTGCTTCCTGGATTACCTGTCCTTGAACTTATATTCATCCTGGATCACTATGCATGCTTAAGTGTGCACTAGTGTCATGATTGTGTTATTCTCAAGATCTCATACATAACCATACATACATTAGTATAATCTCAATACTATCAAAACATTATGATTCTAAATAAACTTAACATGTATGGTCATGATTATTTCATACACAGGTTATTTATCACAAGCATTAGTATTCAAGGTTTCAGGGAGAACTTCTATTACTTATGCATATACTTATTGACCATAGGACTCTTCTGGTTAGTCATATCATCAATCAAATTAAGAAACATAATATGCATAAACCCTTGATTACTTAAACTTCTAACTTCAAGAATAATCATTATCATTTATACAAAAGTATAAGATCCTAACACAAGGTAGGATTCTAACTTGATATAGGAAAAACATACCTGGTTATCATGTTTGCTAGTTATGTCTAACATACCCAAACAATGTCTTCTTGTTCTCTTCAATGACTTGTGCTTAGTAACCTGCATAACTCATAAGTTAACCATTGTAGAACCAAATTATACATACCTCGTAAGTAGAGCTTCTATGTGATCCATGAGTCTTTGTCTTCATGTCACCATGGTCATATGTTGATCTAGAACTTGGTTTGTACTTTCTTGATATACCTTTCATGTTAGCGGACAACATCAACCTCATACAACACCACAGTGCATTAGTACAATCATAAGTGTCATAACCTAATCAATGAATGTCTTCTATCATTCACATGCATTCATACTTTTACTAGGGTGATGAGACAATTCTAAGATTAATCAAGATTGTACTAACCTCAATAATATGAAGACAAACATATCATAAACTTAATCATAAACATACTTGTATCTCTTCAAGTCATACCTATCGGGATTGCTTGTAGCCTTCTCATGTAAAGCCTCAGCCTCATCTCCCTCTGGAACTGGAACTTCTTCACTTATGCAGGTGTCCAATTCATTCTTTTATAGGATTAACCCAATCCTATACTTCCAGGCTTGGAAGTTATCAACCCCTTCAAGCTTATCCTGAAGCTTGGTGTGGTGAGACATCTTTAATGAGAAACTCAAATGGAAATAGAAAAGATTCAGGTCTTACCACTTGATTTGCTGAAAACTGGATCTGGTGCTGGATTAGGGTTTGTCAGAGAAACCCTAAAAATTCAAACTTTGAATTTCAAAATTCTGAAAGGATAAAAAGATGCTTCTTGATGAGCTGATCAAGTTGGTATACTCAGAATTTGAAAACTGCAAATTTTCACCCCTCAATTTTGCTTTTCAAACTTCCGGATTCACTTGGGAGGACCTTGAATTAGGGTTTGAATTTTCCGGATCTTCACCCATCCAACAAGTTCGATCTTGGTCTCTAAACTTTGATTTTTTAGAGGAGCTTCTAGCTATGGTCTCAGATTTCAGAAATTCCAACTTTTGCAGAAGCCCTAATTTCCGGCTTCATTAGACAGGACCCCAAACTAGGGTTTGATTTTCCTGGAGCTTCACCCAACCAAAAAGTTTGATCCAAATCTCTAAACTTCGATTTTTCCAAGGAGCTTCCAGCCATGGTCTTAGATTTCAAAAATTCCTATTTTTGTGGAAACCCTAATTTTTAGGGCAAAAAATGAAAGTGCCCAGAATTGAATTCTGATTGCACAGAAAGATGCGCCTTGCTGAGGAGAGTGAAAATAACCTACTGACTTTCAAGATCTATGGAGAGAAACCCAATAAACAAGAAGCCCTAGCTTCTGCAACTGCACAATGTCTTCTTCTCAGGTTAGCTCTGATACCATGTTAATTTTTGAGCATCAATTCAACATACTCTAGGATCCTTACTGAGAGAATAACATGTACAACATATCAATCATATCAATCACAACAAGCAATCACATGAAATAATAGACACACAGAGTTTCCTTGGGGAAAACCAAAAAGGTGAAAAACCTCAATAACTTCCTCAGAGATAGATAGAGCAATGATACAAAACCCAAGCGTAAGAGATAGTCTCCTAGCAGTAGATTCTCCTCCTCCATTAGTGCGCCACTCTCTAATGAGTGTATGAGTGAGAAACTGAATGATCAAATAGAGTGCCTCCTGCACTCTATTTATACTTGACTTGACTTGCCTAATAACCCTTACTAGGTCGGCTTCAACTTAACCACATAACATAATGCTAACAGGGACGACCCCCAATAGGGTGGTCTAATAACCCTTTAACCCACATGACTTATACATGGCCGACCCCATCAAGGTGGTCTAATAACCCATCAAGCATAAGTTACAACACTTACAATATAAATGATGACACTTCTGTATAGAGGAATACTACCATCTCTATAGGAGTACAATATACATATGTGAAATACATTCCAAAGTTATAAATACATCAACATCATTCCTCCTAGTGGGTCAGTGAACACTCTTCAACAGTCTCTTTGGGTGAGTGTCTCCTATTTTAATTTATTAAATAATGATATTATTCATTTATAGTCATCCTTGACCATCCTTGGTCATTATCATAAAATTTTACAATAAAAATTAGAGTAATGCTTTTCCACAAACATAAAATGTTTCAAGTACTAGGTAGGTTATAGTAAGACACTAGCTTCTCCATTGAGAGCCACCTTTGATAATGAATCTGCAACATCATTGTATTCCCTGTAAATGTGATCTATTGTTAGATCCTGGAACCAATTCATCATGAATTTTACTCTATCACTCCAATGTTTTAGTTGGATAGATTTCAAACGGTAAAGATCATTTGCCCAGTTAACAATAAAAAGTGAATCTCCAAAGATCCCGAAAGTACTCAAACCACAACAAATTTCCACTTTGAGAATACCCCACAAGCCAAGTAATTCTGCCATTGATTTTGTACCTTGACCACTTGAGATGTGAAAATTATATGAAAGGTTCTCGCCACAAAATATATGAAAACCAGCACCACATTTTTTACCTGAAGCCTCACCATCAAAAAAAACCATAAGCAGAATCCGAAGGACCAAATTTCCAGTTTAAATATCTAGCAGCATTCCGAAATTTTGGTTGAGGATTTTTGTAGGTATGATAAAGCCTCTTGAAAAACTGAAAAATAACCTGTTTCTCATTTGGAATAATGTTCTGAAAAATAACAGAATTGCACATCTTCCAAATGGACCAGGCAGCTAACCCTGGAGTATTGTTCAGGCGAGGAAATTTTTGCGTCCACAACTTATAAAATGAAACAAATGTAGTTAAAGACCACTCGTCACAGATTTTAAGTGCAGAACAGACAGTTTTCCAATTTTTTTTTGAGAAGCTACATTGGAAAAAAAGGTGATCAACAGACTCCCCTTCGCTTCTGCAAAGGATGTAGATGTTCAGACCAGCTTTTCCTCTACGTTGAAGATTCTCCCACGTCAAGATCTTGTCATAAAATGAAAACTAAATAAAGCATTTAATTTTAAGCGGAAGCTTCGAGTTCCACAGTGTGCCGAACCACCATACCTTTTTACCATGAAAATAAGATTCTGCGATAGTATGATAGGCTTAGTTTGATGTCACCTGTCTAGTGGTGGGACTTTTTTTCCATAGCAAGGTATATTTTTCATCTGATAGACGAATACCATTCAGATGTAACATGTTGATATATTGATTCCATTCGATCACCCAGCTACTAGCCAAACCAAGGTCAGAAGCCGTGAGCCAATATGAAGGGTTTGCTACAAGACGATTGGATATTTTAAAATGATTAAGGGTAATGAGCCCATACTCTGTAAATAAGGAATGTGTATCCCTAGAGAGCTTGTAATTTGAGTCAATCCCAACAATGGGATCAATACCAACCACCACTTCTTTACTATCACCCACCTGCCAGGACAAAAAGCCACAAATCCAGGGAAGAATCTTCATAAATCCTTTCCAGAAGAAAGAGGCATTCTAGAAATTTCCAGTTGGATTTATGAGCCATTTGAAAATATTCATTTTGATGTAATTAACTTGCAATATCCTTGACCACAGATTGTCACCCATGAGACCACACCAACAACTCTTCAGTAGCAATGCTAAATTGAACCAATAAATATGTTTTATATTCCAACATCCCCACTGTTTTGGAAAAGTTAGTGAATCCCATTTTTCCAAATGATAGTGTCCACCATCCTTGTTCCCAGACCACAAAAAACTAAACATTAAACTTTTTAAAATATGCAAGATTATGGATGGAATTTGAGCCATCATAGCCCAGTAGATAGGTAGATTGCTCAACACATACTTAAATAAAATAAGTCTACCTCCTAATGATAAAAAATTCATGCACCACATATTAATTTTCTTTTCAAATCTACTAATCAACCACCTCCATTCATGTATGCCATAACAGTTAGGTTTTATGAAATAGACTAAGTATTTAATCTCGTCCTCCAACTTAGTACAATTGTAGGGGAGAATATCCAAGAACTATTGTCCCAATGTAGCCACCTCCTACTAGATAACAAGAACTGATTTGTTGAGATTGACTTGCATTCCCAAGGCTTTACAAAAAGTATCAATTAGCGACGCATATGTCTGCCATTCTTCTAATACAGCTAATCCAAAGAGAATCACATCGTCAACAAAGAGCAGGTGCGAAATAGTGAGAGACATTGAAATGGAAATACCTCGAATTTAACCTTCGCTTCTTGCATTGTTAATCAGTCTGCTTAATCCTTCTATTACCAACAAAAACAATAAATGAGATAGGGGGAATCCCTAACGCAAGCCCCTATAGCTTTTGAAGAAATATGTAGGATTTCCATTGATCAGGACCGATAAATTTGTCATTCTAACACAAGCCATGATCCATCTAATAACTAACTAGGGCAACCCGATCTGAATGAGAACAAAATGGATGAAGTCCCAATTGAATTGATCATATGCCTTAACCAGGTCAATCTTTAGTATCAGATCTTTTTGATTTCTGACTTTGACCGAGTGTAAAATTTCTTGTGTAATACCCACTGCATCCAAAATTTGTATGTTATCCAAGAAGCCAAACTGTTCTCTTGACATACATTCAGAGAGCTTTGGTTTGATTCTATTAGAAATGATCTTTGCGACTAATTTATAAACCAAATTGCAGAGGGAAATTGGCCTGAACTCGTTAAAGGACTTTGGTTTGCTAGATTTTGGGATGAGAGTCAGAAAAGTCGAGTTCATTCCACCCGCCATCCAACCCTCAATTCTAAAAAATTCAACCATTTGTAAAATATATGGGCCCATTATATCAAAAAAATGTATAAAAAATCAACAGACCACCCATCGGGCCTAGGGCTCTTGTCTCTTTTGAATGCTTTTAATACATCTTCAATCTCTTTTAAGCTGACAGGTTTACCAATGTATGCACCTTCTTCCTTAGAGAAAAAGGTGGGGTAGTGTTTTAGAACAGAGAGTTGAGTTTCGATGCTGGCAGTCTTCGGGTCCTTAAATAGATTCTGAAAATGGATACTAGCCATCTCCTCCAATTTTCTTTGTTCAATGACTTCATGACCCAAATTATCTTTAATGGAACAAATAGAATTTATGTTCCTTCGATGAGAGGCATAATTGTGGAATAAATCTGTGTTTTCATCCCCTAGTTCCACCCACAACGCATGACTCCTTAATTTCCATGTACTTTCTTCAAATTTCAATAAATCTTCCAGTGTAGACTTCAAAGTAAGGTAGTCCTCTTGTGCAAATAGACCATCCAAGTTGAGTTGGTGGAGCTGTTTGATCTGGATTTTGACAATCGCAATTTGAAGCTGGATCTGTTTTTTTCCCCCTTTTCCCAAACCTTTGTCTTTTCCTTTAATCCCTTTAATTTGAAAATCAGTGCTTCCATCGGATTATGGCCAGCAGGAACCTCAACTTGGCACCATAAATTTGTAACCAAATCACAGTACCCTGTATCCTTTAGCCACGCACTATTGAACCTGAAGGGTCTATGGGATTTGAAATCCAGATCATCAAATTGTAAAATAATAGCTTGATGGTCAGAAATATTTGAGTGTTCAATCCATGAACGAAATCTGTGGAATTTTGTGGCAACCGAATGAGCAATGAGAAAATGGTTGAGTTTCTTGCTAATACAAAGTCCACCATCACGTTTATTACTCCATGTATATCCCATCTTCCTTGGAACTACATCCATAAGTTGAACCCGATCAAAAAGATCCTTGAAGAAGTATGCTAATTCATCAACCATCCCATATTTACCCCACACTTCAGCTGCTGACAATGTGAGGTTTAAATCACCCGCCACAATTAAATGCTGAGAATTTAGAATGCCCGAATCTTCAAGGAGAGTCCATAAATGTTCCCTGTCTCTATAAGGTCCATACACATTTAGTATATCCAAGTCAAAATCATTAGAGAGAAAACATCCTTCCAATAATATGCCCCACACAGTCTTGAAAGGTCTAAAAGTAGTAGTCCTTGGATTCCAACCAGACAACAGTCCACCCGACCTACCATAAGAATCCATGGCACAAAAATACTACTCAGGCATGTTTTTTGAGAAAATATCCACTGTCTGTTCTACCGAGCACATCGTTTCGTATATGAAAATACAATTTGGGCTAGTATATTTTATGAAATTGAAAAGGGTCCTAGCCTTTGAAACCCCGCCAATTCCTCGAATATTGAGGGACAACAAAGACATTAAGACACATTTTGAAAGGACTTACCTGCTCTAAGGGTCCTATGTGAAGAAGAAGACTCTATGGGAAGCACAGAATCAAAATCACTCAAACGTTTTGACAGAGGAATGAAAGCAGTACCCTCCTTCTGTTCTTTTATTGGATTCTTTTTTCAAATGGTGACATTCATACACCGAATAGAAGGAATGGCATCTCCATATGAGGCAATAAGGTTTTTGGCAAAGACCTCCAAGGGAGATTTTGGGAACCCATACATGGATAATAAAGAAGAGGAAAAGGAATTTAACCCAGAACCCTTGTCAGAATTTTCGAGGTCCACTTCAGGAGGGCAAGGAATAGAAGGTGGAGTTTTTATAAAGTCGATTGAAGGGGTATTGAGAGCCAAATATGCTGAGTTTTACGAGACCCTAACCCAATCCAAGTCAGATTCAACCAGTTGTGAATCTAAAGCCCTATCCCTTTTGTGGGAAAAATATTTACAGGTTCAACAAGAGGCAACGAGTGGGATGCCTCCACGTTTGGTGAAGGAGATAATGAGCCAGAGACCCCAAATAAGCTTCTATTGACAGGTTTATTGGCCGATTCTTTTTAATCCAATGCTCTTTCCATAGTAAGATAGAAATCTAATTCATCTTTTGTGACACCCTCATATGCAGTGGGTTCATCGAGAGGCTCACCATTAGTTCCCGGCGGAGATGAAGAAGGCAGTGTGGGTGTTAATGAAAGAGTAGGAGAGCCACGAGCAATATTTGCTTGCCATCCTAAGAGCTTGAGACATCTCTCTTTGACATGATGGAGCATTATTTTAAAATACCTTCTGTTATGTTTTTCAAATCTTTATATTGATATATCTATATTTATAACATGCAAAGTCTATAATCCACATATACTCAATATTAATTGCGGATACTCAAAATTATTTAATAGAAGAACACATTGAAAATATCATTTGTAGTATTATTGATGAAAAAAATAAAACACAAGCAATATTAATATTATGTAATAACAAATTTTAATAAAAAAATTATAAATAGAATATTAATAGTAATGAAGTAAAACATAAAACTCATAAATATTGTGTGAATAAAAGAAAAAACATGAAAACCATAAATACTGTATTAATACTTTTAAAATTTTGGAAAGGCTAAAATTACTACAACAATGAACATAACATATATTGAATTTGTTTCGAATCCAATCAAAACTAGCATTATTTTAATGTTAAATTAGAGAACATTATTTTAATATTCTACATTAATTCAAAATAGAAGCTTAAAACGAATTAATAGTGTGTACGAATAGATTAAAAGTAAAATCATGCCAATAGATTAAAACAATTGTTACATTCATTAATACTATGTGCTAATAGATTAAAACTAAAACTTTGCGAATAAAATAATATTGTGAATAGATTAAAACTAAAACCGTGCAAAGACATGGATAATATAGAGGTCGCACCAACAGAACTGGAGACTACTTTGATTAAGCAGAAGTGTTACTCCAGCATTGTGGTCAGTTTTGTCATATTAAATATTTATTTATTTATATGCTTTCTTTAATGTCGTGGTAATCCAAGATAACAAACTGATTCATTAATTTTCCATCCAGCAAACCATTTTATTAATTTTCTATCTCTTCGAAGCATGCCACATCTAATTTGTGACACTTGTTATCTAAAACTGTTACAATCTTCCATTTGTTACAAGATCCCTTTTCACCTTCTACACATGCCAATCCCTGCTTATACGTGGCCTATGGTGTCATTAACATGTTAATCAATTGCTAATGAAATTTCAATCAAAGATTAAAAAATGCTCGACATTTATCTCATCAACCTTCTGGTGTAGATCGCTGTTAGACGAAGAGGAAGAGGAGTTGAAATAGAGAAGCATATCGACATAACAGAAATAATTTAATAACCAACCATTTCATGGTTAATAATTAAGAACAAATCCAACTATCCTATTAAATATATATTTTCAACTAATCTAATTACTACTTTTATAAAATCAAGTTCATTTATTGGAACTATTGGATGGAGTAAACCCACCTCAACAAATATATAATTGACAATGATTCGCAGTGGTTTTTACTACAATAATTGACTCGGCATAGCTTTTAGCGTTTACACACTCTGATATATCATATTAAGATTTTTGGTTGAAATTGAGACATCAAAACCTCCAGATCAAAGATGTGAGGTGTTGAGAAAAAGAGCATAGATACTAACATGCATATATATAAATATGAGATTTTGAGGTAAAAAACATTTAAAAATGGGTTTTTTTAAGAGAAATATTAAATAATTATGAGATATATTAAAAAATTATGAGTTGGAGATTTTATGGAATAGGTATATTTGTCATCTCACATCCTACACTACATTCTATGCACAATCTAAATAACCATGATTGAGTTACATTTCAAATTGACTAGAAATAGATTAATAAAAAAACTACATTGATAAATCCCCTTATATAACAGTATGATAAATCTAGACATTCTTCTCCCTTACAACCCCTCTCCCCTATCTAATATCCCCTTATATAATAGTATGATAAATCTAGACATTATTCTAGACCATGACCCTAACTCAGATCATAGACCTCTAGTTGTAACCCTAAATTTTTCCATGCATAGAGATCCCACAGAAGACAATTCTCATAGTCAAAAGCATTTGATATTTGACAAAAATAAGGATGATCTTTTCCTTTAAACGATTTAAAAAATGACTTGTTTCCTCTTTCTAGTATGGACAATATTGAATACCTCTATCATAATTTCTCTACGGTCCTCTCTTCTTCCATTAACAAGTTCTTCGTCGAAATTTCGGGTAAAAAGAATAATAGGAAAACCAACCCATTGTATGATAATGAATGCAAAAATGGTAGAAAACCATCAAGGAAGCGTTTTAAGAGTCTCTAAAAATTGACAAGATAAATAGTTACAAATCCCTTTAAATCAAAAGAAAAAAGATGCATTATATAAATAAAAATTAGGAAAACCTTTTACACCTCTTTAAGGTGGCCCCTAAGAAATTATGGAGACAACTTCTAACTAGTAAAACTAAAGAGAATAATAAGATTGCTTTGAAAGATTGGGATTCCTATCTTAAAAATCTCTATGAATTTCCCTTAATGTCATTAATAACATTCAAAACCTATTTACAAAGAGCTAAGTTTTATTCTTAGAAGACATTGAATTTGGGGTCAAGTGCCTCGCAAATGGGAAAGCTAAATACATTGAAGGATATCAAGTGGAAATCCTAAAAATTGGAGGAACTATTCCCATTTTTCACATCCAAAAGCTATTCAATCTAGTGGTCATGCAAGGTTTCCCTATTCCTTGGACTTAAAGCCTCATTATTCCTATCTTTAAAAGTTGCGATAAAAATAACCCCTCTAATTATCGTACCATTATGATTAGCCCTCTATTAGCCAAGCTATACGATATCATTTTAGAAAAGAAAATCAATGTTTGGCTTGAAAGTGAAGGTAAGCGGGCTAAAGGCCAGGTGGGATTTAAAAGACATCAGTCTACCACAGACCACCTCATTGTGCTTAGGGAAATTACGGAAGAATGTTGCAATATTAAATCCAATCACTTTTGTTGCTTTATGGACTTTAGGAAAGCTTTTGATACGGTGCCTAGATATAACTTGTGGAATATATTAGAAGAGTTAAAGGTTCCTTTAGAGTTGAGAGCTGCCACAATAAGTTTGTACAAGAAATTCATTGCCAAATTTAAGAACACTTAAGGATGCCTGAACGATATTAATTGTAATATTGGATTTAAACAAAGCTTGCCCCCTCTCCCTTACCTTTTTCAGCATATACACCGATAAGCTTTAAATTTGTTTAGAAGAAGCAGGTTGCATTGGAACGACCTTAGCTGGAATAGTTGTCATCCTCCTTCTCTATGTTGATGACATTGTTCTTATGGCAAGGTGCCCCTCTGACCTTGATAAACAATTAAGGATTATCAAGTATTTCTGCTCTAACATGGGTATGTCTGTTAACACGCAAAGCTAAAGTTATGATTATCAAATCCAGTAAACACACTTACGCTAATTTTGAGTATGGAAATAACAACTTGGAGGAAGTGTCTTCTTACAAATATCTCAGAATGAAATAAATATATAATTTGAAATTAAAGACATGAAAAATGCACAAATATAATAGTTATTTGTATTGTTTCTTTCAAAAAATATGAACATGAAAATAATATTGTTTTATGAAAACGTGTGAAATGACCTTCATTATGAGTACTTTACTTGAAAAATGACAATAATATTATTTTATTATGATTACTTTACTTGAAAATGAAAATAATATTATTTTATTAAAATCGTAAAAGGACCTTCATTATGAGTACTTTATTTTATGACTTCAAAGCACTACCATGGTTACATATGTGTTTTCATCCACCATTGAAAATGTGTGGAAGAAGAAAGAAATGCCACCTCAACCATGGGGAATGATGTCATCCTCTAAAATGTGATTGGTTGATTTTTAAAATACATTTTCTTTGTTTTGAGGCCCATTTTTGATCTCAAATTTTTTTCATATATATATATATATATAATTGCATTTACTGAAAGAACGATATCATTCTAGGGAACCATTGGATTAATACATGAACTTAAAGATTATATATTGTTCATGAGAAACAGATAGTTGTAAATAACTGAATGGTATGAATTATAATATTAATTCATCTGAAAAATGAACATAGTAATTATTGAAAGTTATTCTTACTCCAAATTTTTTATTCATGGGTATCAATGTTGCCTCTTGATTGAAAATGTACATAAGTGCTGCAATAGTGATGTCTGGGTTGTCTTGGGCTTCTAACATGTTTCTTTCAACACATTTGGCATGCAATGGTAGGGAAGTTGGGGTTAATGGTGAGAGCCACCAGGAAGGGAATTAAACTAACCCATGTGCGTTCATGATTGTCCTCTTCTTTGCACAAACTTGGTGACAATATCTTTCGGGTGGGTAGATCGTTCTTCCATTCAACATTGGGGCTTCCCTAGCCTATATTATAGACCCATCTTTCGAGTATGGTGATTCCTAATTGAAAATAAAAAAACACATTTTCATGTGAAATTTGCTTTTTCCTTGTCAAAAAACAATACTCATGTTGTTGATTGCCTCGGAAATAATTTTTTTTCATATAAGTATTTAAATTTTTATTGCAAGTGAGAATATCACTACACTTAACCCTTACATTGAACTGATTTTAGCGCTACACAATAATATCTATCTTTGGATTTCACTCATTTATTTACATGTTTATTATATCTGTATGGATAATATATGTTAAAAAAATTATATAAATTTATCAAAACTTAATATTAAAAAATTATGATTGGTTTAAACTTGGAGCAGATATATGCTACATCAACTTTACAAACTTGATACGTGCCACTTAGTTAGGCTCTAGAAAGAAAGCACCTCTTAGTGCAATTATAATATTTCATCTTAGACATACATAAGAAATTTCTTAATCGTTTATAAAGAACATTATAAAGGAGATCAAGTATGAATTTTTGTACAACTAAAGAGATCATCCATGGACCAATGGACAAGTAGAAGTTGTGAAGAAAACTTTGATAAATCTTCAAATATTTTTAGCAAGTAATCAACCAAAGTAAAGGAATATGTTCTTAGTGTTGGGCTTATTAATTTATAACATTGTGTTGAGTAGATCTATATGATTGTCTCCTTTAAATTTGTTTATGGGTGTAATCCAAAAGGGATTTAGAGATATAGTTATTTTTCTTGTTATCTGTAGATTGATGATGCCAAAAATTTTGTTGATAAGATGAGAGTTTTGTATGTATGAGTTTAAAAATATATATATATATATATATATATATATGGAAAAGATAAATGTTTGAATCAGATGGATTAGCTATGGTTCGATAAGAAAAAAATTGCTAGATCTTAATGCAAAGAAGATAAGGAGTAGAATGGATAATTAGATTGGATATAACATATGTTGAGGAAAGAGTCGCTGAAGAAAAAAATTTCAAACATAAATGATTAAAAAACAAGGGACATAATACAAGGAGTACCTAATGAAGTGGGGAGATTTTTTTTTTGAAACAAACATGTGGATCTCAAAACTAGAGATTATAAGTTGGCCAATGAAGTGTGTTCTACACAAGGAAGTGTATGAACCTTTTGAGTTAAAAAAATTTGATGCAAGGACATCATAATGGTTGTTTGGTTGTGTATGCACAAGAGATGATAAGTGTAGAGTACCCATAAGAAGTAATGAGAAAATAAAATATGCAATTACAAATGTGGTGGTTGGTGCAAAGTGCCATATTGATCTGTAAACTTCTGTCGATATTCCACTGGAACAATTCATCACAACAAATATTACAACTTAGTTCTTCTTGTTAGCTTATTCCATTGAATGCTAAGTAAGCCGGATTTGAAAGCAAAATAACTACAACAAAGAACTAGAAAATCCACAAAATAACACAAGATATACCTTGGGAAAACCCATCCAGAAATGAGGACTATGCCTTGCTCTTTTATATAGACTGCAGATACAACGGAAAATTTACTCGCTATGGAGTTACCTGTGACTCTACGACCGTGATGGCTATTATAGGATCACCTAATTCCTTTGTTTTGCTCTAACATCCACTCTTGTGTTGTTGCTCAAATATGGAACAATACAATAACATCATAAGAATGGAACCCCTTCTTCTCCTAACCGTCTGGTATTTAACATATCCAAATAGCCGTCCAAAGTTACATTTAGGGTTTTTGCATACCTCAATTCTAGACACATTCTAGATTAGGGTTAGGATTTTGGACCTTTTAGAATGTTCTTGAAAGTCCACATGTAACTAGATCCGCATGTGTGAGAGATGAGAGTTGACTTGGAATCACTTAGTACCATGGTGGTCAACTGGATAGGTTAAGTTGTGGGAGGCATAACTTCCTCACACATACTCCATTTGATATGATTTGTGGACTATTGGAAAGGTGTTAGAGCGTAGAATAGATTCAAGGGACAACACTCAAGTGATGAAATTTGGACCCCAAAAGACATCATTTAAGCCCACAAATAAGCACTGGAAGGTTCTGGACCTCAAATCTATAAAGTGAGACATTCCCCTAAAATGGACCCTGCAAGCCAATTCATCCAATCTTTCCACCCAAAAGCACCAAAATAGATGACAAATTATATATTGATCCATTTTGGATCACACCTAACCATTTGGGAGGATTTTTGTCCCCAAAAGCTTTTACTGAATGAGGTGAGGAATTTTTTCCTCTACCTTCTCCTTGGAGTACCATTTAGCCTTGTCTAGAAGTTGTCCTTTCAACCCCACCTACCAAATTTTGTATTGTCCTTACCTAGTTGTTCTAGACTTCTTCTAAAAAAATGTGTCATCTACTAACTTTTCCTGAGCCTCTAGTTCTAATTCCTCTATAGAGGTAAGCCTTGCTTAGGTTACTGGTCCAACATGGAAGGTTCATAAAGATTTAGATTTTCCTATTGAATAAATGTGTATATATGGGGGTATGATGAGTCTGTAGGAATTATATCCTACCTTCTCCAAAAATTCAAAAGGACCATATCGTAATGCGTTGATCTTCTTACCAGGACATTGAAGTCTTTCCTTATTCAAGTACAACCAAACTCTGTTTCACACCTTCAATGTTTTCTCAACCCTGTTTTGGTCATGTCTAGCCTTATACTTTTCATGTGACTTATTCAATGTCTCTTGTAGTTGTGAATGGATTTTCCTGATCTTATCAATGATTTTTTAAGCTCTTAATGCTTCACCTGTGGTGTCTTCCCTCACACCCCCTTGAAATCCATAAACAACATATAGAGGTGAAGGTGGTAGATATCTAAAACACATTTAAAAAGGGGGATTTCTAAATCATATAGTGCTTCCACTTCTTAATATATTGAATCAAGGCATAGAGTTCCTTGTCATATGTAGGGTATTTCAGGAATCCACCATGGAACAATTCAGAATGATAGCATACTGATATCCATACTTGCATCAAAACTGCTCCCATAACATATGGTGAGTGCAAGCTAATCCTGGTCACTTTTGGCGCGTTAGATGCAATAGAAAATTGAAAAAAATAGACATCCCTCATCTTTCATGGCTATTTTGAGACACTTGCACAATGAATCTTGGTTTCAGTAAATCTTCTAAAAAATTGTGTCATCTACTAACTTTGCCTGAGCCTCTAGTGCTAATTCCTCTATAGAAGGTAAGTCTTGCTTAGGTTAATGGTCCAACATGGAAGGTTCATAAAGATTTAGATTTTCCACATTCACTATTGAATAAATGTGTATATATGGGGGTATGATGAGTCTATAGGAATTGTATCCTACCTTCTCCAAAAATTCAAAAGTACCATACTGTAATGCGTTGATCTTCTTACCAGGACCTTAAAGTATTTCCTTATTCAAGTACATCCAAACTCTATCTCGCACCTTGAATGTTTTCTCAACCCTGATCTGGTCATGTCTATCCTTATACTTATCCTGTGACTTCTTCAATGTCTCTTGTAGTTGTGAATGGATTTTCCTGATCTTATCAATGGTTTTTTATGCTCTTAATGCTTCACCTATGGTGTCTTCCCTCACCCCCCCTTGATATCCATAAACAACATATAGAGGTGAAGGTGGTAGATATATAAAACACATTTAAAGAGGGGGGTTTCTAAATCATATAGTGCTTCCGCTTCTTAATAGCTTGAATCAAGGCATAGAGTTCCTTGTCATATGTAGGGTATTTCAGGAATCCACCATGGAACAATTCAGAATGATATCATACTGATATCCATCCTTGCATCAAAACTGTTCACATAACATATGGTGAGTGCAAGCTAATGCTGGTCACTTTTGGCGCGTTAAATGCAATAGAAAATTCAAAAAAAAAGACATCCCTCATCTGTCATGGCTATTTTGAGACACCTGCACAATGAATCTTGGTTTCAGTAAATCTTCTAAAAAATGTGATGATGACATCATCATCACATTTTTCCATGAATTTCTTGTTTTTTGGGGAGTGGGGTCCATTAAAAGTATTTCTCGTGGGTACTTGTTGGATGTGTAATTGAATTCCCCATTCAACGAGTGCTCCTGCTCAAAATTTGAGTGAATATACAGGGATATAAGTTGAAAATACGAGTTGAAAAAGTGGTTTTATTCTTTTTTCCTCCAAAATTTGATGTGATATGCTAACATTATTTTATTATTTCCACTATTATTTTATAATTTTCTTTAGGAGGCCCATTTTAGACCTCAAAATTTCTCTAATGGGTCATAGATCGTAGTTTTACAACTATTACTTGTACATTGCATGGAAATTCTATCTATCTTGCCAACAAGGATCATAATTAAACCTTCTACATTGAAACTCAACTATGCATTAGATATTTGTGATCGTTAGTGGTAGATAGTGGACATATTTTTCTTCTCATGTGCTAAGTCTAGTTTATGGTACACCTTTTGTGTAGGAAACCTTAGAACTTGGTAGGGTTCAACACACTCTCTCACATGGCCTATTGTAGCCTCCTCCCTCAAATTTCCCCTGCACATGCTCCTTCCATGATAGTTTGGATCATTAGTGGTAGTTAGTGAATGTGTTTTTTGTGCATGTGCTGAGTGGAGTTCACGCCACACCTTTCACGTAGGAAACCTTAGAACTTGATAGGGATCAACACAATGTTTCACATAACCTAATGCAAAATCCTTCCTCGATCGTTCCTTTCACATGCTCCACTCATGAGACCTCATTTCATGTCTCTCACATGCTCCATAAGATATATTAGTGCTCCTTCATTAACAGTCTAGAAGGACACTTTACGAGTTGTTCTCTGACCCTTACTCATTTTCATTATTTAATTACTTTTATTTTGAATAAACTGGAAAAAGATTGTTTAAAGTTTAAAAACCCAATGTTTCAAACTTTTATTTTTCAAAATGAGGTCATCAAAATAGTAGGAAACAAATAGCCTTTGAATTTAGTAGTTTTAAAAGGTTAAAAAATTGTTTTGTTTGTATTTTTTGTGATTTTTTAAGGAATGTGTAAGAATCACTCTACCTCCCCCCTCTAGTTTACTTCCATACACTAATTTAAATAGGATAAATAGGTTCACATGATAGGAATTATGTAAATGTACCTTTTTCATTTCTTTTTCTATGGAATATACAAGACTTGAGAGGCATGAAGTCAAATTTCTTGAAACAAGCTCAAAATCAACAAACCAGATCAACAAAACAACTCCTTTTGACCAAAATTTTCCTTTGCTTAGTCTTAGTTCATGAGTGGCTCAAGTCAACTCTTGAATCACCCCATCATAATGGCTCGATAATATATTGGATTTGAAATATCACCTGACTTGTTGAGGGGACTAGGTTGTAGCAAGCTAGAGAACTAGATATCATTGAAAACATTGATAGTGGGACTCACTAAAACCTTTGATCCACATTTGAAGATTAGATTTTAAATCTTTTCCATATGATACTTTACTAGTAGTCAACTTTGATATATCCCACAAGATGATCTAAAGTGTGAAAAATAACAAGATGGTAGGGTTATAACATGCCCAAGAGAGTTCCTTGGGACATCATATTGAGCTTTCACATGTAGTGTATGAAGTATGAGAATCGATGTAGAGATTCTAGGTAATTGGTCTTAGGTGAAGTTGAAGAATGAGATAAAAAGAATAATAAGTGGTAGTCACTAACTTCCCTTTTGCTTGTGCTTCAACACACCTCTTGTAATGCATGAGTTCATTTTAAATTGTATAGTTCCAAACACATTCGCACACATGATCACTCATGATCTCCTTCCTTTAGAGTTTCCATTGATTTGACTCCTCCCATAGAGCCTGCGTGTAGGTCATTGTCACACAAGTGCTTCCATGAACTCATTATGGACCTTTCGTAGGCCTTCTTGTAGAACCTATTGGGACCTATGGTGCTTGAATTGGTGTATGGCCGCTTGAGGATATGATTGCTTAGCTTGATGGATGAACTTATATGCATTTGATTTGTACTTAATTTTAACATGACACAATTTTACACTCTTTCTATTTTCATATATAGTGGAAGGTGAGCAAACCAATAAATTCAGGGACTTTGAGTTGTGGAAGCTTACATTAGAGCATGAGGCCTTAGCCTCCTCATCCAACATTGCTATAGTCCTCAAATACCTTCCCTAGCGCTCGAAAACTTCAATTAGCACAAATATCCTAATTCATAGGCTAAATATCCCCTAGAGAGGTCTTGTTTGGTGGTTGAATGTCTCTTTGAGGTCCTTGTTCCCTATAATATTAATACACTAAGGCCCTAGTTTCCTCCCATTACCATGGTCATGGTCTTTAGACCAATTGTGAGTACTCAAAACCTCATAATGGAACCCAATTCCCTAATTAGAGGCCTAATATCCCCTATATAGGTATCTTATGGTTGTTTAATGCCTTGCTCATCTTTGTGGAGGAAAAGAAGCTTCCTTTAGGTCATAAGTCATAGGTTTCTTCCATTAAGAATGGTAATGGACCCAAGACACATCCACTATGCTCAAAATATCTTCATGGCACTATCCTCACTTTAGGACAAGAAACCCCATAGATAAATCTTGTGTTATACGACTTGATTCATGGCACATAGTCCCTAGAAGCTTCCCTTATAGTGTACATGTGCTAAATTTCGTCCCTCAATCATGGTCAAGGCCCCAAGACCCATCCTTAGAGCCAAATCCTTAAAAAAACATTCATATATCTAATTGAATGTAACAATAATCCTCTAAAGAGGTCATGCATGTTGCATTTAGGCCTCCTTTAGGGACTTTGAGCTGTAGAAGCTTACATTAGAGCATGATGCCTTAGGTTCCAACATTGGTATAGTCCTCGGATACCTTCCCTAGTGCTCAAAACCTTCAATTGGCACCCATATCCCAATTCATAGACCAAATATCCCCTAGAGAGGTCTTGTTTGGTGGCTTGAGGCCTTATTGATTGCACTTAAGCTTTGTAAGCTTACCTTAGGGACAAAGGATTGTGTTTACACCACAAAACATTGTTCACCCATCATGACTCATCCTTGGTGCTTGAAACCTCTAAATGGTATCACTTCGACATGGGATCCATCCCTCGTGTAGCTGTCAATATGACCACTTCGACATGGGACCTAGGTTTATGGATGAATTCCTTCGATTACTCCAATATGGTAGTGTTTCCACATTTGATGGTGGCTTGCTTATCATTGCAATTATCACTCATGCATGGGGCCGGGTTTTATGGTGGATCTACTTAAATTATTTCATGATGGTGGATAGCACTTGTACATAGAACCTTGGTTCCATTGCTTACTTTGGTATTGTGGTCAATACTCGTCCATGGTACCCTAGTTTTTAGGTTATGGGATATAGTGTTATCAAATAGTATATGATAGAGATTAAGGATCACATGTTAAATAGGTGAAGGATATATGTGTATTAGGTGATATGGGCTATATGTGTAAGTGATTCAGGGATACAGGCAAAAGTTACAGGTTTTTAGGTGCTAATTTTGGTTATATGGATAATATAAATGGTAACTAGGTTAATTGAGTTTATAAGTGTACTTAAGGTTTAGTGGTTATATGTTATAATTATTGTAGGGTTTAGGAGTTTGTAGGGGTCATATAGAGTCTATATGTAATATTTATTAAGAGTTAGAGGCTTTTAGGGTTAGGGATAATTGGTAATAAAATTTAGAAGTTATACATATTAAAGGTTATAACTATTTATGCGTGAAATTAAAGGGCATGTATGTGTTAGGGGTTGATAGGGATTAGATTAGTTATGGGTAAATATTATATATGTAATAAATGTTAAGTATTTAAGGAGTAAAGTTTATGGATGATACTAGTGAAAGAGTTAGTGATTATATAGTTGGGGGCTAATTTAAAGGTTACGGCTATAGAATGTAGAGATAAGGTTTAGAATTTATAGATATTACAAATTATATGTGTTTATAGGGGTTGCAATAAAGTGTATATAAGTGTTGTGTGTTGATAATGATTAGATTAGAGGTAATAAATGTTATGGGTAAAGGTTATATTATGTGTAATAAATGTTAAGGGTTTAAGGAGCAAATGTTATATTAAAGGTTTATATCCAAATGAAAGTGGTGAAAGTGGTTAGTTATATTAAAGGTTTATATCCAGATGAAAGTGGTGAAAGTGGTTAGAGATTAGTGATTATAGAGTTGGGGCTATAGGATTTAGAGCTTAAGTATTATATGTTATAGGTATTAGGGTTTAAATGGGTTAGGTGTTATATGGAATAAGGTTATATGTGTTATAGGGGTTATGGTGTATATAAAATGGGGAGTTATGAGTGTTATGAGTTATGGCTCTTAGGGTTATAGGGATGAAGGGTTGTAGGGATAATATGATTTAAAGGATGATAAGGGTTGGGACTTATAGGGATTAGGGATAGAGGTGATAAATGTTATAGGGGTTACTAATTATAGGGATTATGGATATAGTGTTAATTTATGAGTAGGGATGACTATACAATTACATATCACACACGCAAAATGGACCACATTGCGTGTGTGAAATGGTCCATTTCGTGCATGTGATGTGGTCCATTTCACGTGTGTGATATGTAATTCTGTAGCTATCCCTAATCATAAATTAATAATATATCCCTAAGCCCCTATAATTCGTAACCCCTAACCATTTGGCGCATGTGGTGTGATCCATTTCACACGCATGATATGCAAAAGTAGTTTTAAACTTGCAAATGGCCTTCGCCCCTATGATCATTCATCCCTTGCAAGATCCGTATGCAACTACCTGTTGAGCGAGAGTATACCATGAGCGCGAATTTGTGGAGGGAACTACTGATTTAGTGGAGAAAATTCACCCCATCAGCCACCTCTTGTGGAGAGAATTAATCCCATCAACTACAAGTAGAGACCCCATCTTTTCTCTCAAAACAATTAATCTTATTCATCTTATCCAATCTAGAGGCAATATCCCCAACCATATGTAAATTCTAGTAAGAACCATAACACAAATTTTTAAGCTTAAATTTTTATTTTGGTGTGAATTTGGTGAATCAGAACGACCCATAAGTTATAGTTATAGTTAAATTTTAAGATGCCTCCTTGGAGACATTTTTGGACAGTTGCTATAATCCTCTATGGTATAATATCTCCTATTTGCATGAGGTGGTGCATAATGATGTCCATGACCTATAGTAACACTCTTAGAGTGTCTATATTTTTCATGATATCTCTTCTTTGAACTGACCATGTCTTCCTTCTCAGAACATGAAACTGATCCAACATGCAATTGCCTCTGTATCAAGTTCAAGCTTTGCATAAGTTCAGTATTTAATTGATTCTACTGCTCTTGAGCCCTCAACATTCTCTCATTATCAACTTTACAACTTTGTACTTCCATCCTCAAACTTTTCATAGTTACCACTAGCTCCACTGATTCTAAGTTAACTCTATGTCCATTAGATTTTGTTTCTTGATTGCCTACATTGATATTATTCCCTCTGGCTTCTTCTCTCAAACTACCTAAAAATTTTATCCCTTCCGTCTTTACTGTACAATTATGTTTGTGTGGAATTGAGCTATAAACATGTAACATGTAGTATACA
Source organism: Larix kaempferi (assembly GCA_027924585.1). NCBI lineage: Eukaryota > Viridiplantae > Streptophyta > Pinopsida > Pinales > Pinaceae > Larix > Larix kaempferi. Next base: position 15,181,993 of record BSBM01000643.1, read on the forward strand.
CTTGTCTATCACACATTGCATTAGTGCTAGGGGGCATACATGATTTATAGTGTAGGCATAGGACACACTTGTGATGGCCACACGATTGCATCCTATTCCTACACAATATTATTATATTAGGTATGATTATATGCCTATATTAAAGATATTAATAAGGACATGGGGTTTCATGAGAACATGAAGTATATAACTTAAAAAATTAAAATAATTTAATCAGTAATTAGATTAAAAGGGGGTTATTAAGGGAAAATAATAAAATAAGTAAATTATGAGCTATTTATATAATTAGTAAATTTTGCATGGGAGTTTTTGCATGAGGACATGTGTCCAATCAAAGTTAGCTTGGAAAAGATTAAAAATGATTAAGGAGACAGAGAAGGGGTTCTTCTTCTTCCTTCCTCCTGTTGGGGGAGTTTTTTTAGGGGGGGCTTCGAGGAGGGAAATGAAGGTTTGGAGGGTATGGGTAGATTTTCGATGATGATTGTGTGCTTGGATTGGTATTTTCGAGTGAGGGATCGAGGGATATCAATATATGACTAAGGGGTTGGTTGGGAGGAGAGCATTCCTCCAATTGTGGTTCCCATGATGTTTTCTCGCGGTGGTATGCAAAGTCTACTTTGCTCAACTAGTCATAGGTTCTCATGGGAAACTGTAAGTTTTTTTCATAGGTTTAGGTATGTACTCATGACTGTCCTCTCACTATTTATTATGTTGGAGTATTAAAATATTTTGAATTTGGGTCTCTTGTAATTTTGGGTGAATATTGAGTTCTCTAGTAATTATTTACTCTTACGGTTATAACTATTGATAATATTGAATAATTCTCTAAATGTTTTATAAGCACTAAATAAGGGTCTTACACAATGGTATCAGAGTAGTAGGTTCAAACACTTGGGCCAATAGGACTACCATCTTGGTAAACTATGCCAACTATGTTGAGGAAGTAGCCTTAGCACCTTGAATTATTGCAGAATATTGGATTGAGGCTGTTATAGTTGTTACACATACTTCTATTAAAATAATATGTTCTTTGACTCTTCAAAAGAATGGTAGTTAGTGAGCCAAGCTCTAGGTTTTACAACCATGAAATATATTTTGAAGGAATTATTTTGAAATAGATACTAAACACCCAGGAAGGATGTTGTATTAAGGAGCTAGTATGGTAACGATAAATAGAAATTTTTTCTAGTATGATGTCTACAAATTGTACTTGTAAATAATGGAAAATAATCCAAATCCTGGATGATTATAGGAATGGGTACATTTAGATACAAGAATTAACATCGATAATTTGACAAGTCACAATGCTAGTTTAGTTTTGGAATAAGTTGTTGCAATGGGTATGTGGTAGGAGGCCAATATTTTTTGGTTTGGAACAGTCCTTCCAAAAAACCTTGAAATTTCAAATTCTTGATTTTTTTAGTTAGATGTGTGTGAGATTAGAACATGTATGAGGGAAGTGATAGGATTACAAAAGCATCCAAGGATATAAGAAAATCTAGTTTGTGCAGGATAGCAGCTAAGATGAGGGCCTTCGTAAGTAGTTGTAGTTGATTAATGATATCGCTCTATGAATTTCTAGTTTTGTTTAATTGTTGCACTATTAGTATGATCGAAGATTAGCGTTAATAAACAAGGAAGTAGGGTTATAGAAATTACTAGTTTACTCATCTTATGCGCTACCTTGGACGACACAGGTATTTTCGTTTACCAGTATATGATGATTCAATTTTTGCTCCCAAAGTATTTGAGGGAGGTACTTATTCTATTTGTGTGTAGGAACATAAAATTCATGGTAGTGATAGTTGGAAAGGATTGGCAGACTCAAGGGTGTTGGATAAATGAATGAAGAAGGTTTACCTCTCATACCTCCTTTTCCATTTTTGTTATTAGCTTGCATCTAGATATAGGGAAAGTGTGATTAGAATATAGGCTAGTGATTGTCAAAGAGCTTGACACACTCTCTGAGAGGATCAAATTAGTGATTAAGGTGGACCCCCCTACCAAACATGCCAAAAAAACAATTACAAATACTTTAAGGTTATGTTTACCAAATATTTGTGAAGTCTAAAATTAAATACATAATCAGTGAAAATATAAAAATTATGTTGTACTAACCTCATCCAAGAAACTATATTGAACAAGAGTCTTTATCAGGCCATGGAAAGCATTCTTGCAATGAGGGAATCAAGGCATAATAATTGGGTTGGAACCAAAATGGATCTCCTCGATAGATTTTATGCATGCTCTAGAATTGGTGTGTCCTAAAGGCCTTACACCTAGTGGTCTAACATTATCAAATAATGGCTCCAAACAATATGCTTCCACAAAGCACTATGCTATATTAAAATGTGTGTTAGGGATGATATCATAACACTAATGGCCTGGATCACATCTCCAAGTTGAGGTGGCTTGGTGGAGGGGGGGTTAGGCATATTCATAGGAGTGGGTGACCCTCTCAATGGGTTATGCCGAACCCTTTCTTGATCCTATGAAGACCCTTGACCAAACCCTTGGAATTCAAAAATGTCAAAATAATTGACATGAAGACCCATAATAAACTTGATCGATAACTTATAAAGAAAATATAAGAGATCTTCCCTATTATTCCAGGGAGCTTTATCAAATACTAAAAACCACTTGTTCATGCAATGGTTTTCCATGGTTGGAATGTGCCGCAATCCATACAAAGATGCATCTTTCTCTGAATAGGGGCTTCGTTGGTTCTAGTGTCAATAAGCAATTGGAAAATTTAACTCTTTGGTTATATGAAACATTTTCACCTCTTCCATACTAATAACAATTTAGTAGTACTCTCTTATATGAACCCTATATTTGGATATATCATATAATTAGCCATGGCATGGCCAATGGACGTAACCATGTTTTAAGTGATGTGGCCAATGAGATATGAAATGGATCTCTAGTGTTCTTAAATTTACTAATTAAGTTTCTAAGTTCATCAAAACATTACTTAATTTATAATATGTATTGGTGTTGTGGGGGGTTAGGGTTTAGGTTTGGAACATGTTTTTTCTACATGGTGGTGGAATGAAATATGCATTTAAATAATAACAATACTTTTCAAAAATATATAAATTTATATAATTTGAAAAATATGAAAATAATATTTCAAATAAAATCTATCCTTTGTCAAAATGTCAAGAAATGATGATGCCAATATCCCTCTTGCTTTTCCTTGTCAAGATTGGATCAAATCAACAATACCACACTCGTAGTTGGAGAGAAGGATTAGGAGGTTTGTGTTGTCGGTTGGGGGGCATGAAGAATGCATTCTTGTTTTCTATTTTTTTTTGCACAAGGAATTTTTAATGTGTTTGTTCAATAGAAATGTGCATGTGTTCTTAACGTGTGCACATTACTTTTATTAATAAAATTGACATGGAAATTTTGGTTCCTTAATGCATTTGCTTATGTGGAGCTTCGACAAGGCTTTGAAAAAGGCTAAAGAAATTTAAACAAAAACATGTGCACATTCTTTAAGTGTGCACATGTTCCTAAAAATAGAAATGGGTGTGTATTCCCATTGCAACAAAAAAGGGAAGCAACTTCATGCACCCAACTAGTCATCATTGATACAAAAGGACAAGGACCTAAAATGTAAGAAGATGTAGTTCCAAATACATAAATCCAACCCATTATGATCAATATCCTTGTGAACAGGGTTTACAAGAGGCTAGATATATCTCTTATATTCACTTTCATGAATCTGTTCTTCCTCCTAATGAATCTCTTGGTGTGCATAATGATGAATCTCTTGTAAATGAGATTGCAAAGGGGATGTAACTATTGAACCTAATAAGAATATATTATCTTAGAAGATCATCCTTCCTTCATAAAATATGTATAGGAAACAATAGCTACAATACCTCCCTCTTTGGTAAAAGAGCAACAAAAAGATCAAGGAAATTTTAATGACATAAACAAGTCCCGAGATCCCAATGAGTAGTTGCTAGTCATTACTAGTGCTTATCACTACAATGCATTTGGTGGAACGGGCTCAAAGAAGGGAGTGGTTACAATTGCACCAAATCAATGGCATGTTTCTTATGAATCTATCTTACATGTTCAACTATAAGGGAATGAATCCATGTACCAATTGAAATTTTATCTGCTTATTCCTTATGATTCAAGCTCAAAGTATTTTATCAAGGAAAGTTATAGCTTGTCCCTAACACAACCAATGGAAATAAGACTTATGCATGCATGCATTTACTTATTGCATTTGTTAGTTGTTGAGTTCCATAGGATATTGCTATGACCCAATATGGAAAGGCCATTTTTGTGGATTAAAGCCTACTTTTACTACATATGCAGTGGATAAGAGATCAATAAGAGAATTAGAGATAAATTTTCAAACAAATATTTATTAATTTGGATCACATGTTTTGTACCTTTATACAACATATCTTGTACATGAGCTAATTTATTTGTAGGTCCTTGTTTCTAATGTGGGTTATTAATGAATCATCACTAAATTAGTCCTAAATCATTATTTAGACTCACTAATGACTAACAAATGACTCACCACTAAGTTAGTGGAGGGTTTCCAATAGTAATGTCTATTAAAAATGGGTTTGTCTCCCAACTTGTAATGGACAATCAAAGTATTATAAATGCAATCAAATCTAGTGTACTCATTTGAGTATTGGGTACATGGAGATATCTTCCTCCATATATTAGGAAGTATAATGTCATTCCAACCCTATAGTGTGAAGGTATCCCCAACCCTTTGTTTTGTTAGCATTGTTGTTTGTTTCAATTTATTGTTGTCTAATTTTGGATTAGTTCCATTTCACTATTACAACAATTCATGTTCCCTTGGAAGTTGACAAAAAATGCATATCTAAATTCCATTGTTTTTTTGAAATAATGAGTTCAGCAAGACAAAAAATTCCAAAGAGAGTTGAATTTGGAAGTATGTACCATGTTTGAGAACTAAGTAATCAATTTAGTAAAAAGGTCAATGCACCCCTAATATTCATTTAATATTAAAGTGTAATATACAAATATGCAATAATATCTACTGCAAAACTCTAAAAATGTCAAACCTAAGAAAATGAAACTTAACCTTTTTAATTATATTTCTTGTTGCTTAGATTACATATGCATTTATCACAATGCATGTGATTATTTGTCTCTATCCTTAATTAATCGGAATAAACTTGGAACTACTTATATGGAAGTAAAGAATATGGGAAGTGGATATTCCTCTAAAAGAATGTCACTCCCATTTTATTAACATCAATATTGATTACATTAATTGCACCCTAATTCATATTTTAAGTATTATTATTATGATATCCTTGCCTAAGTTTTAATAGTTAAAAAATAATAGACAATGATAAGTTAAAGTTGAGGATGGACTTGTTTTAAATCATAGTAATGAGATTTGCTATATGGAAAAAATATGTAAATAAAAATTCTAGTATGACTAAAATACAGGAATAGACATCTCATGAATATGAAAACATTCATTATTTAAATTTTAAAGAAATTAAAAATATCGTTACTACTATAAAATTTTAAATTAACATTCATTCTTCCTTGTAAGCAACTTGAAATATATTTCAAATTTGAACATAACATATAATATAACAACTTAAAGATATAGTTTAATAGGTAAGTATGGGCTCATGGTCTCATTGTATTAAAACATTATGTAGAACAAATGCTCACACATTTACTAGAAATATTTTACATATAGGTTGAAGATTCATGAATATGGTCATTATTTTGTTATAAATAAGTTAAAATAGTCTGAAACTTAAGTTATAATTGAATATATTGCTATTATAGTCCACTCTTATATCAAGAATTAATGAATAGCTGAATTGTTAAAACTAAACTATTATTTGAGTTTTAGTTTTTTATTTGAAATTTCACTAATATTTTGAAAATTTTAAATTGTAATAATAACATTTTGTAAATATATCTAAACATTTAATAAATTTAAAACATTCTTATATCTCCAATAAATTTCGTTTTAATTTTGATATAAGAATATTACTATTATACTTTAAATCCTTTCATATTAATAAATTACATCAACATTTATTTAAGAAACAATTTATTTTTCATATTAGTTTAATTTATTTATTTACAAAGCAATTTATCCACTTTGCACCAAAATTTACATATATGAAACTATACATTTTCATCCGAATTCAAAGCCTAACTACCTTTTCCAATACATCCTCCCTCTTAATTAAAACCATATAAGCCAACATTGGGCACATTGAGAAGCACTCTTAACTAATTATAATATATTGGTTCACTTGCAAATTTCCACACGTTTCTTTTTATCAAGATGTAAAAAGCTGTACTTCCGTTATTAATGAAAATCAAAAGGTAATCCTCCTTACAGCCATATTTCCAAATAAAACCAGATCATCATCCAGTATTTCAGTATAAGCCAAAGCTTCCAAAATATCAAAACATCCCAATCCAGTTCAACAGGGGACAAACCCTGTAATAAAAAAGTCCAAAAGATAACATAAACAAAGCTGTCATCACCAAGTAACAAAGATTTACTAATCCTCAAAAAAATAAATAGATCCTTGGAATTCTAGGTTCTCATGAATCCATTCTTCCCAAATGAGAAGACCTTCTTCAACATTAATCTCTTCCTTGGACAGAGCATCCGCTACATCATTTAGCTCACGATATATATGATCAATAGACTAGTCATAAAAAGAGCACAAAAGAGATTCAATTCCGCGACACCAGTGTTGGAAAGAGAGAACTTTGATCCTGTGGAGTCTCTTGGCCCATTTAATAACCATCATTGAATCACCATATATGCCCATAGTATCAACCCCAAAAAAAGTTACAATTTTTAGTAAACACCACAGAGCAAGAATCTCTGCTTTTAAGTTTGTGCCCATGCCACAATTTAATTTGAATTTGAAATAATGGTTTTTATTTATGAGCAGGAATACCCCGGCCGCACATCTTCCATCAACTGCTGCTTCATCAAAATATCCCGTGGCAATACCAGAGTCAACCATCCCTTGCAGCTTACGACCATGACCTGTGGCAGATATCAATCCCTTATAAGAATTGTACATACAATTTTAGGCATGGTGTAAATGTGGGCTTCCTTCTCCTCTCAACCAGTGGAGTGATTAAGTAGAAAATAGCACTTGCACTCACTAAGGTCACGCACTTAGAACCATTACCTCCTGGGACACACATGGGATCGATAACAGGGAACGTTGAACTACTCTTGGGGCTATTGCGAATTATTACCCTTACTAGCTTACTCACCTAACTTACTCACTTCGGCTATGGAAGTGGGCCAAAGAGGTGGTGCATCGACAACAAAGGAGGTGAATCAACTTGGCAGATATCAATCCCTTATAAGAATTGTACATACAAATGGCTTTATAAACAATCTGCATATGATGAATCCTTTTGTCCTAAAAAATTAATGCATTTCTAGATTTCCATAACAGCCAAGTGACAAAGGTAGGCAGAGTTTTATGAGATTTTTGATCTCTGCACCACAAGTATCATGAGGATCCCAAATTATCCAATCCCCAATGACCATTAATAGAGAGAACATAACAGATCGAAGACCAGACCAGTTTCTACATTTCATAGTCAATAAATAAATGAGTAACAATCCCTTCATTGTTCTTACAAAAAAGACAGATACTAGGTCCTTTCCAGCCCCTGTGGGTTAAATTACTCCAAGTAAGAATACTATCTTCCAATGCAAGCCATAAAAAACATTTTACCTTTTGAGGAATGTGCCATTTCCACAAAATCACACACCACCAATTCTAAAAAGATATAGCTTGATCCTGCACAATAACTTTATAAGCCGAGTTTGCAGTAATAAATTCAGATTCTAGATTGAATGACCACACAAGTTTATCCTCCATGTCATTAAGTCTAATTCCCTCCCTGTTGAGCATCAAAACATACATATTCCATTCATCACCCATACTACTGTCGAAACCAAAATCCTGTGCAGTCAGCCAATAATTAGGAGAATTCTGTAGCCATTGCGGACGTCTAATGTGATTGAGAGTTAAAAATCCCAAATTCAAGAGATGGTCTCTAATTCTGGGAGATAAGATGAAATCTTCCTCGTTACCAACATAGGGATCGAGCTCTATCAATACCTTTCGACCATTTCCAACACACCATGTTAAATACTTACTGAGCCAAGGATAGATCTTGAGGAAACCACACCTAATAATAGAGGAGTTTCTTGAAGTTTTATTTGGATTTCTTATCCAATGGAGTAGGTTATCCTTCAAATATTTACCATGCACAATATCAGTCCATAGACCCGATCCAAAAAGGCCGCGCCACAGGCTTTTAAGATAGAGTGCAGTGTTAAACCAGAATACATTTCCACACATTTCTACTTTGTAGTGTTTTCTTCTTCATGGTCATAGGTAATTTATGAATTTTACGCTATTGATTCCATTTATGATAAGATCAATAATAACATTTCAAATGAAATATATAATATATGTAAACCTAAGCACATTGTTAACTTTAAATGAAATATAATTAATTTTTTCTATAGATTTATAATTAATAATTTAAAAGTTTATAAAACATTTTTTTATAAATTTATAATTAATAATTAATAATTTGGAAGTTCTTCAATCCATATTTTAGAGTGGAATTTAATAGTATTTTATGAGAAATCTAAAACATTTATTATTATTATTATTATTATAAGCTATATGTAGGTCCTTATATTATAAAAGGCAAAATGTACAGAGTCATAGTGTAGGCGGGTCCTCTCACCACAGAGAAAACAGACCCAATAACAGTTTGAAAATGTATTTTAGAAACTGAGATTAACGACTGAACAAACCTAACAGTAATGTAATGAAACCAACAGAGGATTGTTTTTGAACTAACTAACAGAACTATCATAAACCAACTGACTGTGTAACCTATAACAAAAGAAAAAAGCATAAAAGAGCACAGACAATACTCATTAGTCGCTATGATAATCTTTCTGCTCGGGCTGAGTGGTAGGATGTTTGGCGAGAGTGATGCCAAGTCTGCGTGTGAATTGCTGCTGGTTGAATAGCAGCTGCTTCATCATGTCTTGGAGATCATCGAGCTGCATCAGTATTTCTGCTTGTGCCTCGTTGCGGTTGGTCATAGTTTTACAGAGGATGAGCTTATGCGACCAGTGCAGGTCCAACGTCTTCTGGTAGAGGGTGCTTCTACCATGGGTGTTGCCAGGGTCGGGCACTAGGGCTTCAAATTCCTGCCAGATTTCCTCATCCGTGGTGCATCTTATGGAAACCCTCGCATCCTCATCATCATAAATTTCCTCCTGAGCTTGCTTGGGAATCACAGTGTGGAACTTACGGGCTTTGTCCACCACCCCTCTCATCAGGCGAATAGGGAGAGTGGAGGAGGAACCATAATCCCCAACATTCATCAACCGAGTGTCCTGTCGGGTGCAGACTCGTCTTGGAGTGTCCATAGGAATCAGTAACAGGCCACACAGTAAGGAATGGGACTGCGAGACAAAAGCACCCCAAGTCGAACCTTGCGTGGACCAACGAATCAAGGTCTTAAGAACCAGATCGATACCAAAATTGAGAAACTTAGAGCCTGCTGCGAAGCAAGAGAAGCTGGAATGAACGGTGGGACAGAGAAAACCCAATGTAACGAACCACAGAGCAGTGTAACAAACCTCAAAGCATCTTACAGCGGTGGAACCCTTCCGGAGCAGAGCAATCAACCGAGCATCTGCTGGTCTGAGGAGAAGAAGCTGATAATGCAAAGAAGTTATGGTATGAATACCTTGAGTGCCAGTCGAAATCATAAGTGTGAAATGACCAAGAGAATAATCAGAGATCGAGATTAAGGACAGAGTCATAACACCAAGTAGGAGGTGTACCGGTGACAAGATTTTACACACGCAGGAGGAGTTAAGACTGCTAAGGGTGGTCGAGCTCCTGACAGAGGGAGCAGTAGAGAAATAATCAACGAGAATGGTGAGCTACATCATCAGGGGAGTGGGGGCAGGTAGTCTCGGAGGTGAGTGGTACATGGACCGGCAAGTGGCGGGAGCATGCGGCAGTAGCCTCAGGCACGTGGGCAGGGATGAGGACAGGTGCCGGGCTGGAGGTAGCCTCAGGAACGTGGTTAGCTCTGGGCGTACTATCAGCAGGTTGCAAATTGGAGGCATGACCTGTCTCCGGCGGGCCCCAATTGGTGCCATTAGTCTCTGTGTGCACCCCAGTGGGGGAGAAATCTATAACATTATAAAAGTATGTTGAAATTTTAATTTTGATTTTATCAAAAAATAATCTTTAAGTGATTTCAATTCTTTCATTATTAACTATTTAATAGAATGGTTTTTCAATGCACAAACACATTGATTGTAATAGTGTCTCACTTTATATATATATATAAATTGAAAAATATTGTCCATTTGATGTAACTTGGGTGGTTGGGAGAAATGATTCCTATCCTCCCCACCTAGGTTCAATTCCTGAATATAGTTCCCGCCAAACCAAAACTTCGATTAAATAAATAATTGAAATTGAAATTTATGTACTTATTAAAAAATATTAATTACTATAATCACTACCAACTTAAAAAGTTGAGACTAATAACATTACTTTCATAAATATAAATAAATAATACTAATATAATATAATATTTTAAATTGATAATGTAATATAATATTTAAATCATAATACTAACCACACTTTCATATATATCACTAAGATGATAAATCTATAAATACAAATAACTCCTACGTATACAACATCTTAAAAGATTACATATTAGTAATATAAAATTTATAAAATATGTAAAATAAATTATTATGATATTTTAAAATTAATTATACAAAAGTAATTAAACTAATTACATATTAGTAAAAAAAAAATGATTTTATAAAACAAAATCCATAAATTTAAGTTTATTTGAGGATTGAGTTTATAACAAAAAGTTAAAACTTAAAAAAAAACAAACAAACTTAATATATAAATTTTGTTTTCAATATTTAAAAAATTCTATAATTATACTTATACAAATTTGAAACAAAGTTTATAATAAATAATAAACACTTATTTTTATTATTTAATATACATGTTTATTTTTATAATTTATATTAATTTTAAATTTGCATTTTTTTTAAATATTGAAAATGAAAACTTTTTTTTTACTTTGAAAAAAAACTCTTAATATTATATATCTTTATAATTTATATTAATTTTAAATTTGCATTTTTTTTAAAATATTGAAAAAAAAACTTATATACAAACAAATAAAAATTAATATAAAGTCAAACATAATTAGATAAATATGATATTGGATATCTATATCAATTTTACAATTTTCAAATCACCTAATCATCACATGCTTCTTATATATTATATGGAAATTTTACACAAGGGTCGAGGTATGTAAGGGGGAAAACCCACTATCAAATACCTTGCTTTTTTCCACATAATGAACACACTAACAACTCCCACAAATCTAATTACAACTCCTATTTCCAAGGCCATCAATGATACCTTTTCATCTACATAATGCAACCATCCTATTTTAACATTACTTTCATTAGATCATTTTTCTTATCATTTTGATTACGTGGTGGTAGAGGATATCCACATAAGCACTTATTCTTTTGAAATGCGATTTGATTGAAAGTGGAAAATTGTGTTTTTTTTGGGATTGACCCACAAAGATTATTAAATAAAATGTTAAAAATAGCTAAAAATGTTAAAATAGAGAGCTCTGGAGGAATCCATCCCTCCAACTTATTTTTGGCTAAATCCAACTCCTCCAAAATAGATATATTACTAAAAGAAGCTGGTATTTTCCCTTCTAGTTGATTCCAAGATAAATTCAGTAATCGCAGTCTACTGCCTATGCTTGTAGGTATTTCTCCACTGAGATTATTGCTTGACAAGTCTAATATTGTGTTTGTCCCCAACACATATGGCAAAGTGGACTCAAATCCTTTGTTGGAAATCCCGAGATCTAACTCATATAGAGTGTCAACTTTGAGTTGAGAAGATCCATTTATTCTAAATCCTCCAAGTTTGTTAAGACCAGATAGTATATTTCCACTGAATCCATTGTTGGATAAATCCAACACCTGCAACTTTGTGAGATTTGTGATCCATTGAAGGATCACACCATGAAAATTATTATAGCCAAGGCTTAACATTCTTAATTTTTGAAAGTTTGCAAAGTATCCACGAAGCTCACCTATTAATCTATTTCCCCTTAAATCCAACAATGCGAGACCTATACAATTGGCTAAAAATGTGGTCAAGTTACCATAGAAGTGATTAAAATGAGCAGAGAAAATATACAAAGAAAATGGAAAGTTTATGCCACCCATATCTCCATTAAGTGAATTTTGAGATACCCGGAACCTTCTTAAAACGCTACAATTGCTAATACCCTTAGGAATTTGTCCCTTCAAGTTGTTTTTTGATAGATCTAAATAATCAAGTGAAACCAAATTACCAATAGTTTCAGGAATAGGCCCAAAAAAAATTGTTCTGTGATATTGTTAATTGAACTAAAGCTTTTAATTGACCTATGCTAGGTGGGATTTGTCGAGTTAAGTTGTTTGATTCTAAATCCAGATTGAAGATTACCTATAGTTTTTGGAATCGTCCCTCTGAGATTGTTGTTTTTGAAAGAAAGTGATACAAGATTGGTCAAATTAGAAATGGCTTCAGGTATGCTACCAGTGAGCATATTTGCAGCTAGATCTAATATTGTCAATTGACTCAAATTAGCAATCGTTTCAGGGATGCTACCTGAAAGATGATTTGAATGAAGCTGTAGGAATGAGAGGGGCAGCTGGAATATACTCATGGGTAACCAGCCTTGAATTCTGTTGACACTTAAAATCCAGCTCCCTTAGATCGCTACAGTTTCCTATTTCTGAAGGGATATAACATGAAAAATTGTTGTTCCCCAAATATAGAGACTGGAGGGAAGAACAGTTTCCCAACGATAAAGGAATGGTGTTCTCCAATTTGTTGCTCGATAAATGTAGGTACTCTAATTTCTGTAGCGACCCCAATTCAACTGGAATTCTTCCACTCAAGTTGTTGCCAGAAAAGTCCATGTGCAATAGCTGACTACAATTGCCCAAAGGTGAAGGGATGTCACCTGTTAGGAAGTTGTAGGACAAGTCCAGAAAAGACAGTTTTCTCATCAAACCCAAAACAGAAGGGATTGGACCACTGAGATTGTTCAATCTAAACGACAACTCTTGGAGAGATGTGCAGTTGCTCAAAGAAATTGGAATACTTCCAGTGAGAGCATTAAAGTCCAAGCGGAGATGTTCCAACTCGACTAGACGACCAAAGTCTGTTGGTATGGGCCCTGTCAAGCTGTTAAAGCTGAGGTCGAGTATTCCGAGAGCTTTAAGCTTCCCAAAATGTGCTGGAATTCTTCCTGTCAAATTATTATCAGAAATATTCAAATGACGCAAAAAGGAAAGGCTGCCCAGAGATAGGGAAAGATTACCTTCCAATCCTGCTCCTGGAAGGATTATGGCAACCACTCTCTGAGTGTTTGGTCTACACGAAATACCATTCCATGAGCATACCTTCTTTGAATTCGCAGACGTCCAGTTGGACATCGATCCACTTGCGTCAGATGTGATGCCCTTTCTGAACGACAAAAGAGCTTCCACGTCCATGGATGGTGCCAATGGATCTTGAGCTTCCTCCAGCATACGTATATTCAAAATAAAATCGACCGGATGAAGTTGAAGAGAAGTTAATACATCCGTTTGGTCATGCACATACAAAGGATCGTCATGTTCCGGATGAATACGGGAATATGACTTCTGCTTAACAGTTACAGCGGCAGCAGTTACAGTGATGGCCATAATCGCCAATGCCACTACAAAGCACAAAAGCAGATTAACACGTCTATCCATGATTGTTACGGTTGGACATAATAATAAAACACCCCTGATTGAACTAAAGATCTCATGGTTCTTCGTGAAATGGATGTGTTGACTAGGGTATAGAGGGATAAAAAGGTTAGATGTCGCAATTTGGTAAATTTTATTGTAAATTGATTATAAATAAGATTTATAAAGTAACAAAATTTATGTATATATATATATATATATTAAATGTTTTTGAAATCATTACAGAGATATTACATTGAATAATGTTTAATACATTTTAATAATTGTTTACTATGAATGCTTAATAAATCAAATCTTAATAAATCAAATTTATGCATAGCATGCATCACGTCAAATTTAGGTATTTGTGCATGCCTCCTTCAACTAAGAGTTGAGTAATACTTGAACCACCTACCTACCATTGTATGGAAACCTCTTTTCTTACAAAACCAGGGATGTACCTTTGTGCAAAACCATGGATGCTCTCTCCTTGTTGTGGTGAAGTTGTTCACGGTAGTAATTACATTTTGCTTAAATGTGAAATTCGAAATAACCACTCCGTAAGTAAGGTAAGTAATTAATTGATATTAAGAAAACCTAAAAACCCATGTGATCTGAGGTTTTAATAAAACATTCATCATTCAACAATGGTTAAAACTGACATGATGAAGTAATATAGAAAACTAATTAGGCATGATCTACTCTTATGAATATGTAACTCCCACCACTAATACAAATACAAATTGTGACTCTAACTCTATTGATTTAAGCCTTGCATAATTTTCGATTGAAAGCTTAGCAATCCATGGTAGTTTATGTTATCAAGGGTGGTGCGAGATTGGACAATTCCCAATGGACTAGGTAGTCACTCACACAAAACACTAATCCCCACAAGCAACCCAAAGCCCAGAGTGTCTCCTTGACAATGAGGGATGGATCATTTGCCAATGTACTTGTTCAAACTGTGGTCGGTGTTATTATTCTTTGTTATTTTTATTATAGTACATAAAAGGTATGGACTCCATGGCTGTAGAGTGGAGGAGGAGCATTATAATGTTGAAGTCATTACTGTCAATCCTTGCAGTGTAATCAATATTAATTGCAAAGCATTTAATTCAATAGGGACAACGATGATGTAGGACATCCACGCCCCCCTCCCCCCCAAACTCTAGAGGCTAACGAAAACACCAACAATCTTTTATACTTACAAACTTTGGTGTTTTAAAAAAAATATTTAGTGTAAGGGCCAATTAATAGGTTGTACAAGTTAGTATATCCCTACTATGCATGGACATAATAAATATGTTTTACTTTTGTATCATTTTTATTGAGTTTGAAAGAAGAAAAATTTGATTGTTGTAAATTGATTAGAAATAAAGATTTAATGGTTGGTTTTTATTTTGGCAATTTCCTAAAAGCTAGATTCTTAACGTACTATCAATTTGGCAACAAAAGTTGAATGTATATTTTCCTAAAGTTCTATGCTTAGAAAACTTATGTGTTTACTTTGTATTTGGTTGCATGACGTAAGCATGAGGGGGTTCACACTCTATTGATGGACAAAAAAGAGACAATGATCTTTTTGTGAATATGCTCACATAGGAAAATGCATGTGTTCCTTTTTCTTTTGGTTCCTCACCCCCAAATGGCCACCACGGTTTGCTAGCTTAGCTGACAAGTTACGGAAAAAATCACATGTGCGCTTAGGAATGTGCACATCTTATTAACGTGCAACCCATGTTCCTAAGTGCAAAGGAACGTGCATGTGTTCTTGCATATACCTCAAAGTATGTCCCTTTACAAAATTTATGTATATCCTCAGCATTTATTTATAACATAACATGTCCATGACCCGAAATCCTTAAAACCCATATATACGAACATGGATACCCTTGCCTCAAGGCCCCAAGGCCCCACGGCCCCAATATATGGATATGGGGAGGGATAGGGGTGCCATTAATATATTTTGGATATCAGATATGACTATTTGGTCCCCAAAGATGGTTCAAGGAGGAAACCTATGCCTTACACCGTAAATGAACATTTTAAGTATCTAGATTTAAAAACTACACATTTATCCATCACACATGACCTCCCAAGTATATCCTTACCCTTTGAATGGAGATATTAGTGATATTATGATGTTTTGAATGTTAGGTATGGGTCTCAAGGTCTTTGAAATGGTTCAAGGAGAAAACCCAAGTCTTGATCCCTAAATGAATATGATAGGAATCCATGCCCAAGAACAATTTGCCTTGTAACAAAGCACGTGACCTCTAAATGGGATATTTGGGCTCCCAATGGGATTATAATCACCATTATAATTTTCAAGAAGAAGATATGGGTCGCATGGTTCTCAACGTGGTGGATGGAGGAAACCTATAGCTTACACCCTAAATGAACATTTTTTGCATTGAGGGCTAAGAAAAACACCTTGAACCAACATGCATGACCTTCCAAGGGGATACTTTTCCTCTTAGTGGGAATATTGACACCATTAGGGATTTTAGAGAACTAGGTATTAGTTTGAAGGTTTGTACAAACGTTAGTTAATGAAACTTAGACATTAGCCTTGAAAGGTATTTTCTAAGACTCGAGGGTCACACATGAGGCCTCAAACAACTGAAGATATCTACCTATGGAATATTTTTCCTCCAAGTGATGATATGGGTACTATTAGAAAGCTTTGAGCACCAAAAATGAGTCTCAAGTTGCTATACATGGATGAGGGAAGAAACCTAACCCTTAAGACCTTGTTACGATGTGGCCATAATTAGGACATTTCCAGCACTCAATATCAGTCTTGGTTCCTTAACCATGGTCAAAAGAGAAAACTAAATCATTAGGCCCTAAAGGTAGCTTCTAAGTCTCAAGGAACATGAACACGGCCTCAAACCACCACATAGGACCTTACTTTTGGATCATTATCCTCTCAAAGGGGATACAATCCCCATTAGAAGTTTTTTAGCAATAAGATTGAGTCAGATGGCCTTAAAAATGGTCAAGGGAGGAAACTCATGCATGAGGCCCTAAATGAAGCTTCTAGGCATCCAGGGAAAATAATGTAACCTTGGCCTCCAAGTGAAAATATGAGAACCATTAGGATTTTTTGAGCACTGGTATGAAGGTTTGAGCATTAACCATAGTCAATTGAAGAAGTTTAAACATTAGTCTATAAGGCAACTTCTAGAGCTCAAAGTCCATTAATGACACCTCAAACCACAAAAAATAACCTCTTGTGTTAATCTTTGGCTTTTAAGTGAGCATATGGGCACCATTTAAATCTTTGTGATCAAGGAAGAAAACTCATACCTTAGACTAGGGCCAAGAACAATGCATTGAATCACCACAACTAGGAACCTTTCTAGCATATCACTGGCCTCCAAGAAAGGGTATTACCACCATTATGAGGTTTTTGGCACTAGGTATGGGTCTTGAGGCCTTTAACATGTTCATGGGATGAAACTTAGGCCTTAGGTAGTAAAGGAATACTTTAGCCATTTGGGGGAAATAATGATTCCTTGAACCACTACACATGACCTCTTGAATGCATATTATTCCTCTAAATAGGGATATGTGTTTCTTTAGCATTTTTTAGAACTAGATAGATGGGTTTAATATATCTTGTACCCACTTTAGAACCCATGGCATTAGTAATTACTGATATTAGGATTTTTTGAATGCTAGGTATGGGTCTCAAGGTCTTGGAAATGGTTCAAGGAGAAAACGAATGTCTTAAGACCCAAATGAAGATGATAGGAATCCATGGACAAGTACAATTCCCTTTAACAAAACACATGAACTCCAAAGTGGCTTTTGGACTTCAAATGGGGTTATCAACACCATTATCACATTGAAGCAAAGGTATGGGTCACATGGTTCTCAACATGGTGGAGGGAATAAACCTACATCTTAAACCCCAAAGGAATATTTTATGCATTGAGGGCCAAGAAAAACACCTTGAACCAACATCCATGACCTTCCAAGGGGATTATTTTCCTGTTAGTGAGCATATTGGCCCCATTAGGGATTTTAGAAAACTAGGTATTAGTTTGATGGTTTGTACAAAGTTTAGTCAATGAAACATAGACATTATTACCTTAAAGGTAGATTGTAAGACTCAAGGACCATGAATGAGGCCTTAAACCACTGATGATATATTGCTATGGAATCGTTTACCTTCAATTGATGATATGGGTACCATTAGAAAGATTTGAGCACAAAAAATTAGTCTTGAGTTGCTAGTCATGGACGAGGAAGGAAACTCAATCCTTAGGACTTCACTAGGATATTGGCCTCATTAGGATGTTTTGAGCACTTGATATCAATGTCATTGAATTGACCATGGTAAAGAGAGGAAACTAAATACTTAGGACCTAAAGGTAGCTTTTAAGGCTCAATGAACATGAACAAGGCCTCAAATCACCACATAGGACCTAAATTTTGGATATTTATGCTTTGAGAGGGGATATGAGTCCTATTAGAAATATTTTTGCAACAAGGTTGTCATGTGGCCTTGAACATGGTCAATGGAGACAATTCAAGCATGAGGCCCTAAATAAATCTTTTAAGCATATATGGAAAATGATGTCATTATGGAATCCTAAGGGTATCCTTGTCCTCCAAGTTAGGATATGGGTACCATTAGGAGTTATTAAGCACTAGGTATGGAAGTACGAGCATTAACCATTATGGCTGATCAATGTTGTGTGGGTTGATGCTACAACTATTTCCTTTGTTTTATTTCAAGTCACTACATCACGATGTTTTTTGGAAATTATTTTCTACAGCCACACGATGTCCCATCTACATCAAATACCTTGTTTGTTGCGAGTATCAACTTACTCCCAAATCCCAAGTTTGTTGTTACCTCTAATCACACACTACGAACCAATGGTAGATTTATTTTAGTGATGGATTATTATTATGGGAATGAGGAGTCTATTTTCTTTGGTACATTGTTGGAAAAATACAACCATACACCCTAAGATTATGTGTTGGTATTTACCTCTAGCCTATTTCCCAATTATGTGCAAGCCAAAGGCATTGATACACCTTCACTTACAACCATATGTTTGAGCATATGTATATGCATATATTTCACTTATATTGTAAGCTAGGTCTTTTGTGTGCACATATAAAATGACATAGTGCATGTTATTTGCATATTACATATACATATATTCAATTGGTGCATTTTTCGCAGAGTACTTAAAGTACATGTAGATATTTAAGTTGTATTGACATAATTAGAGAGTTGGTTCTTATGTGGCATATCATAATTGAGGAAATAAAACTTTACTCAAAACTAGACATTGTTCCATTATAAAGAAATCCAAGTTTTAAATCAAATAGAAACTAAGTCATCCTCTTATGCTTGTTGATGATTAACAAAAACCAAGTTTAAATTGCAAGTTGTGGAGAATCGTTTTTTTTTTTTTTTTAATTCTGTAGAAGGAACCCTATTGGTGAATGGAGTGGGCTATTAAGTCCTTTGTTTATATATCATTTTTTATATATATCATCTAGTGATATATTCAATTAGTACGTGCACAAAAATTCCTATCATTTAACTTGACTTATATTCAAAAGGAAATAAATGTTGTTACAGATAAGTAGGTTGCATATGCCTCTAATGAAAATAAACAATGTTAATAAGAAAATTTAGATTAATAGATTATTTCACATTATCATCTTTATGTGACTGATAATTATTAGCTTATCACGACAATGCTACGATCTATTATTTTTTGGTAGATCAAAGAGTTTCCCTTTTAGATTTTATAAATATAATTTACTTCAAGCATAATGTTCATCAAAAAGGAATTTCCACTTTGATTATTATATTTCCTAATATAATGATTCCCCTAAGGCCTCAACCCAAGGCAATGGGTATTCTAAACACAAAGTTGGATGTTAAGCCAATCATAAAAAGAATCAACTCTTCAACATGTTGTATTTTTTTTCGTAGGTAAGTATGCATGGAGATTAGAACTTGTGACCTTCCATTTACGGTTTTTCATCGCAATTACCCTTTACCAATTGCTATACGCCCATGAACTTCAACATATTATTAATAGTTAAAAATGTTGTTTTTTTGTGGTTTCTTCTGCTATATCCAAACTAAAGTGAACTAAAAACATTAGTTCAAACTACCTTTATTTTTAAACCACAAGGTAAGGTACCTTTACACACCTAAAAATTCTCGAGTTACTAATGTAAGGGATGCCTCTCAACATGCTCTACGGATTGCTTTTGAGATGTTATTGGTACCATAATCTAAGTCTTCCTTGATAACTTGAATGTACATTCTAAAAAGCATAAAGATCATTTTTCCATTTGAGACATATTTTTTTATATGTAAGAAATATATAATTTCATTGAATCTTAACAACTATGGTTCTCGTGTTATTCAAGTAAAGCTACTAGGTCATATCATTTCCAAAATTGAAAAAACATTAATTTTGAAATGATTAATGATATCCAAAAATTAACCCCTCCTATCGGGAAGAAAGGCATCCAAGTATTAATGGAAAGATAAATTTTGTGCATATGATATTGCATAATTCTACTAAAATTATCCAATCTATCTATAGATTGCTAATGAAGGTTTAATTTGTTGGGTAAAAATGCTTGATGCATTTTAGTCCTTAAAGGATGCTATTTTGGGTTTATATTAATGCAATTGATCATAGTGATCTTACTACAATTAAATGCTGAACTTTTTTAGAGGCGAGTTCTTTTTATTAGTCAGATTTTGAGTGTTTATCAAATAATATATTTTAATCGAGATTTATCAAATGTTAAAAGGGATAAAAGTAAATATTTTGATTAAAGTAAAATTTAAAACTCATATGAAATACTTAAAAATTAATTATAATTATTATCATAATATTTATATAAATATAATACTTAAAAACATAAATGTAATTATTAACATAATATTTATAATAATATTGTCATAATATTTTAAATTAAATATCAAATTTTATTTAAGTTTATATATATAGGGTTTGAATATGGTGATTTTTTGTTTTTAAATTGGATTTTTGTGTGTTTCAAATTGTGGTTGTGAATGTATAGATAAATTCAAAAACATTGAACCTTAAGTACTCTCAAATAAATAATTTTACCATTAATTTATGAGAATTTAAAAAAATCTTCTCCGATTCGGACAAATACTGACAAAAAATCTTAATCATTTTTGTGCGAAGTGTCCATTGTGGTCAAGATACGGAAAAAATCAAAACCTAAAATTGAAAGTAAATCGGTTTTCAAATTCCAACACCAAATCGTAAATGTTGCATCTGTTTACAAAAACTTATGAAGATTTTCAATGCTGAGAGCTAAATCCTACATCTACTTGAGAGAGATCTCAGAAATATGCAGAGGATAAAGATAAGCAATGGTTGTAATGATAAAAGCTAAATATTAAGTTGCGGAACATTAAATGCGGCAGCTCAATAAAAGCTAAATATTAAGTTGCAGAACATTAAATAGGGCAGCTCAGTGCTCAGGATCCATTAGATCCAAAGAATGTCCCGATCCAACGGATCCTAAAAGCCGCCTCATTGAATACACATAGCCGTCAAGGGAAATGAGGGTTGTCAAGGGAAACGAGCTCTGTCGCTGGTTATCATGTCCATGTAGCAGGAACCACATTGTTTTAGATTCTCTCCAACCTTACCAGGTGGAACGCAGCTACACAGTTGACAGCACTCATAACATAACTCTCATAACATAACATAAATCACATCAACTCAATGCTATTCATGCGAATACAAACCGGACTTGCACGTTTTTTGAGCTCGCCCTCTGCTTGCAGCTAAAATCACAAGGAAAAATTAGATAAGTTAGACAAGCTTTGGGATACCTGCTGTCTATTCCAGCTGTTGACATTGTCAATTAAAATTAAAATTAAAACAGTGGATGTCTAAACACAACCCAACATCCATAGGAACAATATTCTCTTACTTGACAGAGAACCAGTATCAGGGGACCCGTTACGAGGAGTTTCTTCGCAATTTCAATTGAAATTGCCATGAAAATTAGTGGAGAAAATCCCGTCGCTGGAGAAAATCCCGTCGCTTATTGTTAAAGCTCTGCAACCTACAACTTCAATAGATTTCAATGTCGGAACAATATGGTACCGTCCATAGCTTTGAATTACATTTATTTATAATACTTTATCTCTGTGGATTGGAGAAACGTGAAAAAACTGGGAGCGTGTTGTAACTTGAGTCTTAGGAAGTTGCTTGCCTATTATATTTTTAAATTCATGTAAGACTAAAATTGGTCAAACTCATAGAAAAGTCCTCGATTCCGGCGAGTCGAGGGCGTTTTGGTAAACCCCGACGGGCAGTTCATTTGTTTAAAGTCATTCAAAGCCTTTAATGGATTTCCTAAATTAAGATATTTTATTGTCTTACAAAATTACTTTATGTGATAACAACTCATAGACATAGGTTCTCCAACAACAAAAGCATGGCTCGGGGTAGGGTTTCAGGCGAGTTTTTCCTCTACTTTTAAAAAGGATTGGGTTGAAAACGTTGGTTGAAGAGATGTTTTTTGAGCAACAACAACTTGGAGTCAAGTTGATTCGTTTGAATCAACTCAGTACCAGCTAAGTATAAAAAAAGTGGGAAGTGTCGGTGCTTTCGTTTGTTGCTTTCTAAACGCTTTCTTTAGCTAGGTTTTCAGTACTTTGTGTGGGCTCCAGGTGGATGTTGGTGGGGATTTCTGCAGTTCTGGATTCTTGGATTATTTGGTGGTATTTACTATTTTCTCACTATTGGGGTTATTTTGTCTCTGCCTGTGATCTGACCTGCGTCAAGACACCTCGCTTTGGATAGATAGTATACTGGCATGTGTTGGTTTTAGGGTTTCGTTGGGTCATCATGTTGGGGCTTTGGGCATTGATTCTCCATTTGTCAGTGAGCGGAGTGTGTCTGCTCCTTCCGGGTTTTACGACTATCAACATTTGAGCCATAACCATAACTTTGTTGCTGGTTGGTCTAGTCGTTTTAGGGGTGCAAAAGCCAAGAAACGTAGACAGTTCAAAGCCATCAAGGCTAGGGATGGATTGGATCGTTTCCATATCCCTCAGGAAACTAACCTGGATCGTATATAAATGTTGGCTTCCAGAGCTATTGTTGGAAGATTTGAGTTTACGGCAGGTGATCAGAAGGATTTTGTAGAATGGGTTAGGAAACATTGGATGCCTATTGTGGGGGATTTGCCGAGAGTGTTGCAACTTTTGAATGGCTGGATTATGTTCATTTTTTCGAAACCTGCGCATGTGGGTATTATCTTGAAGCGTTTCTGGTGTTTTAAGGAGGGTTCTATCTGCTTGAAACGTTGGCATATGGATTTTGATCCTCTAAGTGAAAAACACAGGCTCCAACATTTGTGGCTGTTAATCCCAAGGTTACCAGCTGAATTATGGACAAAAAATATTTTAATGGTGTTGTTAATACTGTTGGGCGTTTTGTGCTTCTTGATAATTGCTCACTTTATGGGTATGATCATCGGTCTGCGAAAGTTATGGTCGAATTTGATATGGCTCGGGGGCTTCTAGCGGAGGTTGAACTGCTGTGGGGTTCTCGGGTTTGGAGGTAGAGACTCGACTATTTCAAGGTTCCTTTTCACTGCTATTTATGCCAACAGACGGGTCATATCCGTGCCCTTTGTCCGGAACTTCTATTATCTACACATCCGGAGCATTCTCCTATTCCGGCTACTCCTCTTGATACGAACCTGTTGGACCAGTCCATTGATTCAAAGGAGCGGTTTATGATTCTGGGTAAGTCTTCACCCTCTACTATTGCCCCTTTTCCTGACCTTTATAATGCTGAATTGGAAGTTATTTTGGATGCTGAGGCTATTATGGACAAGCGTATTGCATCGGGGGATATTGTCCTCAAGTTAGATACTCCGGGGCGGCTTGATTCCACATAGAGTTAGGGCTGTGTAGGGCTATGCGAGTTAGGGCCCTTTCAAACCTAATCACTACTACTCGTTCGGGTATTCTACTACTACAGGAAACTATGTGTGAGGATGTGTTTGCGATTACCAAAATAGAAGGTATACTAAGTGGGTGGGAGGTATCGGTTATTAGTTCAAATGGGTTGTTCGGTGGTCTATTGGTGGCATGGGATCCTAGATATTATTCCTTATCAGTGTTCAAAACCTCCTGTGGTATATTGATGGATGGCTTGTCTAGATCAAATGATTTACATTTCTCTCTTTTAAATTGTTATGCCCCCTACAAAGATAGAGAAAATTTATGGATCGGTTTGCAAGCTTTTGGTATCTTGAATATTGATAACATTATCGTGGCTGGAGACTTAAATTTCACTAGATTGGCATAGGAAATCTAAGGAACCAGTGCAAAGATGGATGTTTTGGCGAACTTCTTTATTGAGTTTCTGGTTAATAATGATTTGATTGATGTTTTCACAGGTGTCTTCACTCCTACTTGGTCCAATGGCAAAGGAGGTCATGAAGGCATTTTGAAAAGATTGGAAAAATTCCTTGTTAAGGCTCCCTTTTTTGTTTCTTGTCAACGGTATCGATCCTGGGTTGGTGAGAGTAAGATTTCAGATCACTGGCTTGTTTTCCTACAGTTGGATGAGAGGACTCTCCAACATAACTACCCTTTGAAATTTGACAGTTCTTGGTTGTCTAATGAGGAATTCGTTCATTTTGTTAGGGATGTCTAGTTATTTTCAGAGGCTGATCTGGATTTAAATCCCGTGGATTTGTTCTGTTTGAAGTTGAAAAAATGGAAAGGGAAGGTTTCAAAGTGGATTCATAATAAAAAACAGAAGGACATGCAGAAGTTAAAGGATGTGGAAACTCAGTTGCAGCTTCTATATTCATATAATCTGGAGGCTCCTTTGGACAGTGAAGGGTTTGAGTTGCTAAAGAAATTGGAAGCAGAGAAAGAAAATTTATATTTACAAGAAGAGAAGGAGTGGCGCTTGAAGAGTTGGGCACTGTTGGTAAATTATGGTGATAAAAATACAATATTTTTTCATACCTATGCTTCAGCCAGGAGGAATACTAACACTGTTTGGAAACTATCAGATGAGGTGGGAAATGTGGTTACAGGTGAGTTGGAACTTCAGATTCTGGATAAGAAACACTTTAGTGGTATTTATATTGATGATAAAGGCTGTGACTTAGTATCACAACTTAAGGTTGCTAGACTTTATCCAATTTTTTTTTATGATGAGGCTGTTGAGGAGATATGTATGGAGGTATCTCTGGAGGAATTGGAAAGGATTCTTAAATTATTTACCAAGGAGAAGAGTCCTGGGCTTGATGGCTGGACAGTTGAGATTTTTTCTGCAGTTCTTTGATATTATGGGTGCTGACATTTTGAGGATGGTGGAGTATACCAGAACGCAGGGTTACATTTCGGGTGCATTAAATTCTACATTTCTCATAGTTATTCCAAAAGTTAATGACTCTAAGACTTTTGGGGACTATTGTCAAGCACTCTATATGCAGATAAATTATCACCAACACACAGAGCATATGAGATTTATTGTCAACCCGAGAAAGTCTTTTTATTTCAAAGGATAAGTGCACAATCTATGCTTAAACACCAAACCATTAGAATTGAATGCTTTTATCTTCTATCATCCATGTTCATCCCAAAAATCTATGCAATCCCAATTGCCTTCTAACTGCTACACTTCAATTCCTCTCTATCATGCATCAATAAGAAATAGTATCAGATCTAATCAACAATTGCAGGAAAGAAATCTCATTCATATTCTAGAACAATCACCTGTCTGATCTAATCACTCTGGAAAATCATAAGGCATAAACTGAACATTAATCTAGAAATCCAATTGCAAAAGATTGAGTTAACTGTTCTAAGAAATTGAATTGCAGAATGGAACTCAACAATCATAACAGGAAAGATAAATTGCAAGGGCTCATGGGATCACAACTTAGCTGCAAGATGAACAAGGCTGTATATAATTGTCACACGAATTGCATAAAGTCTCTACTCAGTCGACTGTCACTCTGTATTACTTGCCAAATTCAAGGGACTCTAATATTAGTTGTACTGAAAATCCACACCACAAATGTTGCTGCTGTGTACAAAAGGAAATATCATAAACAAAGCATCACACAACAATGAATTCAAAATCCTATTTTAACTCAGCAATATCTATGGAAGACGGGCCCAGCCTTCACACAGAGACGCTTGCTGAACAACACGAATTCCTTTAACTCAGAAGTAACCCCTTATATTAACAGAAGAATGATTACACAGTTTTGCTCGGCTGCTAATACAATGAATTAATTGTATGTCGTTCAACCCCCTGGGTCGAGGCAACTCCCCATATACATACAAATCATAACATCCAATCCTATAATCGGGCAGCCATGAAGATCTCTGATCTTCAGGCGCCCTAAATAACTAGTTGTTCCAATACGTGGCAGAACAGAAACATCAATATATGAGAAAGTTATCAATTGACCCAAGAGTGGCGGTCCTTCCAGCTCACAGCTAGACTCGAGCAGCAACATACTCAAGATAGTGCATTCTGTTACAGCTGCCCTGTCACAGTTGTGCCTTAATTGATGATTCGAGCCCCAAGGACCCCTTTTCAAGCAACGAACATCCCTTCCTTCACGACTTGTTCAGCCCCGTCTTCCTGCAGTCCATTTATCTCAACTACCTTCATAAATCATAACATGTTAGCACAATTGAGAGATACACAGCTTTAATTATCACAATCATAAGCATTAATAAGATAAAACAATGATTAATCATACCTTGGTAATTTGGGGAAATAAAGTGAGGACAACAGGTCTAATTAGCATGATAAATGGTGTAAGACAGGGGCAGGAAAGATGATTGAAGATGATTAAAAAGGGCCAATTCTGGGCTCAACATCTCCCCCCAACTACCCTGTTGCATGTCCTCATGCAACAACCTACATTATTCAGAATCTGAGTCCTGTACTGAGCTCTATCCATGGAGAGAGGAAGAATTGTAGGAAACCCAGGCACCTTATCTATCTTCTAAACAGCCTCTGTGAGTAACCCAACATCTTCCTTCATCACTGTTCCCCTTCCACTGCTAATTGCTGGTATCTGGAAATGCAGTTAGTGTAGTGGGAATCTTCCTGTAGTCTCATTATGCTGTGCCTGGGGGCTTAGAAGGCAATCCTTAATATGAATCTAAATCAATAACATTCCTAGGAGGTAGAAGCACTGGTTCTTGTGGGGTAGTGTCTTCTAGCACATCTAAGTTTAATAAGAGAGTTGCTAGATCTTGTGTGGCAGCAACATCCTTTAGGCTCTCTTCAGCAGCTACCATCATTGCTTTTAGAGACACTGGTTCTTGTGTAACAGTGTCTTCCTTGTCCTTCTGCTGCTGAGATTGGATCTCTTTCTCATGGTGCAGCTCCTCCTCCAAGATTTCGGTGTCACCTGAGCATGGTGTTTGTACCTGTTCATCTTCACCCCACTGTGTATCGGGAATGAAATCCACTCCAGGTTTATCTTTTAAATGAAGTTCAGGAGTTCCTGTTGCAGCTTCCAAGGATGTTGGTTCTTGTGTAGCAACATCCTAGCTTGCATCTTCATCCTCATGTTGTTGCAACTCTTCTCCTATGAGCTTTGTGTCATGGGATTCCTCTGGGGTTACAACCCAGAGTTCATCATTGAATTCCAGAGTGTCCTCTGTCCCAGGTTCTTCTCCCATCTGTTTGGCCGATTGGACAAGTATATTCAGGTTTGCTGGTTCTTGTGTTACAGCATCCTGTTCCAGTTTATCACTGTCCTGCCTTTGTGCCTCTTCTTCTAAAATTTCTGTGTCCTGGGAGCATTCTGGGGTTACAGTATAGAATTCTTCATTGGCCTCCAGAGTGACCTCCATTCCAGGTTCTTCTCCCATCTGCTCTATAATATCTGTATCATGGGAACATTCTGGAGTTGCAGTATATTATTTATTAGGCTCCAGAGTGTCATCCATCCCATGTTCTTCTCCTATCTGTTCTCTAATATCTGTGTCATGAGAGGTGGCAGCTTCAGCAAGGATATTCAAAGGTGTTGGTTCTTGTGTGACATCATCTTCTTTTTCTGCTGCTTCCTTTATTATGGCTGCGGGCTGTTGTGCTGAGTAAGTATTAAGTATAATTTTGTGGCCTGCTTCCTTGAAGATTTCTCCACAGGTGGGACAGAGTATTCGTTCATCCTCCTACCCAGCTTCAGCAGAATCTGATCCCTCCAATTGTTCTGCAGCCTCTATCAATGTGTACATTTTTCTTTCACCCTGTTTTCTGCAGGTTTTCTTCCAAATTTCCAACTCCCTTCTAAGTACTTGGAGGTCCTCTTTCAACATTGCGTTCACAGCCAGAATTCCTTCAGTTCCAGGTTCTTCCTCCACTGGCCTTTGTGGAGCATCCATCGGTCTGGGTACAAGGATTGGGGGCTCAACCTGTGCTTCTATGGTTTCCCATCTTTTCCTGGTTGCCTCTGTTGCTATAGCTGATCGAGTTCTTTTCTTTCTGATTGGTGATATTAGGTTAAATTCATTGGTGGCTCTCTTTCTTTTCTTTTGTGGTGTTTTCTTTTGTGGAGCTGGGACATAAGGAACCAAAGCTGAGGTCGAAGGAATGTTTTCTTGCTCCTCATGCTGTTCTTCTTCAATTACAACTCCTCCTCCTACCCACTCAGGTGAAGACTCAATTGTTACCAGCTCAATGTCTTCTTCCATTGCCCTAGCTCTGTCATCTTCAGGTTCCATTGTCGCAGCATTTGATGCTGCTCCAATTTCACCTTCTGTTGTCCGAACTTCCCTATTGTCTACATTTTCCACCAGATTTTTATCTATACCTTCCCCCAATGGCTCTTCCTGTGATGGAGTTTCATCCCTCAATTGTTCTTCTTCTAATGGAGGTTCATCCCCCCCAAATGGCTCTGCCTGTGCCCCCTGTTGCTCTTCTTCTGATATAGTTTCGTCCACCCCAGATGGTCCTGCTTGTGCCCTCGGTTGCTGTTCTTCCTACATTTCATCTCCCCCCCAACTTCAATGGAGGAACTCCGGTCCTCCTGTTGTGGTGGAACTTGTATTTGCTGTAATGGGACGACCCGCAAGGGAACGGGTTGCTGAGGTTGGGTTATGAATTGTTCCCAAGTTATATGATGTTGGGCAAGGGTTCTTACACTGATTAATTTGATAAGGCCATGGTGGGTGAGAGAGGAAAGTGGGTGCTTAGCAGACTGAACAAATGTCGCCATATGACGCAAGTCGTGCAGTAAATAAAATGGAATGTTCAATAAAATGCCGTGGCAGAGATGAGAAAGCAAAGGAAGTTCAGAGTTATACACAGTTTGATATCTACCTTCACAAGTAATGTACTTCTTGAGAAAGATAGCAACCTAGTCCCATGGCCGCGGCAGTGAGTTCAGTGCAATCCCTCTTCTGGATGCTTCAACTTGCTCCCCTGCGAGTAAAAATTCTTCTCGTGCAATCGTTGGAGGGACTCGTCGGTTAAACCATGGTTTTCCCACCATCGGGATGGCTGTAACCTCGGATATAATGGTCTCGGAGACTTCTATATGCAGCCCCCACACCGTGGAGTGAGTTTTGGTAAGATTCAAAGCAAATTGCAGGGCCGCGTCCCGATCGAATCTGTCCAGTCGCTCAAAGAATTCGAGCCAGCCGACAGCTTGAAAAATGGAAAGAACTTGAAGATTTCGCCTGAGTTCCCATGTATTGAAAGGTTCATGGTGAACTGGAATCCCCATGGTCCTGGCTGTAAGTTGAAGTTGCTATTCCACAGATTACAGGATCCTAGAATGGAAGTTGCAGCACAGAGGATGCACGAATCGCTGAGCGGAGACGTTGAGAGAATGGGAAAATTTGAAAAGTTGAGCACAGAAAAATGTTTGAAATTTTCATGCCGAATTGGGGAAGGTGGCAGTTATTAGTGTTTACGTCATACTAGGGAAAGGTTTAATCAGGTATAATGGTGGTACGAGTGAAGGTACGACTAATATCGTTTAAATGATATCAATGCTTAATCACGTGATAAATGAAATCCATACCTCATAAGACTGTGCATCGGAATGCTGCGGAAAATGGTGGAGCATGCAGTTGGTGATGTCGCGGAGCCGAACTTGTGCACAGTCAGATGTGTGATCATGATGACTCGGATAAGGCAATAATTTCTTCCTCCGGTGAAACACAAACCATCGCATCCTCGGGGTCGGAATGATGAGTTCGCCGGCACGACTGAGGTGAATCAGCACCATGATTTAGCAGGTTTGGAACAATTCTTCTGTTAACACAGGAGTTACCACTGCAAGTTGCCAAAAAAATGATAGCACGGCCGATGAAAAAGATGTTGCAGTCGCCAGGAAATATGTTGCAGCCGCCGGGAAGAAGTTACAGCCACCGGAAAAGAATTCATGGCAGCCAGGAAAAGAGTTTACGGTCACGGAAAAGTTTTACGGCGGCGGGAAACATTACAGCTGGCGGGAAAAGTTTTACGACGGTGGGAAATATGTTGCAGCCTGTCGAAAAAGTTGTTGTTGTAGCTACGGGAAAATGGTTGCGGCTGCCGAAAAATAGTTCACGTCCATCGGAAAAGGTTCACAGTTGCCGGGAAAAAGATTTTATCGGTCGACGGAAAATGATAACGCAGCCGCTGGGAAATTATGTTGCAGCTGCGGAAGAAGATGTTGCAGCTGCCAGAAAAGATTGATGGCAGCCGGGAGAAAACGGATATTACGGCTGCTGGGAAATGAGGTGGTGGGCCACTGGGACATGGTGTTGTATCCGCTGGAACATGGCGTTGCAGCTGCTGAAAAAGATGTTGTAGTTGCCAGGAAAAAATGTTGCAGCTGCCGGGAAAACGATTTGCGGCCGCGGGGAAATGATGTGGCAGGCGATGGGAAACGAGGGGTGGCGGCTACTGGGACATGGTGTTGCAGCTGCCGAAAAAGATGTTGCAGCTGCCGGGAAAGATGTTGCAGCTGCCGAGAAAAAGGATTTGCGGCCGCGGGGAAATGATTTTACGGTTGATGGGAAACGGTATCGCGGTTGCCGGAAAAGATGTTGCAGCTGCCGGAAAAGATGTTACAGCTATCGGAATTTTTTTTTTATTTTTAAAAGGCAAAAGGGAAATACAACACAGGACGACACAGGGAGACTCTCGCTTGACGGGCCCAATCTGGTCGTTCTCCTGGTACTTCCCTGAAATTTTTTGAAAAATGACAGCAAACGAAAGGATCAAATGCAAAGAGAAAAAAACAACAATTATACGCTACAACAGGAAATTATTTATGTACAGCAAATATGATTTTCAGTTTAAGGATTGGCAAAGGAAGAGATAAATTCCTGCTCTGGTGCCAGCTGATAATCTGGATCGGCGGCAATTTGCAAAATGAATGCATCTTTCGAGATGGGCTTACGATACAATCGCAGTCTGTGGCCATTAGCAAGTAATGGTATACGGTTTTCATCAATGGTCACCAGGCAAACAGTGTCGTTGTCAAATACCCTGTCGACCAAATATGGACCCAGCCATCTTGTACGTAATTTACCTTTAAAATCCTTCTTGAATCTGGAGTCGTATAATAGCACCCAGTCTCCTTCACGGAAGATTTTCTTTTTGATGAATCGGTCATGCCAGTTGGATCTTTGTTGCTGAAGCAGCACAGTCTGGTCTACTGCAGCTAATCATTTCTCATCCAATTCATTTAATTGATTCAGTCTTCTCTTCTGGGCTTCTGTTACATCCAAATTAATTTCGGTGGTTGTTTTCAGAGTTTTGATCTCAAACTCAATTGGAAAGATGGCACTCTTTCCATACACTAGATCATAGGGAGAGAACCCTGTGGTGTTGCGCCAAGTTGTGCGATATGCCCACAGTGCTTCTGGAAGCCTGTCAGCCCAATCCTTTCGATGGCTTTTAACTGTTTTAGTAAGGATTGCTTCAATAACATTATTAGTGCTTTCCACTTGACCATTGGCCTGGGGGTGGTAGGGTGAAGCTATCCTATGCTGCACATGATACTTCTGGAGCAAGGATTCAAATTGATGTGAGATGAATTGCGGTCCCCCATCGGTAACTACTTCCTTTGGTACCCCAAAACGGGTAAAGATTTCACTGTACAGAAAATCAATCACCGCCTGGTCATTAGCCTTAGCCAAAGCTACAGCTTCTACCCACTTAGTCATGTAATCAGTACAAACCAGAATGTAAACCTTCTGTCTGGAAGGAGGGCTGATAGGGCCAACAAAATCCAATGCCAATCTATCAAACGGTTCAAGTACCACTTGGGGCTGTAAAGGCATTTGATCTGTTTTATTAGGTTGGCCCATCCTTTGGCAGTTGTCACAGGACTGAACATATCTTTTAGCGTCCCTAAACAGAGTCGGCCAATAGTAGCCCATCCGCAGCGCTTTATGCCCTATTCTTTTGTCTGCAAAGTTTCCTCCACAAGGTTCATCATGACAGGCCTTCAGTATATGAAAGATCTCATCTTCCCTTACACATCTCCTAATCTCAAGATCGGGTCTTGTGTAAAAGAGATGACCATTGAGCCAACAATACCTGGCACTTTGCTGGATGATTTTTCTCTTCTCTCGTTTAGACATATGTGGCGGGAGATTTCCTACAACCAAATAATTAGCAACGTCTGCATACCAGGGGGAATGAGCTGAAAGTGCGAATAGATGCTCATCTGGAAAAGAATCCTCAACAGGCGAACTGTCATCGCTGTTAGTAAAACGTGATAAAAAAATCAGCAACAACATTTTCTTTTCCAGGTTTATCTATAATGGTAATATCAAATTCTTGTAATAACAAGAGCCACCTGGTTACTCTGGCATTGGTGACAGGTTTGTTCATTAAATACTTAATGGCAGAGTGGTCAGTGTGCACAAATGTAGGATACCCAGTAATGTAATGTCGAAATTTATTAATAGAATAAACAATAGCCAGGAATTCTTTTTCAGTAACAGTATAATTAAGTTCAGCAGGGGCTAAGTTTTTACTAACATAATAGATAGCATAAGGTACTTGACCATCCTGCTGTCCTAGTACTGCTCCAATGGCGGTATTAGAAGCATCTGAAGAAATGTGGAAAGGTATGGTCCAATTAGGTCCCCTTAGGATAGGGGCTGTGGACAGCTTCTCTTTAAGCTTATCAAACGCTGTCTGGCATGCTTCACTATACACAAACTGTGCGTCCTTTATTAACAATGAAAACAAAGGGGAAGCAAGTTTGGAGAAGTTTTCTATAAACCTCCTGTAATATCCAGCATGTCCCAGAAAACTTCGCACTTCTTTCTGCGTTGAAGGAGTAGGTATATTTTTTATCACCTTAATTTTTGAAGGATCCACCTGAATGCCATCGGTAGAGATGAAATGTCCTAATACCACCCCCTCACTCATCATCATATGGCATTTTTCAGTGCTTAATGAGAGGCGAGACTGTTCATAGCGAATTAAAACCTTCTTTAAATTTTCCAGTGCTTCCTCAAAGTCCTTGCCATAGGGAGTAAAATCGTCCATAAAGACTGCCATGCTATCATTAACTAATTCAGAGAATATGCCAATTACAGCTCTTTGGAATGTTGCTGGTGCATTACATAAACCGAAGGGAAGCACCCTGTAGGCAAACGTTCCCCAGGGGCAAGTGACGGTGGTCTTATCCTGGTCCTTGGGAGCAATCTGAATTTGGTTGTACCCGCTAAACCCATCTAAGAAGGAGAAGAACTTCTTCCCTGATAGGGTATCAAGTACCTGGTCAATAAAGGACAAAGGAAAATGATCCTTTTGCGTAGATTTGTTCAGCTCCCTATAATCAACACAGACTCTCCATTTACCATTTTTCTTGGGCACAATTACGAGTGGGGAAACCCATTCACTATCTGAAATCGGATATATAAATCCTGCTTCCAAAAGTTTCTGGATTTCCTCCTTCACTATATCCCTCAGATTGGGGTTCATGCGTCGTTGGGGTTGACACACAGGCCGGGAGTTATTTTTAATGTAAATATGGTGGGTGCACAGATTAGAAGGGATACCCTTCATGTCTGTATACTCCCAAGCGAATGCCCCCTTACGTTCCTTCAAGAGACTGATTAGGTGCATCTGTTCTTCTGAGGAGAGACCAGGGTTGATGTTCAAAGTCCTTCCGGGCTCTACCTCAACAGGAATACTTCTCGAATTTTTCAAAACTGGGATTATGTTTGTGTCACCGACTAGTGTTTCCTCCGTAAGATTTTCTTGTTCTTCCTTACCAAGGGTAATCTTCAGGATTTGATAGAATTCTTTATCCACTGAAGCAGGTTCGCTAATGAAATTATTGATGGCATCGTTTTTTGTTTCGTTTTTAAAAGTTAAGGCCTTCCCTATTGTTAATAGTGGCTGAACATCCTCCTCCTCTTCCTGTTCTATCCAGAGAGAAGTTCCAGCCTCTAAACTTGGTCGAGCTGGAGGATACAGGGTGAGGTTTTTAATCTCTGTACCATCAGATATAGTCATGGACCCAGATCGACAGCTGATGCAAGCATCAGCTATAGTCAACCAAGGCCTTCCCAGGATCAATGGATGTCCCCCTAGCTGTGATTTTGGTTGCAATATCAAAAAGTCAGCAGGATATTCCCATGAATCTACTGAGATGACAAGGTCATCCAGAATCCCTTCTGGTCTAATGGTGGATCTGTCTGCCAATTCTAAAATGGTAGGGGTCGACCTAAAATTAGTGAGTCCAAGCTTCCTCACAGTCTCAATTGTTATGACATTGATCGCTGCTCCTAAGTCGACTAGCACGTTGGGTATCTGCGTTTGTCCTATATGTACAGTGACAGTAGGATTGCCAGGGTCGTCATACTTGGTCATAGGGGTTTTCCTGTTATTAAAGCAGATAAATTCCCTATGACGTGAACAGTGGGAGGGTCTCTAGGTTTCCTCCCTGGTTTCTTAGTGCACAGATCCCGAACGGTTTTAGCATAAATAGGCACACCTTGAAGGGCTTGTAGAAGGGGAATTTTAACGTAAAGATTCTTCAATTCTCCTAGGAGGTTGAATTGAGGTTGTCCCCCTATTTTTGGTAGCAATAGTCTCTCGGGGTATGGTGGTTGCCTTACCAGATGGGTAGGCTGCGTATTATCCGATTTCTCATGTAATGTTTCAGCCGTCCCATCTAAGGGATGCTCAGCACCTTCAGTGATAGGAACCAGATCGGATGGATGCTGTGAACTCTCTCCTTTTTCATGCACAGAAGATGGAATATCTTCTGTAATTACAGGTTCTATTATCTTCCCAGATCGTAGACGAATATCATTACAAGATATAGGGGAGAGAGAGTTGGGGGGAGATGTTGAGCCGGCATATTGACAATTTCCAATTGATGGACTGTTTTATTATTCGGGTTAGGATTAGGTTGGGCAGGCAGCTGAGGCCGTATTGGTATATTAGGAACATGATTATTCTGCAACTGCAGCTGCGACTGCTGAGGTGGGTATTGAGGATATTGAGAAAATTGAGGATATGGAAGAGAGTATGGTAACTGCTGAGGTGGAGGTGGTTGAGGAAACTGGTTCCCAAGAGGTAAGTTCCTCCAATTGGGAGACCACGATGTAGGTTGATGTGGTGGTTGTGTCCACGGACCCCATGAATTAAAATTTTGCATTGCAGGTTGGGGAGGATTCCACTGAGCATAATTTGAAGGGAATTGTGTATTCACATTTTGCATGTTATTATTCCAATTACCCATATTATTCAAAAATGGAAACGAGTCCAGAGGCATACCTTGATTTCGAGGCTGCCAAGGTTTCTTTTGTGCAATGAAATAGGCTGATTCCACTTCTGGAGTTGATGCTTGCAGAACAGCCTTCACTTGGGGAAGTGTGGGACATTCCTTCATGTCATGGTTCAGCTCACACAGCTGACATACTTGTATCTTGTCAAGAGGGAATTCCTTTAGTGGATGATTCTTTCTACATCGGGGACAGAACACACCTAGTGTGAGATCCTCCACTGCCTGTCTTTGTTTGGCCTTCAGGACATCAATCTACGAAGAGATGGAGCTCATCATTTCTGTTTTAAAATTTTCAAGGAGATTGCCTATCTCTGCACGTGTAGATCCTCCATTGGATGACTTCTGAGTTCTGTCGAACACATCACGTTCCAGCTTATCCCGTTTATCCCGCTTATTATTCCTGGAAGATCCCCTGGAGTATCTCTTACATAATTCCACAATCGTCTCAAAAGGTTCTTTGGAGATATCTCCCTTTCCTAACAGATTTAACATGTCTAAACAATCATCCTTGGTCCCTCGAAGTAAGATTATCTTGAACACATCCAGCCCCATGTTCGTCTGCCCAGCTCTTTGCACATTGTACAGCAGCCTTTCTACAAAATCCTCCAGACTTTCATCCTCCTTCTGCACCATCTTGAATAATTTCTCTCTTTTGTCCCTGGTGTTGCAATATTCTTGATATTTCTCCAGGAATACTTGCTTCATCTTATTCCAATTAGCAACAGTTCCTCCCCCAAGGCTCATGAACCATTGTAATGCATTGTCCTTCAGGGTGGCGGGAAAAAGTTTCAGCTTTTGGGCATCTGTGACATAATCATAGCTGCAATAGAGGATATCAAATTCAAATAGGAATTCATTTGGATATTCTGCCTCCCTGCCATGGAAGCAAGGCAACACCGAAGGTGAGATGTTCTTCATAGGAGCTGTCCCTTCTGGCTGCTGAATTGGAAATTGTAATGTAGCCGTAGTTCCTTCTGGCAGGGAGTAATTTTCATGATGGTATTCTACCACTGCCTCTTCCTCTTCGGTCTCATGTCTGTTACTCATCATTTCTTCTATATCCTTTTCTTCGTTCGTTCCTGTGTTCTTTTCCTCAGTTGTAACAGCTGCATATTCTTCAGTTGTAACAGCTGTGTATTCTTCAGTTGTAACAGCTGCGTACTCCTCAGTTGCAACATCTGCGTCAGCTGTACCTTCCTTAGCAGGGGTATATGAGTGAGTCACGGCTACTCCTGTACTCTCCCCCATGGATCCTGACGCTGGCCGCCCAGGATCAGCAGGGCTTCTTTTGATAGGAGTTTCCCGTTGACGAGTCCTGGTAGCTGAATCAGTTCTGTCAACAAGATCGTCGATGAATGTCCTTCTGCCCAATGGTGGTCCTCGACCACGACCCGAACCACCTGCGCTGTTAGTATTTTGTGGGGTTTTGGGAGTTGGGAGGTGATCGCGTTTTACCCTCCTCGTATTCATGCGAAGCAGATCATTTCAGCAAAGAAGAGACTGACTGAAAACAATTATCAGATGCAACTAATGACTAGTGTTTAATTTTTATCCTTCCCCGACAACGGCGCCAAAATGTCAAGCACTCTATATGCAGATAAATTATCACCAACACACAGAGCATATGAGATTTATTGTCAACCCGAGAAAGTCTTTTTCTTTCAAAGGATAAGTGCACAATCTATGCTTAAACACCAAACCATTAGAATTGAATACTTTTATCTTCTATCATCCATGTTCATCCCAAAAATCTATGCAATCCCAATTTCCTTCTAACTGCTACACTTCAATTCCTCTCTATCATGCATCAATAAGAAATGGTATCAGATCTAATCAACAATTGCAGGAAAGAAATCTCATTCATATTCTAGAACAATCACCTGTCTGATCTAATCACTTTGGAAAATCATAAGGCATAAACTGAACATTAATCTAGAAATCCAATTGCAAAAGATTGAGTTAACTGTTCTAAGAAATTGAATTGCAGAATGGAAATCAACAATCATAACAGGAAAGATAAATTGCAAGGGCTCATGGGATCACAACTTAGCTGCAAGATGAACAAGGCTGTATATAATTCTCACACGAATTGCATAAAGTCTCTACTCAGTCGACTATCACTTTGTATTACTTGCCAAATTCAAGGGACTCTAATATTAGTTGTACTGAAAATCCACACCACAAATGTTGCTGTTGCGTACAAAAGGAAATATCATAAACAAAGCATCACACAACAATGAATTCAAAATCCTATTTTAACTCAGCAATATCTGTGGAAGACGGGCCCAAACTTCACACAGAGACGCTGGCTGAACAACACGAATTCCTTTAACTCAGAAGTAGCCCCTTATATTAACAGAAGAATGATTACACAGTTTTGCTCGGCTGCTAATACAATGAATTAATTGTCTGTCGTTCAACGCCCTGGGTCGAGGCAACTCCCCATATCTATACATACAAATCATAACATCCAATCCTATAATCGGGAAGCCATGAAGATCTCTGATCTTCAGGTGCCCTAAATAACTAGCTGTTCCAATACGTGGCAGAATAGAAACATCAAGATATGAGAAAGTTATCAATTGACCCAAGAGTGGCAGTCCTTCCAGCTCACAGCTAGACTCGAGCAGCAACATACTCAAGATAGCGCATTCTGTTACAGCTGCCTTGTCACAGCTGTGCCTTAATTGATGGTTCGAGCCCCAAGGACCCCTTTTCAAGCAACGAACATCCCTTCCTTCACGACTTGTTCAGCCCCGTCTTCCTGCAGTCCATTTATCTCAACTACCTTCATAAATCATAACATGTTAACACAACTGAGAGATACACAGCTTTAATTATCACAATCATAAGCATTAATAAGATAAAACAATGATTAATCATACCTTGGTAATTTGGGGAAATAATGCGAGGACAACAGGTCTAATTAGCATGATAAATGGTGTAAGACAGGGTCAGGAAAGAT
This sequence comes from Larix kaempferi, assembly GCA_027924585.1. Classification (NCBI taxonomy): domain Eukaryota; kingdom Viridiplantae; phylum Streptophyta; class Pinopsida; order Pinales; family Pinaceae; genus Larix; species Larix kaempferi. Next base: position 15,220,683 of record BSBM01000643.1, read on the forward strand.
GATTGAAGATGATTAAAAAGGGCCAATTCTGGGCTCAACAACTATAGACCGATTGCGTTATGTAATATTGCATATAAGATTGTTTCTAAGATCATTGCTGGTCACCTCAAGCCTATATTTTCAAAGTTTATTTCTCCAGAACAATTTGGTTTCTTGCAGGATCACCAAATCCATGACGCTGTTGGCATAACGCAAGAATTACTTCATACTATCAAATGCAAAAAACAAAAGGCAATCCTACTTAAAATGGACTTAGAGAAGGCATATGATAGAGTCAATTGGGATTTTCTTAGGATTGTCTTGATTCAAATTAGAGTTCCAACTCTTGCTATTAATTGGATCATGGCCTGTGTGAATACTATGAGTATTGTTGTACTTGTGAATGGTGCTCCCACAAATTTCTTCAGTTGCTCCATAGGGATTCGACAGGGCTGTTCTATGTCCCCTTATTATTTCTAATGGTGATCGAAAGGCTGAGTCAACTGATCATTCAAGCTAAGATGGAAGGTAAGATCAAAGGCTTGAAAATTTCTAAGGATTTATATCTTTCACATATTTTATTTGTGGATGATGCATTAATTGTTGGGAGTGAATATGAGGAGGAATGGAGGAAGTATCAGAGTATTATTGATCTATTCTATAGTGCTTCTGGTATGCGGGTCAGTTTGAAAAAGTCATGTTTTATGAAAATCTTGTTGGGGAGGATAAATTGTTGGATATCCAAACTTTGCTTCCATATAAATGCTGTAAGATCACTAAAGGTTTCACCTATCTTGGTTTTCATCTTAAGCCGAATGGCTACCTTATAAAAGACTGGAATTGGTTTTTAAACAAGTTTGAAGCAAGGATATCCCACTGGACATACCGACTGTTGTCTATTGGAGGCAAACTTACGTTGGTCAAGTTTGTGCTTCTTGGAATGTCGATGTACTAGTTCTCATTGTTGTCGGTGCCTTGTTTGGTGATTAACTCTTTAAGAAGACTTCTATTTAACTTCTTATGGACTGGTGTTTTGAAAAAATCTAGTTTGTCTTTGATTGGGTGGGAACGGATTTCTTTACCGTTCATGTATGGTGGGTGGGGGATAAAGGACTTATCAATTTTCAGTGATGCACTTCGGTTAAAGAGTCTGTGGAGGTCTATATTTGGCAATTCACTTTGGTCTAGGGTTATTCGTCATAAATATATTAAATCTAAGATTACTTATTGGTTAAGAAAACCCAGAAAGAAAGTGAGAGGAGTCTCACCTATTTGGAATGGCTTCTTAAAGGTATATTGTTGGATGGCATCTGAATTGTGTTGGAAGGTTGGCAATGGGAAGGAAGTGGCTATTAGAGTGGATCCCATTCTGGGACTAAAAGAGGCTTATAAGTTATCAGCTGGTCTATTGGCTTTAGTGAAGGAGGCATGGTTTATCACACTGAACAACATCGTAAAAGGTAGTCCGAATGGATACTGGTACAACACGGAGGATCTTCAATTGCCTCGCTATGTGGCCTTTGAATGGGATTCATATCTGCATTCCTTAAATTCTGTGGGTATCCGACTGTGCTATGAGGAGGATACGGTGGTTTGGGCCGGGAATGACACAACAGGGAGGGTGTCAGCTAGCACTGCGTACAGTTATATGATTAAGCAGAGATGTATATTTCCAAACCATTGGTGGTATAAGGTTATTTGGCATTGGCATATCCCCCTTAAACTTAAATGCTTCATATGGTTTGTTATGCAGGATCGCCTTAAAATGTGGGACAATCTTACTATTATTGGTTGGATGGGTCCTAGTCAATGTATACTCTGTAAGTGTTATTCAGAAACTGTACCTCATCTTTTTTGGAATGCTCATTTACATTGAGCCCATGGGAGAGATTTTATCATAGCTTGGGAATCATTGTGAAATGGGGTGGTAAAGATATGGCATCCTGTCTGAAAGTATGGATTATGAATTGTAAAATTCATTCCACTCTTCCGGTCTTTATCTGCTGGACAGTTTGGTTGGTGAGAAATAAGGCTACCTTTGAGGATCTCCATCCTTGTCTAGATAATGCTTATAATTCTGCGCTATCTCACTATTTAAAATATAAGAATGATATGGATCATCTTGTTATGCGCAATATTGGAAAATTCCACCTCATTATCAATGATCATGTACTTTTATTTGATGGGGCTGCAAATGTGGGAAATTATGGAGCATGTGGAGTCATCTTCCTCAATATGGACCATTACTTCACACTTCGTCTGAAGTGTGGCAAAGGAACCAACATGAAGGCAGAGTTATTGGCATTATGGTGTGTCACACGAGTGGAAAATCACTTTGGTTTGGCGAAGGTGAAGATCTTTGGAAATTCTGGAGTAACTATAAAATGGGCAAGGGGTGAATTTGATCTAAAGGTTTTGAATCTAGTCAATTGGTGTCAAAGAATTAAGTGTGAACTCAACTCATTCAGTTTCCTGTCCTTGAAACACATTTACAGAGAATTTAACTCACTTGCTGATTAGCTGTCAAAGTTGGCATTGGAAGGTGAGGATGGCTACTTACATTGGGTTGAATACTGTGAGAATCAGCTAATCGACTCTATCACATTGTATTTTCTGGACTAGTCTCTTCATGTTTTCCATTTTGGGCTAAAAGGTTGATGTAATATTTTTGTTTTTTGTTTTTTGGGGATCATCTGAACTTTATGATCGATGGATGGCTTTGAAAAGACAACATTGAATGTTGATATCATATACTATTTGATTAAGTATTGAATAACCATAGTATGCTTTTTTTTCGTGGGAAAAAAACTCATAGACATAGGCATAACATGTTATAGGAAGTACTTATAAACTTTTTGATAATGTTTAAAAAGTATATCATATATATTTATATATATATTATTTTGTTGAATGAATATAATCAACATAGATTCATCTTAAACCCAGATTTATCAAGCATCAAGAGGAATCCAATTTTTCTTGAGGTGTAAATTCTTTTTTATCTTAATTTTTTTACACATTAAAAAAAAATTTACACAACAATTTACAAACAAGATATTTAATGGCTCTTGGTTCTTGATATATGTAGGTTTAGGATCAAATCACACACATACACACACACACACACACACACACACACATATATATTGGCTTACATACTTACAACATCTCCCCCATATTGGATTGTAAGCACCTCCATACTCTCAGTGAAATAATATAAGTTTTTGTTAAAAAATAAATATATCATTTTATTAATCTAAATATAAAACAATGTGCCTAGAAGGCTTTCATCCCTCTTGGTGATTAATATATACAAAATTAAGATGAATCTAGGGTGGTCCCATTGGTTGCCACCTACATGAAAACATTAGTTGATTAATATCATTATTAGTGTCTATATGTTTTGGACAAAAATTGATCCTTTGAAATTTAGTATCTATAATTTAAAGAGTGCTACCAAGAAGGTCACTTCAAGAGTTACATGAGGATTAAGGTGAATATAGTAATAAAGTAACTGTAAATAAGATTAGTGAGTGACTAATCTCAATGTGTCTTCTTCACATCTAATCATATTGATCATATGACAAAGGAAGTTCATTTTGAAGACCATTTAAGATACAATGTCTATCTCACTTTCGTTTTTTCCAATATTAATATTAATACATAAATTACAAGTATCTATCTCTATCTTGGAATTAATGCACATATCAATTCTCTTGGTATATTCTCTTAAATTAATGCACTAAATCACTCTTCACCAAAGTCTACATAAGTGTGCATACCCTATCCCCTATGAATTTGAACCTAAACCTATGACCTCATAGGAGAAAACCCATATTCTTAATTTGAATCCATACTTCCTATGGCTTTGCATTATATCATTTAAATCATGATAATTACTTGATTATTGTAGATCATTTTTCAATGTATCATCATTAATGTAATATCTCTTCCCCGAGGTATTACAAATATCTCTATCCCGACCACTGGGATGTACGCTTTGATGAGCCATTGTGTAGAAAACAAGCAACAAACCCGGAGGATTAGCTATCCAGGTGGATCTAACTATTAGTTTGTCACCAACCTCATTGGATAATTCGATTTGTTAACCATGCGTAAGTAGAGCTAATTAAAGTTGTATATGTATATCTGTAGCGTCCACCAAGTGTACATGTATCTATTTCTGAGCCGATAAGTATTTATCCCATCCTTAGTTATTCCAAAGAGTCTTCCAAAACCAACTATTATGAAACTGTTAAACGAACTCTTCCCCACCTCGTAACCTAACTATTACGGGCCTTTTCTTCCAGGGGTTTAAATGCCTCTAGCATAAGATGACACAAAGACTTGTTTTTAAAAAGGCTCAGAAGGGCCAAATCAAAAGTACACTAAAAGTTTATTTACTTCAAGATACAATGTATACCGAATCAATATTATGAGTTCTGTGCGTGGGGTGTTTTGCACGAAGGCCCAGTGTGGTATCTATATGGCATAGGAACAATAAGGTGTAAAAAAGCCTATTAAAATATGCTGCTAGGGACAGACAACCGCTTGACGATATTTGTAAACAATCAATGGCTACACAGGAGAATGAAGACCCATACAGACAGCGTCTGAAAGGCCAAACCCAAATGCCACAAAATAAAGAGAAAGAACGTGGCAGTCCATGCCTTAGCAGAGTCATTAAAAGGGTTTAAGTGGTGATAATGCAAATATGCCTTTAACTTTTTCTTGACAAAGGAGGGAAGCAATTGCCCATTGTATAGCCCTATAACTCCTTCAAAGATACCAATGTTTCTATACTGAACTCTTTTAATTCACAGCAACCCAATCCTTGAACACCACTCCAACCCTTGTGTTCTCTTCAGCTTCACACATCTACTTTCCCGCAACGTTTCCAAAGATACTAATGTTTTCATACTTGGCAACTCTTTTAACTCGGGGCACCCAGTGTTGGAATTTGAATTTCATTCTACCCGTCAAAGTATTATTTTTTGACGTTTTGGGATTTTATATTACCCATCATAAACCGTTTTGTTTTAAATTTTACCCTTCAACAATAAATTCTTCTTAAAAAAAATTGTAATTAGAATCCAGATTTTTAAATAGATACAGGCCTTTGTAAATCTAATTGTTATAAATAATGATGAATGATGGACTCCACAAAATATAGCTTTGTATGCTCTTTATATATATATATATATATATATATATATATATATATATTATGTTGTTCTACAAACTACATTTCATTCCAAATGTTGCACACATATTTCATGTCTCTCAATGCCTTATTTAGTATTGACCTTCAATAAAATTCTATCTCTCACTGAAATTGAACCATGAGAGAAATTTAAAATATGATCATTTCAATTTCAATGGGAGTTGGAGAATTAACCAAGATTTTTGACTCTGAATCTATATAAATTACATAAATTATGGGATAAATCACTAAATACACACGCTACACATTATTTATGTTATTTAAAATTATTAAAAAATACATACTTTATAACGTTTCTTCACAATCGTAGATTTAAGTAAATGTTTGAATCTAAACAAATCACTAAATATAATACTAAAAAAATAGTGCATGCATTACCTTTGATAATGCAAATAATTCTCAAACTCTGTCTCCAAGGCTCTCCAACTCCCAACTTTTAGTAACATCTTAATGTAATCAATGAGCATTGAGCATTGAAATTTGTAAGCTCATTGCAATAATAAAAAATTCAAAAAATAATGGAAAAATCATTGAGTTAAAGGAGTTCTTTATTTTAGGAAAAATCAATGCAACTTGTAAATGGAAAGACATGAAAATAATTTTAATTTAATAGTTGTTTCTATTTTTTTATTAAATGTATGGTTGCAACTTGTAAATGGAAAGACATGGAAATAGATCTAATTTAAGAGATGTTTCTATATTTTTAGTAAATGTATGGTTTGGAAGTTGGAATTTACAAAATACAATTTTATATAAGAAAAATATATTAATATTATTAGTAAATTAATAATATAAAGATGTTTTAGAAATTTTATTGCCCTTCTTATCTTTTATGAATGACGATTAATCAAAATTTTAAACCGTATTTGACAAGCAAAACATCCCATGATAAGAATTTTGCCCGTCAAATTCCAACACTAGCGGCACCCATCAACATACAACAACCGAAGATTTGTACCATGCGCCAACCCCTGTATCCTCGTCAGCTTCATGCATCTAATCGGCCGTATATCTATTATATATCTAGTCGACCGTATATCTATTATATATATGTGGAAAAAAACCATATCGTCGTCAGTCATAATTAAACTAGTTGTTGATAATTGTCATGTAGTTCAGTTCACTTGGATATAATATGTTTGTCATGTCTTCTGGACGTTAGTTGGGTGGTGCTTTTTTTTTCGAACATTTATTATTATCAGTTTCTCGGTTTACCATGCGGGAGACAAGTTGTATGTTCCAGATAAAGAGGCGTTGAATCTTCATTAAGCATTAGGGGATCAATTCATCGCTCTATTTGTATCCTATCTAACAATGTTACCATTCTACCTTTCTTCACCAATTTTTTAAACCATCTTCCATAATATAGATTGTATATCTTTGACCTTCTAAAACTATTTACAATTTTCCACCATTTAGAATTTGAATCTTTATTAACAAATTATGTTTAACCATATCCTACTATATAGATTTTGTATCATTATACTTTGTGATACATAGCATTCACATATCACTTCTTTGTCGGCATATAGTTATTATTACTATTTTTATGTCATTTTTCATGTTTGCCCAAATTTTTTAACCATTTAAATTTTGTTCACCATCTACATTATGTATCCTTATACTTGCTATTCATATGGCAATTAGAGACAAAGTATGCTAACAAAAGGATCTATATATTTTTTAATCAGAGATAACTATATATCAATTGAAAATGACAAGATATAAATCGAATGCCATTGCTAAATTGTGGTGACATCAAACCAAAAATATTGAAACTCATTACATTGTCATTATTCACATTTGTTACTTCATAGAGTTATAAAAAACGATGCAATTATGCATTTCATTGCCATTGATTTTGCAGAAGAGGACTCTCATTCTCGTCTCCTCGCTTATGTTCATGGATGAGTCAACCTACAAGGATATCCACATCCATTGTGTTTGGGAAACCTTGGGAAAAAGCATGGGGTTTTAATTGGCACACATCTACCTTTGACATCGGAAATTTGATGCAAGAAAAAGGTTTCTGGAATATATGTTGCTCGTTGAGGAATCAATTATCTTGCAACAGGAAAGGATTAACCAATTAATGAAGGCAAGTGACCCATTAATTCAACATTTATACCATCTACAACTATTCACTTGTACCTAAGATTATATGATTTTTGGAATTTTATTTAATGCTTCATGTTGGCTCTGTTTATTGTGGATCATGGACATTGCCGCCTTCTCTCTTTGCTCGTTGCTTTCTCTGTTTTCGCATCTCTTTTAGCAATTGTCACAGACATTGCCACTTGTGGCTCTTGTTTGATTATATTAATTAATATATGCAGTTGGATGCATTAAAATTTCTTGGTTGTACATTCATTCCAGTGCGTGCTTAAGAGAGTGGGAGGGCACTCAAGGGAGTGATAATCTACCCTAGTGGATTTCTTTCCGAGCTTGCGGGTGGCCTCTTGGCGGTAGGAATATACACTAAACAGAGAGCCAGAAGGTTGAGTGGAAATTTTCATTCATGTCTGTAGTCGCATGAGTCTATTATATTCAAAGAATTATTTCTCATTGTTGTATTATTATTATTGTGAAATGAGGTGAAAGTTTTATACTAACATGTTCATATCAAGATTGAGAATTATATTGTACAAATGTCTATATGTTTTTCATTGCACGTAATTATTATGTTTGGTACTCAGCAAGTGTCAAGTTTTATAATGCAAGCCATATGTGTTAGATAAGGAAATCATGTGATAAAAGCATTATGACTTTATGTAATTTACGGGAAATGATTGAAAGTGTAATGTCAGTGTTAAGAGCAAATTTATTCTTTATGATAAAATTAGTTAGATAAGGTTAGTAGAATCTAGAATTGTTGTTTAAGTTAAATAGTTGAGAAGGAAAGATGGAGATATTAAACGTGTTGGAAAATAGTTATATGAAGGTAGTATGGAGGTTCATTCACTAATGTGAATTGTTACGTTATAGAGATAATATTATGTTGGAGTCCTACTAAAAGAATATCTTGAGCCTAAACTACTTTACCCATTAAAGTACCCTAGAGTGGATGGTCTACATAAATAGGACTTAAATCTAAATGTTTATTTATGAAATTGTAATCTTGAATAGTGTAATGCTTGCCTTTGAATGATTTGATTGATTATACTTTGAGGGAACTTGTATTGAAGTGACCCGGCTAAATAAACTTGAAAATATTTTTAAAAAAAATTGAATAATTTTTTTTGACTAAGCAGCAATTGATGATTATGCTCGATAGATTGAGAAATTTGAAATAAAGTTTATGTTATGAATAAATGAAAAATGATGCTTTCTTATTCCGTAGATGTGAATAAATTCTACTCGTCTAGTTAGCAACGAATAAAGATGAATGATGCTTTATTATATACTTTATATTGTGCAACACTACTAATGTTCGTGTTTATGGATAATCTACTCGAGCGGACGCGAGCGTGATCTCCCTAGTCTAGGTGGATCTAGAACAAATGAATACAAAATATAGATTTACTTTCCTAGATCGATTAAGATTAAAGTAGATAGATGTGTTACCTTCAGATTCACGAATCCTTCTCATCTTTGTTGCTCCAAGCTCTGTAGTCTTCAGACCTCATGCTGCAAAACCCTGTCAAGCATATAGAGACAAACAAACAGTAAAAGCACATCTAAATACTAACTAATCTAAGCTAACAGTTAAGGAAGAAATCTCTAAATATCATTAACACAGATACATTTATGGAAAGATATTATATTACTGTAAATGAATGGAAAATACATAGAAGAGTGATGATTACAACCCAATCCTTAACGCTGTAACCTTCCTCCAACAGTCCAAGACAAGCCTCCAAAGGGTGTGTGTGCCTCCCAAGAGATGAAAAGGGATCACCTAGGGTATTCCACCAACATGTAAGTGCTATAGTCCTTCCCCCCTTCTCAATGGAGAGAGAGGTCTTATTTATAAGGCTAGGAGGATAGAGTAGGTTGAGGATTAGGGGGAGAGGTCTAAGGGATCTTCCCATTAGATTATGAGACAAATACTAGATGTTCCTACCAATTAGGGATAGGTTTCCATGTCACCTAGCTTCGAGAATTCGCTCGAAGCCCCTTGTTATCCACTCTAACCAACCCTGGCGTACCCCGCATGAAGACAACATGCACCAGGAAGGGTCAGGCGTAGATTGCATGACGGAAGCAGTAGCCACTAGCGCATGGTGCAAGCGTACAACAGGTGCCAGCCAATGATTGGCACCCCTTACTAGGCAGCAGCATGCACCAGCCCCTCTTACCAGGTGGAAAACAAGGCCAACAACTTGCTCAATGATGTTCTAGGCAGGGAAACTTCAGGGATTTAAGGCACTGAGTTAATACATGGCTCATGATGACGAGATTATGGTATAACAGAATGCCTCCCAAAGCATGAAGCTGGTAAAATAAGATAGGTGAAATGCTTTGTAAGGATTGATGGCAAGGACTTGTTGGACGGAAGAAGCTACTGCAGTACAACCGACTCTGAGATACTAGTCTCACATGACTCATAACATGGTTTCCGACCAATACACTGTAGATCCATTGTAGTATAGACCGACTGAACACAATCATGGCTACTGGACACAATCGTAGATCTATGATGAGATGATAACACAGCCACAATCAATACAGAGTGGATCCATGTAATATGAGGCAAACAATCTCCATCGCAACCTGGGTAAGATATGATTTCCCCATGGTCTTCAAGTTGAACCCGCAATGATAGAAATCTAACCATGTGATTACAAATGCCTTGGAGTCAAACATGGTAGAAACCACTTGATTACCGATCATTGATGCATACCATTAACAAACGCGAGGGAAATCACCATTGTTGTCAATGATTCGCAAGGTATTGTGCAGTGAATACCATCGAATGTGAATCAATGAGATGCGGTCGAACAATCGATGGAATATTTCAATCAAGAGCCAATGATGTAAACTCATGTTGAAAGCGAGGTAACCTTCCATTGAGGCATGCAGACCCAAGGTACTTGATTGGTTTCTAGGTTCAATCCCCGGATGATGTGTTGAAGTCGACAAGGATGAATTTGTCGAAGGAGGGCCATGATTAATCCCCCATCATCGACACGAAACGCGATCATAGATGTTTGAAGTGGATCAGACAGTAATGTGTGAGATTGACTCAAGGACTCAGATAGTGAACAAATGACCAAAACTCCTCTTGAACATGGGCATGGCATGACTTGGAAGTATTGACATGATGAGAATGATGCTGACCCCCTAATGCAACTGATGTTGTAAGCATTCTTCGGACGACCCAAAGGAGTAAGAAAACTCATGGGACTAGTGACTCAAATGAAAAATGGATTACCCAAGTACTAAATGCATATGCAGATGAGTGCCATGCTCAAGAGTGACTATGTACTGCCGTAAATTATAGTGTAACACAAAATCTTTCCTTTTCCCCATCATGATTGCTGAGTACCTCTTTTGTCTTTTAATGAGCTCGAGGAGGGTAAAAGATGCTCGGTATAGCTCATCCTTTGGATGAGTCCAATCCCAAATGTTTTACGAACCTAGGATAGGAGGGGTTTGTCCCAAAATGGGCCCTTCTATGTTAGATTTTAACGAGTCCAAAGAAGGAAAACTCGACGTCATTTCATGTTTAGAGAGTCTCAAAAGAACTAAAGAAGACTCTAAAGGTTTTTTTTCGTAAAAGTTAGTCACCTCACCCGAAAAAGGATAAAACAACGTGAGAGAGAACTCTTCCAGTCATGATTGGCTAGAGTGCTCCTTTTTCGTAAATAGTACACCCTGGTCCGAAAAAGAGGTAAACTATCACCAGAAAGACGATCATTCAAATAATTTTACAAGCGTGAAAGAAACAAGTTCGCTCGATAATCTTTTCCTATTTTGGGAGTCTGAAAAGAGCTTAAAGAGGATTCCATGTACAACTTTGTCATGGTTGATGACCGAGCACGACAATGGAAAAAGTGAAATCGGTATAGTTCCTTTTCCGTAAGTAGTTTAGTGAGGCCGGATAAAGTGATAAACCTATACTCGTTAGACACACCATTTTACTCAATTTTTAACGAGCACAACAATGGTATCAAAAGCACTCAGAACCTTTTTCATGTTTGAACCAGAGCACGAAAAAGTAAAAAATAAGCTCAAACCACTTTTCATGTTTCAACCAGAGCACGAAAAAAGTGAAAAGTAAGCTCAATACCATCTTACTGTTTTTAACGAGCTCAAAGACAGGTGAAAAGAATGCTCATGATGTATGCTTCATTTTTTAATGAGCTTGTAACAGAAAATAAATTATGCTCAGTATAATTCCCATTGGCAATTTTCTTCCCAACATGATATCTAGAGGCTGGAAAGTTTGCCCCCAGCATAAGAGGCTAACGACCTACCTCCAGTATGATGTCTATAGGTTGGAGACATGTCCCCCAAGCTTTGTTTCGATCGCCTACTCTTTTTCTTCATCCAACCAAACTCATGGTTACTAATAGGAATATATTCACCAGGGGAGGAAGAAGAAATAAGATTAAATAACATAGGCGAATGAAATGAAAGTTTAGATATTAAATCTGGCGAAAGAATCGACTCAAAGGGAGGGGATCTGTTTCATTTTTTAACGACCTTGACACAGGAAAAGAACCATGCTCATAGTGTGCTATTTCATTTTTTAACGATATTGACACAGGAATAGAACTCTGCTCATGGTCATCTATTTCATTTTTTAACGAGCTTGGCACAGGAATAGAACCATGTTCATAGTGTGTTGTTTAATTTTTTAATGAGCTTGACACAGTAATACAAATCTGCTCATGGTCATCTGTTTCATTTTTTAATGAGCTTGACACAGGAATAGAAGTATGCTCATATGACCTGTTTCATTTTTTAATGAGCTTGACACAGAAAGGGAACTATGCTCATGAAGCTAGTTTCATTTTTATGCAAGCTTGAAACCAAAGGTAAACTATGCTCGAAAATGGTTTCATTTTTACACAAGATCGAAACCAAAAGGTAAACTATGCTTGTAGGGGTCTATTCCATTTTTAACGAGCTTGGAATCAAAGACTAATTTGTGCTCATGGGAACCTGTTTCATTTTTTAACGAGCTTGACACAGAAAGGGAACTATGCTCATGGTTCAGTCCCATTGACGGGTTCCTTCCCAACATGATATCCAGGGGTTGGTAAATGCCCCCAGCATGATTGCTAGTAGCTTAACATGCCCCCCACGGTTCGTTTCGTTTGACTACTCTTCTTCCTTACTCAATTAAAATCCTGGCTACTAATATGAAGATGTTCACCAGGCGGGTAGGAAGAATGAGGATCAAGTGAAACAGGAAGATGAAATGAAGGTTCAAGTCCTAAATCTAGTGGGAGACTTGACTCGATGGGAGGAAGATCTATTTCATTTTTACACAAGCTTGAAATAGATAAAACTATGCTTGAAGGGACCCATTTTATTTTTTAATGAGCGTAAAATAGAAAGAAACTATGCTCATGATAGCCTGTTTCATTTTTTAACGAGCTTGACACAGAAAGGGAACTATGCTCATGAAGCTGGTTTCATTTTTATGCAAGCTTGAAACCAAAGGTAAACTATGCTCAGGAGCGGTTTCATTTTTACATAAGCTCGAAACCAAAGGCAAACTATGCTTGTAAGGATCTATTGCATTTTTAACGAGCTTGGAATCAAAGACTAATATGTGCTCATGGGAACCTGTTTCATTTTTTAACAAGCTTGACACAGAAAGGGAATTGTTCTCATGGTTAAGGCCCATTGACAGTTTCCTTTCCAACATGATATCCAGAGGTTGGTAGATGCCCCCAGCATGATTGCTAGTGGTTTAACATGGCCCCCAATCTTTGTTTCGTCTGACTACTCTTCTTCCTTACTCAATTAAAATCCTGGCTACTAATATGAACATGTTCACCAGGGGGGTAGGAAGAATGAGGATCAAGTGACATAGGAAGATGAAATGAAGGTTCATGTCCTAAATATAGTGGGAGACTCGACTCAGTAGGAGGAAGATCTATTTCATTTTTACACAAGCTTGAAATAGACAATAACTATGCTTGAAGGGACCCATTTTATTTTTTAACGAGCTTGAAACAGAAAGAAAATATGTTCATGACAGCCTGTTTCATTTTTTACGAGCTTGACACATAAATGGAACTATGTTCCTGAACGATTTCATTTTTACACAAGCTCGAAACCAAATGGAAACTATGCTTGGGATTGGTTTCATTTTTACACAAGCTTGAAACCAAAGGTAAACTATGCTTGGGACTAGTTCCTACCCAACATGATGTTCAAAGGTTGGTAGTGTGCCCCATAGTATAAGAAGCTAGGGGAATCACTCCAGCATGATGTCCAGAGGATGGAGAAATGCCCCCCATCTCTAGGGGGAAGAAACCACTAAAACACGTGGAACATTCGGGGATATCTGATGACTAGGAGTCATGCACTGAGTGGGTGTCACAAAGGAAAGCTGATCAATGGTCACCATATTCCCATGATGAGAAAAATACATCACTCGAAAGAGTGATGACACTACATATTTCATTGCATAAACATAGTCTCATCTAAGGAGTAGATTAAAATCTAAGGGACCTTGGACTACCATAAAATCAATATAGATAGTTTTCCCTCCTAAAGTGATAGGTATCTAGGGAAGGATCCCTAAAGGTCTAGTAGACCTTCTATTAAAATCCAATATTTGGTCAGTGACTGGCACAAGTTGAGGGGAACCTACAGCGTGCCAAGCAGTTGAGGATAAAATACTAACAAAAGCTCCCTCATCCACTATAGTGTGAAATATTTTCTGATTGGAAACTCCTATAGATATCTGGAAATGAACACTCGAAGGAAGACAAGATTCTGTTAGCCCATTCCAATCAAAGGAAATGACCTAAGTACTTGGAGGGGGTCCTGTGGAAATGGAAAGGATTTCCCCTTACCTAAAACAATCTGAAATGACTAGGAAAATATAAGCAGTTTCCAATTCACTCTCAACTGGAAGACTAGAATGAGACGAAGATTGCACCATGGTGACTACTTCAATATGGACATTCTCCAATGAAAGAGTGGGATCGAGTGGAGGTGATATCGACTCTACCACTTCAATTTCACTCTTTGAAGAAAGAGTGGGATCGACCGAGGATGGGGCTGGATTGACCACTTCATCAACCAATGGGGGTTCAAGGGACAACTTACGAGATATAGTAATGTATTCCAACAATTGTGAAGCTTCATCCATGTGTGGAAAAAGGTAAGTAAGGTGCATGCCCTTGCATAAAAAACAAGGATTCTTGGCTTTACCTTTCCGACCCTTGACCATAGAGACACTAGTTTATTGGGTATCATCATTATGATGTCCATAGGATGACGATACAAGTGGTTTGGAGGCTTTAGACCACTCTTCTAATACTTTGGAAAGATCGGGATAATCCTTGAGAAGGTGATCACCCTTGCAAATCTTGCAAGGGAACTTGGGTCTACGAGGTGTTCTAATAGGATGAGTGCCATCGAAGGAAGATGGTTGATGCTTAGTCTCTTAATTCTTATCCTTATTCTTCTTTACCTTTCTTTTCTTCTTCTTCTTATCTTCTTGACTACTAACACTACTACTTTGATCAGGCGAGGAAGAAGAAATAGAAGAAGATGCATCCTACGAAGAAGGGGAAGGATCAGTTTCATATTGACACTCTCATGGTGTAACATTTGAAACATTGGGTACAACCAGAATCATCGGATTGAATAACCATATCGGTAATCTAATGGTTAATCCATGAAGATTTAAAGTGGAAATAAAGGGAGGACCAATATCTTCGACTAGAGGAAAGAAAAAAGGTACCCCCCGAAAAGGGGCCTCTTGATTGATAGTCCCAGAAGAAGTCTCCATATCTAAACTAGAAGAAAAAATAGGCACACAGGCCAAAAGCAAACTCAAAAAACTTATCGTGACCGATGCCACAACAAGCGAGTAAGAGCAAAGAGGCCAGAAATACGACAAGCAACACTAAAAACAAAAAGACCCTCTACAAGGTATAAGAGAAAGCAATCCCCCTATCCAAGATCCAGAGACCTCAACAGATCGTATCCTCCGCAAGGTGGTGAAATCCATGTCGGACAATACAAAATGAGAGACCAATATAGATGAAGGGATATCCCTCCACCGAAAGGGATCCCGGGTGAAAGATCTTTAGAAGGATGTTCACTAGGATAACTTGTTCATGACATGTCTGCGAAGGTTTATTGGAGCTTCTGCCTTTTGACCCTTGTACAACCAATATGGAGACCGAAAAATACAATGAAGACCATGGATTGATGTCCTTAGGCACTAAGTGGAGTGCAGTATTCCACAAAGTCCGTCCGGCACTAGTCCTCGTTGCTTACCCCCGTGGAACAGGAGCCCCCCCAAAAAAATTGGTGTATAACCGTGTCAACAAATAAGAGAGGATTTTAGCACCCTAAGAGAAAACAAATATGTCTCAAGTGTAAGATGACAAGGGGAAATTATTTGGATTCCTATCCCTGATGTCCTACCTAAATACACTTTTATTTTATGTCATCAAATGAGGTTAATGTGTGTTTAGTTAGGGTGTTAATTTTAAAGGCTGTTGTTTACTCAAGGGGAGCGGAAGTGCAACTCGATGGTGTGTAGACTTGAATCAAACCATGCAAATTTAGATGAATTATGCAAGTCTTTTTCCTTCACTGAACTTCTAGCTAAGTAGGGAAGAGTTATTTTCATTCCCAAATGTACAACCCAATGCAAATGCAATTTTAGTTTTTTAATGAATGATAATGAATCATGTAAGAACCATACCCAAACTATCCTTAAGCAATAAAAAAGATATTTTTATGAACACCAAATGCAACAATTCTAATATGTTTCCTCTCTTTTTACACTCGAAAAAGACACATATAAGCTATGTAAAGAAGGATTCCACAAACGTTTCCAATCAAATGCAAGACAAACAAAAAAACTCAATAATCTTGTCTAACTCAAATGCACACAAATATGAAACAAGCCTTTCTTCTTCTTATGAGTGTAAGACCAAGAATGTCAAATGATCAAATTAAAGCAAGAAGAATATTTATGTTTTCCAATTTCATGAATATACAAAAAGAGGGACAAAATCAATCTTCTCTTTGAACTAAAGTGGAGACAAGGAACCAATCTTTCCAAACAATCACTAGATATCTCAACATGTAAAGGAAACAAGATGCACGACCTAAGAAAAAGAGGCTCAAAAAGACGTGGATATCCCACACTTTTCAAGTCTTTAAAACAAGCCAATCACACCAAACCAAAAATGATCTTAAAACCTTAATATGGGTCAAACATGCATCCAAAACTAAAAAAAAACCCAAAAATAGAGGAAAATGACAGTATGACGTGTCTAGGGGTTATGTGATTGAATCATATAGCACACATAGCTCAATCAATCAGACCAAATGACCAAAAATGGAGAAATTATGCTAATCACCAAGCAAAAGGTGCTGGCGCACTCTGTTCTTGTATACCAGAGTGCCAGGCGCAAGCTGTGTGCAGGCTAAGGGTGCCAATGACACAGGCTGTACTTAGGCAAAGGGCGCCAATGGTGCAGAATGCTCATGGACAGTGAGCGCTAGACTCCCATTAGTGCAAGGAATATACACCCCAGGTGTGCTAGGCGAATAAAAAGCAAATATCTCCAAAAATATAAAGTAATAGGTCCAATCTTGATCCCATAAAGAGTCAGGGCAAGCCAACAAACTCTGAAATGGAAAAAATTCAAAGGTAGGAGGGGCTTAGGAGGCTAGAAAATGAACCAAAAGAAATCAATGAAAACAAATTAAATTGAAATCACAACTATGTTCTTTCCCAGTATGGTCGCCAGATTTGTTTATGGATAATCTACTCGAGCGGACACGAGCGTGATCTCCCTAGTCGAGGTGGATCTAGAACAAATGAATACAGAATATAGATCTACTTTCCTAGATCGTTTAGAGATTAAAGTAGATATATTTCTTACCTTCATATTCCCGAATCCTTCTCCTCTTTTTCGTTCCAAGCTCTGTGGTCTTCAGATCTCAAGCTGAAAAACCATGTCAATCATATAGAGACAAACAAACAGTAAAATCACATCTAAACACTAACTGATCTAAGCTAACAGTTAAGGAAGAAAGCTCTAAATATCATTAACACAAATAAATTTACGGAAAGAGATTATATTACTATAAATAAATGGGAAATACATAGAAGAGTGATGATTACAACCCAAGCCTTAACGTTGTAACTTTCCTCCAACAGTCCAAGCCAAGCCTCCAAAGGGTGTGTGTACCTCCCAAGAGATGAAAAGGGATCATGTAGGGTAATTCCACCATCATGTAAGTGCTATAGTCCTTCCCCCCTTCTCAATGGAGAGAGAGGTCTTATTTATAAGGCTAGGAGGATAGAGTAGGTTGAGGATTAGGGGGGGAGGTCTAAGGGATATTCCCATTAGGTTAGGAGCCGAATACCAGCTATTCCTACCAATTAGGGATAGGTATCCATGTCACCCAACTTCGAGAATTCACTTGAAGCCCCTTGTTATCCACTATAACCAACCCTGGCACACCCTGCATGAAGACAACAGGCGCCAGGAAGGGTCAGGCGCAGACTGCATGAAGGAAAGCAGAGCCACTGGCACAGGGTGCAAGTGTACAATAGGCGCCAACCAATGATTGGCACCCCTTTCTAGGCAACAACATGCGCCAACCCGTTTTACTAGGTGGGAAACAAGGCCAACAACTTTCTCAATGATGTTCTATCCAGGGAAACTTCAGGGATTTAAGGCACTGAGTTAATACATGGCTCATGATGACAAGATTTTGGTATAACATCTCGCTTTGAGTGTGTGCAGTGGCAGGTAAAATGAATTACCAACTAACTCTCAAATGGAATAAAGTGGAACGTAAAGAACGAGAAAACATACATGAGAGTACGACGACATACTGTTGACTCTTAAATAGCATTCCACACACGAGTTGAAAGCCCTATCCACTTTAATGGGTAGTGTGTGGTGTACGGGCATGCCATAATGATTTGGTTGAGTACGATGAAGTTAATGGGCACGTTGTTGGAATTGATTTAATACTGAGAGGGGGGGTGAATCAATATTAACATAGTTATAAATTTTTTTTACCTTCTTTAACAGATTGGCCTTTACTTAATCTTTATGTTATGTTATGCATCAGTAAATAAACATCCACACAGATATGCACCACATAAACAACACATAACACACATGATTTTTACTTGGAAACCAAAACGAGACAAAACCACATAATGCTTCTTTATAATGAGAAAGAATACATTCAAGGAAGCACCAACTTTCTGTGTTTACCAACACCAACTAGAAGGAGGCACCAACCCCTTGGTTTTACAGGCACCTACCTGAAGGAATCTTCTGCTCCCCGTGTTTCTCTAGCGCCAACTGGAAGGAGGCACCGACCCCCTGTATTCTTTGTTTTACAGGCACCAACCTAAAGGAATCTGTGACTCCCAATCTCCTTGCCCTGCCCGACTTCCCTGATGTCCAATATATCTTACCGTCTTACTGAAATTCAACTTTTCTCACTTCTTTGTATCTTCTGATGATAATTCTTCTATGTGCACCTTCTTATGCATACTGTACTCTGTCACTATGCTACATACATCACTTGACTTCTCAAACTTCTCAACTCACACTTCTGCTGATGACTTACTTCATGTACTATGTGCTTTGCTAATTCTGCATCCGTGTTTCTAGTTCAATGATCTTCTCTTCGTGACTACAATGATTTTAATTGATAGTTTGTTGTTCATAAATGAAGCAATGGTAACAAAAGGAACTCCACACTTTCTAATGTGTCTGTTCTATTTAAGTG
This sequence comes from Larix kaempferi, assembly GCA_027924585.1. Lineage (NCBI taxonomy): Eukaryota > Viridiplantae > Streptophyta > Pinopsida > Pinales > Pinaceae > Larix > Larix kaempferi. The sequence goes on from BSBM01000643.1 coordinate 15,239,806, forward strand.
TTGCAGTCTCTCAGATAATCTGCGAGGTCCTGTGCATAAAATAGTTGGTCTGTTCAGTTTAAGACACTTGTCCCAGATCATCTGCATCATGATGCACCTATAGGATCTTGTTGCTGTTCTGTTGTTGTGCATCGGATGGAGTTCTCAACTTTGCACACTTTGACTTCTGTTAATATGCTTCAGCTAGGAATTTGCGCAATATATGATAAAATTTGGTTTTGTCTCTGGACTTCTATCTCTACAACATCCGTGACTATCTGCATGCTGTGTAATAATGTCCTTCAAAACATCAAGCACTTGCGCATACTTCAGTATTTCTTCATTTCAATATTCACGCATTTTTCACAGTTCTATTGCATCATTATGCACACCATCAAATCTTCATTCTACTGCATGTGTGCATTCGACTCTTTGCTAGATCATTCTATTCTTTCCACAATCCCCTTGATGCCCCAAACATAAACGGATTTATCAAAGGAAAATTCTGCGCATTCTGGGGTTCCAAGGAAGCTTCCTTCTGTCCAAATATATTGGTGCTCCTCTAGCTGAAGGAGTAATCAGGAAAATCTATTGGGAAGATCTGCTGGAGAGAATGAAAAGGAAATTGGATAACTGGCTTATAGACCACTCAATATGGCTAGAAGAGTGGTGTTAGTGAAAGTTGTTCTTCAATCCATGCCTATTTACCCTTTTTCCACCCCAGCTTCCCCAAAGTCGGTCTTAAAACAAATTAGGACTATCCAAAGATAGTTTCTTTGGGGATGCAATCACGACAAACAATGCTGGGATTTGGTGAATTGGGAAAATGTGTGTAAACTAAAGGACCATGGAGGCCTGGGATTGAGAGACCCGGAGAAAAATAGTAAAGTCCTAGGGGCGAAAATTTGGTGGCACTGGGTGTCACACAAAGAGGAGTTGTGGGAAAAATTATGGCACAATAAGTACGCTCAGGGGAAGCCAAAACAAGATCTCATTAGATTTAATGAAAACATGCAAGTATCCCATATATGGAATTATGCTTCTACAAAGAGAAGGATAATCCAAGATCATAGCTTCTAGGAATTCAGGGAAGGACATGACGACAATTTTTGGAATCATTCTTCGCAACAGATGCCGAAGATCACTTCTCAAATTAATCTTGATATAAGCTGGACGAGAGCCAGGGAAATGGGGTTAACAAAAATACAACAATTTTGGATAGAAGAGCAGGAAAATGAGTAGTTTCAAGAATGGCACCCCCGAGAATGGTGGAACCAGAGATTCCCAGCTGAGAAAATATCCAGGCTCAAGGATGCCCTCCAGGAGCGGTGCATTCGCATCCAACGAGGCCCAGATAAATTACGATGGGGGTATGAGTCAAAAGGGCTATACAATACAAGAGAGATGTACAATCTAACATTCAACCATGAAGACATCCAACACAGTGAAACCTGGCTTGCGATATGGAACTCTAAACCTTGGCCCAAAATTGCTACTTTTATTTGGTTGGTTTCGTACAGACGGATTCTGATTGGAGATAACTTAATGAAGAGAGGCATGAATGGCCCTTTCTGGTGTGTGCTGTGTGAACGGGAGGAGGAATCCATGAACCACCTCTCGACTATTTCCCTTATGCATCCTCCTTATGGGAGTCTAGAGCAGAAATTTTTCAGAGGACATGTCGTATGAGAGGCCAACCTCATCCAACGATAAAAAATTGGGATAAGAAGGATTTCAAGAACCCGATTATCCTCAAAATATGGCTCATGTTCCCTGGAACTCTGATGTGGGAAATTTGGAAGGAAAGAAACAATAAAATATTTGAAGGAAAGAAAAACATGATCCAGAAGGTTTGGAACCAAGTGAAAAGGCACATATAGGAGACTATAAAAATCACCCAATGGAACGATAAATATTGGGAAATGGATGAAAATGAGAAGAGAATGTTGGATGGATGGGGACTTGAATGCTCACCACAAGGGAGGAAAAGTTTTAAGGCAAACAAAGTGACTTCATATATCCCACATCGGTGGCATCCTCCACCAAGAGGCCATTTCAAGTTAAATTTCGATGGATCATCCAAAGGAAATCCACGTTCGGCTGGATTTGCAGGATTCATTCGAAATGACAAAGGTATTGTTATCCAGATTTATCATGGAAACCTTGGTCAGGATACTAACAACGTGGCAGAGATGGAAGGATTACTTCACAGCATCAGACTCTCAATAAATAATAGGTGGGAGCCTTTGGTCATCGAGGGAGTCTCACACATCATCATCCAGATGGACAAAAAACTCCAAGGTGGGAAAAAAGTATCCAAAGTTGTGGACAGCTGGAGAATGATATGTCGGGTGGAATGATTGACCGACCTCATTAGAGGGCATCACGCATGTATTTTTTCCCACGTCAAATGAGACGGGAAAAAGGTGGAAGATATGCTAGCTAACCTAGGAGAATGGAGCGAAGAAAGGATTATGGAAGGACAACTGTCCATTGATGGTGGTAACGAATGGAACATTCATTGCTCCCATGTAGCAACCCAGTATATTAAGCTTTTCTAGGACGTGACTAGGGACACGAGGCAGGACATGAATCACATGGACGAAGCACATGCAGAGGTTCCATCCAACACCTGGAGACATAATAATCACCACACTTCGACTGACGCTGGTACATCCATATTTAATCCCAATATGAATGCCCATTTAAATCCCTTATCTGCAAATAATGAGGAAAGCTTGAGGACAAGTCCCTTGAACGGTGGGAAGTGTTCAACGAACCGCGGAGGACGGTAGAAAGATTTGATGTTGTATAATGCTATTAGAGAGCAAGTAAAGAGTTTTTAGTAAGGTTAACTGAATGTAGATGGGTGCTCCAGCTATTTATTCGATGTAGACTTACCAACTTTGCATTGTGTTTCTTCCTTTTCTGGGGTGGGTTTCTGTGAGAGAAAAAGACTGGTTGTGGTATCAGTTTGGGTATTGGGTAACTGCTCTGATGGCTTCCAAAAGACAAGCGAGGGGGGTAAGAAGAATGGGGTGTGAGGTAGAAAGAATCCCACGCGGGAATTGAAGAAAGTCGGGAAGGTGGCCCATTTATTTAGAAAGTGCATTCCACCGATAATATGTGAAGAAATTGAGAGGGTGGAGCATGAACTATAGAACCAAATGAAGGATATGGAACTGGAAACAATTAAGGAGGATGTTGAAGAATGGATTTGCAACCCTGGTACAATGGCCGGGAGGTTCTCAGCCTATGAATGTATGGTAACTATGTATTGGGTGACAAAGGAGCTATTATCCCATGTCCTGATGGACAGGGAGAACAAAGCAATGGGAGATGAGGAACCTATCAAAGCATGGAAATAGCACCATTATGACAACCGCTTAATGCATAAAAAGGTCGACCTCATTGTTGTGAAGCTTGGAATCCCACTGCAGCCACTGGAGAATGAAGATGTTGAGGTCGGATTTTCTGTGATAATAAATCAAAGCCCATGCCTTGTTAACGACACAAAGGTTCAGCCAGTTCCAGTTGAGGACAACATTCACGGAGGTCTGTGCTCGAGAACCATGATTCACTGGAACGTGGCCCAGGTGCCGAAATGATGATGACAGGGTCTGTATCTGTGGGTTGGGAACGTTTGTTTTTTCTGTCTTGTTTATGCTTAGTCAGTGGTTATGTTGTGGCTCTGCTTAGTCCTTTTTAGCATAATTATAAGTTGCGTCTTTATAATGGTTCTGATAGTTCTGTAGCTCCTTTTTGCTGAATCCATTGAATGGTTCTGGAAAATGTTTTTTGTATTGGGGAAAAAAGGGATGATAGATATGTAGCATGGATAGTTAGGGGGAAAAACGAGAAAATTGTTGAATATTATCAAGCAGCTATGCATAAGTCTTAAGCAGACTAGGCCATGTTTGTTTTGACATCGTTGTATAGAAGGATCTTTTATAATATATTTTTCTTGCTTATAAAAATAAAAAAATATGTCTAATAGTTCTTTTTTATATTATTATGGCATTTCTATACATTTACATTACATATAATTATTTCCTAACATGCTACGAAAAAATATCAAATCATGCCTGGTGATAGGGCAAAGTTTTTAGATCCTTGCGGTAGAAAAATTGTTCGTTATGGAAGAATCCACTCACTTTCAATTTGCCATGGAGAGACACTTGGTGTAGAAGATTTAAATATTTGTGTATATAAGGTCATGAAGAACATTTCTCTACCTTATGAAGATAAGATGTAAGGTTGCATGCATTTAAGCGAAAATTTAGATAGCTTCTTAAAGTTTCCTGTTAAGTTTTTAATGAAAGTATAGCTTTCGGTGAGCACCATTAAAGTAGTTGTCTATTGTACACTAGATTACGTATATTTGGATTCGCATTGTATTTGTTTATCAATTTTTGAACATAATTTGAAATAGATATTTATTGTTGTTTATCCTTGTTTTTGTTACAAGTTTTAAATATTGAACTACAGGGATCTATCTATGATTATAGGATTGTGTTTTATATCATAAAATTCTACATGTCATGGAACTAGTCAAATTTGATATTTGTCTCAAGTGTTTTGAGTTGTGGAGTGAAAACTATTTCCACCAAAATACACTCCATACAAATTTATTTTTACAAAAAATCCTAACTGATTGTGATTGTTGATACTATGTGATAATTCATGAGTACAATGACGATTAGTTTCATAATTACTATTTTCTAATTCATGAGTACAATCACTACTAGCTTATGCTTAGATATTTTGTAATCAGGCCTATTGCTATCTTATCAAGTTTCATGACTAGGTTTTACATGGTGTTAGTTACTGAGCTGATAATATTGTTGAAATTCTCTCAGATAGTGTTCAATCAAAACCAAGATCATGCGAACTCATGTGAATGCCATATATTTTTTTATATCTTTTTGATATGCCGTATCTCCCCCCCCCCTATATCACAAAGGGCATGAATACTTTTTTTTTTATACACTGCTTCGGCAATATGTGTGTGATGTTTTCATGCAAGAATATGATATGTGTATGAGAGCAACTAAATTATTCTATGGACGTGTTTGGGTACATTTTGGATTTCCAAGATCCATCATATTTGATCAAGATGGAGTTTACTGGGTATGTTTTGGACAACAATATGGGAGAGAATGGATAGAGAATATACCAACCCCTTACACATTCCACACCTCTACAACTCTAAAATTCCCATCATTAGATGTATCTACGAGCTTAAAGCTTTCTGTATTGGAGTTGTTTCACTTCAATATGGAGTTTCCAAATTAGTATTTTAAAGAGTTTTATTTTTTGTTGGGAATTTTTTTCTCATTACTTCGATCATACACATCATGCCTTGGGTGTGTTTTCTCATCCCTCAAAATGTACACATCATCTCTTGGGTATTTTTATCATTTCCTAGACTATACTAGGTTCTTGGGATTCTCGTGGAGAGATATGATAGTCATATATGTTGTACATGTGGGTTGTATCTTGTTAGGTTTCATTTTGTCAATCATGACATCATCTTATCCTTAAAAGGGTACAATATTTCTTAACTAAATGTGTCCCTTTCTTGGTTTGTATTTGTATGCTAAAGGAAACTTCTTGGTTAACAGGTTGGGCCACCAAATCTAAGTGAATCACCACTAGCTCACAACCCCAAGTCTTTTGGTTGTGATGCATTCTTGTTTAGTTGGACATATTATGGATTAAGTCTCTTTGTCATGGATTGGTTTGTAACACCCACCTCGATATAGTTGATTGACTAGACTATTGAGGGTACTAATATTGAAGTGACTTGGATAAATAAACTAGAAACATTGTGTTATGCTTTATTATTATTGAATGAAAGCTGTTGATTGACAGGAAAATGTTGATTATGCTAGATTGTTTGAGAAATATGATTATGTTATGAATGAATGAAATAAATGGTGGTTTTGGTTCCACAGATGTGAATAAATGGATTCTGTTTAAATATAATTGAATGAAGATGAAAATGCTTGATGATATACTTTATATATTGCAGCAAAACTAATGTGCACTTTGAGTGTGTGCAGTAGCAGGTAAAATGAATTACGGACTGACTCTCAATGGAATAAAAGGGGGTCATAAAGAACGAGAAATATACATAGGGGTACAACCATGGATTGTCGACCCTGAAAAAAATTCCATGCATGGGTCAGAAGCCATATTAGCTCACCCGGGGAAGCGTGTGCCATATAGGCGAGGCCACAATGATTTGGTCGCATACGATGTGTTGAGGGGCATGCAACAAGGAATATCTTATTCGTCAATCGCCATTAGTCTCCATGGAAATGTAGTTGGAATATTACGATAACAATTCCTAATCACTACATAGTACTCCCCACACAAGGACAATAAAGTTGTGAGAAAAACCCATACAAGTGGTACCTAGACAATGACAAGAAATGATAAATATTTGCACTCTTGCACTAAAACATTTAGGCACATATTAAATTTTGCACATATAAATGTTAAATTGAGAATAATTAAATGGAAAAGTATTTTAAATTTGATAAATTATTGAAAGGGAATATTTGAAGTAGATATTATGTACATCCATTGATTTAGGAAGACATGCATTAAATTAAAATAAAAAATAAATAAATTAGAGATAATCGATTTTGGAGCAAATCTAGATTAGAAAATATCTAGAGTTTAAATCCACATGCACCCATTGATGTAGGGAGAGAGGATTGAGGAACTTATGTGCACTAGTACGTGAGAGTGACACTTGGTTGCATGAGAATGAATATTAGAGAATTAATAAATTAAATTAAATTTTGTATGAGATGACACATGTCATCCAAGAATTTTCTATTTAAGAAAGGGATAATGAAGAGAAAAGGATCCCTTTCTCCCTAATGCTGGATGGATTTTGCAATGGAAGTTTGCTATTAAGTGTGGTCCATGTGAGTTTGGTTGAGAACTACTCTAAGGAATGGGAAATATATTCTGAGGGTTTAGCCTTGTATGTTCTTTGGGACTCCTATTTTCTTGGGGGACTGGGAGGAAGAAGACTACTCCCAGTGTGGTAGGGAGGTCAACCGAGGGGTATTTCAGTGATTCGTCAGATCTTGGATTGATTTGAAGCAGTAGTCACATCAATAAATTCACCATCGACAGGATCAACCTTCGAAATAGGTTTACTTATTTTAAAAATGCTACTTTGATTATTGGTTAGTGAAATATGTCTAAATTTATTTATACGGGTGAAATGCAATGATTTAAATATATTTGTATATTGAGTATGAAGCTATTGTTACGCAACAGGGAATCAAAATTTTATATGTTGTTTAGCATTTCTAGTTGAACCATTCCTATAAATGGACGCTTAGTCCACCTAGAATATATAATGCATGCAATTTTACAATGTGCATATCCTACCCAAAGCTGTAAATATGATATTATCTAGCCAAAATTTCTTTGCGACTGATAGAAATTAACCCACTATAAGGATCTGCATCAGTTATTTTTATTTAAAATATTATGATCAATATTCAATGGTAACCTCTTGGTATGTCCGCAAGGATCTTTGATTAAACATATATATTTTTATTCACATCCTGAGCGAAGACTGGATCATAAATATTTGAATAATTTGTGTATTGTTATTCATGTCCTGATTGAAGACCGAATCAAAAATCTTGAATAACCTGTGTATTGTTATTCATGTTCTTATTGAAGACCGGATCAAAAATATTCAATTCAAAATTCTATTGTTATTTAACCTTTGGAATCCAAATTTAGTGGTTAATATTGGCTCTCCGTCCCTAGCTGTGAATGGATCTTATAAACATAGAGTCCGAATGGTACCTCTCTGCGTAGAGTACCACTCATCCCCAACTAACATTTTTCCAGTAATGTAACAAGACATGTAAGACTCCAATCGAGTGACTATATAGAGTGCATATCGAGTAATTGCGATCTTAACATGTTTAGTTGACCGTTAAATTGTTATCCCAATAGGAAGCAAAATGGCTTGTTCATATTTTAATTTACAACTATATTATGCTCTGTTATTTGGGTTTGAGAACATAGAACACCCATTGTATCAAGATACTGATAAAAATTCAATCTATAATTTAGAGTCACTTTCATTGCCGAATATAGGGCATGACTTAAGCGATGAACCATGAATAAATTTTAGTCACCTAGTTAAGCCCAAATCCTAAGCACAGTAAAACAAAAGCGACCATCGTTTTTGCCAGTATCTCCTTACACTTGAATGAATCAATATGTACTCTCAAGTTTAAAATTCCAAACTTGATAATCTTACACATTGAATGGATAAGTGTGTGACCACAACCACTTAGACAATGAGTGAATTAAATACTCTGTCCCATCCCATCCCAAGTTAACACCTTGTTTGTATCACCTACTGATCCATGCCAGTTTGAGAATACCCAAAGAGGTGATATGTGATTTGTAATTATTATACCGCCAAAATAAAAGGGCCTAAGATCGCCTCTATAACTTCAATTTCATTAAATTTGGACATATTAGGCAATTTTTGGACTAAGAAAGTGTGAATTTAGGCTTTGAAAGTGTCAATATCAACCTTTCTAAAGTGCAAAAACAGGTTCTGAAAGTGGCAATATTGGCTTTGAAAAGTGTGTTTTTCAATTCAAATAGTGTGTTTTTTGACTACTTATGAACCTTAAAATTGCAGTTTTTTGTTATAAAACTATGAATTTCAATTCAGAAACTGTGAATTTCAAATAAAAAAATGCTAATTTTGATTTGAAAAGTGTGAATTTCAAATAAAAAATGCAAATTTTGATTTGAAAAGTGTTAATTTCAAATAAAAAAATGAAACTTTTCATTTGAAAAGTGTGAATTTAAAATAAAAAAATGCAATTTCTGATTTGAAATGTGTGAATTTCAAATAAAAAAATGCAATTTTTTATTTGAAAATTGCAATTTTCATTTGTAAATGTTCAAAATGTTAAGGTGAAAAGTTATAAAAATGGTTTGTCCCGATTTCCATTTTCCGACAAGAAGGGTCGATCGCGCCTTCTTTTCATAGTTAATTGTGAAAACATTTATCCAGCAATTCAAATATATCCATAATGGATAACACAAGAAGGATTGACCGACCCTTCTTGCAGTGTCGAACTATTATGAAAATAATATTGGGAGTAAGAAGGGTTGGTCGACCCTTTTGGTAGTGTCGAACTATTATGAAAATAATATTGGGAATAAGATGGGTCGACCGACCCTTCAATTGCGAGGGAATTGTAAAATAGAACACCTTGTAAGTTATAACATATAAAAATGGTTTCTGCCGTATTTTGTCTTCAATCCTCGTTTTTCAACAAGAAGGATCGACCGCCCCTTCTTTTCGTAGTTAATTGTGAAAACTTTTATCCAGAAATTCAGCTATATCCATGATGGAGAACACAAGAAGGATCGAACGACCTTTCTTGCAGTGTCAAACTATTATGAAAAGAATATTGGGAATAAGAAGGGTCGGCCGACCTTTTATCTACAGGGAATTGTAAAAATAGAACAACTTAGAGAAAGAGCGACCGCTCTTTCTCTGAGAATATTTCTACTTGCCAACAAAGTCTTTGAAGCAAAACTTCTATAAATTTTGCGACATGTGAAACGCTTATATTGTGACACGTGGCATATTCGATTTTTAAAATTAGTTTAAAGATTGTTTAAATGAATATTAAGGATATTAATGGTACCATTTAACGTTTGGGGACTGTTTTATGTTCCTACGTTTTCTGAACCAGCAACGTGGATGTTATATCAGCGGGGTCCAAATGAGAAGTATAGCTTGCAGTTTGTGGAGAAATGAGAAGTAGTTGGAGATGAAGATGGTGTAAGGAATTTATGGTTGAGTTGTTGAGTAGAAGTTCCTTGTGGGTTTTTTCTATAACCCACAAGTTGTTTCGTAATACTTTTTCTGGTTCTATTTTTTCTCTTACTATAAGTCATTCATGTATTGATTATGAAATCTAACATGGAAACTTTGATTTGAGCTCTCCTCCCGGTTCGGTAGATATGAGAAGTATAGCTTGCAGTTTGTGGAGAAATGAGAAGTAGTTGGAGATGAAGATGGTGTAAGGAATTTAGGGTTGAGTTGCTGAGTAGAAGTTCCTTAATGAAGTTTAAAACTGATACACTCCAAATTAGGTAAATATAACTTCGTTAAATATAAACTTCATTAAATATATAAACTTCGTTAGATATAAAATTCTACACAAAACCTCAACCATAAATTCCTTACACCATCTTCATCTCCAACTACTTTTCATTTCTCCACAAACTGCAAGCTATACTTTTCATATCTACCGAGCTGGGAGGAGAGCTCAAACCAAAGTTTCCATGTTAGATTTCATAATCAATACATGAATGTCTTATAGTAAGAGAAAAAACTAGAACTAGAAGGAGTATTACGGAACAACTTGTGGGTTATACAAAAAACTTGCCTCCAACAGCGTGGCCAAGATGAAAAAACAGTCTAACCGAGATCATACAAATAATGCATTAGATAGCTATTACAAAAAATGAGATAGAATGGGGTAGCTCCCCAATAGACATGGATTATTCCTCGAGAATGGGGCAACTCACCAGTAGATGGAGCATAGAGAATGGGGAAGATCCCCAGTAGACATGGAGATGCCACAAGGTGAGGGCTACTTTGAATGCGTAGAGGGCCGAGGTACCAGAGTTGCATCCAGCTAGCCGGTGAAGGGACTTGCGAGCAAAGAATCGAGAAGGATCCATAAAGCCGCACATGTGAGGGCATGCAGGTGAAAGCGAGGGAGGTGGTATATTGCATGGGGCACGCGTGCCATGTTACAGGAGCCTTGGTCAAGGCTCCTCCCCCACGTGTTCTCCTTGTGTCCGGCACGTGTCCCCTTGTATAATGGTGATGCCCGCATCCGGGGTTAATATATGGTATACTTGATTCACATAAACAATTTTGTTTCTTAAAACCAATCATGGGAAGTAATTGCACAATTTAATATATGGTATACTTGATTCACATAGGATGAAACTTACGACGAATATTATTCAGCCTAATGTAGGCCATTTAATGCATTGGAAGCAGGCATGTTGGCCGTTGGATTTTCAAGGAATCGATTGGAGTGATACGTGTACGATTACTCCAGCAAAATATGTAGTCGCTACAGATGATATCTATGACCACCATGATCTCTCCATACTGTGATAATTACCATTCCCCATCCATCCCAAACTCCCATCCCATTCAATCCATCAACACAGTGGCCACTCACTATTTACAGGCTAACCATGCCCCATATCACAGTAAACTGAAATCGTCCGGGAAGCCATGGAATTTTTCTTTACTTCCTCTATTCTCTGTCCTTTGTTGTTTTATGAAAAATGGTTGAGTCTTATGATCGCTCCCCAGTTCTCCTCATGATATATGAGCATTTCAAAATTGGCTCCCTTGGATATATGGACGGAATGGAGCCGTCCTTTTCTAACAGAGGACTTGAATTCACCCACAAAACTTATAATCACTGACATTCGACAAGAATATGCAACTATGAAACAATACATGTGACAACGGGCAATAATTTGACCTGACAATGTGACTGAAGAGATAGATCTGTGATAGATGGATGTAAGGATGGGATGGAGCCATCGTCACATGCGGTCGTCAACAGTTGCAGTAGTCATCAAATTTTGTTTTAGTACCATACCATGCTGTCAACTTCTTCTTACTGTGCCAAGTAGAAGGAAGAAGGAATGTGCTTTAATCATAATCATCAACATTCTGTTCATTCAACTTCAGTTATTTTCTGATTTCTTCGGGACAAAGAAATGGATTGTTCGCGGGGGAGATGTTGGAGGATCTTAGGTCGGCCGCCCGACTAGGTCCTCCGTTCGACCACTTCAGAGAACATGTCAAACCGTCACGTTGATCAATGTTAAATTTTAATTAGCATTATAGTGTGTCTAGGAAGGCATACATGAGTCACTTGTTTTTTAAATTATACATGGAACGTGTTGAATATAATTGTACCACTGATCACAAAACTATTCATTAAGGACAGTTTGTAAATTTCCTTCCTTTCTCTATTAATTGTTATTTCCACCAATGACAGTCTATAAATTTCTTTCCTTTCTCTGTTAATTGTTATTTGCAGTAAATTATGTGTGTTTGTAAATTTCCTTTCTTTCTCTGTTAATTGTTATTTCCAGTAAATCTTTTCCATTGTGTTATTCTTCATGCTTGGATGAAAGTAATATTAAATCAGAATTCATATGTTTATGCTCTGGTTTACTGCATCTAAGTATTCACCAATTTTTTGCTAAAATTGATATTGGATTCATTTATGACCAATGCCCAATATTAATGGAGGACACAAGAAGGATCGACCCACCCTTCTTGTAGTGTTCAACTATTATGAAAATAATACTAGGAATAAGCAAGGTTGGTCAACCCTTCAATTTCGAGGGAAATATAAAAAAGGAAACCTTGGAAGTTATAACATATAAAAATAGTTTGTCCCGACTTCCATTTTCTGACAAGAAGGATCAACCACCCCTTCTTTTCGTAGTTAACTGTGAAAACCTTTATCCAACAATTTAGCTATATCCATAATGGAGAACACAAGAAGGATCGACCGACCCTTCTTGCAATGTCGAAATATTTTGAAAATAATATTGGTAATAAGAAGGGTCGACCAATCCTTCTTGCAGTGTCAAACTATTATGGAAATAATACGAGGAATAAGAAGGGTTGGCTGGCCCTTCAATTATGATGGAATTGTAAAAATAGAACACCTTGGAAGTTATATCATATAAAAATTGTTTGTCTCGACTTTCGTTTTACGACAAGAAGGATCTGCCGCCCCTTCTTTTTGTAGTTAATTGTTAAAACCTTTATCAATCAATTTAGCTATAGCTATAATGAATAATACAAGAAGGATCGACCGACCCTTCTTGTAGTGTCGAACTATTATGAAAATAATATTGGGAATAAGAAGGGTTGGACGACCCTTCATTTAGGAGGGAATTGTAAAAATAGAACACCTTGGATAAAGAGCGGACCCTCTTTCTCTGAGAATATTTCCACTTGCCAGCAAAGTCTTTAAAGAAAAACGTCTATAAATTTTGTTGTTAAAATGTTGATAACTAGCATTCTAGGGTGACACGTGGAACAATCATATTGTGACACGTGGCATATTTGATTTGGCACATTGAGTATAGCGAGGTTACTATTTTTTATTTGATTTGGCACATTGAGTATAGCGAGGTTACTATTATTTACCTAATTTGGAGTGTATCAGTTTTAAACTTCGTTAAGGAACTTATACTCAACAACTCAACCATAAATTCCTTACATCATTTTCATCTCCAACTACTTCTCATTTCTCCACAAACTGTAAGCTATACTTCTCATTTCTACCGAGCCGGGAGGAGAGCTCAAATCAAAGTTTCCATGTTAGATTTCATAATTAATACATGAATGTCTTATAATAAGAGTATTACTAGCAAGAGTATTACGGAACAACTTGTGGGTTATACAAAAAACCTACCTCCAATGGCGTGGCCAAGATGAAAAACCAGTCTAATCGAGATCATACAAAAAATGCCCGCATTCGGGGTTAATATATGGTATACTTGATTCACATAAATAATTTTGTTTCTTAAAAACAATCATGGAAGTAATTGCACAATTTAATATATAGTATACTTGATTTACATAGGCTGAAACTTACGACGAATATTATTCATCTTACTGTAGGCCATTTAATGTGTTGGCAGCAGGCATGTTGGCGTTGGATTTTCAAGGAATCGATTGGAGTGATAAGTGTATGATTACTCCAGCAAAATCTGTAGTTGCTATAGATGATATCTATGACCACCATGATCCCGCCATACCGTGATAATTACCATTCCCCATCCAAGACTTTGTTGGTGACAAGACATAAACATAATGTGTACTGAAGCATGATGAGATTATTCACACGAGTGATACAATCCATCATTTACGGCGAATATTATTTAGCCTACTGTAGGCCATTTAATACGCTGGCAGCAGGCATGTTGGCCATTGGATTTTCAAGGAACCGATTGGAGTGATACGTGTACGATTACTACAACAAAATTTGTAGTCGGATTGGAGTGATACTTGTATGATTACTCCAGGAAAATATGTACTGGCTACATATGATATTTATGACCACCATGATTCCGCCATACTGTGATAATTACCATTCCCCATCCGTCCTAGACTCCCATCCCAGTCAATCCATCAACACAGTGGCCACTCACTATATATAGGATAACCATGTCCCATATCACAGCAAACTGATATGGGGACAAAGGGATATTAGCACTGTCGATGTCCCAATACATGGATTTTTCATTATGTTCCTGGGTATGCAACGAGGAGGGGACATAGGGAGATTAGCAATCTTGGAAGCTTTCTTCTCTAAGACAACATGTGTCATTGAGGTCATCAACACTTGCAGCAGTCATCAAATTTTGTTTTAGTACCAGACCATGCTGTCAGCTTCTTCTTACTCTTGTTTCAATTCATGAAAATGGTCTAAGAGTCAATGGGGTGCTTTTTTACGAGCTTTGACAGATGACTCTTTAGCTCGAATTATTTCTCATTTCCCTCTTCTGCAAAAACTTGAGCTAATCTATTGTTATGGACTGCGGAATCCTATTATCTCCTCTCCCAACATTGCACACTTATGTGTAATGGGTTGCTGAAATAGAGGCTTTAACTTTGAACTGCCAGAATCTTATAGCTATGAAGAAACGTTCTCATATAATGGATCTAAGAGTCAACGGGGTGCTGTTTTACGAGCTTTCTCATGCAATTGCGGACCTCAAATTGGAACGTGAAAGTAATTTAATTGGACTGGCACTTTGTTCGAATTGGAATTCGACCATAATGCACGATTTTCCTACAGAGAGATTTGTGGAGATAATAGGTAGCTAGAAATCATTGAATAATCTTGATATCCATATTTCGAAGCCTCTTCCTCTTCTCAACTTATTGGAGCAACTTCCTAACCTTGAAAGACTACATATCCGCAAAAGGTTTTTCTAGGTAAGAAATAATTTTTGTAGTCATTATTATACAGACGTCTAATTTAAGTATTTCCTTATCATTTGAAAAGTATATTTCATTGGTTGAATGCCTTTGCTTCCACTAACTACAGTGTTAGGAGCTAACCCGTCCAAGCGGGCTGCCCAGACCAATTGTCTGGCCATCCCCTGTTATGGTGCACTTGGAAATTTAGGAATAGTTTCTCTGTTTTTATTGTGCATGATGATATGTGTTCTCACGTGCTACCCTGGCTGCAATAAAACGATTATTTTTGCATTTGTTGGAAATGGTTTCTTTTTACGGCAGCGTGATAAACAATTATTTGTTTTCTATGCAGGTATTCGAGAGAGATTCAATACCGTTGTGTCTAGGCTATCTTCTTGCTAATATTCGGGTGTTAAAAGTAGACATGAAGGGATATGATGGGAGAGAAATCCCATCAACAGTCTTCGAATGTTGTTTTAGTACCAGACCATGCTGTCAGCTTCTTCTAACTGTGCCAAGTAGAATGCTTCGAGCACTCTTGAAGTCCCAATACACCATGATATATGGGCATTTTGAGCACTCTCGAAGTCCCAACACATGGATTTCTCATTATGTTCCTTGGCACTAATCACGTTTTCGTCCATCTTCTTTCCATCACTCTTCTTTCAATAACTGATTGGTATGCAACGAGGAGGGGACATAGGGATATTAGCAGTCTTGGAAGCTTTCTTCTCTAAGACAACATGCACTGCTGCGTTTGTCAACATTAGGCTTGCAGCAGTCGTTGAATGTTGTTTTAGTACCAGAAGGCTTCGATCCTTGGGAAGGTGAGAAGATGTACGAGTGGTTGAATCAACATCTTAAATTACAGAGAATTCCATCTCAAAGTTTGTTGAGCGGCTCTCAGATGATGTAGTATCAGTCTTAACAGACAATAAACTTGTTATCACCATCGCACTTTTTTTCACTATTCATCAACAAATAACTACATCTGGCCCGGAGAGATTACCAGTCTTTGCAAGAATATTCCCTTTGTAGCTGAAGGTGGGAAAATCATTAGGGCAGCAGGCTTTCTAAAGTTTCTCCAGCCTACATCCACTAGTAACTAGGCCAAGTTAATGGGAATCCTTGGATTACTATGGGATTTTCAACACTTTTTGAAGGTTACCTTATACTACCATCAGGTGCAGGAGGTATGATGTATTCAGTGAATTATTTGGTTTCATTCTTTCAAAGACACTTGCAGCAGTCATCGAATGTTGTTTTAGTATAGTCCTTCATGTCTGGAAAGCACAATCCTTCTACCTTTGACTTAGCACAGTCCTTCTACCTTCGACTTGCCGCAGTAAGAAAAAGCAGCGGCAAGTAGAAGGCAGTACTGTGCTTTACAGACATGATGACCCATTTCCAGCCAAGGGAGTATCTGGTACCAGCTTTCAGGACAAAGAAAGGTATCGTTCGTGGGGGATATGTTGGAGGAGCTTAGGTCAGCCACCCAACTAGGTCCTCTGTTCGACCACTTCAGAGATCATGTCGAACCATCGTGTCGATCACTGTTAAATTTTAATTAGCATTATGGTGTGTCTAGGAAGGCATGCATGTGTTGCTTGTTTTTGAAATTATACATGGAATGTGCTTAATATAATTGTACAATTGATGACAAAAATATTCATTAATGACAGTCTATAAATTTACTTCCTTTCTCTGTTAATTGTTATTTCCAGTAATGACAGTCTATAAATTTCCTTCCTTTCTCCGTTAATTGTTATTTGTAATAAATTATGTCAATCTATAAATTTCCTTCCTTTCTCCGTGAAAAAATCAATGTCTAAAATATTCAGTCATTGTTTGAATAACAAGTCAATCGGCTAAGTTATAACATAAAAAAATTGTTTGTCTCGATTTCCGTTTTTCGACATGAAGGATCAACTGCCCCTTCTTTTCGTAGTTAATTGAGAAAACATTTATCCAACAATTTAGCTATATCCATAATGGCGAACACAAGAAGGATCGACTGACCCTTCTTGCAGTGTTAAACTATTATGAAAATAATATTGGGAATAAGGACGGTCAGTCGACCCTTCAATTTTGAGGGAATTATAAAAATAAAACACCTTGGAAGTTATAACATATAAAAATAGTTTGTCCCGACTTCCATTTTCCAACAAGAAAGATCGGTCGCCCATTCTTTTCGTAGTTAAATGTGAAAACCTTTATCCACCAATTCAGCTATATCCATAATGGAGAACACAAGAAGGAGCGACTGACCCCTCTTGCAGTGTCGAAATATTATGAAAAGAATACTGGTAATAAGAAGAGTTGACCGACCCTTCTTGGAGTTTCGAACTATTATTAAAATAATATGGGGAATAAGAAGGGTCGGCCAACCCTTCAATTACGAGGGAATTGTAAAAATAGAACACCTTGGAAGTTATATCATATAAAAATGGTTTGTCCCTACTTTCGTTTTACGACAAGAAGGATCTGCCACCCATTCTTTTCCTAGTTAATTGTCAAAACCTTTATCCATCAATTCAAATATAGCCATAATGGATAGTACGAGAAGGACCGACCTACCCTTCTTGCAATGTCAAACTATTATGAAAAGAATATTGGGAATAAGAAGGGTCTGCCGACCCTTCATTTAGGAGGGAATTGTAACGATAGAACACTTTGGAGAAAGAGCGTAGAAAGAGCGGCCACTCTTTCTCTAAGAATATTTCCACTTTCCAGCAAAGTCTTTAAAGCAAAACATCTATAAATGTTGTTGTTAAAATGTTGTTAACATATAAAAATGGTTTCTCCCGACTTCCGTTTTTCGACAAGAAGGATCAGACACCCCTTCTTTTCGGAGTTAATTGTGAAAACCTTTATCCAATAATTCAACTATATCCATAATAGAGAACACAAGAAGGATCGACCGACCCTTCTTACAGTGTCAACTATTATGAAAAGAATATTGGGAATAAGAAGGGTTGTCCGACTCTTCATTTACGAGGGAATTGTAACAATAGAACACCTTGGAGAAAGTGCGACCGCTCTTTCTTTGAGAATATTTCCACTTGCCAACAAAGTCTTTGAAGCAAAACATCTATAAATTTTGTTGTTTATATGTTGATATCTAGTATCCCAGGGTGACATGTGGAACGATCATATTGTGACACATGGAATATTTGATTTGGCACATTGAGTATTAGAAATATAGTTTAATTATAATATTGACTCGTATAGAATATTTTCTTCTTTGAGCACCATTGAATCCATTCTACGTTTTATTCTCTATTAAACACTATGTTTTAAATATGCTTGGGAGAACTGCCAGAGGAAGTGAATAATTATAGTGGCATTTGTGCTCTCGCACTATCACTGCCTCTCTAGCTTGCGGTACACCCTATTATCTTAGTCATTCACGTTGATCTAGATACTTGCAATCGTTGAGACCTGTGGATTGGAAATATTGACACCTAAATCCTCCAAAAACAAAGGTATCGAAGGCAAAGACTGTGTTTTGATGTTCTGTGCCTATGTTTAATGTTCTAATCGTCCATCAAACCAAAATGGTTTCATGCGCCCAGCTTATGAGATATTGAAAAATATAAATACTTGGCAATTGAAAAACGAGATTTATGGTTACAGATTTATGGTTTGAATAAGATAAATACCTGGAAATTGAAATGTTCTGTTATAGATTTATGGTTTGAATAATATAAATACCTAGAAATTGAAATGTTCTGTTACAGATTTATGGTTTGAATAATATAAATACCCGGCAATTGAAATGTTCTGTTACATATTTAGATAAAAATATAAATACCTGGCAATTGAAATTTTCTGTTACAGATTAATTTTATTATTAAGACATAAAAATCAGTAGAAGCTATTCCTGGAAATTGAATTTACTTCGATCTTTCAACTTTTACAGAGCTTGGGATCTTAATACATTTCACGACTACGAGCTTGAGCTCACAAACATAGACTCTTCTACTACATAATTTATTTTGGATTTATGAGTTTTTACATCCAAAATTGATGTAAAAACTCATCCAAGTTTGAGGAATAATGACTCATTATTTTTTCGATTGTAGGGGATGAGTCTACTACTTCTATGTCTACAAGTCGAAGCTCCAATAAAATTTTAGTCTTTTATTACTCCTGCAAAGGAGATGATTTGATTCAAGGATAAGGAGAAACTAGATACCAGCGATACATGATATATAATAAACAAGCTATACATGATATATAGATACCAACGATACATGATTCATGATATATAGGATTATAGTCAAGAAATCAAGAATTATTCTATTACTTAGGACCAAGTACAATACAATACAATCTCTCAGTGCAAACCAAGTACAATACAATTCAATGTCTCAGTGCCGCCTGGAGCTGGATCAACATGGGTGTTCTTGCTGTCAACATGGGTGTCCTTGCTGTCAACATGGGTATTTTTGCTATCAACATGACTATTCATGCTTTCAGCATGGCCATCCTTGCTGTCAACAAGGCCATTATTGCTTTCAACATGGCTCTTCTTCTTGCTCTCAATATGGATCTTCTTGCTGTAAACATCGGTCTTTTCGTTGACAATTAGGCTAGTCCGAGAGGACTGCTAGAAGCCTAACGTTGATGACAATGGTTGTTCATGTTGTTTCAGAGAAGTGTCCAATGAAACAATTACCGCAACCACCAATCAATATTGGTGGAAAGCAAAAGAATTCCAAATCATGGTCTTGGGGCTTCGAGAGTGCTCGAAATTCCCATATATCATGGTGTGGTGAGGATTTGTTAGGGAAGATGAATCGAAATGCTCATATATCACGAAAAGAACTGGGGATCGACCACAAGACTCAAGTATTTCTGATAAAACAACAAAGGCAACAAAACAGAGGCCGTAAATAAGAGTGCCATGACTTATGGAAGATTTCATTTTGCAGCGATATGGTACACAGGGTACTACCAAAGGACCGAACACCAAGAGCAACCACTTCACACAAACAGATCACAGATCAACACACCGATGTTTTGACGTGGTTTAAACCCCCTTGAGGGAAACACTCCACGGCCCCGGCCAAATAGCTTCTACGGGACAATTTATTATGCAAAGAAAGAAAGTTACAAATGAGCTTCTCATAATCGATCAACTAAACAATGACCCTCCATGCTCTTTAAATAGAGATCATGGACCAATCGGGTGTTAAGCCACGGATCAAGGTTAGGTTTGATCTAAGAGAAGTTGAGCCGTCGGATCACTCTATGTCAGAAACATATCGTGACCGTCGGATTAAGTATTTACAAATGCATACTAATGCATACTAAAGAAACACACTATCCCTAACGGATATATTACACAAGTTGATCTTAACTAACTCCTAAGTGTCTAAATATCCTAACATCCCCCCTTAAGAACAACTTGGGATAGGATTGAAGGATTTACAAAAGTGACACTATTAGGAGAAGGAAGGAGGCATTAGAGCCTATCCCCCCTTAATGACAAGTTCCTGAACTCCTAACATAGATCGAAGTTTAGAAAACTTCGCTTCTGTAAGAGACTTGGTGAAGATGTCTGCAACTTGATCATCTGTAGGGCAAAAGAGCACTTCAAGAACACGATCATGAACAAGATTTCTGATGAAGTGCATGTGTAGCTCAATGTGTTTGCTGCGTTGATGTAGAACTGGATCTTTGGCAAGCTTGATGGCACTTTGATTATCGCACCAAAGTGGAGTAGGCTGCTGCTGCTCGAATCCAAACTCTGAAAGGATCTGTCGAAGCCATAAAGCTTCCTGACTGGCATTAATTGCTGCTCGATATTCTGCCTCTGCTGAAGAAAGAGCAAGAGCTTGTTGTTTCTTACAAGCCCAAGTAATAGGTCCAGATCCCAGACTGAAAACATAACCTGCAGTAGACTTTCGATCATCAGGATCGCCGGCCCAATCTGAATCAGTGAAACCAACCAACAAAGGTTTCCCCCCTGTACTGTAATGAATCCCAAACTGAACTGTACCTCGAATATATCGAAGTATTCTTTTAGCTGCTTTCCAGTGACTTTCATGAGGTGTCTGCATATAACGGGCAACTCTACCGACGGCAAAGGAAAGGTCAGGACGGGAATGAGTCAAGTATAAGAGACAACCAACAAGCTGACGATACAAGGTGGCATCGACTTCAGGTGAAGTACAAGTGGCAGAAAGTTTGACTCCAGACTGGAAGGGAGAAGGGGCTGGTGTACAATCTTCCATGTGAAAGCGACGAAGAAGGTCACAAGCATACTTAGACTGAGAAAGAAAGATTCCTTCTTTGGTTTGCAGAACTTGGAGACCAAGAAAATAATGCAAATGTCCTAAGTCTGACATTTCAAAAGTTTGTTTAAGACTAGATTTCACATGGGTTATAAGCTTAGGGTCACTACCAGTAAGAATAAGGTCATCAACATATAGAACAAGTATGATGAGATGGTTTCCTACTTTCTTGGTATAGACATTGGGGTCAGAATGGCATCTAGAAAAACCTGTGTCAAGGAGAAAGTTATCCATTTTGGCATACCAAGCTCTAGGAGCTTGCTTAAGGCCATATAAGGATTTCTTAAGGCGACAGACAAGGCTAGAGTTATTCTGAACATAGCCAGGAGGTTGTTCCATGTAAATTTCCTCCTGTAAATCACCATGTAAGAAGGCAGACTTGACATCCATTTGATGGACTTCCCAGTTGTGTAAGGCTGCAAGGGAAAGAACAAGGCGGATGGAGTTCATTTTGGCGACGGGAGCAAAGGTTTCATTGTAGTCAATCCCTTCAACTTGAGAAAAACCTTTGGCAACTAATCTTGCCTTAAGTCTTTCAACACTTCCATCTGATGCATACTTAGTTCTGTAGACCCATTTACATCTGACAAGTTTTCTTCCTTTTGGAAGAGGTACAAGATCCCAAGTATCGTTCGCCATTAAGGAACGATATTCTTCATCCATGGCTGCATCCCAATCTGGATTCCCTGAAGCTTCTGCAAAAGTCTCTGGATCATGATTCTCGGAAACTTGAGCCAAAAGAGAAGAGGCTCGCTGAAACTGAGAACGTGTTCGGCGTTGATCTCTAGGATCACCGGCAAGATCACCAGCTGCTTCACATGTTGAACGGACCCATCGAGGAAGTACTTGTGCTGGTGCAACTGGAGGAACATGAGCAGGCGGAGGTGGATTTTCATCATCACTGTCATTATCAGAAACTGGAGTTGGAAACCTGTCAAGGAAGTTGGAAGAAGAAGAAGAAGGCACAAACGCCGAATCAGGCTCGCAGGCCAAAGATGGCACACTCGCCGAGTTAGGCTCGCAGGCCAAGAGATTTTCATCAAATTTAACATCTCTTCTAATGATTATAGCATGAGAATGTGGTTGAAGAAGTCTATAACCTTTTACATCTTCAGAATATCCAACAAATATGCACTTTTCACTTTTAGGCTGCAATGCTTTCCGTTTTTCATCCGGAATGTGAGCCCATGCTTCACTACCAAATACACGGAAGTGACTTACATCAGGTTTAGTTTTACTCCATGCTTCTTCCGGTGTTATACCTTGTAATGCTTTAGTGGGGGTGCGATTAACTATGTAATTTGCACAATTAATGGCTTCAGCCCAAAATTGAAGACTTAGTCCCTTAGATTGGATCATACAATTAGCCATTTCTTTTAAAGTGCGGTTCTTTCGCTCAGCTACACCATTTTGTTGTGGTGTATATGGAACAGTGTGCTGTTGTTGGATGCCTTGTTCAGTGCAGAAAGTAGTGAACTGTTTGTTAACATATTCTCCTCCATTGTCAGATCTTAACTTAATAATTTGATGACCAGATTGTTTTTCAACAAGGGCCTTGTAGGCCAAGAACATGTTAAATACTTCGCTCTTAAGTTTTAGGAAATAAACCCAAGTGCGTCTGGTGTAATCATCAATGAAAGTTAAGAAATACTTGAAACCAGAAAAGGAAGCAGATGGAAGAGGACCACACAAGTCACTATGCACAAGCTCCAAGGGAACCGAGGCGTGCCAAGAGGCACGTTTGTCAAAACTGTCCCGATGATGTTTTCCAAGTACACAACCGGAACAAACACCATCTCTGCAAGATACCATCGGAAGACCTGTCACCATATTTTCTTTACATAGTTGTTGCAATGAGCGATAATTTAAGTGACCAAATCGCTCATGCCCAAGTTTGCTCAAGTTATCACTATGAGCAACAAAAACTGAAGGGAAAGGTGATGACCCAAAGTTGTTAAACTTGTACAACCTGGTAATATCATCAACAATTCCGGTAGCTAGAATCTGTTGAGGATCTTTAAAATCCTTGATTACAACTTGGTGAGGTGTAAAGGTCACAGTTTTACCTTCACCAGAATGAGTGATCTGATAGACTGATAACAAATTGCAAGAAATTCTTGGAACACATAGTACATCACTAAAATGACCATTATCTACTGGAACTGTTCCAGCTCCTACAACATTTAGAGATCTATCATCACCAACAAATATTTGTTTGGTGTTACATTCATGCATAGTAGAAAAGATGGCTTGATCCTTAGCCATATGATAAGATGCTCCAGAATCAATGAGCCATTCATTTGAAGTAGAAGAAGAAGATGCATTATAAGAATAACCAGAAGCACAAAGTGCATGTCCATGAGAGGTAGATTCTGATGGCGAATCTAGGCTGATGTGGTGCTTCTTCATTGCTGCTTCCAAGGCTGCCATCTTCTTGAAACACTTAGATTCATCATGATTATCTTTCCCGCAATAGTTGCAATGATGCTCAGTCTTCTTGCCTTTTTGCTTGGATCCTTTGTCATTTTTTAAAGAAGGAGCTGACTGAGAGGGTTTTGGACCCTTGTTTGACTTATTATTGCGAAAATTTTGTTTCTTGGGAGGCTTGGACTTTTCTTTCTGTTGGGACAATAATGCTTTCCCAGATGTATCTGCATTGTTGATTATTCCAAGATGAATGAGTTTATCTTGTTCCCTAATCAAAGAATCACAAAAGGATTCAAGACTAGGCTCTTGATAGCTAGCTGCATTCAATGATGCTTTCATGGAGTAAAATGTAGATACAAAAACAGAATATGCAGGTCCAAGTTTGGAAAGAATATGATAAATGCACTGTTTGTCTTCCCTCTCAATCTTACATTCTGCACATAAAAGCTTGAGAGTTTTGTACTTAGATAAATAATCTTGAATGCATGAAAAGTCACTTGGATTTAAAGAAATCAACTCATTTTCGAGTTGGTGACCTCGAATTTCATTGTGTTTACCAAACACAGTTTCCAACTTGTCCCAAGCAGTATTAGGTTCATCAATTCCAGATATGTGGAATCGCAAATCAGTAGAGATTGACATCCCAATCAATCCACGAGCTTCATCACATCTATTTGCCCATTTTATTTTCTTATCATCATCAGTGGGTTCTTTTTCTTTCCCTGTGGTAATTCTGAAAAGTCCCCTACTTCGTAGAACATCCTCCATACGAGATTTCCATGAGAAATAGTTGGAACTGTTAAGTAGAATATCACAATGGGCGGCCATATTTGTAAATTAATGGCTGTAAAAGCAGAAACCAATAGTCTGGATGTGAAGAGCTCGAAAAAATAGGCGGTTTCAAAAAAAACGGCACTGAAAACGGACTCTGTATGATGAAGTTATGCTTGAACAAAGAAACTGTTGAAGATGTCCCCAATAGTGACGTGGCAGCTAGAGAACGTCCAGCTAAAAAAATAACCCCCCTCTTCCCAAGATGAACCTTTTGACAATCACTTTACAAAAAAGTTGCTTTAAGTGAATCACTTTTGTAAAATAAGTGATTTCACTTTTACAATGATTTACTTTTAAATAGTGCAACAATAAAAAAAACTTAAGTGACTCACTTGTATTTTTATTTTTTATTATTTAAGTGAGATGCACTTTTACAATAAAGTAACTTGAAAATAGAAATTGTATGCACTTTTCTTTTTAAAAGTAACTTCCTAAGACTTGAACTCAAGACCTATTAAGGAATAAAGCAACTTTGAACCAAGTGAGCTAGTTTAAAAGGTATGTAAAATATGGAAATGAGGAAGGGGGCTTTTTTTTTTTTTTTTTTTTTTTTACTCTTCTTGCTCGGTTTGCGTGCTTGCCCTTTTTCCTGCAAAACAGACCACAAATCGAAACAAAAAAACCTTTCCACACTTGTGGAGTTAGATCTTGTTAGCTTGCCCGGAAAGTTTATGTTTTCTCTCTGTTTCTGATTTGCCGAGATCGCGCAAGGTGCACGGCAAAGAGCACGGCAAAGAGCATACGCAGACGGAAAAGCAACAAACCGAACCAAAAAAAATCTAACAGTAAAAAAAGATGAAATATGAGATTTTTCTTTTCAAAAAACGAAATAAAAAAAATGCGTCACTGTAACATTATACCTTCAGATCTGATGAAAAACGTGTTTCTGGAGCAACCGGGAACCGTTTTCGATCAAACGAAAACTATTTCCCAATGGAAACGACGCTCCGGACGCAATGGAACACCTCCCACAGCCCAGAAATGCACAGAAATATCAGAACTAGAAACCCTTTCGACTTTCGGCAACAACAGTTCAAGATCTAGATCATAACCGGAAGCGGCACTTCATAAAAGCTCTGATACCATGTTCGGGTACACAGGGTACTACCAAAGGACCGAACACCAAGAGCAACCACTTCACACAAACAGATCACAGATCAACACACCGATGTTTTGACGTGGTTTAAACCTCCTTGAGGGAAACACTCCACGGCCCCGGCCAAATAGCTTCTACGGGACAATTTATTATGCAAACAAAGAAAGTTACAAATGAGCTTCTCATAATCGATCAACTAAACAATGACCCTCCATGCTCTTTAAATAGAGATCATGGACCAATCGGGTGTTAAGCCACGGATCAAGGTTAGGTTTGATCTAAGAGAAGTTGAGCCGTCGGATCACTCTATGTCGGAAACATATCGTGACCGTCGGATTAAGTATTTACAAATGCATACTAATGCATACTAAAGAAACACACTATCCCTAACGGATATATTACACAAGTTGATCTTAACTAACTCCTAAGTGTCTAAATATCCTAACAATGGGGTATGGTTTAGCCTATATATAGTGAGTGGCTAGTGAATTGGTTAATTGACTGGGATGGGAGTGACGGGGAACGGTAATTAGCGCAATATGGCGGGATGGTTATTTTCTATTTTTTCATTTGAAGGATAAGGAAATTTACTATATTATATAATACTATTCATTCTTTTTATAATATTTTTTATCCACGTTGTTTCAATAAAAATTAAAATGTTTCTATTTAAAAAAAACAAAAAGAAAGAATGTTTCTCTTTAAAAAGTAAAATGTTTCTATTTAAAAAAAAACAAAAACAAAAAGTAAAATGTTTCTATTTAAAAAAACAACAAGAAAAAGTAAAATTTTTCTATTTAAAAAAAACAAAAATAAAGAATGTTTCTCTTTAAAAAGTAGAATATTTCTATTTAAAAAAAAAAATGTTTTAGCTGCAGCTGAAAAATTGGGTGTTGGTGCATCCAGCAAGTTGGAGCTTGCAAATTAATTGTAAATATAATTTTGCAATATTAGAAAGAGTTGGTGGTTTTCCCAATTGGTCTTCCACGATAAAATTGTGTCTTCCATTTTCTTTGTTTATTCAGTTTTTAATGGTGATCAAATTTAAGAATAGTGAAAATACTGATTCACCCCCCCCTCTCACTATTGCTTAATATTCCAACAGAATGATGGAACAGTCTGATGCAAAGATTACATGTTTGAGGAATAATGACTGATTATTTTTGCAGTTGCAGGGGATGAGTCTATTGCTTCTATGTCTACAAGTCGAAGCTCCAGTAAAAGTGTAGTATTTTATTACTCCTACAAAGGAGATGATCTGATTCAAGGATAAGTAGAATCTAAAACATTCAGAGACTTTGTTGGTGACAAGACATAAACATAATGTGGACTAAAGCATGATGAGATTATTCACATGAGTGATACAATCCATCATTTACGGCGAATATTATTCAGCCTGCTGTAGGCCATTTAATGCACTGGTAGCATGCATGTTGGTCGTTAGATTTTCAAGGAATCGATTGGAGTGATACGTATACGATTACTCTAGCAAAATATGTATTCAGTACAGATGATATCTATGACCACCATGATCCCGCCATAATATGATAATTACCATTCCCCATTCGTCCCAGACTCCCATCCCATTCAATCCATCAACACACTGGCCACTCACTATATATAGGCTAACCATCTCCCATATCACAACAAACTGAAATCGTCCGGGAAGCCATGGAAATTTTCTCTGCTTCCTCTGTTCTATGTCCTTTGTTGTTTTATGAGAAATGCTTGAGTCTTATGATCACTCCCCAGTTCTCCTCGTGATATATGAGCATTTCAAAATCAACTCCCTTGAAAATCCTCAGTACACCATGATATATGGGCATTTCAAGCACTCTTGAAGTCCCAATACATGGATTTGTCATTATGTTCCTTAGCACCAATCATGTTTTCGTCCATCTTCTTTCCTTCACTCTTCTTTCAATAACTGATTAGTATGCAACGAGGAGGGGAAATAGGGGGATTGGCAGTCTTGGAAGCTTTCTTATCTAACACAACATGCGTTGTTGCGGTCGTCAACATAGGATTACAGCAGTCGTCGAATGTTGTTTTAATACAGTCCTTCAGGTCTGGAAAGCACAGTCCTTCTGCCTTCGACTTACCACAGTAAGAAGAAGCAGTGGCAAGTAAAAGGCAATACTGTGCTTTACAGACATGGTGACCCATTTCCAGCCAAGGGAGTATCCGGTACCAACTTTCAGGACGAAGAAAGGTATTTTTCATGGGGGAAATGTTGGAGGAGCTTAGGTCGGCCGCCCGACTAGGTCCTCCATTCGACCACTTCAAGGAACATGTCAAACCATCGTGTCGATCAACACATGTTGATTCAGTTAGTCTCGTAAGTTAGTGAACCTACGAGTCATTATGTAACCTTGTGTAATATATATATATATGCTAGAGAGCCAGATACAGGCGGCACTAATACATTGTATTGTATTGTACTATACCATGCTGTCAGCTTCTTCTTTCGGATACACCCATTTCTAGCCAAGGGAGTATCCGGTACCAACTCATAGCCATCAATGTTTTGTTCATTCAACTCCAGTTGTTTTCTGATTTCTTCGGAACGAAGAAAGGTATTGTTCGTGAGGGATATGTTGGAGGAGCTTAGGTCGGCCTCCCGACTGGGTCCTCTGTTCAACCACTTCAGAGAACATGTTGAACCGTTGTGTTGATCATAGTTAAATTTTAATTAGCATTATGATGTGTCTGGGAAGGAATGCATGTGTTGAATATAATTATACCACTGATGACAAAACTATTCATTAATGAAAGTCTGTAAATTTCCTTCCTTTCTCTGTTAATTGTTATTTCCAGTAATGACAGTCTATAAATTTCCTTCCTTTCTCTGTTAATTGTTATTTGCAGTAAATTATGTCAGTATGTAAATTTCCTTCCTTTCTCCGTTAATTGTTATTTCCATTAAATCTTTTCCATTGTGTTATTCTTCATGCTCGGATGAAAGTAATATTAAATCTGAATTCATATGTTTATGGTCTGGTTTACCGCATCTAAGTATTCATCAATTTTATGCTAGAATTGATATTGGATTCATTTATGACCAATGCCCAACAATAATGGACTGTTTTCTTTTCTTCATTATCAACCTGCAACTTAAGACCTTGACTGTAAGAAGATAACTACCTAGAATTGAAGGAAATAAATTCTGGAAATCTGAAGAAGACAGACAAGGGTGGAAGGGTGGCGCCAGGGTAGGTTGCATCCTGCTAATCGTGTTGGTGCATCCAGTCAGTTGTAGCTGAAAAAATAAGGTGTTGGTGCATCCTTCAGTTTTAATTGTGATAAAATTTAAGAATAGTGAAAATATTGATTCACCCCCCCTCTCAATATTGCTTGATATTCAAACAGAATGATGGAATAGTCCGATGCAAAGCTTACATGTTTGAGGAATAATGTCTAAAATATTCATTCATGGTTTGAATAACAAGTCAATCGGCTAAGTTATAACATAAAAAATGGTTTGTCCTGACTTCCATTTTTCGACATGAAGGATCAGCCACCCCTTCTTTTTGTAGTTAATTGTGAAAACATTTATCCAGCAATTCAGCTATATCCATAATGGAGAACACAATAAGGATTGACCGATCCTTCTTGCAGTGTTGAACTGTTATGAAAATAATATTGGGAATAAGAAGGGTCGGCCGACCCTTCAATTTCGAGGGAATTATAAAAATAGAACACCTTGAAAGTTATAACATATAAAAATAGTTTGTCCTGACTTCCGTTTTCCGACAAGAAGAATTGGCCTCCCTTTCTTTTCATAGTTAATTGTAAAAACCTTTATCCAATAATTCAGTTATGTCCATAATAGAGAACAAAAGAAGGATTGACCGACCCTTCTTGCAGTGTCGAAATATCATTAAAATAATATTGGTAATAAGAAGGGTGAACCTACCCTTCTTCCAGTATCGAACTATTATCAAAATAATATAGGCATGGCTGCTGGCACTGATAGGACTAGAGTAGAAGATCCAAGCACTGGGGGTGTGTTCCCTTGTGTCAACAGGGAGGAGCTCTCAGGTGTGTCTATTTCCATCTGGCTCCTGCCAGGACATTCCAATAAATTTGCAGCTCCTGCCATGCCTGGAATTTCGGAATGCACAAAATCCTTCTTGTTGCTTTCCTTCCTCCTATTGGAAATGATGTGGTGGGGATCATAGTTTAAGGGTGCTTCTGTTTTGAAACCCATCTCCTTTATATTGAATTCGATGGCTGTAAGAGCTCCTTTGTTTTTTATTAAGAATGGACCTACAGTCCATGGAAACATAATATCAGAGACCTTTCTATGATCTATAAAGTGCTCAGCTTCTACCTTCAATTTTTGTCTGATGAATTCTAATGCAAAAATTCTGGGGGTCAGGAAAACTGGTAGCACGTAGGGTGCATAAGAAAACCCATAAATCCTGATGATTGTGCCATGCTCTGAAAGGAACCAATTTCCGACCCTCTTCTCAGGATAAAGCTGTAGTAACTCCTGCATTTCTGGTAATACTCTAGGCAGCTTCTGTTGAAAAATGACCTGATAAACCTCAAACATGAGCTCATCATGGAACTTGTTGTAATCATAGTACATCTCTTGAGTAAGTATTACCTCAGGCATTTGCAAGTTTTCCTCATTGAATGCCAGGAACATTTTTAGTAAGTAGGACTGAAATATAAAAATCCTTGTTTCTTGGAAATCCTTTAGCTGGGAGTGTATACTTTTAGCCAAAACTACATCAAACCTGAGGCATGCACATTGGGTAGACTAGCTTGGGTCATCTGATTCCAGGGGGCAGGTGCGTAGGACAAAAAGCAAACTTATTAGAGGTTCTATGACATACATATCAGAGTCTAGACCTAGGAATTGGCTCATCATGGTGATAACACCTCTGAATTCTTCCGTGAATTGTCTGGCTTCAGCTGGGAAAGCCTACTCTTGTATTTGGATAGTAGGATTCAGACATGACCTATAGAATTTTTTTTTTACTTCAACACGGGATTGTCTAAAAAACCGGATTAGGGCTTCCTCAGTATACCCTATAGCTTTCTGGAAAATATCTTATGGGACTGACAGGGTTTTTCTAAGGGTTTGGAGATCGATTTTGCAAAGTATTTTGGACTTGGAAGCATCCATGATTTCCCTCTTGGTCGAAGAGTAGTTAGAGGCACACCATTCAACAAACTTGGGAAAACCATGGGTTTGGCCGACTGTAAACAGATGGAAATAGGACCAGTGGACCTGGTGCACGTCTATAACTCACTCCCTAACTAGTTTCAGCTTGTTTTTTACAGTTTCCATGGGGTCATCGGTCATCATAGTGTCGTAGACCTCTACGTCTTTGTCTATGAACACTTTTTCTATGCTTTGAAGCTCAAAACCAGGGGGTTGTCTATCACTCAATTCAGCCATTAAATAGTTTAGTGTAGAGCAGAGAACCTACCTGGTTGGTTGAAGGTTGGCTTGGGCCCCTGGTTGACCTATCTGTTTCTGCACAGCTTGCTCCTGTCGCTTTCCGATGCAAAATAGGACAGATGGAATCCAGCTCTCCGTGCAGGCGAGTTTTTTATATTATTTATCCTTTGCTATCACCCCTGCATCTCTTGCAGCGTGGAAGCTTCCCTGGCCGTCTATTTTCCTGATCGGTTCTGGGCCATGGATCGTCGCTGCTTTATAATTCCATGATCCTTGGTGGCCTCGAATCTCACCACATGTCTCCTTTTCTGCCAGTTAAAACCACGAGAATTCGCCCACCGTTGATCTGGATCTTGCATGAATCCTGGCCGTCAAACAGTGCGACTTTTACCAACTTCGCGGATTTGGCTTGCATTGATGTTTCATGCAAGTTAGATCTGCGAACAAAACCTTGGCCATAGATCTCAGCCTCGTCAGATATGCATCGTCCAAACCCGCGTGCCTCTACCAAAAGTTCGTGGATCCAAAATTTGTTTTCTCCGCACATGTCGTATCGGAGAAGTAGTTCTTGATCGTCAATCTGCTCCATTGGCCGTTGATCTGCTCCTTAAGATGCTTGTGGGCTAAAACTCCCACCTCCATCTAAAACACCTCACCCTTTTTTTCGCGAAGCGTGATCATGACTGTAGATCTTCACCACAACCGATCTAGACCGTTCATATGCGCATATATGTAACTGGAGGTGGACCTCTACAATTTAATTCTCCTTGCAAATTTTCGGGCTTGGGATTTGATCATTTCACCCTTGAGGCTGTGAATAGCTACCCAGATGATTCTATTTTGCTTAGACCACCGAGGCTTTCTCCATTCTTTTTAGAAATTGAACCTCCCACTTTCATCCAGGACAAAGCTAGTGCTAACACCGACAAGCTAAACAGGAAAGCTAAACTTCATTTAAATCACCCAGTGTAATCTCATCCACAGGATCAAGACAAATCGACGGTTAAAATGTAAACATGCGGGAAGGAAAAGAAGGGTTGCAGAGTTTTATTTCATAAATATATACATTCTTTCTACAATCCGCAATCCGCAATTACGGGTTCCGGGTTGCGGAAACACAAAGTGCAAAACTATTTTAAGACTCTTTCCGCAATCCGAAATTGTGGGTTGCGGGTTGCGGATGCAGAAGACCACAATTATTGAAGAATATTTCTGCATCCGCAATCCGCATTGCGGATTGCGAGTTGCGGAAAGAAAATGTTTCAAAATTGAAAACCAAGATTCCATAATCCGCATTGCAGATTGGAAATTGTGGGTTGCGGAAAGAACCTAACTTTTGAAAAAACTCAAAAAATGCAAATTGTGATTTGAAAAGTGTGAATTTCAAATCAAAAAATGCAAATTTTGATTTGAAAAGTGTGAATTTCAAATAAAAAAATGCAATTTTCATTTTTAAATGTTCAAGATTTTAAAGTGAAAAGTTCAATGTCTAAAATGTTCACTCATTGTGTGAATAGCTAGTCAATCGGCTAAGTTATAACATATAAAAATCGTTTGTCTAGATTTCTGTTTTCTGACAAGAAAGATCGACCTCCCCTTCTTTTCGTAGTTAATTGTGAAAACATTTATCTAGCAATTCAGCTATATCCATAATGGAGAGCACAAGAAGGATTGACCGACCCTTCTTGCAGTGTCGAACTATTATGAAAAGAATATTTGGAATTAGAAGGGTCGACCGACCCTTCTTGCAGTGTCGAACTATTATGAAAATAATATTAGTAATACGAAGGGTCGATCGACCTTTCAATTACGAGGCAATTTTAAAAATAGAACACCTTGGATGTTTTAACATATAAAAATGGTTTCTCCCAACTTCCGTTTTCTGACAAGAAGGATCAGTCACCCCTTCTTTTAGTAGTTAATTGTGAAAACCCTTATCCAATAATTCCGCTATATCCATAATAGAGAACACAATAAGGATTGACCAACCCTTCTTGCAGTGTCAAACTATTATGAAAAGAATATTGGGAATAAGAAGGGTCGGCCAACCCTTCATTTACGAAGGAATCGTAACAATAGAACACCTTTGGGAAAGAGCGGTTGCTCTTTCTCGGAGAATATTTCCACTTTCCAGCAAAGTTTTTGAAGCAAAACATCTATAAATTTTGTTGTTTAAACGTTGATATCTAGTATCCCAAGGTGACACGTGGAATGATCATATTGTGACACGTGGCATATTTGATTTGGCACATTGACTATTAGAAATATAGTTTAATTATAATATTAGCTCGTATAGAATATTTTCTCCTATGAGCACCATTGAATTTGGCACTTTGAGTATAGCGGATCATATTTTAGTATTTAGGTAGTTACTCTGAGGATAATTACTTGATTGAAGTGCAGTGGATAAACCACTTATAAAGGTCAATTATTCTTAAGCACAATTAACTAGTAATTAAGGTGTTAATTACAACACTTAACGACATTTAGTGTGCAAATGATGACAGTGGTCACAAATCCAATTTTTTAACAAATAACCATTCATTATCAATCCCAATGGCCTTTCCTTTTATAAAAATTTAATGAAAATGAAAAAATACAACTTTTTGTTGACCAAGTGGAAATTTAGAAACACAACAATTTTGTTGCCTAAAACTACCACATGGAGAAATTTAGAAACCAATTTTGTCTACTATTTAGAAACCATATTTTCTCATTGTGCCTTGACTACTTCAAGGCCCTTCTCATTTATGCTAATTTTTTCTCTTGTCCATCCTTGCCTTGGTGACCATGCCCATATGATGCTATTTACATCAATCATCATATTTTCTTTTGCACCAACAACCCATTGCTGCTTTCTATCTAAGCATTTTTTGAACAAGACCTTCAGATCCTTCGATACTCCTGTTAGCTTCCACCATTGCACCTCTACTTTATAAGACCAAACAGTACTAGCATCTGACTCCTGATAAATATCACCAATCGCCTTACCCAACCAGATTGCACAATCTGGCTCTGGTGATTGCACCATGACCATTTGGCCCTTTACAACATCCACTCTTGGAATGAATTCATCTCTAGGCTTGTTGCATAGTGGTCCAACATAGCAATCCTGCAAAGCAGGAACATTTTCCTTTAAATAGGAATCCACAATTTCATGTTAAGATCTTGTAGGTTCACTACTACGAATATCATGGCTTGTTGATGGCCAAAAGTTAGTTGATGACTGATCAACACTCTCAAAGGGACTGTCCAAATATTTATATACACCCTCTCAATAATTTAACTTGGGACGCCAAAATTGTTCACCTCCCTTCTCATTCCCTTGATTCCAGAATGAAATATATGTTTCTATTCCCTTTTTTATTTTGTCAATGTCCGAAGGACTTTTTGATTGCAAATTTAATAACCTAAGCTGTCCCACCGGCAAGTCTGCGCTACCATCTGGAAATGACCGCCAGAGATGAATAGGAGATTACCAAGCTTTATCCCGAAGTGATGCCTTCCATTGCATGACTGGAATGTCATCTATGAGATGAAATTTAAAAAACTGGCATTTTTTTGATACCGATGATTTTGGCATTTCTATCCAAAAGGTGGGGTTTCACAGAACTCTTAAAATTGTAAAGTTCATCAATTAGATAAGGAACAAAGGAATTTTGATCTTCACATGTCCTATACGTATCCATAATTTCCGGGAGTGAAAATATATCCTTGCGCATTAGCTTTGCTGATAACTTGCCAGAAGTTCCATCTATGTCTTCATGGGTGTGTTCGACCGGGAAGAATCCAACTTCAACTGTCTCGAACACTCTCCTTGTTGTTAAAAGAGATAAAAATGCAAATAAAAAGCTGTTTTTGTTATCGCCTGAACAATTATCCATTTGCAACAACAATATGGGTGGTAGTTTTCTATTTGGCATGCATTGATTAGTACCATCAACACACATTACATCATCTTGCAGTACATCTTGTCTGTATATCGAACACTTTTCATATGAGTCTGATTGCAATAGAGAATCATGCAATTGGTGCTTAGATGTTCCACCTTTGTAGAGAAAATCACCATATTTATCACCCATTGGATCTTCAAGACACTTCAAGCATTTAGCCAAGGATGTCACAGTGAAATTTGATCCCATCTCTAAAAATGAGAGGCTGAAATGACCAAAACCCCCAATATTGTGCCCATGAGTCAACATTCCAGTCAATGATATGGGAAGATTCATAACAATACAAAAAGCTTTTTCCTTCTTACCCATCCTTGGAATGGTAGTCTTTGACTTATCCATTTTGTCATGAACAATACTGATATAAGTCTTCAGATTTTTCTATGTAGCCGACCTCTGCGAATAATAGAGCTGGCGACAACTTGCGATGTATTAATTATGAGTTGATTGGTTTGCTCGCAAATTTTCCACCTCAGCTGGATCAGTGGTCCCCTTAAGCCTATCCTGTATTGTAATGCACTCATTACACCTTACAAAGGAGTTTGATTTAGAAATTTTAACATCTGGAAAATCTTCTCTCATCACCTTGCTAAAGGAGGATAGTGATACTGGAGGCAAATCGATTCTTTTGATTTCATCATTATCCATTTTTCACAGCAAACCATGGGACATATTAGCGGGCAATAATTTCAATGTTGTCCTTGTTCCATCTCCACTGATTAATCGTGCAAGGTGTGGAGATTTGTCTGAATTTTCTACTACAATTTTATTAATAGTAGCTACCAGTGTAGTAGTATTCACCCTAGATTTTTCCAAGCCACTATTACCGTGCACATCTCTCACATAACCATTCAAGAACATTCTTTTATAATTGAAGAAAGTGCTCTTTTTTATCCCATGGAATTTATACCATACATTTGGACAGGTGTCTCTTGTGTCTAATCTCATTGTAAAAAAACTTATTTTTCTGTCATCTCCTTCTTTGGCCACAAGAGCATTTGATCCCATAGAATTTATAACATACTGTCTTTTTGAATTTCCATTCATACTATCAAATTTCTTCATACATTCAACTATCGATTGAAGTGGAATTTTTTATATACAAAAATTTGAGCAACAATGTTCGGTGCCAATTTTTGAAAGGAATGCACCCATATTTATTGCAGGCCTGTAAGGTACCGATCTTGAATTTCTGTTGGAAATTTTAGTTCCAGCTTGCCGCTTTACAGAATTGTATGGCATTGTTCCATTTCCTTTAACATCTGTATATTCACAATGGGGAGTACTTGGAAGGACCATCTGTAAAGGACATTCTTCAAACACATTCCAAAAGTTGACCATATCTTTGTCTGCTTACTTTTTTAGTATAACATCCAAAGGAACATCATGGAGGTCAAGCAAATTTTTTGCAGGCCATCTTATAAGGGAGCCTTCAAATACACCACAATCATCACAATTGCAAAAGACTTTATGAACTAAAATACCAAACTCACCAGCATCTAGTGCTTTGAATTGTACAATATCTCCCTCAAAAATAGTTGACACTATTCCCCGAGCAACATACTATGGCTTTAAAGAACATCGATGTATCAAATTAACTTTCTGTCCCACAAACTTGACATTGTGATTTTCTCTTAATACTTTCAAAGTAGATTTAGATTGATTATTGTTGAAATTGCTTGCAACGGAAAACAATTTTTGTGCATTAAAATCGATAATTCTTTTAATCGTCCATACAACAAAAATTCCACTGCTCAACCCTGGACAACAATCCATACAAGAAAACACCACTTCATTCACTAGAATACCAAAGGAGAAGTCACCCAAAAATGTTCCCCCAACAAAATCAATCCCACTCACATTTGTTACCAAACCTATGGAAATGCAATCCTTGCTTTCTGAACACTTATGTAACAACTTAACTTTTCTCATAATAAAAGAAGATCTATTCTCAGTTGTTATGATATGTGCTACACTCGTCGAAGTAGAAGTTGGTATATCATTCACCTCATTCTCAGTTTGTTATGATATGTGCTACACTCGTCAAAGTAGAAGCTAGTATATCATTCACCTCATTCTCACGAAGAGCGGACCCAATCTGGTCAACAATCTCAGATACATGCCATTGAATATAAGCACCAACAACCTCTAACAATGTATCTGCACCTTCCGATGGATAGGGAAATGGAAGATTTGCATTTAAAGTCTTCGTAACATTTATAATGATACATTCGACATTAATGTTGATATTATGCAAAAAAAATCTTTCTGGAAAAGAGATTCCCTCAGCAACTTCCAATCCATTGAAAAGCAGGTCCACACATTGTTGAGTACCAAAATCCATTTCATAAATGATATCTGAAATATAAAATAACATGACACATTGTTGTTCGGATATCCATCATCTATTTCGGGATACATATCTATTTCAGGATCATCTATTTCGGGATACATATCTACTTCAGGATCTTGCATGATCTATTTCAGGATATGCAGTCCAGTCACCAGTTTGATGCCTCCAGCACCTTATCCACCTTCTTCTAGCACCCGGGAGCCACTTTCCACAGAGTTTTAGCCCTCCTAAGCTGAAAGGCGCCCTCTTCTCACCTACTGACTGAGAAGGGCGCACTTGCTCACCTACCACTGCAGATTCACTCCAGTTACATTCAGTTAGCTCCGATTCTGATTGATTTCACTCCGATTTCACTCCTGACTGACTGTTTCACCTCCGATTGACCTCCAGTTCGATTAGGTGACTTGCTCTGACTCCAGTTAGCCTCCCATGCGCCCCCACTGAGCCTCCAGATCCTATATCAGTGCTACACAGTTCAGTTACATTTATTATGATCAGTTAGACTCAGCTTGACACCTGGATGACTGTTTGTTGTGATTGATGAGCAACACCGATGATTGATGAGGACTCCTAGATTGAGTCAAGCTACTCCATTTCAGTGATTCGAATGCCTACTTAGTCAATTCGAATTGCCATTGACAGATATTGGATTGTATTGTAATCTATTGTAATTCATTCACCCTTTCTGGGATAGAGAGCACTGCTGCATGTTTTGCACAGTTTTGCACCATATCTTCTTATTCATCTGTTGTGACTGAGTTATTTTTGTTCATTAGATCTGCTGTGACTAACTTTACATGGTATCAGAGCCATTGCAGGGAC
Source organism: Larix kaempferi (assembly GCA_027924585.1). Lineage (NCBI taxonomy): Eukaryota > Viridiplantae > Streptophyta > Pinopsida > Pinales > Pinaceae > Larix > Larix kaempferi. The sequence continues at coordinate 15,278,058 of BSBM01000643.1, forward strand.
AAGATCTCTTTTCTACAGGTGTTTATACAAGAAGATTTGACTGAATTGCTAAAAATTGCAAAAAGTTTGGCATGAGATATCTCAAGGGCATTCGCTCCTGTGCATGCAAAGCTTGAAAAATACTCCAATACCACTCCAGAAGCTTGAGTTACCACATAATTCCTGGATCTGATACATTGGACCTATTCAACATTGCTTGAAATCCAATCCCAGGTGTGATGCAACTCTCAAAGGGTGGATTGTTCGACCTTATTGTGATTGTTCTTATGTGATTTGCAGGTTAATTATCTCCTCCAAGTGCACTCGCTACATTCTGCATGCAAGCTTCCCTACAGCATCTCCATTCGCTATAGTCTGCATGCAAGCTTCTTCTTCATCATTTGACTCGCTCCTAGCAATGGAATACTCTTCTTCAAAGCCTATCCTCACCCCATTCAATTATTTTGATTGGAAAGATGATATGGAGATCATATTACGTTCAAAAGGATACTACCGAGTCACTCTTGGTCTTGAATTGGAGCCAAACAATGTGGCAGAAAGAACCAAACACTACAATAAGCTTGATGAAGCTTACGGTCTTCTTTGTCTCTCCATCTCCAAAGATCTTCACTTCCATCTCAGCGGATTGAAGACTCCAAAGGCCATATGGGAGCAACTTGAGACACTATTCGGCAAGCAGGATGAGCTTAGGGCTTTTCAATTAGAGAATGAATTGATTGGCCTTAATCCTGAAAATTTCGAGACCATCAATGAATTCTTCACTAAATTCAAGAACTTGAACTTGCAATTGAAGAACAGTGGTGTTATCAAAGAGGATAAGCAGTTGATCCTCTCCATTCTAAGCAAGCTTGGGAAAGATTATTCGGTATTTGTCTCCACTTTCAATTCCGGTCGGCTAACTACCCCGAATTGGAAGATGCCTACCTTGAATGCCTTCATTGAGTCCGTTACGAAAGAGCATGACAAGTTGATTCAAATGGGGTCCATAAGCTCCAAAGATTCAGCCCTATTTGTTCAAGGACCCAAGATTTCGAATGGTAAAGGAAAGCCAAAGAAGGAGAAGCCCAAATTCGAGCCTCACAAGCAAAAAGACAAAGGCAAGCAAACGGATGCACCATCCAGTTCGAAATCCAAGCAAAAGGGCAAAGAAGGTAACCAAAAATCTAAATGTACTTATTGTAACCGTGGCTTTCATCCCGAAAGTTCATGTATGAAGAAGACTATAGATCAAATGGCCCTCCTTTTGGAAAAGAACAACATAACCCTTCCTGACGGTGCAAGGAAGAAGGATCGGAATGACGATCATGAAAGAGGACAAGCACTCATGGCAACGGTTTCGAAGCCCACTCTCTTGATAGATTCGGGTGCATCAAATCATATGGCTGCAAATATTGATTCTTTTTCCTCATTCGATCCAAACAGCTCCATCCCCATCCATTTGGGAGATGACTCAAAAATTTCTTCAAAGGGCAAAGGTACGATTCATGTAGATCATGGATGCTTTCAGAATGTTCTCTATGTGCCTTCCTTAGCTTCGAATCTCCTTTCTGTGTATCAAATGACACATACTGGTGATCCAAAGAAAGTCACATTCAGCCCTAATACAGTTGAAATTTCTGATATCAAAAGTGGAAGACTAGTTGCGGTTGGAAAGGCAAACCACACTGCTAAATGTTATGAGTTTTCGCACTTTATTCCGCTTGCAAAGCCCACTGCTCTTCGCACACATGGTAATGAGGTTAGTAGGCTTTGGCATGAAATATTTGGACATCTAAATTATAAGTATTTGCTGCTGCTATCAAATAAATCCATGGTTGATGGGCTTCCACAACTCCGTTCCTCGAAGGGAATATGCTCCGGTTGCATTATTGGGAAGCACCCCGAGCACAGATTCGACCGCGGCAAGGCTAGCAGAGCCTCTACTATTTTGGGATTGATCCATTCTGATATCAGCGGTCCGCTGCCCCATATGTCATTAAATGGTTCAAGGTATGTTTTGACATTTATTGATGATTATTCTCGCTTTACATGGGTATTCTTTCTCAAAAACAAGTCAGAAGTGCTTGGAAAATTCAAGGATTTTAAGGCTTCTGTTGAGACCACCACTGAGAGCACGATCAAAGCTCTTAGATCTGATAATGGTGGGGAATATATCAAGTCCGAGTTGCTGCAACTTTGTGCCCAAAGCGGAATCAAGATCCAACATACAGTTCCCTACACACCCCAGCAGAACGGTGTAGCGGAAAGGAAAAACCGGTCACTGAAAGAGATGGCTACATGCATGATTGAATCAAAAGGTTTGGCTGCAAATCTTTGGGCTGAAGCAATCAATGTTGCTGCATATATACAGAACCGAGTTCCACATTCATCCGTGAAAGGTATGACTCCTTTCGAAGCATTCTTTGGTCACAAACCGGATGTGTCCAATTTGAGAGTTTTTGGCTCTACTGCATGGGCTAGAATTCCTTCTGAGAAGAGACGAGCTTTGGATCCACAAAGTATCGAGTGCATATTGATAGGATATGGGGAAGAATCAAAAGCATATAAACTCATGGATATCAGATCTAAAAAGATATTCATAGAGCGCAGTGTGCAGTTTGAAGAACCGCTTCAAGAATTGCAACTAGTTGAGGAGAAAACTGCCGATTCACCGCCTTCACCAGAAGAAGATTCGAGCAGCGATAATGAAGGTATGAGTTCTGATATTTCTGATATTGTAGCAGCATATGATGATCATGACATATCAGGTTCGGAATCCGACCATTCAGATCCCCCTCAGTTACCAAAGTGGGCCCAAAATACTCTACAATCTGCTGGTTCGAATCTTGGAAATCCTGCTGATCCGAGACGAACAAGAGGAGACTTTCAAAGGGCAGGTATGGCTCTTTCTATTGCTGATCCATTTCTTCCTGAGATTTGTTATTTGATGGCTGGTTCAGATCCCCAATCATATTATTCAGCCCATCGAGATCCGAGATGGAAAGATGCCATGGATGAAGAGTACAGTTCTCTTCAAAAGAACAACACATGGGAGCTAGTTTCTCTTCCACCTGGAAGAAAATTAGTGAAGTGTAAATGGGTCTACCGTACTAAAGTTTCTGCTGATGGCACTATCAGCAAATATAAAGCAAGGTTGGTGGCAAAAGGTTTTTCCCAAGTCCAAGGAGTGGACTACACAGAGACCTTTGCACCGGTTGCAAAGATGGATTCCATCCGCCTTGTTTTAGCTATTGCCGCATCCAAGCACTGGGAGGTGCATCACATGGATGTGAAGAGTGCATTTTTACATGGAGACCTTGCTGAAGAGGTCTATATGCAGCAGCCAGAGGGTTATACATCAGATCCATCATTGGTTTGTAGATTGAAGAAGTCTTTGTACGGGTTAAAACAGGCCCCAAGAGCTTGGTACGCAAAGATGGACTCCTTCCTTCTTTCTCAGAATTTCCAAAGATGCAAATCTGATCCGAATGTCTATCTTCAGCGAGTTAAAGGTAATTTGTTGGTTATTGTACTTTATGTTGATGATCTGCTTATTACTGGTAGCACACTTACTTCAATAAACAAGCTAAAAACTGCCCTAAATCTAGCTTTTGACATGAGCGATTTGGGCTTGCTGAGTCACTTTTTGGGCTTGGAGATAGCTCAAAATTTCGATGGGATCACTATATCTCAGCAAAAATATGCTTCCGACCTGTTATTGAAGTTTAATATGGCTGAATGTAAGGCAGCCCCGTTCCCATTCCTCTCAGGAATCAGTCTTGAGGAGGGAGATTCCACACCGCTTGCAGATTGCAGTATGTATCGACAGTTGATTGGTTCACTACTTTATTTGACACACTCTAGGCCTGACATCTCATATGCCGTGAGTGCCGTGTCAAGATATATGCAGCAGCCACATGAGCTTCATTGGCGAGCAGCCAAGCGGATCTTGCAGTATGTGCAAGGTACGAGACAGTTTGGCATACATTATGCTGCAGATTCTGAGCTAGATTTCATTGGTTTTACTGATTCAGATTGGGCAGGTGATAGCATTGATCGGAAGTCCACTTCCGGTTATGTTTTCATGATTGGTCATGGTGCTATTTGCTGGTCCAGCAAAAAGCAAGCAGCCATTGCACTTTCTTCAGCCGAGGCAGAGTATCGAGGGGCAGTCAATGCCTGCATTCAGGCAGTTTGGTTGCAGGGTATTCTTTCCGAGTTTGGTTTTGGTGGCACTACTTCGACTGTCCTATTTTGTGACAATCAAAGTGCTATCAAGATCTCCACAGATCCAGTTCAGCGGCAGAGGACCAAGCACATTGAGATTCATATGCATTACATTCGACAGTTGGTGCATGACCGCACCATCATTCTGCAATATTGCCCTACTGATGAGCAAATTGCAGACATCTTCACCAAGAGCTTCACTGAGAAGAAGTTCTCTTACCTCCGTTCACTGTTGGGGGTGAGTTCCATCATGGTGGAGACAGATTGATTCATTATTATGCTTTAGACTTGAGGGGGGGCTTTCTTCCCACTGGGTTTTCCCTCTTTCCTCACTTAGTTTATTTTTCAGCATTTTTTGGATTATTGTATTGGGGTGACCTTTGGTCTTAGTTACCAGGGCCCCACATTATTTTAGTTGGCACATCATAGTCTAGCTTGAGGGGGGGTGTTCGGATATCCATCATCTATTTCGGGATACATATCTATTTCAGGATCATCTATTTCGGGATACATATCTACTTCAGGATCTTGCATGATCTATTTCAGGATATGCAGTCCAGTCACCAGTTTGATGCCTCCAGCACCTTATCCACCTTCTTCTAGCACCCGGGAGCCACTTTCCACAGAGTTTTAGCCCTCCTAAGCTGAAAGGCGCCCTCTTCTCACCTACTGACTGAGAAGGGCGCACTTGCTCACCTACCACTGCAGATTCACTCCAGTTACATTCAGTTAGCTCCGATTCTGATTGATTTCACTCCGATTTCACTCCTGACTGACTGTTTCACCTCCGATTGACCTCCAGTTCGATTAGGTGACTTGCTCTGACTCCAGTTAGCCTCCCATGCGCCCCCACTGAGCCTCCAGATCCTATATCAGTGCTACACAGTTCAGTTACATTTATTATGATCAGTTAGACTCAGCTTGACACCTGGATGACTGTTTGTTGTGATTGATGAGCAACACCGATGATTGATGAGGACTCCTAGATTGAGTCAAGCTACTCCATTTCAGTGATTCGAATGCCTACTTAGTCAATTCGAATTGCCATTGACAGATATTGGATTGTATTGTAATCTATTGTAATTCATTCACCCTTTCTGGGATAGAGAGCACTGCTGCATGTTTTGCACAGTTTTGCACCATATCTTCTTATTCATCTGTTGTGACTGAGTTATTTTTGTTCATTAGATCTGCTGTGACTAACTTTACAATTGTTCAGAACCAAAATCTAGTTCAGAAGCGTTTTATGAAATATAAAATAACAGGAGGACATTAAAAATCATATTTATTTTAAACAAAGATATAACATAAGTTATAATATATAAAAATATGTCTGTTCGGACTTCCAATTTTCCAAATGGAAGGATCGTCCACCCCTTCTTGTAGAAGAAGCAAACACAAGAAGGATAGAACGACCCTTCTTGTAGTCAAGAAAGATTACGAAAAGAATACTGGGTAGAAGAAGCGTCTCCCGCCCGTTCATTTATGATGGAATATTAAAAATGTTCAAACTACTAATGCTAGGCCGTCAATACATGTATTTCCAAAATTGTGAACAAGGGAAGAATACTGAGCACAACAAGGGTTGGCCGACCCTTCATTTACGATATAAATTTAAATATATTTAATCTACGAAAGCTATGTCGACAATTCCCAACTTCCGACTTCCGCTGTAAATAGTAGGGACCCAGACATCATCTAAGTTCTAACATATAAAAATGTTTTTCCTAAGTTCCATTTTTCGAAGAGAAGGATCAGCCGCCCCTTGGTTGAGGAGATAATTGTGAACAACTATATCCAACAATTCACCTATATCCATAATGGAGAAAGAAAGAAGGATCTACCGACCCTTCTTGCATTCTAGAACTATTATGAATACAATACTGGGCAGAAGAAGGTTCAGCCGCCCCTTCATTTATGAGGAAATTGTAAAATTATTCAACCTATGAAGGCTAATACGTCAATTCATCTATATCTAAAATGGTGAACACCGGAACAAGGGTCGGTCGCCCCTTCTTTTAGTAGATAATTTTGAAAACCTTTATCTAGAAATTGAATGATATCCAGAATGGTGAAGACGAAGAAGGATCGACCGACCCTTCTTGCAATCTCAAGCTATAACGAAAAGAATATTGGGAAGAAGAAGGATCGTCCGCACCTTCTTTTACGAGGGAATTGTAAAAATAGAACTTGGAGAAAGAGCGACCGATCTTTCTCTGTGCATATTTCCACTTTCTAGCAAAATGTGCGAAGCAATGTTCTTATGAAATATGTGTTTAAAGTTCCAATATCTACTTTAGCCACTCCAAAAAACCCATCCCTGGGGGAAGGAGCGGACACTCTTTCTCTTCGGCATCTACTTCCAACACCCCGAAATGGAACAACCTGACAAAAGAGCGACCTCGCTTTCTCTGACAAAATTTTGACTTGACAACAAACTCTTTGTAGTAAAACGTCTGCAAATTTTGTCGTTCAAATGTCGAAATCTAGTCTCCAGGGTGACACATGGAACGCTCAGATTGTGCCACGTGGCTTTGATTATTCCAGAATTGATCTGTGCTACACTCGGCGAAGTAGAAGCTGCTATATCATTCACCTCATTCTCGGTGAAGTAGAAGCTGCTATATCATTCACCTCATTCTCGGGAAGAGTAGACCCAAAAGTATATTGTTTCTATTTTTTTTTTTTAAGGAAAAAAAGAAAGAATGTTTATGTTTGGTTAATCGTAGTCAGAATCATTCCAACTAATGGCATCACTATCTGCATTGTCATCACTATTAAATTCCTTTTCCAACACGGTATCCTACTTAAATTTTAATTAGCATTGTGGTGTGCCTCGGAAGGAATGCATGTGTTGCTTGGAATGTGTTGAATATAATTGTACCACTGATGACAAAACTATTCATTAATGACAGTCTGTAAATTTCCTTCCTTTCTCTATTAATTATTATTTCCAATAATGACAGTCTATAAATCTCCTTCCAAGTTTCTCTGTTAATTGTATATTGAAAATCGGTATAATAGAGTGCCTACGGGTGGGAGGAACATCCTTAGTCTGCATATAATTGGTGGATATTTATCTATACATATAAGACACTATTCACTTAAATTTAAAACCTAGATTACATTTCCTTATCCAGTGCGTCGCCAACATTGACCACATGGAGAAGCACACCTAACTACATTGCAATTTAATTGTAATATATGACCAAGATTCTCCATATAGGTCTACTCATAAGCCTTGCAAATTTCCACTCTTTTCTACTTCATGGTTGTAAGTAATTTATGAATTCTAGCACAATAATATAATTTATGAATTTTGTAGTCAATATGATAATATCACTAATATCACACCACACACACACACACACACACACACACACACACATATATATACATCTAGTTAAATTGTTAACTTGACATAAAATATAATTAAAGGTTTTTTTATAAATGCAATTTAATAAGTTTTATAGAGAAATCTATAACTATATAAAAGTATTTTCAAAGGTTTTGCCAAAAAAATATTCCAATTCTTTCATGATTAATTATTTAATTTTGATATAATTTTTTATAATGCATAAATATATAAGTTGTAACACTGATTAAATATTTTAATAAGTATTTGGATTCTCACAATACATGTTTAAATAACATAATGTCACAAAATACTAACCCCAATTTATGTTTGCACCAATAAATTTAAAAAATAAATAATTTACAAATTAAATCTTTATATATTTATCTTAGGCCATGATACATTATTATTTCACATCTATCCCAAACAATTTTATAAAGAAAATCAATGTTACTTTCATCTTTACCTTGGTTTTCTTTAGAGTTTTATATTTATGCTCATAAAACTTGGAGAGGTGCGTTCCTAAACTATCAGAACCACTTAACTTGTGTTTGATAGACAATTCACAACTGGTCTTTGATTATGTATAGTGTGATTACATAATTTTAAAATGGATTCAACTTGTTAATAAAATTGTGCAATCTTCATAAATATATCTACATTTCCAACTTAATTTCTTAAAAAAAAAATAATGAAAATCTTAATACTTTACTTCAAATGAATTGTACTAATCAAGGCTGCACATAGTAGAGCTTTAATGGAAGCACCTTACTTTACCGGGAAACAGTCTATTGAACATAACAATGACTCAATTATACAATAACCATGACCACCATTGAAGGTCCCCATAAGGCGTGAGAATCCTTCATATTTGTCCACTATCATTTTCCATGGAAACTCCCACCAACATAATTTCCTTTTAGAGCACTTATAAACAAATGCATGACTAACACAATCAATGACTACTACTTCAATGGTTGGCATTTTTTTTTGACAATTTCACAAAAGTGGGATTTTGGCAATTTCACAGAAGCTAGAAGTTTGAAACTTTCTTGTGATGTCAATTTTCATGGCTGGCATTCTCTTTGGAGGAATTTAATAAAAGTTGGAATCTTCATGCACTAACAACTTTCATGCAATGTCAATTTTCATGGCTGTCATTCTTTTTCGAGGAATTTAATAAAAGTTGGAATCTTCATGTTTAGAATCATCTTGGTGTGACTTTAAGCACTCGTACCACGGTTATTGTCACCACTGGACAAGAAAAAACAACCGTGACTGGTCCGCTTTCATGGTTGGTATTTTCTTGGCAATTTCACGGACTTTAGAACCTTCATGCAAATTGCAATGTCAATTTTCAGGGATGGCTTTTTTTGTTGGGTAGGTTGGGGGGGGGGGATTTCATGTAAGTTGGAATCTTCAGGCACTGTCAATTGTCAGGTCGGGCTTAGAGGGGATGAAAGTAAGTAAATTCCCCTTAACAAAGTATTATATATCGCAAGTTGTACCGTGTGACTTTAATGACTCTTATCACGCTTCTTCCTAATTGTTACGGTTGGACAGAATAATAAAACAGCCCTGATTGTAGTAATATTGATTATAAATAAAGATCTAATGGTTGTTTTATTTTGGCGATTTCGTATAAGTTAGAACAGCCATGCACCACCACTCGTTTTCAGGTGGGGCACAAAGAAAATGGATGTGTTGACTAGGGTATAGAGGGGATAAAAAAAATTGGATATCGCAAGTAGGTTTTGGTTGGTGTAACATTAAAGGCAAAGGAGAACTTGATTTCTCTATATAACTTGTACCTTGTACCGGGAGCGGCTTCAAGAGTTGATTGAAAATGGGTACATAAGACCTAGTGTGTCCCATGGGGAGCACCAATCCTATTTGTAAAAAAGAAAGATGGTACAATAAGCATGTGTATAGATTACCTATAACTAAACAAATTGATGATTAAAAATAAGTACCCACTTCCCATAATAGATGACTCTTTTTATCAAGTAAAGGGGATCAATATCTTTTCCAAGATCGACCTGAGGTCGGTATACCATTAGGTAAGAATTCGTGAGGAATATATAAGAAAGACAACTTTTAGAACCATATATGGCCACTACGAATTTGTAGTGATGCCATTCGGGCTATTTAATGCACCCACAACTTTTATGTGTATGATGGACAACACCTTTAGTATATATCTGGATAAATTTGTGTTTTATTTTATCAATGATATACTTATATAATCTAAAAACAAAGAAGAACATGATGAACATCTAAGAATTGTTCTACAAACATTATGTGAACAACAACTTTTTGCTAAGTTTAGTAAATGTGATTTTTATAAAGAACAAATACAATACTTAGGCCATATAATCTCAGAAGAAGGTATTGTTGTGGATCCATAAAAGATCAAAGCAATTGTAGATTGGAAGACTCATGTATAAACGTATTTGAAATTCGATACTTTATGGTATTAGCAAGGTACTACTGTAATTTTATTGAAACATTTTCTAGGATTGCCTATCCTATAACATCTTTATAGAAAAAGAATGCAAAATTTGTGTGGATGGAAAAATGTGAGAACAATTTTCGTCAATTGAAACAACTATTAACAACACCACCTATATTGAAAATAACATATCCAAATGGAAAGTTTCTAGTTTGTACATATGCATCTAAGGAACGGCTTAGTGGGGTCCTTATGCTGGAAGGACATGTCATTTCTTATGAGTCCTGGAAACTTAAAGAACATGAAAAAAATTATGTTGCACACGATTTAGAACTGGCTTTCATCATTCACGCATTGAAAATGTGGCGACATTACCTAATGGGAAAACGTTTTTTACTCAAAACCGATAACTTGGAACTAAAATGGGTGAATCCATGAAGATGGGTGTCTATTTTGGGGGGTTCCGTGAGAAAATAATTCTGAATTTTTCATGTTTTCCATCTTTGGGCGAATAAAAGTGATAATTTTGTTTGGAATTTCACTTTTCACTAAAAAACAAACTTTTAGAGAATTATGTTAGCTTACTATCCATATTTTTTTGAATTTTTTATATTGAGATTTGATATGTCGAATCGACAAATGTTTGACAGTGTGTTCTTATAAAATGAAAGGACTACAAAATAGCCATGTTTTGTCACACACGTAAAATCATTGTTAAACTTGTTTTTTGCAAAAAAAAAATATGCTACGACAATCTACACACAATATACTACTGCATGACTATAAGTTTGTAGCAAAATGATCTATATATTAATTATTATATTTATTTGAATTCGATCAATGGGGAAACCTTGTCGATTTTCAACATATTTTTTGTCGCAAAAATTTTCTTTCAACTGAATATAAAACTAAAAATTCTGTGAATATCCTTTTGAAGTAGACACGGCAATTAACTGCACCATAGTTTTCTCAATTTTTTCGTGGTGTATTTTTAAAGTTATGGATTTTTCATTTCACCACATTTTGAAAGAGATGAAACTAAACTCAACACCTGTTAAGAAAACAAACAATTACAAATATCAGATCTTACCTATACATAAAGAAATCTATATATTCGGAAAGTAGATTCAATAATGAAACTAATGGTATCAAGTCCGACAGTCGCTTTATAGTGTAAGAGATCATTTTTACCTTCCGAAAATGGAGAAACCTGAAAACTGTGAAAGACAATCAGATTTTCAGGTTTCAGAGGTTATTCGACTGAATAACTGTTTTCCATAACGGCGACGTCAATTTAATCAAAGGTTATTCAGCCGAATAACTAAACGTAACAAAAAAACTCGTCGGCCGAAAAAAAATAAATCTAAACTTATATAAATAAAACTAAATACTTCAATTAATTTCACACATTTTAATTTCGCATACTTTCTGGTCAGAATATTTTTGAAGGGATTTTCTAAGGAGCTTTTTTTGAAAATGGAGTTTTTTTTAAAAGGTATTTTTCTTTCTTTCTAAGGAGTTTCTTTTGCAAAGGGAGTTTTTTTTATAAGGTATTTTTTTTTTACTTCTTTCTAAGGAATACATTGAAAGAACTTTTTTGCAAAATGAATTTTTATTCCAAGCTTTTGCACTTCTTATTTCTTTGCAATGGGTTTTTTTCCCAAGGATTTTTTAAGGAGCTTTTTTTGTAAAGAGATTTTTTTTTATGAAGTATTATTTTTGTTACTTCTTTCTAAGGAATACATTGAAAGATTGCTTTTCTAAGGGATTTTTGCAAAATAAGTTTTTATTCCAAGCTTTTGCACTTCTTATTTATTTGCAATAGGTTTTTTTTTTTCCAAAATGACGATTTTAAAGAGTTTTTATTCTAAGTTATTTTTTTAAAGGACGTTTCTTTTCTTCTTATTTATTTGAAAATGGGTTTTTTCAAAGTCTTCCAGGTTATTTTTGCAAAAAAGTTATTTCGTTGCAAGGGTTTTTACAAAGAAATATTTTTTCCGGGTATTTTTTCAAAGAAGTTTTTTATTTTTTTCCAGTGGATTTACAAAGAAGATTTATTTAGAAAGTGTTCTTATTCTTTTCCAATGGGTTTTTTCAGCAAATGTTTCTTTCAAAAGTGTGCATTTACAGAGTTTTTATTCCAAGGCATTTTTGCAAATAAGATTTTATTTCAAATTATTTTTACAAAGGAGATGTATTTTTCCTTTTTATTTATTTGAAAATGAATTTTTTCAAAGTCTCCCAAGTTATTTTTGCAAAAAAGGTATTTCGTTGCAAAGGTTTTTACAAAGAAATTTTTTTCTTAGGTATTTTTTCAAATTTTTTTATTTTTTTATTTTTTTATTTTTTATTTTTTATTTTTTTCGAGTGAGTTTACAAAGAAGATTTATTTAGAAAGTGTTCTTATTTTTTTCCAATGGGTTTTTTCAAAGGTGATTTATTGTCAAAGAGTTCTTATTTCATTCGAAGAAGGTTCTTTTCAAAGAAAACTTGTTTCCAAAGACTTTTTCTTCAAAAGACTCTTACACGATTTTGATAAGGTGAAGTAAATTTTAGTTCATGTGTTTATAAATTTCATAACTGTTTTTAAATCTTCATTTTGTTTTTTTACAATAAAATGATGATTATTTAATTTATCATTTATAGATTAAACAATCATGGGCAGTAAGAGAAACCGTCAAAGAAAATATGATCGTAAACGTGTTGATGATGATGATAATAGAGAAAAGAAAAAACTTAAATATCATACCAACAAAGCAAGCCTTGCAGAAACGCAAGCAACGATTATTGAAGATACAAATACAATTTTACATGATAATGTTGATGAAATGGAAATTGAAAATAGAGTACAAGAGGAACAAATTGAAGTTGAAGAAACCATTGTTGAAGATGTAAATAGTGATTTACATACTAATGTTGATGAAATCATTATTGAAGATCAAGTTCAAGAACCAGAAATTGGACCAGGTATGTATATATCATGTATTTTCCAAATTCATTTTTTATAATGAATTGTAATTTTGGATACATGTTTTAAATTAAATTTAACTTGATGTATAGGTGCTTTCACCATTGATGATGAAACGTTAGAAAACGTTGATTGCAACAAATATGGAAAAAAAATACCCATACACGCTGCACGATATCGGGCTCAAAAAATTTATGATGATGTTCTGAAAAATTATTCAGCAACAGGACAAGCACAAATTTTGAGATGTTTATTAGTGACCAAGAAGTTAGAAGATGCTACATCATTATTGGGTATTCACAAGGCGACCAAAGAGTCGAAATTAAAACATAATGTGATAGAAAATATAGGTGATGCAATAAAAAAGTTTGGAAAATATAGGAAGAAAGACATTAGTGCTGCACGAAGAGCAATTATTTTGACTAGTACTAAACAAAAACGTTTGACAACACTGCTAGCAAAAGTAGTTGGAACCTCAAGAAAGACATTATACAGGCATAGCAAATTCAGAGTGCAAATAGATGAAAATGATGAACTTGCTTGCTGGGCAATTATTTGTAGACAGCCTTACAATGATAGAATGGAAGCAGGTGTTAAAGATATTGTACGGGAATATTGGTTGACACATGCTCGAGTTTCACCAAATTCAAGAGATGTAATACGACAAAGAGTATCACGAGGAGTATATGTAAGTAGTCCAAAAAATATAATGGATATGACACAAGTACAATTGTTCAATAAATTCAAGGAAGATCATCGTGGAATTAATGTGTCAATCACTACATTTGTGCAACTAAAACCATGGTATGTTAAACCTATTACTATCCGTGACACATGTTGTTGCCGTTATCATGTACAATTCCAATTATATTACGACACATTTCTTGAATTTGGTAAAATGTTTTAGACAAATTCACCACCTCCGCCCACAATATGTGAATTCATATCTCAAACCCTATGTGAGAGAAATCACGATGAAGTATTTTATAATAAGAAATGTGTCAATGGAAAACATTGTAATCGTTGTGGAAATTTGGTTTTATTCCACAATAAATATCCTATCGATACTGATCACTCATTGTCAAATGTCACTGTTGATTGGAGAAGATATGAATACATTACACGTACTAGTGATGTACATTCCAAAAGGATTGATTTGCGAGAAGATAAAATAGGTGTGGCAGATTTTCTTAAGAAATTTGAAAGTGAAATTTATAAATACACCAAGCATTCACATAAAGCACGATGGCAAGACCTTCAATTCAAACAGTCTCGTGAAATTTTTCCACCAGGAACAATTTTGTCAGTGGTTGATTTTGCAGAAAATTATACATTTGCTGCACAGAAAGAGATACAGAGTGAATACTATCATTCTGACCAAGTTTCAATATTTTTCCGTGTTTTATATAGACATTCTCAACAGGATGTTGATGGCATTGAAAGCACGTGTGATAATCGAGATGTGATTAAAGAATATCACTTTTATATCAGCGACAATCGTACACACGATACACATTTTTTTCAGCATTGTATTGAAAGTATTTTCTACAATTCACTAAAGGAACATAACATTAAATTCAATGAGCATTGGATATGGTTGGATGGATGTGCCTGACAATTTAAATCTTCGCGATCATTTTATTGGTTATGTCGACTTCATAAAGCATTGAACATTAAACATCACTGGAATTTCTTTGAAACTGGTTATGGAAAAGGTGAACATGATGGTGTAGGAGCATGCGTAAAAGGAGCACTTCGAAGATAGCAAATGAACCATAGTTCTGCACGATTCCATTCAGTTGTAGAGGTTGTCCAATGGTGTAAATCACATCTAAACCATGATTATAATCAACAATCAAAAAATGTGCACAGGTATGTACACACAAATGTTTTAATTTATATTTTATTGTCAATTTAAAAAAAAAGTATGTATCTAACATCAAAATTTGTTATTTGTGTACTAGGTTTTTTTGGCATGTTGGGGTCCAAGATATAAATAGATCAATACCATACGACGCTAGCACCATATAAGGGACTAGATATTTTCACTCTATTCAAACAAAAGCCTTCCAAAACATTTATGCATTTGACAGTAGAAAACTATCATGCTTTTGTCATATTTGCACTGAAAATATTAAATGTACAGAAGTTTGTGAAAACATAACGAACAACTACGTAAAACATTGGAAACACACAGAGATTAATTCTAAATAAAAATGCCACTAGCAAGCATAGAAGAATTAGAATCATAAGATATAGCAATATCATCTGATGGCGACAGAATTTCAGATCTCGTTAGAGAAGGTAATGATCAAATACCACTGTTTTGTCGATTGTTCATTCTTGTCCTTCACCTTATACACATGTATATTAGTCAATTTAATTGAATTAAAAATCCTGACATCAATTGTAATTTGCACAGGAGATGTTTTTGCTGTGATTGCACCTGTAGACAACAACAAAAATGTGAAGTATTATTTGATGCGATGCACTGAAGGAAAAATGAAGTTATTGGAAGACTACAATGACAATGGATATACATACGAGAGAGGATCCATCATTTTAAAGGGCTATTTTTTTCAGCAGACCCATATGACTCAAAATTATGTCTACTTTCAGGATTATGAACCTGATGTTATATGTTGTCAATATAGCCATTTAGTATGTGCATCTCGAATAAAATTGGATCAAGTTCTATCGAAAAAACAATTAAAAAATAAAAAATGGAAACTGTCCAAATATGACCATGAACGGATAATTGAAGACGACATTCCATTGCGATGTTTTTAAAACTATATATTTAAAATTAATAGATCAATGGTTTTGTCGATGTCATTGTCAAATGTTGTGTACAATATATTTTTTTCTTTCTATGTCTATATGATCTTGAAAGAAACTGGAGTATAAGAGTTTAAATGATCGTATTCTAGTATGCTGAAATTTGAATTAAAAAATTATTTGGTAACGAAAACCTTAATGTGTAAAATTTTTGTCTTAATTATGTTTAAAATACTTTATTCGGGTCCCATATGTCTATTAAACCACTTAAGGGATGAGATAACGGATCTGTGGCTATCGCCACTCTCCGCCCCGAATCTTTAATTCAAAATATCGCTTGTGTAAGTTCACATAACTGAAATCATGGCAAATGGAGACAACGATTATTTGATTTTTAATCACAAGAAAAGATTCCAGGATTGTGAAGCTTATGCTAAATTACAGAAATGATTATTTACAACAAATCGATGAAAATTCATCAAATTGTTGTTTAAAATCATTGCTCTAATTTAGTACAAGATTCACAATCCTGTAATCTTCGCTTATGATTAAAAAACAAAAAATCATTATCTCTATTTGCCATGATTTCAGCGACATCAAATGTACCTAGACATTGAAAATATGAATTATTAATTAAAAATTCATATCAAAATTTGAACATATAATATTCATTTTTCAACTTCCTAACATTCATATTTCAATCAAAACTTCCTAACAAATTCCGAAACTTTGATCTCAGATAGCATTCATTTTAAACTTCCTAACATTTATATTTCTATCAAAACTTCTTAACATTCATTCATTCATTGCACCTTGTCATAAATTCCTTAACATCCATTCTTACCATCACATTCATTCTTAACATTCCTATCAAAATTTAAACCTAACATTCAGATTTCAATCAAAACTTTCTGACAAATTCCTAAAATTTAAACTTAACATGTTCATTTTTAAGCTTCATAATTCGTCCATATTTTTATCAAAACTTCTAACATTCCTAAACTTCCTAACTTTCAAAAATAACTTTCTTGTTCTTAACATTTATTTTTAGACTTCTTAGTTCATCCATATTTCCATCAAAGCTTCTAACATTCCTAAACTTCCTAACATTCCTAAAATTTAAACTTAACATGTGTTCCCTTTTAAGCTTCCTAGTTCATCCATATTTCTATCAAAACTTCTAACATTCTTAAACTTCCTAACATTCAAAGATAACATTCATGTTCTTAACATTCATTTTAAACTTCCTAGTTCATCCATATTTCGATCATAACTTCGATAACATTTCTAATCTTCCTAACATTCCTAAGCTTCATAACATTCTTAAGCTCCCTAGTTCATCCATATTTCTATCAAAACTTCTAACATTCATAAACTTCTTAACATTAAAAAATAACATTCATGTTCTTAACATTCATTTTTAAACTTCCTAGTTCATTCATATTTCCATCAAAACTTCAAACATTCCTAAACTTCCTAACATTCCTAAAATTTAAACTCAATATGTGTTCACTTTTAAACTTCCTAGTTCTTCCATGTATTTCTATAAAAACTTTTAGCATTCCTAAACTTCCTAACATTCAAAGATAACATTCATGTTCTTAACATTCATTTTTAAACTTCCTAGTTCATCCATATTTCCATCAAAACTTAGATAACATTCCTAATCTTCCTAGAACATTCCTAAGCTTCATAACATTCCTAAACTTCCTAGTTCATCCATATTTCTATTAAAAATTATAACATTCATAAACTTCATAACATTCAAAGATAACATTCATGTTTTTAACATTCATTTTTAAACTTCCTAGTTCATCCATATTTCCATCAAAACTTCTAACATTCCTAAACTTTCTAACATTCAAAGATAACATTCATGTTCTTAATATATTCAATCTTAACATTCATTCATGTTTCAATCAAAACTTCCTCATTCATGAACTTTAAACCTATGTTCATCTATTTTTAAACTTCCTTTAACATTCATAAACTTTATAATATTCAAGAATATCATGTTCTTAATATTCTTCATCTTAACATTCATTCTTACACATTCATTCATTCATTTAAACATGCAAGTGCACATTCTAAACCTTTAAATCACACCAAATATGCTAAATAAACAAAAATAAACTTAGATAATTTAAACCAAGTTTCACAAAATATGTAAGTTCAAAGAACATGTATATAATCCTCAAAAAAATGCTCATGAACATTCAAGTTCAATGTACATATATGTATCTAGTCCAAAAATAAATCTCCTCGATATGTCCAAAACAAATCTTTGCAATCTATGCATATCAACAAAAAAAAATATCCACCATGCTATAAAAAGAAAATGCTCACCATGCTATCCTCCACTAGGGCCTCCCCCTAGACTCAACCCACCCTGCAACATGTATAAAAACAGATTATGAATATCATTTAAATTATTTAAACTATATTCAGAAAATTAAAATATTAAACTTATATATCAAAAAACATTTCAATTATCAACAATATTACATCAAATTCTCCAAATACTTGTTCACCACCATTCTCCAAAGGAGTTTTCCCTTTGCCTCCAAAAGACTTAAGAGACCCAAGCTGCAACATGTATAAAATCAATTTATGAATCTCATAAATTACTTGAACAAATTTTAACTAAATCCATAAAAATTAAAATATTAAAGCAAAGAATAATATTAAAGCAGTGAACAAAATTACCTCCTTGCCAATATCTACTGTATGAAGCAGAGAACCTATATCTCCCCCCTAAAATTTAAATTGTATTAATAAATAAAACATAATGCAAACCAAAAAAATTACTGTGCCAATTAACTTAAAACTAAAACAAAAAGATTAAAAAAAATTAGCTCACAATATATGGTAAATCATTTATAAAGTTCGTATCTAAAGAAACCTGCATGGATAAGTCAAATTAACAATAAGATGCATAGTTAAATTAAAATTCAATATATATATATCAAGTTCAAACATAATTACAAATATATAAATAATAAATATGTAGCTCTCGAATATTCTCTAGATTTTCGCTAGTTGAAACATGGAAAAAATGTTCATTCATCATTCTTGAAAACTGGAACCAATTTAAACATTTACATAATGTACCTATTACTTTACATCAAAAAACATAATTTATCATTCATATAATGTAACAAAAAAATTCAATTCAAAATGAATAAAATATTTAATTAAGATCAAGTCATATCGTAATCAACAAACCTCTCCCAAACTCGATGTGTCATTGGATATAACATTTTCCGCTAAGTCGCGACAAACCTTGGCATATGCCATGAGATCTTCAATGCTCATTCCATCTATCTCATCATTAGTTTTGTAAACAAACTTTTGACGAATAGCAGAATGAACCTTTTCTCGAACCAATCCCACATCTACTCCAACTAATGCTGACGATAAACCATCGCCAACAAAATTCCTTGCAATTGTCCCAAGTTGAGATGTGGGCTCTATCTCTGATCTTAATGCCACCAACCTAGGTGGGTGAGATATCTGGGGTGGAGGTCGAAGAGTTGTAGGATCTCTAAGAGCACCTTCTCGATTATATATTCGACCCTTTCCAACTCCATAAAATTTTGAATGAACATCGGTATAGTTTGGCTTCATATTTAAAAAAAACTCAGCATAAAAAAATCTAGCAAAATATTGAGAAACCTCATCGTTCCATGGAAACCGACCATAGGCTGCGAGAAACTGATCATAGAGTAGATGTGCAAGATCAGGATGCTTGAAATATTGCACTTTCAACATTTCTCGCTTTAGACCTTCTTTGAAGTTAAACATTGATTTGGCCTGTTCTTTCGTCACTCTCTCCTTCACAACATCCCACTTGTTTGGACCCATCACTTGTTCCCTTCGTCTGCGCATCAAATCAACAAAACCATCTGTAGTTGGTCCGAGATTCTCATATGCCTGAATGAAGTTTTGCAATGATCCCAAAACAATATTCAAACTTTGTTTACTCTCTGGAGGGAGATCCATAGTAGAAAAATCATTTTCCAACTTGTCGTAGTGGGATCTACATCTTTCAAGTGTCATTTGATGATCACCACTTTCCCATGGCAGCTCCCGAGGTAGATCAGATGGATATGTTGTAATGGGTGTACAACCCTCAGTTAATTCAACATATTGCGTCCTAGCTCGACCATCATCACCTTGTGTAGAATGATGAGCCTCTTGAGAACCTTGCTCTGCACCCTCATCCATCTGCCTTGCTTGCTCTATCTCCCTTGCTATAGAATTACAAGCATCTTCTGAACATGCTCTGCTTCAAATAAAAACAAAGTTCTGTTTAAACACAAATACAATTTTTGCGTACACAAAAAAACAATTTGCATGTACATGTTAAAAGATCGATATTCATATACCAATAGAGGGTTGAGATCGACGTTCTCCCACAGAAGATATAGGGGAATCATTTGTACCCCTTTCACCTCATCGATGTGAACTATGCAATAAACTAGAATCCCGAGGGGAGGTTGACACCCTCCGATTATCACTTGTAACACCAACCCCAAAAGTTTGTGAAGACCTCCTACGCTTTTGCCTCAAAGAATCCTTTCTTTCCATTTGATATATAATGTCTACACTTGCACAAATATCAACTAATTACATATTCAAATCCTATATGTTAATTCTACAAATTCTAAAACCTAGTTGCTAAAGAGACTAAGTTATTTAATAAGGACCTAGATTTACCTAATATCATCTTTAAATAGTTCTTAAAAAGAGTATAGCTAATATTGTTAGATGTGTGAAGAATTAATGTACCAATGTTCTAAGTGTTTTTGATGTTTAAAATGAATGAAACCAATATAGTTAAATACTAAGCGAAGGGTTCATTTCTTTATGTCAAAGAATGAGTTCATGAACCTGTTTTAACTTTTAATCTAAATCTTAAATTAATAACTTAATTGATATTTTAATACTTTAAACATAAATTATATCTGCAAATATTTTCATTATTCCATAAAATAAATAAAAAATTGACAATTCATGGTATTATGTTTCGAGTTTGACATGTTTTCCAAATACTTTAAACATAAATTATATCTACAAATATTTTCATTATTCCATAGAATAAAAAAAAATCGACCATTCATTGTATTATGTTTCAAGTTAAATGACATGTTTCCCAAATTTGCCATGTTCCACAATGGTCTTCAATTTCAATGTGATAACGGTAACGATTCTTGGTATTATGTTCTCCAAGTTTGCCATGTTGCAACAAAAAAAAACATAATACCAAGAATCGCCACCTTTACCAGGATAAAACTCAAGACCATTGTGGCATAATATCATCTAATAGTTTTTAAAATGATTATGAATATTATTGTTCGAATGTATAAAAATTACTATACCAATCTTCTAAATGTTTTTGTTATTTCATAGTACATCTAAATTAAAATCTATTCATGTCTATAGTTTCGTTGTACCTAAAGTCAATTTTAAAGTTTTGTTCTATCAAAAGTAGAATTTAATCGTCTAAAGTTTCGTTGTATCTATAGCTATCCATCAACACAGTTTGTAATAGAACTAATATATTGATCTCTGCACTCTGTCAACGTAGACAGAGTTCATGAACTCAGTCCATGTCCATGTTGACAGAGTTCATGAACTCTGTCCATGTCCATGTTGACAGAGTTCGGCAAATAAAACAAGCCTATATATAAATGGGATATATCATTTGCAAATAAAATTACAGTCCTACTTTTATTTTCATTACTAAACACATAAGCAAAATCAACAATTTAACAAAAGTAACTAACTAAACACTCAATATATTCCTCTTTTATATTTAACTTTAAATAATTTTCAACATACGATTTGACCAGAGCCCATGAACTCTGCCCAATTGGACAGAGTCCATGAATTCTGCCCAATTTGACAGAGTACATGAACTCTACCCAATTGGGCAGAGTTCATTTATAGGGAACTCAAAACTTTTCAAACCAATAATTAACTCTTGAATTAAAAAAAAAAATTCTACTTACATCTTTAGACGCAGCCGAAGCGAAAGTAGGCGAATTTAGATCTGGCTGAAGAGAGCCCCAAGATGAATTTTAAACAGCCGAAACGAAACGAGCCAAACAGCCAAGAAAAGAAAACCTGCAATAACAATAACAAATTAAATAAGAAACTCAAAAAAAAAAACAATTACAAATTAAATAACGCAAAAGATTTACCTCTACACACCGTCAGGTCGATAGATCCCCAGCTACAGCACCTTACTGTTGTGTGAACGTCCACAGGAGAACACTCCAACGCTAAAGCTCCACCAACAGAAGTGCGGATGCATGGTAAACCTGCAGATGTCCAGACGCAGACTCCACCAAAGAGCGTCCAAACGTCCAAACAGAAATACGACCCAGTGGCAGAGGCAGAACCTCGCATACGAGCGGATGGGGGAAACAGAAGGTGGCGGACGAGCGAATGGCAGAGGCAGAAGCTAGCGGAATAACACTCCAGCAACAACGAACCGCCGAGCAAATCCTAACGCGCAGGGTGGCGGAGAAGTGACACACAACAGCGAGGAATCGGGTGGCGGAGTTCGATGACAACAAACAGCGGGTGGACAGGTGACAGACCAAACTGGTGACGTGGAGGCGGGACCACCAACAGCGCCAAAGGGGTCCACGGAATCGACTGAAAGTGACATATAATGGCTGTGGCCGAGCTTTTATGCAGAATAATTTTTCGGCCGAAGAATTATTCGGCCGAATAATTATTCGGCGCTGTGCATTTTCTCCGTCCGGCTAAAACCTCGCACACACATCGAGGCCACTGTTAGGTCTAACAGTGGCCTGTTAATTGTTATTCGGCCGAATAAATAATAAGTTATTCGCCTGAACATTTAAACTTATTCGGCCGAATAACTTCCGCCATGGTTCTTCGGCGGTCGATTCTCACCAAAGTGTAACCCACCTTCGCGTTTCCACCCAAATATATTTTTGAGTAACCAAATCTAAACGTTAGGCAAGCTACATGGTTGGCCTTCCTGAGCGAATACAATTTTGAAGTCATACATATTAAAGGAAAAGAAAACAAAGTCATTGATTCCTTAATCCAAAAAATACATGTGTTATATGGTAATGGCTAGCCAAGTAAATTCTGATTTATATGACAGATTTAAAACAACAGTTAAAAATTATGAATTTTATACTAAAATCGGCAAGAAAATCTCATAAAATAAATTGGGACAAGCAGGAAAATTATAGGATTGATGAAACAGGGTTAATGTGGTACAAAAATAGATTGTATGTGCCTGAAAGAACAAAACTCGGAGCTGAAATTTTAGAAGAATTACATACACCATTGTGTTCAGGGCATCCACGCTTTAGAAAATGATATATGTAGTAAAGAAACATTATTTTTGGCCTAAGTTAAAGGTATACATAGCCTTGTTTATTGAAAAATGCCAAGAGTGTTGGGTGGTCAAGACTGAACACCAACATCCAGTTGGCTTGTTGCAGCAACTACCCATTCTAGAATGGAAATGGGTGGTGATAAGCATGGAATTTATCACTGGCTTTCCCAAAATTAAGAAATGGAATGATGCCATACTAGTGGTAGTAGGTAAATTGTCCAAAGCAGCACATTTCATCCCTGTAAAGTCAACTTATAAGGAAATACACATAGCGGGAATTTTCTTAAAGGAAATATTCAAGCTACATGGTATCCCAAAAACCATTATATCTGACAGGGACACAAAGTTCACAGGGAACTTTTGGAAAGCTTTAAACAAGGTAGAACACACAGTTAAATTTTAGCACAACATATCACCCATAGACATAGGGGCAAATTAGGCGTACCAATCAGATTTTGGAAGACATGCTTAGGATGTATGTCATGCACAACCCAAAACAATGGTAGGATTGCATACACCTAGTAGAGTTTGCTTACAATAACGAGTACCAAACGTCAGCTAAAATGGCCCCAGTTGAAATATTATATGGCAAGAAATGTAGAACGCCTGTGACTTGGGACAGTCCAGTGGATAGATTGATATTGGGACTAGATTTATCAAAGGAACTTGAGCAAATTGTTAGTTAAGTGCAACAACATTTGAAAGAAGCACATGATAGGAAAAATAACTACACTAATAAAAACATACGAGATAAAGAGTATCAGGTCGCAGAGCATGTATATTTAAAAGTAAAAGCAAAGAAAAGTTCTCCAAGATTGGGAACATGCAAAAAGTTGTCTCCCAGATACTGTGGACCATTTGAAATTTTGGTAAGAAGAGGCCCAGTGGCCTATGAACTTGTGATGCCATCTCATATTAAAATACATAATGTTTTTCATGTGTATTTACTTAAAAAGTATATCCATGATCCTAAACATGTTTTGGATTGGAATTTGTTGCAGGTGGAACCATAAGGGGAATTCATGACAGAACCCCTTCGTATTCTAGATCACAGAGAAATACAGCTTCGGAAGAAGAAAATATTTGAGCTTAAAATAAAATGGCAACATTACAGCCCCGAGAAGGCTACATGGGAAAGGAAAGAAGTCATGAAAAAGACATACCCCTTCTTATTTCAGAATTCATAGTAGAAATACAAACACCGATATGGTGTTATTTTAAGGGGGGGATGTAATATCCCCAGTTTGAACACCCCTTGAAATGTGTAAAGACTTATGTGTTTATGTTTTCTTAAGACTTGATGTTGAGCTAGGATGCTCTCGAGCATCAAATACATTTGATATGTTATTAAACTTGATGTTGAGATAGGAGGCTCTGGAGAATCTATTGTTTTTTATATGTTATTAGACTTGATGTTGAGCTTGGAGGCTCTGGAGCATCAAACACATGAACTTAAATGTTTATGTGTTGGATGATGTTGATTCAGAAAGACTTTGGAGCATCATGGATTAATAATAAATGTGTTTTAACTTAGTATGTCTAGCTAAGTTGGGAACAACCACTTAAGAGGGACCAAGAACACTAAGGAGGGAATGATCCATTTAAATATTAATAAAATAAATAATAAAATTATAGAATAAAGAAAAGATTAAAGAAAATACTAATCAATAAATTAAAAGAAACTGGAAAAGAATCCTAACTACTTGTTGAATAAAGAAAGATATAAAATGGGATAATGAAATAAAAAAGAAGTACCTTTTCCCTAAAAAAAGAGTTATCCTTGCAATACGAATAGAGTTATCTCCATAAAAGAAAATTGTAGAGAAGACAATACAGAAGTGGTATTGGTTTGTTCACCAATGAATGGTTCAGTTGTAAATCTTAGAACCCTCTAGACCCTGAAAAGAATATGATAGTCCTGGAAGGATCGAGGATTTAAAAGGGATTCATGTAAAGTTCTAAGTAGAGTTGGTAAAAATCCTTCTAGGTACTCTGTAATAGACTAAACAAGAGATAGGAAACATT
The DNA here is from genome assembly GCA_027924585.1 of Larix kaempferi. NCBI lineage: Eukaryota > Viridiplantae > Streptophyta > Pinopsida > Pinales > Pinaceae > Larix > Larix kaempferi. The sequence goes on from BSBM01000643.1 coordinate 15,303,229, forward strand.
TTCCATGACTATTCTTTGTTAGTGTACTTGGTCTGGCTCGGAGGTGATTGGTTAAGTTGAAGTTACAAAACTGCTCAGGAATCTAAGGCAGGGGAACGTGGAGGTTCCCAAATTAGTTAGATTGGTAAGGATGATAAGTTCTTTCTACTTTTTCTTTTAAATTTAAATTTCTGATTTTGAAAATTTTCTCTTTTAGAAATTCTATGCAAGCTTTAAAAATAAGAAATTCTATTTTATTTAATACAGGTTTACAGTAGTTTGATTTATTTATTTTATTTCAAAAGAATGCATCATATATTAGATATAGTTCTTCAGAAAATAAATAAATTTCTATTTAGATTAAGGAAGTTGAATTACAGTTTTGATATTATTAGAATACAATTATTCTGTTCGATTTTAAAATACTCTTGCAAAGGTAAGGTTTATTCCTTATGAATAGATCATATTTCTTTTACATTAGTTAGATATTTAAAATATAAATAAAGGGATATTAAATCTAGAGGAAGAAATCTTTCGTAGAAACTAACTATGGAGGAAGGAGTGGATAAGTTCCTCGAACATGAAGTTACGTTCTTAGTCCATAGTTTTTTTGTTTTTTTGTAAAAGCTGCATATTATATTAGTTTAATAGAAGTACAAAATAGATTACAATCCACAAGGTCTTTACCAAAGGTGCCATCCATGTCTATCGAGAGTGCTAAGGAAAATCAAAATATTACAGTTCAAAAAACCCCTGTCTAGTGAGGGGAGAACCAGGTAGAAATGCAAAGAGTTCATGTCCTTAGAGGCATTATGTAGACTGTGCATATCTAAAAAGGCAAAAAAATAAACAGAAGACAACAAAGAAACCTGCTCAATCAGTTGTCGACGAAGTCTCCTCCTGAATTGGGCAATTGTAGGTTGCATTGTCCTTCCAGGCCTTTGCGGAAATCGGAGCAGCATTATCCCGCATAGAAGCAGAAGTCCCAAGAATGTTCACAGGCTTGACGAGAGTCGGGTGCTTGATGAGAAGTGGAGTGGTATTTCTGGGTAGAACAGGGGAAAAAACATAAGTTTCTCATTACGAGTACGTTTCGCCAAGATTGGACCCAAGGTGTTGGGAATGGGGAAGGAGGTTTGAGACCTTTCCTTACCTTTCAACTGTTCCCTGCTGCGTGTCATGGCCACAGAGCTGCCACTGGGGTTGAGAGTGTCCAAGCTAACTGTAGTAGTCAGTAGCTCCAGGGGTGGTGGTGCTCTCAGAGTGAAAGTCACGGATGAAGGGTTTGGTGGGAGCATAAGAGTCCTAGTAGTGCGTGTTAATCAGGGTGCCGAGAGTGGACGCCCAATTGGGTAGAGTTGCAAGCAGGGATTGGGTGGCATGGTGCGTGGAGGCCCAATTCAACTGCATATCTTCCATTATTTGCCCCATCATATTCTTAACGAGCCAGTATGGGTCCCAATGTTGCTCCAAGTTTTCGGTTGCCATGGTTTCTGCTATGATCCTGGCCTCCAAGTTATCCAACAGCAGACGAATTGGAATGGAGATTTCAGGTTCGTATCCCTTCCTCATGGGAATTTCCTCTGGAGTATTCTCGTTCTTTTTTTTCTTGGTCTTAGCCCCCTTATTCCTTCCCATAATGGTTGTTGGGAAGGTGATGCAGACGCAGGAGTGCGAGTACAGGGAGTTGAGCGCATTGAGATCTTGGAGCACAAAGAGCATATAGCCGAGAGCATGAAGAACCTGGAGCATAACCTGGCAAGTGAGCCTCATCAAACATGAAGACAGGAGATCGATGCCTTGAGCCAAGAGCTTGTGGTTCACACGCCTGAAATCCATCGTCGTGGTGGCCAGAGAGGCTGAGACGACGTTGAGGGAAGGCTTAATAAATGGCTTATCTGCTTGACATCGTATGTGTGACATCAGCATGGGTGCGTGTAGTAAGCATGGGGACAGGTGTCGCGAGGTTGTGTCCATCTGTCATCTGCCTGGAGCTAGCACCCGCATCCGGGACACGTTCTTAGTCCATAGTTAGGGAAGGTAATCTTTTCATTTATTTTAATATGATAATAGCCTTGGTATTATTTTTATTTTTAAAAAAAAGTATGTCAACACTAAGTGCTTACCAAAAATTGCAAGTATTACTAAACAAAAGAAACTCCAAGAGTAAATTCAAGGTTTGAGACCATATAACACATTTAAACATATAAAATATGTTTAGCAGGAAACATTTAAAACGTTTCATCTCCATAAGACATCATACGTAGTCGACAGTTGGTCGATTCATAACTATCCTTCAATATAACGAAAGATAAGATATCATTGAATTTTAAAACAAATGTTGCAACCAAACCCTACTCCAATATATTAAGTGATGCAAGAATCTTGCAACTGGGCACACAGGCCCTGGACGAATACGAGGTAAGTTTCATAATAGATCTTCTCAATAAAAGACAAAGCATTCTATATTATTTGCTAAATAATTTACAGTTTAGCATTTCGTACAGATTTAGAGATATATATAGAGCTTTAGAACAAAGTTTGAATCTCAGTAGAGGATTAATCAATGAGGACAAATGCATATCAATCAATCAAATCATTCCTCTTTTACTGCAAAGGAATAACAATAATTTTTTTTGGTTTGTGACCCTCAAGAATAACTTCAGTAACTCCCTCATTCAAAATAACGTTGCTATCATACTTAGATCATAAATGAGCCAAGTAAAAATTACTACTAAGAAGGAATAACAAGTACACCTAAACAAGAGTCGAGCCATTTTAAAAATAGGGAGTAAAACACTTGAGATTTCTATTCACAGTAACAACCATTTAAGGATTTCAATTGGAGCAGGATAAGGAAGAGATTTTCTATTTCAACGAAGACAAATAACAAATTTGGGACTAAAACCCGTTAAGTTTATATCCAAAATACATTAACAGAACTAGTTCACCATTTCAGTCTGTATACGAAAAATAGGAAAACAGATTTTATGTTCCTTTATAAAATAAGAGAGAAAATAGATCAATTGTGCAATCCAGGAATTGTATAGCCAAGACAAAGGCGGCACAACCATTATTAAAACAGACACCTACTGTATAATTAAAGCCTGTCCAGTTTGGGAATTAACCCGATAAATTATTAAACCCTTAAGCTCTGGAACAAAGGCTTAAGGCCAGTATATTATAATTTTCTTTGAAACAGTCATCGAGTAGAGAGGGTTAGTAATGGTCCTAACCATAAGAACGAGGAAAAGTGACATAACTCACACACAAGACCTCCCTACCAACGTCGAGATTCAAACCACCAACTCAGGAAGAGTTCAAGATTAGATAGAGAACCATGCTTACCGGGAGGATCCTAGTCTGGAAAGTATAACACGAACCGAAGCTCTTTTGTTATCAGTACCTATAAAACAAGGAAGTCGTGATTAATAAGAATAAAACTCTGAAATAATAGTAAAAAGAAATGTTAAAGGGACGAAGCAGTAATGGAGACATTCTGGAGATAATTTCTCACCCTTATGCTTGCAAAACAAGTTACGAGCCCGCTCTGAAGGGAGGCTAAGCACTAAAACAAGATGAGTTAAAGCGAATTGAGGTTTCAGTATGTTTGAAAGAAAGGAAGAAAGAAATTATTTTAACGTTCATGAGGCTAACAATAGCCTATGGGACATACCGCTTCACCCCCTAATTTCTGCAACTCGGCCCTTTTCTTGTTCAACTTGATGATGAGTGCCCCCAATTTATCCACTGTCTCCTCACTGAATAGGTTATCCCAAGAGATAGCTACCAAGATATTTCAATAGTTGTCCCTAATGTCTTTGAAAGCTTCACACTCTAAAATAAAATGTTTTTATGTTTCCACTTTCCCAGAAGTGCAAAATATACACACCCTTTCTTCCCAAACTTCCTTGGTAAGAACCACGAGTAGTATCCACCCAAAAAAAAACGGAACCTTGGTAAGGTTTACACTAGTGAAGCTCGGACAGGGCAGAGCCCTCTGATTCGCAAAGGAGAACAACCATGAGCAAATGAACCCTAGAAACATCCTGATAACGAAGTGAGATTGATACAGTACAAGGATTAACGAGATATATGACAAAAAGGTAAAACATGGCACTTTTTGAATACACACTTCTCCCTATGTGACGAGAATTAATTGCTTGCACCATTACACCATACCAATTATGCACAATCAGCATACCCTTATACATGGTTCGAAGGGTTTGGATAAAATATGTATATTTATGGTGTTACCATTATATATATGAATCCAAGCCAAGCTATACAAGGATTCGAGAACAATACCAAGTATTGGTTCATTAACCTTTATTTTACCTTAGAAAAGCCCTCATCCTTATTTGGGTAAGTTACATAAAGAGTCAAACAATTGGATCAACTTGAGTATGGAATGAGTTGTTACAAGACAAGACTCAAGATAAGGTGTTTGAATGTATAAACAATTGAAGCAATGACCAAATGATATTAGAGCATATAATGTTTTGAACTTTTGGACTATTAAGAAGTGAGACATATACAAATAATAAAACATTTACATATAAAAATCTCACCTTAGTATGAATATCTTGGTGGCTTGATGGATCAAGATGATATGAATACAAATCCTCACATGCCTACAGCCCGCATAAGCAAAATTGTAAATTTGTTTCTCATAAGCTAAGTAAACATTGTTCACTATGCTAGGTTTGAAATCTTTCTTAGTTTGATGAGTTGAACGCTGGCAACAAAAGAAGAACTCCACAATTAAGCTAAGATGCATAAATAGATGCTTGAGTTCTTAATTAATTACTATGATTATGGATGTGATGTTGAAAAATATATTATTGTAGAAGGACGAAAGATCATTTATTTCTTATTAAAAAAAAACAGTAATAATTTGGAATATTACAAAAGGGGACATTTCTGCTCATGGAAAAAATGCTCACTATGAATACAATGAGCTCTCCTTCAAAAAAACACAACTCAACATCTATACCATGATTTAGATCTACAGTGAAACCTTAATTCGATGGCCATAATGAACTCCAAAAAATACAATATAATGCAAATTGTAGACAAAACACATAAAGTTCTGAATGAATCCAACCCATATGAATTTACTTCACAACAAGCTCGAGTACTCATTAATCATGGAAAGGAATATGACCAGCTATTAAAGTCTTAGTACTATCACCCATGTGGCACTAAAAAGAGTGACATGTAAAACAATGTAAGATCTAGACCCTATTATAGTATCTTCCCACCACATAAATCTTGAGATCAAAATTAAATGTAATTTTCCATCCAAAATCAATATTACAACCACGTTGATAGAATGAAAGATTTATATAAGAGTGTCGATACAATGGGTAAGTCACCAATGCTCATGGTTCAAGCCTAAACTTTATATAAACTCTTATGGTAATTCATCATTTATCTATCTAACTATATGCACAACATTAATACCATAACCGAATTACAAGTGTGCAAACCAAAATTAATGCAGGTGACGTCAGCCCGCCACCCCCTCCTCGAGAGAGAAAAACGAGGACAACATCATCACACCTGTAACCAAATACCAATTTTAAAAAACCAGTTTAATAAAGCAAATTTCCAAATATAGAAAAAATATAAAAAAAATTGCTAATGCGGGAAAACTAATATCACCTCCACAAAATATATATATGCCTTTGTGAGGGACATAATAATATGATGATGATCAACCATCCACTGAGACCAAATTTGGTCTATTAGACCTTAAAAAGGGAATTATTTGGTTTGTTTTAAAATTTTATTCCAATGGTAAAAAACTTGGCAAGACGCTTTCCTAGCTCACTATAATTTTGACAAGTAATTACGAGGTTAGAAAGATTTGTATTGTAGCAATACTATGAAACTCGGATCTAATGTGGGTGTAAGCAAGGTAGTCTTGGAGAAAGTGATTTTCATCCTCAACGCTGACAAACTCACAAAGATGGAAAACCCTTTCTACCCATGGTGTTTTAGGAATAGACAAGCTCCCTCTTTAGCTATGGAGCTCATGAGAGTTCATTCTTATCTTGGCTATATTAATTTTATTCTTTGAACTAGTTACTACCGAGAGATACTTGTAATCTTTCAAATTAAGGTTAATGACCTCCTTATAGTATCTTCATTTTCGTTTAACCTCCAAATTCATGGCACCATAATTTATCTTTAAACTTAGATGTAATAATATTTTTGACATTATCAATATTTTTTTAAAGTTTTGATAGCTCACATACTAAATATTATAAATAAATGTAGACAAAAAGAATTAATAATCACATAAGTCTGTAAATTAAATTTTTATTATGAAGTTTAATAATGAGATAAGTCTGTAAATAAGCTTTTTATGATTTGGCAAATTCTTGTCTTATATAAGTCCAAAATGTACAACTTGTGTAACGTTTCACCCACACGTGGGTAGATTAACTTTTTATGATTTGATAGATTTGTAGTCCAAAAAGTATCTTAGCTTGACAAGTTAAGACTTTCTAAGGAGTAGTCTATTTATTGTAAGTTTTGGAATTTACTGTATAATTTTTGTTTGGTAAAATCTACATTTGAAAGTGTTTAATTTGTGTTGTTGAATCCATAAACATATTGAGCATCTTCAAATATTCCTATGGCATCCAAATGATGCAATTTCCATAGCTAATATATGTGATTCTAAGATTTTTTAAATATTTTCACTCCGAACAAAATAAGATAGAAAATATACTGAGAAAAAGTTGAAATTTTTTTCACCTACACTCTTCAATAATGCTTCACCCGCTATACAGATAAAGTATTATAAAAAAATAAAGGTAGACAGAGATTGGAATTCAAACACGGATAGAGTATTATAAAAAAATGTACACGAGGAAAGTGGGGATATCGTTAGTGGTCATGCTTATAGGGATATTATTGAACAACAGCATATCAGTCCGTCTTTGTGGTGGCACGAGATATTATGGAGTTGGAATGTTCCCCTTAAAGTTGCTTTGTTTGGCTCATTCTTAATAACATAATCCTTACTGTCGACAATTTTATCAAAAGGGGGGGCTATGGGCCAAATGTCTACTCACTGTGTTTTCAGAATGTAGAGACTATCCACCACTTATTTATAGCATGTCCGATTAGTCTCCAATTGTGTTCTACCGGATCGGATTTATGGGGTGTGGACTTTTGTTGGAACTTTGGACCCATTGCTGAGACTCTTCACATGAGGTATAAAACTCGACGAGATTTCATATCCTTTCCCATTTACTTCATTTGGGGAATATGGAATTTGTGGAACCGCATTCTGTTTGATGGTTTTCATTATAGCTTTAATCGGTCACTTCATTATATAATGCAGTTCCTATTGTGTGCTTTGGTAAAGAGACTTAGTTTCAAGAACAAATCCTTGAGTGGTCCTCTTCTTCCTCATAATGGTCCATATGGTTTTTTTGATGGCGTGGAACAACATGGTAGATGCGGGGATGGTGGAATATTTGTGATATCCAATTCTGAATATTATGAATTGTCCCTGGGCTGTGGTTTGGGAAGCAACACACGTGCCGAGCTCTTGGCACTTTGGTGTTTACTTCATTTCATTTTCCCTTTCCAATTAAACAATGTAAATCTATATGGAGATTCCTCTATTATCATTGGCTGGGCGATGGCTTCAAATGCTCTTAAAGTGGCATTACTTACAGTACGATTTGTCAACCTTAATATCAAGCATGTTTCTAGATTCTACAACTTTAGGGATGATGGTCTATCGAAGAAAGGTGTTAACTTGGAAGAAGGTTCTCTCCAGATTACTCACTATCATGAGTTGAGGCCTCCAGAATCTAGGACTGTGCACATATATGAGCGCCTATTACTATATTTTTCTCTTTTTTTGTATATTTGGATCATCACGTGTTCTAGATATATGTGGATTGGATCCATTTTATTGATGGTGCTTTTGGTAAATTGGTACCACGGATTCTATAGGAATATTGTTTTATATTGTTCTGAAAGACCAAACTGATTTTTCGTTTCTCTATCCTTGGGATAAGACACATTGTAAATTTCTTTGATTCACCCTTATGAATAGCAAGAAAAAAAAATTCAATTGAAAAAAAAAATGTACACGGTACTGAGATTAAGAATAGGCGATGGATTTTGTCCAAGTTACAGCGTTGAAAATGTCCAAGTTGTAGGTTGCAGAGCTTTAAGAATAAGCAGCGGATTTTTCTGTACTAATTTTCATGGTGATTTATATTGAAATTGCGATTCTAAAAGTCTAGAAATGGTAAAATAGAGTTCTGTAGTTGTTATATTTTTTGGATTCAGGTAAATAGAATCCATCAAATTAACACACAACAAAGTATTTTTTTATGCTGGTCATATACTAGTCAAATAATAATAATAATAATAATAATTTAACAATTTTGCAAATTTTTTTTTTTCAATAAACTATTTTGTGATTTTGACAAATTTTATTCTTATATAAATTTAGAATTACAATAAAAATACAAATAATTTATATTTATTCAACAAATAAAAGTTAATTTTGATAAAATTTAATCCTAAATAAATTTATAAATATAATAAATAAAACATAAACCTGAATATATCAAGAAAGAGGGGCATTAAATTTCTTGATTATAAGATTAAAAAAAATTACACCTCAAAGGTGCTTAAAATCCATAAGGAAGAGATATTGTAACAAGTAACATTATGTAACATGCCATTCCTATAAAAAAAAATTGAAATGATGTTGGCTTAAAATATATATATATATATATATATATATATATATATATATATATATATATATAAGAAATCTATAATATGTTATTTAACCCCCACGGTGGGTGCATAGAGAGGTCCCGGGCCCCACGCCCAGCCACGTGCCTATCAGCAGTAGCCACCAGCTGACTACCTCTAGAACTTGCCATGCACTCGTCACTAGCACAGGTCCACCTGCCTGAATGACTCGCCACGCCCCTGTCTACATGGCAGGACATCTGCCTGCCCACACGTCGACCCACCTGCCTGCTTGCTCCAGCCCCGAGGCTAACCACGTGCTGAACTCCATCTGCCACGCGCCCCATGCAAATCCTTAATTCCCTCTGCTGGCTTCTCGTCCGGAATTCTTCCTCCCATTTGCGGCTTGACCACTCCAGTGTGCGTGAAGTCTCGTCGGCTCCTCCCTCCCTGCTCTGGGTCCTGGATTTAATGGCTCCCATGATTTCTGATGATCAACATCGTCCGCTCGCATTCATGACTATTACTGGCAATCCTATCAATAAGACAGGGGTTCACCGACATTTCATTCAGAGACGCATTAGATCGGTTGATGCTCTGTTGAAATCTCTTCTACGCAAAGTCTCCACTCCCGCTTCGTCCTTGACCTTGCCGCTTGTTGGCTCTTTGCTTGTTGAAGTCTAGCCCTCAGCTTTCACTAGTTCGGGGCCTCAGATCTCTTTTCTGCAAGGTTTGCAGCGCTCTCGTCCTCCAAGTGCTCGAAACTATCGTCTTCTGAGTTCTCGGTGCACTCGTCCTCCTGGTGAGCAGTGCTCTCGACTCCCCCGTTTCCCTTTGCTCTAGGGATTACGTTTTTTGGGGTTTGTTGGACCGTTGGAAGAGGTCGCAGTTATGCCTCCCACTAGAAGAGTTTGCACCCAAAGTGTCGCGCAACAAGGCAGCTCCTCCTCCAGCCCGCCTATTTGCCTCATGCGAGGTTTTGTTGAGAAAGCCCGCTGGTTCCATAAATACATTTTGATTCAAGCTCAAGCCAAAATCCAAAACGCAAAGGAGGATGCCAGGGTCTCTCGTGGGTGCCTTACTGATGAGGAGATCTAAAGCGAGTTTGAGACTCTGATTGCTTATCCGGGAAACACCAGGGGTAGGGCCACCCTGTACCAAAAAACTCTGGATATTCATTGGACTCAGAAATTGGTGCTGGGAAAAGCACTCACTAACAGAAACGAAGCTCAGGCCTAAATTCTCCTCCAGCAGGATGAAATTCTGGATTTCCTGAGGCATATCCTGTTCAATCAGCAACAGTTCGCTCGTCGCTTCGTCATCACTCTGGCTAAATATCCGACCACCCAGCCCACCTAGAAGGACGACACTAGTAATTAGCTATGTCTGCTTCGTTAGTTCTGTTTAATCTTTCTTTGATGTGGCATTAGTGCCTTTTGCTTGACAGAAGTTCTATTTTTTCTCCTTATTTCTGCAAAACTTGGTTTCCTTTGAAGGATGACTGTTGTAAACTCAGTTTCAAACTATTTTTTGGGGTCTATTTTCTCGTTCAAGAGAGGGCCCAACACCACCCTGATACTGTATATTTTGATGAAGGCAATATAAAGTTCTATCTCTAGTTTACAAAAAAAAAGATATGTTATTTAAACATTATAATAATTCAAAAATATTAAAAAACATAAATAATTTTTATTCATTCAACAAAGTAATAAAAAATTAAAAAATCTAGTACTATGTTCTTTAAACATTATAAAAAAAATCTTAAGTACTTCCTACAACATATTATGTCTATGATTATGACTTGTTGTCACATTAAAATAGTGTTATAAAACAGATAACTATCATAATTTTAATTTTAAATTAAGATTATTATAAGTTTTTATATAACCCTAACCATTGATGGTTGCTATTATTTTTCTTTCTAAAATTGAATAGGTTGATGAGTTTCTACATAGTACCATAAATATGTTGTAGAGCTTCAATGTTTTTCAAAATTAATCAATATTATGAAAAACAATAATTTAAATTAAATATTTAAATTTTAAATAACACTTTCAAATTAAATATAAAATTTCAACACATTCAAATTTAATGGAAAAATTTCAAACATGGAAACCACTAATAAACTTATGGAAATTAAATATAAAATTTTAAGAAAAAACATTTATCATAAAGAATTCAAATTCAAATTATATAAAGAAGTCTTGGATAGTTCTTGAGCTCAAAATGTTGAGCTCATTTTCGAGATGTCCTCTTATTTAATCGTGTTGTCTAAAGAGTCTTTCTAGTGTGGTTCAAACTTTATTAGTAGGTTCATGAGGATCGATGTGAAATATGAGGCCAGTAGAAATCAAGAGACATATCAATCCAAAATCTGCATCCATTTGACTAAACATCTTTCCTTTTCCACTATGGAACTTGGCTTAATCTCTAATCTTATTGTGATCTTGTGCATGCTTTTGTTGCGCATTACAATCATAATCTTAGTCTTCCATTCAAAGTTGTTAAATGGACTAAGAATTAATTGGGGAGATTGATACATCATGACTCTCACCTCTAAGCTTTGTCTTCAATCTACAAATGTCTAAAAACATTATTTTCTTGCTCGGATACCATGGTAGATTTTGAAAATGAAACAATAATACAATAGGAAACCTAGATTAGGCTTAATTACATACATAAGCTTAATCCATGCATAGTCAAGTGTGGATTAAATTAGAAGTCATTTACCCTTAATAGCCAAGTAGTCTAGCATGAGGGAGTTAACTATGTCATGAGGGTGTTAACTAAGTGAATAACCCATAATAGGGTATATTAATTACAATGATTATACAATGAAAAATGATTTAAAGTTAATGTTAGGTAGGTACATTGAGTGCATTGATTTTAGCTATGACAAAACACAAAACAATAATATGTCTTCATTTTAATGATGATACATTGAAAAATGATCTAGAACAATGAAGTAATTACTATGATTTCAATGATGATATAATGCAAAACCATAAGAAACATTGATTCAAATTAACAATAAAAGTTTTATCCTATGAGGTCATAGGTTCAAATTTAGAGGGGCATAGGGTATGTACACCTATGTAGACTTTAGTGAAGAGTGATTTAGTGCATTAATTTAAGAAAAGATGCCAAGAGAATTGATATGTGCATTGATTCCAATATAGAGATAGATACTATAAATTATGTACAATGAATAGAATAATGAGATCACTGGAAAAAAACTTTTAATATTGGAACCAGAGATAGACAATGTATCTTAAGTGGTCTTCAAAATCAACTTCCTTTGTCATATGATCAATATGATTAGATGTGAAGAAGACAAATTAACATTGTTACTTTATTACTATTCACCTTAATCTTTATGTAACTTTTGAAGAGGCCTTCTTGATAGTGCTCTTTAAATTATAGATACTAAATTTCAAATGTCAAATTTGTCCAAAGTTGTCTAATAATGGGACTAACATGATCCATCTTAACTTTGGATCCATTAAGCACCAAGAGGGATGAAAGCTTTCTAAATGCAAGCAAAACATATAAAAGGTTTGCACCTCAAAGACTCCTATCAACACTTCATAAATTTAAACTAAAAGAAATTTAAGAAATTGTATATATTATTGTTAGTCAAATACATTGTTTAATGACATTTATTTTTTAACAAAAACTTAAAGATTACTGATATTCATTCAACAAAATAATATATATAAGAAATCTATGATATGCCCTCTAAGCATTATCAAAATTTTCATAAATAATGAATCCTACAACATGTTATGCCTATGACTATGAGTTGCTATCACATAAAGCATATGACTATGAGTTGCTATTACATAAAGCAATCTTGTAAGACATTGAAATATCTTAATTCAGGGAATTCATTAAAGGCTTTCTATATAACCTTAACCATAGATGAATGAGTTTAAACAAATGAGCAAGAACACATGATCTCTCATTGTTTAAGCACATATAAGCTCTCCCCATTGATGATTGCTATTATTTTTCTTCCCAAAACTCAACATGATGTTGTATAGCTTCTGTTTAATAATTTTATTCAAAATTAATCAATATTTAAATTCAAATTAAATATATAAAATTTTTAAATTAGATATAAAATTTTAACATGTTTAAATTAAATAAATTTAAATATATTTATCAAAATTAAATAAAAAAAATATTTATCATAAAAAAAATCTACAACTCTAAAATGAAAAGCATGGTGAAAACTCAAACACAAATAGCAAAATAAAAAAATAAAAATAAAAATAAAATATTTAGCATCGTGAAAACTCAAACACAAACAGTAAAATAAAAATAAAACACTTATCAATGAGAAGTCTAAACCCCTAAACTGAAAAGCATGGTGAAGACATGTCCAAGATTAAACGTGATGTTGTTTGAAGTTCCTTAGATCTACGGGGAACCTTAAACGCACAGATTATTAGGGTTGATGATACCCAAAGCGTGCCCACATTTGGAGAAAAAGTTTAAATGCACAGATTATTAGGGTTGATGTTTCCCAAAGCGTGCCCACATGTGGAGAAAAAGTTTTAAAAATGTTAATTAAAATAGAGTTGTAGTTGTTATGTCTTTTTGGATGATTCAAGTTTTATCTGAATATTCCATTATCTTTGGATTTTCAAATTTTTAATAGAGTTAAAATCTAATAATCATATGGAGTTAAAATCTAACAATCATAAAATATGTTTTTTGGATTTATAAAATTATAAAAAAAAGAAAATTGATAATGATTAGATTCTTTTCATATATTAATAAAAAATAATTAATATTTAACATATTTTTAAATTAAATATAAAATTTCAACAACCTCAAAATCAAAAATAAAGTATAAAACCCTAAAATGAAAACATAGTGAAGACTAAACACAAACGCTGGGAAAAAGTTCTAAAAATGAAAAATAAAGTCTAAAACCCTAAAATGAAAACATGGTGAAGACTAAACACAAACGCTGGGAAAAAGGTCTAAAAATGAAAAATAAAGTCTAAAACCCTAAAATGAAAAACATGGTGAAGTCTAAACACAAACGCTGGGAAAAAGGTCTAAAAATGAAAAATAAAGTCTAAAACCCTAAAATGAAAACATGGTGAAGTCTAAACACAAACGCTGGGAAAAAGGTCTAAATATGTTAAGAAAAGTAGAGTTGTGCAGTCGTCATGTTAAGAAAAGTAGAGGTCTAAACATTTGGTCGCAATCTCAACATATTCTAGTAAAAAATAATAATATAAAAATAGGACAATTTTGCAGATGAACGTTTCTACGAGTTTGACAAATTTTAGTCGTATATGAATTTAAAAATATAATAGGCAGGCAACTTCCTCGGACTCAAATTGCATCACGTTGCCAGTTGTTTCACGTTTCTCCAATTTACAGAGATAAAGTATTATAAATAAATGCAGACAGAGAGTGTAATTCAAAGCTATATTGGACGGTACCATATTGTTCCGGCATTGAAATCTGTTCAAATTGTAGGTTGCAGAGCTTTAACAATAAGCGACGCGTTTTCTGTACTAATTTTCATGGCAATTTCAAATGAAATTGCGAAGAAACTCCTGATCGTAACGGGTCTCCTGATACTGGTTCTATGTCAAGTAAGAGAATACTGTTCCTATGGATTTTAGGATGTGTTTAGACATCCACTGTTTTAATTTTAATTTTAATTTACAGTGTCATCAGCTAGAATAGAGAGCAGGTATCCCAAAGCTTGGCTAACTTATCTAGTTTTTCCTTGTGATTTTAGCTGCAAGCAGAGGGCGAGCTCAAAAAACGTGCAGGTCCGGTTTGTATTCGCATGAATAGCATTGAGTTGATGTGGGTAGGTAGATGCAGGCATGTTATGTTATGAGAGTAATGTTGATCATATTTCTGTCTTGCAGACTGCCCTGTGGGTTGCGAGAATAGGTGCGGACAAAATGGGCAGTGTATCAGTCACTGCGATGAGTGCTGTCAACTGTGTAGCTGCGTTCCACCTGGTAAGGTTGGAGAGAATCTAAACCAATGCGGCTCCTGTTATACGGACACGATAACCAGTGACAGAGCTCGTTGCCCTTGACAACCCTCATTGCCCTTGAAGGCTGTGTGTATTCAACTATTGCGTATCCTTGTCCTCCGCATAGGGTTTAGCTCTCAGCACTGAGAATCTTCATAAGTTTTTGCAAACACATGCAACATTTAAGATTTGGTGTTGGAATTTGAAAACCGCTTTACTTTCAATTTTAGGTTTTGATTTTTTCCCTATCTTGACGACAGTGACACCTCTATGCATAATGTAACAGTGCACAAAAATTATTCTTAAATTTTCAAGCTCAAAATTGTTAGATTTTGGTTAGCCATTTAATCAATTTCTTTTAGATAAATCTTTTGATATTTTACATTAGGAAATGGAACTTTAACTCTAATGTGCTTTTCTAAAATATAATGTCTAGAAATTTATTTTTATGTCAATAAAGATGACAAAAGTATGATTACTTGATTATGAAAAAATTTATTTGATAAACATTCAAAATTTGACTAATAAAAAGAACTCGCCTCTAAAAATTTTCAGCATTTGCAGTAAGATCACTATGATCAATTGCATTAATATAAACCCAAAATTTTCTTTAAAAAATGATCAAAATAGGACTAACATTGATAGCATCCTTTAAGGACTAAAATGCATTAAGCATTTTTACCCAACAAAATTAAACCTTGATTAGAAACCTATGGATAGATTTGATCATTTTAGTAGAATTATGCAATATCATATGCACAAAATTTATCTTTCCCATAAATACTTGGATGCCTTTCTTCGAGGTAGGAGGGGTTAATTTTTGGATATCATAAATCATGTTTTTTCATAAATACTTGGATGCCTTTCTTCGAGGTAGGAGGGGTTAATTTTTGGATATCATAAATCATGTTTTTTCAATTTTGGAAATGGTATGACTTAGTAGCTTTCCTTCAATAACACCACGAGAAGCGTTGTTAGGATTCAATGAAATTATATATTTCTTACATATAAAAAAATATGTCTTAAATGAGAAAATGATCTTTATGCTTTTTAGAATGTACATTCAAGACATCAAGGAAGACTTAGATTATATTACCAATAACATCTCAGAAGCAATGTGTAGAGCATGTTGAGAGGCATCCCTTACATTACTTAACCCAAAGGGAATTTTTAGGTGTGTAAAGATACATTACCTTGTGGTTTAAAAATAAAGGTAGTTTGAACTAATCTTTTTAGTTCACTTTGGTTTGGATATAGCAGAAGAAACCACAAAAAAAGAAACATCATTTTTATCTATTAATAACATGTTGAAGTTCACGGGGGGTATCGCAATTGGTAAAGGGTAATTGCGATGAAAAATTGTAAATGGAAGGTCACAAGTTCAAATCCCCGTGGATACTTACAAAAAAAAATACAAATAACATGTTGAAGAGTTGAATCTAACTGCTAAGCAAATAAAAATAAAAATTACATTTCACAATTGCTGGGTTTAAGGCTCTAAAGTCTAGACGATTCTTTTTATGAAACACACCATAATTTTTACCCATTTATATTAGCATACTAAGAATATGGCATTGACTTAAAGCATTACGTGAAATTCCTTCATAATTATGATATTTAAGTTTTTATTGATAGGTGATCGTTTGTGTATGATTGGCTTAGCATCCAACTTTGTGTTTAGAATACCCATTGCCTTGGGTTGAGACCTTAGGGGAATCATTATATTAGGAAATATAATAATCAAAGTGGAAATTCCTTTGTGATGAACGTTATGCTTGAAGTAAATTATATTTAGAAAATCTAAAAGGGAAACCCTTTGATCCATCAAAAATTAATAGATCGTAGCATCGTCGCACGATAAGCTAATAATTATCAATCACATAAAGATGATAATGTGAAATAATCTATTAATCTAAATTTTCTTATTAACATTGTTTGTTTTCATCAGAGGCATATGCAACTTACTTATCTGTAACAACATTTATTTCCCTTTGAATATAAGTCAAGTTAAATTATACGAATTTTTGTGTGTACTATTTGAATATATCACTAGATGATATATAAACAAAATGATATATAAACGAAGGACTTAATAGCTCACTCCATTCACCAATAGGGTTCCTTCTACATAATTAAAAAAAAAAACGATTCTCCACAACTTGCAATTTAAACTTGTTTTTTTGTTAATCATCAACAACCATAAGAGGATGACTTAGTTTCTATTTGATTTAAAACTTGGCTTTCTTTATAATGGAACAATGTCTAGTTTTGAGTAAAGTTCTATTTCCTCAATTATGATATGCCACATAAGGACCAACTCTCTAATTATGTCAATACAACTTAAATATCTACATGTACTTAAGTAATATGTGAACAATGCACCAATTGAATATATGTATATGTAATATGCAAATAACATGCACTATGCCAATTTATATGTGCACACAAAACACCTAGCTAACAATATAAGTGAAATATATGCATATACATATGCTCAAACATATGGTTGTAAGTGAAGGTGTATCAATGCCTTTGGCTCGCACATAACCGGGAAATATGCTAGAGGTAAATACCAACACATAATCTTAGGGTGTATGGTTGTACTTTTCCAACAATGTACCAAATAAAATAGACTCCTCATTCCCATAATAATAATCCATCACTCAAATAAATCTACCATTGGATCGTACTGTGTGACTAGAGGTAACAACACGCATGGTATTTGGGAGTAAGTTGATACTAGCAACAAACAAGGAATTTGATGTAGATGGGACATCGTGTGGTTGTAGAAAATAATTTCGAAACAACATGGTGATGTAGTGGCTTGAAATAAAACAAAGGAAATAGTTGTAGCATCGTCCCACACAACATTGATCAAGCCATAATACTCATACCAACATAGGGTAAAAATTCAAAGTTGTAAGAAGACGCTTGGGAGTTGGTTAGGGGAAAATCAATTCCATATAGTGCACAATCAAGTGGGTATTAATGTTGTGGCTACCAATCAACGTTTCAATCCATTGATTCACACAACCAACCTTGAATAAAACACTAATTTGGATGGTGGTAATTGGTTGAAGGAAAATTTGTTATAAAATGATCCAGGAGGATATTGGTGGCCACCCACCTATTCCACTTAGACCCCCACCATTGTTTCTTCAGTTTTTCAGTTTCATTAATTGTAGCACAATTTACTAATTTTGGCAGTTTTCGGGTCCTAAACTTCCGAAGCCGTTTTGAGGCCCTAAACGACGTTTTTTCAACATATGATGGTCGAGCAAATATGAGTCCGTTTCGGACTTGATATTTTCTATTTATGGATGTAGTCCTTGAATAGATACTTCGAACGATGTATCATGGGCGTTAAGCGGAGGTAGTATGCCAAAGTTATGACCCCGGGAAATTGATGTACCAAGTTACCCAACGGGGCCCATAGTCTAGCGTTTCACCTCCTAGGGTTAGGTTTTTGGATGTGTAGGGTTTCCTTTGTTTCTCAATAATATATAGGCCTTCGAGCCTCATCGTAACGCAAAGTTCAGAGGCATGTAGCCGCCGCATCTCTCCTCAGAGATAAGCTACCAGCACTCTAGCTAGTTTACTTCCATCATGTATGTAAACAAGTTTCAGTTCTTTGATTAATGAAATGAAGTGTTATTTCCGCTGCATCTTTGTTTTTATGGGTATTAGTGTATTCTGTTGCGTTCCTGCATAAATCCGGATCATAAAACCACTAATATAATAAACCATGTCATTATGTCAATGACAACAACAAAAAACATACATAGAGTAGAGTGTAGAATCACACACCAAGAGAAAACATTAACCCTAGAAACCCAAATGGGATAACCAACATTTGATGTGATTTCATTCTTGCACAAGAAATTATTACAAAGGGTGAACTACACACTTTAAGAGAAAATTTGTGTATTCTTATTCACTAGGAATATTCAAAGATGGATTTATCTAAGAGAAAATGTTTTTGATCTCTTTCTGGAGGAACTCAACATCACTTTCCTTCTCTGACCTTTGAGCATATTTCTCCACTTGGAGAAAATTGCCTCACTATGAGCCCTCTTCTTCTTTTACTATCCTTCTTATTTTGAAACTTCAGTTCTCTTCCATCTCTCTCAGTTTTTCTTGCATCAAGATACATTATTTACTATCCACATTCCTTTAAATGCCAATCATCAAGATGATTATTTTCATATTGATTTGGATTTTGGATTTTGAAATTCAAGATGATTGTTAACTCCAAACTTTGCCAAATTTCATTTTTCATTAAAAATTCTTGATAGAAGATTTAATTTAGATCACACCTCCCCATTGATAGGATTTTGGTCCTTAAAATATTCAACCAAAAAATTCAACACCATGTGTTCCATTCCAACAGAATCCCTATTCATGGGTCAACTAGTAAATAATGGCTTCTTAACACTTGTAAACATAAGAAAATTTTACATGAAAGGGGTCGCACTTATTCCCGAGTGTTTGTACTCTTCTTCTATTGTGATTCAAATAGTTTGCATCACTTCTATAGATGTCTTCATAATCATGGGAAAAAACAACAATATTTTCACCTATTTAAATATTATTATAGTCCTTTGATATTGTTGTTGCTTCATTTATGATTTCTATTGATGCCTAAATTAAAATTTTAAGCTCTATGGACTTGTTTCTCCATATCAGTATAGACTTTTGGTATTAAAGTATTATTCTCCCATCTTCCGGATGGGGTTCTTTTTGTGGTACATCCTCTGTGTTATGGGGTATCCATCTTTTCTAAAAGAAATAGATATTTTCTACACCTTTAACTAGACATCGAAAACCTATGCATTTGGTCCTTTGTCCTCACATCTTCATAACAATATTTGATCTACCTCTTCCTTGAAGTTTTGGTTAGCTCCTTCAAGAACATAGGTTTTACCACTCTAATACCAATTTGATCCCTAAATCATGGACTTATATACCACTCATTTCACTGAAGCAGATCCTTTCGCAAAGTTAAATAACTAATTCTTTGCAATATGCATTTTAAACTTCTTTAATGTTAATCATCAATATGAGCAACACGATGACTCTATTTCAAATAGGATTACAACCAAGTATATTGGCTAATGGAACCAAGTGCAAATATGACTCTACAAGTTTATTTCATTAATTACAAGATGCATTGTAAACATATGGCTCTGAGGGCATATTAATGCCTCTAACTTGTACTAGGTTGGATATAGAATTTAAATGCTTCAAATTGTTTCTCTTTAAGGTCAAGTAGTACATGTTGTTTCTACAAGGTGGTTAAAGGAATTTTATTGATCATGACAGTGAATTTACCATGATTAATACTACTAGGTATGAGCCTAATACAGATTCCTGTGTACTTCCAACTCAATGTAAGTAAGTATTTTATACACAGGTACCAAGTAGAGAAGGTTAATCATTTGTTGTTATATTAGAACCGAGAGGAAGGCCTATAAATTATATTTTTCTTGAAGAAAAAGAAGATGCAGGGGAGGAGGAAGAAGTATACTTGCACAAGGAGGGGAATCAAGTTGACTAGATAGTCATTTCCTCACATCCTATGCCTCATATTGATGATCATGATTATATTGATGAATGAATTAGTGTCAAACATCCAAGATATTATTATGGAAAATCTTTACAATTATTTTGAAGGGTTGGATACAAGTTTTGATCTTGATGAGTTAGATATTGAATTGGATGAATTTTAAGATCAAATTGATATGTATAAGTAATAGATGTTATTTAATAAAGTGATCAAATGATTCAAATCAATTATTGTTATGATTTCCCTTCTTGATTAAGAGCTTGATGGTGAATTGGCTCTCATGTACTATCATGCAACTTGGACAGATAGTTGACATTAGATAAATTTATTGGATAGTTCACATTATATAAAGAGTTAAAGTATCAATAGTTTAACCCTCATGACACTGATAATAAACACATAATTTCGTAGCGCCAATCCTAAATACACACCTAAGTCAAGTAAAATACCAACCTAATCCACGAAATCCACCTAAATAACTAACATAATCCACCCACCTCTTTTAAAGGGATCCGCTCCATTAAGAATCATGAGATTGCATAGTTTCTCGTGCACTCATGTGTGAACCCACATTTTAGCAATGAAAAACTAATTATAGTAATATTTATTATCAAAGGCAACCTCCAAGGCTACTATATGTTCAGGCTAGTGTTCACTAGATTACAACTTTAACCCAACATAGGAAGACTAATTGATGAAAGTATGATCATGTAGCCATTTTGAATAAAATCTCTATACTTGAACAAATTTATTGTTTCTGGAAATGCATTTAAGGAATCTCAAACAAAGTCATAAAACACCCTACAAGGGATAAAGGATGTTTAGTCTATGGCATTGAGTCACAACGAGTATAAAATATTTACATGACCTTGATCCATTATTTAATAATAATTATGACTAAAGGCTAGAGGCTAGAGGCATAATCCTATTTTCAATCTAATTTGCATTATTATATGAAGAAAGAAATCAAAGATGAAAATATAAAGATAGAAGTTTTAATTAGTTTTTTTAAAGGACAAATGTCCAAAAGGAATGTTGATTCGACATAAAAGCCATAGTATCAATGCCTATTTGGTGTATAACAAACATAGAATTAATGTCGATACTATATATTTTATGTCTAACCAATGTTGCTCATTCAACTATGGGTGGTAAAATTGTGAGTTTGTAATGGTTATTAGTTAAATGGGCTAAATTTTATATGTATTAGGGACTGGGATTTATGGGGGATGTTATTACTGTAGTTAATAAGGTTTTATGGTTGGGATATATAGATTTTAAGGGTTATATGAGTTGGGATGATGTCACTTAGTGGGTATAAATGTTAAAAGTATTGATTTTTGTTAGGAGATGAAGCCAATATCCAGATCTCTAACATTCTTGCTAAATACTTCTTGACTAGGCCCATGCACAATTTGTATGTGTTGGGTGCATAGGGGTGGAGCCTCTGAGGCGGAAATTTATAGACCCTTCCATGATATTTTGGTCCTTCTAGAACCCTCATATGTATTGTATAAAAGGGGAGTGACCCCCTAGTATTGTAACACAATAGAGATTTAAGAGAGGATTGCAAGAGTTTTTCTAAGAATCATAAAATATTGAAGTTGCCATTACTCGTGGTTTTTCCTGTGCACAACAGGGTTTCCACGTAAATATCATGTTCTATTTTTATTGTTGTTTGCTTTTGTTTTTTATATTTTTCTAGCATTTGGTATTTGAGCCTGAAAAACTCATAGTTAAAGGGATTTCTAGGATTGGGAGCTATAATAAAGACAAGAGGTTTAACCAAGTTCAATATTAATATGTTTGATGGAAAACAATTCTCCCCTTGGAAGATGAAGGTGTAGGAGTTGTTGGTTCAAAATGACTAAACCCTATCCTTAAAAGAGGTTGTGGAAAAACCAAATGGCATAATGGATGATGATTGGATAAAGGTAGATAGGAAGGTGGTTTCTGCAATTTGTCTTTGTCTAGAAGACTTTGTCTTTTTCATCTTTGTTGAAGAAAAGACTAGGAAATACTTTGGAAGAAACTTAAGAAGCTATATTAGACTAAATCAACAACATGTAAGGTTTTCCTGAAAAAAAAAACAACTTTATCATATGAGGATGAAGGAGGATTCAACTATGGTATATCATATGAATGAGTTTAATACCCTAATCAACAAGTAAAGGTGGAGGATGGGGACAGGGCAATCATTTTATTTTGTTCCCTCGTGGATACCTGGGATGATATGGTGGTGACCATCACTAACTCATCATCAGGAACTTTGAAATTTGATGATGTGGTATATTCTTTGTTGGGAGAAGATTTGAGGTGAAAATCATCTCTAGATTCCTTTACTAGTGAATCTTTATTTGACGAATTATGTATATATATATATAGATATATATATATGTGTGTGTGTGTGTGTGTGTGTGTGATTTTTTAGATAAAAATGGCCAATTAGTGAATTTATTTTTTCAAAAAAAAGGCCAAAAAATAGTCAATTAGCTAAATTTCTCCCCTAAAAAATACCTTGTATCCACATATAAACTGGTTTCTCAAATATCATCTAGGTATAGTGGTGGAATTGTCTACTTGGTTGATGATTATACTTTAGAAATTGTGGGAAGAAGGAACATTATGATCAAACTAGACAATGGTAGAGAAAGGAAGTTATGTGATGTTCGACATGTACCAAAAAATAATTTTATCTCAATCAAGATGATGGATAAGCTAGGGTATTCTACTACGTTTAGTGGCAATTGATGCAAAATTACCAAAGGATCCCTTGTGGTAGAAAAAGAAGAATCTCATGGGACCATGTATCATTTTTTTGGTGATACTTAATAACAAATGCTTCCCTAATTTTTTGGATTAGGGCAGTTTGCAACATTCATTCAAGTAATCAAAGTGTTAAACTTGTTGACCTAGAGAAGGTTGAACAAATTTTACCTGTGCATGTGCTACAAGATGAGAACCGACTAACTTTCCTAGTGTAGGACCAATAAATAGAAAATGAGGTTGAAGAGTTGTTATTGCTCCATAGGGGTTGGTGCCTCCATGTGAAGTTGATGTTGGGGTCAAGTTCCCTATTAGAGGATGGTGCACAACAACTGGTTATGTATTCATGTTTGGAAAAACAGGGCTATATGGTCCATATGTTAGTGATCCATAAGGTAGGTTAGGTCCACTTGGTGGAGTCCTAACAATTGGTGGTGGAGGACACTCGTGGGGGGCATGTGGTTTGTTTAATGGTATAGACA
Source organism: Larix kaempferi (assembly GCA_027924585.1). Lineage (NCBI taxonomy): Eukaryota > Viridiplantae > Streptophyta > Pinopsida > Pinales > Pinaceae > Larix > Larix kaempferi. The sequence goes on from BSBM01000643.1 coordinate 15,326,780, forward strand.
CATAAGGGTTAGGTGCATTTCCTTGATCGGATATGGACCCTACAATCCTATTGGTAGCATGTGAGATTCCAAGGGTGGTTTTGTCTAGAGATAAATGTCGAGGGGCATTGATGATGATTGTGTATAAATACTTGTACTAGATGTAAATTAAATAAAGTGTTGGGATTTAAGGATAATGTCATATTCAATCTTTGGCATGGCGGTTGCAAAATCCTTCGAGATCATTGGGAAGAGCAATTTGAGGGAACAATCTAAGAAGAATTCATGTTGGACGTTGATTTTTCATCATGTGCATCATCAACACCATCCATGGATGTGGTTGGTGATGTGAGCATATGTATTGTGCTACCTGTCAGGTGAGTTATATGTCGTAATAATTACGTTGCAGTAAGTTGCCCAACTATTTACTTATCAATCCAGGGTACATAAACTGACGAAGCACGTGCACTGTTTGTGCAGGACTGAAGTAGATCTAATCTAACTTAATCTAAATTGCTGAAATCAAATTAATCTAAGGAAGCATTGAAACACTAACTAAGAAAGCATTGAAATTGCGTAAGAGAAATACAACATGTGAAGAGTTAACAACAACAACACAAGTGAGCTCACATCCACAAATAAATAATCAAATGACAACCATGAAAGCATAACAATGGAAGCTTAAATCACATTAAGAATCTCAAATCAAAGATTAATCTAACAAGTACAAAATCCAATCCAATCTCATTACAACCCTCTTACAAGCTTAATCTAACCTAATTCCAACTTAATGGAATGGAGAGGGAGCACTCTCCTTTATACATGAGAGTCCTTAAGAAAAAGATAAGAATGCATTAATTACAGATCCATTATTCTCTCAACTACTCTCAACCACTTTCCTATTATTACAAGATATGGTGCCTTCAAATCCTCCACATATCTCTCATGAATCTAGATAAGATATGCCAACCAAATCTTCCATGATCTTCTCCTTGAGAATAGACTTGAATAACTATCTCCTTTGGAATGGTGAGAAGTCTCTTTGAATTAATCATTCACATATTCCTACACATTACAAAGCTCACACATATTTGAGATATATGAAAACATGTATATTTTCTAATATTTAATCATAAATTCACTTCTAATACTAAAATGAATAAAGTGGAAAATAATAATGTAAAACCTAAATGTATTTATGAAAATGATATGATGAAGGTTTAATAGGGAGATGAAATGTAAGGAATAGTGAAGGGAAAGGTGGATGAAAATATGACATTTCTGAGTCCTAACACTACCTAAATTATGAAAGAATCTTATGTCCAAGGTGGCAAATAGGGATTTGAAAATAAGTGAGGAAGATAGTGGTAATGGATTCAAATATTGCATGAGTACTTATAGGAATATTAACATATGATTTTGTTGTCATTCTGGTAAGGGTCCTTTGAAATAATTGATTACAGATGGTATTTTATTCTATGTTTTCGGGTGAACACCAAAAGTTGAATGGCATCACATGGTTTGTGGGGTCGATTCCTTATTTTCCTTCAAACTTAGGTATGTATGTCAAAGGTAAATTTACTAGCATGGGATGCCATGTTGGATCATGGTAGATGGGATCATTCATGACTTTTGATAAATATGGTAGATTCAATCTAGCATAAATAGCATGGTCATTTGACTAGGCCGAACATTGTGTGTAATGGAGGTGTACCTCCATTGGACATGTGAGTGTTTGAAATAGGTTTGTTAGGAGGGGCGGATTGAACAAGGTATGTCCAAGAATACCTAACCCGATCACAAATGCAAATGAGTGAATGCTAAGTGGTGGAATCCCATGTAAAGGTCGGGATTGGGGGTACCAAGAACTCCTCCTCCGATAGGAATAAGGCCTTGAATCCTTAAGTAAATTTGATATGGTGGTGGGTTCATTATGGCTCCTTATTTGATGGAAGGAAGTTATGTGATGCATTCAATATGAGATAAATATAATTAACAAATGCAACAATATGATGGCAAAGATAACATATGCAAATAATGTTGTAGGTATGTCTTTAAAGTTGTATTAATATTGATTTAGAGTATGTATTTATTAATTACATCAACTTCCTTGTAAGTCAAAGAAACAATGATGTGACTCTATTGACTTAACAACATTCCTCTCAATGTGATAACTAGGCCTTCCAATAGCTCTCTTGTTGGATGGTTGTGAACCCACCGGAGACAGCTAGTGAAGGTGTGAATGAATCAAATATAATGAGGGGTGTTGAGGTTTTGTTATGAAGGGATTGACAACACTTCCTACAACCAACAAAACATGATCAAGCTACAAAAATCATTCCAAAAATTCCACCTAATGATTAGTCTAGGTTTCAACTGCTAAGATACCTACCTCAAGTGTGGATAAGTGGTTCATCCTCAAATGGCCAAGTGTTTCCTCCAAAACATGTTGGGTGGCTTGATGGGGAAAAAAAAAACAAATTGAACTCGGCTTTAGAATCCAAGGAAACCATGCCTTCTTATTCAAGTTTTTCTCACTTGGTATAGCAAGATTTAAATCTCCCTAAAAGACAACAACAATTATTGTTTCATGTGAAAGAGATCGAGGATAATTATTTGGATGCCTAGCCCAAAAATCCTAACTTAAACTATAAATTGTTTGGTCACTTATTTATAGATGAATTAAGTTGGTTTAGGATTAATTTGTTGATTGATTTTTCAAAGGGCCTAAGTTTTGAATTAATGTGTGAAAAGGGAGGTATGCCAAACCTCTCAATTTGTATGATTCATCAAGATCACTTTATGAGTGCAAGATGAAGACCATACTTAAATAAGAAGAGTCTTTAGGTACCTCTGTGTTTTCTTCAAGTGGTAAAACACATGTGTGAAAAAATGCTTCAAAATATACTTGCAAATGAACTTAGAAAAATAAAGGTAGACGAACTGAACATGTATAGATTCTTACTTCTTCTATTTTAATTTCCTAAGTGTGATTTAGATCATTGCATGTAATACTTTAAATCAAAATGTGCAAAGGGGGGTATTTGATTCTCTTATTCCTTTCTAATTTACCAAGATTTCTTTATCAGTGCAAGGTAAAGAGAATAATGGGATTTTAATAATTTTTAGGTCCCTTATTTGTGTGAAGAGTGGACTAACCTAGATTGCTTTGAAAAAGAAATACAATGTAAGTTTATAAAAATTACATGTCATGATGATTCCTTTTAACTTTGAAAGCAATAAAGGTATGTGTAATATACTCTAGTATAGGCTATAAGGTTATTAGTAACCTTAAATCCCAAGCCCAGGAAAAGGAAGTTGCAAATTGATTTTCCTCCCTACTTTATACTAGGTGATCTAATGACTAAGGAAGAAAATATAGATTGTGGTTTCTTTGTTAATCCGTTAGAATGTGTGAACAACTATGTGGAATGCAATGGTGAAGAAAACAAGCTAACTAAACGTAGTTTGGTTACAGTCACATGAGTCTTAGTGATCATAGTCGAGTGATATTGTGACCTGAGAGTTGAAGTTTCTACGTGTTAAAGCAGTGGGAATAACCAAACATACAACCTGAGTGATAGTGAAAAATTGGGGTTACAATTTTCACATGGTAAAATAGTGCAACAGAAGGAAAAGAGTGTCCAAGCAACAATGAAAATGTTGAGGAATAGTCATGTGAGTTCGCTCAGAATAGGTGTTAAGCACCATGTAAGCTAAGAAATTAAAATAAAATGGTATTATAATTGCAAAAATCACTGGCTAGGGGTATGAATAGCAAATGTATGATCATTGAAAAAGCTCCCAATTAGTAAAAAGAAAGTAGAAAACCTATAGATGATAAAATAAAGCACAAACAAAATGGTGGGCCTTCAATATTGTTATGGGAAAAATGGCTTAATGGTGAGTAAAGTGCCCTTTCCTTGTAAACTGCAACCAAGAAAATGATTAATTCCCAATGGAAATACTTTGAATACAATAGTATCACCTTGAGGAATGTAGTTTGCAAAGGAATACAACACTCCCTTTGGGATGGTCCTTTGAATTTTCTCTAATTGCTCTGTAACATACCCTTTTTGCTGAAAAACATTTTATGTTGGAAACATTATGTTAAATTTTATTGTAAAGTTTTATATTGGACAAGTTCCCAAGGATGATTGTAATTGCACAATATTTTATTATTTAATAAATTAAATAGGAGACAAACACCTAAGGGGAATGTTGAAAGAGTGTTTACTGGCCCACTAGGTGGAATGGAATATGGGGTAGAAGGAAATGGACAACTGGCAGCATCATGATGCAACTAACTAGCTATTGGTATGGGACAACTCCCTTGAAATGTGGTCATAGTGCCTTGGAAGGTGGGATTGGAGCTTGAGGCTCATTTATTCAAAACTGACCACTAAAGACCTAGGCAGTCTATATAAGAGCCATCGAATTATGAACTGAGGTTCATCACTTTTCCTGACGAGGAAATTTACCTTGGGGTTTTGCTGTGCTTGCACCCAAGAGATTCGATAAGGGGATATGTTGATTTTTTTATCATGGGGTAAGTCTGCTTATTATACTACCGAGTGCAGAAGTTACATTGTTGAGTGAAAAAGGAATATTTTGAATGCAGAAGTTATATTATTGAGTGCCTTGCTTCTACAAAGATTCCATCTACTTAGTGGTTCAATAAGCAAGCTCGGGGGTCCAAAGGAAGCAAGTAGTTTGGCTGCTTCTTCTAGAAAAGGTTGGGAGGAACAGGCCTCCTTGGGTGTTTTTCGGCCCTATCTTCATTTACAAGTTCTACTTGTCTTTTCTAATTCTACTGTAGTTAAAGTTTCTATCTAAAATTATTAATTTACTATTTTCAAGGATATTATTAAACAAATGCATTTATTTTAGTTTCTGGCCTAATTAGGATTTCGTATAGTAATGATTATGTAAGATGAATTGAATAAAATATTTCTCTGCATTTTTCCCCATGCTAATGGTTCTACATCGTACTCTAGTACAGAGAAGAGATTAAGCTAGATAAATTGTTAGGCAGATTGCCAAATGAATGAGAAGATCAATACTGTTGTAATTCATTAGTTTTTCCTAGCATTAATTTTCTGTATTAAATAATATAAATCTATGTCTTTCTCTTATCATTCCTTTCATCAGTTAAATGTTTAAGGTTCACTGTATTTTTATTTCACAAACTTTTATTGAAATAACAGTTGTAAAATAATTACTTCCTAAGTACATATTATTGTTATTCAATACTGCTAGAAAGTAAATATAATCGCATAAACAAATAGAACTCTTTTTATTACAAACAATGCATAATTATTTAGCATTAATCTTTATGCACAGTATTCATTTGTTGTTATATTATTTATTTATTTAAACTACAGTTAAACCCATTCACATCCAACATAGGATTAGAAAACCCTAGTTTGTGGCTTCATCATTTTCCATAGTTATCACAACTATTAAAATAAAGAACCATTATGCGATCAAAACAGAGTTTCATTTATAAACTTAAAATTTATGATAGGATCGTAACCCTTTTTTGATCAAACCCTAGAATTATCAACATCTAACTCTCATATTTAGAGTTTAGTTAAGCTTCAAACAGAACAAGAAACTGGTCACGATTTCATTTCATAACTAAAAACAAAACATTGAATTTTGGCTCACGACCATCATAAGAATCGACAGGAAAGAATAACAAAGTGAAGTTTTCAACTCCATAAGCATAGTCTCGAAAACACTTATCATACACATTCTTAAAGACCAATTTCAAGAGCATCTCGGCATCATCACGAGACTACTTTATCACGTTTTAATTGAAACCCATAAACAATAAAACCATACGATTAGATCGCTGTACAAATCTACTTTCGGAAGCTAAACATTTGTTATCATAACAGCAGAACATTTCCAAGAACCACACATTAGGGTTTGACCATTTAAGCACGGGGTTAAACTCTCAAATTTCGAACTTCTCTTAATATACAATAGTGGCAAAACGATAAACTTCAATGCATACAAACTGGATCCTTGCTTTTAAACTCAAACACAAACACGATAACGTAGGAAAACAGAGCTCTTGTATTATCAAAGACACAGTAGTTTTCACACATTAAGCTTCACTTTCTTTACAAAAAATAGAGCAACGCTCACAGTATCATCCACATAAACACAGGTCAAATGAAAACATAAATCCTTTCATTTACCAAGAACAGTGGAAGAGTAAAACCCTCTCCTTAGTATTTTCTTTTACGGATTATACAATGGAAAACAAATACTACTGAAAAAAAATGACGAAAGGGTCGAGGGTTTCATCCTCCCCAAATTGTCAAAACAACTCACAAATACTTCAATGAAGGTCACTCCTCATAACCCAAGAAAACACGAAGTCTTGACAAAGAACACAATGAAGGTCCACTAGTCATCTAATCGGAGTAACGAGTAACCACCAAAGATTACCGGTCTTTTTGTAGTTTCCTGTTATCAAAACCTAAGCTGGGAATACGGTCGGTGAAGATACCTGCCATTTGAACACAAACATGGTTAAAACAAGCTTTTAACATAAGTCATTACAAATGAACTAACACTAAATGAACTCTCAAAATAGAATGGAAGACACAGGGGTCGAACCGAGAACCATTACCTTTTAAGTTATCACCGTAGTAGAACGCCAAGACAGTTCAAACTGGAACCATTACTCCACCACCGAATGCAAAGAAGGGTGGGAAAACAGCACTGGAAAAACTACCACTGGACAGACATGGAAAGCCGAGTATCAAATCAACTACCACAAGGCATTTGTCACTCACCCTGGAACTTTTAATACAAACTGCTACTATAAAACACCATGAGTGTATAGGCTCTTAAGCTATCAATAGGTCACGGTTTCGAACCATGGGCACTCCAAAAAATCCTGCTAACGAAAACCCTGAAGGCTCTCGGTGAAATGACTCTCCTCAGAGTCACTACACCGAATTCCAAGGAAACCATAACTCCGTAGAACATAGTGGTGGTTAGGGTTAGATCCCAAAGCCCAAACCCTTGCTAGATCAACGGTGGAGATCACTGAAGGGTTTTCACGTAAACCCAAGCAACAACCACATTAAATGACACCATGATTACCATAGCCACCAAGGAAGACAGCTCAGTTAACATTCGAACCAAAACATTTACAGCCTGTCACGATGCTTGAACCATCACCACACCATCACGTGCCTAGCACCACGACGATGTCCACGGATAAATTCCACTGTCTCGGTAGTTGGGGTATTAAATGCAAAGGGAAACCAAAGTGGCTGCCAGCACGAAACCTTCATAGTGTTAATATCACCCAATTCTTATAATGTTTTGATTCGTTGATAAAATGCCCAACTCGATTATGTAATAACACCTTGTGGTAAGTCAAGGTGGTGTTGGATTCATTGCTAGGAATCCATAATGTCAAATAGGGTCACGTAAAAGCACACACAACACCATATAATTATTGATTATAGTACTATGTATAGGACTTAGCATATATATATTTCAATATAGTAGAAAAATTAAATAGAAATTTGTATATAGTTCATAGGCTAGCATTGGACTATGATATGAATTGCAATAGTTCCTAGGTTAGAATTTAATCAAATTTTGCATGTAATTCTTAGGCTCTAGAGTATATATAAAGAATTGCATATAGATATTGCATTTTATTTGCACTTAGCCATCACATATGGACATTGATTATTCTCGTAATTTCATTCAAATAGAAACTCACAATAACAATACATAGAGTTAAACTATGATTTTGGATCCTATTCATTTGTTTGAACAATTTAATAAAAGGTTAGTACAGGGATTACGAATGTTACTACTGACATACTTCGGTTTTACAAACTAGGCTAACTGAAGTTCTCACCAATAGCATTTTCGACATTATGTCTCTTACATCATTAAGACTTTGGAGACACGGAAACTGGTTAGAAACTCTTCGGTCACATGTCGTAAACACTAAAGCTCTTACCTGTAATCTACGAAAAAGGACGATTCAAATGCTTTAGCACAAATGCTGAGTAAGCCTCGAGGCATCTGTAGGACCCCTTCATCATCAAACAGAAGAACAATAGTTAACACATATAAACTTATATCATTGGATTAGCAACAAAAGAATTGTGAAAGTACAGTTGAGTGAGTTTAACATCGAAATGAAAATATTAATTATCTTATCGCAAACATTACACTTTTGACCAACACAACATTTAGTACAGAAAGACAACATTTAAACATTTATTATATTTCCGCACAATTAGAATACGCATTAAAAGCTACATCGAAAAATTTTAATTTTTTTTGTAAATTTCAGGATGTTACATGTGGTATCAAAGCACGAGTTCAAACTCTAGGCCTGAAATAGGATGTTACTAACTTTTATTTTTAATTTTATTTTTGTACAGAATGATTTGTTATAAATTTGTAGGTATGGACATACCGGAGGAATTAGCAAAGGACAGATCTCCTCGTAATGATTACAATAACAATAATAATAATGAAGGAATATATGTTGACTTATATAACCAGTCTTCAGAACTTCTTCGTACTGCAAAAGATTTAAAATCTGAGATAAGAATTGTTAAAGAAGAAAATGAATGCATTATGAAAGCATAGGAAGAGTTAAATCAGATTCTAATGGAGAAATACCATCACAAAGAAAGAGGAAGGAAATCAGAAGTAAATTCTGATTCTGGTACAATGTCCCACAAACATAAACACAAGAAAAAAAATAATGGTAAAAGTATTAGTTACTCTTCATTTGAATCTGATCGAAGTAATGAAAAATCTGATCATGACAACAATGACAGTGATTGTTGTTCCAAGAAGAGGAAGTATAAGCATCATGAACAAATTAATGGAGAGTTTAAAAAGATTAAGCCACTGACTTTTAATGGCAAAATTGAAAAGGGAGAGACAGCTGAAGCATGGTTGTCTGGAATGAAGAAGTACTTTAATATTTACGATTACTCTTCTCACTTAAAAGCCAAGATGGCTATTTACAATCTGATAGGAAAGGCAGATATCTGGTGGTAGGATCTTAAAAGAATTAAGAGCATAAAGGAAAGGGACGTAACCTAGAATATGTTTAAAAAGTTATTTAAGAAAAAGTTCTTGTCAGAAAGGTACTATGAAGATAAATCAAAAGAGTTTTATGATTTAAAATGGGGTACTATGAACATGAAGGAGTTGTGCAACAAGTTCCTTAGCTTATTGAGGTATGTACCTTACATGGTCGAAGAGAAGCCTAAGGTGCAAAGGTTTCTAAGCTATCTACCTTTCAACATAAAAGATAGGATTGAGTACGATAACCCTTCCACTCTGGAAGAGGCTATGAGGAAAGCAAATTTCTGTTTTGATCAAAACCGAAAAAGACCATGACCAAGACCCTAGGAAATACCATGTTGATAGGATGAATCAATCAACCAATAAATCAGTAGACAGAGGAAGAACATAACAAACAAGAAACAAAGAAAGAAAAAAAAACCCAACAGATGGATGAGACATTGGAATATGTACCACCAAAAATCATCACCACCTAAGCACAAGTAGGAGCTTCTACTTCAATTCTTGAACAAAGGCTAGGTGGGCTACTACAACATGACACATTATTTTAAAATTGGCATGGGATAGATAGTATCAAATATCAATCATGGAGGAGTTTCAAAATAATTTTGACATCCTATAATACATTGTTTCCAATTTCCATGAACATATATGGAATGCACTTAGCACTACCATGGAGCAATATTTTACAGATATCACAAGCAAGAATCATGACACGCCAAAATTGGTGCAACCTATAGCAAGAATTAATCCGGTGGTGAAACTACACTCATAGGCATTTCCACCAATAAATATCACTAAAGTACCTACTAAGGATCTAGTCCATCAACATTTCATTTCTAGAAATGAGATCAAACACATGCTTATCCAAGTAGAGATAAACATCACCTAGTTGTGCATCGATAATATAAACCTCAAGATCTAGTTGGATGATGATTTTCAAGAGATGAAAGAGATATGAGGGGACAAAGTCACATTACATGATCAAGTTGAATTGATCAGAGGTTGAATTATACAAATGTGGCCATTTATTCAAGAAGAAGGCGCAAGATAGATGACCTATAGATCATTTCTCTCTTCCCATAGATAACTGACTCACTATAATTGTAACATCCCATATTTTCAAATTATAGACAAATTAACATTGTTACTTTATTACTATTCACCTTAATCTTTATGTAACTTTTGAAGAGGCCTTCTTGATAGTGCTCTTTAAATTATAGATACTAAATTTCAAATGTCAAATTTGTCCAAAGCTATCTAACCATTAAGCACCAAGAGGGATGAAAGCTTTCTAAATGCAAGCAAAACATATAATAGGTTTGCACCTCAAAGACTTCCTATCAACACTTCATAAATTTAAACTAAAAGAAATTTAAGAAATTGTATATATTATTGTTAGTCAAATACATTATTTAATAACATTTATTTTTTAACAAAAACTTAAAGATTACTGATATTCATTCAACAAAATAATATATATAAGAAATTTATGATATGCCCTTTAAACATTATCAAAATATTCATAAATAATGAATCCTACAACATGTTATGCCTATGACTATGAGTTGTTATCACATAAAGCAATCTTGTAAGACATTGAAATATCTTAATTCAGGGAATTCATTAAAGGCTTTCTATATAACCTTAACCATAGGTGAATGAGTTTAAACAAATGAGCAAGAATACACTCTTCCCATTGATGATTGCTATTATTTTTCTTCCCAATACTCAACATGATGTTATATAGCTTCTGTTTGATAGTTTTATTCAAAATCAATCAATATTTAAATTCAAATTAAATATATAAAAATTTTAAATTAAATATAAAATTTCAACACGTTTAAATTAAATAAATTTAAATATATTTATCAAAATTAAATAAAAAAACATTTATCAAAAAAAATGTCTACAACCCTAAAGCATGGTGAAAACTCAAACACAAATAGCAAAATAAAAAAATAAAAATAAAAATAAAACACTTAGCATGGTGAAAACTCAAACACAAACAGTAAAATAAAAATAAAACACTTATCATTGAGAAGTCTAAACCCCTAAACTGAAAAGCATGGTGAAGACATGCCCAAGATTAAACGTGATGTTGTTTGAAGCTCCTTAGATCTACGGAGAACCTTAAACGGACAGATTATTAGGGTTGATGCTACCCAAAGCGTGCCCACATTTGGAGAAAAAGTTTAAATGCACAGATTATTAGGGTTGATGTTTCCCAAAGCGTGCCCACATGTGGAGAAAAAGTTCTAAAAATGTTAATTAAAATAGAGTTGTAGTTCTTATGTCTTTTTGGATAATTCAAGTTTTATTTGAACATTTCATGATCTTTGGATTTTCAAATTTTTAATGGAGTAAAAATTTAATAATCATACAATATGTTTTTTGGATTTATAAGATTAAAAAAAAATTAAAAAATTGATATTGATGGGATTTTTATCATATATTAATAAAAAATAATTAATATTTAACATATTTTTAAATTAAATATAAAATTTCAACAACTTTTAAATAAAGTTTAAAACCCTAAAATAAAAACATGGTGAAGACTAAACACCTCGCTGGGAAAAAGGTCTAAAAATGAAAAATAAAGTCTAAAACCCTAAAATGAAAACATGGTGAAGACTAAACACAAACGCTGGGAAAAAGGTCTAAATATGTTAAGAAAAGTAGAATTGTGTTGTCGTCATGTTAAGAAAAGTAGAGGTCTAAACATTTGGTCGCAATCTCAACATATTCTAGTAAAAAATAATAATATAAATAATAGGATAATTTTGTAGATGAACGTTTCTACGAGTTCATCTGCAAAATTATCCTCGGACTCAAATTGCAACACGTTGCCAGTTGTTTCACTTTCTCCAATCTACAGAGATAAAGTATTATAAATAAATGCAGACAGAGAGTGTAATTCAAAGCACCATATTGTTCCGGCATTGAAATCTGTTCAAATTGTAGGTTGTAGAGCTTTGAAAAACACGGAAAAACAACAATCTATTGACTTGGATGGCTGATTTGAGGTAATTCAATAATGAATTTGAATATGGTGTAAGAAAATGAAATGTAGGAAATAAGTTATCTTTCTAAAAATATAATTTTTAATTATGGATTTTTTGTATAAATATGTTAAATTCAAGTTTGTATGGCATTGGTATGATATTTACCAGGAAAAGCATAATGCATATGTCACTGTTAATGCAGGTGTTGAGTGCCTAAATGATGGAATTTTGTTACAATTTTTTGTACAATTGTATAGAACAAATTGTTTTTGTGCACAAATATTTTTTCAAAATTTATACTGTGAGTTTTATATTTTTTTAGAATTACAAAAACCATTATACTCCTGGAATTACAAGGTCATGTGTTACTGCAGGGTATGATGGCATTAACATAACCAAAAAATATTTTATCTTTTTAGATTGCAGATATTTGTATGTCATAATGCATTGTATAAGGTATCAAAATCCTAAAATACATATGTTTATTGTTCCTGCTATAACCTTTTTCATAAATAGTAAGGGATAGTAGTTTTTAAAAATAATTAAATATTTGAAGTCTACATTCATGAATCTATATGTGTGTGCAGTTTCCTCGATGAAGGATTTGTGCTTCCTACATAAAAATAATGTCAAAAATGCAGTTATTGAGAAGCATTATGAAAAATAGAGCTTTTAATGTGTTTATAGCCCAAACCATCATCTTTGTCTTTCTAAACATGCATCCAAACCAACTATGTTAGTAAACACATAATTTGGATTTGATAATGGTGCCAAAAAAAATGAATTCAAAGAATATGCATGCACTATGAAAGTGTGTGTACATTCTAAGCCTGTGTGTGCTCTATGTGTGTGCCCTCTATTGTCAATTCCATGAGCTCTAAGGTCAGTATGGGATCTATTGGACCCATATCTAGTGCTCAAAAATGCTAATGAAACACATACCCTTAGTTAGAATAAAAATATTCATTCTATAGGTCAGTTGTAGTGGTTCAAGGTGTCATTCTTTTCCTCAAATGCCTAAAGGCTTCCTTTACTACCTAAGGCCTAAGTTTAATCCCATGACCATGTTGAAGGCCTCAAGACCCGTACCTAGTTCCAAAAAACTCATAATGGTAGAAATATCCTTTCTTGGAGGCCAAGGATACCTTGGAAAGTTACCTTTATGGTGATTTAATGTGTTGGTTGTGGCCCTAGTCTAAGGTTTAAGTTTCCTTTCTTGATCATAGAGAATCTAATGGTTCCCATATGCTCACTCAAAGGCCAAAGATCACCATAAGAGGTAGTTTATGGTGATTTGAGCTATCATTCATGGATCTTGAGGTCTAGAAGTTTTCTTTATAAGCTAATTCCTAATATTCCTCAATTAACCATGGTTAATTCTCTTACTTCCATACCTAGTGCTTAAAAACTCCTATTGGTACCCATATCCTCACTTGGAGGACAAGGATACCCTTACGATTCCACAGTGAAATTATTTTCCCTGTATGCTTAAAATATTTATTTAGGGCCTCATGCTTGAATTTTCTCCATTGACCATGTTCAAGGCCACATGACAACCTTGTTGCAAAAATATTTCTAATGGGACTCATATCCCCTCTCAAAGCATAAATATCCAAAAGTTAGGTCATATGTGGTGGTTTGAAGACTTGGGCATGTTCATTGAGCCTTAAAAGCTAACTTTAGGTCCTAATTATTTAGTTTCCTCCCTTTACAATGGTCAATTCATTGACACGAATGTCGAGTGCTCAAAACATCCTACTGAGGCCCATATCCTAGTGAAGTCCTAAGGATTATGTTTCCTTCCTTGTCCATGACTAGTAACTCAAGACTCATTTTTTGTGCTCAAATATTTCTAATGGTACCCATATCATCACGTCATGGTAAAATATTCCATAGAAATATATCATTAGTGGTTTAAGGCCTCATTCATGGTCCTTCAGTCTTAGAAGCTACCTTTAAGGTAGTAATATCTATGTTTCATTAGCTCACCTTTGTATAAACCATCAAACTAATACCTAGTTGTCTAAAATTCCTAATGGTGCCAATATGGTCACTAACAGGAAAATAATCCCCTTGGGAGGTCATGGATGTTGGTTCAAGGTGTTTTCTTGGCCCTAAATGTAGAAAATATTCCTTTAGGGTGTAAGGTGTAGATTTCTTCCCTCCACCATGTTGAGAACCATGTGACCCATACCTTTTGCTTGAATGTGATAATCGTGTTGATAACCCCATTTGAAGGCCAAAAAGCCACTTTGGAGTTCATATGTTTTGTTAAAGGGCATTGTTCTTGGCCATGGATTCCTATCATCTTCATGTTGGTCTTAAGACATTAGTTTTCTCCTTGAACCATTTCCAATACCTTGAGACCCATACCTAACATTCAAAACATCATAATATCACTAATTTCTAATGCCATGGGCTCTAAAGTGAGTACAAGACCTATTAAACCCATCTATCTAGTGCTAAAAAATTATAATGAAACACATATCCCTAGTTAGAGGAATAATATGCATTCAAGAGGTCATTTGTAGTGGTTCAAGGAATCATTATTTTCCCCAAATGGATAAACTATTCCTTTACTACCTAAGGCCTAAGTTTCATCCCATGAACATGTTGAAGGCCTCAAGACCCATACCTAGTGCCAAAAAACTCATAACGGTGGTAAGACCCTTTATTTGAGGCCAAAGATATGTTGGAAAGGTCCCTAGTTGTGGCGATTCAATGCATTGTTCTTGGCGATTCAATGCATTGTTCTTGGCCCGAGTCTAAGGTCTGAGTTTCCTTCCTTGATCATAAAGATTTAAACGGTGCCCACATTCTCACTAAAATTCCAAAGATTAGCACAAGAGGTCATTTTTGGTGGTTTGAGGTGTCATTAATGGACTTTGAGCTCTAGAAGTTTCCTTTATAGATTAATATTTAAACTTCCTCAATTGACTATGGTTAATGCTCAAACCTCCATACCAATGCTCAAAATCTCCAAATGGTTCATATATTTTCACTTGGAGGCCAAGGTGACAGTATTTCCCTTGGATGCCTAGAATCTTCATTAGGGACTCATGCATGATTTTCCTCCCTTGACCATTTTTAAGGCCATGTGACTCAACCTTATTGCTAAAAACCTTCTAATGGGGCTTGTATCCCCTTTTAGAGGATAACGATCCAAAAGTAAGGTCCTATGTGGTGGTTTGAGGCCATGTTCATGTTCCTTGAGCGTTAGAAGCTACCTTGGGGACTAAGGCTTTTTTTTCTCCTTTGACCATGGTCAAGGCACCAAGATTGATATTGAGTGCTCAAAATGTTCTAATTATGGCCACATCGTAACAAGGTCTTAAGGGTTAGGTTTCCTCCCTCATACATGTATAGCAACTTGAGACTAATTTTTTATGCTCAAAGAATTCTAATGGTACCCATATCATCACTTGGAGGAAAAATATTCCATAGATAGATATCTTCAGTTGTTTGAGGCCTCATGTGTGGCCCTCGAGTCTTAGAAGATAGCTTTCAAGACTAATGTCTAAGTTTCATTAACTAACCTTTGTACAAACCTTCAAACTAATCCCTAGTTCTCTAAAATCCCTAATGGTGTCAATATGCCTTCTAAGAGGAAAAGTATCCCCTTGGGAGGTCATGCATGTTGGTTCAAGGTGTTTTCCTTAGCCCTCAATGCAAAAAACATTCCTTTAGGGTGTAAGCTATAGGTTTTCTTCCTCCACCATGTTGAGAACCATGCAACCCATATCTCCTGCTTGAAAATTATAATGGTGATGATAATCCCATTTGGAGCCCAAATATCCCCTTTAGAGGTCACGTGTTTTGTTACAAGGAATTGTTCTTGGGCGTGGATTCCTATCATATTCATTTAGGGCTCAAGACCTAGGTTTTCTCCTTGAACCATCTCAAAGACCTTGAGACCCATACCTAACATTCAAAACATCATAATATCACTAATATCTCCATTCAAAGGGTAAGGATATACTTGGGAGGTCATGTGTGATGGATAAATGTGTAGATTTTAAATCTAGATACTTAGAATGTTCCTTTATCGTGTAAGGCATAGATTTCCTCCTTGAACAATCTTTGGGGCCAAAATAGTCATACCTGATATCCAAAATATATTAATGGAACCCATATCCATATCCATATAATGGGGTCGTGGGGCCTTGAGGCCTTGAGGCAAGGGTATACATGTCTATATATATGGGTTTTAAGGCTTTCAGGTCATGGACACGGTATGTTAAATAAATAAATGTTGAGGTTATGCATAAATTTTGTAAAGGGGCATACTTTGAGGTATATGCAAGAATAGATGCACGTTCCTTTGCACTTAGTAACATGTGTTGCACGTTAATAAGGCGTGCACGTTCCCAAGCGCACATGTGATTTTTTCTGTAACTTGTCAGCTAAGCTAGCAAACCATGGTGGCCATTTGAGGGTGAGGAGCCAATAGAAAAAAGAACACGTGCACATTCCTAGGAACACATGCATGTTCTTATGTGAGCATATTCACAAAAAGATCATTGCCACTTTTTCGTCCATCGATAGAGTGTGAACCCCCTCATGCTTACCTCATGCATCCAAATACAAAGTAAACACATAAGTTGTCTAAGCATAGAACTTTAGGCAAATATACATTCAACGTTTTTTCCAAATTGATAGTACGTTAAGAATATAGCTTTTAGGAAATTGCCAAAGTAAAAACCAACCATTAAATCTTTATTTCTAATCAATTTACAACAATCAGGTTTTTCTTCTTTTCAAACTCAATAAAAATGATATAAAAGTAAAACATATTTATTATGTCCATGCATAGTAGAGATATATTAACTTGTACAACCTATTAATTGGCCCTTACACTAAATATTTTTTTCAAAACACCAAAGTTTGTATGTATAATTTTTTTTATTAAATGCATTTTTTTATTATTTATATGTAATCTAGTTGGCCTTAGATTGTTGGTGTTTTCCTCAGCCTCTAGATTTTATTTTATTTTTGGTGGGGGGTGGGGTGCGTGGATGTCCTACACCATCGTTGTCCCTATTGAATTAAATGCTTTGCAATTAATATTGATTACACTGCAAGGATTGACAGTAATGACTTCAACATTACAATGCTCCTCCTCCATTCTATAGCAATGGAATCCATACCTTTTATGCTATAATAAAAACAACAAAGAATAATAACACCAACCATAGTTTGAACAAGTACATTGGAAAATGATCCAACCCTCATTGTCAAGGAGAGACTCTGTGATTTGGTTTGCTTATGGGAATTAGTGTTTTGTGTGAGTGACTACCTAGCCCATTGGGAATTGTCCAATCTCACACCGCCCTTGATAACATAAACTACCAAGGATTGTTAGGCTTTCAATCGAGAATTATTTAAGGCTTTAATCAGTAGAGTTAGAATCACAAATTGTATTTGTATTAGTGGTGGGAGTTACATATTCATAACACCAGCTCATGCCTAATTAGCTTTATATATTACTTCATCATGTCAATTGTTGAATGATCAATGTTTTATTAAAACTTCAGATCACATGGGTTTTTATTTTTTCTTAATATCAATTAATTACATACCTTGCTTACCAAGTGGTTATTTTGAATTTTGCATTTTAATTATTTTATAATTGAAACAAAATGTAATTAGTGCCATGAACAACTTCACCACAACAAGGAGAGAGCATCCATGGTTTTGTGGAAAGATGCATCCTTGGTTTTGTAAGAAGAGATGTTTCCATACACTGGTAGGTAGGTGGTTCAAGTATTACTCAACTCTTAGTTGAAGGAGGCATGCACAAATACCTAAATTTGACATGATGCATGCTATGCATAGATTTGATTTATTAAGCATTCATTGTAAACAAATATTAAAATGTATTAAACATTATTCAATGTAAATATCTATGTAGTGTAGGTTTCAAAAACATATTAAAACATTTAAAAAATAAATAAATATATAGCCATAAGTTTTATTGCTCTATAAATCTTATTTATAATTAATTTACAATAAAATTTATTCTCTTTTAATTTGAAAATAATATCAACCAAAACCAACTTTCAATAACTAACTATTTTGACCCCGTTTATATTCTAATCAACAAGACCATTTCTCTTTCTCTTTTGTCTATAAAATCACAACCAAAGCCCTAACTATTTTGGCCCCTCAAAGCCATATGCTCTAATGAACAAGACCATTTCTCTTTCTCTTTTGTTTATAAAATAACAACCAAAACCAACTAATTTCAATATTTGTCTATAAAATCACAACCAAAGCCCTAACTATTTTGGCCCCTCTATGCCATATGCCCTAATGAACAAGACCATTTCTCTTTCTCTTTTGTTTATAAAATCACAACCAAAACCAACTAATTTCAATATCTAACTATTATATACCCTCTATGCCATAGTCAACACAACCATTTCTCTATGCCCACCTCAAAATAACCAAACCAACATTCAAGAAAAGTTCTAATTTAAATGAAATGGGCAAAGTAAACCATCTCTATTATTTAAAAACAATTTTACAACAAACACATTTGTTTTCTTAACCAACTTACAATATTTAACATTTTGCAATATCTAATTTTTTTTCCCTTCCATGCCTTAGTCAACACGACCGTTTCCCCATGCCCCACCCGGTGGGGCATGAAGTGTTTAACTTCAACGAAATTAAAAAGTTAACCATCTCTACTTATAATCAATTACAACAACCAAAGTTGTTTTCTCTTTTGTCTTTAGTGTTACATCAACCAAAACCAAATTGCGACATCTGGCCTTTTTATCCCCTCTATACCCTAGTCAACACATCCATTTCCAGCTGAAAACCAGTGGTGCATGACTGTTCTTTATAGTCAAATTAAAGAACAAAATAAAACAACCATTTGATCTTTATTTATAATCAATTCACGTGACAATCAGGGGTGTTTTATTATTCTGTCCAACCGTAACAATCACGAAGAAGCCCGATAAGAGTCGTTAAAGTCACACCCGTAGGCGCACCAACCAAAACCAACTTAGTACGTGAAGATTCCAACTTCTATTAAATTCCTTGATAAAGAATGCCAGCCATGAAAATTGACATTGCATGAAAGTTGTTAGTGCATGAAGATTCCAACTTCTATTAAATTGCTCTAAAAATAATGCCAACCATGAAAATTGACATGCATGAAAGTTCCAACTTCTGTGAAATTGCCAAAATCCTACTTTTGTGAAATTGCCAAAAAAAAATGCCAACCATTAAGGTAGTATTCACTCTTGCTTTTTCTTCTGTACAGTGCGGACAACAACCGTGCTACGTGCCTCTAAAGTCGCACCAAACCAAATAGCTGATTTTTTCCTCGCAGTTTCTTTACAATCTTCCCCTCTATGCCCAGTCGCCAAGGCCATTTCTCTTTGCCCTGGGTCACGGGACTTCATACAAGAGATATGTATTTTATCATATATATATATAGCTTCTACTTCAAGTCTTGAACAAAGCCTAGGCGCAACATGACACATTATTTTAAAATTGGCATGGGATAGATAGTATCAAATCTCAATCATGGAGGAGTTTCAAAATAATTTTGACATCCTATAATACATTGTTTCCAATTTCCATGAACATATATGGAATGCACTTAGCACTACCATGGAGCAAGATTTCACATATATCACAAGCAAGAACCATGACATGCTAAAATTGGTGCAACCTATATCAAGAATTAATGAGGTGGTGCAACTACACTCATAGGCATTTCCACCAACAAATATCACTCAAGTACCTACAAAGGATCTAGTCCATCAACATTTCATTTCTAGAAATCAGATCAAAAACATGCGTATCCAAGTAGAGATAAACATCACCTAGTTGTGCATTGATAATATAAACCTCGAGATCTAGTTGGATGATGGTTTTCAAGAGATGAAAGAGCTATGAGGGGACAAAGTCACTTTACATGATCAAGTTGAATTGATCAGAGGCCAAATTATACAAATGTGGCCATATATTCAAGAAGAAGGCAAAAGATAGATGACCTATAGATCGTTTCTCTCCTCCCATAGATAACTGACTCACTATAAGAGACAATAAAAGATATGAAAAAGGGGAAAGAGGAACTTAAATAAATATGGGATATGGAATTCTTAGCCAAACAACAAAAGATGGCCTAAATACTAAAAATTTTGGAGCCAACCACAACCATAGCTAAGAAAGTAAGACATAAGATGCAAGAGTTGGTTGATCAATCTCGGGAAATTCTTTCCGCAACCCAAAAATGGATACATAGATAGTCAAGTAGTGGGAGGGGATAGAATAAACAAACTACAATAGGAGACAAAACAAATAGCGGCCCCACTCATCCAAGACAATGGTTGTGTGATATATAGAAGGTTGATGAAGAATTAGACCAAGTCTATCAATCCAATAGATTTTCCTTGTCCCAGTGGAAACAACTTAGACTAGTCACACTTGGAAACTTTATCTCAGTCCAAAAAATGCAACATCAAATCACTTGAATGGGCCACAATTCAAGGGACGTGACCATAAATTCCAGATGTAAACCAATCAAATGTCTATTTGATAGGATTAAACATCATAGTCGGTAAATGGTCCAAGCAATTGGAATTATTTTACTAGATTCTCATAAAACATTTTGAAGGTGGTACTAGAGTTGGAATCCTCTTTTAAAAATGAAACGAACTCCACATAGAAGGAAGTGGAAAAATATAGTGAATAGATAAATTTCAATGGAAGTTGACTCGAGGGTTAATCAATAGGTGTGGTTGGGGATTATTGCCCCCATTTTGATTTTGAAATTTTGAAGATTGGATAGGGTGTTGGAAGAAAAAACAACAAATTTAAATTTGAGTTACACCACATAGCATAGAGATCACAATTCCACGCAATGAAGAGTGTTGGTATGAGAGATTGACAAGGACTGAAATAATAGGCAGGATCGTAGGAAACCAAGGAAGAAGTGGAAAAAGCATAATGCTACCTGGATTTAAAGAAGAATGAAAAGATGAGTAATTTCAATCGGGATGGGATTAGTGAGAATACAATGGACCTAGAATATTTTTGAATGCACCTTCTTACCTAGGGATGATCATTATATATTGTAAGGGCTTAATCTCATGTATGGTGATGTTGGTTGATAATTGTTTCTCATTTGATATAAGATAGTTAATATTATTTGATTAGTAGATGGTTTGTATTGTTGGATGTACCACATTTTTTATGTATTGGATCATACTGAACATCAATGGAAGAAGGACCACTTTAAAAATTTGTGATTTCCCTTTATTTGTATGGCCATGATGTTTCATTTCTACTTTTTGGCAACAATATTTAGAAATGAGGTTGATTCAATGTAATTCATGTTGCATATGCAAATATAATATTTGGAATGGAATTTGTCTCTTTCTAGTTTTCCTAT
The DNA here is from genome assembly GCA_027924585.1 of Larix kaempferi. NCBI lineage: Eukaryota > Viridiplantae > Streptophyta > Pinopsida > Pinales > Pinaceae > Larix > Larix kaempferi. Next base: position 15,348,275 of record BSBM01000643.1, read on the forward strand.
ATTAATTATTGTTGGTTGCAGTAAACTAAGTAACGAATTGGAAATCTTAGTTTAGCCAAAAAAACTATTGGCTATGAATGCCATGTTGCACACACGCCATATTATTTCTAGTCCCGACATAGTGATTTGGGTGAGATATTCCCCTCCTTGGGGATTGAATATGCTAGTGCTAAGACACAATAGATCCATTATGTTAGACATCTATATGAACCCTAGTCTTAGATCAAGACAACATCACGATAATTATTTTCTTGATCAATAAGGGGCCCATTGCAACTCCTCCATGAAACCTCCAACTCATTGTGTAGTCCACTATTGTGGCTATGCCAATCCATTTCAATATTTATATTAATAATAAAATACATAATTACTGATAAAATATAAATTTTATTTTCTAATTACCAATTTTAAATTTTCCACTAAAGAGGTAGTTATGCATACACCTCTTATTTTCAACTATATTAAATTGTAAAAGAGATTTCATTTCTCTAGTTACAATAAAGAACTCAAACACGAAGTTCTTTAGATTTTAAATTTTAATTTCTTTTTCTTTTGTCATCCTCTATTGATCACAAATGCCGATTAAAATAAAAGTACATTGGTGAGAGCAAGCTAATCATGGCCTCTCATGATGCATTAGGGGAAATGAAAACATGGAAAAATAACAATCTATTGACATGGTGGTTGATTTGAGGTACTTTAATAATGAAAAGAATCCCCTTGGGAGGTCATGCATGTTGGTTCAAGGTGTTTTTCTTAGCCCTCAATGCAAAAAATATTCCTTTAGGGTGTAAGCTATAGGTTTCCTCCATCCACCACATTGAGAACCATGCAACCCATATCTTTTGCTTGAAATTTATAATGGTGATTATAATCCCATTTCGAGCCCAAATATCCCCTTTAGAGGTCATGTGTTTTGTTACAAGGCATTGTTCTTGGGCATGGATTCCTATCATATTCATTTAGGGCTCAAGACCTGGGTTTTCTCCTTGAACCATCTCAAATACCTTAGACCCATACCTAACATTTAAAACATCATAATATCACTAATATATCCATTCAAAGGGTAAGGATATACTTGGGAGGTCATGTGTGATGGATAAATGTGTAGTTTTTAAATCTAGATACTTAGAATGTTCATTTACGGTGTAAGGCATAGGTTTCCTCCTTGGACCATCTTTGGGGACCAAATAGTCATACCTGATATCCAAAATATATTAATGGCACCCATATCCATATCTTGGGGTTGTGAGGCCTTGAGGCCTTGAGGCAAGGGTATCCATGTTCGTATATATGGGTTTTAAGGATTTTGGGTCATGGACATGGTATGTTATAAATAAATGTTGAGGCTATACATAAATTTTGTAAAGGGGCATACTTTGAGGTATATGCAAGAACACATGCACGTTCCTTTGCATTTTGGAACATTTATTGCACGTTAATAAGACGTGCATGTTCCTAAGTGCACATGTGATTTTTTCTGTAACTTGTCAGTTAAGCTAGCAAACCGTGGTAACCATTTGGGGGTGACGAGCCAGTAGAAAAAGGAACACGTGCACATTCTTAGGAACACATGCATGTTTCTATGTGAGCATATTTACAAAAAGATCATTGTCGCTTTTTTGTCCATCGATAGAGTGTGAACCCCCTCATGCTTACCTCATGCATCCAAATACAAAGTAAACACATAATTTGTCTAAGCATAGAAATTTAGGCAAATTAACATTCAACTTTTGTTGCCAAATTGACAATAAGTTAAGAATCTAGCTTTTAGGAAATTGCCAAAATAAAAACCAACCATTAAATCTTCATCTCTAATCAAGTTACAACAATCAAGTTTTTCTTCTTTTCAAACTCAATACAAATGATACAAAAGTAAAACATATTTATTATGTCCATGCATCGTAGGGATATATTAATTTGTACAACCTATTAATTGGCCCTTACGCTAAATATTTTTTTGAGAACACCAAGGTTTGTAAGTATAAAATTTGTTTTATTAAATGCATTATTTTATTATTTATATGTAATATGCTTGGCCTTAGATTGTTGGTGTTTTCCTTAGCCTCTATAGTTTGTGGGGGGGGCGTGGATGTCCTACATCATCATTGTCCCTGTTGAATTAAATGCTTTGCAATTAATATTGATTACATTGCAAGGATTGACAATAATGACTTCAACATTACAATGCTCCTCCTCTGTTCTATAGCCATGGAATCCATACCTTTTACGCTATAATAAAAACAACAAAGAATAATAACACCGACCACAGTTTGGACAAGTACATTGGCAAATGATCTAGCCCTCATTGTCAAGGAGACACGCTGTGCTTTGGGTTGCTTGTGGGAATTAGTGTTTTGTGTGAGTGACTACCTAAATAAATATACAAAAACATTTTTCAAAAATATACAAAAACATTTTTTTAAAAATTAAATATATAAACATAAATTTTGCTACTTTATAAATCTTATTTATAATAAATTTACAATAAAATTATATTCTCTTTTATTTTTAAAATAATTCCAACCATAGCCAACTTTTAAAATCTAACTATTTTGACCCCCTTTATGCCCTATGCTCTAATCAACAAAACCATTTCTCTCTCTTTTGTCTATAAAATCACAACCAAAGCTAACTTTCAATATCTAACTATTTTGACCCCTCTATGCCCTATGCCCTAATCAACAAGACCATTTCTCTTTCTCTTTTGTCTATAAAGTCACAACCAAACCCAACTAATTTCAATACCTAACTATTATGATACCCTCTGTGCCCTAGTCAACACGACCATTTCTCTATGTCAGTGCTCAAAAAAACCAACATTGAACTAATTTAAATGAAATGACGAAAGTAAACCATCTCTATTATTTAAAATCAATTTTACAACAAACACATTCGTTTTCTTAACCAACTTACAATATTTAACTTTTTGCAATATCTAATTTTTTGTCCCTTCTATGCCCTAGTCAACACGACCGCTTTCCCATGCCCCACCCGGTGGGGCATGAAGGGTTTAACTTCAACAAAATTGAAAAGTAAACCATCACTACTTATAATTAATTACAACAACCACAGTTGTTTTCTCTTTTGTCTTTAATCTTTAATGTTACACCAACCAAAACCAAATTGCGACATGTAACCTTTTTATCCCCTCTATAACCTAGTCAACCAGTGGTGCATGACTATTCTAACTTGTACCAGATTAATAAAATAAAACACAGCCATTTCTCTATGCCCGACCTCACAATTGACAGTGCGTGAATATTCCAAAATGAAAACGCCAACCATGAAAAATGACATTGCAATTTGCATGAAGGTTCTAACGTCCGTGAAATTGTCGACAAAATGCCAACCGGCGACAATAACCGTACTGCGAGTGCTTAAAGTCACACCATGAGGATTGTTAGTACATGAAGATTCCAACTTCTATCAAACTCCTCAAAAAAGAATGCCAACCATGAAAATTGACATTCAATGAATGTCCAACTTCTATTAAATTCCCCGAAAAAGAATGCGAACCAAACTTCTGTGAAATTGACATGCATGAAAGTTCCAACTTCTAACTTCTGTGAAATTGTCAAAATCCTACTTTTGTGAAATTGCCAAAAAAATATGCCAACCATTAAAGTAGTAGTCACGCTTGCTTTTTCTTCTGTACAGCGCAGACAACAACCGTAGTACGGGCCTCTAAAGTCCACCAAACCAAATATCCGATTTTTTACTCGCAGTTTCTTTACAATCTTCCCCTCTATACCCCAGTCACCACGGACATTTTTCTTTGCCCTGAGTCACGGGACTTCATACAAGATATCTGTATTTTATCATATATATATATATATATACATAACCAGTAACAAAAATCTATGAAGGACTTTGGAGTCGAACGACCAGAAATCATGGATAGACGTGTTAATATGTTTTTGTGCTTTGTAATGGCATTGGCGATTATGGCCATCACTGTAACTGCTGCTGCAACTGTTAGTTACTCGAGAAAGCAGAAGCCATATTCTCCTCATGACGATCCTTTGTATGTGCATGACCAAACGGATGGATTAACTTCTCCTCAATTTCATTCCGTCGATTCTATTTTGAATATACGTATGCTGGAGGAAGCTCAAGATCCATTGGCACCATCCATGGACGTGGAAGCTCTTTTGTCGTTCAGAAAGGGCATCACATCTGACGCAAGTGGATCGATGTCCAACTGGACGTCTGCGAATTCAAAGAAGGTATGCTCATGGAATGGTATTTCGTGTAGACCAAACACTCAGAGAGTGGTTGCCATAATCCTTCCAGGAGCAGGATTGGAAGGTAATATTTCCCCGTCTCTTGGCAACCTTTCCTTTTTGGGCCATTTGAATCTGTCTGATAATAATTTGACAGGAAGAATTCCAGCAGATTTTGGGAAGCTTAAAGCTCTCAGAATACTCGACCTCAGCTTTAACAGCTTGACAGGGTCCATACCAACAGACTTTGGTCGTCTAGTCGAGTTGGAACATCTCCGCTTGGACTTCAATGCTCTCACTGGAAGTATTCCAATTTCTTTGAGCAACTGCACATCTCTCCAAGAGTTGTCGTTTAGATTGAACAATCTCAGTGGTTCAATTCCTTCTGTTTTGGGTTTGATGAGAAAACTGTCTTTTCTGGACTTGTCCTACAACTTCCTAACAGGTGACATCCCTCCACCTTTGGGCAATTGTACTCAGCTATTGCACATGGACTTTTCTGGCAACAACTTGAGTGGAAGGATTCCAGTTGAATTGGGGTCGCTACAGAAATTAGAGTACCTGCATTTATCGAGCAACAAATTGGGGAACACCATTCCTTTATCGTTGGGAAACTGTTCTTCCCTCCAGTCTCTATATTTGCGGAACAACAATTTTTCAGGTTATATCCCTTCAGAAATAGGAAACTGCAGCGATCTAAGGGAGCTGGATTTAAGTGTCAACAGAATTCAGGGCGGGTTACCCATCAGTATATTCAGGCTCCCCCTCTCATTCCTACAAGTTCGTTCAAATCACCTCACAGGGAGCATCCCTGAAGCCATTGTTAATTTGAGTCAATTGACAATATTAGATCTCGGTACAAATATGCTCACTGGGAATATCCCTGAAGCCATTTCTTATCTCACCAACCTTATATCCCTTTCTTTCAAAAACAACAATCTCACAGGTACGATACCAAAAGCTATAGGTAATCTTCAATCTCTCTTATACTTGGATTTGGAATCAAATAACTTAACTGGACCTATTCCACATAGCATAGGTCAATTAAAATCTCTCATTCAACTCACGATATCACGGAACAATTTTTCGGGGAGCATTCCTGAAACTATTGGTAATCTGGTTTCACTTGATTATTTAGATCTATCACAAAACAATTTGAAGGGACCAATCCCTAAGGGTATTAGCAATTGTACTATTTTAAGAAGGTTGAAGGTGTCTCAAAATTCACTTAGTGGAGATATGGGTGGTATAAACTTTCCATTTTCATTGTATATTTTTTCTGCTCATTCTAATAACTTTTATGGGAATTTGACTACATCTTTAGTCAATTGTACACTTCTTACATTGTTGGATTTAAGGAAAAATCAATTGACAGGTGAGCTTCCTCGATATCTTGAAAACTTTCAAAAGTTAAGAGTGTTAAGCCTTGGCTACAATAATCTTCATGGTCTGATCCCTCAAGGGATCACAAATCTCACAAAGTTGCAGGTGTTGGATTTATCCAACAATGGATTCAGTGGAAATATACCATCAAGCCTTAACAAACTCGAGGGATTTAGAATCAATGGATCTTCACAACTCAATGTTGACACACTATATAAGTTAGATTTGGGGGTTTCCATCAAAGGATCTAAGTATAGTTTGCCATATGTGTTGTTGACAAACACAATATTAGACTTGTCAAGCAATAATCTCATGGGAGAAATACCTGCAAGTATAGGAAGTCTAAGTAGACTACGGTTGCTCAATTTATCTTGGAATCAACTGGAAGGAAAAATACCAGCTTCTTTTAGTAACATATCTACCTTGGAGCAGTTAGACTTGGCAAAAAATAAGTTGGAGGGATGGATTCCTCAAGAGCTCTCTATTTTATCAAAGTTGGCAGTTTTTGATATTTCATCTAATAACCTTTGTGGGCCAATCCCAAAGGGAACACAATTTTTCACTTTCAATGAGACTGCATTTCAAAAGAATAAATGCTTATGTGGGTATCCTCTACCACTGTGTAATCAAGAGAATAAGAAAAATAAAATATCAAGGGGCAATGTTAAAAGGGGATGGTTGCATCGAGTAGATAAATATGTATCATTGATAGCATTAGGGATAGGAGTGGGAATTGGCTTTGGGGGAGTTGTAAGTGTGTTCATTATGTGGAAAAAAGCGAGGTATTGGATAATGGGTTCCCCACACTCCATACCTCAACCATTTTATGGGATGTACAGACTTCCCACATAATATGTAGGGAGCAAATAATTTGAAAATTATAAAATTATTGTAAATATTCATATTGAATAGGTAGTAAGTTATATTGTAATAAATAATCAATTATGTGGACTTCATCTTGATTTTTCTTTGTTTAACCAATTTTAATGTTTTATAGATTGTTACATATTATAGGATTAATAGATTGTTACATATTATATATATTAAATAAAAATTGAAAATATAAATTTATTTTTCAATTTTTTAAACTCACTATTTTATTTTTAATTTGTTTTGATAATTCTTATTTAATTTCAAACAAATAAAATTAAATATAAAAATTTTAAAATTAAAAATAACCATATTTTATTTAATAAAATTAATATGATGCAACTCGATTTTTTTCACAAAATGATGCAATTTGCAATAACTATATTTATAATCAACCCATTTTTGATAAATACACAGAATCTAAATTCTCATCATTTTTCACTCATTTATCTCTGTGCAAAATTTCTTTTTGCTACTCTCAAACGTATCTTTACGCCTTACTTCTTGTATGTTTGAACAAATTGGAATTTCCAAGAAACTACGAGTTAGTGACGAGTTGGAAAAGTTAAAATCACCTCAAGCCCCAAAAAGGTTAAAGTATCTAGCCATTTTAAGGAAGACCTTGAACATTCCGAAGCAACCCCTATTTTATTATCATAAATTGCCGCCGAACTATCATATTTATGTCAGACTGACTTCTGATGATAAAATAATAAATTAATTTATGGAAATTAATTTACATAGTTAAATTTCAAATTTATTTGATTGAAAATTTATATACTCAAATAAAATATAACTGTTCAAGTATAATGTTTTTAATCTTAATTTATTTTGAATTCAACATTAATTTAAAATCTAAAATTATTAAAAACTATAATAATGAATATGTATATTGATGTGTAAAAATAAGTATACAAAATGATATTAAGAAATTTTTAAGATGTATTTTTAATTTATTTGTAAAAAATTATGATTGCACCGAGTGATAAAACGTAAAAGGTGATTGCGTGTAACAATAAGTAAAAAGAAGTAAGTAAAGTGAAGTAAAGTAAAGTAAGTATGGGGGAGATGTTGTAATGTTTGTGATGTAATGTTTGTTACTAACAAAATTATTAAAAAAATTCATGTCCACTCATAAAAAAAATTATGGAAAATACTTTAAAAAAATCGACTTTGGTTCATAAAATAAAATATTATGAAAAGTAATTAAAAAATAGATGTTCATTTATAAAATAAAAACTTAAAACTTTATCAATCAAGAGATCAAATTTCTTGAGTTTAAATTTTAAAAAAGAAATACACCTCAAGAAATTGGATCCCTCTCGGTGCTTGATAGATACGGATTTAAGATGGATCTACGCTAGTAAAAAAATTACATCTCAAAATTGAAGTGCTTAATAAATTCATGTTTAAGATGGTTATGCTACTCTTAATGCAGTTAAATAATAAATGTTTATTATTTATTTTACAATTTTATCTTATATGAACACAATGTATCTATGGCTTTTTTTGGCAAGGATATGTTAATTTCTAATTCTTGTAAACTCAATTTGCAAATATATGTGAAATTAAAAAAAAGATGGGTTAATCTAATTGATTTTGTTTTATGAAATCATTTATATTTTAATATATTTAGTTTATGGAGGAGTACATACACTATCTCCAACTAATTTGAACCCATACATGCTTGCCCAATCTTCTATCCCATTAAAAATATAGTAATTATGTTGATAGGTGTTAGAATAACACCTATGGGTGTTATTTTCTTCACTTTTTGGAATGGAGGTGGATATCTAGAATCCCAAAAATATAGGAAGATTCATGGTAGTTGTCATTGTTTAAAGAAACTAACAATTCAAATTAATTATTAATCCGATGACATTTTCATTCTATACTGAAATCTAATAATAATAATACCAATAATATATTTTTAAGGTCACCGCCAAGCAAGACATCAATTTGGTGTAGGGTACCCGCACAAAAATGGTACCCAAAAAGGCCGCAATGGAAGCATGCGAGTGGAAAAAAAACAAGGGTGCACATGCGCATTCAAATACGCGTACGTGCCCCTGCTTCGGCAATGCCGAATGTCCACATTGGTGAGTTGACGTGGACAAAATGTGCGTGCACGCATGTTTAAAAGCGTACATGCGATAATAACACGTGCACGCATTTGTTTAGTAATCCTAAATTTAGTTTTGATTGTGTTTATTATGGTGTTGGTATCATCATCATCATCCTCATCATCTTCATCACCACCATCTTCATCTTCATCATCTTCATCATCATCGTCTTCATCCTCATCATCATCCTCATCACCATCATCATCATCTTCATTATCATCGTCACATCATCATCATCATCATTATCTTCATGACGCCCGCAACAATGATGATGATGCTGATGATGAAGATGGCGACAGTGATGATGAGGATGATGATGGTGTTGTTGAGGATGATGAGGATGATGATGAGGATGATGATGATGAGGAGGATGATGATGATGATGAAGATGTTGAAGATGATGATGATGAATATGATGAAGATGAATATGATGGTGATGAAGATGAAGATGATGATGATGATGATGATGATGATGATCGTCATAAACATCATCATCATCATCACCATCATCATCTTCATCACCATCATCTTCATCTTCATCATCATCATCGTCATCTCCATCATCATATTCATCATCATCATCATCCTCATCATCATCTTCATCACCATCATCTTCATCGCCAT